>OU342677.1:27670190-29048363 GCA_910589285.2 Mythimna ferrago | reverse complement strand
ACACCAAACAACTTTGGAAGGCCCGACTTATCCTAGTTTGTTTTTTTGTTTCTAGGAAGTAATCTCTGAACGTACTGCCCCCCTAGCCAATTTACAACCGTTTCGCTTGCGCCGAACGCTTCGAGTTGACCTTGCCGCCAATTCTTTTGTTCTGACCACGTGACTGAGCGATAAGACGACGTCATTCCCGTACATTTGAAGCTTTCTACAAGGGTTAACTATTGCAGATTAGCAACTTGGCTAGGAGGGGTACTGGTCCGATTGTGAATTTTTTTTCACCGATAGAAAGCTGCTTTATTCCTGAGTGACATAGGCTATATATTATGTAAGCGTGCGAAACAGCAGGCAAAAGCTAGTCGTAAATATGACGAAACTTGGAAACTCCGGAAATTAAAAACTCTTATATTCTAGAAAACAGTTTTATTATATGACGGAACCCAAACTCAGGGGCGTAGCTACCGCCGTATCTGCCGTATCAATTATATGGGGCCCCCGGGCTATGGGGGCCCCCAACGTGCGTAAGCAAAAATTAATAAAAACTTCCTAAATTTTGTTTTATTTCAGAATTGACAAAAGTCAAAAAAAGCAATTTCTTTTTTTCCCGCGTAAAGCGTGCATTCAAAAGTTGGCAACACCCTACATCGGTTATCGAGGGCTGCGAGATTATGATTAATAAATATTTCTTTTAATTTTATGCAAATATTTTTTTTTCTTTTGTGAGAAATCTTTACCCTTCCTAAGGGCCCCCAAACAAATTTTTATACGGGGCCCCGCCAAGGCACGCTACGCTTCTGCCAAAACTTATACTAAAAATATCTGACCAACTTCGCCAGGTCTGTGCATTGTGTTCATGATTTGATACACGTTTGTCATACCTCAATCTAAGTTACAATTACACAGCACGAGTCCTCACGTAACGTCAATAAAATATATAAAATACCAATTGACATCAAAACCAAGGAAAGTGACAAATTTATTTATTTACTAAAGTACTCGTCGGCACATTCTATTATACGGTCAATTCTTCAATGGTTATTTTAAAATGTAATACTTATTTTGACCTGAAAAAAATTAAAATCTTACTTATTTTTAACCGACTTCAAAAAAGAGGAGGTTCTATGTTCGGCTGAATGTATGTTTTTTTTTTGTCGTTTATTTTATACAGTTCGTAAATCCAATTTATTTGACTTTATATTCTTTGGTTTCATTTAACATTATTTTTGTATTTCTGTGTTTGATAGGATCCATGTGAATTTGTATAACCATTTTTAATTATAATAAAGATTGAATTGAATTGAGAAAAAAAATACTACTTTTACAAGTCAGCAAAGTCTGTAATGGGACAGACTGCACCTCCAAGACGTGGAACCTTCATAGTCATTCATGATGTTTTTTTTTCGTGGTGGGAAAATCATCTAATGACATCCCCTGCTCTTGGGCGGAATGGGAGACAGTGTCAGACTCTTACTGACTAAAAACCCACTCCTGTTCCTTCGTTGCCTTCGTACCGGGGCTTGAGCTATCTTTCGAATTAACCCTGGCCCCAGTAGGCTTCGACCCAGCTAGGCCCCTGCTGTTGCTGACAGCTCCTTGAGGCGCGCGGGAACGGTGCGCGATGTCGATAATTTGGGCTCGGTCCGGACAATTACCGGACGGTCGGACAGCGAGCTACCCATTGCTCGCTGTCCGCAAGCCCGCGCCTACGGTGGCCGGAAATCGGTATCGGAATCCCGGCGGCGGCTGGGGCGCTGTGAGCGCCGCCGTTGCCTGATGCGGTCGGCCTCCTCCTTCGCTAGCATTACTGCTTCGCAGAAGTCGGCGACTCCTCCACTCCTCCTCGCTCTGGACCATTGCCTGTACCAAGGCCCAGTCATTCATGATGTTATATGTGTATGCTGTGGTCTTCTGTAACTGAAGAAGCTCATGTTGAAGGACACCATGCGTAGTTGGGATTTCTATTGTATCTGTGTATCCTTCGTTAGAAATCCAAATAAATAAAATAAAGTGAAGTGGGTAATTTTTAATTACCCTTCCCGTATCACACAAGACATATTTCACCCTTGATAATATTTGTAAAGAGCCATTTACGTCCTCATCGAAAAGGGGTCACACAATATTCTAACCAGAAACGGAAATCAAAATGATCGAATCGTGAATATCGAAAACAATATTAATGTTTAACACCAATACACTCCCTAATAAATGTAGTCTCCAAGTGAAAACCGAACGAACTTAACGTGAGATATTATTCAAGGATATCAATTGCATCTTGCGCACGCGCTGCTCAAAATTCAGAGTAGTGTCAGCGCGCCTGAAGTAATGCATAATGCTGTATAAATTAGGCAAATTAACGTTCACTGTAAGGAAATAACCTGAATATAGCCCTGGTCTCAAACTCATGAGATGTAATCTAAAAATATATTGGAGAGACAATCCAAATATTATAATAAATCTATTTGATTTCAAAAAAAAATATATTTTTCCTCATTATGTTCGCTCACTGACTGTAGTTATTATTGTTATTTATTAATTTTCTTATCAATTCTTACGATGAATCGAAACGTTATACTGTACAAAAAAAAAGAAAAGCTAGTTAGAATTTATGGAAAAAAAAATATTTAGAAAATAAACAAAAAAATTACACTACAATAAATTATTTCAAATAATTGTGTTTTATATAATAATATATAATATAAAATAATAACAATCGACAAAAATAGAAATGAACTGTAATAAAAAAAAAATACAATTACAAATATTTAAAAAAAGTTTAGCAATATGCTGGGATCACCGTTGAGGGCGAATACTAATTCTTGAAAAGTATCAGAATGCACCGGAACGTGCTGATTGTATATTTTACGGAAAGACCGTGAGTTCCATCCTGAAAAAAATAAATAAAAAGAAAAAGATATTGGGATAAGAGATGCACCTTTAATTTCCATTACCTTTTTGTATTGTACCAGAATATTTTGGGATAAAATTATGTAAGTACATATAATACTTCCCTAGAACCTCCAGTTTGGTAGACATCAAACTGTAAGTAAATCTTTTTCATCCAATTTAAATTTTCTTACGGTTTGTGAACGAAAGAAAGGCACAATGAACACTAGCTACTTAAAATGCATCGCGCGTCGTCGAATGAGTCAACAGTAGAAAATGGATTATTGTGGTGCACCGTAATTACGCACGATTGTGACATTACAATTATCTATACTAATATATATACTAACAGGCACAGGGCCGTTCATTGCGGCGACATTTGGGGGAGGCCTATGTCCAATAATGGACGTCTTTCGGCTGAAATGATGATGATGGTGAATATTATAAAAAGGTAAAATTTATTTTTTTTGTTTGTAGGAGGTAATCTCTGAAAGTACTGGTCCGATTGGTAACATTTTTTCATCGATTGAAAGCTGCTTTATTCCTGAGTGACATAGGCTATATTTTATGTACACGGGCAACGTCGCGGGCTAAAGCTAGTTAATTTATATTCTAATGACTCTTAGTAAAATATGCATTTAAAACATTTTTATTAGTGTTCTGTTTTCAATAAGGATACTTTGATCTTTTATGTAAACAAATACTCGTAAGCGTACGACCGGACGCTCGCTCATCCGCGTCTCGTTTCGAGGATAATTGAAAATCCTTATTTCAGTATTTACTTAACATTTCACGTAATATGAAAATACGAACATTTTATTTTAGGTAGGATTCAAAGATTCAAAGCATTTTTGTTTTATTATTGATAGGCTTGCGTTTGACCACCATCCCACCTGATGGTAAACGATGATGTGGTCGACGATGGAGTACACTTGCTTGTTCAAGTAAACCCTTTACAGACACTTCTGAAATGTCAAGAAGTCAGTCAGTCAGAAAAAATATATAATTGCACATTCCGAAGCGTAAATCTCTATAGAGAAGATATGTGCAAGAAACTCTCCATGGGTACTCTTTTTGATCATGTTACGTATTACAAATATCTCTGTTACAGTTTTCCTGTCCCTACTATTTTGTAAAAACAATGTAAATAAAGTAAAAATAAAAACTAAATATAGATATTAAAATAGCTACTGGTAGCTAGGCGAAAGAGTCTATATTGACATTTTTCAGCAGTCAACATTTTGGTATTCTATACGATTCATTTTGGAGAGTCTGCGCAGAAATTACATGACTTGTTTCCGCCATCAGTTTTTTAACAACGGATAACCCAATATACGGCTAGTGTCCACCCTTATATTGTTAACACCTCTACGATCCGGACTAAGCGGTTCGCATCGTCATTTATACCGCGTACATCGAAGGAATAGAACAATTGGCCAGCTGCGGTCTTCCAGTCCGTCGTCTTCAAGATTAGAATGAATAAGGCTCTTAATAAACAGTGCGCTTCACCATCAACAATTGCATTACTACTTACCATCAGGTGGGATCATGGTCAAGCACGTTAATATCGAGTTCAACGAACTATTAAAAAAATCGTCCAGAATGTTTGGTACCTATAACGTGGCTATATAGTTTCGCATATCAATCCTATATATTTTGAAGTTTTGGCACTCCTTCTCCTTCTTTTTATTTTTTATTATTTTCAATCATCGGTTGCAGTGATTCCAGCCACTGTTCACACAGCCCACTCGCAGTGGGCACCAGGTGGCAGCAGCACTGCTCGCAGTGGGTACTGAGTAGCAGCAGCTCTGCTTGCAGTGGACACTGAGTGAAAGCAGCCCTGCTTGCAGTGGACACTGAGTGGAAGCAGCCCTGCTTGCAGTGGACACTGAATGGAAGCAGCCCTGCTGGCAGTGGACACTGAGTGGAAGCAGCCCTGCTCGCAGTGGGCACTGGATAGCAGCAGCCCTGCTCACAGTGAGCACCGAGCAGGCAGCAGCCCTGCTCGTAGTGAGCACTGGATAGCAGCAGCCCTGCTCACAGTGAGCACCGAGCAGGCAGCAGCCTTGCTCGTAGTGGGCACTGGATAGCAGCAGCCCTGCTCACAGTGAGCACCGAGCAGGCAGCAGCCCTGCTCGCAGTTTTCCATAAGAAAGCCGCCGAGGCCGGCCACCGGCCGCGTTTGACGCTTCCGCGATATACAGCGTGCTCTTATTTTGTAATTTAATTTATTTGAAGTAGGTATTAGAAAAAGCAATAGTTTTCAATATTTTAGTTTTCAAATTGCATATTTATTATTAGTAAATCTTTGTGCTCTTCTTTCTTTTTTGAATCGATTATCTCTTGAATTTGTGTTCTTATATTTAATAAATGAGATTATTGCATGATTATTTTTTCACGCCTGAATCTTAAAAAGCTATTATATTACGAAACTTTGTTTTATGGGTATTTGTTGGAAAATAATGTTAATCAGAACACATGCTTCATTCGTAAGATTTTCACCGAGTAAACAGGAATATTTACCTATGAAATTCGAATTTAACTTTCAGTTAAGCTCGACTATATACAAAAGCTCTGTTATCCACATATACCTATTGTAACCGGTTATGGTGTACAATAAAAAAAATAAAGAAGTTGTCGTTTTCTGATATTGCACAATTTAAACTGTGATATCTTCACGTTGGAACTTTTTTTTTTATGGTGGGAAAAATCATTCAATGACATCCCCCGCTCTTGAGCGAAGCGGGAGATAGTGTCAGACTCTTTCTGACTAAACGCCCACCCCGTTTTTTCTAGCCTACATACCGGGGCTCGAGTTCTCTTTCGGATAACCCTGGCCCCTTCACGTTGGAACTTGGAATTATATTATAAGATCAAATAAACTTTTAATTTTAATTCTTATTTATACTTTAGCCCTGTTCCTCCCGTTTTAAAATTAGTTATCCATTTTTGTTTACTTGGGTTTTGTTTTTTTTTTCTGTAAGAAAAGCTCCTAAGCTCTGGCTAGCGCAACAGCCTGTAGGTCGGAAAGCGCAGGCGCATCGGCCGCGTGTGCGCGACTCGCTGCACACTAACACACACACACACTCACTTTCACTTGGCGAACTATTCCTAGGGCGCGCGCACTATGGCAACATTTCTATGAAAAATGCAGTTTTTGTAGTTTGCGTACTTTTGAAATCATCCCCTCTTTCAAGTTTTTTTGCATAGCTATTAGTAGTAAAATGATCTTTATGCTTGTGGTCAAAATCAGAACTAATAATGCCATCTTGACTTTTAAATATAATATCCGCAAGCAATTTTACAAATACTTGTCATTATAGCCCTCTTGACGCTGTCAATCAAGCGCTTCTTCCTAAAAAAAGTGGTTCCAAATAATTCTTCATTTATTTGACACTAGCTTTTGCCAGCAGTTTCACTCGCGTGAAAATAGAAAATATAGGCTTATGTTACTCAGACTAACTTCCTACTGGTGAAAGAATTTTGAAAATCGGTTCAGTAGTTATAGAGTTAAATCGTAATATACAAACAAATAAACAAAAAATCAAACCTTTCATCTTTATAATATTAGTTTAGATTTTAAATATTTTTAACAATTTTAAACATTCAATTCCGACGAATGATTCATAATTTCATAAACCCGAGTCAATCTCAAAGATCAGAAACCTCACATAAAACGTGGCCCATCGTCACAAGCATACATAATAACATTAACGATATTTTATAATTAACTTACGATAAAAAGCAGACATTAAAGTAACTTAATGATATCCTTAATAAAACTTATTACTTTTATTGATCACGAACATAACAATTTACATGAAAGAGACTTCAATAACAATAAATGGTTCTGTGAATACGGAGAAAGTTATCAAATTCTCAGTTTTGTGAAGATGTTATCAAAGCACCGCATTACTGAGAAAAAAAACCGGCCAAGAGCGTGTCGGGCCACGCTCAGTGTAGGGTTCCGTAGTTTCCCGTCCGTCACAATAAGTGTTCCCACTTATGAGTTTAAAAAAAGGCTAATTGTTAAACAAACATACTAAGCAAACATACTAAGTACGGAATTCTAATAAATACGGAACCCTAAGAACGGGCCCACAAAGGACGGTGATAACTAAGACAGTATGCAAGTAGTAGAACAGCGATTGTGCACTCGTAAAATTACGAATTTAATTAAGAAGCAACGATTTTTTACTACGGTAGGTCATGAAAGTTATTACGCAACGCCATCTATCGAACCATTTATGAACTGGTTCGATAAAAATGTTAAGATAAAAATCTTAACATTTTGATAGATGGCGTTAAAAATGAATTTTCATTTTGTTCTAAAATGCTTTAGCATGTTCCTGATAGAAGTTTTATGTAGTTATAAGATAATACCGCCAATGCCAAGGAGAGACCAACCGAACAATTCGATAATACCCGACCCCATCAACTCAGGAAAAATTCTAACAGCGCGAACGCGAAATAGCCCAGCGCCATCTCTCGGGGAATTGGGTTATTAATTAATACATAGGTACCAGAAAAAGTTTTCGGTGGTAATTTTGGATTGCGAGAACCGATTTTAATAATTCTTTTTTTGTTTGAAAGAAGATACGTTCAGGATAATAAAATATGTAAACGAAGTTAAAAAAAAATGCTTGCATATACGATTATACTACAAACTTAGTCCAGAAATTATTTTGTAGAACCTTTTTGTATTTTTTGTACAAAAACTGTTCTTTCCATCAAGTTCAAAATAATTTTCCTAGAAAGTCCTTATAAAGTTCTACTTGTCAGATTTTTTTCATATTTTCTAAACTTATGGTTCAAAAGTTAGAGGGGGGGGACACATTGTTTTTTGCTTTTGGAGCGATTATTTTCGAAACCATTAACATAATCAAAAAATGATTTGAGTAAACCCCTATTCATTTTTAAATACCTATCCAACAATATATCACACGTTAGGGTTGAAATTAAAAAAAAAATCACTTCCCACTTTACATATAGGGGGGCTACCCTAATAAAACATTTTTTTCCAATTTTTATTTTACCACTTTGTCGGCGTGATTGATATACGTATTGGTACCAAATTTCAGCTTTCTAGTGCTAACGGTCACAGAGATTAAGCGAGGACGGACAGACAGACGGACAGACAGACATGGCGAAACTATAAGGGTTCCTAGTTGACTACGGAACCCTAAAAAGACTGAACTTAATTAGGTACCCAGAAGTATAACTGAAACGATCATATCTTTGTGACTTATACGAGTTGGCAAAATACGTCCTGAAAGTTACAGTCCGTGTTTATTTCTAGGAAATAGATGTTATTGAAATTAGGCCGAAGAAAAGATAGATGGATTGTGTGAGGTGTGATATGAAAGAAAAGGGAGTTAGTGATAGCGTGACGGGTGACAGGACAGAATGGAAGAAAAAAACGTGTTGCGTCGACCTTAAGTAATATGGGATAAGGGCAGAAAGAAGAAGATGTTATAGAAATAAGTACAATTTTATTGAGGGACAAGAGAGCGTGAAACAAAAAGCATTGTGAAAAAATTTAAACTCAGTGATAGACAATTGGAACTGGGGCCTTACCATGACGTGTTAAAATGTCAGGCGTGCGAGCGAAACAGAGGGATGCTCTATCCCTTAAATACAACCCTTTAACAATTCAGTTTAGGTCATAAAATGAATCGCGCTAAGAGCTGGTGGTAGAGTTTTTGATTTCATAAACCAGCGGTAGGGGCCCAGCAGGGTTGAAACCTACTGGGGACTTTAACCGGTTTTTGAAAGGAAGGTCCGACCGGTATATGAACGGCTAAGAAGGAGCGGCATGGTTTTTTTGTCAGTTAAAGTCTGACACTATCTCCCGCTCCGCCCAAGGGCGGGACATGTCATAGGACGATTTTTACTCAACGAAAAAAAAAATGACCTAGCAGGGTTGAAGCCTACTGAGGCCATTGTTTGAAAGTGAACCTAGAGACCCTGTAACGAAGACCAAGAAGGAACAGGAGAGGGTTTTAGTCAGTAAAAGTCTGTCACGCCCCCCCCCCCCCCCACCTCAATAAAAAATTTAAAAAAGCCTACCATTCATCCATCATGCTACTGCTCTGCATGTGTCCCCCCATGAAAGCGTGACGATCCTCGTCCTCGTTCCACTTCAGCCATTGTCTGGAACAACAAAAGGCAGCCCCCGCCCGTAGACGACTTGTTCTAAAAATTCGCAATCGGTCGCTGTACATTTTTTACTGCAAACATTGTAATGTTTGCACATGTGGTTTTGCTGTAGGAAATTAGAACGAAATGCTATCAATAAAATAAAACGTAGAAGAAGAAAATTATGAAGTTAAAAGCTATGTTTTATTTAAATTCAATTATGTTATGACTCTCGTACCCCTTACCAGGTCATCGGTCTACCTTGTAGGAGGCCTTCCAACACCGTGTCATCCGGTACGCGCTCACCACTCCAGAACCTTTAGGCCCCCACGGCCATCTGTTCTGCTAACAATGTGCCTGCCCATTGCTACTTAAGTTTAGCGATATTTTTTTTTTCCGTTTATTTGTTTATAAAATACAAGTAATAGGTACAATACAGATGATGCAAATCATAAACTCATTAGAGTTTTACCGTGCATCATAATCATCCACACAAAAAAAAAACTTTGCTTAACTAAAACACAATAAAAATATCACATTCCAGACCACATAATTATATCCGAAGAGGGTATAAGTAAAATAAGACGCCAAAATTGTCGATTCTTCGTGCTATGTCGCCAACCTTGGTGCCGATGGATGACTGACGCACAAGACCCTACATTGCGGAGGTCTGATAGACAGTCGCTTCATGTTAAATACGGATATTCAGCCGCATCCAAGACTCCACAGACAGATCCCAAGCTAGATGGTAGATGAGGGAGATGATCAGTTTGTTAGGTTAGCTTCACAGTAGGTTAATGTCTTTCATGGTGATTACGAAGCACTCCTTGATGTGATTCTCTTCCTAGCTTCTGGACTCCACCCGTCCAAACATGTGGTCAAATAACTTTATTAATGTGACTGACACATGAGTAGATTAAATATGAAATAAAAAATTAAAGCCTTTTCAGAAATTAGAGCGACACACACGTGGACCACGCCTGATTTGTACGTAGGACGACGTCGCGTGGCGTGGATCAAGTGTAGCTCTACAAGTCTAGTTTCCATATAAAATGTATGAAGACCGAAGCGTCTAGATCGGCGTACGAGACACACGTGTGCTTAGTGTAGTTCTACTTTACTAGTCCGGAACAAGCCCTACCGCAAACCCTTAAGACCACGTGGTGGGTATGTAGGGTAAAACAGGCTGTTAACCTCCAAGCCTTCCGTGACGTCATTCCTTGACCTGAGAAATATAACCAAAAAAAATAATAATTAAAAGCATCCTAGATAAGTCTCCAGTGTGCACTAGTCTTGCTACACTATTAGAAACGTCGGGTGGTGTGCGTGCGCAAGATTGCACCGCCGCCTGTGTGCGTCTAATGCATCGCTTAGATTATATCATATAGAGTGGTTTATCTCTGCCTCTATAATATTATACTCTCGGCTTTTATGTATACTTATAGCGCCTTCACAAGCGTCTGAAGTGTTTGGAGTAGTTACAAATCCACTTTCGATGGTTTGGTGTTATTTTCGTAATTTGTTTTGGCGTCAGACTTTCATGAGCGTCAGTTTTGGTAGTATTGTTACAGGTGGGCTGTTATTCTGTCGCCAATATTGCATCATTAGTATTTTAGTCGTCTGTTCTCTTGAGTTGCCCTAAAAGTTTGGGTTTTAGCGAATTGTATATAAACACAAGTAACTACTACGTTTGTCACAGCGTTTGTATTTTAAATTAGAGCGGCATAGAACACTCACCCTAAGCCAGAATATTACCAACACTGTCGTCTTAGAAAGTGTGATAACATCTTCCACATTGTCCTTCGGACTTAGGACCTGGAACTAAACATTTATTTCCGAACAATGTGACTAGGGTTCAATAAATCAAAGTAGTGCCGGGGGGGTGTGCGCGCTCCATATGTTGCGTGCGTGCGGCGCGGGTGAGAGGGGGGGCCGCGAGAGGGCGGAGGGGGTTGCGTTCAGCACAATGCGCCGCCGCAAAGACGTTCGTTGCTCCCGCGCAGGTCATCGACTCTTTCACCGACGCTCGCGCACGCGACCCGCCACTTTCGCGTCGCGATAACATTGCTAGACGGACTTTGTCGATTTGGAACGAGACGGCGATATACAACTCCTTAGTGTTAGACCAAGATAGCAACATCGCTAAATGACCGTAGTCCTGCAGAAAAATGTGTTTAATTAACGAAAGCATTGCGTGCGACCGACGGCAATACTAACAGCTTTTTATCATTGTCTGGATTAGATAATCACATATCATATTAATTATAAGGGCAAAAAATAGAGCTGTGTTAGATGGAAATGTCAGGCGCTGAAGAAAAGTGTTTTGGGGAAATAACATGAGCCTTCAGAAATATAATTATTTCGTTAAACTATAATTACAGTAAAATGAAAAAAAAAAAATCTTAAACTAATTACAACTAACTAAAAACGAACTAAAATATGTTTTCAAAAAACTCTTCCACATCGCTGTCGACTGATAAAGTGCCCAAAAGACTGGCGTCAATGCCACGCAGTATGGCAAAGAAGTGAAATAAGTGTTAATTAAATGTAAAAATATATTTTGTCCATTTATTTATACGCCACGTTTATCCTTAAAATAACCCAGTTGGTTTATTTATATTCCGCTTTGTCAGGAAAATTCCAAAAAAGGAACATTCACGCGCCTGATCCACAAAACGAAGCACATACATAAACTATACCACACATATCAAATCACGAATCTCTTTGTTTAAATTTAAAAAACATTTTTACTTGGACAGTAACACTGTGTTTTACCCTAAACTTTCCTGAAGTTATTAAACCGTGGTTCAAAGAGCAACACTCGCATTAATCTCTTCGCATTCATTCTTAAATTAAATAACTTAATTGTTGCTGCATTTTTTCGTGCTTCGTGTATTTTTCCTACATTTTTATCTTCTAGACATTTATCAATCAAACCTGTAGGTCATCTGAACTTAACATAGTACATACATACCTACTCTAGGAAAATTATAGTTTTTAACTTTTTAGAAACACGAAGCTAACGAAGTAATCCACTTTTTGTTAGATCCTCTTTCCTTTTTTTAAAATTAATTGCCCCTAAGCTGGCAGCTTAGAGAGGGGTTATTTATTAATAGATTAGTTTGGAACTTAAGATGTTACAAAAGGCTCGGAAATTATAACAAATACCAAGTAATATTGAGTACCACCGTGTCCACCATACTTCCTGGCAGGGGCCCAGCTGGGTCGAAGCCTACCGGGGCCAGGGTTAGCTCCGAAAGGTAGCTCAGCCCCGGTACAAAAGGCAAAGAAGGAACAGGATTTGGGGTTTTAGTCAGTAAGAGGCTCTCGCTCCGCCCAAAAGCGGGGATGTCATTATATGATTTTCTTATCGAAATAACATACTACCTGGTCTCTATACTACCTAGTCTTTAAAAATCGAATGAATTGGTGACGAGAATTAGCCTACCACTATTCTCCGTCACCAATTCAGTCGATTTTTCCTCAATGTTCACTGTCTGGTTTCAGGCGTCTGTCAAAAAGTAACATACTGAAAGTGCATTAGTACTAGGCACCAGCTTTCTATACACTATGCTACGTATCTGAAAAGGTTCCAGATCTTTGTTTATGGTCCAAACTGGAGGAACCATGAGACAGAACTGAAATCAAAAAAGATTTGAAATTAAAAAAAAATGGAAACGCAGTAGGTACCAATTTTACAAATTTAATCATGGCATAATACTTTACCTACTTACATCACGGGGAATTTCTGAATGAAAAGGAACTCAACTGAAGAACCCAAGTGTGGTTGTACTCAGTCTAAGTCTGAAACGTCCTCGCTTTCAACCATAGATATACGCTTACAACTCTAGAGCGGGGGAACTCTTTGGATGATTTTCTGGCTGAAAAAAATTATACCTTATACGAGTAGGTATATCTTACATACAACAATTATTATTACAATTTTGAAAATAAAAGCTAAAACATGGATAATCTAAGCAAGTTTTCAAGAACATAGTCTGCACGTACCTACATAATTAGTAATACTCCTAATAGTTTATTGGTAAGGGATTCTTACAAGTCACGATACATCGTAGTCAACTAATTATTAAAAATACGTTATATTGTATTTAACAATAATAAAATATCAAACAGTAAAAGATGTCTTGTTATCAACAAATAAATAGAAGTCAAGTCACACATAAAAATAATAAAAAAGGTCAAAATAAAATACTGTGTATTCATGACAAAGTTTAGATCATTTCAATAGGGAGATAACTTTGCTACATGCAAAGAATTAAGTCATGATCCTCATTAATATCAAAATTTTGTTCCATCTATGGCACTTTCACATATTTAGTGAGAAATCAACTCTTATCCGATTCATCTAAACAAAGCACCTGTTCCTAACTCCTCAGTACCTTTCAAAGTGTCTCCACAATCCCTGTTAACTCCGCCAGCACAATACATGCGCTCATAGTAAAAATGTGCAGAATTCGAGCGGCGATGCCTTTCACCGGCGCGGCAGCCGCAGCGGAAAGCGACAGTGAGTGGTGACGCGACGCTGACGACACGAGCACGCGACGCGCTTGCTGACGCGGCAGGTGCCGACGAGACCAGGACCCGGTCTGAGGGGGGGCGAGCCGGGCATTTGCCTAGAGCGGCAAAAAATGAGGGGCGGCAAAATTGACTTGTTCCTATCTTACAACCTAGCACTGTTCCCGCGCGCCTTAAGGAGCTGTCAGCAACAGCCAGTGTCGCCAGGTCCGATTGGAGTAAAATCGGGACTGATGGTAAAAAAAAACGGGATTTAGAGTTTTAAATCGGGACAAATAAAAAAAAGTTTTTTTTTGGGAAAAATCATTCAATGACTTCTCTCGCTCTAGAGTGGAACTAGGTTCTTCAGTTGCCCTTTGCGTTCCAGGGCTACAATAACTATATATGTGCCGTGTGTCATTTTAACGCACTTTACATGTGTGATAATGATGCGAATGCTACTGATATTTGTTACTTTGTAAGATGTAATTATAATGGCTTTTAACTAATTTATTGATAAATCGGGACATTTAGCGTCCCGATAAGGCGCAAATCGGGACGCATTCCCAGACCCCTCAAAATCGGAACATTCCGCGTAAATCGGGACACCTGGCAACACTAGCAACAGCAGGGGCCCAGCTGGGTCGAAGCCTACTGGGGCCAGGTTAGTTCGAAAGATAGCTCAGCCCCTGTACAGGAATGGGTTTTTAGTCAGTAAAAGTCTGACACTAACTCCCGCTCCGCCCAAGAGCGGGGGATGTTATTAGAAAAAAATCTTCCAACATAGCCACGTCGTCCCACGTTGAAACCCAAGTTGGCAGGTTGAGAATTTTATGTTCTACCTTTCAACCTGTATAGCTCCATTCCTTTAACAGTTCAGTTTAGGTCGTAAAAATGATCGCATTAACAGCTCGTGGTAGAACCACAGGTTCATAAAACCTGCAGTCATTAATGTCAGTCCTCTACTAATACAGCAGTTAGGGTGTTTTTAATATCGTGTGGTTTTGATCACGCAAGCGGGATTCCTTCGCACGCGTAACCCCCGCAAATGTCCATTTCATACATGTAATTAATGCCTGGAATACGCACGCAGGACGCGTTTTTTTTTGCATTTTGAAATTTTCTGCATGCGGAGCAAACCCGCATGCGTAATGAAATCCGCACGATATTAAAAACATCTGTTAGAACTCCGAATATTATAGAAGAACTGTAATAAAGAAACAGGATGCGGATGTTGGTAAATTAGTCAGAACCGGAAGATTACGTGAAATTCTTAGTCTTCGGAAAATCACAGTTAGAGGAATGAAAAACAAAATCCTTGCAAACCTTGAAAGTTTGTTTTAAAGTTCTAAAATTAGAGAGCCAACTAAATTCTAAGGTTGTGTGGTAGGTTAGTAGGTTTAGTTGATTCACACAGCTTATTTACATAATACAATGAGAACTGCGTTTAACGTTTTCAAAGTCAAATAAAGATATCACGTATATTTACGTTAAAACAATATTAGGTAGATCTTCACAGCGAAATATAAAAACGCAAAAGAACTCACAGGAAAAGTTTGTGAAGCTTTAAAACAGAAATAAAGTCATTGAAATGTTTTTTATAAGCAAAGAAATAATGCCAGTCAATCGCTTTTTATTATCAACATTTCCTTGAGACCTCAAAAACTTTAACAAAAGACTTTTTGTGACATTGAATCGTTTGAAAAAAGTGAATCTTTATTAAAAAAGTTCTCAGATTAATGTTTTTTTACTGCACGATTCAGGTCATGCTACTTAGGTTTTAAAATCTGATGTGAACAAGGTGAAAATTTCACTCGTTAAGAACCTAATTCTTTTAGTTTTTCTCAATGCCGTATAACTACTAAAATGCAAGACAATGGCGAAACAACACAGTGTCTATGTTAATTACTGCAGGCAGGTATTAGTTTGAACAATCGCATTGAAATGAGTATAAGTTATCCTAGAACAACCTTCTGAGTTTCATAAACAATTGTTTTTATCTAACCATCGAGGTCTGAAATGTTCTGACCATAGACGAAGCGTGAAACGGCAGAACTTTTTGGAACTGCTGAAAAATTTAGTTTTTGTTACAAAAGTAGCTAACAACTACAAAAACAATTATATTGACTTTCTCTAACACAACATGTGAAAGAATTATAACTCTTTTCGACATGTATTTTTTTTTCTTTTACATTATTTTACATCAATTTTTAGACTATCTACTCATTAGCTAACTCATTAATAATGTCCGTAAAAAACATTTCCTAATGTAGTAACCATAAATACCAGAGTAATCTTTATTTTTGTTTTATTTAAACGTGTTTTTCAAAATGTATTAGCCTACCTACTGTTTCAACTATTAATAAAAATGACGCAATTTATTTCTTAATAAAGTTGATTGTTGTGTCTCGGTACCAGTACTCAGTAGGCAGTACCTACATTCAATGAACAGCCCGAATTTTTATAAATAGTTTTAATACGTTCCGTTCCGCCGAATGAAGGCATCAAGCAAAGGTTCGTTCGGTTCAGTTCTGTGCGCCTGCGCGCTCTACGTGTCGACCTCCCTTGGCGGCCACATCGTAATGCTTTTATGTATGTATTTATTTAATTTATTCTCCAGCGTATGTGTGCGTATGTACTCACATATGTATTTTAATGTATGACCGCTTTAATAAATAAACTCATGTACCATAGAGTTTTTTTTTATTATTTAAAGGCGCATGATCAAACACTTCTAATTTAACCATCGATTACTCATAGACAAATAAACGTTAAACAAAATAAAACACGAAACTATGATCCCTGTGTGCATTGTAATTGTTTACGTTAAAACACCTAATTATAGAGGTACAATAAGAAGGCCACGATTTGTTTCATTGTTTTATACAACCTATACATAGATAAATACCAAATAGATAACGAATAGCATTGGTTTGTTCTGTGTGAAAAAGAGCCTCTACAAGGTCGGCGGTCGGATGCACTATGATAGCTGCCTAGCTGGTAATCACCACTAATTCCTTGTATTTTTTTGGTGTGTTTCGTAATACTTAGTATAAGTAGATGTAGGTAGGTATATTCGAAAAGTGCAGAAGACAATCATGGTTTGAAGGCCACACGACCACACAACTCAATAACATTTCAAGTGCATTAAGCATTAGGTAGGTAACTAGCCCATAATTTGCCTGGCCACAAATAATTTGCACGTTTTGTTACACTGAATTACAAAAAATCCAATTATTATACCGTTACTTGTAAGTCTTTGCTATTAAATAACACGAATGATAAAAGCTCTAACTAATTTAGCATTAAGAAGTGAAGGCCGTCACACATCAATATTTATTTGTTAGGTAACTAGGTACGTGGGCCGCACTCTACACGCCCATCGCGCATTTTCGCGACCCAAAAAAAGGTACAAACTTCAAAGTTGACAGCGCGCGAAAATGCAAACTAACGCAAAATATGGCGGCGATGAGCAGGCGCGGTTGCGCAAATGTGCGAGTGTAAAGAGTTTTGCTCGGTGTATTATTTATTGATTGTTGAAAAACAATGGCGGGCGCTTGCTGGCAGTGAGTCAGTAGGTCAAGGGTGCGCTGGCCTAGTTACGCAGTGCCGTGCGCCGAAATTCGCGGGCTTACCAGTTGCTAACCTCACTCGGTAGGGAGGGGCTAGATGCCTAAAGCGCTTACTTTTTTATTTATTTCATAATTAAACACTGATGCTATACTAAATGTTATTTGAATGAGTTAAGTTGCGGTTAATTGCGTTATTTTGTTTAATCATTTTATAATCGGGACTATATTTGAAGTGAGAATTTCCTACGTACCTATTTGAAGAAGTTTTAAATGCTTCAAGGATTTTTTAGATAAAATATTTAAGTACACCTAGTAGTTCTAGTGAAAGTAGAACAAATAAATAAATGGTCCTTCAATAAAAAAAATTACGTATTTATAGTAAACTATTACGAAGAAATGTTGAAAATTCAATTGGAAGTGTCATAAGAAATACCTACCTACATAATTTATTATGTCGATCTGATTACTTCCTATAACATAAACTTTATCAATAACAATCTAGTGCTATCTAGGCAAGATAGATTTAATGACTATCTTCATTACTGACGACTCTTTCGACCTTCACAAAACCGACTGTAAATTAAGTAATGAGTGCAGTACACTTTTTTATGTATTCTGACTAGGTCACATCACTACAGGCCGGAGCTTGCGTGTCTCCTTACGAAAGCCCAAGTTTAAGGTCGCCTGGTGTAGTCTCATGCCTCTTGAACTAGTCTTGTGCCCTGAATGCCAGTCACCCACATCACTACAAGCTATGACAACACATCACCCGCGGGCTACGGCACTGTTTCGGACTTGCCCATGTCCAAATTAGTACGATCACTATTTGTGGTTTATTGATCATTTATTTTTACGTTATACATCCTTGGCACTCGAGGTCGTGAAAGTAAATTATTAAATGAAGTACCAAACGAGTTTTGATGATGACTCAAATAAATAATATACAGTCTGTCAAGAAAGTCATGAAAAGAAGGGAGGGCGCCACCATCATTAACATGGTATCCCAATAAACTTCGACTAAAAGATATTGATACTTTTATTTATAAAATAATAATTACCGATTTACGGTCCCTATAATGCCGTGTAGGTACATTATTTTACCGATCTATCTGACACTCGTCTATCTATTTAATACATGCTTGCAAACGAGTTTTGACTTTCATTGGTAGTGGCTCCCTATAAATAAAAGTACTTACTCTGTCGTAGTGGCGAACAACATTTTTATTAGAACTAATTTCCATTCAAGTGACGTTTAATTTTACCTGATACATAATAGTTATAGTAGTTCTCATTTATTTATTAAAACTTTATCCAACACAAAAGTACAAAGGCGGAGTTAATGCCTTAGGCATTCTCTACCAGTCTGAATTTTGTTTTATAAACATTGCGACGAAACCAGACTTCTCTATTTGCTTATTAGGATAATTATATGTTTATCCTACGTACCTACACGCAAGAGTTTATCAAAACAGACATTCTTCTGGATATCTGGTTTTATATTCATAAGAATGTCTGGTTTGATCAACCCTTGTTTTCGTCTTTTCAGCTACTAGCATTTATGTACTTACTACAAAGTGCAAATCACGATGTTTTGCCTCTCTGCACTGCCGTCAGCATGGCGCTGAGTATCGATAGGTATGAGCTCATTGCAAAAATAAAAAGTTTATGAAATAAATCTTTATTAATCCGAATCCAAATAATCAGAGTCGAGGTATTCGACTCCAGAAATGTTGCCTGAAACTTCTTCAAAATGAAACCGGTCAACATCTGACTCGTAGTTTGTTTCGTAGGTCGGCCTTTCCTGTGTTTTCCAAGCGTTGAAAATTTACCTCCATTCTTCATGCCTTAGTCCACAATGCGCCGAACTGTACTTTCGGTCACACCTGAAGTCAATAAAGATAATATATGTTAAATAACATTTATCATACCTAAATAAAAAACACCAAAATATCAAAACCGTTAAGTGGTAGTATAATAAATCGTAGGTAAATTTCATAACCTTAGCAAGACATAAACAATGTTAAAGATAGATAAATTGTACTTAAAAACAGAAGATTGTCAAAACATTATATTTCCGTTAGTCTGTTAAACTTTAGAATATATTTACGTACCGGTTAACTTTGCTGTTCGACCATAAACATCGTCTTTGTTCGTCCCAGCACTCCCACCTTGAATTTCGGCCATACACCCTTGAAAAACTTTAAATATAATTTGTCTCGCACCGCTCTTATAAACATTTCGATTCATTGTTTGTATCTTAACGCTTACACGATTTAAAAAACTCGAAATAGCACCGAAATATTGTAAAAAATCAACCACACAGATACGACGTGACAGTTCAGGTACTCAGCTTAACAATTATTCAGTGTTGCCAGTATTAGCAAAAACAGTAGTTCCCAAAACATTCTTTTCATGACTTTCTTGACAGACTGTACCAATTTTATTGCACAAAATATTTTTTTGGTATCCTTACGTATTGCTTTCAGCGCCATCTAGTGGCGAGTAGAAACACTAAATGTCGTATCAACAGAATTGATTTAACAACTTCTGGGTGTTGTTTTAGTTACGCTTTAACCTATATTTTTGCCTATAATTTTTCTTCTATTTGTTTCACTATGGACGATCCAGAGAAAAAAATCCCAGTGCTGTGTCTAGGTCCAAGAGGGTCCGGAAAAACTACGTTATTGAAGAAACTGCAAAATGCTGAAGGAATAGACAATACATACAGCCCTGTACCTACGATCGGAACTAATATTTACGACATTTATTACTTGAATAAACATGGGAAGAAACAAATGTTGTCCATAAGAGAAGTGGGAGGAGAGATGGCGCCACTGTGGCACAATTATTTAGACGGTGTTGAAAAAGTAAGTAGGTAAAACTAATACTTTTATTCTTGGGTCTAAGTCATTCTTAACATTTAAAAAAAAGTTTAACTTTTAAAATGTTTACTTATAAATTAATAAATAGACAAAGTCTTTTTAAAAAGATTGCGGCTACAACCTAATTATCTTTCTATTTATAAAAAATGTTTGCTTCTATTTCAGGTGATTTACGTTGTGGACACATCGAATTTGTGTCAGATATCAGCGGCTGCTGTATTACTCTACACTTTACTGGCTGAACCCAGACTTCAAAGTGCCAAGGTGGGTATGCTACACCCTTGCTCTATAACTAATTGCTTTTCACAACAGTTCTCAAATAGGGAAATAGTAATTTTTTGTGATGAAATTGGAAAAGACTTAGGCCATTTGTTGACAAATGAATATCCAGGACACTCAATTATGAACAACTGTATGCCTGGCTGTTCCTTATATGATATAATGAAAGAAATAATAAAATGTAAATTTAACCAGGATGCTATACTTTTAATTTTTATTGGTAATAGGGGAAATGTGAGCAGAGGAGAATTACTCCAATATTATAGTACCTTAAGTAACCTGAGTGTAGGAAAAATTGTGATGTTTACATTCCCCTACAGCCAAAGTTTGCCACAGGAAGAAAATAGCATTAGATATAAGATTAATATGACATTGTACAATTTGATATTAAATAATAATTTGTTCCATTTAATTGACACCAACAATTATGTTGGTATTAACTATTATTTGACAAAAGATAGATATCTTGCTGATAATTACTATCTTTCCAAATTTTGTAAGAGACAGATAGCTATGTCGCTATCATATTATTTTTTTATTTCAGCCAAGAACTTGGCTAAACAACTTGCTCCTGTTGAGCAATGCAATGACTTAATAATTGATTATGCCAATAAGTTGGCATCAAATATTGACAATAATATTAATTTAAATTAGAAATTGAGACAACAGAGTCAATCTCTAGCACGAATTTACTGATAAACAAAAATCATTCAAATCAAATCTTGAAATCAATAAATAGTATCAACCTGGTGCATCAAAACATTCAAGGATTCATGAATAAAGATTTAGAGGTAGAGCTATTCCTTAATTGTAATGATATTGATATTCTTTGTATAACGGAACATTGGCTTAAAAGCCACCAGCTCATGTTCAATTTTAATAACCACCAGGTTGGTAGCTCATTCAGCAGAACTAATGCCTTACGTGGTGGCTCATTGATTTTAGTTAGTAACCACATTAAATTTAAGGAACGTAAGGATATTGTGAGTCTATCTGTTGAGCGGTCAATTGAAATAGCCTGTATTGAGTTGGAGCAGTTTATTATATTAAGTGTGTACAAACCCCCTTCCGGATTGTATGACTGCTTTGAAAAGGTAATGGATGAAGTGTTTCACAAGATTTGTAATTCAAACAAGTACATAATCACATGTGGTGATTTTAATGTTAATTTATTAGAAAATTCAGCTCTAAGTAGCAAAATTATAAGTTTGTTTCAGTCCTACAATCTTGTTAATTTGTTTTTAGAGCCTACAAGAATAACTCCTACTAGTGCCACTTGCATAGATAATATTTATACCGATGTTGTACCTAGCCATAAAGACATTATAAATTTACTAGATTCTGATCATTGTGGGCAATTAATTACTTTTCAAATTCCAAACATCATAGTGGCTAAAAAGAATATCACTGTTAATCCGAAAACTGCAAATCGCTTAGAAACTTTTAAAACTAAACTAATTAATAATTTACCAGCATTGTCAACATTAGATGATCTGAATCAACAATATGAATGTTTTTTTAATATGTACTGTAAGCAATTTAATTCCACTTTTATACCCAAAACTATATCGGTAAATAGTAATGTATCTTTCAGTGAATGGGCTACCATTGGTATACATAAAAGTAGAACGCGACTCTATGAATTGTATGAGGAAAAAATTCTTGTAAACACTGCCGAGTTTAGTTTGTATGTTAGAAATTATTCAAAATTATTCAAAAAAGTATGCTCTGTTGCAAAATCGCGCTACTTGAGTTCTAAAATTAAAAATAGTAATAATATAATTAAAACTACCTGGAATATTTTAAACAGTGAAACTGGAAGATCTAAAAAACCATGTAGTGACTATAGCCTTAAAATTAATGACAGCGTGATCAAATCGGACTTACAAGTTGCTGCAGCTTTTGAAAAGTTCTTTTCAGAGATCCCCATATTAACTACTAAATCTCTGAACTCATCACCCACTGCTGCAGAGTCTCTGCTTAAAGAAAATGTTAAAGTTTGTGATTCAGATTTTAATTTCGAACATGTGACATGTGTGGATATAATTAAAACCTTTAACACTTTGAATGTAAAAAAGACCACAGATTTATGGGGAAATTCTGTGGATGTTGTAAAGTCCATTATAAAGGTTGTAGCTCCTAGTTTAGCACTTATTTTTAATAATTGTATTGATCGTGGCGAGTTTCCTGACTTAATGAAGTATAGTAAAATAATACCATTGTTTAAAACGGGTAGTACATCTGACCCCACAAATTATAGACCTATTTCAGTGCTACCCACCTTTAGTAAAATATTTGAGAAACTAATTTTACATCAATTACAAAGATTTTTTAATAGACATAAGTTGTTACATAATAAACAGTTCGGTTTTACAAGGGGTCGTTCAACAACCGATGCCGGGGTTGAACTTTTAGGACATATTTATAATGCATGGGAAGACAAATGCGATGTCCTGGGCATTTTTTGTGATTTGTCCAAGGCTTTCGATTGCGTTCTCCATGAAACATTAATCAGGAAACTACACCATTACGGAATCCGGAATTCCTCTCTGGATCTTCTTACTTCTTATTTGAGTGATAGGATTCAGAGAGTTGATGTAAATGGAAAAAGATCACCCGGGTCCGTAGTGTCAATGGGTGTGCCCCAGGGCTCGATTCTTGGTCCATTTTTATTTCTCATTTATATAAATGACTTGCCATACCTCATAAAGGATAACCATGATATAGTGTTGTTTGCAGACGACACTTCGCTTTTGTTTAAGCTTAAACGTCAGCAGCCGGTTACTGATGACATAAATAACGCCCTTTCAAAAATAGTACACTGGTTTAATGTCAATAACCTGCTCCTTAATGAAAAGAAAACCAAATTTGTTAAATTTACGATGCCTCACGTAAGGCAGGTAGAAACTAGTGTGCTAATAAAAGGTAAAGAATTGAGTCCTGAAGACACTACAGTGTTCTTGGGTATAACTCTTGATGCTAAGCTTCAGTGGGGCCCACACATAGATAAATTGTCGAAAAAACTTAGCTCTGCCGCATACGCTGTTAGACAAATTCGAAATCTAACTGACTTAGAGACAGCCCGTTTAGTTTACTTCAGTTATTTTCATAGTGTCATGTCGTACGGTATTCTATTATGGGGAAATGCCGCCGATATCCAAACGATTTTTGTTTTGCAGAAAAGGGCCATTCGTTCAATTTATAAATTAAGTCCCAGAAACTCCCTCAGAGATAAATTTAAAAATATTAATATTTTGACTGTGCCATCTCAGTATATCTATGAAAATATTTTGTATGTTCATAAAAATAAAAACATGTTTAAAAAATACAGTGACATTCACAACGTTAATACTAGGAACAAACACAAGTTAGTGGTTCCTGCCACCAGGCTCAAAAAAATAGGACGCTCATTTAGATGCCAAAGTATACATTTTTATAATAAGCTTCCCAGTCCCATCCAGGAACTTAGCATTAATAAATTCAAAATATTTGTAAAGCGAAAACTTTGCCAAAAGGCTTTTTATACTGTAAAAGAGTATCTCGAGGATAAAACGGCTTGGGATTGACCTGCTCCAGTACCTACTCACTATAATTATTATCATTTGAATGTTTTTTTGTTTTAACTGCTTTTTTTTATTGACGATTATTGTTGTTTTACAATTATGATATTGTATATATATATATATATATATATATTATTATTATTTTTTAACAATTATGACATGTTTATTTTTACTATTTGACTGATTTTTTTTTTTTTATATACTTACTTTTTTTACAATTTGTAATATTTACACTTCTGTAAATTTTATTATTGTGAATGTGAGAACTATGTGGATTACTCTTTCCTTTTCTTTTATTTTCACATGATGTCTGGCAGTTTTGAGTATTTGATGTGGCCTACCCAAATGTCCTTTCTTTGGCATTGTTCGTCAAGTCGTTGAGCTCCTTAGTAGTCCTGAGTTGAGCTACACGCATATTGACAAATGCTTGCACTGACTGGACAGGTCCACTTAGAACTGTGTGGTTCTTTCTTCAAAAGACCATCTCAGGCTCAATCTACATGGTTCTCATATGATTTGACCATTACATGTTTTGCTGTATGGACTTTAAAAGAGACTTTGACCCCTGAGTTTGTTTCGGTGTTTCTTCTCAGGGTAGTCAGCTAGGAAACACCGGCCTCATCTAGCATTAATTGACGAAAAAAAAAATTGACGTGTAAAAGTGTTTTTATAAAACCTACTTGCAAAATAAAGATCATTTATCATTTATCATTTCTATCTATACAGGTGAATACAGAGCTACTAGCACTGACATCAGCTAATATCCTCTGATAGTAAGCGATGATGTGAAGGGGAAGGATAAAAGCGCATATTATTAAAGGAGTTCTAAGTATACATGTAGATGGATGGAGAGGGAGAAGAAGGCCGAAGAAAAGACGGATGGATTGTGTGAGGAGTGATATGAAAGAAAAGGGAGTTAGTGATAGTGTGACGAGTGACAGGACAGAATGGAAGAAAACAACGTGTTGCGCCGACCCCAAGTGATACGAGTTAAGGGCAGGAAGAAGAACAAGTAAGCGATGATGTATAATAGAGCACACTTGCTTAGAAGTAAACTATTCCTTACTCACTTAAAAACGAATTCTGTACCTAACCCTACCTGTGTCCCCAGTTCATCCTAGTCCTGAGCAAGATGGACGCGGCGTACAGACAGATGCGCAACGAGGCGCTCCTGATGCTGCAGCATACGCGACTGAGCACGGAGCTGTCCAACGCGCCAACCCTCCTGGAGGCTTCGCCCCTCACCGGTGAGGGCATGGATCAGCTAAAAGCAGCCCTGTGTGATACTAAAATTGTAAGCACTTTTTAATGGAGCTAGCAACACTGGAATGAGGGAGAAAAATGTGTCTGACCAAAGAAAAGGTAGTCCTCAAAACAAACAAAATCTAGATAGTAAAGACTACTCTTTAGACCACTATTCTGTGTAGTGCGGCCTAATGTATTACAATCATTTAATTTGACGCTAATGAAGTGAATTGACTTGTGAGTTGTTCAATAAATAGCCTGATAAAATAAACCCTATTTTTATTAGTATCCCTTGGACAGAAGATAAGCATTGCCATACAGCGTGGCAATGCCGCCAGTCTTTTGGGCACATTACCAGTTGACAGCGATGTGGAAAAGTTTTTTTACGCCATATTTTAGTTAGTTTCAATTAACGTAGGGATTTATTATTAATTATTTTTTTTAATAACTGTAATTATAGTTATAAGTTCTTGTAAATAAATAAAACATTAATTTAAAAAAAAAAAATTACTCACAGTTATTGCTTTGTTTTTGTTTGTTTTTTTTTATGGTTGGAAAAATCATCCAATTACAACCCCCGCTCTTGGGCGGAGCGGGAGATAGTGTCAGACTCTTACTGACTAAACGACTCACCCTGTTCCTTCTAGCCTTCATACCGGGGCTCGAGTTCCCTTAAAGATAACCCTAGCCCCAGTAGGCTTCGACCCAGCTTGGTCCCTACTGTTGCTGACAACTCCTTGAGGCGCGCGGGAACAGTGCGCGCCGTCGACGACTTGGGCTTGATCCGGACAGTTACCAGTTGCTCACTGTCCGCCGCCGATCGCCCCCACGATGCCACGGCGATGCTCCGCCCAAGCAGGGCACACCTCGACTGTGTGCTCCACCGTGTCCTCCGGGCGTTCCGCACAGTGGCGACACCCGGGCGTCTCTTCCGCTTAAATCCGGAACAGGTACCTCCCGAACGTGCCATGTCCGGTAAGGACCTGCGTCATGCGGAAGGTAAGGACGCCGTGAGGTCGTTCCAGCCACGCCTCAAAGAGGGGATTTACCGCCATAATTTTGGTGTGCCCGGCACTGGGTTGCGATCTTAGATTATATACCTCTAGATATAGCCATGCGACTCTATGGAAGTGCGAAAGTGAGAAGCATATATACGAAACAAGTAAGAAAATTGAGACAAAACATAACATTCTCTGTCTCATTCGGGGTGCCGCTTTTTTGCTTGGCTCACTTTGAAAAGTGAGCCAAACAAAGGCCTATCACTGTCACTTTGAGGTCACCTCGAGTAATTTTTATGTCTTTAGAATAATTTCGGCAATTAGAGTAATAGTTTTAGTGTGTGTATGACAAATAGACTCCTTAAGTCAAGTTTTAAGTGTATTTCTGTGGTCATATTTATGGAAAAGTTTACGTAATAACCTCACTTTAGTGTTATAGTGCTGTCTCATGTGTGGCCACGCGGTGGCGATATCTATAGGTATTTAATCTAAGGTTGCGATAGTCGCTGACGCCATTTCACCGTGACATCCTGACAGCCGGAGCTCTGTCCGCCATGCCGTGACCTGTCGCGGTAGCGGACACTCACCCCGGCGTTGCATCTCCACGCGCATATCGTGCATGTGTGCAAGGACTGTTGCCTGCAGATCCCTAGGTGGTAGGCCAGCAAGAAGGCTCGCCGCTTCGCGGGAAACCGTGCGGTATCCCCGACCCTCTGGCAGGCGTTTAGCATGGCCGCCGGTCGCGTTTGCAGCAACGGCGCCCACACCGGCGCCCCGTAGAGGGCCATGGACCGAACGATCACATTGCTTTTTGTTTGGTAATTACCTAACAAAGAAAAAAATAATCAATGATGTAATACAAGTGCATCCTTGTGTCGACGGACGTATCATAATTATTTCTCGGAACTTTTTGATTTGAATTTGATGCTTATTTTTGTAATACTGTCATCCTTGTTTTTGGTTCCACATTGTATTTTGCTATCTCTTTCTTCATTAGATCTAAATTCTAATGTCACAATGGTGCTGTTGTATGGATATTCAGTGAAACGGAACGCAACTTTTGACATTCATTTATTTACTTGTGTCGACTGCGGCGAATCGTGATTTTTTAAATTTATTTTTAATAAGAATTAATAAAAATGGATACTTCTAAATTGTGTAGAAGTTGTATGAAAGAAGTGGCATCGTGGGAAAAGGACAATTTTGAGCCTAGAGCTGTAGAGATGTTCTGTTTTTGTACAAATATCGCGGTAAGTTGCTGCCAGGTTTTGTATCTTTTAATTTATTATTTATCAATTAAATAAATAAGTCTTCTTCGAAATTCAGTGACTTATTATAAACTAAAGATTCAGGCTTCATGTCCTTAGAAGAATTCTCTTGAGGTAATACTTAGCACCCTCAAAACAAATATAAATTAATAACAATTAACATATTATCGTAATTGTTTATTGCGCTTGTTTCAAATGCCAATTTACTAAAGCTAACCAAACGAAATATTTAACTGGTGACAAAAAAAAAATCTAGTTCAATCTGCAAATTAATTTTAAAATACATGTTCTTATAGTTTCATAAAAAAATATATATATATCCAACTAAGTAATATATATTTTATAATATTCTAGATCTCAGAAGATGATACACTACCGAGACAGTTTTGCTTTGACTGCGTAATCAAGATAGAATCAGCATTCACCTACATCACGGAAGCTCACAAAGTGGATGCCACACTAAAGAATATCATCTCAAGAACCAACACCAGCATCATCATAGAACCAGAGACACATTCAAGACCTATAGACAACCTCAAACTTACTTTACCAGATTATAAAATTAGTGTTACCGTAGACAATTATGATGAACACATCCTTTTTGATAATATAGACTTACCGGCCAGTGATACAAGCCATATAAACCCTGAAAAACCTTTAGAAGAAATAGAAATTATTCAAAATGTTACTGAAGAGGAAAGGAGAGAGGATAGTCAAGAAAATGAAATGAAGAAACAAGAATGTGTGAAAAAGACAATGAATGTGGATGACACTAAGAAGAATATTTGTCCTGTATGTAGGAAGGCTTTCACGTCCAAAACTTGGTTCAATAAACATATGAAGAAGGAACATACAGATCATAAGTTTGTTTGTGCACATTGTCCAAAAAGTAAGTAGGATTTAGATATTAAAGTTGGTGCAAATGAATAATCAGACGGATAAACTATACAAAATAGCCCTTATGGCTGGAATAATTTGCCAGCAGCAGTCTTCCCGTCCAGTTCTAGTTTAGGTGTCATCAAGGCTAGAGTGAATAGGCTCTTAATAAACTAGTGTGCCTCACCATCAACAATTGCATCACTGGTTACCAGCAGGTGGGATTGCAGTCAAGCACTAGTTTAAATCAACATTGAGTATGCTGTTAGATTACTTAGATTTAACATGCTATATAAGAATAACCAGTTTGCAGCCATGTTTATTTATTTATAAATTTTTTGAAACTATCTATCTAATAGCTACATTTACTTGTGAATTGAGCTACTTGTATAATTTTATTTTTGAACAGGCCTGTTACCCTGGTCCCAATATCATGCCATGATTATAACACAGGGTTTGCACCTTGTTTAAATACTAAGAAGTGGAAATTATTTTCATTTTATTTGAATGAATTAAATTTTAACTCCACTACTTTTGGGTTATGGAACTCTTTGGACTGAGATTGTGGTCCCAACTTCTACCTATAAAAATTGTATTTTTTTTAGTATTGTTTTGGGACAACAAGAAAAATAAAGGCATTAAAGTACAGTTACCAAAAAAACTGTATTTATATTTTATTTGTGTTCACAAAATACTAATAAAAAAGTACCTTAAACATTTTTTGTCCTCAGCTTTTTCCAAGGCGTCCCTGCTGGCCGAGCACGCGGCCTGCCACTCGGACGAGCGCAAGTTCGCTTGCGCAGCGTGCGGCAAGCGCTTCAAGCGACGCAAGCAGCTCGCGTGCCATGCGCGCGCGCACACCGACGCAAGGCCGTATGCTTGCGATAAGTGTACTATGAGGTAGGTTCTTGATTAAATATTCATTGACACTCTATCTGCTGTATCTTTGCATTCATGATCCTATGTTAAATGAGTTTTTACCGTAATTTTGCCACATTGATAGAATTGGCTTTGGCCTTAATTTATTCGATTAATTTTTCATTAAATCTACCTGCAGCACAAAGGTACTATCAAAGACACTTCCGCTTGACCACTACTAAGTTCATTATTGCTAGCACTCGAAACGAAAACTTTAAAGGGTTTGGTCTGGCGCCGCGCCGCAGGACTCGAGCGAATATTTTTTTAAATGATCAGACAGCAATGACCACGATGCTACCAAGACCGACTTCCTTAGGCACTCTTTACCAGTCAGCTAAGGGTGATGGCAAAATAAAATGACAATTGCAAACAAGCGTTCTTTAGCAAAAATGGGTGCAAGTGTACATTATTATTTACATAATAGTTAAAGTAAACAAAATTAACCTCCAATCTCAGCTTAACGCTCCAGAAATAAAATGCGTGATCATCATCCTGTCCTTGTCACGTGTTACTGGTGGTCAGCACAGCTCGTTTTTTTCTTCCATTGTATCCTATCAGCAATCACGTTATCATTACGTACCTTTTCTTTCATATCACTCTTCTCACAATCCTTCCTTATTTTCTTTGGCCTCTCTCTCTCATGATTTTTGAGATCATCATCATCTTTATTTCAGTCAAAAGACGTCCACTGTTGGACATCGGCCTCTCTCAAGTGTCGCCACAACAAACAGTCCTATGCGTCTCGCATCCACCGCATTCCCGCGACTCTCACTAGGTCATCCATCGGTACGGTTGCCATAACGTATCTTGAGCGATTGCGCAAAAGTCAAATATTCGTTCTCATTAGTGGTGCGAAGTGAGACGCGGGGGCGGGGAGTGTCAGTGATTGGCTCGCCGCGCCATCGCGTCATAGACGTCACTCTTCATTCGTTCCCTGCGTTACTGCATGTATCTAGCAACGAAGACGATTGGCTCGCCAATGTATGGAATGCGCAAAGCGATCCCCACTCTGACGCCGAGCGCTCAAGATCCGTTGTGCCCTACTATACACTTTGTCTTCAAACGCGAACGCTGCGTTACGCGGTCGCCACTTCTAGGAGCTTTCAGCGTCATCGATTACTGTTCTGCGATGAATGTTCCCTACTCATGGCGATTCTTCGGGCCGTATACCGTGTAGGCAGCCTTGGTTCTACTCACTCAACATTCTCATCTCTGTTACGTGCTATCTTTTTTTACCCAAATGTAGGTAGGTACCTACCTATGTAATGCAAGTAATTTTCTACACATTAAATTAATTATTTTTCTGGACTTTAGAGAAAATCTACCCGATCCTTTTCCTAATTTTTCAATCTGAGAATTGTTTTTCTATAGCTACATTTTTTCTAAGTAAAAAAATCGGACATTAAGAGAAAAAAGGATTTAAAATCATGATTTCATTGACCATTGTCGACGCACGGGCGGCGACGGCGACGCCATTAAATGCCCAATTGATACAGATGACCTTACTCTTGAGACTACTTCAGACGCGTTAGAACTAGCTCTTATCTCCCGGTAGGTAGGTACCTATACGCTTTACAGCAATTGGGCAATAAAGGACTGACCTTGAACTCAAGGTACTAAAAACCTGTAAGATGACCTTGATCAAAGCATTCCTAAACAATATTGTTGTCATAAGAAACATATTTTAAATAGGTAACATACTTATAACTACTAAAGTCTGTCTAAAAAGTCAAACGACTTAGGTAGTTCGAACAAAGTTAATAATTATAATCTTTCGCTTCATGAGATTTGTTTTACCATAAACGGAATACGCTAGACAATTGACGTCATTTATTATCCCTCAGAAATGTTAATAAAAATAAAGTAGGTACCTCTACTAAAATTATAAAAACTATTAAAATTCCCACATCGTTTGACTTTTTAGGCAGACTCTAGTTAAATAATTCAAAACCGTTTCTAGATGCTATCCGCAAAAATTGCTTCAGCCACCAAAACGTTCAGTTTTTCGACATAGTAGCCTAGTAATCGTACCTATAACACTTTTACGATAAATATGACCTTGATACATCCGAGCTAGAATGGACCTTGACCTCGAAATAACTAGTTTCGGTGACCTTGACCCAGTTACCCACATTCTGGGGTAACCTTGACCCACATGACATAACGAGGCCGTCATTATATCACACAATCATGGCCACGCAACGTTTAGGAAAGATTTGGTTTTATCGAGTTATGATAGAGGTTGAGTAGGTCCTGTAAACATTTTGAAAGTTGAAGTGCTGCGCTGTAATTTTTATCGATATCGATGACACAACTATCGATAAACGTTTAAAGTGTTAAGACTAACATTACCGAATCACGAATGAGATTCGAGTTTAATATTTTAATTTATTTAAGTAGTTGAAAAATAAATACAAATAGACGCTAGAAAAATTAGACTACCTATAAATATTTGGGCTGCGGGAATGAGTTACGGTGGCCATAGAAAGCAAAGGGCAGCTAAAGAATACTGGTGGGTTTTAGTCAGTTAAAGTCGTACACGCCCTCTCGTACCGCCCGCCCTAAAGCGAGAGATAAACTAAATATTTATAGTCGCTTTATGTCGTTTTACAGGTTCAAAATAAAAAGCATACTCAAGTCCCATATGAAAGTGCATGACGGTGATAAGCAGTATTTGTGCTATTTCTGTGGGTGGAGCTTCGCGCAAGGTGAGGTCATTACTTTTTATTGCTCCAATAAGTTAGGGAAAACCTTACGAATAATTAACTGTGGTGCTTTTTCTGCGTCAAACTATTTATAAAAGTGTACAAAAAGTACAGGGTCGCTAGTAGCGCCTAGCGGGCGTGGTAGGTGTCAAGCGTAGAAGGTTTGGGGTTACTGATTCCATCATCATCATGTTCCCACCAGCCGAAAGGGAACTCTGGGTTCCTGGAGCGCAAGGCAAAAAAGGAACAGGAGTGGGTTTTAGTCAGTAAAAGTCTGACACGCCCTCTTTTAGAGTGGAAAACGTCTTTGGATGATGTTCCACCTAAAAAATAAAGGATAAACTCTGATGTCTTATATATCACACAAGAACTACTTATTGAATAGAAAGGTAAAGAGACGCATAGGTCTATTTCAAGGGTTAAGCAACGCTGCCTGAGGTCGGTCTGTAGATGGCTGACCGTCTTAAACCGAGGTTCTTTTGTGGCCTAGAAAACGTGTCAAGACGTTGCTCCCGGCTGATATTACATACCTTTTAGAAATAGTCATTAGGTCCTGGCTGTCATTTCAGTCTTTGATAGTCGTTACGAAAATGAAACGGGGATGAAATAATTCGTTTATTTACTTAGGATCGGAATTATTTATTGGATTTATCATTTTATAATTTTGCAGCGTTTTTAACTGTCAAGTATAGGTATATGTTACACAAAGCGAGAAAAGAAAACCGTGCGATCCGTGTTTACTCTTCGGTCGTTGGATGTGGCTTCTCCAACAGGCACTGGCTGGCTTGGCTCTGGCTTGGCATGGCACGACATGGCATTAGCTTCGCTTGGCTTGGGCTGGCCTCATGGCGTGGCGTTACAGATAATCAGAAACCAGGAAATTGACTCCAATTTGACAAAGTTTCCGTTCCTCCCTCAGCCGGCAACCTAGAAGTGCACATGCGTAAGCACACGGGCGAGAAGCCGTTCTGCTGCAACGAGTGCGGGTTCAGCGCAGCCGTGTCCTCCAACCTACGCCGCCACCAGCGCCAGCACCAGGCGAACAGGACCCACGTCTGCAAGCACTGCAATAAAGGGTTCTACGACGCCAGTGGCTTGGTGAGTGTTCAGAAGGTGCTCTGTCGTCTTCTGACCTGCTCCAGCACCAGCGCCAGCACCGGGCGAATAGGACCCATGTCTGCAAGCACTGCAATAAAGGGTTCTACGACACCAGTGGCTTGGTGAGTGTTCAGAAGGTGCTCTGTCGTCTTCTGACCTGCTCCAGCACCAGCGCCAGCACCGGGCGAATAGGACCCATGTCTGCAAGCACTGCAATAAAGAGTTCTACGACGCCATTGGCTTGGTGAGTGTTCAGGAGGTACTCTGTCGTCTTCTGACCTGCTCCAGCACCAGCGCAAGCACCAGGCGAACAGGACCTACGTGTGCAAGCACTGCAATAAAGGGTTCTACGACGCCAGTGGCTTGGTAAGTGTCCAGTAGACTCTGTCGTCTTCTGACCTACGCACAAGTAAGTTTTTCCATCTTGTGTCCTGCGGCGGCAGCACCAGGCTAACAAGATGGTTGCCAATAGATTTATTTTTCTGGTAGTTTAGTCAGCATTTTGATACATAAGTAGATATTCTGTCGTCTTCTCACCACGGTCGTCACTAGCGCCAGCAGCTGGCAGGCTACACACAATAATTTAATATTCTGTCGAATATCCAGTGTCTGTATTTTTTGTTTATCATATTTCTTGTGGCTCGCCAGGCCCGGCACGTGCGCACGCACACGGGCGAGCTGCCCTACCAGTGCCCGGGCTGCGCGCGCGCCTTCGCCGACAGCTGGAAGCGCAAGACGCACCTTATGCGCGCGCACCGCCTCGCGCTGCCCGACATACCGCGCATGCGCAGAGACGGACGCACTATACATTGAACACACGATACAATCGTACAACATGGATGCACATTGAAAATGTGTAATGTAAACTACATTTCATTTAGAAAAATGGTTGTACTGGTTAGTTTACCTTGCATTTCACCCCACTGCTAGGCAAAAGGGTGACTTTCAGGTCTTGCGAGACAAGACTGATATGGACTACTAGACGTAGTTTGTCCAGCTCGTCTCGCTATACAGCATGGGGTCTGCCACGACGCCTTCTGTATGTATCAACAAGTCCTCATGCGGACTTAATACGATATACAATCATATTATTACTCGTATTAGTCATTCTACAATAAATTTTATTCCCATGACCATAAAGATGATTTTCGTTGATTGTATAATCGTCACCTTCCTGCCCTTGTCCTGCTACTCGGGGTCGGCGTAACCCGTCTTTTTCTTCTTGTCACCCTCTCACTCTGACTTCTTCTCAATCAATGACTCTTTTCTTTCTTAGAGGTATCACTCCTAGTCCTCACACAATCATGCGTCTTTTCCTGGGCGTTCCTCTATCCATAAATAAGCTATTTTGGAACACAAATTATATTTTATTGCCAGCAATAAATTGTATGCGCTAAATGGTGACTTTCTAGCAAATACTCTAATAGTTTTAAAAAAAAGTGTGACTGTGATTGGGTTGGAAATGCGTATTCTTGGTATGAAATACGCATTTCAATTTTGGTAATGAACTTTAAATTAAGTATTAATTGGTCTAATTAAGTATTATTGTGTGATCTTTCGACACCAGTAATAAGAATCGACGTAAGGGACATTCAACTAAAATTTAAAAATGTACCTCACGTCGATAGACGTGAGACTGTTTTTACTAAAATATAAATATGTCCCTTACGTAAATTGATATTCCTGGTATCGATTTGTTAATTTTTGAGATTTATTTATTTAGTAACATAGGTAGACGTGATAAAAGAAACGTGCGGTGAATCCTGCAGCTAGATTATACAAACGAGTTTAAGTGTCTCCGCACAAAGGCCTAATAAAGCTAGAAGCGGCCACAAAAAAAGCTGAAGCGCGCGACAGCTGGTGGCCGGAGAAGCTAAAAGCGGCTTCTAGCTTTTTTTTGTGGCGGCACATCCGCACACGGGCCACAAAAAAGGCCGCTACAAAAAGAAGTTAGAAGCGGCTTTTTTTGTGGCCCGTGTGCGGGGGACACGCAGGGTTACGATTGAAAACACCAAAGCATACAATGATCATGTGTGACATTGAATAAATAAAAGAAATAATTTATTAAAACATATTTTTATTATATTCTAAACAAGCCAACAGTCAACAATCATATAGGACATTCTTTAAATAAATCGCTACTGGAAGTACATTTTTGGATTATTATCTACAACACAATCATAATATCTGTGCGCATTGAAGATCATATCTAATGAACACACGGTCCTGGCCTTGCTTGGGCATCTAAAATAAATACGAATCAAAATTTCGTCGATAAACTTAATAGAGACATTGACATGAACCACAGATACTGTAGAAAAGGAATATTAGAATGCTGAAAATCATATTTTGTATGTGTAAAAAAAATTAAATTAATCAAAAATGTTTAAAATAATTCCCAGTATCGTGTGACTGCAAACGCCACTTGGAGCGAGTTATTTCAAGGTGTGAGAAAAACCCTGATACTAGTTGTCAAACTATCATGATTTTGGCAATTTTTTATTTTGATCTACACCTTTGGCTGAGTATTTGATAGTAGTTTTATTTATCAGATTGTGCCGTAATCAAGATTACACTCGAAATTCAAACTATAAACTATTTAAATCTGATTTTTTATATGAAATCAATAAATATTTTTTTAAATATATTTTTGTAATAATTACAGGTCTATCTATAAATTGAAAACAGTCTCTCAATCTCATCAAAAATCAATGAAGCAGTTTTAAATGAAATACATAAAGTGCACCCTTGTTTTCAGTGTTTTCTAAATACGTCATTTTTATTGTAGAAGGGGATAGCGGGGTCTAGTGAGCGAGCGAAGCGTGCGAACAGACCCCGCCATCACTTAGTTTGCAATATATTGACCAAATTAACGTCGCTTGTGTCAAAAGAGCCGTGCTGTTCATCAGGCATGACAAATCAATTCACACATTTGTTCACTGGAAGAATTTAAACTCCTAGTTGAAGCACCAAAACTACTAGTTACTAGAGATTACATTATTGTTGGGAAGGCTTCAGATCGTAAGTACTCATACCATGGCACCTGTATACCCTTTTTGGATTTATATAGTTTTAAATCTATCAAAATTGCTAATCGAATTTTGAGATCGGGTCAAAAGAATCTGCCTTTCAGTTTAATATCGCTTATAAATGTAGATATTACAGTGCAACCTTTATATAACTGAGCTGAAGAGAGTAAGTATTCTCTGAAATAGTATTCGTTATGCCAAGTAATTTGTTACAATATGGTTAGGTTACTCTTTGAGAAGTGGCTACAAAAGCGCCTAGGAGTCCTCACTTTCCGCCTGACACAGGTCCTCATTGGAGACGGGTGTTCCAGGAGGTTCTGGTTTCAGATATAGCGAGAAGAAACGCTCGGAGAGCATGGTGCAAGTGATCTGGAGCGAGAAGGAATGAGTATTGGTCACCTTCTGCGAAATAATACTAACGCCTATGTTCTTTGTGTTGCATGAAGATTAAATAAATAAATAGTAAACGCTCCGGCCCGGCCACCGTAGGCGCAGGCTTGTGGACGGAGACTTATGGGGGGCTTCGGTCCTCCTGTAAGGTTGATCCTTTCGAAGAATTTTTATAAATCGAGGAAATCTTTATACTGATGCTCGTTATATTAAGGTTACACTGTATTTGGAATCAACTAATTTTTATATCAAGATTTGAAAATGGTGTCTATTTAAAAATTGTGTTAAAAGTTTACAGTAAGAATCAAACGACATCTATAGTTCTCATTTTACGGCAGTTCGGATTATATTGGTTCTTTATTATTTTACAAACATTTCTAGCATTATTCTAGCCGTATTATTTAAATATTTTATTATATTCTTGTCAGTCCCTACGCGTTTAACTGATGGTTTTACCATGTTCATTTGAAGCACGCCTCGCGCTCTATAATTTTTGCGAGATATTTTTACTAACATGACACACCAAAGTGAACGCCAAAATTGTATGGCACTATTGACTTTCCACTCTCGGAGCTGAGCAGTAGTGCTACCATGACCTGTTAACGCGATCCATTTGACGACCTAAACCGAACTGTTAAAGGGATGAAGCTATATAGTGTTAGACTAAAAAGTCGATAAGTAAGCGCATCTCTACTTCACCGCGTCCCATCGCCCCGCACTATCATCTTTGACAACCGAATGACAGAGAATTGCGCGCCGTTTTCGTAACGTACTTTTCTGACTAAAAGTAGTAATTAACCTTTTGAATGTCTTAAGTTACACAGTTTGACATAAGCAATTCTGTGCCTCCTGTGAAAAGTGATATAACTCGACTTATATCATTTTTGAGTTTTTTACACAAAACTTATCAAAAAATAAATTACGAATTTTTTGGTCTAAATCACGTTCTTCTAATCATATTTCTAAAGAACGTGATTTAGACCAAAAAATTCGTAATTTATTTTTTGATAAGTTTTGTGTAAAAAACTCAAGAATGATATAAGTCGAGTTATATCACTTTTCACAGGAGGCACAGAATTGTCTTTCTATTTTGTCTCTAATTACGGCATTCGATGAGTTAAATGTTTTACGATATAAAACTGCATTTATCATTATCAATAGGGTGCATAGCTTCATCCCTTTTTCGCTCACGGTTGTCATTTTAATACGTCATGGTAAGGACCCAGAGCGTTGTTGATATCAAACAGTGCACTTTTATTGAGGAATTCATTTAGATGTGTCCTAGTTTTGGTAAGATAGAATTGGCATTATCGGTGCGCCGGCGCAGCATCCATTAAACTTTAGCGCACAGTGTAAATCGAATGTAATAATCTTAATACCCATCCCTGTGTTCAAAAATAACCAGAGTAGAGTTGCAACCCAGGGTCGTTCTTTTATAACTCGACTCACTCTAACTCTGAGCAGGGTAGGTTGGCGGCATATGCTTGACATTTACAGTTAAACTCTCTTTCGCGTTCAAAAATGCCAGGGTAGAGTTTACTCTATGACGTCATTAGAGTTAACTCTAAACTCAAATTTGAACGCAGGGCAGTGTGGATACGGGACAAATGTGCTCTCGTATCATAGATCTGCAGGCTTAGACAAATGATTTTTCTGTTAGCATTCCCGCCAGATGAGCCAGACGTAAGTACAAAACGTATGGCAATGACATTACCTGTCACGTCACTTCTCCGCAGGTTTTAAGCCTGCTGGGCAATTAACTTCGAAACGACTATGAACGTCGCCATTATTTCTATGGTTACATTAATTTGTTCTCACTTTTTAATCATATATTTACATTTACTTTTAAGCAATATTCTCCTCTCCGTGTAGCAACAAAAACATCAAAACATCTGTTTATTGTATACTTTTGTTTGCATGATTATACTTTTGTCATCCATACATTCCGTTCCTGGTCTCCCACTGACTAGGATCCTGTATGCTGTACGTGTGTTCACACGGTGATCTGCACGTTCTGCACGATGTTGGACCACTCCACCTTGGAAGGCACCAGGTAGAACGCCGGCGCCACTTTCTGACCGCACGGGCACTTGCAACCTGCAATATACAAATTGATGATAAGTACCAGGTAATAGATCTAGGAAATAACATCGTATCTATATATGCTCTTATGTTCATTGATGACAAGCAATTGCGATCTGATCTTCACATTTTAAAATCCCCGCTATGTTCTACATCACCTTCGTAGCTTCAATATGAGCCTTCGCACTTCCTTCTGGAAGGTAGTGACGAAAAACGTGAGAGAGCGGCAATCCTCACGCCTCAGTCACCGCCGCACGAGACGCCCAAGGGCTTAGGAGTCGCAGAGCGATACTCAGGCTCGAGCTTGCGGACGAGGAGCTATGGGTTCGAATCGACGGTGCTTTATGTTCTACGCGCGTCTTAAATAGTTGTCCGCAATGGCGGGCCCCACCAGGGTCGATGCCTATCAGGGTTGCGTGATTATTCTAAGAATTACCGTGGCTTTGGAACGCAAAGGGCAACTAAAAGAACACTAGTGGATTAAGTCGGTAAAAGTCTGATAATTATTATATTGATGGTAAAGTAATAAGTTACCCATAATCCAGTTGAAGGAGCCGATCTTGTTGAGACACTTGGGGCAGTGCAGCTTGCCCTGCGTGGCATGCGACACGTCGCGCATCCACGTCATGGGCTCCACGAACCACATGAGGCGGCAGATCTTACCCATAATCCAGTTGAAGGAGCCGATCTTGTTGAGACACTTGGGGCAGTGCAGCTTGCCCTGCGTGGCGTGCGACACGTCGCGCATCCACGTCATGGGCTCCACGAACCACATGAGGCGGCAGATCTTACCCATAATCCAGTTGAAGGAGCCGATCTTGTTGAGACACTTGGGGCAGTGCAGCTTGCCCTGCGTGGCGTGCGACACGTCGCGCATCCACGTCATGGGCTCCACGAACCACATGAGGCGGCAGATCTTACCCATAATCCAGTTGAAGGAGCCGATCTTGTTGAGACACTTGGGGCAGTGCAGCTTGCCCTGCGTGGCGTGCGACACGTCGCGCATCCACGTCATGGGCTCCACGAACCACATGAGGCGGCAGATCTTACCCATAATCCAGTTGAAGGAGCCGATCTTGTTGAGACACTTGGGGCAGTGCAGCTTGCCCTGCGTGGCATGCGACACGTCGCGCATCCACGTCATGGGCTCCACGAACCACATGAGGCGGCAGATCTTACCCATAATCCAGTTGAAGGAGCCGATCTTGTTGAGACACTTGGGGCAGTGCAGCTTGCCCTGCGTGGCGTGCGACACGTCGCGCATCCACGTCATGGGCTCCACGAACCACATGAGGCGGCAGATCTTACCCATAATCCAGTTGAAGGAGCCGATCTTGTTGAGACACTTGGGGCAGTGCAGCTTGCCCTGCGTGGCGTGCGACACGTCGCGCATCCACGTCATGGGCTCCACGAACCACATGAGGCGGCAGATCTTACCCATAATCCAGTTGAAGGAGCCGATCTTGTTGAGACACTTGGGGCAGTGCAGCTTGCCCTGCGTGGCGTGCGACACGTCGCGCATCCACGTCATGGGCTCCACGAACCACATGAGGCGGCAGATCTCCGGCAGGTCTGCGCGCGCCGCTATCGAAGCGTCCACCATGTTCGTTTCGCTGTAGCCGTCTAATCCCTAAGAGAAATAATTGTTTTTATGAGTTTTTTAGTCTGGAATAACTTTGTCTCTAGGTCAATTAGCTGGCAAAACTTCACAGAATAAATATGTAGCGACAAAGAGCATAAGAAGTTAATCGATAAATAAAATTTCGGCAATCAATAGAAAAGAATGGCACGGTTCCTATTTCTTGATAATTATTAAAAAAAAAAACTATTTTATTATTTATATTTTATTCTAGGATTGTCTTAGGCAAAACAAATCATCCTAAAATCGGGTTTGGCCAGTAACGTACCTATTACAAAGAAGGGAGAAGGGAAATTAGAGGTTACCTAAAGGTCTATCGGTCCATCTAAGCAGTCGTAGACACACGAAACGAAGCCGATTTTATCCTTAAACCAAATGGTCCAAATCTGAGTTCCAAAGTACCATTCGGACAGTTCGCAGTGACGGCAAATGAATCTACAATAGTTAATCTACCCAAATTATGGTGGTATATCGTATTGTTTTACTGGAAAAGATTCTAAAAGGTTTTAAATATAAAGATACTCAATCTTAGCAGTTGCTTGGCCGATATTTTAACGCTAGATGAAACTACGATGGCTATTCTACCTGAGGGCCAATTCTCTATTCCTGGCTGAGAAGCTGTTGTGTACAAGTAAATGGCAAGTGCCTTTGGGAGTATTTCCCAGAAGACATCTTCATACCTGATCCTTCCTACTAGATCCTTCGTCAGTGTCACTAGGCTGGCTGCAGCTCTTAATCTGTCCAAGATAACCATTTTATTTGAATACCTACTAACTTTATTTGTACAGGAGTAGGTACTTATGCGAAAGGGAAGTGGTACCAGTCATACTTGCTTGCTTGTTGTATACTGTTTATTGTTTGGCTTATGCCAGCCATACACGGTCAAACATGTAGTCCAATCGGTATGACGCTACATGTTTGATCAAACCTGTAGTTCGTCTCTATACACCATACACGGTCAAACCTGTCGTCCAATCGGTATGACGCTACATGTTTGATCAAACCTGTAGTTCGTCTCTATACACCATACACGGTCAAACCTGTCGTCCAATCGGTATGACGCTACATGTTTGATCAAACCTGTAGTTCGTCTCTATACACCATACACGGTCAAACCTGTCGTCCAATCGGTATGACGCTACATGTTTGATCAAACAGATTTGACCGTGTATGGAAGTGACCACATGTTTGACGGCAAAATCGAATTTCAATTCTTTAGGTTTGACCATACCGATTGGACAGCCGTGTATGGACACGGTCCAATCTGTATGATCCAATCGGTTTGATCAAACCAAAAGAATTGAAATTCGATTGTGCCGTCAAACATGTTGTCACTCCACTCCCATACACGATCAAATCTGTTTGATTAAACATGTAGCGCCATAACGATTGGACTACAGGTTTGACCGTGTATGGCTGGCATTAAAGGATCTCCGAAATAGTCAATAGCGTTACGTGAATGACGTTTTGCCTCAATCGTTTTGCGTCAATCACGTTAATATTATCAGAAAAAAAAAAAACAATCCAGACGCAATTAACTCTTTCGGGGACCCTTAAGGCTACGTCGCTACGTCGAGCCGCCAGGCCGAGCCGAGCCGCACGCGCTCGCCAGCGCTCACGTACATATGTAACAAGTACCTGCACGTTGTGCAGATAAAAAGAACTGGCTTTTTTTATATCTGAGACCCTACCATGTGGTCTTCAATCGCAATCTATTTTATTATTTAAATTTAATTTTAAACCTTATAGCTCTATCCCTTATTCCCGGTCACTCGCCTAACTTGTAACAAGTCATGGATAGGCTCCAGGATGGTAACCAGTTGGTTCTCCTAGGCGACGTCCTAACATGACCTATCATCGCAGTGATTGGTTGGATTTGTTTTTTAACTGGTAAACAATGCCTAATTAATTTCGCCTTGATGCTGTGATATTAACAAATCCATAAAGTTTAAATAAATAAGGTAAGACACATTGCAATCCCGCAAAATGACACCTCCGCCCTAATATTTAACCTGTCCAACACGCCACGGTCACAACTACATGACAAATTAAAAGATGAAATCGTAGCTGTCTATTATATGCCGTGGCACTCAAAAGGGCTAGGACACAATTTTAGCTTCCATCACATAAGATACAATAGTCAAGTGCGCAGCTCACCTGGCTGGGCCCCTCGTCGCTGTCACTGCGCTGGCTGTGGCTCTGGCTCTGGCCCGGGCTACTGTCCTCGTACTGGTCACAGCGCATGTCCATCAGCTGCGACGCGAGGCTCTTCAGCTTCTCCAACAGGATCTCTCCGTTCTCAGCGCACGTCAGGCCTGTCAGCTTGCTAGGCGGTGGTCGCATACCTAAGAATATTTCTCTATGTGAATATTTTTATCGCCATTAGTTTTAATCGGGATTTTAAAATATTGTAACATCTAATAATTGGATAAGATACTTTTAAGATGGCGATTTTAAGTATTTGGTAGTTATTGAGTTTTCAGAAGCCTTAAGGGCCAAGCGCCCGAAAAGTGCCATAAAACAGTGATTTTTTGAGGCCTACTCCTCCGTAACGGCTAGGTCAATTGGTTTGAAAAAAATATATGTTTATTATAGATTCATGAACAACAATATCAACATTTGATTCTTTCGTGCAATTAATACTTTTGTCAAAAAAAAATATTTAGCTATTTCGCAACTTTTCCCTACTCCTTCGAAACGGCTTGGACCTTTAGAAACATTTTTACACATAAAAATTGGTGGTTAAATATTCTTCAAAGTGAACATTGCATATGTAAATCAATCAATATCTCGCAGAGAAAATGGATTTAAAGCGCTTTCCGGGCGCTGCTGGCCGCAAATAAATGCACAGACTTGCGTACTGCCGCCTAGGCGAGTGCGAGAGTTGCGTTCACATAATTTCGGCCAGATGGTTCAAGGGACTATACGCCTTAATCAAGTAAACATTGTGTGATGGAACAGAGCGAGAGAAGTATATTTGTCTTCATAACAACTTTAAAAAATAGTTTATCCAAATTGGCTAATTCATTTTTGACTTTTGAGCAGACTTAGACATCCTAACTAATATTATAAATGTGAAAGTGTGGATGTTTGTTACTTAGGTAATCACACAAAAACGGCTGAACGGATTTGGATGAAATTTGGCATGCATACAGCCTTTGACATGGAAAAGAACATAGGCTACCCTTTATCACGATTCCTTAAGTACCTAATGCCACGCGGGCGAAACCGCGGGCAAATGTTAGTTTTTTAATATATTTAAAAGACAAAGACGTCGTCCTGTAACTTGTCTGCAAATGCATATTAGTATAACATATTGCTCGCATAATTTTAGCAGGCCCGTTCGCTACATACGCGCTCTGACGTATAATTGCGGACACTAAGTGTATATCTATGTCGCTAAATGATAATAGTACATTATGATGTAAGTGTGTAATGTTAGTGATAACAGTCGAGGCGTTATTTGGACCCGAGCCGTGGCGAGGGTCTTAAGAGAGCCGAGAACGGTAATCATTAATTACTCACGTGTATCATACGACGTTTTTCAATACACTTGTGAAGAAAATAACAGTAAAACTAGTAGATAACTTTTTTGTGACATGGCGGTAAAAATCTGTTTTCATATGCGCGCGCATAATTTTTTTATTTACCCCTAGGGGAAGGCTAAGGTGTTTTGATCATACTGCCTAGTCTTACGTTTATGTTTTTTGCGTGAAAAGTTTTTACTACTTATAACTTTCGTAGTGACAATGGAGTACGCATGTAACATTTTCTAATGATTCTGTAGTATTTAATTCTAGTTAATTAATACAGCCACTGAATTACACTCGGATAAATCAAGCCAAAAACCGCGCGCATCTTAAAATGGCGACCATAGACCACAAAAAAAAACTTTAAAAGTTATTATTATTCTCTTTATTCAATTTTTTTTTTACATATAAAATTACATTTTTAAATATTTTTTAACAAAATTATTATTATTATTATATTATTATTATTAAAAAAAAAAAACAAATTTAATGTGAATATACGATTTATTTACTAAATGTTTTTTTTTTATTTATTAAATCAATTCGTTTCTACAAGTTAAAATGATCAAAATTGCATGAAATAAGTAAGTAAGACACTAATTTATACCATTGAACGCAATAACTTATGCGAAATTTTTTCGTAGAGTCTGTGCGGAAAGTAAACCATCGTGGAATTTGAGGGCGCTGCTGTAGATAAATATCGTTTTTGTTATGTAAGCAACATTGTGACGTCATTATAGTGCAACTGTTAAATCTTGATATTTTGAAACTATGTTAGACTAGCTTCTTCCAGCGGCTTCACCCAATAATAAAAATTATCCTATTGGCTGAATTTGCTCACCTAATGGAACTGCAAAGTTATAGCTTATGTGCTATATTATTGCAATGTTTATGATTAAGTTCATCTGTCTAGTAGTTTTTGCGCGACACATCCATACATACGAGTACCTCCATCCATCTTCACAAACTTTCACATTTATAATATTAGTAGCCTATTTATTGAACTTGCTCACGTGATGAAACTTAGCAAAAACATAGGTTATAACCTATATTATTGCAACGTTTATCATTAAATTCATCTATTTATAAGTTTTTGCGCAATGCCGTTAATTGTGGCGACACCTGGGGGAGGCCTATGTCAAACAGTGGACGTCTTTCGATGATGAACATTTAAATGCAAACACGAACCGGTAAAGGAAAATAGTGTGAAGAAACTGCTGTACTGCCTATACTATAGGTAGGTTCCACTTCGACCACTTACCCAGTTCCAACGAAAATGGTTCTATCACTTTGACTGGGATCGGTCTATTATCACTGACTGGAATATTGTAGCTAGCAGCAAGTTTATGTTTACCATAGTTAAATATAAAGGTAAAAATGGGACACACTACCACTTTCTCGTTGTCTTCCTCAGTACATTTTTCCCTTTTGCTAATCAATGAAAAATATGAACTTAAGGACTATGAAAATAAAGTACACTTCAGAATTTGTAATGTTGCTTCGTAAAATATCTATTTAGCCTGTAAGGGACCATCTCGCATATAAGATCCTTGGGATCACTTGGTTGTCCGTCTGTTTATCTGTTAAGACCCTTTAACTCGAGAACGCTTGGAGGTATCGAGTTAAAATTAAAACCATACACTCAAGTCTGCGGTCTTTTGAAGTTGTGAAAAAATCAGACTTCCGAGTTAACGAAAAAAAAGATACGGCCGTTTATGTCGCAAAAAAACGTATATTTCGATACTCAAGGGAATCAAAGTTCTTAGGGTGAATCTCGTTGATCTAGAATCCTGAAATTTGGCATAAATCAAGGTCTCATAGAACAAGTATAGGGAAAATATATATATAAAATCTGAAAATATGAAAATTTGTAAATCCACCACAAAAAAAAAATTGTTTGCAATTCGGAAAAATTTTCGTAACTCTATTCAGGAATTGATTTCATAGGTAAATTTGTACAGAATCTTCAGTGCGCGAGTCCGACTCGTACTTGCCCTTTTTTATTTTAGTTACTGTATCCTTACTCAAGCCTGAAAAGAAATATTCTAAGTTAGTCGAAATGCATTAAAAATTTAAAGTATCAATACTCTTTATACTAGCCATCGAAAATATTGACCAAAACAAAATAAACAAATATCGTCATGTTTAAATGAATTTCCGTTTAATTTATATATATTTGGAGATAACACGGTCAGGAGTTCACCTAGGAAGTCTAAAAACATTAAAATAAAAGTGTTACGTACCAAAAATACAGCATATCAATGTTTCCCAAGTTCGTGACTTTGTTTTGATCAATAATGGTGTGATTTGCCATTTGTTATCTTTGGCAAAACTGTAATATATTAAATATTATTTCCCTTGCAGCTCAGTGAAATTTTATATCACATTTCTGAAGATTTCAATTCAAAATCACAATAAAATAACATAATAAACAAACCATCTGTCAACATAATGACGTTTGGCATTTGACGGATGGCTGGGTTGGGTTGCTACTTAAAATCTTTAATGTTGTTTTCACTTTACGCCACGACGGTTCTCTTATCGCACAGACAATACTCAAAATTTGTTTTGTGAACAAAGAGGTTGAACAAAAAGGTTTTAACTACATTATAGCACGAGTGCGTAATGGTAATCAAAATGTTACAATTTGGTAACAAGCGCCTTACCTAACTGCAGTGCAATAAGTCACTTTCTGAGCAAGTGTATTGAAAAAGAATATTAAAAATAAACACTTTTACTTGTACATATTTTTGTCAGTTAGAACTAGTTGAGGTCAGTGTTTCCTATTTGACTACCCTGTAAAAAAATACTGAAACAAAATCAGGGGTAAAAGTCTCTTTTAAAGTCCATACAGCAAATGCGTATAAATAATGGTCAAATCCACATAAATTCATAGGACTTATCTCAAAACTAACTTAGCTGCATGTTCTCCACTCGATCAGAACATATTATTTTACAACAGTCCGAAATCAATTGCCCGGACCAGACACAATTAACGTCTAGTCAGGAAGATCCTCCCTTTTTAACGGATGTTTGCGGGAGTTTTACACCCTGTTCAGCATACTTCTAAAAGTCTTCGCCTTCTTACCTTTCTTAGCCAGTTCCACCTTGACGTCCTTAGGTATGTGCGGTATGATGTTGCCCTGGCTGGCGACGATGCGGCGACACTTCTTGCAGCGGTACACGATGGGGTCGGGCCGCTCGCGCACCAGGCCGGGGTCCGGCTTCACCAGGTCCGCGAACAGCTGCGGCAAGATCTTCACTGGAACGTAGGACCGTACATGAATTTGCGAACACTAAATTGACTTTCGGACTCTTATGTTATCGTACAGTGATGAGGTTTTGAGAGGGTTGCACTTGGATATTTTCAAATTTTCCAGGATGTTCATTAAATAATTTCTCCAGCTCTGGGTGAAGCGAGTGGGAGTGGCAGACTTCTGATTTAAGAGCGTCCTTTTCGAGGTACATTTTTATACAACCGCTCTTACGTGGTTATGATGTTAATACACATCTTTCTCTAGATATTTTGGATACACAGCTATCACGTGGATATTACAGGTCGCGCGGTGAATCAAGATCGCTCGGTGAAAGTAGTGGGGGCAATCGGCGCATGTGTACAATTGCGCACAGAAATTCTTAGTATGTTAGGATTTTATTTTTAATTTCGTATGTTTGAACCTTAGTAACATAACTTATAATAACACTAGTTTTTGATTGTAATTTATCTTGTAAGTAGGTAAATTCAAAAAATTAAAAATTATAAAATAAAACATAAAATTAAAAAAAATAATTTCGTTAGTTTCTTTCTTTATCGTAATAATTCACGTCGTAAACCATTTTTCTGGCTAGCCGTTTTAAAACTTTATTTTTAACCATTTTTTTTTACGACTACGTATTACTATTACGATAACACAAGCTGTACGCAACAGTACCCAAGTACAACAGTATCCAATGAGAGGCGAGAACGCAACGCGGGAATTGAAGGGCGACTCTATCTACCAATGACGTGTTGCCGACGGCGCACACCCGCCCGTACGTCGCCAAATAGACCGTAGAATTGAATACTGCGCATGCCCCTTCCACTTTTGCCGAGCGATCTTGATTCATCGCGCGACCTGTATCTAGGCGTCTATAGAAATCAAAACATAAATTTGTATAAAACTAAACTGGTAAAGACCTCTGAAAATCTGCTATTTTACATAAAGTTTGGCCCTCCCTAATGTACTCATATTTTTAAAATATAAAAAACCGGCCAAGTGCGAGTCGGACTCGCCCATGGAGGGTTCCGTGGCAGTAAGTAACATAATATAAAAGTTCTTGTAGTTCGTTGTAACTTTGATCGATGTTTTAATAATAGTGTATTTTTTAGATTTATGACGTATTAAAAAAAAACTACTTACTAGATCTAGTTCAAACCAATTTTCGTTGGTAGTTAACATGGTAATGTACATCATATATTTTTTTTAGTTTTATCATTCTCTTATTTTAGAAGTTACAGGGGGGGGGACACACATTTTACCACTTTGGAAGTGTCTCTCGCGTAAACTATTCAATTTAGAGAAAGAAAAAAATGATATTAGAAACCTCAATATCATTTTCGAAGACCTATCCATAGATACCCCACACGTATGGGTTTGATGAAAAAAAAATTTTTGAGTTTCAGTTCTAAGTATGGGGACCCCCAAAATTTATTGCTCTTTTTCTATTTTTGTGTGAAAATCTTAAAGCGGTTCACAGAATACACCTACTTACTAAGTTTCAACAGTATAGCTCTTATAGTTTCGGAAAAAAGTGGCTGTGTCATACGGACGGACGGACGGACGGACAGACAGACAGACAGACATGACGAATCTATAAGGGTTCCGTTTTTTGCCATTTGGCTACGGAACCCTAAAAAGGTACATCAATAGAAGCCTTGCACATTTAATTGAGATTCTGAATGACAACAATTTTGCTGAAAAATTTTTAAGGGTTTAAAAAATCACGTTTCTATAAAAATCACGGAATTACCGAATGCCAACAGAGTTGTGTGTTTAACATAGCGTGTATTGCGTTATATTTATGAAGCAACAAGCTTTTAAATCATGCTCGATGTTGTCGATAGGCGAAAGTAAAAGGACCTTCTTAAATCCACTTGTGTTCCAGCAGTTGCTCTTTGCGTTCCAGTAGTTACTCTTTGCGTTCCAGGGCTGTGACGACTGTTTCGAACAATCCCTCAGACCTGGCAGACATCAGCCCTATCAGTCCCCAACAATACAGCTATTACTACTAGAAATTATTAGCTGCCCCAACAGACGTTATTCTGTGTCAGCTATGAGTAATAAACTAATTTGAATTTGTGAAAAGTAAAAACAATATAACAGTAGTCACCTTCCTTCAGCTTCTGTCCGGCTAACTTCAAACGGAACTGCTTGTACCTCGGGTCATCCCTGTTGATAGTGTAGCCCATGTGTCCGAACAACTTCAGCTGCGCCACAAAGCCCACGTTCGGGCCCACAAACCGTCGTTTACTCCGCACCAGGTTAAAGGCTTCTTCGTAACATAATCCATACTTCTCCATGATGAAGCTGATCACTACTGCAGCTGATCGAGACACTCCGAAGTGACTGAATTAAAAGCAGATTATATTTATTTATTTAATTGGATCTCCAACAAAGGATACACAGTAAGAAACTGGGCAAGTGCGAGTCGGACTCGCGCACTAAGGGTTCCGTGCAAACTACACAAATTTACTTTTTTCAGATTTATTCCTATACCTGTGCTATAAGACTTTGCTTTGTGCCAAATTTCAGGATTCTTGGTCAACGGGAAGTACCCTATGAATTTTGATCTTTGAGAGTATCAAAATATACGTTTTTTTCCGACATAAACGGCCGTATCTTTTTTATTCGTTAACTCAGAAGTTCAGAAGTTTGATTTTATCACAGCTTGAAGGGACCGCAGACCTGAGTATATGGTTTTAATTTCAACTCGATACCTCCACGCGTTCTCGAGATAAAGAAGGACGTACAGACAGATAGACGGATGGATGGACAACAAAGTGATCCTATAAAGGTTCAGTTTTTTCATTTTGAGGTACAGAACCCTAAAAAATAAATAAATGTAGGATGCATGAAAGGAACGTACGAATGATGTGTAGAACGTAGCGTAAGAGAGAGAGAGAGAGAGAGAGAGAGGAAGGATATCAAGGTGACAAGAAGCAAGATGGCGAGTAGAAGTTGGAACAGGAGTGACAGACGATAGGACGCAGAAAATCTATTTTATTAGGAAGCTTTGAAGACAATAAACAAGAAACGTAGACATCACGTTTTTTTTATTTATTTTCCAAGGTCGCAACCCATATACACTACATTTTTGGGGGCTCGTCCGGGATCGCGACCGCATGGAAAAACAGTTGAAGGCGAGGGCGAAAGACGAAAGGCGTAATCACAGTAAGACGGAAGACGAAATACACGATAATACGATGTCGGAGACCAATACGTTTGAAATAACAAAATTCAGCGGCGAAGACCTCACATACACGTCGGAAAAATGGGCTCAGGATCTCGAAGATAATGCTGAGATCTTCGGTTGGTCACCTCAGCAACGATTGATCATAGCCCGTAGGTCGTTGACCGGGACCGCGGGGCTGTGGTTAAAAACCGAAAAGGTTCACAAGACGTACGAGGATCTGAAAGCAGCTATCCTAAAGGAATTTCCTGATGCTGTAAACAGCAAAGAGATGCATGAGATGATGGCAGCACGCAAAAAGCGCAGGGATGAGTCGTGCTATCAGTATATGCTGATAATGAAGGAGATGGGAAAACGCGCCAAGTTCCCCGATTACGTCGCTATCCAGTACATTATAGATGGCATTACGGATCTAGAAACCAACAAGATAGTATTGTATGGAGCGGTGACTTATCCGGTGCTAAAAGAAAAGCTGGCGTTGTATGAAACCTTCAAGAAAAGGACGGCAAGGCAGAACGCTGAACGACCAGTTAGGCGGGCTGCGGACTCGTCGAGCAATGAAAATGTATCAGAAACGGCTCATCATTGCTACAATTGTGGTGAAAAAGATCATCGAGCGAAAGCATGCCGTAATGGTTTGAAGTGTTTTAAGTGTAATGAATTTGGCCATATTAGCACAAAATGTACGAATCCGAGCGGAGGAAGCAGCGGAAATTCAACGGCCACCAAGACGTCGGCAAAACAGATGTCATCAGAAAAGGAGCGATCATACCCGTCGATAAAACAGGTTGAATCGGATACAAGAAAACATTCGGCTATGTTCGGAGCTACGTCGACAACCAACGACAGCGCGGTAATGGGCGACCATGTCAAAAGTTTCAAAACGGAGAACATGACGGACGACGTCACGCAAGACGTAAACAAACATGGTGACCGGCTATTGAACAATAACAAAGCGGTAAAACTAGTGAAAATAGGCGATAAAACAATAAGTGCGTTAGTAGATACAGGCAGTGACGTAAACTTAATTTCTGAGGACTTGTGGAGTGAATTAGATGTACCGTGTCACGTCGACAATGTGGTCTTGGCGGGGCTAGGACTTTCTAAAGTAAGAGCGCGGGGAAAAATATTTGTTTGTATAGAGATCGATGAAAAGTGTTATTCAGATGTAATTTTTCACGTTGTGCCTAAAGGGTCAATGCCCTATATGTTAATAATAGGTCAAGAATTCCTACAAAATGTTGTGATGGTAGTTCATGAGGGTGCTGTGTTGTTGATGACACAAGATGATGAATGGTTGTCGCGCGTGAATTGTTGTGTGAATTCCATTGATGTTGCAGGTCACATTTCTAACGCAGATATAAAGATGGAGGTTATGCGGCTAGTGGAAGAGTACAAGCCCATTCAGATGAAAGAAGCTCCGATTGAGATGAAAATAGTGTTAAAAGACGATGTGCCAATATCTCAGCGACCCCGGAGAATATCACATATGGAACAAAGATTAGTCGAAGAGCAGGTAGACGAGTGGTTACAAAAGGGAATAGTGCAAGTTAGTTTTTCTGAGTACTCTAGTCCATTAGTATTGGTCAAGAAGAAAGATGGCTCAACACGGATTTGTGTTGATTACCGTTTATTAAATAAAAAGGTAGTGAAAGATGAATTTCCATTACCCATCATTGATGACCTGATAGACAAGCTGAAAGATGCGATGGTATTTAGTGTATTAGATCTTAAAAATGGTTTCTTTCACTTGAGAATAAGCAAGGAGTCTGTGCCTTATACATCTTTTGTTACTCATCACGGACAGTTTGAGTTCTTACGTGCACCCTTTGGTCTGTCCATTTCACCTAAATATTTCATGAGGTTTGTAACAATTATTTTCAGGGAGTTGATAGCAAAAGGTATTATGTTAATATTTGTTGATGATATTGTTATCCCAGCTGATTCGGAGAACCAGGCACTGGAAAGACTGAGGCAAGTTTTAGAGGTAGCATCACAGAATGGACTTGAGATGAACTGGAAAAAGGCGAAACTTATCAGACGTGAGATAGAATATTTGGGTCATTTAATCAAAGAAGGTGAGGTGAAGCCGAGTCCAGAGAAAGTTGAGGCAGTTACTAGGTATCCAGAGCCTAAGAATGTTAAACAGATTATGGGTTTTATTGGTTTAACATCTTATTTCAGGAAATATATAAGGGATTATGCTAAGATCGCTCGACCACTTACAGAACTGCTGAAGAAAGAAGTACCATTTATATTTAATGATGAGCAACGGATTGCTTTCAATACATTGAAGCAAAAGCTGACAAGTGATCCAGTATTGAAGATATACAATCCTAATTTGCAGACGGAACTACACACTGATGCGTCCAGTCAGGCGTTGGCTGCAATACTTTTGCAATTGCACCCAGACGGTGAGTTACATCCAGTGCATTACATGAGTCACAAGACGACTGAGGCTGAAAGCCGATATTCAAGTTATGAGCTGGAAGCACTTGCAGTTGTTCAAGCGGTTAAGAAGTTTAGGCATTACTTGTATGGAATACACTTCAAGATCGTCACGGATTGTAAAGCCTTTGAGCAGACGTTAAAGAAGAAAGACCTGACACCAAAAGTAGCCAGATGGGTATTCATGCTGGAAGAGTATGATTATGAGATCGAGCATAGAGCAGGCGGTAGAATGCAACACGCAGATGCTCTCAGTAGAAACCCATTTGTGGCAGCGGTGTTAAGTATACAAGAAGACATAAGACGAGGTCAAGAGACAGATGAAGAACTCAAAGCTATCAAAGAGCTGATATTAAAGGATGGACAGTACAATGACTTTTGGCTTGATAATGGTATCCTGTATAAAAGTGATGAGAAAAAATTAGTAGTTCCAAGGATTATGGAGAAAGAAATAATAAAGAAAGTGCACCAAAATGGACACTTTTCAATAAGAAAAATGAAAGAAGCTATAGGAAAGGATTACTACATCAGAAACATGGATAAAAGTATTGAAGAAGTTGTTTTAAGTTGCATACCCTGTTTATTAGCTACAAGGAAAGAAGGAAAGCAGGAGGGCTATTTGAACCCAATAGATAAAGAAGGAATCCCGTTTCACACTTTACATTTGGATCATATAGGACCATTCAGTGAAACAAGAAAACAGTATAACTACATACTAACGATGATAGATGCTTTTACTAAATTTATATGGCTATTTCCTACCAGATCTACATCTAGCGCAGAAGTATTGAACAAATTGCGGGTTCATCAGCAGATATTTGGTAATCCAACTAGGATTATAACAGACAGAGGCACAGCATTCACTAGCGGAGAATTCGAGGAGTATTGCAAAGAAGAAGCTATACAACATGTCAAGATCACTACTGGAGTTCCTCGTGGGAACGGACAGGTGGAGAGAATTCATCGCATTCTAATTCCTATGCTAACTAAGCTTTGTATTGAAGATAAGTCCCAATGGTATAGACATGTAAGTCGGGTTCAGCGAGCTATAAATAGCACTTACCAAAGATCTATAAATACTTCACCATTTAAGTTACTTACTGGAACTAAAATGAAATGTAAAGAAGACATGGAGGTATATAATCTCTTGCAACAAGAAGTGATTCAAGATTTTAATGAAAATAGAGAGAACTTAAGGTTGAAAGCCAAGCAGCAGATTCAACAAATCCAAGATGAGAATAAGAAAACATTTGATGCAAAAAGGAAGCCAAGTTCAACATATGAACTGGAAGATCTAGTGGCCATCAAGAGAACTCAGTTTGGTCCAGGTCTTAAACTTAAACCTAAGTTTCTGGGACCCTATAAAATTACTAAAGTTAAAAGAAATGATAGGTATGACGTGGAAAAGCTGTATGATGTTTCTGAGGGACCAAAGAAGACCTCCAGCTCGGCAGACAATATGAAGAGGTGGCCAGGTAAGGATGAATGAATGAATTGTGTGTGCGTGATACCCGTGCATATAAGACCACTCAGTATCCTTATGAATGCTTAGTAGGATTAATCTTATTAGCGGTTGCGTTATGCTATTTTATACAATTCATTGCCATTGTTTTTGTGGTTACATTTTGTGTAAGATGTAATATTTAATGTTTAGTGTTAGTAATAAAAATGTTTGTATATCTGAGGGCAGATATGAATGCAGGACGGCCGAATGTAGGATGCATGAAAGGAACGTACGAATGATGTGTAGAACGTAGCGTAAGAGAGAGAGAGAGAGAGAGAGAGGAAGGATATCAAGGTGACAAGAAGCAAGATGGCGAGTAGAAGTTGGAACAGGAGTGACAGACGATAGGACGCAGAAAATCTATTTTATTAGGAAGCTTTGAAGACAATAAACAAGAAACGTAGACATCACGTTTTTTTTATTTATTTTCCAAGGTCGCAACCCATATACACTACATAAATTATACAAGGGTCCTTCAGCATAGCTCCTTTAGCTACAGGAGACTACAGCATGCACACACAAAATTAATTTTTGTAATATGGGTCAAAATTCTAAAACTATTTGACAAAAAAAAAAAGTAATTCAATAGGGTAAAACAAACTGAGAGGGATTAGACAGTTATGAAAGTAGAGTTTTATTTTCTCTGTTTGCAAAAGCTATAGACAAGTAGCACACAGGTACGTGACTTGATTACTGACCAGTGAACAAGGATAGTCCCTCCCTCTGCCACAGCTTGCTTGATGAAGCCATTGGTTTCCGGCAGGTGGCTGATCAAATCCTCTTTTGGTACATCTGCCACTGTGAATAAAGATTAATATAATTAGAACCAAGATAATTTTTCACAGATATCTATTTGACAGGTTGACCTCCTGATGTATGAAATGATGTCATCAATAGAAGGTAAAGGAGGACTATTGCCTCCTATCAGGTAAAACTGAAGTCAGGAAAAGGAACTAACAGTATCTTAATAAATTCCCAACAACTATGGGCCGAAGTAGCACAAAACTGATGTAGTGAAACAGGCCACAAAGAAGTTGGTGGGATGAATTAGATTGATTTCATTAAAACTGGAAGGAGTAAGCACAGATCCGTTAGAGGGATAGAGTAGGCTAACAAAAATAAATGTAAAATCTATGCTGGTATCATAAATGCAAAAGGCTCTGCTTGTTGCATTTTGAAATATAAACTGCTGATCCGATTTGAATGAATTGTTGAATGATATGAATGAGATTGAATCTGGAGAACAATACTTTTACCTTTTTCACATAAAGTACAGTGAGAATTCTTGCATAACTTACATTTAACATAATGGAAGACCACGTTGGCTCTCTCCAGTATAGACCTGGGTAGCGGCACCACATCTATTGTGAGGATGTGAGTGATCTGCAGCTTTTCCAATGTCTTGAGATCTCGAGCACATGCCAAGTTACCTGCCAATAAATAATATTCCATAACTATCACACAACACCGTCTAGTCCCAAGCTAAGCAGAGCTTGTGTTATAAGTACTAGACAACTGATAAACATACTTATATATCTCTAAATGTATACATATAGATAAATTACACCCAGACACATAACAAATGATCGTGCTCATCACACCATTTGTCCTCCTCCACCTCAACCTCTGGCATAGCAGTCAGGGCTACTAACCACTAGACCAACAGATCAATCAGTCAGGTTGCTAATGAGGTTATTATTTTGCTATAAAGACATGAAGACAATGATTAAAAAACAGGGAATCTGCTGTCTATAGACTGCAGCCAACAACAGTGTCATGTGCTGGGATGTGCTTGTTATTGAAAGGTTGTTTGTGTAATATTTAATAACAAGTAAATAAAAAGTTGTTTATAAAAGAAAACTAGATTACCATAAAACGTAAAATGGGATGAATAGAATTGCACGGGTGAATAGAAACCAAACTTTGGTTTTGTTTTGCACTTTGATACCGTATTATTGGCTTCTAACAAAGCATCATCTTTTTAGAGTAACAATTATTGTACGAGCAAACCCGTACATTTTGTATTGTTTAGTAATAATGCTGACGCTTGCACTTATGATGCGGTGCATCGCGCTCCATTTGTAAATTACTTTAGTACCATTAAATCCGTGTAACAGTAAACATCATTTCACTTAATCAAATTCCCTAACTTGGGTTGGCTCGGTACTCATAACATTTTAACATTAACAAACAAGGTGTAAGGTAACCACCATACAATTAATTAATATAATATAATATTCCACAACTGTCACACAAAGCTGTCAAGTCCCAAGCTAAACAGAGCTTGTGTTATGGGTACTAGACAACTGATAAACATACCTACTTATATATTTCTAAATACATACAAATTATAGATAATTACACCCAGACACAGAACAAATGATTATGCTCATCACACAAACATTTGTGGTTTTTTTTTGGTGGGAATCAAACCCATGACCTCCGGCATAGCAGTCAGGGTCACTAACCACTAGACCAACAGACCAGTCAATTAGTAAATTGATAGTTGGTCAATGGGTCGTCTTAGAGAGTTAAATGCTGCAAAATATATTCAAATATCGTGAAAATACCCTTTGAAGTTTTGTTTTTATTCACCCCATCTGACTGTAGGCCATGAGTCTTGATAGAAACTAACCTAGGTATAATCTTTCGTCAATAAGGTCCACGCTGATGCCGAAGCAGTCATCCAGAAATTCATCAGTATCATCAGCATCTTCTGCGTGGACCACTGCGGCCACACTACGTTTAGCCATCTATACACCCAACGGACAGCTAGAAATCATAAAATAAACGATAAGTAGGCATAATAGACACTTGCAGTTTATTTTCTCTACATTATCGTCGCCCAAATTAGCTCAGGTTTAGGGCTAGAACATAATCTTTGGACATAAACACACCTCTTGTAAGAAAATCAATACTCGTAAAATCAATACATGAGTAAGTTGCGCAGAGTTTTATGCATTTAGATTCAACTGTTTACACTACAACGAAGTTTCACAGTTACTAGGAAATGAATAACACTTATTAGAAAACAATTTATGTAAAAAAAACAAAATAAAATCTTCAGAAAACGTGAAAATTTCAGACTTTTATCTATGATTTCAGAAAACACCCGCGAATTTTCTTATTTTGACGTTTGATTTGACAATTACATTTTTTTTGCTTTAATATTTTTTTAGACTTGAATACTAAGTCTTTTAAGCTATATCTTACTTTACTTTGAGTACCATTAAACGACAGATGTATAATAACAGATCGCAGTATTTGGCAACAAATGTATCGAGTAGGCCTGCTCGATCAAATTCCCCGCTCCCCGCAGTAGTTAGTACTGCAAAAACAATTCGTAGCTCCATTTTGCAGAAACGCGTCTGTTTTATTGATCCAACCCACATATTGCCCAGTTGGGTAGATACTTGAGATATAAAACTACAATTTTACATCACAATATCCATTAGGAATAATATTCTAATTAAAACCATTAAACTTGATTCGACAAAATCCCGCTTAAAATCTTTATGTAGGTATTTGTAGGCTGCATTCAAACTGCTGACTGCAGGAAAACACGCAGCTTTGTGTCGTTAAATTGCATTACACTTTAATCTTTCATTTGAAAATTATTATCCACTTTTAGTAAAGAACTTAAGTTGTGTGTGTTACGTCATGAAAACAAAGTGAAATCAGCACATACACCGGTGTTCAATGTAAAACAATTTTACGATACGATCTTTGACTATGTCATGAAATTATCGTGCATTTAGCTGTTCATATCGTTAAAAGCAGAGTGTTTATTGATTTGGCTTGTCTATGTCATGATGAGGCCAGCGGGCAAGGTTATACCATGTGTCTTCGCCGCCGCCGGCGCCGGAACGCCCGCTACCCCACGCCGCTCGAACGGAACAGATTATCAAGCTGGCCAGGCTTATCCGTCGGGCAACGGGGGGAAGCGGCACCGACGTGCGACGGCGAAGAGTATAATTAAGTAAATATCGGAGATTGATTGTAGGTACCTGGGGTTTGATCCGAGAGGAATCATCTTTGTATTGGGGTTTGCTTCGCGTAAATCTGCCTTTAGTTCTTACTAGCTCGCACCGTGATTCAGCTCGCCATCTGTGGTTAAAGTTAAATTGATTCCCACCATTCTATACATTGTGATATACATAATTACATACTTAAACGTTTCTGGTGTCTTAGGTGTGACACATAAACAACTGTTAGGATTAATTACTCAGTTACATGCTCTACGAGATACAAGTCATCGTAGTATGTTTGGTATTAGAGAGTTAACTGCAGCCACGTCTGCCAATTAACCTATGCTCTACAAGATACAAGTCATCGTAGCCTGTTTGGTATTAGAGTGTTAACTGCAGCCACGTCTGCCAATTAACCTATACTCTACAAGATACAAATCATCGTAGCCTGTTTGGTATTAGAGTGTTAACTGCAGCCACGTCTGCCAATTAACCTATGCTCTACGAGATACAAATCATCGTAGCCTGTTTGGTATTAGAGTGTTAACTGCAGCCACGTCTGCCAATTAACCTATGCTCTACGAGATACAAGTCATCGTAGCCTGTTTGGTATTAGAGTGTTAACTGCAGCCACGTCTGCCAATTAACCTCTCGCTATCTCTGCGTGCACCACAGAACTATTTCTCTTATTATCTTAGAGAGTTAACTGCAGCCAAGTCTGCCAATTAACCTCTCGCTATCTCTGCGTACACCACAGAACTATTTCTCTTAGTATCTTAGAGTTGACTGCAGCCAAGTCTGCCAATCAACTTCTCGCTGTCTCTCTGTTGCATGTACCCTCTTAGTACGTGCAACAGTACGCCATATTTGTCAGAGAGACTTCGTATTGCAGCACCGAAGGTCTCCTCTAACGTACTGATCACGGCCTTTCGCCCAGTCTGATTCTCACGAGGTTTTCGCATTGCAGCATCGAAAGACCTCTTAATGTAACCGACTTCCAAGAGCATCGGAAACTTTAATAAAGTTAGGAATCTTAGAGTTTAAACATTTAGGTGGGGAACCACTACACTAATTTCTTAGTGATACCACTTAGCTTATATTTCTCTCAGATGAGCCGCCGCCGTACTGGATGCCTCCATGAAACACCAATCACTTTTACTATGCACTTATTGAGGTAACTACCTTACTTCGGTGAGTTGGAAAAAATGGCTCAAAAATGCGGCAAACGCCACAGACTATATAGAGATACTACTTAAGTGCCATGACCATAAACTATAAGTACTCCTTATCTATGGTGATCGCCCTATGGATTCGGTGTTGCCAGCAGATCACCGCATATTATCATGTACGACTAGCTTGTTACACGTTTCGCACTATCAACATTAATTTGACTCTGTTACCTGTTTACTTCGCGAGATAAACGTCGCGACACCATGAAATGCCTCAATTGTGTGAAATAGCCGGTGTGGCCATATCATGAAGTGATTGGTCACGACAGTAGGTATAATTATGGATAGGATAATTAGTAGTTAGGATATGTCACGACATATCCTCCATTGCACCCATGAATAGTTTCGGAGAAATGACGTCTTTTTGCCTTACACCCCGCTGCAGAACGATAGATTTCAAGGTCTGTAGCCTGATTCACGTAAAATCAAACAAGCGAAATATCGTTGAAGTTTTATAGTCGTTCGATCGAAGTCCTATCCAAAAGCGGTATTCACGGTATATCGAATTATTTCCAGTTACATTAATAAGTATTCTACCAGGATAATGTAATACAGATTTTTTTTTTAAATCGACGAATTTCAAACGACTTTAAAATCGGTGTCGTTCAAACTCGATTGATATAATACGGAAATGGTCTAAACGACTAAATCGCTACGATATCCTTACGGTTTTCATTACGTGAATCGGGCTACTGGTCCTGAAGTCAGACTAACATGGCGGTTTTTATACAAACATTTCAGCACTTCGATGTACCTATAGTCAATCTGGCATCGTTGGAGAGACTGCAGCACAACCAAAGTCTCGATAAAATTGAAAACTTTTTTTTTTATATTATGGATAGGTTCAACCATAGCCTCTCGAAATGACTGGATCTGTGACCCACTAGCTCGTGCGTTAGACACATATCTCTCAGCAACAGTGCTGTTGTCTGCATACCCAATGGTTCCGGGTTTATGTAGGTCATTTATGTTCAGCAAAAACAGTGTTGCCGAGAGTACCGACCCTTGAGGGACTCCGGCATTAATATCTATTTGACCGGACGAGCATCCATCAATTACCACTTTCTCGTACAGCGAACGCCGGCGTTCGCGCATCTATTGTCTTATTATTTTGTCTCAAATTGACGGTATCTGAAAGGTTAACTAGTCCATATTATAGACGTTTATTAAACGCTAAACAGAGAGGCAGATTATACTCTTCAGTCTTCTGTATAATTTGCTGCAGCGTAGGTATGTATGTAGTCTACGGTGGTGAAGCCTTTACGTAATCCGGCTTGTTCGGGAGGCCCGTTGTTCGTGATTACTCTGGAAAACAGCTTGTAGACATGGCTCAGAAGCGAAATGGGGCTATAATTCTTATGCAGGGTATTGTCTGTCGCCCTTCTTAAAGAAGACCTCTGACCTCTGCTTCATGCCACTTAATAAAAAAAATATAAACTGGCTGCAACAACAATACACGGGGCCCAAAGCGTTAAACGAAACTACATGCCCCTACCCAATTTTATAACGACATCATATGTTTCTGCTTATCGCTCCGCTACCATTTGGCCTTTTTCTGTAGGTAAGTCCCACACATGCAAAATTAAACTAAATTCGGTCATTTTTATGGTAAGGTTTCTTTCCATTAAGCATTATTAAAGGCATTATCTAAACATCACGTACGTATTATAGAGAAATGGTTTAGTTAAACTGAATACAATTTATGAATACCAAACAGTAGACGAACAACACAACAAGACAACTTTCTAACATTTATTTATCTTCAAACACGGATACCTGTTTACCCATTTACATACGTAAAAGTGTAACAGCTTAGTAATCTGTTTGGCTTGAATTATTTTATCCCACCACATTCAAATTATTTTGACGTTTTTAACCAACTTTCAAAAAAGGAGGAGGTCGTTCAATTGTTTTTTTTTGTACGTTTTTCAGCGACATATTCGCCAAATGTAAACCGATTTTTAACGATTTATTTTTGTTCTGAAGTGTTTGATTGCCATGTAAATTTGGTGAAGATCTGATGAAGAACTTCGGAGACACTTAAACCATGCTACACTTCAATAAATGATGGCAATCTCAGCTCCATTTTCGGCTCGAGATCGCGCCTGTTTCAATAATTCTACATATTGTCCTGTTGTGTGTAAACTTGAATCATAATATCCACAAGGAATTAATTTGTAATTAATTAAAACAATCATTGAACATCCCGCGCAAAACCTCTAAAGTTTTGGTGTTGCCAGCTGTAGAGGAATCGATTTCCAAAACATACGAGTAGTACAGTAGCTATAGATTTTGTATGAGCAATAAATACTTGTTATTTTCATTGTGTGACAGTGTAACGTAAGTTGAACAAGTGCAGTGTGATGCTAACAATTTGCATGGCCTTAACATTTACATCCCTCCGCCTGACTTAACCCTAGAAGACCAGCAACTACCGTGAGCTCTTAATGCGATCCATTTTACGACCTAAACTGAACTGTCAAAGGAACGGAGCTATAGGTACACCGTGTCTTTGACATCAACGACGCACAAACGAATACCTCGGATCCAGTATTGGAATTCTGATTCTGGACCTCCAGTGTTGGAATTTTTATCGGCTAGATAATTATTTATTAATTAATTAAAGTCTTAGGGGTTGATAAAATCTTTATTATAATTAACCCCGATGATATTTTATTAATAATTCATAAATTTTTTTCAATAAAAATGTTAGAATAACGATAATATATCTACAGCTTAAATAATATTGAAAACAAATATTTGGAAAAAGCCGACGAAAAATTCCACCACGGGTAATTCAGAATCATGTACCGGATCCGGATTTATGGTATTCGTCTGTGCATCGATGTCAAAGACACCGTATATGGCTCCTTCCCTCTTTCTCGTTCGCACGACTGACATTTTAACACGTCATCGTAAAGCTCCAGTCCACAGGTCCAAAGTCCAAACTGATTACACAAACATTGCTCACAGATTTGGACTTTAGAATCCGCGGACCCAATAGCTTATGCAAGCAACCTTGGTCATGATTACCTAATAATAGCAACCAAAATTAGTATTAGTACCCAACTAGGTCATCATGTGTGTAATCATTTCTACGGAAGTCAGAATTATCGTGATGACTATTTGAAGTAAACGTAATTGTTTGTTACGTCTTAAAATAAGAGATAGCTAAGCCTCATCATCATTAACATAGGCTTCTCTTGTCTTATGTCCCCATAATCCTGTGTTACCGTAACCAGGTTGCGGACTGCGAGCAATGGGTAGCTCGCCGTCCGGCCGTCCGGTAACCGTCCGCAAAGAGTAGGTAAAATTTAGGCCTAGCAGGGTCGAAGACCATTGGGGCCATGGGTTGTGCAAAAGTGAACCCCGGGGCTCTTGAACTAAGGGTAAGTGTCCTGCCCAAGGCCATGTGAGTTCCATAACTCATTTTCCGATATCAAAGATCCCTTCGCACGTCTTCAAATATCGAGGAACATCATCATCATCTGCCTTTTTAATGTTCCCACTGCTGGGTCTCAGGCCTCGTCTCCAGGAGAGGGAATGGGTCGTAATTTACCACGCGGACCCAGTGCGGGTTGGTGAATATCACAACAATGTTTTCGAATTTTTGGTTCAAGGACATGCCGTTTCCTAGACAATGTTTTCCTTCACCGTTTTGAGAGCAATAACGATAGTATCGAGGAACGATCTAATTGAATTTTGGGGTTCACTATTGGAAAGATACGAAGTTTCCGTTCGCCACTAAATTACTTAGATTTTTCGTCTATATAACAACACGTGATATCTAGGTTTTGTACACAATGTCGTGCTGCTAAAATAAATTGAGTAATAATTTTATATCCCTGCACATCATTTCACTGATGGTGCAGTGCAATTAAAAGTCGAAACTTTTATTATGGCCTTTCAAATCTAGCCATAACTTGATATACTTAGTATAACATAATATACTAACATAGCATAGATTATACTAACATAGGTTTAGTAATACTAACGATATTATGGGTAATCTACCCGATTTAAAGAGAAATATATAAATAAATACTCGTAATTTATTTTTTTAAAAGTTGATCCACATTAGAAGTTGCTTTTGTATCGTTTGTGTCTCATACAAAAGACAGGCAGAGCGGGAGGTACTATCTGTAGGTCATACAAAAATATTTGTCCCGTGCGGGAATCCAACTCGCGACACGCTATGCAGCAGCATATCTTGGGCCCTGGAAGAAGAGCGATATTTGATCAACACAACTACAAACGTTGGCCCCAACTTTCGTAACAAACATTTGGCTTTCTTGTACAAGAACTAACCTTGGCCTTCATATACTTAGGTAATAGACGGGTCCAATAGTCCACTAGGCCATAATGTAATAATCATCATAATTATTGCTAAAACTTTCGAAAAAACGTAAGAGGAAACTTAGATAAGTTATTGGTTATCAGATGTAAGTAAACACTGATGTGACAGTTTGCTGTTTTTGTGAACGAACTGAATATAGCCATTGGTTCGAGCAGATAATTTAGGTGCAGAAGTGGAAAACGCGTATCGGAAAACGTAGTGTAAGACGCTCCAATGGGATTACACGCAATTAATTAAACTGTTTCCCTTAAACTAGGTTATCCTGTGTCTCAAGGGACAGTGTTTCGCAATAATATGTTAACAGGTATGATTATAAGTGGACCGTGTCAGTTTATCTTCAGAAATCGTTGATCATAAAAAGATATACTATTGTGCCATTGTCTGAATGTTGAAGTCACAAAACCCGGAGCTGTGGCACAAAATAGATAGGTACAGAAGACAATCTCAAGTATGTACTTCACTTTTTATACCTACGCTCGAGCCGGAACTGTTCGACGAGTGAGCCGAGACGCTCCGAGATATCGTGTCCGTGAGCGGTGTCTATGTGTGCGTTGCTCGAGCGCGCTTTGTATGTAGACTGACTTCTGTACCTATCTATTTTGTGGCAGTGGCGTAATTTAGTAGCAGTAAGTAGGACATACCTACTGGTGGTCCACAGCAACAAGCCAAATTGATCCAAACCTTCTTATGTTGATGAGGACTTTACCAAATACCTATGGCTTTTACAAGACACATGACTTTGACGGCACAGATTGCGCAGTGGTTAAGGGATTAAGGATTAACGGTTCGATTCCCGCCCGAAACCAACTATTTATAGGCTACAGATAGTTGTTCCGGGTGTCTTGTGTTTATGAATTTTGTGAACGCACTCACGATACATGAGCAAATCTTAGTATGAGGCAACTCTATTTAAAAAAAAGACCAAAGAAATGTGCGCAGAGAGACAGGTGTGTGGGTGTGTAACTAAACAAATTATGAATCAGTCACCATCATCATAGCAGGAGGAATATCAACGATGTTTCAATGCTGATGACTTCATCATGCTTCTGGTTCTGTGCACGGTTTTCCTCCATTCAAAAGCTTAATACTAACTCTGTTGAAACTTAAATCTAGTAACTTTTTAATGTCAGCACCTCACACTTTCATATGTGAACAGCCTTGGACTTGTGTCGTATTACAAAACCACTGTTATTATGTAGTCATAATTACATATCAACGCATACGAAATCGTTTATAAGGAAAACCAAATTTAATATGTTTTTATTTCACATAGGTTTACATGGGCACTTATAAAACGTCAGACGCTAGTGCGCGGTGCCAATTGGTCTCTTCCTATGAAGAAGAACCGGCAAGAAACTCCATGGTTACTCTTCTTTTCGATTCGATGGTATACTCGTTAAACTGTTTGGGCCCAGTAGGTGGTTACTCATTCATTAAACCCCGAACGGACGCCGGCGTTCGCTCTCTCATTGTTTTTCTATGGTGTCTCTAATTACAGTATTCGAAAGATTAACCCTACTGGTTAGATGTTGGAAACAAGTTTTAAATACACTCACTCGAAAACCCGCTCTTATCCCACCGCTTACAGGCATGCAATAAGCTATTTCCCGCACGAGTGCAAAAATGTGCGCGTGCTCTCCCCCGCCAAAATTTTACTACATTTATTTAATCTGGATGGGCGCTCGTCGTCCCCCACGAGGCGCCGGTCAATCCCCGTTTATTTATTTCAGTGAGTATATTGTTACGCCATTAAACGTGAGCACGCCATATCTCCGAGAAAATAAAGAGTAGCACGTAATAATTAAAACGCATTGCTGTTCGAAAGGTCTAGAATGGTTGTGCGTAGACAAGCTTAGAAAAATCTCGAAACATCCACACAGCCAGTACCACTAGTAATAGGTATTCATCTTACTGATAAGGGAAATGGTACTTTCCGTCTTTAACAATAGAGTCGAAATTCGCATGAAAGTGACTCTTATTACCACGAGCAATAAAAATGATTTATGACTTCGAGAAGCGATTCAATTGTTCTGGAATTCTGGATAGATCCGGGGACGTCGGTATCTAGAATTTTCTTGGCTCCGCATATAAATACGTGCCCCCGGCCGGAAGCGAGTCAGTTGTGATTTCGACTGCGATCAAGAGCGACCTACCCTAGTACTCGAAGTGATTTTACTCAACGACCTAAGCGATAGTGTAACGGTACTCTAGTGTTAATTGCGATTCGGATTATTGTTGACTGGACTAATTTGTTATTGTTTGTGGTAAATAAAGTTCTCTCGTCAGTAAATCGGCATTTGATTACCCACGTACGGAACAATATTAAATAAAGTCGTTTGAAACACGTGCAAATTTGTCAGCTGTATCAAAATGTATTTACTATTACGCCTCTTGCCAATATTATGATACTACATGTTGCCCTTTTTTTTTTTATAATGGATAGGCTCGCGTTTGACCACAATCTCACCTGATGGTAAGCGATGATGTGGCCGACGATGGAGCACGCTTGCCTAGAAGCAATCTATTTACTCTTGACTTAAAGACCCCTAGGTTATAGCTATCAGGAAACACAGACCCCGGCAGGGAATTCCATTCCTTAGCTGTACGCATAATGAATGTACTCCCAAAACGCTTTGTACGTATAGGTGGGATGTCCACCATGTACCGGTGGCGCAACGGCGTACGTCTTGTGGTCCGATGATGGAACGGACTTGGCGGAATTAAATTGTGTAACTCTAGAGCACACTCCCCGAAGTGTAAACGAATGAAAATAGAAAATTGTCGCAAGAGAACATACTCACGGGATATAAAAGTACCCTATGTGATATTCCAGGACATGGTCTACTCGTGTACCAAATTTCATCCAAATCCTTTCAACTGTTCGATCGTGAAGTCGTAATAAACACACACATACTCACGAACCTTCGTCTTTACAATATTAGTTTGACTCAATATCTTTTATTGGAGTGGCAAAGCATCAAATATATTCTCCCGCTTTTTGCGAAGTGAGAGGAAGTGTCAAACTTTTACAGACTAAAACCCACAGTGCTCCTTCAGTTGCCGTTTGCGAGAGCTAGGGTAACTCTTTCGAACAATCTGCAGCCCTAGCAAGCATCGGTTCTCACTGACCCCATTAATCTTGATGAGGCGCATGTGGGACGGCCGGACGAAGAGCTAGCCATAGTTCACCGTCCGCAAACCCGCAAAACTACGGTAACCGGGAATCGCTCTACAGCTCAGTACTACCAAGCACATCCTTTTTAGGGTTCCGTACTCAAAGAGGAAAAACGGGGCCCTATTACTAAGACTTCGCTGTCTGTCCGTCTGTCTGTCACCAGGCTGTATCTCAAGAACCGCGATAGCTAGATAGTTGAAATTTTTACAAATTAAGTATTTCTGTTGCCACTACAACAACAAATACTAAAAACAAAATAAAAGGAGCTCCCATACACATCTCTCATCATCCCATAAACGTGTGCGCGAGTCCGACTCACACTTACCTAGTTTTTTAAATAAGACTGATATCTGTGCTATTCTGGTTATTGTAGCTACTGCCGGTTATACGCTATTAAGCCTTGAACACACGTACCGAGTAAAAGGGCGACACAGTAAAATGTTGCTCGGCCGAGACAGTGATGTAAGCGGGTTGTAGAGATAAATGGTAGGCCGAGCACTCGGCGCTGTGTTTACACGTACCGAGTTCTCGGCCGAGAGTACTGTCTCGCCCGTTTACTCGGTACGTGTGATCAAGGCATTAAGGTAGGTTTTACTTACATGAAATTGCTCGTCAGTTTCAAAAATGAAAATTAAAGTACTTTGCCAATAATACTATCATAAAACAACTCCGTAATTGCAATGCTAACATGTAATTTCTGTTCTGTTGGCAAAGTTATCGTAAATCGATAATAATGGACTTGGCATACATTCATTGTGCCAAATCATGCTGGACTGCCGCAGAAACGTAATTAATTTGAGACTGTAGTTAGACGGACACTAGACTGACAAGTAGGTCATCTACACTTATATAATATAATAAAGAGGTAAAGTTTATTTTAAGCTATTGCATAGCTTCTATCGCGGGCCTTGAGAAAATAACCTAACACCCCCCACTCATTTGTTTTTTGAGCTTGGTGACCGATAAGAAAACAAATGAGTGAACAATCAATCAAAATTCAATTCAATGTGTGAAAGTGTAACTTCAAATAATATCAAAGAAAAAAAAAACAAAGGTTAAAAAATACTGCATAAATAAAATAAATAAATAATTATAATTGCATAAGTTGATAAAAATGCTATGCAATAGCTTTACCGCGGCAGTCCCCGAGTGCCACACGTCTTTTTTTGTTTGTAGGAGGTAATCTCTGGAAGTGCTGGTCCGATTGCTAAAATTTTTGCACCGATAGAAAGCTGCTTTATTCCTGAGTGACATAGGCTATATTATGTATGTACGCGGGCGAAGTCGCGGGCAAAAGCTAGTTAAAAATAAGCTACATATCTACAGTACTCTAATATGTGAGAAGCCGTGTCTTAAGTTAAAACTTTAAACCTCCAAAGGCTCTACCACGAGCTCTTAGTGCGATCCATTTGACGACCTAAACTGAACTGTTAAATGGAGCTATATAATTATGGTGTATAGCTCCATCCCTCTTTCTCGCTCAGTTGACATTTTAACACGTCATGGTAAGGGTCGGTGGCGACTGCGTACCATAAGACGCAGCGTTGGAAGGCCTCCTATAAGGTGGACCGATGACCTGGTAAGGGTTGCGGGAATCCGATGAACGCACAGGACCTTTCATTATGGCGATACTTGGGGGAGGCCTATGCCCACCAGTAGACGTCGTTCGGCTGAAATGATGATGATGATAGTAAAGCTCTATCAAAGAGGTAAACCTACTTCTGCTTGGAGACTTATTCGAATAGTCTTACTTAATATATTGTGTTTGTGACTCAGTTTAATGAGTTGCTAAGGAGTGAAATTTCCTGCCGAAGCCTGTTTTTCCCGATGGCTAAAACCTGGTGACCTTAAGTCAAAGTGAATAGGTTAGTTCTAGGCAAGCGCAGATACTCCACCGTCGACCACATCGTCGCTTTCCATTAGATGAGATAGTAGTCAAGCGCGATCCTATCTGTATTAAAAAAAAAGTTGTACAATCATCGACTGCACCTACATAAAAAAAAAATGTTTTGCAAAATTAATTTCAAAATTAAAGAGAACCTTGTAAGATCGAAACCAAAATGTGTAAGTATCATTTTGGTTTCGAATTTATCCTTGAGTTTATGAAACTTTGCAAAAGCAGTTTCGTAAAACAGTACTGAAACGAGCATGTCCTGGCAAGAAAACTCCGAAGACAATGTGTCCACTAGTTGGTTTACGGCCGATTCCCTCATTTAGTGTGCCTTGTGTTTGTGTACGCATTTACGTGCTTGTGTACGCATTTACGTGCTTGTGTACGCATCTACAAAACAGTAATTATAATAGTAGCACAGTTCTTTTAATAAAAAAAAAATAATCTTTTATTGGCACAAGATTTTTTTTTTTTTTTTACAACTATCACACAATGCCGTCTAGTCTCAAGCTAAGCAGAGCTTGTGTTATGAGTACTAGACAACTGATAAACATATTTATATATTTCTAAATACACACATATTATAGATAAATTACACCCAGACACAGAACAAATGATCATGCTCTTCACACAAACATTTGTCCTGGGTGGGAATCGAACCCACGACCTCCGGCATAGCAGTCAGGGTTACTAACCACTAGACCAACAGGCCTGTCAAAAGGTAAGATGCCACATAACAATAAATATGCAAGACCAAAGTTAATGCTTTATTTCTAACTAGCTTTTGCCCGCGGCTTCACCCACGTACATAAAATATAGTCTATGTCACTCAGGAATAAAACAGCTTTCTATCGGTGAAAAATTTTAGCAATCGGACCAGCCCCCCTAGCCAAGTTACAACCGTATCGTGTCGAATTCCGTTCTCCAATCGGTAACGCTTCGATGTCAGCAATTGTAGAAAACGATAAGTGAGTAGCCATGTTGACGCGACTGAGACGGCCGCTCGTTCTACAATGTAGCGTTTGTTTATCAAAGGATGTAGCGTTAAACGTTGTAGAAATTTATTCTATCATTTGGAACGATGTGACCTCGATTTGTTCCGACCACGTGAATCAACGTTGAGATGATGTCATTCGCATACATTTGATTACTTTTCGACTAGCGTTAACGATTGCAGATTATCAACTTGGCTAGGGGTGCAGTCCCCCTAGCCAAGTTACAACCGTATCGTGTCGAATTCCGTTCTCCAATCGGTAACGCTTCAATGTCAGCAATTGTAGAAAAACGATAAGTGGGTATAGCCATGTTGACGCACCTGAGACGGCCGCTTGTTCTACAATGTAGCGTTTGTTTATCAAATGATGTCAACTTGGCTAGGGGTGCAGTACTTCCAGAGATTACCTCCTACAAACAAAAAAAAAAAAACCAAAAAAAACAAACTTTACCTCTTTATTATATCAGTGTAGATTAATTCATTAAACCCCAAGCGAACGCCGGCGTTCGCGCACCCATTGTCTTTCTATTGTGTCTGTTATTCTCAAGATTGAAAGGTTAAATATCAAATCGACAGATTGCAGAATGAGGATACTCCACGCTTTTCTAACAGCATAATTGCACTCATTACAGAAAATTCCTACATGCTTATTATAATTCGCTTTCAACCAAGGTTATAGACAAAAACAAAAAGCAATCACAAACTCCCAATTGCTGCAATTAATAAGGCTGTGTTCAGACGTTGTTGTGCAGGAGTTTCATCAGCGCGTATTGGGAGCGTGTTACGTCACACGCAGGTAGGTACAGTGTGTGCGTAGCTCTTTCACTGTAACGTACGTAACATGAGGAAAATGTTCTGCATAGTGTGCTATATGGTATGGGGTAGGCTTTTGTCTGTATGTGAAATTGTTGTTGAGAGATTTTACGATTGCAATCCTTTTACCTCACAGTTATTTTATCTCTGACAGCAAATTTATGACAATGCTATTAAAAAATCACACAAACCGCAAAATTAAAAAAAAGTTCAGAAAAAGGCTAGGTAGACGAAGACGATCTTTAAAGCTAGAATTACATTAGGCTCCTTGCTCACGACATCTTTTTGTAGCGATGCAGTAGCGATCGCATCGATGCAGTGGCGATGCAGTGGCGATGTAGTGGCGATGCAGTGGCGATGTAGTGGCGATGCAGTGGCGATGCAGTGGCGATGCAGAGGTGATGCAGTGGCGATGCAGTCGCTAGCTGTTTGCCCTTGCCCACATAACGATTCTCAGTCGCGATGCAAACGCGATACTGTAGCACTTCTATCGCGATGCAAACGCGATACTGTCGCGCTTCTGTCGCGATTCAGTAACGATAGCGATAACGATGAAGTTTTCGTATGCAGAATGTTTCACTCCTTCCATTTTCTCCCTGTTGTCGTCCGTCTAGAAATGTGCCGTTGCCGGCAATATTGCCATGAAGTGGGAATATTGGTGGCAATATAGCCCAGCAGAAATATAGCCCAGCAGCAATATAGCCCAGCAGCAATACAGCCCAGCAGCAAAATGCTGCCGAAGTACTTATGAATATTGGTGGCAAATTTGTCAGCAATATTCCCATTTCGGGCAGTATTGCCGGCAACGGCACATCTCTACGTCTGTCACCGTCGCGCGTTTGCATCGCTACAGTCGCGATGCTGTAGTGCGTTGGTATCGCTTCTGTAGCGCGTTGCAATTAATGCGACTAATGCGCGTCAGTATTAATGTTGTAGAAGGTCTACAAAATGCACGACAGCACACGTGTTACACGCCTGATTTATACGTACAGAACGACGTCGCGTGACGTCACGTAACGACACGTGACGCGGATCAAGTGTAGCTCTACAAGTCTAGTTTCCATATAAAATGTATGGAGTCCGACGCGCCCAGATCGGGGGATGTGGCACACGTGAGCGCAGTGTAGTTGTATCTTAATAAGTATGATAGCAATAAAGTGATAGTGTTACATAAGGCAGCGTGCATTGCTGGCGCCAGTGGTCTGCATCCAGCCGCGACGGATGTAGTGATGGAGTGGTTAGAGGCTAAAACTTGCTGCCAGTGCTGGCCAACAGCGCTGCAGTTTACTTCCTATGCTATTTGTCAGAAGTTAATTGTTGGGTGTTTACTGTGTGGTACCGTCGGTTCGCGATCAATATTCGTTTCCCTAGCTAGAAAGATCGACGATTTTGGTGATTGGGACTGCATGGTCATCATCATCATCATCATAACACCCTCCATAACACCCTCACCTACGACTCGGGCAAACTCCGCGTCGGTCGCAATGACAAACTTTCTCCACTTGTATCAAAATCTATTACTTCATGCACATCCTTAGTTGATTATTTCCGTCTCTCCTATTCCATATTTCCGATTACTCATTCTATGCTGATGATCTTAGGATCTCATGAGGGGGTAATCGCCTACATTATCATTTTGGAAAAGCATTACATACTTCAATTATGTAACTGTTTCAGCTACTATGGGTCAATACTCTTTAACTCGACATCAAAAAAGAAATCAGAACTTGAGTAATTTGAGCAAAAAGAGGAAAACCCAACTGAATTGCTGAGTTGGTGACCCTTTCGGTTCAGGCACAGTCACTGCAACTGTATTGTATGTCTGTACTCTTTTTTTTCTTATTTTTTTATGTTGTTGTATATTGTGTTGCTTGCGCCGAATAAATGCTATTCTATTCTATTCTATTCTATTCTATAATGTCATTTCACTTATTACGTGACAGGCGTACTGACCGTACGCAGACAGCACTAATAATTTCTAAAAGCTTGTTAACGAAATTACAGGTGAAGGATGGCCAGGGTCGGATTAAGCCAGTGGGAGGTCAGCAGCCAATACTTCTAAGGGGCCCCCTAAATGAAGGTTTAGGGGGCCCATAGGGGGGATATTTAATTGTGTTGTTTTTATTTTTGATAGGTTCGCGCTAGACCGATATCACCAGATGGAAAGCGATGATGTGGTCGACGATAGAGCGAGCTACCTAGAAGTAACCTATTCACTCTTAACTTAAATATTCCCGGGTCGTAGCCATCAGGAGACACAGATTCCGGCAAGTTTGTTTTTATGTTTGTAGGAGGTAATCTCTGAAAGTACTGGAAAATATCCGATTGCGAAATTTGTTTCACCGATCTATAGAAAGCTGCTTTATTCCTGAGTAACAATATAGGCTATATTTTCACTATATCTGCGAAGCTGCGGACCAAAACTAGTCATTTATAAAGATATAAGTATGATTACAAATTAAAACTTTTCTATCTTATCTTTCTAACAGGCAGCAGAGCAGGTGATATTAGTTAGTAAAAGACTGAGACGACCTCTCGTCCGCCCTAGTGTGGAAGAAGGCAATGAATAATTTCCCACCTCAAATAAAAAGAGTGGGACAACGTGTCAACAATATTGTAATATCGCTGACATTGTATAATCTTTTGATGTTTCATTTAAATTTTTGTCAATTTTCTTTTGCTGACACTGTTTTTATTTTATTTTTTTCTCTTATCTAATAGATTTTATAAATTTTTAAAGTTAATTTAATTTTGATTGTATAGATTGACAATTTGCATCAATATTTTGTATGCCCTTCGGCGGATCATAGGTTGGACGAAACATTTTATATAAGATCATTGTAAGTACCCTGTGTTCACAAAATTAATAAATGAATTTGAATTTGAACGCTTTTTAAAAAAAAAAAAGACGTGTGGCACTCGGGGACTGCCGCGGTAAAGCTATTGCATAGCATTTTTATCAACTTATGCAATTATAATTATTTATTTATTTTATTTAAGTTACACTTTCACACATTGAATTGAATTTTGATTGATTGTTCACTCATTTGTTTTCTTATCGGTCACCACGCTCAAAAAACAAATGAGTGGGGGGTGTTAGGTTATTTTCGTTACGGAATTTCTGGATTCGGTCTCCACGCTCAAGGCCCGCGATAGAAGCTATGCAATAGCTTAATTAAATGAAAAATTCAATCGTAAGTTCAGTGGCTGTGATTCAGTCCATGTGCAGTCAGTGGGCGGCCATTGTGTGAACAGTGGGAACGCTTCACTTCGTACCTAGTATTGGTTGTTAGACTTGTTAGTTGTTGTAATGAGCCTTCAGTAGCCACATGTTGATTTGTGCTTATAATTACTTCTGCGCATGTAATAGGTATGTATATTTATTTTCATAAGAAGCATACGTTATGTATCTTACATGATTATTCAGCTAATCAGCTTGATTGAATACCTTAATGAAATTTTATTGCCTAACCGCTCTGTTGGGAAATAAAATTATCTACATGTAGGTATTCAATCAACTACATCTAACACAACTTATTAGTTGTAAGTATTTCTAACATAACTACTTACAACAGAATTGTTACCTTGTAGCTCTGTAAGCTCAAATACTTTCTGCGATTCTACCTGATAGTAAGAATGCGATCCCACTTTACTTTTTGGTGTTGTGGTTTTAGGTACTTATGTGAAACAAGGTGTAAAGTCTTCTCCAAGGATTCTTCGACCAGACGAGTTTTGAGTCTGGTCCGGGCAACAGCAACGTTACTTGATTTCGAACTGATATATAAAATATCACAAAATACATTTTTATATGTTGTATCTATATATTCTAATCGCACTGAGAACTGATACCATGATACAGGATTTAATATATTTAATTCCCATTTGGCGTCATAGATGTCACTACAAAGTTTTCAATTAATGAGCAAGTAATTCAGTAGCAAAACCTTTCAAATCATTTTTATTTTATTTAATACTTGTCTAATTTAAAATTCTCAATATATAAATACCATGATCCCACAACAAATTTACTTTAGATACACTCCTCCATAGAGCATTTCATAATAAAGACGTTTACATACAAAGAACAATAAATAATCTTTCATAAACATAATTAATTCATAACAATCGTGACATTGTAAGGGTGCGTACACATCTGTCAATAGGGTTCCTAGTTTGGGTACCTGACGGATTGTTCGGACGCTCACTGTGGCCCTGGAACGCATAGGACACTTGAAGGAACACAGGTGGGTATAAGTCAATGAGTCTGACAATCCCACCCAGTTCACCTGAAGCGGGAAAAGTCATTAAATGATTTCTCAACACAAAAAAAACGGGTGTCAGAAATCTTTGAAATTCTCAGCTCTATTCTGCTATAGTACACCTAAACTTTCATTAAGAATCTCTCTGTCCATTGGTGAAAACTGCACGAAAATCGGTTCAGTAATTTATAACGCGGTAAATTTTCTTTTATTATATCAACCCTTTCCAATACAAACTGCAAATTACACACTTTTGATAATGAACAAAATATCGATAAAATTTTGCGATGAAGTGCTTGAGAGCATTCAAAGCACTTTAGGTCTTTCTCCTTCTCTTCCTGGATCTTCCTTTCATCACAGTACAATTTTAAATACATAATACAGAATAAAAGAGCGTGAAAAACTGAATACTGACTTACTTGACTTAACACGTTGAATGCGATACCAGGTTTAAACATCTTGTATACGTCTCGCTTACAGTACGGCTAAGAAAAGTATAGACTTCCTTATCTTAGGGAAGGCATAACTTCAATTTGGTTCGGTGTAGGAAAGAGATATATTTTTACATGAAGCCAAAAATAGATTAAGGTTTCTTAAAAGTTACAGGGTCTACAAGTCTTCTGCCGCCACAATGGAAGTTTTATTACCAGGTGTATAGACCTTGTACCGCAGGAATGAAAAGTATAGAAAAACCACTGCCGCAGCGAACGTTTTAAGATCCAATGTTCCCTAGCTGGGGCAGAAGGCGTCGCCAGTAGTAGTAAAACTGAATAAGAGTGCATCAAGAAGTCCTTTTCTCTAAAATGGTCTTTAATATGTAATGCCCTTTGCAGTGGAAAGAGACATTTTAATTACGGAACTGGGGCCTTACAAAAGACGTGTTTTTTTTTGGTGGGTAAAAATCACCCAAATGACATCGGGTGGAGCGGGAGATAGTGTCAGACTCTTACTGACTAAAAAAACCCACCCCGTTCCTTCTTGCCTTTCATACCGGGGCCGAGCTACCTTTCGGAGCTAACCCTGGCCCCAGTAGGCTTCGACGCAGCTGGGCCCCTGCTTACCAAGACGTGTTAAAATGTCAACCGTAAGAGCGAGAAAGAGGGATGGAGGTGTACACCCTTTAAAACTCTATCATCATCATCAGCCTTTTTAATGTTCCCACTAACACAAACCGTCAAACGTCGCCGTCAAACGGATCACTACGCAAGCTGGTAGTAGGGCCTTTGGTTAACTTCATTACACGTTTGCAAGTGTGCACGCACCATAGAATGCACCGCGGAATGTACAAAGAGACATTTAAATAAGTCGAAAAGAGTTTCCCACTGCTTTCGTTTGCTCTCACGGACATTTGAATAAAAATGAAATCTTTCTCAGAATGACACACGTTGTTTTGATGAACAACACCAGTCTGCCTGCTCGTAGCATGACCAGAAAAACAAAGTTAGTCCAGTCTGTAAAAGAAGTTTGGGTTACATTTTTTATTAAGGGGGTGCTCCCAAGTTTGCCTATCAAGGTAGCAAGGTAGTCATTGAGTCCAGTGCCGTAATTAGTTTTTATACGCCTGGTGCGAGCTTCTATAACTGCGCCCCTAGATAAAAGTATTACAAACAAAATTAGATATTACAATGTTTGGCCCCTCCAGGGAGTACGCCTTGTGCGTGGCTACCGCTGGCACCGTCCTAGTTACATTCCTATCTATGACTTTTTCAATAACTATTTTTTTTAATAATAATAATATTCCACAACTTCGTCTAGTCCCAAGCTAAGCAGAGCTTGTGTTATGAGTACTAGTCTACTGATAAACATACTTATATATTTCTAAATATATACATATATAGATAAATTACACTCGGCACAGAACAAATGATCGTGCTCAACACACAAACATTTGCCCTGGGTGGGAATCGAACCCACGACCTCCGGCATAGCAGTTAGGGCCACTGACCACTAGACCAACAGGCCAGTCGAGGGGGGTAAGACGATTTTTCGATTATAAATCTATAAACAGTGCGTGTTACACGTACAGCCGAAAATAATATTTTAAACAACATAAAACTTGACACAGACCTGCAACATTAAAAAAACCGGCCAAGTGCGAGTCGGACTCGCCCATGAAGGGTTCCGTAGCAGCAAGTAACATAATATAAAAGTTCTTGTAATGTGTTGTAACTTTGATCGATGTTTTAATAATACTGTATTTTTTTCGATTTATGACGCATTAAAAAAAAACTACTTACTAGATTTCGTTCAAACCAATTTTCGTTGGCAGTTTTTATAGTAATGTTAATCATATATTTTTTTTAGTTTTGTCATTCTCTTATTTTAGAAGTTAGAGGGGGGGGACACACATTTTACCACTTTGGAAGTATCTCTCGCGCAAACTATTCAGTTTAGAAAAAAATGATATTAGAAACCTCAGTATCATTTTTGAAGACCTATCCATAGATACCCCACACGTATGGGTCTGATGAAAAAAAATTTTTTGAGTTTCAGTTCTAAGTATGGGGACCCCCAAAATTTATTGCTTTTTTTCTATTTTTGTGTGAAAATCTTAATGCGGTTCACAGAATACATCTACTTACAAAGTTTCAACAGTATAGCTCTTATAGTTTCGGAAAAAAGTGGCTGTGACATACGGACGGACAGACAGACAGACAGACAGACAGACAGACAGACAGACAGACAGACAGACAGACAGATAGACATGACGAATCTATAAGGGTTCCGTTTTTTGCCATTTGGCTACGGAACCCTAAAAAAGACGGGTTGCACTCCGGGAGTGCCGGCAGAAGTGAAAACTTGATTATTAACGTTGAGCATGTTTGATATTTTGGAATGGTTAGGGATTAATTTTGCACCAATTGCTTTATCAGTATAAAAGTACTATCATTTATGTGGTAGAATACAATATTCATTTATTGCGCTATCGTACACAAACATGACAATTTATATTACATTAAAAATTTAACACTTTAAAACTATTACAATTATTTTACATTAAAAAGTTTATCTCTCCGAAAAACTACTGAGGTGTCAAGGGACACCCGGATGGAACGAAGTTCCGTTCTGGCTTGCTTTCTATAAGAGAGAGAAAGAGAGAAAGACAGAGAAACATGCGCACGCCGCACGGCTTACAATAGCTTACTATAGAAAAAGTGTCGTTACAACTTTTCGTGAGAATTTTTTCCGTCTAGCCAATACAATATAACTAAAAAATACTATCCTATTTTATGTACATTTTGACAGCACTATTTCAACATCTTCGAAACCATGAAAACGACACTCATGACGAAAAAGTTGATAATTTCTGACATCCGCCATCTTAGATTTACATTTTGACAGCACTATCGGCTTCAACAACCTCGAAAACCATGAAAAAGACACCCATATCGAAAAAGTTGATAATTTATTGCAGCCACCATCTTAGATTTAAATTTTGACAGTACTATCGGTTTCAACACCCTCGAAAACCACGAAAACGACACCCATGAGGAAAAAGTTGATAATTTCTTGCAGCCGCCATCTTGGATTTACATTTTGACAATACTATCGGTTTCAACAGCCTTGAAAACCATGAAAACGACACCCATGACGAAAAATTTAATAATTTTTTGCAGCCGCCATCTTGGATTTATATTTTGACAGTACTATCGGTTTCAACACCCTCGAAAACCATGAAAACGACACCCATGACGGAAAAGTTAACAATTTCTTGCAGCCACCATCTTGGATTTACATTTTGACAGTACTATCGGTTTCAACACCCTCGAAAACCACGAAAACGACACCCATGGCGAAAAAGTTGATAATTTCTTCCAGCCGCCATCTTGGATTTACATTTTGACAGTACCATCGGTTTCCACGCCCTCGAAAACGATGAAAACGACACCCATGACGGAAAATTTGATAATTTCTTGCAGCCACCATCTTGGATTTATATTTTGACAGTACTATCGGTTTCAACACCCTCGAAAACCATGAAAACGACACCCATGACGGAAAAGTTAACAATTTCTTGCAGCCGCCACCTTGGATTTACATTTTGACAGTACTATCGGTTTCAACACCCTCGAAAACCACGAAAACGACACCCATGACGAAAAAGTTGATAATTTCTTGCAGCCGCCATCTTGGATTTACATTTTGACAGTACCATCGATTTCCACGCCCTCGAAAACCATGAAAACGACACCCATGACGAAAAATTTGATAATTTCTTGCAGCCGCCATCTTGGATTTACATTTTGACAGTACCATCGGTTTCCACGCCCTCGAAAACCATGAAAACGACACCCATGACGGAAAATTTGATAATTTCTTGCAGCCACCATCTTGGATTTATATTTTGACAGTACCATCGGTTTCAACACCCTCGAAAACCACGAAAACGACACCCATGGCGAAAAAGTTGATAATTTCTTGCAGCCGCCATCTTGGATTTACATTTTGACAGTACTATCGGTTTCAACACCCTCGAAAACCACGAAAACGACACCCATGACGAAAAAGTTGATAATTTCTTGCAGCCGCCATCTTGGATTTACATTTTGACAGTACTATCGGTTTCCACGCCCTCGAAAACCATGAAAACGACACCCATGACGAAAAATTTGATAATTTCTTGCAGCCGCCATCTTGGATTTATATTTTGACAGTACCATCGGTTTCAACGCCCTCGAAAACCATGAAAACGACACCCATGATGAAAAAGTTGATAATTTCTAGCAGCCGCCATCTTGGATTTATATTTTGACAGTACCATCGGTTTCAACACCCTCGAAAACCATGAAAACGACACCCATGACGAAAAAGTTGATAATTTCTTGCAGCCGCCATCTTGGATTTACATTTTGACAGTACCATCGGTTTCAACACCCTCGAAAACCATGAAAAAGACACCCATGACGAAAAAGTTGATAATTTCTTGCAGCTGCCATCTTGGATTTATATTTTGACAGTACCATCGGTTTCAACACCCTCGAAAACCATGAAAACGACACCCATGATGAAAAAGTTGATAATTTCTTGCAGCCGCCATCTTGGATTTACATTTTGACAGTACCATCGGTTTCCACGCCCTCGAAAACCATGAAAACGACACCCTTGACGGAAAATTTGATAATTTCTTGCAGCCGCCATCTTGGATTTACATTTTGACAGTACTATCGGTTTCAACACCCTCGAAAACCATGAAAACGACACCCATGACGAAAAATTTGATAATTTCTTGCAGCCGCCATCTTGGATTTATATTTTGACAGTACCATCGGTTTCAACACCCTCGAAAACCATGAAAACGACACCCATGACGAAAAAGTTGATAATTTCTTGCAGCCGCCATCTTGGATTTATATTTTGACAGTAAAAGTGTCGGTACAATTTTTCGTGAGAATTTTTTCCGTCTAGCCCCCTTTCACAACGCGCGATAAGGGATAGCTGTCTACTCTCCATCCGTCTTACGCTTTTTCGATCAGGTCACGTGTCCTGACGCGAGTTTAAGATTTTATACCCATTACAGAAAAAGTGCTCAACGCCGCTAAAGAAGTTTTCACTTCAAAAACTTCATAAAATTTTAATTTCTCGAATTACCCTGTTGGTTTCACCTTAAGCCTTTCCAGACTCTGTATGCGCTATGGAGGACATCAACTATTTTTTTATTTACTAAATTACCTTATCATCATAACTGCTGGGACTCAGGCCTCCTCTCTAGGACAGGGAATAGGCCGTAATCCACCACGCGGGCCCAGTACGGGTTGCTGAATGTCACATGTCTTCGAATTTTTGGCGATAGGACTGGATGGATAGGATGAAATAAATTACACAAAGTAATGCGCCTGGCTGGATTTAAACCCACGACCTATAACTCGTAAGTCGGGGCCGTTACCACTCGCCACCACTGCTCTCAATTAATAACCTTATATCATTAGTCAATCTTACAAAGTCTATTTAGTAAATATTAGATTATAGATCGAATTAAGTTGGCCCCATCTGTACAGCTACCCGTAACCACACGTGACGTAAGGCCGCAATACTGTAAGGGTACGACGGTACATATAATGTAACAAGTTAAAGGAACCTATTTAGACCTACAAGCCTAACAGCCTTACGACTCTAAGCCCTACAGCCCTACCCTATCATATACCTAGTAGGTATGTGATAAATAAATATATAGATAAGTTCAGGATGTGTGCACCATGCGACCTAAGGTAACAGACGGAGGTCTTGGCGAGATATACGAGTACAACTAACCCATTCACATTATTACAAGTGTCACAAGTACTCGCTGTACTTAGCCCACATAAAACGTACTTAGGCGAGTACTTTAACCTATTGAACGAGAAGTCTTCTCACGTGAACTCTGTTACCTAATGCGACCTGCGTTTTGTTAACAACTGTGGCTTTATATTGAACTAGTGGTGCCACACGGTTTTATCCAGACTTTGGAATGACTACATAAAAGTTTAGGCAGTCGCTTTTTCTTATTTTTGAGGGACGGATCACCCTATTATTATGCAGAATGCCACGAATGCGTTCGTTGTATTCTGCACCGCATTATGGGCCGTGTTTGTGAAAAATTGACATAATTTTCACATTTCCATGTATAGGTACGACAGGAATTATGTTAAATCTATATATATTATTTTAAATAACTTTGTTTTTATGTTTGTTTTGCTTGTAGGAGATAATCTCTGGAAGTACTGCTGCGATTGATAATTTTTTTTCACCGATAGAAAGCTGCTTTGTTCCTGAGTGACATAAGCTATATTTTATTTACGCGGGCAACGCCTCGGGCAAAAACTAGTTTTATATATGTACTTGCACGCTAGCTAAGACGTGTCTCTTGAAAGTTTAGTAAATAAAGTTTAGTTCGTGATATTTTGTGAAAATATATAAAATGATATATTTCCACAAAATATATGTAATGAAATGACCTCCTTGGAAATAACTTTTCATTTTTTAATTTTTAAGCTGTGGATACGGGGTGACGTATCATTCAATGACAGATTAAACAGAATTAAAGGGATATAATTGAGGAGGCGATATTATTAAACTTTAAATGTCGTTTCTTTGTTTTCAGGTGAGATAAAAGTGTAATTTTAGTTAAACGATAATTGTTATACTGTAAAAGCATGTTGAATAAAACAAATCTTTGTTTTCAGAGAAACAATTTGTGGTTTATTTCGAAAATCCTCAATAAAATCCATTATATATAGATCTTTGAGACCTTTTCGATAGCAAAGATGGATTGAAAAGGTAGCTGAAGGAACACAGGTGGGCTTTATTCAGTAAAAGCCCAACACTCGCTCTCGCCCCACCAGACCAAGGGAAAGGTGCGAGTTTATGTATTTATGAAAGAATAAAACAAGTCTAAATCTAGATAAGCCTACATCTTCAATAACTTTATTATTAGTAGATGCGAGGCCAATTGTGTCTCATTCCCACACCGCCATGTTTCCTTGTATTAAGAAATCGATGTCGCGAACAATGCTTAAATTATATAATATCGTAAATATTTCTGTCCCTATTTACATCTTCATAAAACCCACTCTTATCCTTATGGTTTAGTAATAACCTAATTTTTTTTTTTATTATGGATAGGCTCGCGTTTGACCACAATCTCACAATTTGACCTATCATCATCATCATCATCATCATTTCAGCCGAAAGACGTCCACTGTTGGATATAGGCCTCCCCCAAGTGTCGCCACAATGAGCGGTCCAGTGCGTTTCGCATCCATCGGATTCCCGCAACCCTTACCAGGTCATCGGTCCACCTTGTAGGAGGCCTTCCAACGCTACGTCTTCCGGTACGTGGTCGCCATTCCAGAACGTTTCGTCCCCAGCGGCCATCTGTTCTGCGAGCAATGTACCCTGCCCATTGCCACTTAAGTTTGGCGATTCTTCGTGCTATGTCGGTAACCTTAGTTCTTCTGCGGATATCCTCATTCTTGATTCGATCACGCAAGGAAACTCCGAGCATAGCCCTTTCCGTTGCCCTTTGGGTATACAACATTATTTTTAGTATATGCCAAACCTAAATCAGTAACTGAATCGATTCCAATAATTTTTACACCATGTTGTTATATTTGTTTCCAAAACTATTAAAAAAAGGTCACAAGTTGGACATCACCGGCACTAAGTACCACACAGGTCATGGCAGATCATAGCGTCATTAGGCGTTAACGCACAGCTGGGTGTGGAAGCAAAACAACCCCTCAGTCATTCGAATGGCCCTGTAACATGTTTTAACGTGCAGACAACCACTTAACATAGCAAGCCTAAAGCATGTTATTTTTCTTGATACAGTTATGTTGTTGTTGTATGGAAGTGGCGCCAGTGACCGAAAAGTTGAAAGGAAATCGTTTGTCTTGGTATGGTCATGTGAAGAGGAGGGATGAAACGCATGTTGCTAAAAGAGTTATGTGTTTACATGTGGATGGATGGAGAGGAAGGGGGAGGCCAAAGAAAAGATGGATGGATTGTGTGAGAAGTGATATGAAAGATAAGGGAGTTAGTGATAGTGTGACGAGTGAGGTCGGAATGGAAGAAAAAATCGTATTGAGCCGACCCCAAATTAAACGGGACATGGGCAGGAAGATGATGATGAGTTATGTTGTACATAGATTCTTTACATAAAAATACTAAACACCTGTTATTATGTGATCTAAATAATCGAATCATCTTAACCTTAATTGTCTCAATCGAATTTGAAAGCATCACTCTTCCCAAATTGTGAAACAATATCCAAAGAAGTACATATCTTAACAAAGACATCTGTCACACAGCTCCATTATCTTCGCAAAAGATGAGCTGAAGTTTGTGTAGAACAAAACCAACGTTACATAAGCGCCCTGCGCAAGATTCGATCCGGCTCGCGATCTGATCGCACGCACTGTTTCATAAGGCATTGTCCCATTGTGATAGCATTGAGACATGACTACACATTTCTCTTCCGTGGTATATATGTTGTATTTCACTGTGTCGTAGTGTATTTCAGTAATGTTGGACGGTACTTCATCATTGTCAGAAGGGTCTGCTTAAAGTCAGATTTGCGGGAATGTTGCCACAGTGACGATGGTTAGTTTAGGGATTGGTTCATTGGTTATTGCAATATATATTATTATGTCGTTTTCAAAGCACCGTTAAGTTTATTGGTCTCTAGTATGTAGGTCATCCTTTAAATTTTCTCTCGCATCTCAGAAAAACTCTTTATGCCCAGTTACCATTATTATGAATTGCTTTTACACAAGCTTGAAAAATATGGAATAAGAGAAAAAGCGAACGACTGGTTGAGAAACTACCGAAAACTGACAACAATGTGTGAAAATTTCCAGAAACTATAATGGCAAAAAGGTATCGTATAGAAGCGACTTTAAGGCAAATAATTTCGGAGTGCCGCAGGGCAGTGTATTGGGGCCTTTTTTGTTCCTCCTCTACATCAATGACCTCCCAAATATCACTCGCCATACAGTAATACCTTTTGCTCAACCCTTGTAGTGAAGTATGAAAGAGGAGACACCTAGGAGAAAGAGATTAATGAAGCTATCAAAAATATAATACGCTGGTTGAACTCCAATAACCTACAAATTAATATGGAGAAAACGAAAATGGTCCAATTTCAAACCTACAGGAGGAACCCATTACCGCTAACTATTAAATCACTACGGTCGAACAAGTAATAAGTACTACATTTCTAGGCATACAGTTGGATCAAAATTGCGGTTGGAATAAAAAACTTTTTACAAAAAAAATATGACCGACTTCAATGTTAAAAAACACTGAAAGTATAAAATAACTCGGAAGTCGGTGTTTCTATAATAGTTTTGTCTCTTCGTTATTTAACACCGACTTCCGAAATATTATATCCACGAAAATTCCGAAATTTTATTCTATACTTTTCAGTGTTTTTTAACATTGAAGTCGGTTATATTTTTTTTTTAAGTTTTTTATTTTACTCTTTTTAGTTATGGTACCACCACTAAAAAGTACCTCAGACCAACTTAAATAACTTATAGCTACAGTGCATCTCATAATGATTCTAATAATCCCAAACACGGTTAGATTACATTAATTTTTTTTTCCTTCTGGCTTCATCATCAGATCAGTTGAATACATCCCCCCCCCCTTTTCTGACAGTCAGTCATCGACTACACGTATAAACAAAGCAATTTACTTTTAACCACAGTTCTGCTGTGATTCTATGAGGAGTTCTGTTCCATATCTTCGAAGGACCAATTTGGAAGCATAGGTAACCTTTTAATCAAAAAAAGAATTTTCAAAATCGGTCCACAATTAACCGAGATATCAGTGAACATAAATAAAAAAAAACATACATTCAGCCGAACATAGAACCTCCTCCTTTTCGAAGTCGGTTAAAAAGCATGTCGAGTATATTTGTGACAAACTGGACCGATTTGTCTATGCACTAAGACGATTAAGAGCCATGGTTTCAAGTTTTAATTGAAACGGCTCTTAGTGCATATCATGGTTACGTTTCCTCAGTACTTTTATACGGTCTCTTGTTGTGGGGTAATTCGGTGTATGTCAATAAAGCATTTATTATTCAAAAAAAATGTGTGCGTGCAATCTGTGGAGCTTGGTATATGGATAGCTGTAAGCCACTGTCTAAAATGTACAACATTTTACCATTAGCATGCATGTATGTTAAAAAATTATGTCTATTTGTACGACAACAACCTGACTATTTTATTAAACATAGAGATGTAACCAAAAGAAATGTTGCCTCTAGGAATAAGCTTAAGCTCTGCTTGCCACAAGGCAAGCTTGATTTATACAAAAGAAATTCCTGACTTATTTCAATTACCTCACAAGCATGGATGTATCACGTATGCTATGTAGTATTGGGTTCGGTAGTGGTGGGAAGCTCGGCTTCCTAGAAACCCAATACTGTGCCTCTGTGATCACACAGTTACACAGTACTGTATGATAGCACAGTTCCTGACTCATGTTCACTTCCGCGCTCGTCATCCGGAGATCACCGACGATTGAGTAACAGCTGGACTTTCATTCGCAACATTGTACCTATCTTATTATATGTATATTTGCTACAGTATCTACATTGTATCATTATTCATCCGCAATCGGTATGATTTCAGTACATAAAATTCTCACAGCACTTCAGTTGTAGGATATATGTATTCGAAGATCCATGCGAAATAGGCATATGCATATGTATTCTATTAGCTGACCCGGAAAATGTGTTTCTGCCATAGAAATTATCAGAGAAAAGAGAAATAGGGGTAGCAGGGTAAAAAATTCACACAAAAAAAAAAAAAATCGATCAAGCAGTTTCGGAGGAGTTCGATAACGAACACTGTGACACAAGATTTTTTTATGTTAGATACCTACATTTACAAATATTACGTACCTATATCTCATGGTAACAAAATGACTAGCAGATAATTATCTTACGGAAACATACTAGCAAAGTCCTACATGTTTTTCCAGCGGGGTTACCATGACGTTCAAAGTAAGATTGTTTTATTCTTATTCCAGTGTGGGTAAGAGACAGAGCTAGAGACAGGTTGTCTAGCGCCATCTCTTACCCACACTGTAACAAGATTAAAACAATCTTACTTTAAACGTCATGGTCTAGGTCCAGGCCATGTGTCCCTAAATGGGTAGAATATATCAAACATCCAAATCCGTTCAACCTTCTCAACGAGAAGAAGTAAAACACATATAGGTACGTACTTACTTTCACGGGGCGGTCCTAGGCTGTAACTCAAAGGGCAACTGATAGAACACGGGTGAGTATAATTAGCAAAAGTCTGACACTCCCGTTAGCTACATCCAGGGCGGGAGATTTTTTTATGTAAACTCACCTCAAAAAAACAAGTATGATAGCTTTGAGGTTATGGAACAATCCCACCGCTCTCACACTCAAAGAATTTCAGTTGGCACATGGCATTCTGAAACTGTTAACGAGCGAGAGACTTAAAATTCGTGTTGAGTTTAGGTATTCCTTGAGGTGTGCAACAGTCGCATCCTGAAGTTATGAAGCAACAACCATCATACCAAGAACAACTGCCAACTTGAAAGCTGTTAATAACTTACAAAAGTTTCCTCATTCTTACACAGACTGTCGTAATAAAAGTCAAGATTAAGAAAAAAGTAATATTATTTTCCTTAAATGCACATAATTGCGGATGTCGTATGCACACAATCTTTGTCAAGATTGGGTCGGGCAGGCAATAAACATGGTTCATAAATGTGTTGCCCAACGATGAGGCCGCGGGCGAGGTCGGGCCGCAAACTAGTCGCACTCATATTGTTTACCAACACTCGTACGGGGAACCACAGTTTCGCAAAATTGGCAGAAAATTATATAATCGATGATATTCCACTCTTTATGTAAGCCTATTCTGATGCCGTGCTGTCAAAGTTTAGATTAGATGCCTATTTAGGACATTTTTGTAAAGCAGTGATGGCCCAGTGATAACGATCCCGATTTACTTGTTTGTAGGTCGCGGGTTCAAACCCAGGCAGGCGCAATACTTTGTGTAATTTATTTCATTACCATTGCTCTCAAAACGGTGAAGTAAACGGACATGTCCTAGAACCCAAAATTCGAAGACATGTGACATTCATCAACCCGTTACTGGGCCCGCGTGGTGGATTGCAGCCCATTCCCTCTTCTGAGGCCTTCGTCGCAGCAGTGAGAAAATTATAAGGTTGATTTTGCTATGTTATGCATCTAGGTCGATAGGATGAAGACAGATTCAAATCTGAGATTTTAGAGCATCTGTCGAAATATTTTGACTAACCTTTCGTCATCAAATTGTCTTTTAACCGACTTCGAAAAGGAGGAGGTTCTATGTTCGGCTGAATGTATGTTTTATACCGTGTACATCGAAGGACTGGAACATTTTGCCTGCAGCTTCCCAGTCCTCCCATCCGATTATAATTTAGGTATCTTCAAAGCGAGAGTAAATAAGCTCTTAATAAACTAGCGCTTCACCATCAACGATTACATCACTGCTTACCATCAGGTAAGATCGCAATCAAGCATTAGTATATGTCATTTAAATACTATGCCAATTCCATGTCATGGATGAACCTCACAACAAAAAAATGACATTTCATGCAAACTATTTCTAGTTGAAACAATAGAGATTACACCACACACACACATACACACACTTTCCAAAATACAGTAAACTAGCTTCTGTCAGAGGCTTCACCTGCGAGAAAGTAGGAAATACATAGCCTATGTCACTCAATGATGAAGCAAAAGGTTTTTTTAATCGTTCCAGTAGTTTTGGTGTTTATTCATTACAAAATATAATTATTGAAACTTCTGTTTCGAATAAACCATTTACAGACACTTTTGAATTATCAAGAAGTCAGTCAGTCAGTCAGTCAGTTTTGAATTATCAATCAGTCAGTCAGTCAGTCAGAAAACTAATGCTAATTGCACATTCCAAAGCGTAGATCTCTATGGAGAAGTATGTTCAAGAAACTCCATAGACACTGTTTTAAATCATATTACATGTTACAAGTATCTCGGTTACATATTTCTTGTAAAGTAAAAATGTTTCCTCTTTATAATATTAGCTAGCATATATAGTATAGATAAACTCCAACACAATACTTAAATATTAAATAATATTCGCAAAGTTATGAATAAAACATTTGCGACCTAAAATCTGCGCAAGCGACCACCACTTGTGACCTACTGTCAAAATGTTCCACTTTCTACCACTAAACGATTGTTAAGAAAACATATCGTACATATAAGTTTCAGCTACTCCACAAATACAGAATGATATGATAACTAATGGCTAATGATAGATCTTGACGGTATTGCTGGGGTAGCGGTTGAGCGATTGACTGCTACGCTACGTATTGCGAGTTCGATTCCCGCATGGAACAAATATTTGTATGGTCATTCCGTGACGGCAAAATAATATTTTTAAGCTAGCTTCGTTCGCTCATATTTCGTTTCAAGGTTTTCTAAATAAGAGGGCTGAAAAACCAAATATCAATCGCGATTTTAATCTGCCATTGCACCAAAATGTAACCAAAATGTTTTGTTAATTAATTATGGTGCACAGAGAGCGGAATATGCTCTGGAATAAATATCGAAAATTAATTTGTACCTACTTTAGTTTTCCCTTAATCTTCTTGACGGAATCAATCAGTTTCCGAAGGGCCTTAAGGACCGGATTTCCACACGCCTTCAAGAGTTCGTAATTCCATTATCAACCGCAAGTAAATAAGATGCTCATAGGCGGACATCCGACGAAGTGTATGTATCAGCCAGCCATCCAAGTACCAACTATCTTCTGCCAGCGGCTTTGCCCTCGTGAAAAAATAAAATATATAGCCACACACAGAATACAAACACTCAGAATTAAACTTAATTAATTCTACTGGTGAAACAATTTTTAAAGTCGGTCTAGTAGTATTTTAATTTATGCATAAGAAACCAAAATACAAATCTTTCTTCCTTGGTAATTCTTTATTGAACACCATGATAATTTACAAAATATGTGGATACCAGAGTTCATGTATCTACATGAAGTCTGGTATCAGTCAAGCTTAACTCGTTGAGTTTTCTTCCAGCAAACCATTGAGTGTTACAGAGAGATCACAGTAAAGGGTAAGATCCAGTGCACAATTTTAAAATTACAAATAATATGAATAAAATAATACATTAACATACCTGTACATACTTAAAGAGAGCAGTGGTGCCCGAGTGGTAATGGGCCCGACTTACGAGTTGTAGGTCGCGTTTTCAAACCTTGCCAGGCGCATTACTTTGTGTAATTTATTTCATTACCACTGCTCTCAAAACGTTGAAGGAAAACATCGTGAGGAAACCGTCATGTCCTAGAACCAAAAATTCGAAGACATGTGACCTTCACCAAGTCACCAACCCGTACTGAGCCCGCGTGGTGGATTACGATTTACGGCCCGTTCCCTCTCCTAGAGAGGAGGCCTGAGTCCCAGCAGTGGGAACATTAAAAAGGCTGATGATGATGATGACATACATAAATAATAATCCTTCTAATAATAAGTATAAATTTGGCACAATTACGGCGAATAACTACGAGTAATAGTAGAGCAGTGGGGTGCGTGAATGGAGGCTGTTACAATCAAACCACTCGACTACTCAACGAGTTTCACAATTCACTTGTTAAAGTTTTAGTTCTTTTAAATATTATATTCACCTATTTAGAGCCTCCTTTATGACCTAGATACAGAAATAAACATGTACACTTGAGAGCAAAAAAATCGCACATGGCTTGTAATTTTGTTTAATACTGTTTTTTTCTTAAATCTAAAGATATTGAGTACAAATATTAAGCAAAATTTAAGCATACAAAATTAGCTTTATAAAAACACAAAATTAAGATCATTGACCTTCACGTAACTCACAAAAACCAGCGGTATACCCAATTCCCCAAATTCACCCGTTTGCATTTCACTACTTGCACCTTTACCTGGAGCTACAAAAAGGGTGCTATTTTGGTGTTTGAATCAGTTTACGTTGACGTGATAACGTCTCTATTAGAAACAGACGGATTTACTGGAAAAATATAGGTACCATGCCTGCAGAAACCGCTCAAGTTATTGCCTTGCCCAAAGCAGGCCATAATCAAAATGAAGTCGCTCGACAGCTAAATTTTAGCCGCTTCCCTGTTCGTCTGGTATACCAGACATTTCAAGAGACCCATGGGTATATTCGGCGACCAGGATCTGGCCGGTGGCGCATAGGATCAGGGTGTGATTATCGCTTTCCTGTAACAAGTACCTTGAGAAATCGGCAGAGAGAAGACTGCGTAAAGCAGGCCTGACTACACACCACTCAGCAAATGGTACCAAATTGACCACAGCTCACCCACAAGTCCGGCAATAATTTGCCACAAAACACTTAAATTGGATGTATGCTTAATAGCAGGCTGTTGTGTTTTCTGATGAATGCAAAATGACTTAGATGACCATGATGGATGCTGAAGGGTCTACAGAAGGTCATCAGGGCAATTTTAACAATGCTGCATAAGCGAATAAGTGGTTTTGGAGGCGTTTTGGGGTGGCATAATGTTGGACACTAAAACTGTCATTGTATTCATTACTGGGCCATTACTGGCCTGATATCAAGAGGGTTGACGCCTTTATGATACATCAAAAAAGTACTTGAAGAATATGGTGAAGCCACTTGTGTAGCTTATGGTAGATTTTTTTTCCTTAATGCAGAACACCAGATCGCATGTCGCTAGAACAGTTTGCGACTACATTTAAGACATTGGAATCATTGCGATAGAGAGGCCAACTGGTAGTTATGGTCTTAATCCAATTGAGCATATCTGGAATGACCTTGAAAGAAGACTTAGTGCAAAAATTCTGGCGCTAAACGCCTCCAAGAGCTTCAATTTGTCATAAACGAGGAGTGGGACTTTGATTTCATGGTAAAATTAATACGGTTGATAAAAAATCGAGGAACAGCTGTAAATAAGGTTAAGGGAGGGAATACACTTTATTGACAAACAGGATGACCAAGAATTTTAAGTTTGGCTCTCATTCTTTCTTAAGTGAAATTTGGTAATTTTTACCATATGTTGGATTTTGTGCTCTAAACCCTTTCAGGGATATTTTTTACACTGTATTTCATATCATTAGAAAGGTAATTAAATAGGCTTTCAATTAGTGTAGGAAATGTTTTCAATATCTATATAATGGATTTTATTGAGGATTTTCGAAATAAACCACCCACCAAACCAACCGACAACCACCATTTCTTTGGTTTCAGGTGAGATAAAAGTGTAATTTTAGTTAAACGATAATTGTTATACTGTAAAAGCATGTTGAATAAAACAAATCTTTGTTTTCAGAGAAACAATTTGTGGTTTATTTCGAAAATCCTCAATAAAATCCATTATAAAGAAACGACATTAAAGTTCACTAATATCGCCTCCTCAATTATATCCCTTTAATTATCTCTCTACAAGTTTTTATAACAATAAAATGCACAAAATAATCTAAACATCATCTATCATTGAATGATACGTCACCCCGTATCCACAGCTTAAAAATTTAAAAAATGAAATGTCATTTCCAAGGAGGTCATTTCATTACATCTATACACATTCATGAGAAAAACTGGCTGAACAAAAAGAGTTATGATGTGCGATTTTTTTGCACTCGAGTGTAGTTTAAGTGCGATACTGTACGTAAAGTCTAATTATTGTTACGTATAATAATCACCTTGCAGCCTTGTACGAATTGGTTGGAAGACTTTCGTAATATTTGTGAAAAAAAAACTATAGTGTTCAAAGAACGTAAAAATTGTTAGTTTCTTATACTTTTGTAAATTAAAACTAGTGTTGTAATGTAAATGTAACGTGTTGATGAATACAAGTCGTGATGACTGTGCACTTTTCAGATTTTGCATAATTTTTGTGACGTGTAAATGTAGTACGAACTGGAAGACGTAAGAGTTAAGCTAGAACTACATTAGACCGACGCACACGTGGGCGACGTCTCAGACGTGTGCGGTGGGTGTGCACACTACACCGACGCCACGCGTAACCGTGTGGCGCTAATACTAGTGCTGACAGTGACTTCGCCCGCGTGATAGTAAAAAATATCCCTAAGGAACGTACTCTCAGGATAAAAAGTATCCTATATGTTACTTATTCTAAGACATGGTCTACCTATATACTTACCAAGTTTTATCGAAATCCTTTCAGTTTTTTTTTTTGCGTGAAAGTGACATCCATAAGTACATTATTTTTTGTGACATCCATATAAAAAGAATGCGAAGTGCCACCTACCGGGTTTAATTTTATTTTCGAACCATCCAGGGACCTACTTATAATACACACAAAATTTCATCCAAATCGGTCAAGCCGTTTTGGAAGAATTAGGTGACATACACACTTACAGATGAAATATACTTAAAAAGACTAGCAGTCCCGATAGATGTCGTCCTGTCCGAAGACTCTTGCCAGTTAAAAAAATGAACCTGATAGCAGCGCCACCTATCAGGTTCAATTGTATTTTCAAATTACGCAGGGATACACTCAATTACTCGTTATGCACTCAAAGTTTCATCCAAATCGGTCAAGTCGTTTAGGAAGAATTTGGTGACAAACACACGTCCAGAATAATTATGTATATGTACATACATATGTTTAAAGACATGATGCATCATTCATTTTTAGGGGCCCTGTTACAACACATTATATGAACAATAGAAATAAGAAGACAGTTTTTTTTTGTAAACTGATTGAATATAACCCTATTCTTATTTGAGTTGCATTGCATAGGCACATAATAGATAGGTTCAGAAGACAATCTAGTATCTACATACAAAGTGTGCTCGCTCGAGCAACGCACATACATATACATAACACCGCTCACGGACACGATATCTCGCTCGGCTCAATCGCCCGGTCGCACTCATCTCACGCATCTCGCTGCCCCTAGCCACAAAATAGATAGGTATTTTGTGCCCTACCGCGATCGCTAGCGTAGGTAGGTATAAAAAAAAACCGACTTATTAAAAGAAACACTAAAACTATCAAAATAACTTTAATTTCGGAAGTCGGTGTTTCTATAATAGTTTTGCCTCTTCGTTATTTAACACCGACTTCCGAAATTAAAGTTATTTTGATAGTTTTAGTGTTTCTTTTAGTAAGTCGGTTTTTTTTTGTAAAAAGTTTTTTATTTCACACTTTTTAGTTGCAATACACTTACAGCCAGAGTACCTTTTTCTCATGACAATTCCAATTAACGCAAACTTTGCTAGGATACATTGTTTTATTATGAAGTTCCCGTGTCTACCTTCCGGCTCCATCATCATCATCAGATCAGTTCGATAGTACCTTATAGCTAAAGTGCATCTCATGATAATTCTAATAAGCCCAAACACGGCTAGGATACATTAATTAATTACGGAGTTCCGGTGCCTATCTTCCGGCTCCATCACCATCATCAAGTCACATCGATGATACCATTTTCAACATACCTATTCAGAACTATTCATTTATTTGTAACTATGTTCATTGGGAGATCTGTGTGAGTATGAACTTCCATTGGCCATTTCTGATCTTCTTCACCAGTTCCACTTCATCAAATTTCATGTTTTGACTATAAATGCTTAAGTCTTTGATGAAAATAACAAAAGAACTATATATTTGCCTATAATATTTGAGGAGTTCCCTCGATTTCACCAAGATTCCATCATCAGATCCCGACTTGGTGACTATGGGACCATTTGGGAAGTATACCCTTTCCAACAAAAAAATAATTTTTCAAATCGGTTGGCAAGTGACGAAGTTATGCGCGAACATACATAAAAAAAAAAAAAATACATACATCCGAATTGAGAACCTCCTCCTTTTTTAGAAGTCGGTTAATAAAAACTAAAGTACATCATGAGATTGACTTCTGTATCATAAGTATCTATTTTGTGGTATAAGTAGGTAGGTACCATCGAAGACACTTCCGCCTGACCACCGCTAAGTTCATTTTTGCTTGCACTCGAAACAAAAACTTCAAAGGGTTTGGTTTCGCGCCGCGCCGCAGGAGTCAATGACCGCGATGGTACCTACTTACTTGGCTTCTTTATATCTTGTGATATTTGTGAAAGTAAATAAAAAATCTAATAACTATAGATGGTACTTCTTGACTTGTTCGTTGTTCGATAAATTCGAATGTTAAACGCACTCCAGTTCCTTCTTTGCTTTCGTACCATGGCTTCGACCCTGCTGGGCCCCTACGATTTGCTGACATTTTGAGACGTGCATAGAACATTACGCGCCGTCTACGACTTGGGCTCGGTCCGGTTACTGGACGGCCAGACATCGAGCTACCTATTGCTCGCCGTCCGCAAGCTCGCGCCTAACGGTACCTAACTGGAAATCGGAGTCGGGATCCCGGCGGCTGGGCCGTGAGGGCCGTTACCTCGTGCGTGCAGCCGCTTCTTAGCTAGCATTACTGCTTGGCAGAAGGAGGCTACTACCTGCTATTCCTCCTCGCTCCGGACTATGGCCTGTACCAGCCCGGCGCAAGAGGTCATGGCCACCGATCACATGGCATACTTCGTACCGTGTCCTTCGGGCGATCTAAGTAGTGGTGACACCCGGGCGTTTCTTTCGCACGAATCCGGTGCAACAACCTTCCGAACTTACTACGTACGGTGAAGACCTGCGTCATGCGGAAGGTGAGGACGCCGTGAGGTCTTTCCAGCCACTCCGCAAATACCCCTTTTTGAGGAGTGGCTGGAATTAGTATATAATAAATAAATAATTAATAAATGATAACCGCAGATGATACTCGGGCTGTCGTCAGTCGTCACACGCAGGGCCCCAATTTCTGGGACGGTTGGATCGGCGTCGCGTGTGATGGCGTGGCGTCGCGTCGCGTGGGTCAAGTGTAGTTCTAAAAGCCTAGTTTCCATATAAAATGTATGGGGACCGACGCTCCCAGATCGGCGTGTGTAGCCCACGTGTGAGCAGTGTAGTTCTGCCGCCGACGTAGCGTCGCGTGGCGTGGCGTGGGTCAAGTGTAGCTCTAACAGTCTATTTTCCATATAAAATGTATGGAGACCGACGCTCCCAGATCGGCGTGTGTAGCCCACGTGTGCGCAGTGTAGTTCTACCTTTATATAGACAGTCGATTTAAGCTAGAACTACATTAGACCGACGCACACGTGGGCGACGTCTCAGACGTGTGCGGTGGGTGTGCACACTACACCGACGCCACGCGTAACCGTGTGGCGCTAATACTAGTGCTGACAGTGACTTCGCCCGCGTGATAGTAAAAAATATCCCTAAGGAACGTACTCTCAGGATAAAAAGTATCCTATATGTTATTCTAAGACATGGTCTACCTCTATAAATACCAAGTTTTATCGAAATCCTTTCAGTTTTTTTTTTGCGTGAAAGTGACATCCATAACTACATTATTTTTTGTGACATCCATATAAAAAGAATGCGAAGTGCCACCTACCGGGTTTAATTTTATTTTCGAACCATCCAGGGACCTACTTATAATACACACAAAATTTCATCCAAATCGGTCAAGCCGTTTTGGAAGAATTAGGTGACATACACACTTACAGATGAAATATACTTAAAAAGACTAGCAGTCCCGATAGATGTCGTCCTGTCCGAAGACTCTTGCCAGTTAAAAAAATGAACCTGATAGCAGCGCCACCTATCAGGTTCAATTGTATTTTCAAATTACGCAGGGACACACTCAATTACTCGTTATGCACACAAAGTTTCATCCAAATCGGTCAAGTCGTTTAGGAAGAATTTGGTGACAAACACACGTCCAGAAGAATTATGTAAATGTACATACATATGTTTAAAGACATGATGCATCATTCATTTTTAGGGGCCCTGTTACAACACATTATATGGACAATAGAAATAAGAAGACAGTTTTTTTTTTGTAAACTGATTGAATATAACCCTATTCTTATTTGAGTTGCATTGCATAGGCACATAATAGATAGGTTCAGAAGACAATCTAGTATCTACATACAAAGTGTGCTCGCTCGAGCAACGCACATACATATACATAACACCGCTCACGGACACGATATCTCGCTCGGCTCAATCGCCCGGTCGCACTCATCTCACGCATCTCGCTGCCCCTAGCCACAAAATAGATAGGTATTTTGTGTCCTACCGCGATCGCTAGCGTAGGTAGGTATAAAAACTAAAGTACATCATGAGATTGACTTCTGTATCATAAGTATCTATTTTGTGGTATAAGTAGGTAGGTACCATCGAAGACACTTCCGCCTGACCACCGCTAAGTTCATTTTTGCTTGCACTCGAAACAAAAACTTCAAAGGGTTTGGTTTCGCGCCGCGCCGCAGGAGTCAATGACCGCGATGGTACCTACTTACTTGGCTTCTTTATATCTTGTGATATTTGTGAAAATAAATAAAAAATCTAATAACTATAGATGGTACTTCTTGACTTGTTCGTTGTTCGATAAATTCGAATGTTAAACTCACTCCAGTTCCTTCTTTGCTTTCGTACCATGGCTTCGACCCTGCTGGGCCCCTACGATTTGCTAACATCTTGAGACGCGCATAGAACATTACGCGCCGTCTACGACTTGGGCTCGGTCCGGTTACTGGATGGCCAGACATCGAGCTACCTATTGCTCGCCGTCCGCAAGCTCGCGCCTAACGGTAACTGGAAATCGGGGTCGGGATCCCGGCGGTTGGGCCGTGAGGGCCGTTACCTCGTGCGTGCAGCCGCTTCCTTAGCTAGCATTACTGCTTGGCAGAAGGAGGCTACTACCTGCTATTCCTCCTCGCTCCGGACTATGGCCTGTACCAGCCCGGCGCAAGAGGTCATGGCCACCGATCACATGGCATACTTCGTACCGTGTCCTTCGGGCGATCTAAGTAGTGGTGACACCCGGGCGTTTCTTTCGCACGAATCCGGTGCAACAACCTTCCGAACTTACTACGTACGGTGAGGACCTGCGTCATGCGGAAGGTGAGGACGCCGTGAGGTCTTTCCAGCCACTCCGCAAATACCCCTTTTTGAGGAGTGGCTGGAATTAGTTCAATAAATTTTATCAGTAATTTTTTTTATTTACAATAATGATAGACCGCCCATTGTACCTACGTGTTTTAGATATAAGTTTTTCTTTGTTATGTTTTGTATGTACAATAAAGTATATAATAAATAAATAATAAATAAATGATAACCGCAGATGATACTCGGGCTGTCGTCACACGCAGGGCCCCAATTTCTGGGACGGTTGGATCAGCGTCGCGTGTGATGGCGTGGCGTCGCGTCGCGTGGGTCAAGTGTAGTTCTAAAAGCCTAGTTTCCATATAAAATGTATGGGGACCGACGCTCCCAGATCGGCGTGTGTAGCCCACGTGTGAGCAGTGTAGTTCTGCCGCCGACGTAGCGTCGCGTGGCGTGGCGTGGGTCAAGTGTAGCTCTAACAGTCTATTTTCCATATAAAATGTATGGAGACCGACGCTCCCAGATCGGCGTGTGTAGCCCACGTGTGCGCAGTGTAGTTCTACCTTTACGCATTGTGCACCCCTCTAGCCAAGTTAGAACTATTTCGCTTCGCTTGCGCCGAACGGTTCGGGTTGGCCGCGCCGCCAATTCTTTTGTTCTGACCACGTGACTGAGCGTTGAGATGACGTCATTCCCGTACATTTGAAGCTTTCTGCTAGCGTTAACGATTGCAGATTAGCAACTTGGCTATGGGTACTGGTTAGAACGCTAGAGTCGTTGACATGAGCGTTTCGGCCAATAGAACTATAAAATGTGTATTCTATGTATTCGTTACGCAGGAAGAACTGCCTGTTGTTGGACAAAGTCGAGCTAACCATCATCATCATCTTCGTTCCAGTCGAAAAACGTCCACTGTAGGACATAGGCTTCTCCCAAGATCCCCGAAGACAAAAGGCTTTAGAGTGAAGGAAAATGCAGCGTTGGGAGGCCTCGTACAAGGTGGACCGATGACATGGTGAGGGTCGAGGCACGAGGTGAAGGCACGTGAGCATATTCGCAAGATGTTGGTAGAATCATCACCGAGCTAATTGGTTGGATTTGTTTTTTCACAACAGCATTGTTTTGTTATATGTATGTATCTAAGTATGTATTTACTATTGTATATATTTGTTTCTCTTCTGTTTTGTCTGTTTATTAAGTTGCACCTGCCATGTTTTGTTTCTGCACCACCCTAAGGTCGACTGGCAGATAATGCCTAAGGCATTAAGTCCGCCTTTGTACAGTTTTTTGTGCATAAAGCTTTAAATAAATAAATAAATAAATCCTATGAATGAGATGCACAGGACCCGTGGTTATGGCGACACGTAACAAATCATCCACTGTACCGATCTGAAGGCTATTTTACTGACTGAATCGTCTTGCGTGTATTTTTCACAGATAATGGACTTTGTTTTATAGAATAGATTTACACTGGCTGCTACACTACAGTGTAAGGAACACACATAACAAGATTTTAATGAAAATCATTTTTTCATAGCAAGCTTTTATGGCTCGGTATACCTATATAATTAATGCTCGACCAAGCCCAAACTCGATGGAGTTGTGTCGTTTAACTACCAAATTCCTATATCCACCTTCCAGTTGCATCATCAGATCAGCTACACGTCATAATGATTTTGCATTGTCATCTAATTTACACATGCATGCAAAATTTCAGCCCAGTCGGTAACCGGGAAGTGGGTCAAAGATTTGATGACAGACAAACATCGGGACAGGTGAAACTAAATAAAAGCTTGTAATTATACTCGTAATTAAGTATCTTCTTCTTTATTAATGATATATGAAATACTAAGACCCAACTTTACATTACTTTTTCATTTTATTTTCCTTTAGTTCTTTCTACGATTTGCTGTTGATCAGCATTGCCAACGTTCCTTCTACTTTCTTTCACCACCTATAATGTAAGAATTCGTTTAGATAAACCTTCTTTACCCACCTCCATTTTCCAGAGCGAGGAGGAATAGCAGGCGGTCGCCTCCTTCTGTGAAGCAGTAATGCTAGCGAAGGAGCACCCCAGCCGCTGGGACTCCAACCCCGATTTCTAGCCACAGTGGGCGTGTGCTTGCGATGATGAGCAATGGGTAGCTCGCCGTCCAGCCGTCCGGCAGTCGTCCGGACCCAGCCCGAGTCGTCGACAGCGCGTAGAGTTCCACGCACACTTCAAAGAGATATCAGCAAAACCGTAGTGGCCCAGCAGGGCCTAAGCCCACTGAGGCCATAGGTTGATTTCCGAAAGGGACCCCCGGAGTCCTGGAAAGCAAGGGAACAATGTATCATAGGTGTTGTGACTGACTAAAACCTTAGTCAGTGACATACTCTCCTGCTCCGTCCTAGAGCAAGACGTAGCAAGACGTAGTTTTGAGAAGTCATAGGATGATTTCCCAACTTCAAAAAGCCTATCTCCATTTCAGCTCCTCTTCATCTTGACTCACTTCTAATGATAGACCGATCACGGAGCAAATAGAGCGAATCTTTAATCCTCAAGAAGCTCGCCAGCTGATTACGAAAACACTAGTAGCAACCTATGGAGGGATCAATGTTCAAATGCTGTTCATTCAAGCTAATTTGGCAACCGACACCTCCTCTTATTACATCAGACAAACAGCTGCCGCAAGACGGCATCAATACCACTCTAACATTCAACTGCCAATCAATGTTTACAGCGCAAGTTTTACACTTCTTGTGAAAGAACTACGTAGTACGGAGAAGTGAACGTTTAGTGTACTTACTCGTATATTAAGCTTTTACAACTAAAACAGTTCGTAGTATACATGTAGAGGGATGCAGAGGGAGAGGAAGGCCGAAGAAAAGATGGATGGCTTGTGTGAGGAGTGATATGAAAGAAAAGGGAGTTAGTGATAGTTTGACGGGTGGTAGGACAGAATGGAAGAAAAAAACGTGTTGCACCGACCCCAAGTAATATGGCATAAGGGCAGGAAGAAGAAGATTACGCTTTTACAAGTGCAAATTGCTTTTAAACTTGTTGTAAGAAAGCTAAACTATGCTGAAATAATTTGGTCGAGCTTAAAAGCTCGTTCCGTAGATACTCTTTACTTATGCAAAAGCACTTTGTAATGCCGGAAACCATGCCAAATATTTTTTTATCAAATTTTAAGTCCTCACTGAAAATCCCCTCCTCAATTAGACCACACCCATACAACCATTTTCGGTCGCAAAATTCTCAAATAGTCACAGATTAGCAAGACAAGGTAACAATGTCGTAACTATTACTAAACTTAATAACGATGCGGATTTTGGTTACAGCGTGTAGGAACGATATCAACACTTTGTACTGAAAAATGTTACAGTAAATAAGTGTTGTATCTGTGTCAACAAGTTACGACAAATTTTTTCGTAATTAATTTACGACACATTGTGTTTACTTTGAATTCCTGTGTAAATATTAAAGTTAAATTATCGACACATTGTCGAAACTAAACTACAGTATTTTTTGGAGTTACACAAGTGTAGTAACAGTTACGATACGGTAGTGTTGGATTTGACCAAACAGAAAACAACTGGGGTTCTCAAAGTGTGCTATTGTATTTAATAAAATTATTGATCTTTTCAAAATTCAAATTCAAAAGTTTTTTATTTCACACTAGCTGTACCCGCGCGGCTTCGCTCCCGCTCTTCCCTACTTCAGCCTACTATACCCTACTCTACCCTACTCTACCCTACTCTACCCTACCCTACTCTACTCTAACCTACTCTACCCTACCCTACTCTACTCTACTCTACCCTACTCTACCCTACTCTACCCTACTCTACCCTACTCTAGCCTACTCTACCCTACCCTACTCTACTCTACCCTACTCTACCCTCCTCTACTTACTCTACCCTACTCTACCCTACTCTACCCTACTCTACCCTACTCTACCCTACTCTACCCTACTCTACCCTACCCTACTCTATTCTACTCTACTCTACCCTCCTCTACCTTACTCTACCCTACACTACCCTACACTACCCTACTCTACCCTACACTACCCTAATTTTCATTTTTTTACCCTAACTACACCCTAATTTCCATAAGAACCTTCTCCTCATAATAACGAACATAACAAAAAAAAAATTAGCGAAATCGGTCCAGGCGTTGTTGAGTTATGCGCTTACCAACACATTTTGCGATTCATTTTTATATTATAGATAGGCCTACATGGGCACTTATAAAACGTCAGAAGCTAGTGCACGGTTCCAAATTGGTCGTTTCCTATGGAGAAGAACCGGCAAGAAACTCCATGGTTACTCTCTTAAAAAAAGTGGTTGTTCTTACGATATTTTCATATTACCGTATTAATGGATATTATTTAAGAACAGTGTAAACCGGTCTATATTGTACTCCAAAGCACAATAAAAATAATCGTTTTAAAAAAGTGAGTCAAATATGAAGTAATCTAAGAATTCGTGGAGTCTACAGTGTTCTTCCATTTACATTATAAAAAGAGGCTATGTAATATATAATTTTTTTAAATAATTACAACTGTCAATAAATGAGATGTTAACAAAAAAAAAAAAAACTACCTAACGAGTTTAAGGTGGTTGGAGTCAGATAATATAAAAATTTTGCAAAAGCAATGTGTTAGAAAAAAAAAAAAATATTACAAAAAAAATGGAGCAGTTAATAGATACATTTACACAATATTATGAGTTACCAGGGGGCCACAAGTGCAGAGGCAGTCATTGCCAAACAAGCGTGTCTTCGACATAGTCTGTAACCTTGTAATATGCTTTTTTGGTTAAGACACGCTTAATATGTGTTTTGAACTTTCCTTCGCTGAGTTCAGTCACCGCTTTTGGTAGCTTGTTATAAAAGCGTATGCCATTTACTAAAAATGACTTATTGGTCTTGACTAATCTCCATTGGGGTATTATAATTTCGTGTTTACTACGAGTATTTATGTTATGAAAATCGCTTCTAATTTTGAAAAGTCCTAGGTTTTTACGGACATACAAAACACTTTCTAAGATATAAAGAGAAGGCAGTGTCAATATATCGATTTCTTTGAATTTATTTCTGAGGGACTTGCGAGTACCCATTTTATAAATAGCCCTGTTTGCTCTCTTTTGCAATATGAAAATTGAGTCTACGTAAAATGCCATAAGACATAAAACTGTGGAAATAGGCATAGTAAACTAATCTAGCTGTAGCGACATCTGTCAACTGCCTTATTTTTCTTCATTCGGTAATGAAAACTTTATACATTTAGTTTTATTTGCATTTAGTAAGTGCGAACCATTTCGAAAGAACATCCAGAGTTTCGTTGACACGCAAGACATCCGTATCTTTTCTATCCACTTTAAAAATAAGAGAAGTGTCATCAGCAAATAGAATGATATCTGATAAATTAGCCATCATGTAAGGAAGGTCATTAATATAAACTACTAGAAAAAGGAAAGGGCCAAGAATTGAACCCTGAGGCACGCACGCCCATCCTTATTAAAGACCCCGACGACGTCATCCCATTTATGGATACTGTTTGCTACCTGTAGGATAAATTGAAAAAAACAAGATCAGCAGCTTGTCTACGAATTCCGTAATGATGTAATTTACAGATCAGAGTATTATGGTCAACACAGTAAAATGCTTTTGAGAGGTCACAGAATATGCTAATATCATCCTGGGACTTCTTCCAGGATTCTAAAATGTGACTGATGAGTTTCAGTCCTGCATCCGTCGTTGACCTTCCTTTCGTGTAGCCAAACTGATGACTATGCAAAATCCTATTCTAATTAAAGTGAGATAACATCTGGTCGAGCATGATTTTTTCATAGATTTTACTCAATGCAGCGGCCGTATTATGACATCTTAAAACCATCATGTTTTCTGTGTGAGAAAAGGATAGTGCTATTCGTCCTGTATAGCTCCGTCTCTTTTTCACACCGAAAACATGATGGTTTTAAGAGGTCATAATACGGCCCCTGGGAGCACAAATATTGGTCTATAATTAGAGGGATCACTCTTACTACCTGATTTATTTACTTAATTATTTATAACTATGAGTCATAAGCAATCAAAGCATTTTAGTCTATCTTCGAGCTTTTACAGAAAAGTAAAGATGAGGACAAGTTAAGAAAATAGACTCCCAGGTAAGAATTTTTATTGAAAAAATACTATAATATACAGGATTATTTGAAAAACACTTATAACCTCGTAGGACCATATTTCGATATAGAGGCCAGTATAGGTATGTTCCTACGACCCATCCTTCCGGCACGGCAGTCACTTCCTCACTAGTTCCATTTTTTGATAAAACTAACTTTACGGCATGTTGAGAACCACTGCAAACATAAAATAATAAAACTCCATCTTGTTAAAACAGTCACACTGTAACGTAACTTAACATATTGCCGACACATGTAAACACAGTTACGAAACATTGTGTTAGGTTTCATCTTTCAAGTAGATACAAAATTATCCACATCATTTTACACAATTTATATTGTTATTATAGTATTCTAGAATATATTTTGGTTAAATTTATGTAGGCCGTATCAATAAAATCTTCTGCAATGCTTGGAAATACGATACTTTGTAATTTTTTAATTGAAAACAACCACAATAACAGAAAATATTTTAAGTATTTTATTAAATCAGAAGGGCGCATCGGTTAATTTATTATAGTGACATCAAACTACACGATACATTTAATTTCGCAGAGGATTTTCGATCGACTATGATGCAATTATCACAGAAATACGTAAATAAATACTTACATTTTTTTTCTGATGGCGGCGAAGATTTATGTCTATGATGACATTCACAAAAAAGAACGAATAAAAATAAAAATTGACAGTTATAGAATGAACGCAACGTAAAAATGAATGAATGAATATGCGTTGCATGTGAGCGCATAAAAGTCGCAAGGTGTCGACACGGCGAAGTCACAATGTGACTGAAAGTTACTGTTATTCTGTTACGATTGTTCCCCACTTTTCGAAACGGTGACGAATCACAAGTCGACACGGCGACGTTATGCTACAGAACAATGTTACAAATAAATTTCGTTACGACGCAATAAATGTCGACTTAAGTCGTAACCGCTACTTCATATGGCTGTATGGGCAGTATACGTCAACCGCCCTTGACACCAGCAGGTCAGTAGGACAGACGTATTTAAAAACATTTGTTATTAAACATATTTTAATTATAACAAGTTAACTAATAAGTTGGCCAATCCAAAGTGGATCAGCGGCACGCATCGGCCGCCCTACAAGGATGCGGCGATCACCTGCGCGCGCGCTGCCGCCCGCCGACAGTGAAAGTGCCGCAGTGACTTCGTAATGGCGTTATGTCACAGCCTCGCGCCTGCGCAGTCGCGCCCCGACTATGACGCCGCGCGCACCTTTAACACCATCAAAAAAATATTCCGATTTTTGAGGCATAAGTGATCGTACTAAAAAGCATGTGCGAGTGAAACTTTAAAAAAAAAAATTAAATATTTTTTTTTCCAAAATGTCTCCCCTAGTGATAGTTTTGTTAAGTGCGTTAGTTTTAGTAAATGCAGTAGAACTGCCCGACAGCAGAGAGAGTGCGCGCGAGGAGAAGTTACGGAGTGCTTTGATCGACGCTTTTCAGAGCATTAAAAAAGGATCCGCTAAAGGCGGTGTCGACGAGGACCTGGCTTCCGACCTGATCGGTTCCCTCGCCAAGCCTAGTCCTCCGAACTCGAGTCGAAACGATAAACCTACGACGGAGGATGCCTTCGACGTGTTCGCGGATGATGACGGGCTGTCGTTCGCAGACTTCAGTGAGATCAAGACTGAAGCGAAACTATCGACCACGGAAAAGTCTCACAATGTGCAACATATTGTGAAGACCACTACAAAGCCCACGGATAGAACGACTCCGAAACCGAACAAGGATGTGTTGAGTAAACTGAGTGACTCCATCAGGAACACTGTGAACGAGTCCAGGAATGCGCTGAAGAGAGATAGTGTGGACATGACAGAGCTGATGGGGATCGAGAACATGCTGCGTCTGTTCGACGCCGACATCCTGGTGAGACAGTGGTCTGAGCTGCAGAAGACTATTAGTGGAGAGTGTCGCGTGGAGATGCAGGAGTACGTGGACGGGCTGATGGAGAGGCAGCTGTGGGCGCTCAAGAGTGAGTACCAACTTTCAGATTTAAAAACGTCGGTCATAAATTAATCGCCATGCGTCAAGACAAGGTTAATTCATGCGTACGATTTATAGATTTTGGTTGTGAAGTAGATTTTTTGGTCGAGTCTCAATCTTAGAGCTCGAATATAAATGAACAATGTCCTCGGGTGGATCTATGCGTTACACAAGATATACTTTTACCGAACATTGTGCAAATAAAACGTGTGCTAAGTATCGTTATATAAACTTGAAGCGATTACTTTTATGTTAGGTATTTAATTTCGAATAAACTAATGTGATTCGCTTTCCAATCCAATCTTAGTTTGGAAATATTTAAAATATCGCATTCGTCGTAGTTATCAACAGGCTTTCTATTTGATTAGCAAGAATTTTGTAACTTGTCGTGATTTACTAAAAAACTCTTCGGAAAAAATTATAACTCCACAAATGGATTTTCTGGTACTTTAGTTACTGATAATTGACACTATTATTTTTATTCTCTATCAAACCAATGATTAAACGAAAGGATATGCCTATCTTTATCCTCAATTCTAATGTTTCATTCAAGACTTTTTCTTTAAATAACCGATTGGCAACATAACATCATTTGACTATATAACATTTTATTGCAAGACTTGTGCTCAAACTGTTATTTAATTATTTCGTAACGCAAAATGTTAAGTTCTGACTTAACAGAAGGTTTAACAGACATACGCCATTTAAAAGGGAAATTAAACTTAATGTGGGTTAAGAGTAAGACTGCGAACTACGATTTAAATCTACCAAAGAATGTAAGCGCAATGAGAGTGATATAACATGCATAAATTATAACGTTATTTATTATTGAAATAATTATCTATACATCTATACTATATAAATAAAATTAGAGTATCTGTTTTTAATATTGAAATAACCGCTTTTTACTACATGCATATATGTATACGGTACATACACCAAAATATCATTTTTTACAATTTTTGTTTGTCTATCTGTCTGTCTGTCTGTCTATCTGTTTGTTCCGGCTAATCTCTGAAATGGCTGGACCGATTTTGACGGGACTTTTATTGGCAGGTAGCTGATGTAATAAGGAGTAACTTAGGCTACTTTTATATTAAAAAAATAAAAATTCAAAATCCTGTAGTCCACGCGAATGAAGTTGCGGGCACAACTAGTCTATACATATAATAAATCTGTAAAAGTTTTTAGTTGTGCGCGCATCACGTAAAATACACGAAACCAATCTAGATAACTTTTATACATTAAAATTTTATGTAACTTGATATATTACTTAGGCTTTGTTTCATCGCAATCGGTTGACTATATCGAAAGATATAAATACAACATTCACTGTTAGGTGCTACGAAGTTGACCAGGTCAGCTAATTTAAAATATTTTTATAGGCTAGACCCAATGCGATATTGTAGTTACCGTATTTTATAATTTAAATACTAACTTAACTAGTGTCACTGTCTATACTATATCTTTCTGCATGAATCCTAGTAAATGTACTCAAAGCACAACAGAATATGTCGACGTCATTGGCGATGAGGTTGAGAGTGCGGAGTAAATATATGTAAATGAAAAACGACATTATAATTATACATATATGATTATCACATAATTAATTGATAATAAAATAAAATCATTTAAAAGGTTTGATCTTTATTTAACCATTTTCTTATTACTCGTTCTGGTATCTATAGACACCAGAAGTAATAACTGACTAATAATAACTGACTGACTAACTATCGGTACAGTCAGTCAGTCAGTTTAGTTTTGACTGACTTACCACGCACAGACGAAACTATTGGGACTAGGAACGTGAAATTTCGTACAAAGTTTCTTTTTATAACGTCTGCGAGTATTAAGAAAGGATTTTTCAAAATTCAGTTCCTAAGGGAATGAAACGTGGTACTAAAGTTTGTATGGGAAACCTACTTTCACGCGGGAAGCCGCTGGTAGAGGCTAGTTTCTTCATATGCCAAAAATAATCATTATCGAGCCTTCAAAGTCTTGAGCATCGACGCAGAGTTGCCAGCCTGTCGGTTTTCTACCGGTTGCATTTCGGGAAGTGTGCATCGGAATTGCATAACCTAATTCCGCCTAGCCCGTTCCATCATCGGACTACCAGACGTACGGCTATGCGCCACCGGTACATGGTGGATATCCCACCTACACGCACAAAACGTTTTGGGAACACATTCATTGTGCGTGCAGCTAGGGAGTAGAATTCCTTGCCGGAGTCTGTGTTTCCTGATAGCTTCAACCCGGGAATCTTTAAGTCGAGAGTGAATAGGTTTCTTCTAGGTAAGCGCGTTCCATCGTCGACCGCATCGTTGCTTTCCATCAGGTGAGATAGCGGTTAAGCGCGAACCTATGAACAATAAAAAAAAAATTAAAAAATCTTCTTGCCCTAGTCACATATATTATTACTTGAGGTCGCGGTTGGCTCAACACTTTCTTTTCCGATCTTCATGGTCATGCATCTTCTTCTTTTCCTTCCTAACAAAATCTATTCATTTCTTTTTTAACTTCTTTCTCTTCAAATATTTCTGTAAGTTATTGAACTTCTACCGTAAGCTTCACAATGTTATGCGACGCAAGCTCTGATGCTATTATTTTAAAGTCCGAGTAGATATGGTTTATGAATTTACATGTGGATGGATGGAGAGGGAGAGGGAGGCCAAAGAAAAGATGGATGGATTGTGTTAGAAGTGATATGAAAGAAAAGGGAGTTAGTGATAGCGTGACGAGTGACAGGACAGAATGGAAGAAAAAAAAGTGTTGCGCCGACCCCAAATAAAATGGGACAAGGGCAGGAAGAAGAAGAAGAAGATATGGTTTTAAGAATTCGCGATTTACATTGAATTTACATGTTTTAGGACTGGTTTAGAAACTTATGCATTAGCTAATTCAAAGTTAAATAATCTATTATTTTATTATGAAAGAAACTAATTAAACTAATCTGTGGTTAAGTGGTTAACGAGTTTTTATTTTGAACTATAATTTTAATGAAACTATATATTTTGTATATCTAGTCACCGGCATTGGAAAACAAGTACTTAAGTATGTACAATATGATTTACTATCAGATTTATTACTACTGAAAACGTAAAAACTATGATTAACCAAACATTCACACATATATAATAGGGGGTTTGGCGCTGATAGCCGAAATACAGGCTCTTGCCTAGTTCGGCTACAGAGGTCTAATTCTTTTGTCTCTTATATTATAGCCTAGAATATGAATATGTAGCAAAAATGTAAACTAAAATTGAATAAATTCATTATTATTATTATTATTATATGAGACATACCATTTAGACAAAAATGAAAATAGATCTATTTTGAATATTAGTCATTCCGTATTACAATAAGATATTCTTCTTCTTTGTCGGTATCACTCTTGATAGAATGATCGTGGTCATCACTTCAGGTGTTGGTGGCAAGCTTCACAACACGCCGCCACTCCTCTTTGATTGCCGCTTTACTCGTGTATTCATGTAGTGATTATGAGCCATTTACTGCCACTTTTATCTAGTCATTCCACCACTTAGGCGATCTTCCTCGTGACCTGGTAACCTCAACCTAGACCACCAGTCGCTAACACATGACCAAAAAGGGTGAGGATACAAAACATTGAGGTTTCGATGGCACTTAAATATCTATGTAAACTGGGCCACTCTAACGGATGGACTACAGCAAAAACTACAACAAAACAAGTTGTTGTATCGGCCCCAAAGTTTTTCCGCACGCTCCGTACCGACGGCGTGGTGTTACGTAATGAGTCTCAAGCCGAAATCCCGTATCTGGGTCACTAGCGCCACCAAGCGGAGTTAATAAGATCAAAACGTTTGTTTACTTGCACAACAGATTTCTTTTTTTTTTTCTTCATTATACTTAAATAACGGCTTTGCCAAAATCGTGCTGAGATAAGCGTATTTTTGCAAGCCAATATAAACTCTATGTTAGAGAAATTAAGTTTTATTTTTAAATGACTAAAGTTAGAGGAAGAAAGAGCATGTGCGATTGCGAAATTTTGCTTGAATAAGCTGAGAGTTATGCAAAATATTTTATAAAGAGACTTGCAAATTACTTTTTTATTCAGTAACTTATATATGTATGTATGTCACTATCATTTCCCCGAGCCGAATAAATAAACAAAAACATACCTAGATCGATTTTAGCACTTAGCTGATGTTAGAATCAATTGTTACTTTTTTTTATATTAGAATTAAATTTTAGAAAACTTACCCTTAAAAATAAAAAATCTAATACATTTTTTATCCTCGAAAACTACAATGCAATACTTGATTAACTTGACACCATAGGTACTTGGCTGTATGTACGTAAATCATTATTTATTTAATTTGCTCCCTTGTCAATAAAATATACATTGTATTTGATAATTTAGATTAAGATTTCAAACATTCTTCTTCTCTTGCTTCCTACACACTATTGTCTACATTTCTTTTAATATCTCCTTTCGCAGATCTGCTGGAAGAAATTTCTTTGGAAATAAGCAGTACTATAATAAGCAGTCTATTTTTTTGTGTGTTCATAAATAATAAAATCAAATCAATCAAAAACAATAATTTTTATTTGCGAATAACAATGAGACTCATATAATAAAGAGGTAAAGTTTGTTTTTTTTTTGTTTGTAATTACTGGTCCGATTGCTAAAATTTTTTCACCGATAGAAAGTTGCTTCATTCCTGAGTGACATAAACTATATTTGATGTATGCGAGCGAAGCTGTGGGCAAAAGCTAGTAAATAAATAATGAAATTCCAAAATTTAACAACCTAAGTAATTACGCAATAGAGATTGCCGCGTATTTACTGCAAAATACCAAGGTTTACAACTTACTTAATTAAATATATACTGAGAGGCAGCATTCTTTATCAATTGTTTGTCCAATTCATCAAATATGTGGTCGCCATCAGCATTCAAGTAATTGCCAACACTCGACTCTGAAATACCATCTCACGTACCATAAACACACATATTTACTCAAATCAGAATAAATAAGACGTTTCCGCCATTTTCTCATGGATACCAGATTTAAATTAGAATATTTAGTCAATCACGTTCAAAGGTTAGGTTCAAAAATCAGAAAAAAATAATTTTGCAAATCTTTTCAAGGTCGACTGTTTAACTATTGCTCAAAAACCAAAAGCCAGAAATATATGATGAAAGAAATATGACGAAATAATTTAAAGTTACCGAAGTCAAAATACCATTAACTTCTGATTTAGTTATAAATTGACCTTATAAAACCTGTTCTGAAACTCTGGTTCAAAAGAGTATGAATTATGAATTCGAGTAAGAAGGAATTCTTACTCATAATTCATACCCTTTTTCACCAGGGTCACAATGAGGACAATACATTAAAGATGGATGAAAGCAATACATTAATGTATCATATCAGCGCTAAATTTTGAAAACTGTCATGCTCAGTTTTTGAGTTTTGCTTATTACAATTTCTATGTCTATTTTTAGTCGTCTTGTCTATTTTTAGTCTACTGTTATAAAAAGAGATCTGATGGACAGAAAAAACCTTAAGTTGATCATATTACTTTTCTTTTTTTTTAATAATACTCTCTATTGGAGAAAGGAACAGCAGATCAACTTGATGATCAGTGACCCTACCACGAGCTCTAACGTGATCCATTTGACCACAAATCCATCCTTCTTTCTTACTCGCACGACTAATATTTTAACACATCATGTTTTTTTTTGGTGGGAAAATCATCTAATGACATCCATGGTAAGGTCCCTGCTGTTCCTTTCTCCAGCAACTTTCGGTAACATATTTTCAATACATTTACTCGAAAGCCCGCTCTTATCCCACCGCTTTTAAGCACGCAACTGACTGTTTTTACGCACTGATAAGGAAAAGTGTGCGTCTAAAAGCTGGGCGCGCCGCGGCCCCAACGAGTCGCGATTCATGCCCCATTTATTTATATCTTCGTAAGTGTATTGAAAAACGTCGTTTGATACATATGGAAAATTGATACTGCAGCCCTCGGCTCCATAACACCTTCGTCAAAGCTCGGGTGAATGCCGCCTCGGTCGCAATGACAAACTTTCTCCAATTGTATCAAAATGTACTAGCTATTCTGAAATCAAGAAATATGGAACAACATACTAGATTTGCTTAAAAAATATGAATTCTAAATAACGTATAATTCTGAACAAAAAAAAGAATAAAGAAATGGCTCAAGTATGTAACGCACTGCGGAAGTTATACAGTATGAAAGGGAAACGGCACACTGAGACTGAGTTAGATGCCAGCCGCAGATTACTGCAACCTAGGTTTCACTTATTACACACGCTAACTTAACAAAAAAATAAAAATATAGGTGATTTCATGCGCGCCGCTCATAACACTTATTAACTATTTATTTTACTTTTCCTTATAGTTGCTGTGCACGTAAAAATAATCTTAAACCTGAAAACGAGCTATTAAAAAAAATACAAAACACCAGTTGAATATTTTGTATTACATTGTATTTAGATGATAAAAATTGTTCTTATTAAAATGTTTGTCAAGTGTTATTTCATCACCATTGCCTTAGGAATGGTGAAGCAGTAAGAAAAATCGTGAAGAAAACGGCATGTCCTAGAAAAATCAAACAAATCAACTAATAAACTTGAAAACATTTAACATATTTTAACATGTTATTTTAACGTATGTCTTTATTTCCATGAAAGTTGAGTAGACCTTTAGTGTGGGACGCTACCTGTGTCGACACTCTTGCGCCATCCCATCTTCCTAGTTCATCGTGCTGTGCTGGTGCTGCCGCTGCGGCTGCGGAGAACCTCAAGCGGCGGAAATATAACAACCTTGTCGGCAGTTATATTTTTGAGCCGTTTGGGGTTGAAACTCTTGGGCCGTGGGGTCCGAGTGCTCATACACTTTTTAAAGAACTGTCAAAGCGCTTAGTTGACACTTCGCGTGACCCAAGGGCTGGTTTTTACCTCGGTCAGAGATTAAGCATTGCCATTCAGCGTGGCAATGCCGCCAGCCTCTTGGGCACACTTCCAGTCGACAGCGATGCGGAGGAGTTTTATGACGCCATATTTTAGTAGGGATATATATATATATATTTCATACTTAAATATATATACTTTTTAATATTTAAGTTTATTATGTATATATTTTGTTGCTTTAACATATTTTATCATCATCGACATTCATGATAGAATCCTTAAATCAATAAATATCATGCGATAAACATCCTACGACGGGCCTGCGTAGTAATCTAAACCACACACTAAACCTTACACTTAACCTTTTCTCAGAAAAGGCTTGTGCTGCTAGCAGTTAGAACATTATGGACATATTATGCTATGATACGAAGAAATGGTCTTTCTAAAACCAGCCAAAAGACTGACTGAATATACATACATCGCTTATTTGTTTATTGTGTAACATATAATATGTATGTATATATATAATTAGGTATTATGTTTTAAATAGAGTTTGATCAATTTGTTAGCAGTACACCACAGACTACCCCCTGTATTATTTAAGTTCTTATCCATCCTAAGGTTGTCTGGAAGAGATCGCTCTCAGCGATAAGACCGCCGTTGTGCCCGTTAATTTAAGTTTTTGTATAAGCTGTATTACTTTTTGGTGTACAATAAAGTTTATTCTATTCTATTCTTATTTCTTTACCATCACCAAGCCTACGAATACATTGACATATTACTCTGTAACGCCATTTTTCACGTATTTATGATAGGGTCGACGTCCAGATTTAAATGCTTTATTGGAAATAAGTAGTAACACAACTTAAGGAAACTTAACTTAAAAAAAAAAACGCTTTTAAAGATACCGCCGGTTTACTGTAATTTATTGAATTCATTGAGTATCTGTCGACATTAACAAATGATTTATTGTTTTATACTTGCCAATTCGTTATATCACAGGCCCATGACCTCATGGACAAAATATGTTACCAGTTGTCGAAGACATTATTAAGACACAACAAGAAAGTCCGGTTAAGCTGGTGACAACCGAATAAGTTACCTCTGACACAAAAAACCCTAAAACTTGACCATCTACGATACATAGGGTGAACAAGGCAAAGGGGCCCCACAATTCGAAGAATACTCGTAGAAATAAAAAATAGGATAAAATTAGAAGATATTTGTATTAAGTAATCAGTCCCAAACTTTGACTCTATTTGCACCATAAAAATATAAAGACCTTTTAAAATGTAATTTGAAATAATTGAGATTAACGATTAAAAAAAATTACGATGGGACACGTCAGTCTAATGTGCCCCAGTAAAGTCCTTATATTTTGCCCTTTTCCTTTAAGAGTGAATAAATTAAGCGACATCATCACTTACCATCAGGTGAGATAGTGGTCAAACGCGAGCCTATCAATAAAAAAAAAGCACCATAATCATTGTAGTTTTCTTGGTAACTCAAAAAGTCTTCGTGAAACCAGCTGAAACACAGTACGCATACTGTTTCTTTTTTATAGTTTACATCGTTGTCATACTTGTAATACTAACCAGATTGACTCAAATCAGCGCCAAATTTGGAATGCGTGTCTTAGTTTTGCCCGGGGGCACTTTATCGACCGGGGTAAGTATGCCTGGTTTACCCTATATATCCCCAAGAAACGCAACTTTTCAAAGATTCTGTAACAAGACTAGGAACCATTGCTCAAGTGGAACCACAAACACTCTGTCCCTCCGTCTGTTTGGCACACCCCGCGGCAGACATCATCATAACATATGACGTAAAAATTCCGATACATTAGCAACGTCCACAATTACACCACGCTCGACCTTCACCAGCTTTCCTACGTGGCTGTCCAGCCAGCCATCGTGGATTTGGCAAGAACATGGTCTTATGTAACGACAGCCGGTCGCTGTCTCCTCGCTGTTCAAGTGCCCACTTGATTCTATAATGGATATAATGCTTATACAGTGCTTTGACTTTGCTTATTGGTGTTTAATCGGCGGATTTGTTAGGATCCATTTGGCGGTAGTAATGCTCAGTCGACTTCAAATTGGTCCGCCTTATCGCACCTTTGCTTTCTAACATATATAACAGTTCACGGTGTTACCTTTGAAAGTTTTGCACTTAATTTGCAAATATTGTTAGATTTATGGGTGCAAGGGTAACCTCATCACTGACAGTTATACATGTACCTTCCAGACAACCTTTGAATGGACTACACAGTTCGAATCCTTAAGATCTTTCCTTAGGATCTCTCAAGATAGTTTCTCTTAGGTAGCTAGCTAGGAAACACCGGCCTCTTCTAGTTAAATTGAAGGAAAAATTTACGAGTAAAAGTAATATTTCCTACTGCTTGCCTTAACCCGAAGAAGCTTTGATCAAACGTGCGAATGTTTAACTACTCGTCAAATTTTCTGAAATTGCCCAATTTTTTTCCATCAAAACCTTCTTTAAATTATTAGAAAACTTTCAAAAAAAGATGATGAAATTAGCAACCTTCGTTTCGTTCGGAATTCAGCATGCCGCCCGCGACTTGAAGACACTGCTTTATTCCCTAGTCGCATAATCTACTATTATCTTGTAACAGTGCACTACTGACCGCACATACTAACTCCTTTTTTTATATTATAATAAGAGACACTTCTGCTTTTGCAAGTAATTGATTATATTTATATATTGCCGCAATTATAGATTTTTTGCAGCTCGCTCCCAAAACCTGTTCTTATTTCTCACCGATATTAAATTGCATATCAAAGTCACCATATTCCCTGCTTTTGCTGACCAGTCAGATATCTGGGCGAGGTCAGCGCCTCCAGCGAGCAGCACAAATGGCAGCAAGCGATAACAATCGCAGCCAATGTCAGCGGATCTGCATTCTGTTGGGAAATTAAAAGATGTGGAAATTACTAATTACAAGTTGACCTTGTCTTACTCTCTCTGTTTGTCTGTGATGATCCGGTTTATCGTTTGTTTTAGATTTTCGAAATTTCGACCTTTGAATTCGAATAAATTACTCGTCTCATCATCATTCATTTCAGCCGAATGACGTCCACTGTTAGACATACTAGGCCTCCCTCAAGCGTCTCCACAACGACCAGTCTTCGTCTCCTTTGTAAAAATTTAAAATTTCAATAAAAACCAAGCCAAAAGCCGAGCAAAGCCTTTTCAAGTTGAAAGTATAACTGCTCATAATGAACTAGTGCGCTTCGCCATCAGCGATTACATCACTACTTACCATCAGCTAGGATCGCAGTTAAGCACTAGTTTATATCAATTAAAAAAAAATTGCGATGAGACCGCCAATGTACCCATAGATTTAAGTTTGTTGAAAAATTGTATTGCTATTTTGGTGTACAATAAAGTTTATTCTATTCCACTGTTTAATTAGTGTTATCTAACCCGTAAATACTCCCTTCACTACATGCGTCAAGTGTTAATGTTGGCCAGTTATTTTACCAGTAGGAGTCTGTTTGTCCAACTTTGTCTGGTAAATACGAGTACATACATAATTATAACTTACTAACGACTCGTCCCAGCTCCACACGGGTGTTAGACATTTTTGAAATTCTCTGCTTTTCTTGACTAAAATATGCATGTATTGTACACCTTTCTCATGAATTACTTATTATCTTATTATCTTTTGGTGAAAACTGCATGAAAATAAGTTCAAGGATTTTTAAGTTTATCGCGAACATGCAAACAGATGTCTATCTTGTGCCACTTGAGGGAGGCCCATGTCCAGACGTGGACGTCCTTCGACTGAAATGATGATGTCGATTGTGATGATGATGATGATGATGGTAGTCTGTCTGTTTGTAACCTTTGCGCCTCTTTACGATGAATGAATTTGAAAACTTGATATGTGTCTAGTTTCCAAATTCGTTCACTACCCGTATGTGTAGACTATAATTATTGTTAAAGCAGGACTATGTTTTGATAATTTCCAACTTACACACGAAACCACTAACAGAAGTTAGCATTAGATAAATTGGTTAAAATTGAAACTTGGTCACCTCAAGAAATTGAAGAGAAAGATATATCGTTTCTACAAAAGGTCAGAGATGACTAAATTGTTCAAGCATAGATCACAATTTCTAATCTAGACAATAAAACGAAATGGAAATTAATTTCGCAGTCAGTCATCACATAGCGTGATATAAAAACATTAGTATTTTGAACTGCTGGTACCGCTACATGCACTAAACTGGCGATAGAAACTGAAATGTCTAAATAAGACATTTTTCATAAAAATAATGCTTGACAATTGCTTTCACATTGCATATACAAGGTTATTTGCTAAACACTGGCAACCAATCAGGACTATGTTACTAAGATCATAAACAACAACTTTTTTCTATGACTTTTAAACATTTATCATATTTTAGTTCATTAGATTTTCATGCAAAAATAAAAATATTTAAATTTAACGTTTTAAATATTGCGAAGTCTGAGAAGCAAACGATAGTACAATAGCGGAAGGGAGCGGGGATCGGGCGGCGGGGTTGCTTGATGTGCTTACGTCGCGTCATATAGACGTAGGTAGATAGAGCCACATTCAGAGTTGAAATGTGTTAGATAGAACAATGAAATCTTGAAGGTTTGTTTTTGTAAAAGTCATAGAACAAAAGCTTGTTGTTTATGATGTTAGTAATACAATCCTACCAGGTTGTTAGTATTCATCGCCGTGCCCTCGTGGGGGCGACCGGCGGCGGAGACCTCTCGCTCCGGGCCTTGGTTGAGGCTCCGGAGCGAGGAGGAGTGGCAGGCGGTCGCCGACTTCTGCGAAGCAGTAATGCTCGCAAAGAAGGAGGCCGAACGCATCAGGAAACGGCGTTATCGCCGCCGCCACCGCCGCCGGGATTCTGATCCCGATTTCCGGCCACCGTAGGCGCGGGCTTGCAGACAGTGAGCAATGGGTAGCTCGCTGTCCGGCCGTCCGGTAACTGTCCGGACCAAGCCCAAGTCGTCGACGGCACGCACTGTTCCCGCGCGCCTCAAAGTTGTCAGCAACAACAGGGACCCAGCCGGGTCGAAGCCTACTGGGGCCAGGGTTATCCGAAAGGGCGCTCGAGCCCCGGTATGAAGGCTAGAAGGAACGGGGTGGGTCTTTTAGTCAGTAAGAGTCTGACACTATCTCCCGCTCCGCCCAAGAGCGGGGGTTGTCATTGGATGATTTTTTCCAACCATAAAAAAAAAAGTTTGTTAGTATTTTACAAATTACGCTGTATAATTTTCAACAGACTCTATCCTTAGCCACTTCTGGCCAATCCTTTAGGTAGGAGTCCAAATCGCCACGCCATCTCTTTCGGGCAGGCTACATCAGCCGCATGTCGCAACGAAATTGGGCGAAGGCAACCACTCTGGATCCTGAACAGCAGGAGCCGGCGACGTGTTAGGCCCAGAAGGAGGACAAAATGATTCAGCCTTTTGAAAATGAGGCCGTACGATTGTCTTGTTATATTTGTTGTGAACGTACTCTCGATACGAAAATAGTTTCAAGTGCTAATTATTCGAGTAAATACCTACATTACATTGTGTTTTTAGTTTATTTGTATATCTTTGTATCCGTTTTTTTCTCTTAATATTCTAATATCTTACCACTATTTATTTCTGCATCACCCGAAGATTCACTGGTATAATATTTCTAAAGCAGTACGTTTTGTTTCAAAGTCAAAGTCAAATCTTTATTGCAGAACACAGTACAATCAATTCAATTCATTTCTGGATGTCATGTGAATGCTGCAGCAAACTGTGTTTTACCAAATTAGGCATGCAAAATTGTAATAAATTAAACATTATGGATACTTAATATATATCAGAGATTAATACTTACTAATAATAATGTCAACACAAAACAAAACAAAATTAATATAGTCAAACAATAATGTCAGTACAAAAATAAAAAGAAACTCAACATAAATACAATAAGTAGATTAAGTAAAGTAAGTCGGACTTAGAGAGAAGTAACCCTTGTCATTATTGTACACATAAATTCCTGTCTAACAGGTACTCATTCATAATGTATGTTTGCATACATTATGAAATAAATAATTAATGTTGCCCCAACTTAGCTTCTAGTCAGTCTCTTTGATTTTAACGTCACTCACAAGACTCGTACAAAGGAACTTTTTGGGAACATATTGATTAAGCTTCTAGCTAAAAAGTGGAATTCCCTGCCGGAGCCTGTATTTCTAGCTATACAATCTGGGGGTCTTTAAGTCAAGAGTGAATATGTTACTTCTAGGCAAGCTTACTCCATCGTCGACCACATGATCGCTTATTTCTTACATCGCGTACTAATGGGTAGTTTACGGCATGTTCTGGAAAGCACATCGGATACTTTTTATCTCGGGAGTATGTTCCTTGGGATAATTATCTTCTACTACGTGGATGAAGCCGCTGGCACAAGCTAGTTAATGATAAAAAATCTCAACAACATTCCCCAAAGACTTTCATAACGGGTAACATTCGCTTCGCTGTTGAACCTTCTATATTTCTTGCTTATTATCACAGTTATCAGCCACCAGCTAACAAGTAGCATTGTACCCGCATCGTGAGATACGCCGCAGATCAGCAGCTTTCATCTCCGTCATATTGTTACCGTTGCGTAAGGTCGCGGGTTCGCTTCCCAGTCCGGCTGTGTGCGGCGGTATGCGCTGCATGATTGGCCATTGTTTAGTTGTCATAGTTGGTAATATTGTCGGTACAAAAGTTGTTGAAAATGTGGAAATGGGTTTTTTTTTAATTTTTTTGCTAGACTTTGGATAGAAAAGATGGTCAATGGGGACGAAAGTGTCTGGAGTGGCGACCACATACCGGTAGACGCAGCTCAGGAAGCGATGAACTGGTGAGGGTCACGGGAATCCGATAGATGCGAGACACACAGGCCAGGTCATTATTTATTTATTTATTTATTATCAAAAACACACTATCTTTACAGGCTGGACTCAATACTACAGTGGTTTTAGAAATAATAGGAACAAAATAAATCATCTTATGACTAACACTTATCTAAAAATCTTAAATAACTATAAAAATACAAAATACAAAAATAATAAAATATAAAAAGAAAGATAGAAATAACGTTTATTCATACCTCATACATACAGTAAAATTAGATATTAAAAAATATATATAGATAATCTTAACCTATGTATAAGTAAATAAAATCAAACTTAATACCTAACATTAACTAATATTTAAATATAATAAATAAACTTCAATAAAACTCTTGCGAATTTTGTGTCATGGCTCGAAAATAGGTCAATCCTCATATGCACTTCGTTTAGCACGCGTATTGTGCGGTAAGAGGTGTTTTTAACAGTAGGTTGGTTCTGGCAGCAGGCACGGCCCGCAATTATAGTGACACTTGGGGAAAACATATGTCCTACAGGTCGCGCGGTGAATTAAGATCTAATATAATAACACTAGTTTTTGCTTGTAATTTATCTTGTAAGTAGGTAAATTCAGAAAGAAACTTTTTTTTTAATTTAAATTTAAAATTTAAAAAAATAATTTCGTTACTTTCTTTCTTAACGTAACAATTCACATCGTAAACCATTTTTCTGGCTTGCCGTTTTAAAACTTTATTTTTAACCATTTTTTTTTTACGACCACGTATTACTAATACGATAACACAAGCTGTACGCAACAGTACCCAAGTACAACAGTATCCAATGAGACGCGAGAACGCAAAGCGGGAATTGAAGAGCGACTCTATCTACCAATGACGTGTCGCCGTCGGCGCACACCCGCCCGCACGTCGCCAAATAGACCTTAGAATTGAATACTGCGCATGCCCCTTCCACTTTTGCCGAGCGATCTTAATTCACCGCGCGACCTGTACAGTGTACGTCTTTCGGCTGAAATGATGATGATGATGATGATGGTGATGGTGATGATGATGATGATGATGATGATGATGATGACGATCGTTAAAACGACAATATCTGTATCTACAATCTGTTGTTCAAGTTTAAGACGCAATTTTGTATTTTTCCCTTCGCACGATTTGTTCATGTTCTACAAATATTTACGTGTTTTATGTGTTATATTAAAACAATAGTAAATTTTAAGTTTACAATTGTAAATTAGTAGGTACACATTGTTGTGGAACTTATTGACAATCATATTTATGTAACATGCTTACAAAATGTTATTTGAGAGGAAATCGTAACATAGCAACGTTTGTCTAAAGTGGTTTTTTTTTAAAGTAATTAACAAATATTTGATTATTATTTTTCTAACTTTGTCTTACACTAAGGTTTATTCCTCTATTGTGGGCGCGTTCACAAAGATACAAACTCGCATACGTACACCAAACACTAACAACAGCACTAGCCAATTGCTCAAACACAGAGGCAACCACCGCTGCACCGTGCCGCCGGTTTTCAAAGCTAAGCCAGGCACAGAAACTAGCGAGTCCAATGACCTGTAGGTAGTAGTCGGCGTTGCGTACAAACTACCTACAGGTCATTGGACGCGCTCAGTTTACGTTTTTTTAAAGAAATTAATTTCGTACAAGCGCACATTAATACGAGTTTTGAAAAAAGGTAATTTATTTTTTAATTTTATATTTACAAATCGATAGTGTTTCATGTACCGGATCGACCCTCCACGGGATTAAAACGATCAAAACGTGTATAGCCAATTATTACAATTTCTATCCAGTGACAAATAGGCTAAGTTTTCTTATATTAAACCACTCACACAACTAACAATTGTTATAAATATATTATTGCACTAACTATCCCTCATAGTTTTACCCTCGTCTTTAGTTACTGCTCAGCTCCTATTCGTCGTAGCGTAATGTTATATGCTTATAGACTTCCTCGATAAATGAGCTATCAAACACAGAAAATTTTCAATTTGAACTAGTAAGCAGTTCCTGAGATTAGTGCTTTCAAACGAACAAACAAAATTTTCAGTTTCATAATATATACAACAAAAAATAATACATAGATGGGTCATTTCATGGTCACTATATGCAAAAACCATTACATAATATCCTATGATAATGTCACTAATGACTGGAAACTAAAGTAGCTAGTGATGTGCAATTAATGGAAAGTTGACTAAATTATGTCATTGTCAAACTTGGCAGTATGACACACATGAGTGTCTACTTCTAAAGAAATTGACGATGATTCTTTATTTGTATATTATATTATCAACGATACCTTTCTCTGATGTAGTCCTTACACAAGTGGTTTCTAAGAAATCCATATGTGATAAGATGCAGCTTTTTAGACTAAATTGTCCGTCTGTCGCCATGGCTGTATCTCAAAAACTGTGATAGCTAGACAATTGAAATTTTCACAGATGATATCAGTATTTCTGCTGCCGCGGAAAAAATATTCAATAAATATTTAAGTGGAGCTCCCATATAACAAACGTGATTTTATTGCCGTTTTTTGCTCAATATTAAATACTTATATTATAATGTCTAATGTTGTATAGATAATCGTACGGAACACTTCGTGCGCGAGTGCGCAACTCGCACTTGGCTGCTTTTATAGTTCTTGATAGGCTGACGTTGAATATGATGTGGTTTTAGTCAGTAAAAGAGGTCTTCCCCATAGAGCGGGGGAGAAGTCATTGAATGATATCTTGAAAAACTTCGTATTTATTACTGACTTATTGGTCTAGTGGTTAGTGGCCCTGACTGCTATGCCAGAGGTCGTGGGTTCAATTCCCACCCAGGACAAATGTTTGTGTGATGAGCATGATCATTTGTTCTGTGTCTGGGTGTAATTTATCTATAATATATATGTATTTAGAAATATATAAGTCGACACCCGCAACGAACAAGGCAGTATCTCATATTACAACCCAATTGAGTTATCAGCATAGGCGAAATGTGCGTGGAATAAGCTACACGACAGTAATAACGACGTATTTTTGGCATTAGTAGTTTTTAAGATAGCCATTCGAAGAAAGTAGTAATTCGCATATTGTCATCGACGAAAATAGAAGTACTTCGAATTACTTCCCTTTATAGTTCCTTGACTGTAAGTTTCAGCAGTATTAAAGATGTAAGTCCTTTTACATTAATATATTGACTATTGAATTTAGAAGTAAAACCTCATAGGTACGTCGTTTTGACAACAAATCACAACAGATGTGTTAGGCCGTACTAAAGATTATAGAGTATAGGTACAGATATGGATTATTCCCCTATATATAGCTTCAGAAAGGCAATACCGTGACATTTTCTATAATGAGTGTAACATTGGATTTTATCGTCCAAAAAAAGATCTTTGCTTGGCTTGCGATATTTATGACAAAGCATCTCCAGAAGAGAAAATCACTGAAAGCAAGAAACATAGTTTACACATTGCATCTAAGTTTGTGTCACGTCAACTTAAAATACAAAGATCTCATGCATAAATGTAAAACAAATGCAATTACATATCATGATTACTATAAGAATTTAAAGTATACATCGAACAATACGGATGATTAAGATTGATAGAGAACAGGGATGACAGAATTCTTTTTCATTATTTTGAGCTTTTTTTGAGAGTTTCTAGGCAGCTTTTAGTTTACCAAATGTTGAAAATAGTTAGTTTATTTACACCTATATTTAAGTTTATTGAGATTCTTTTCAAGTTGGTTAGAAAGGTCAAAAATTTATTTGACTTTAATAATATGTCTCGCTTTTGTTAAGTTGTAAAGATAAATAGAAGAAAATTTGATTATAGATGGATATTGATTCATGGCGGTAAATCCCCTCTATGAGGCGTGGCTGGAAAGACCGCACGGCGTCCTTACCTTCCGCATGACGCAGGTCCTCACCGGACATGGCACGTTCGGGAGCTACCTGTTCCGTATTCAGGCGGAAGAGACGCCCGGGTGTCGCCATTATGCGGAACGCCCGGAGGACACGGTGGAGCACACAGTCGAGGTGTGCCCTGCTGGGGCGGTGCATCGCCGTGCCCTCGTGGGGGCGATCGGCGGCGGAGACCTCTCGCGCCGGGCCATGGTTGAGGCCATGGTCCGGAGCGAGGAGGACTGGCAGGCGGTCGCCGACTTCTGCAAAGCAGTAATGCTCGCCAAGGAGGAGGCCGACCGCATCAGGCAACGGCGTTCTCGCCGCCGCCGCCGCCGCCGGGATTCTGATCCCGATTTCCGGCCACTGTAGGCGCGAGTTTGCGGACAGTGAGCAATGGGTAGCTCGCTGTCCGGCCGTCCGGTAACTCAAGCCCAAGCCCAAGTCGTCTCAAGGAGCTATCAGCAACATATCAACAACACAACTGGGTCCCTGCGACCCAGCCGGGTCGAAGCCTACTGGGGCTAGGGTTTTCCGAAAGGGAGCTCGAGCCCCGGTATGAAGGCTAGAAGGAACGGGGTGGGTCTTTTAGTCAGTAAGAGTCTGACACTATCTCCCGCTCCGCCCAAGAGCGGGGGTAGCCATTGGATGATTTTTTCCCACCATAAAAAAAAAGATGGATATTGATAAAATTGTAATTTGGTTCGATACGACTGATTTAGAAGACTGAGACTGTTTATTTAAAAAAATAAAAGTGGATTTATTATTTAATTAATAAAGAAATATAGAGTCTGTCTAATAAGTTAAATGACTTGGGTAATTATTAGGATTTAATGAAATCTGATGTAGTCAACACGGGTTCAATAATCAAGGTTGATTAAGAGATAGAGATCATTGTTTACTAACAGAAGAACCTTATAAAAAGTATCGAATATAAGTATTTTTTAAATGATTAAATATTATACAAAATTCCCAAGTCGGTTGACTTATTAGACAGACTATAAACACGTTTGTGTTTTACTAGCACAATACTTAATAACTTACTAACTCCTTAATAGTGATTTACTTCCTTCATGAGTACTACCTTTCTACACTGACAAGGTTGCAACTCGCAAGATACAACTTTATCACTGTCGAACTTGTCTAAAACTTTGGGTTGTAACCGTCGCTATCTCAGCTTCTAATTATTTATTTTGAAATATGCATATATCAAAAAACAGTATTGAAGCTAATTTAATTGATGCCAATATTAGTTTTTCGGTAAATATTATACTTTTTCTGAAATCAAAATTCAAACACGGCACCGTCAGTTTTTTGCTCATACTGAAAAATGACTGAATTAATGTTACAACCTTGTTCGTTGTGGGTGTCGAAGTATGTTTATCAGTTGTCTAATACTCATAACACAAGCTCTGCTTAGCTTGGGACTAGATGGCGTTGTGTGATAGTTGTGGAATATTATATTATATTAAATTATACATTATTATAGATAATAATACAAACTCCTCTAAAATTACGCCATTTCAGTATTTATAATCAAATCAACAGCTCAAGGTGGCCCAGTCTATATTTTATAATAATACGTAAAGGTATGCATTTATAATATTAATATTTCATAATTTAATGCGTCAAACTAAATTATTCTAATTCACGCAGTTACCAAATACTTTGCAACACTCGACATTTGACGTAAAACGTGCGTCGCGGGTGATCTGCGCATGCGCTCGCATTTGCAACCGTTTCGACACTTGATGTAACCAAAGCTATAAACTCCATGAATCAAGACGTGCTGTTGAATGCAAATCCCTTTATCTATACATCTATACACATATAAATAAAATTGGAGTGTCTGTTTGTAATATTGAAAAAACCGCTTTTTACTACATGCATATGAATATATAAACGGTACTTACACCAAAATAACATTCTTTACAATTTTTGTCTGTCTGTCTGTTTGTCTGTTTGTCCGGGCTAATCTTTGGAATATCTGGAACGATTTTGACGGGATTTTTTTTGGCAGGTAGCAGATGTAATAAGGAGTAACATAGGCTACTTTTATTTTAGAAAAAATAAATTCAAAATCCTGTAGTCCACGCGAACGAAGTCGCGGGAACAGCTAGTCTATATCTACGTCTAATATAAAGCTGAAAAGTTTGTTTGTTTGAACGCGCTAATCTCAGACACTCTGGTTTAAATTGAAAAATAACTCTTCTATTCTTATTTCTACGAACTATTATTTAGATACATTTCTTCTTATCTCTTCTTACTGGGGCCAAGATTTGGCCGAAGTAGGCAACGAAGGAACAGGAGTGGGCTTTTTAATCAGTAAAAGTTTGACTCGATATCTCCCGCTCCGACCAGGAGCGGGGGATATCATGATAAGAAAAAAAGGTCTGTTGGAAAAATTTCTTATAAACTAAGCAGTACCTTTGTATATTTTTTTTCTTCTGTGTGTAATATTATCAAGAGGTAAAGTTAGCTTATTTGTTTGTAGGGGGTCTCTGAAAGTACAGATCCAATTGCTAATATTTGTTCACTGATAGAAAGCTGCTTTATTCCTCCTGAGTGACATAGGCTATATATTATGTAAGTACGCGGGCGAAGCCGCGAACAAAAGCTAATAAATAATAAAATAAATAAATAAAATTTGTAAAGCGGAAACCAATCAAGCTCAACAGATTTGACATTAAACCATAATAAGTTCAAACTAGAAATACCAACGAAAGGTATAAAAACCCTGAACTTACCTTAATAGTTGAGGTATTGGACACGTTGCGGTGCGGCGAGGGCTCTAGCGAGCTGACCAGCTCCCGTTTATAGACGTGCGCAATGTCCGACCGGACCGTACCGGACAGGACGCACTAGTGGGCCCGGCAGTTTCACTTTCTATATATGTGCTGTCTACTGTGTGTCAGTGTTCATTGATTTACTTTGTGGTTTTCCTCTTGTAACTCGCTGTTATGCGGGGAAAACGCTTTTTAGTCAAATTGAATAAGTAGTTTCGATGAGGTAGAAACTATGACTGAGCTCTCTGCATGTTCACTGAGATGATGAGTATTTGAAGTATGGCATTGTCTTAAAAATTCACTTCAAACATTTATTTTCATAGAGGTACCTATATGAAAACATTTTCAATAAGATTTCGAGTCCTTTTCTGATTGTTTTTGGGCAAAGAGAACCCATTGACCTGACCAATTACTGTACCAACATGTCTATATAAATTGATGTTTAATTTTAAGTATTGTGGTTTTTTAATGTTGTGTTGTTTATTATATTGTTAAATTTTCAAGCATTCGACACAAAAGTAAAGTTGATGAAATGAATAAATAAATAAGTTCCTGCAAAAACACAAATTGTCTCTTACGCAGTTCTTCGTCAGTTCTTCCTGCAAGGGAACGATGTGTCTATGGTTTTCTTCTGTTCTTTAACTGTGAGTTAGCAAAAGGGATTTGATAAAAAACTGCAACTGCAGTTTTGCACAACTCAGTACAGTTTTCTATAGAGCTTCAGTTAGATGTTTCAATTAATTTTCGTGTAGTTCATGAAGTTTAAAACGTACTTATATTAATACTTAAATACTACATAACACTTCGGCCCAGCCCATTCCATCATTGGACCACCGACACAAGGTGGACGTTCCACCCGTACACACAAAACGTTTTGGGAACACATTCATTGTGCGTACAGCTGAAGAGTGGAATCCTGCTGGAGTCTGTGTTTCCTGATAGCTACAATCTACGTGTCTATAAGTCAAAAATGAGTATGTTACTTCATCAGGTGAGATAATGATTTAACGCGAGCCTTTCCATTATAAAAAAGGTCCATAAAGAATGAAAAATCTTAACTATATAAATAACAGCTTAATTTAAAAACTCGTTTCCTACTATTTAACATAAGTAATCTGTTGAGAAAACGATCATCATTGAACAAACAATACTTAAGATATTTCGATTGGCAAAGTATTGGCACACACGTCATGCAAATACTACCTAAAATATTGTTTGTAATCTGTGCTATCCTTCGCCTTTAGGCTCTAAAATATTGACGCTCAACTTTACCTGATACACAAATATTGTCTACTGGTATATACAGGTATATTAGGAAATGCTTATTGCTTCGTTACTTCACTAAATATTGTACTTATAACTTGGAATTAAGTTGTTGCAAGCTCGTAAACTTTGGGCACGCTATAATTATGGCAGTAAGTCCTCTTTAAGGAGTAGCTTGAGAGACGTTACAGCGTCCTCACATTCGCATGACGCAGGTCCTCACCAGATATATGGTTATATATAGTATATGGGTAGATATGGTAAGTTTGGGAGGTTCCCGTGTGGTGTTACAATTGTGAGGACCGCCCGGAGGACACGGAGGAGCATACGGTGGAGGTGTGCCCCACTTGGGCAAAGAAGGAACATAAATGTAGTTAGTCAGTAAAAGTCTGGCACGTCCTGACACCCGCTCCTGCTCCACCCTAAAGCGCAAGAAGTCATGGATGATTACCCAACTTAAAAAAAAAATCTTGTAAGCTTTCAGAAACTTACGTGACAGTTTGTCAGTGTGTATGTATATTACTTCGGCTGAATGCGACTTGATATGCACATAGACGATATCCTACAATAGCACATAAGATACTTTTTATAGTGTTGTAAAAATAAGCGCTAAGAGTCGAGCGTTGAGCGCTGAGTCGACGCTATTGAGCGTTCAAGACTCGAGCGTTAAACGCTCGAGCGTTTAGGACTCGTGAGCGTTGAAGACTCGGGGGCTCGACGCTCGAGTCGCGCGCTCGAGCGTCGAAGCGTTAACATTTTTACTGGGGGTATATTAATAATTTTATTTGACTAGAGGGAAATCTTTAATCATTGTGATGCATGACGTGCTTTAGATGCACTTCGACTCAAATCTTTTGTGTTTATAATATTTTCGAAACACTAAAAATTACTATAATTTATCATTATTTTATAATACACCGTTAAATTTTAATCGTTTTAATCCCGTGGAGGGTCGATCTGGTACATGAAACACTATCGATTTGTAAAGATACAATTAAAAAATGAAGTACCTTTTTTTTGAAAAAAAAGGTACTTTCCTCAGCCAAAATCTCGATTTCAATGTCTGACGAATCGTCAGCTAGATCAGACTCGAGCTCCCTCAAGCCTTCCCCAAGTGTCGCCATAATGATCGGTGCCCACTGTTGGACATAAGTCTCCCCCAAGTGTCGCCATTTAGGCGCTATAATGACTGATGCCCACCGTTGGGTATAAGTTTCCCTCTCACTATAATGATCTATGCCCACTGCTGGACTTAACCCTCCCCCAAGTGTCGCCACCTAGGCGCTATAATGATTGATGCCCACTGTTGTACATAAGTCTCCCCTCACTAATGACCTAAGCCCACTGTTGGACATAAGCCTTCTCCAAGTGTCGCCATTTAGGCGCTATGACTGATGCCCACTGTTGGACATAAGCCTCCCCCAAGTATCGCCATTTAGGCGCTATAAAGATTGATGCCCACTGTTGGACATAGGCCTCCCCCTCGCTATAGTGACCGATGTCCTCTATTGGACTGTCCAGGCGCACTAGTTTATGAGCCTATGTCCAAGTTGGACATAGGCTCATAAACTAGTGCGCCTCACCATCAGATTGCATCACTGCTTACCATCAGGTAGGATCGCAGTCAAGCGCTAGTTTATATTAATTAAAAAAAAGTACGCATTTGAAAAAATCAAACATGAAATTTTCGGTTTTTTTTTTGATATTTTTCTGTTTTTTTCGGGTTTATTGGAAAAATACATGAAATTTATACTTTATAAATTTCTTGAAAGTTTCGAATGTTACATTGAATAAACAACAGTATTGGAAAGGAACGGGAATTCTGCCTGCTTTTTTCAACGCTAGTCCCGAAGGAAGTGATAAAACTTTCTATAACAAATAAAAACCACGCAGATAAAACCGCGGGAATAACATATACAATGAGTAGTTAGTATTAAACTGATTTGTACTTCACCTATTTTATAAAGGCTCGTGCTCAAGCTCGAGTCGAGCGTCGAGTCGGCGCTATTTATCGAGCTTTTTTTCTAAACGCTCAAGCCAGCGCTCGAGCGTTTTCAAACCGACTCGAGTCCCGACTCGAGCGTTTTTAAACTGCTCGAGTCCGGACTCGAGCGTTTTAGCGCCGACTCGAGCGTTTTTACAACACTAACTTTTTATCACGCGAACAAAGTCACTGAAAGCAGCTAGTAATAAAAAACACAAAAATGTCTACCAATTACGTCCATAACGTTTATTTCAACAATTTACAAGACAATGCGTGCGGCTATAAACACAGCCCGCAGCCTTCACCGCTGCCCATCACACCATTATCATCAGCTAGCACTAATAAAGACGCGTGAGAACCATTGTGTGCATGAGGGTCGAAGGCCTGCCATGTGGAACACCCTCGCTGGCTGCTCGTGCATGTGAAAATCTAACAATTATATGATGCCTTCATCAGATTAGTAGCTGATGAACCCTGTAGAAAAACTAATGATTTATTTCTGTGTAAACAAGGGTTATAAAAATACTGATGGGTGAATATCATTTTTTAATTGTGGTGGCGAAACCGCTTTAAGCATTTAAAACTGAGGAAAAAAGTTTCCTCGGTTTTCACGAGAATTAGGGTCCTGGGTCCCTAATTTTCACGAAAACCGAAGAAAAAAAAGATTCGCCAACAAAATAAATTAAAGAATATGTATATTCACCCTGATGAATACCGCGGAAATCCATGACAGGTGGCTGCTTTATTAAGAAACAGCAATCTACATTACCTTTAGTTAATTTTATATCATGCCACTAACTGTTGATTTGAGAAGATATTAAAGAATTACATTTTTTCATTTCAATAATTTTTATACGTGTCACGGTATAATTTCATCTAAGGGTGTTTTAATATCATGCGGATTTCATCAAGCATGCGGTATTGCACCGCAAGCGTCCCGCGTGCGTAATCCCCGCATTACAATAAATACTTGTACAAAAAGGACATTTGCAAATCAAATAAAATCAAGCAAATCAGAGCAAAACCGCATGCGTGTTTTTAATATCGTGCGGATTTTAAAGTAAAAATTAATAATGTTATCAAATCGCTAATTACAAGCCTCAACATAAAGAAAGTATGCACAAGTGAACTAATTAGTAACGAGAAAAGTTAATTAATTGTCGAGTAAATTCTGTGCTTCTCGTAAGGTCGCCACACTGTAGCAGAACAAGTCGGTTAATATTAGGATTATTTTTTTACTGTTGATAGGCTTGCGCTTGACCCTATCTCAACTGATGGAAAGTGACGATACGGTCGACAATAGAGCACGCGTACCTAGGAGTAACCATTCTGGCTTGACTTAAATATTATTACTACTACTACTAGAACTTCCACTACTTTAGGATTACTGTTAAATGCTGTTTTTTTAGATGGAAAAATTATCCAACGACATCTCCCGCTCTTAGGCGGAGCGGGAGGCTGTGTCAGACTTTTACTGACTAAAAACCCACTCCTGTTCCTTCGTTGTCTTTCATGCCAGGGTTTTCCTTTCAGAAGTAAACCCTTGACTCCAGAAACTGTTAAATGTTAGTACTAAGAAAACACTTGAATCAATGAACTGATAGACATCTAATAGTTGACACAAAGATCAAAGTAACCTCGGCTTTGTTATATTGATGTCAGTCTAGCGCTATTTTCTACCACCTCCCTTACAGTCGATGCGCACGCGCCGATGACGTATAGTTGCGCAACCGGTTGCGTACGTGAGAGGAGAGTGAGTGAGCACTAGTAACCAGTCACTCACGTAACTGCGGATGACCGGATGTGTTGCTGCGGTACGGTCTTACGGCCAGACACGTGACTGCTATCAGCTGCACACAATGGCCCATGCTGGACTTGTTTCAAGTAGAATAGAAAGAGGGTGTGTTAGTTCTGCAGGTTGTTAGCCCCGAGGAGAATTTTAGTGGCCGATTCAAAGACGCAATACTATGTAGATCTGCCCCCCTAGCCAAGTTACAACCGTTTCGCTTGCGCCGAACGCTTCGAGTTGATCTTGCCGCCAATTCTTTTGTTCTGACCACGTGACTGAACGTTAAGACGTCATTCCCGTACATTTAAAGCTTTCTACAAGCGTTAACTATTGCAGATTTGCAACTTGGCTAGAGGTACTGAGCTGAAATCAACATTGACATTGACAGCCGAATCTCTCAATTGCTTCCACTTTATTGTGTCATTTATCTGTCCAAGCTACGGGTAATAATCAGGGTAAAAATATGTAGGTAGGTAAAGCATACGTAATATATGTATAGGTATTCTCTGTAACTATTTTGGGGATTAACATATTTTTGGATGGTGGTCTCAAAACTAGGTAGAACCTGTATCTTAGGGACCTGAGTTGAGATAACTTTAATTTATAATTATCACATCATCATTGCTCTACTGCTCTGCTGCTCTTCATCTTTCTATTGCATCACTGCTTACCATGAGGTAGGATCGCAGTAAAGCACTAGTTTATATCGGATAAGAAAATAATAATAAGGTCTAGAAAGCGCTCTGGTTTACACAGGCTAAAAAAAAATATCATTGTATCGGGTGGACACGGACATGTAGAAATTGGGATTTTGATATTTTTCAAAGAGGTTGTTGTAAACAATGAAACGTAATAAAATGTAAAAAATGGGATAAAAAAGCAAGTTAACTTAAATGTTTTTGTGTGTAATGTAGCCGACTTAGGTACGCAACCCTAAAAAGGCTAGGCTAAATAGATGAAGCTAGGCTAAATAGATAAAGTTAGGTTAAATAGATAATAATAATAATAAAAAATTTTGTCCTTTATTATCAGGCTACTAAGGCCCATAGACAAAATACACAAATAAATCTTACAAAATAATAAACTAAGGGCCGATTTTTCAATCGCCAGATAACTTTTATCTGAAGAATATGTTTGACGTTTTGACAGCTTTTGTATAGAATATATGTCAAACCGCCATATTTATTCCTCTGATAGAAGTTAACTGATGATTGAAAAATTGGCCCTAATACAAATAATGCAAATAAATAGGTAAAGCCAGGCTAAATAGGTAAAAGTTTTTTCTATCTATACTTATATAAACATTGTGAGCTATAGGCCGGTCAAGGTCCACCAAACAATTTTGAGATGGACGATTGAGAAAGCTGTCTCGTTTTGAATGTAACGATGGGCGTCAAATGTGGGTTACATACTTATTTAGCGTCCCTGCCCCGCCTGAACCTCGTAGTAGGAGGATCTTGTCTTTAACATTCGTATTATCTGTGCCACTATGCCATGTGTCAGCTTCAAGTACCTACTATTACTTGCATAAATCAAACAAATCGCCATGTAAGAGTTTAAGTATTTTGGCCGAGATTTTAACTATTGACTTTCCTGCACTGGGTGGTCAGCAAAATGCTATCTATTTTTTGGGGCGTGGGAATTCATCAAATAACTCTTTTTTATTATGGTATGGATGCGAGCCTCTCGCATTACCTCACCTGATGGTAAGCGATGATGTGGTCGATGGCGGAGCACGCTTACCCAGAAGTAATCTATTCATATAAAGACCCTCTAGGTTATAGCTGTCAGGAAACTCGGACTCCGGCAGGGAATTCCACTCCTTAGCTAAGCGCGTAATGAATGGGTTCCAAAAACGCTTTGTGCGTATGGGTGGGATCCTTTGCTCTCCTTGTCTTATTGTAAGTGAGCGAAAGCAAGCGTCAGACTTTTACTAAGTAAAACCCACCCATGTTCTTTCAGTCACGCTTTACTTTCCAAGACTATTGTAACTCTTACGAAGCTTGGCTTACCGCCATATCAACATATCATATCAACAATTATATCACTTTGGGCTGCGGAGCCCAAAGTGATATCTTAGAATAGTCTGTCTAACAATAATTGAGCATGTTTTGTTTCACAACAACTACAACAATTGACAGTATTTTTTTTAAAAAAAAGAAGAAACAAAATGATGAATATTTATTTTTTAACCAAACTTGAAATTGTAAAGAATCTAACTCAAGAATCAATTAAACACAAAACAAGTCAAGCAACACCAAGACTAATTAAACCGAATCTAAACCAATAATAAACCAATGAGAAAGTTCCATGAAATGATCCGCGGACAGTAGGTCAGGTCGCTAAACAGGGACAAACATATATGCTCCTCCATAAGTGCGAGCAGGACGGCACTATCCACATAATGGCATTACGTAAGGTGTCAGGTTCGATTCTCGCGCGTTTCAATCGTTTCTGCGAGGATAATGCGCGTTGCAAAATGTTTAGCTAAGTTTCGAAAGTTAGAACATAAACGTCATTATGAGGTTTAAGTTTATGATGAAGTTAGCGTTAATAGTGGACGGAATGTCATTACCTAATGTGGAGAGGTTGTGATGACACTGTGCCTTTCGGAGAATCCCGCCGACTCACTCGATACTTGAGCAATCTTGGAGGAGGACGAGACAACAGCTCATCTGCTTCTAAGCTGCCCTCTGGTCGCTGGATACAGGGCCAAAGTACTTCGAAAAACCAGGTACCCTTCGTGAAATGGTCAGTAACACCAAGGTGCTGCTGGCGTTCCTTGAGGAGCTGGGGTGGGTCGACTGACTCATTTGTCGCAAAATACGCGGTTTAGTCGTGGAGTTGCGGATAACTGTTAGATATATATACAATACAATATACAATAATTGGGCAATCTTTCGTCATTGTGTGTGATACATTCACACAATGACGAAACATAAGTCTTTTGTTACTACTCCGTCTCTACAATCAGCTGTTTAGTTGTGGTCGTATTATCAATATTATCAATTTGTAACTGACCACTACAACTCGCTCTTGACCGCTGGACTATCTTGATACAATTAATTTTTTTTAAGCTATTGCATAGCTTCTATCGCGGGCCTTGAGCGTGGAGACCGAATCCAGAAATTTCGTAACGAAAATAACCTAACACCCCCCACTCATTTGTTTTTTGAGCGGTGACCGATAAGAAAACAAATGAGTGAACAATCAATCAAAATTCAATTCGATGTGTGAAAGTGTAATTTCAATTAATATCAAAGAAAAAAAAACAAAGGAACAAAAATATAAATAAAATAAATAAATAATTATAATTGCTTATGTTGATAAAAATGCTATGCAATAGCTTTACCGCGGCAGTCCCCGAGTGCCACACGTCTTTTTTTCTTTATTTTTTTTTTCATTCGTGCTTAGAAATTTCCTGCTGCGTGGGTAAACATAATTATACAAACATCCGGAACCACTATCTGTAGGCCATACTTATATTTGTTTCTTGCGGGAATCGAACCTGTGTCTGGCAGTGCAGCATTTAAACACTCAACCACTGTGCCAATCTTATCTTCAACATTTGTTACTACAGCTTTTATTTGTGCAAAAGCTTTTAATGGCAGTTCAATTATTCAATGAAAAAAAGAAGAAAAACAGACAGTTCGTTGATAAGTGAAATGGAATAATAATGACCGAGCGGTAACCCGATCTACGAGTTGTAGGTCGCGGGTTCAAACCCAGCCAGGCGCATTACTTCCTGTAAATTATTTCATCACCACTGCTCTCAAAACGGTGAAGGAAAACATCGTGAGGAAACTGGCATGTCCTAGAAGCAAAAACCCTTAAACATGTGACATTCACCAAACCGCACGTGTCCCGCGTAATGGATTACGGCCCATTCCCTCTCCTAATGAGAAGGCCTGAGTCCCAGCAGTGAGAACATTAAAAAGGCTGATTATGCTAATGAAATGGGCCTCACAACCAGAATTTTCTTAAAACGAAGGTCTGATCATTGTTAATAAGTAAATTCCCATTGCAGCTACACATAATGGCCGTTTCTTGAATGACCATATCAATTTTATTTTTACGTTTTACCACTCGGCAAACTTTACCTAATCCGCGAAATAGTTTCGAACCAAGCGACATATTATCGGGCATTATATAACTAGTATTACAACCGACGACCCAGTAACCGAGTGCCTACCATGCAAGCAACATACTTCGGACCACTTGCCACGCATTCTAATAAACAACTCTAGGAATTGATCGCCTATTGGCTGTTCGTTATTTTCTTCCTTATGGGTTATTAGGTTTACAGTAATTCTGCTAATTTTGTTACCCATGCAATATTACTTTTTTTTTAAGTAATTGATATAAACTAGTGCTTGACTGCGATCCCACCTGATGGTAAGTAGCGATGCTATCTTTGATGGTGAGGTGCACTAGTTTATTAAGAGCCTATTTACTCTAGCCTTGAAGACACCCAAATTATAATCGGACGGGAAGACCGCAGCAGGCAGACTGATCCAGTCCTTCGACGTACGCGGTATAAACGACGAGGCGAAACGCTTAGTTCGGACCGTAGAGGTTTCAACAACGTAAGGGTGAATATTCGCCGTACGTCGGGTTGTCCGATGGTAGAATTGCGATGGCGGAATCAAGTCATGCAATTCCTGCGCACACTCTCCAAAATGCATCCTGTAAAACACCGAAAGGCTGGCTACCCTACACCTGTGCTCAAGGCTTTGAAGGTTGGACTTAACCAAATCTGGATCACCAATTAGCCTCTTTGCACGCCTTTCCACCGAGTCCAAAGCTGCGAGGTGGCATTTTGCAGCACCAGCCCATATGTAATTTTCGATAGTTCGCCTGTAGGAAGAATTTAAATGATGTGATAATGTTGAGACAACATTAGTAGGTATAATCCAGTCATTACGATTTTACTAGATAGACTTTATGAGACGTACCCTTTTTGAGGTGAGAAATCATCAAATAACTCCTCTCGCTCTGGGTGGAGCGAGAAAATGAGCCTGACTAAAACCCACCTATGTACCAGTCCTCGAAGGACTACGCGGTATAAACGACGAGGCGCTTAGTCCGGACCGTAGAGGTTTCAACAACGTAAGGGTGAATATTCGCCGTACTCCAGTTTATTCAAGTATTTGGTAATGTTATTACAATACTTCCAAGCGTTGTATGCTTTGTTAGGTTAAACTCAAAGCTATCTTACACACATACACTAAATACTTAAAAAACTACTTGTTTTTTTTTTTGTTTTTATGTTTTTTTGTTTGTAGGAGGTAATCTCTGAAAGTACTGGTCCGTTTGCTAAAATTTTTTCACCCATAGAAAGCTGTTTTATTCCTGAGTGACATGGGCTATATTTTATGTACGCGAGCGAAGGCCAATAATTAGTATTTTATAAGCTAAATTCTTTCTTATTTTGATTTATTTTTTATTACTTGAAATTATTATATTTATAAAATAATTTCTTATAAAATATTACATACAAGAAACTCCATGGATACTCTTTTCAATCATGTTATGTGTTACGATTATCTTAGTTACATGTTTTTTGTCGCTACAATTATGGGAGAACAATTTAAATAAATTAACACAAAAACTAAATATTATATTAAAATGAGCCGACTGAGCATGACCAGACTCATCTGACAGCACTCGTTCACGGACATGACGCGTATCGCACATACGCACCACTCAGCTCAATCGTCAACCGAATCATTAAACACACGCGCCACCATCAGTCTGAACTGTAAACGGAACAAAAAATCTAATTTACGGTCAGGCTTAAGCTGACTACTTTGATGGATTGATATTATGTCATCCAGAAGTTTTAGAGACATATAATTTTAAATAAAATAATTTGGTCCATAACTTTTCTGCGGATTCAATCCAACTAGTCCTTCCTAAGATTAGCGCCACCAAACAAACAAACAAGCTAACCAAGTCTTCAGCGTTATAATATTAAATATAAATAAGTATAAATATAGATTATACAATACTATTTCCCTGTGTATATAAATAATAAAATAAATAAAGCTGCCTGTAGTGTTTCCTGCGGTTCCGCTCGTGTGAGCTTTCGAATGAAGCCATAAAGTAAGTCACTAATAACAATAACAATTATTGTTATGGAACATGTACCTATACATATTGGTACGTACCTAAATATATCAATAGGAACTTCCGTCAGCAATTAATATTATTTATCATTTTTGTACACTGATAGCCTGAAATCTATCTATATCATTTCGTTCAGTCGATCCAAAGGCTTCTTCTTCCTGCCCTTATCCCATATTACTTGGGGTCGGCGTAACGCTTGTTTTCTTCCATTCTGTCCTGTCACCCGTCAAACTATCGCTAACTCCCTTTTCTTTCATATCAATCCTCACACAATCCATGCATCTTTTATTTGGCCTCCCTCTCCCTCTCCATCCACCTACATGTATGCTCAGAACTTATTTAGTGACATGCGTTTCATCCCTCCTCTTCACATGACCATACCAAGACAAACGATTGCCATTCAACTTTTCAGTCACTGGCGCCACTTTCATAATTCCTCTAATATACTCATTTGTCACTTTATCCATTCTCGTCACACCACACATCCATCTTAACATTCTCATCTCCGCTACATGCAATCTTTTTTCGTTCATCTTTTTAAGAGCCCAACATTCTGATACAGGTCTTATCACGGACTTGTAAATTTTACCCTTCAACTTGAGGGGCATCCGCGGGTCGCAAGTTGTTCCCGTGACCTGACGATCAGCCGGTCCAAAGACTGTCTGTAAGAAATTGCCCTGTGCGATGTGACTTGTTTTTGTAACGTTTTTGTTTTTCTTTCTGTGTTGTTCTTTTTAAGGTGTACCTACATAGATAATAAATAAAAATATGTAAAATTTCAACTTTGCTATTTTACAAAAACATATTTTGTGATCTTTATTATTATCAATAGATAGATATATATGCATAATGTATATAGATATATATCTACACAGATTTAAATAAATCGGCTTTGAAAATTCTAAACGCTTACGAAACACATAATGGCCGTAAAGTTAATACTTGCAAAAATAAATAGGTTTTTGAATATTAATAACATCGCGAAATCTTTTAAATAACGGTATTCACGGCCTATTACCACAGGTTACTATTACGAGATAGGTACCGTGTATTTTACGTGTTAATTATTATGAGCTCAAAATGTTAGGACCCTAGCGCACTAGAGTTATAAACATATCGACCCTTTTTCGAAAGAAAATTGTAAGCGACAATTTGCGTTTTTTGCAGGAGTAGACTTTCTCTACCCTAATTATAACTATAACTTTCTAAAAATTATATGATTTTTTATGCATACAACTTCTGAATCTATTAGAATAGTTCCTATTACCATATTGTCATAATCACAGGTATTCAGCCGCATCCGGTTTGACTAGCAGCAGGCCGTATGTTGCTTAGGAATAATAATAATAATAATAATAATAATAATTAGGGTTTGCTGTCTTTATAATCGGTTTTTTCAGAATTCCGTTGGCCTGGTTAACTAGTTATAAACAATATAAATTAGGTATTAGCTGCCTCGAAAATCAAATCAAAATCAAATGGGGGCTTGGGATAGAAGGGAAAAAATAGCCTACAAAGAACCAAATATGCACAATTTTTTTTTATAAAAAATCAGTCAAAACGTAGTCAAGTCCTTTTAGAGAAGTTCGATATCAAACACACGAGATTTTTATATTTCCATCATGAATCACTGATCACACACGTATACAATACGTAGTATTTTTTACAATTTCTATTTCTATAATAACACTATGAACTGTTTCTATGAAGTAACAAACTACTGTTCACAGTTCAAAACACATTAAGAATAAAGAAAGTTTTCGGTCGCCAGCGTTGTGGCCGAGCCGGGCAGCTGTTACGATTACATCATTGTCTTAAAACAATACGCTTATGGCTGTCTGAGAACCAAGTTATGTCTGCTATGCCATACATCATCGTCACACTATGTGTGGTTGGGCGGTACCGTTAGAGGACCTTACAATGGTAATATATATTGATAAATGGGTAATTAATTTTTCTTACCGACAGTGACACTTCTTTAAAACTAGGAAGGAAATTGAACTTGATGTATCACGAACCAGTGGTAACGTCTCCGAATTACGAAAACATCATTTAGGAAACCGTCATGTCTTAGAACCAAAAACTGGAAGACCTATAACATTCACCAACTCGCACAGGGTCCATGGGTTGGATTACAGTCCATTTTTGTCTTCTAGAGAGGCCACCTGAGTCCCAGCGGTGAAAACATTGTGAAGGTGACTATACTGTGCTGTGTGTTCAATGTACATTTGTTGTAAGCTATCGCTGTTACAACAGTCTGTCATCTTTACGAATAATTAAAACCTATATGGGCATACCCATCAGCCCATACGCCGCAGTGAGCACTCACCTTTACATCTCAACTTTGCCGACGACGGGTACAACATTGCCAAATGCCGACGTTTTCTAACAACGATTGGGAAATATTAATTACCTCTATTACGTGGGATTACTGTGGCCTGTTACCGGCCATTATGGCAAGTGGCGTGCCATGGCTAAAGAGAGGCCAGAACACGACCTTGTGGAGTTATGTAAGGTCAGTAAAAGTAACATCTGTTGTGTTGCAGATTGGTTACAGAGTAAGTACGAAACCTCAATGTTAATAAGCCTGATGTAAGAGCTTTTATTTTCGAATCTGTAGTAGATATTATTTTCCTTTTTTTATTAAAAAATAATATTACTCTTACAACTATCATTTTTTTTTATTATTAATAGGCTTGCGTTTGACCACCATCTCACGTGATGGTAAGCGATGATGTGGTCGACGATGGAGCACGCTTGCCTAGAAGTAAACTATTTACTATTGACTTAAAGACCCCTAAGTTGTAGCTATATTGTATTACAGGTTTATACCCAATACAATAATTTGAAAACGGTTAAAAACTCTATGTCCTCCAATAATAATAAAATCTGTACAGGTAGTTAAAAAGAATTCTAAGGGGACTTAGGGGGCTTAGGGAAAGTCCAGGATTCCAGGGTCTTGAGATGCATAAAAAAAACTGTACTAAATTTTAAAATAATATTGAAGATATAATACAATAAAATTTAGCCTAACCTAAATTATAGCAGTCTAATCGTATATAAATCTGTAAAAGTGTTTAATTGTGCGCGCATCACGTAAAATGTACGGAATCAATATAAGTAATTTTTATACATTAAAATTGTGTATAATTTAATATATAACTTAAGCTTTGTTTCATCGCAATCGGTTGACTGTATCGTAAAATATACATTCATTGCCTGTTAGGCGGTACCAAGTACGCCAGGTCAGCTAGTATAAAATAAATAACACAATTTTTGACCAATACACGAGTATTTTATAATGTTCAGATTATATAATTATAATTAAGTAACCTTCAGTAAACATAAAACATATTATCTTATTACACTTAGATGAGAAAATTATTAGTTAAACCTGACCCTGCATCTCTAAGCAAAACTTGATCGAAGTAGTTTCCTGTTTAACCAGAGGCAGTATTAGTTACTTACTCGTAGTTAGGTATTACCTGAGGGTATTACCCACACGTATACATACTTGCTCCATCACCACCTGCACTTGGCGATGAAGTGAAACTGTACAGGGTCGATGGTACAGGGTCATAGGTCAATACATACCGTACAAAGATGTCATTATTAAACCGCGTACAGACTGCAGTAACGTAACATGCAATATAACACGTAATGAAAGAATTTGCCGTCCACATTGTTGCAATGTAGCAGAATTCGGAGAATTCCCATAGTGCGGACTAGAGATGTGCCGTTGTCGGCAATATTGCCCGAAGTTCATACTTCGGGCAATATTGGCGACAACGGCGGAAAATTGCTGGCAATATGGCCACCAATACTCATGTATTGGTGGCCATATTGCCAGCAATTTTCCCACTTCGGGAAATATTGCCGACAACGGCACATTTTATTGCGAACGCCTTGCGAGCGCGTGAACGGAGCATTTCAACTAGGTATGTGCTCGGTTCGTTCGTTCGCTGCGTCCACACTTATGAAATGCTCCTTTCTTATTACCTTGCATATTACGTTACAACAGTCTGTACCCGGCTTTAGACGAAAATCAAAAACTCTTCTCTAGACTTTCTCGTATTTATTGTTTATTTATTCATTGTTTGCATTTCATTGGAATAGTTCAAGTAGTTAGACCTGTATAATTCCTGTGATCTGTGGTTAGACCTCTACAACATTTGACTGCGATTATCTTATTACAGTTATCACATTAATATAGTAGAGGAGAAAGTTTTTAAGTTTGTTGCTTCTTCACACTCAAACGGCTGAACGGATTTGTATGAAATTAGGTACATGGGTAGACCATGTTCAAAAATAGCACAACAGGATACTTTTATCTTAGGAGAATGTTTCCTCGAGAATGAACCGCTAGTGTCATATAAATAACCAATTTATTTTTATAATAGCTTTTGCCCGCGGCATCGCCCGCGTATATAAAATATAGCCTATGTGACTCAGGAGGAATAAAGCAGGTGAAAAAATTTTAGCAATTGGACCAGTACTTTCAGAGATTACCTCCTACAAACAAAAAAACAAACTTTACCTCTTTATTATATTAGTGTAGATTTAATTAAATATCAATAATGTTACAAAAATTTAAGGTCCAACTGAGGTAATCAGGGTGACCAGAACACAAACAGATCGGTGTTGCCTTGTACAATTAATTGATTGTAAGGTCATTTACTTCGAACGAGACCTTCCCTTTGAATGCCAAAGTTTAATACTAAAATAGAACTGACTTTTTGGATTCTTATTATGTTAAAAATTGCTTACGGAAAAATTTGGCTGAGCTAACTGAAGAACAGTTATATTTTAAACCTGTGTTTTTGTAGTATCACGCCTATATGCCTGAAAGGGTTCGGCAGAGGTACGCCCCAGTTGCTTAACCAGTTGTATTTAAGTGCCACGTCATTGGCCTAAAATCTATGGCCATCAATCAGGTAGTAATCCTGACCCCAAGCTGTTTCTATAAAATTACGCATGGGAAACAATCAGCTACACTCAAGCTAGGAATCGAACCTAGGGCCACCTGTTCAGCAGTAGCGCTCGTTACCACTAGACTAGTGCTGCAGTCTGACATTATCTCAGAAGGAGAAAAGTTTTTTTTTTTATTCCACAACGCCGTCTAGTCTCAAGCTAAGCAGAGCTTGTGTTATGAGTACTAGACAACTGATAAATATACTTATATATTTCTAAATACATAAAGTAATTACGATTAAGTAATTTACGAGTTTCTTTCCGAAACGACCCAGCATAATTGCTTATCTATAGATAAATTACACCCAGACACAGAACAAATGATCATGCTCATCACACAAACATTTGTCCTGGGTGGGAATCGAACCCACGACCCGGCATAGCAGTCAGGGTCACTAACCACTAGTCCAACAGGACAGTCAAAAAGTAGATGAATTAGGGAAAATTTCCTGTCACTACTATACATAATAACTATATGTATAGTATGTTTATATATTGTATGCTGTACGCATATTTGTTCAGGTTAAAGTAAGATTTAATCAATGTAAGTTAAAGTTTAATCGCAACTTATAGATTTGCTATACGAGAATTAGGAAGATAATCGTAAGCTCGCCTGTGCACTATTTTTAAAGTTTTGTGAACAAGAAATAAACAAAAATAAGGAAAATAGGCTTCCAAACACAGGTAGGCATTTATTTATTTATCTGCACTAATATAATAAAGAGGTAAAGTTTGTTTTTTTTTGTTTGTAGGAGGTAATCTCTGGAAGTACTGGTCCGATTGCTAAAATTTTTTGACCGATAGAAAACTGCTTTACTCCTGAATGACATAGGCTTTATTTTATGTTCGCGGACGAAGTCGTGGGCAAAAGCTAGTTCTTTATACATATACAAGAGTACAGAGGCGGACTTAATGCCTGAAGGCATTTTCTACCAGGGGCCGTATTATGACCTCTTAAAACCATCATGTTTTCGGTGTGAAAAAGAGACGGAGCTATACAGGACGAATAGCACTATCCTTTTCTCACACAGAAAACATGATGGTTTTAAGATGTCATAATACGGCCGCAGGCGATCTTTGGGTGATGCAGAGACAAATTGTGATAGGTGCAATATTAAACAATACATATTCAAACAACTTAGGGTATCGAAACAACTTACAAAGTATCGGAGTAAGCTCTTGACCCCGCGGCTGAACTCGGCGATCAGGCCCGGCTGCCTGGCTCTGCCTCACCACCCACAACTCCACGAGCACTTACTTCCGTTTCACTTTACTTCCGCAAAACGTAACAGCACGTTTTCAAGTAAGTTTATCATTTTATCTCTCTCAAAAGTGTTATTATTTGAAGACTGAATTGTGACTTGGTGTGTAAGTTTTACAATTATGTTTATATTTTTATATCATAAAGAATTTAATAAATCAAATCAATCATTTTATCTCTCACTCACTTCATTAATACTCGAGGTGATCATACACGTCTGACACTTTTCTCCTTCTAATTAAATTTTAAAGCTAGAACTACATATATTAGACCGACACACACGTGGACCACGCCTGATTTGTATGTAGAACGACGACGTCGCGTGGCGTGGATCAAGTGTAGCTCTACAAGTCTAGTTTCCATATAAAATGTATGGAGACCGACGCGCCCAGATAAACGTGTGTGGCCCCACGTGTGCGCAGTTTAGTTAGCTTGTTATGTCAGCAAAAATACATAGTCACCGAGCCATCCAGCCGACTGAGGGATTATTTTGTATTTGCAACCAGTTTTTTGCTGGCACTTAATGCCCGCTATGACCTGCCGTGACCTGTGTTGTACTTAGTGTCGGTGGTGTCTAAGTTATGTGCCCTTTTTAAATATTTTTGAGAAAAAATATATTATTATTTATTATAAACTTTATTGTACACCAAATAAACAAAAATACAGGACAAACATTTAAAAGAATAAGTGCACAATGGGCGGTCTTATCGAACAGGGCGATCTCTTACAGACAACCTTTGGATGGACTGAGAGAAAGGAGATAGACACGAACATAACATTGATTGATATAACATGGTGTAAAAACTATTGGAATCCATTCAGTTACTGGTTCCTGAACAAATTATATTCAAGTTTCACATAAACTAAAAATAATGTTATAAAGAGTTTGAGAAATACTCAACTTCATTCAGAAACCAGGAAAGGGTTCAATCAACATCTTCCATCTTTTGAAGATTTGATCAAAAATCTTCAATGGTCGATAACAAGCGCACTTCCCCTCTTGCGTAATGTTCCTACGGAGTGAAAGCGACAAGGATGGGGTCTTTGCCCCTGGTTCCCTTTCACGCCGTATTAGCGCTTGTAATCATGTGCTCAGGGGTCATTATGGCGGAACGCCAGCGTGTACGCTTCCCATTACCGCTGATTTAGTGATACGATTTGTTCTCGGCTTTCTTTTCGGTGTTTCCTACTGGTTTTGTGGACTAGCATTTGTTTGATTAGGAGCAATTATTTCAGTAAGTATATAAAGCTGATACATATCATCGTCTTCATCAGCCTTTTTAATGTTCCCACTGGTGGAACTTAGGCCTCCTCTCTCTAAGAGAGGGAATGGGCCGTAATCCACCACGTGGGCCCAGTGCGGGTTGGTGAATATCACATGTCTTCGAATTTTTGGTTCTAGGACATGCCAGTTTCCTCACGATGTTATACATATTTAAGATCCCTAATTATTTAAATATATAGTTGACTAGAACTTTAGATGATGATGGCCCAGTGGTAACGGCTCCGACTTACGAGTTGTAGGGCACGGATTCAAACACAGCCAGGCGCATTACTACTAGGACTTACTTATGTAAAGTGCCCGTGTTCATCACCACTACTCTCAAAACGGTGAAGGAAAACGTCACAAGAAAACTGGCATTTCTTAGAACAAAAATTCCAAGGCAAGTGACATCTACCAATCCGCACTGCCCATTCCCTCTCCAAGAGGAAGAAGCGAGAGGAAACATCATAAGAGCGATTATGCTATCAATTATTTAGCACTTTAAGACACGGTCCACCTCTTATCTTGTCCTCTGCGGGGAATTTCTGATGGGGAAACCCGTAGTCCTAGAACGAAAAGGGCAACTGAAGGACACAGGTGTGGTTTTACGTAGTAAGAGTCTGACACGCCCTCGCGCTCCACCCAAAGTGGGAGAAGTAATTAAATAATGTCTAAAAGACACGCAGCCAAAGTAAACACCACACCAAACTCACCACTGACGACACTGTGACGAACTAGCGAAGTTTTGAACCAAACAATAAGTACTGTTTAGTCAAAAAACATCGTCTTCATTCAATCACATAATCATTGTTATCAGACAACAGTAGCATTGAACCGAGTCACTTGATGAGGTATTTATTGCGAGATACAGCTGTTAGATAACAAGACGGATCTACGTTTACAACTGGTGCATTACGGAAGCGTCTGCAACGAATTACAAATCAATTGATTTGTCTTGCGTTTTGCAAAAATAGGCACATTTACTTTAAAAATTACGTAGACTATAGTATAGCATAGCATAATCAGCCTTTTTAATGTTACTGTTTACTACTGGGACTCAGTCCTCCTCTCTAGGAGTTTGAATGGGCCATAATCCACCACGCGGGACCAGTGCGCGTTGGTGAATGCCACATGTCTTCGAATTTTTGGTTCTACAACAAGAAGGATTCCTCACGATGTTTTCCTTCACCGTTTTGAGAGCAGTGATTATGAAGTAAATTACATTAAGTAATGCGCCTGGCTGGGTTTGAACCTGCGACCTACAACTCGTAAGTCGGGACCATTACCACTCGGCCACCACTGCTCTGAGTATAGTATAATGAAATACAAATAGAATTACGAATGTTAACCCATTATAGAAACACTTTGTCATTATTGACTTTACAGAAATATGCTTCTAGGTAGACAAATCAATACTCTACTAAGTTTTTATTTTAATGTTTGACTTGTTTTAAATATACATATTTAGTTAATGTAATGGCCTGAACTAAATATACTTCCTTAGCGTTAATTTTTAAACAACCTTTGAATAACAATTAGCAATTTGTTTTGACCATTTTTTAATCAACCTGAGTTTTTATTTTTACTTTGCCCTCACTAAGAATCGCTCCTAAATCGTGAGTGCTTTCATGTAAACATCTACACATATAAATAAAATTGGAGTGTCTGTTTGTAATATTGAAATAACCGTTTTTTACTACATGCATATGAATTTAATATACGGTACATACGCCAAATTAACATTTTTTACAATTTTTGTCTGTCTGTCTGTCTGATTGTCCTGGCTAATCTCTGAAATGGCTGGACCGATTTTGACGGGACTTTTATTAGCAGGTAGCTGATGTAATAAGCAGTAACTTAGGCTACTTTTTATTTTAGAAAGAATAAATTCAAAATCCACGCGAACGAAGTCACGGGTACAGCTATAAACATAAAATCACTTACACAAGACAACCAGATACTGAACAACTATGTATCTTTATATCATACAAATAAGGAATCGAACCAGCGATACGCAGTACAGTAGCCGATCAGTCAACCACTACGGACACAACAGTCCGGACTTTAAGAAAAATTAGTATTGAGTAAGTAGTATTACATAATTTTAGCCCTAGGAAACGGTAAATTGAGCGTCAGCCCGAGTTAGCAATTTTGCAAGTAGGTATGCGTAGGTACATACACCACTATTTTTTAATTAGTACACATACTTATAGGGCTTATTAGAAGAGCCCTTGTTATTTTATAAGTAAAATCTCAATAGATAATATTCATAAACAGCAAAGTTATTAGCGTTGGTTTTATGTCCCAAAATGTCACTCAATTTATGGAAATATTGTGCAGGCTATTGATTAATGAATGAAAAAGTGTCAATTATTAAGGAAAAACACTGCCCGCAGTATTTTCTACTAGCAATTGTTATGTTTGATTGATTCTATGATGAATTTACCTTTTCGTGGTCAATTTTAGGATTTCGGTTTTTCTACTTTTGACTACAAAAATATGATCAGTGACGGGTACAGATAGAGCCCCATTTTTTGTGTACTAATTAAAAAGTAGGGGTGTATATTATGTACGTTCAAAGTTCATACATCACTACTCAATTCCCCGCCACGTGTTAATGAGAAAATAATGAATGTCTACGTGCTTTGTGATCTTGGACTAATAGGCCTCCTCACTTACCGTCATGTTCCCGTCTGGCGCTGGATAACATTGTCCAAAGTCCAAAATGTTTGGCTCATTTTGCTTTATCATGTTTCGATCAGACCCGATACTTTCAGACATTATTGAAGAGTGGGATCTTCAAATATGGATACAAAAAATCAGATGACTTGAGATCCTCCTCCTTTTTAAGAAGTCGGTTAAAAAGTTATAAAAACCTCATTTTTTGTGTCCTACATCGGGTCGTTGTGCCATACAAATATTTGTACCCCTACTTATAACGTAAGTCGTAACTAGTGTTGCCAGGAGTCCCGATTTGCGCGGGATGTCCCGATTTTGAGGGTTCTGGGGACGCGTCCCGATTTGCGCCTGATCGGGACGCTAAATGTCCCGATTTATCAATAAATTAATTAAAAGCCATTATAATTACATATTACAAAGTAACGTATATCAGTAGCATTCGCATTATTGTCACAAATGTTAAGTGCGTTAAAAAGACACACGGCACATCTAGAGTGATTGTAGCCCTGGATCGCAAAGGACAACTGAAGAACATAGTCCACCCTAGAGAGAGAGTCAAATTATTATTTTTTATTTGTCCCGATTTATAACCCTAAATCCCGATTTGTTTTACCATCAGTCCCTAATTTTATTACAATCGGACCTGGCAACACTAGTCGTAACCCACATTCCATTTCTACTGCGTTAGTTTTTGTTTTATTTACTGATAACATGATTATATTACGAAGAATCCGGAGTCTAATGATACGGAGTCCTCTGACTGGTATGTTAAGTGAATAGTTGGTTTTTATGACTGTTTGTAACACATAAGCGTTACTTTTCAAATAGCTATCTTTTCGAAACGGGTCCTTGGGGCACATAAAGATTTTGGAATGTTATGTGTTTTGTAACTTTGTAAAAGGTCAAAATCATTTTAATTGAAATGATGAACGAAAAGGCTCATTTGAATATTTAAATTTACGGTTAAAAAATAACAAATATTAACAAACTACCTTACAACCACTAAAAACACCTCTCAGTGGTTATTGAAAAATGCCATAATAATTTGCAGTGGTCAATATTTTAAAGAGTTAGTTATACCATTCATGAACTATCAATCTACCTATCTTTGATCTAAAGGGCAGTCTATCTAAAAAGTCAACCGACTTGGGAATTTTGTATAATATTTAATTATTTAAAAAATACTTATATTTGGTACTTTTTATAAGATTCTTCTAGTAGTAAACAATGATCAATATCTCTTAACCAACCTTGATTATTGAACCGGCGTTGACTACGTCAGATTTCATTTTACCTTAATAATTACCCAAGTTGGTTGACTTATTAGACAGACTCTATCAATGACATTAGATTCACCTTCCACCTCATCATCGTCGTCTACAGCCTCTAACAGTTAACAGTCCTCTCCTTTTTCGAAACTGGAAAATGATTAAATAACTACTGCCGCTCTAGGTGGACTGAGAGAATGTGTCAGACTTTTACTGTCTACAACCACCTGGTTCCAGGACCGCGGTCACTTCACGTCAACCTCCCAGATCAGGCATCAGTCTTTAACCACCCTTTAGGCTTGATCTCCTTCTACGCTGACTTCTTCTTAGCGTGTCAATGGCAAAACTAATTAATTCCTTGCCTGGCCCAGAATTCGGCCACGGCAATGCCGTCCACTTCGATGTCAGTCAAGCGAACCGTCGGTCGCGTATGATAAAGGAAAGAAGCAATAAATATGCGGCGGACTGCAGCGTTGCTATGCGGAGGCCCATTAAACATTATAGAAAAACTACATTATGCACACATTACTGGTTTAGTTACAAGTACAAGTATAAGTACAAGTACAAGTATAAGTATAAGTTAATTTAGATAATATAGTATATTCTTAATTTTCTGACTCATTTGTATACACTGTGTCTACATCTCTCATCCAACTCTCCTGTCGAAGGTCTGCTGGAAGAAATTTCATTTGAAATAAGCAGTACCTTTGTACTCTTTTATCTGTATTTGTCCATTTCATTTTTAAGTGTTTGTGTGTGTACATAAATGAATAAATAAATGTGCCACACATGCAGATCTGGGCGCGTCGGTCTCCATATACACCGCTAAATTTTAATCGTTTTAATCCCGTGGAGGGTCGATCCGGTACATGAAACACTATCAATTTGTAAGGATAAAATAAAAAAATAAAGTACCTTTTTTCAAAACTCGTATTAATTTACGCATGTACGAAATTAATTTCTTTAAGGAAACGCCAGCTGAGCGAGTTCAATGACCTGTCGATAGTTTGTACGCAACGCCGACTACTAACTCCAGGTCATTGAAGCCGCTCAACTGACGTTTTCTTAAAGAAATTAATTTCGTACGTCCACCGGATTAAAACGATAAAAATTTAACGGTGTATTTCATATGGCAACTAGACTTGTAGAGCTACACTTGATCCACGCCACGCGACGTCGTTCTACGTACAGATCAGGCGAGTTACACATGTGCCTCGGTCTAACTAATGTAGTTCTAGCTTTAGTCACTTACAAAGTAACTTCAGCAAACTTGACCATCATCACACTCACGCACAAGCTCACCTTCCTCCACATTTCCTCACGACTCGATCAAATTATTTGAAGCGCCGAAGCGTACCGTATGTTCTTCACCTTATTCGATTAAAGGTTAGAGCTGCGGCCGATTATAGCAGTTACTGTTAAGTAATTAAACTGGTTAGTTTATTATGTACTTAGATAAGTAATTGATTACGGTTGTAAATGTGGATTGTCGGGTTACGATACTTATCGTAACCCAACCCGTAGGCTTGCGGATGACGAACAATGACTGAGTCGTCGACGGTGTATAGTGGTCCACGCGCATCTTAAAGAGATGTCATTTGTCACCGTAGGCCGATGCCAGAGACACTCCGTGGTCCACAGTGGTCCTAAAACGCAAAGAGCAACTAAAGGACAGGTGTGGTTTAAGTCCATAAGTCTAACACGCCTTTTCGCTTACTCTAGGGTATGTTCTATGTCCTTCGTCCTTCGCGGGACATTGACATTTCATTATTATCCAGGTCAGATAAAAATGAGTTATGCATAACCGCAATTCGCATGGAACTTTACTAAAAAATAAGTAGTAATTGTTTTGATTGCACTAAAACTAAGCCATTCCTATTCAAGAATATTTCCAAAATTTACCCACGGAAATCGAAATCAAAACATTTCAGCAGTTCTGTTTTTACTCCATTAAAACCCATCCTGGCTAAGATCTTCAAGAAAATAAAAAACATAACATTCGCAGTCATTGTTCGTATAAGTCCTTGGCATTTACCAAATATGTATCTTTGTTAACACGTTGAAAGCGGCACTCATTTTTGTATTATTACCAATCCTGCAGTACGGGGCGTTTAAGACCTCGTTAGAAAACTATAATTAGTAAGGGGCATATTAGACCCCGTAACGTTTAAGAAACTAAAAGTTTTATATTTTCAGTGCGGAATGAGGTCAAAGTGACCCCGTCATCATCATCTCACACATCTTCATCTCTTTCCTAAACTATACCTTTTTTGCCCTATGATGAGTTCCCTGACAGTTCATTTTTTTCCGTGGCACGCATACTACTCTAGATTACTAAAAAATAAACTGGCAAAAAAAATAAAAATGAAATGATAAAAAAAATATTGTCTTTCGTAATAAGTAAATTATTGTGGTTATAATTAACTGTTAATAAATTAAGTAAATAAAATAAAAAGTATAGAACTTAAAAATGTGTAATGCGTTAAACAGAACTTCTGCCAATAGAGATTGACACTACTCGACGACATACTAATCGACAAAATCGGAGCGGCCATCTTGTAATCGCATGTAACAGCAGAAAATTGGAAAAAAGTAATAGAAAAAACTATAACAGAGGACTGGAATAAATATATCCGGATCGACCGAATTAGGGCCAATAATTAATCATCGCGGTTAGTTGGAAAAGATTCCGATTCCGATATGGATACGAGTTCAAATCAAGAGTCAAGTTCTGACAGTGAATAATAAATAAATTATTATTTTAAACAGACTGCATTTTATTTACCACTAGCCGTCCCCCGCGGTTCCGCCCGCGTTATTTCAGGTTTTTAAATTATGGCCGACGGAATGTGTCTGGAAGTATTGGCGACTTGATTTTAAAGATATTGCCTACAAAATACGTAAAAATCAGCCTTGAGAAAATACGTGAAGTAACATCATTTTTTTGGGAGCTTTAAAGCGTCTGTTAAACAATACGACCGACGGAATGTGTCTGGGAGTATTGGCGACTTGATTTTAAAGATATTGCCTACAAAATACGTAAAAATCAGCTTTGAGAATTTACGTGAGGTAAGTAATAATTTTATGTACCTTGATTACCTGATACCTGAAAATTGGCCGTCTAAACAAGCTAGCAGGTAGGCATGCGTTCTTAGTACATACTAATAGTACTCAATCGTCCACATTTCGTTCGTCAGAAAATACGTGACGTCTAGCGGCCTTAAGATCTTGGACTAGTAGACTAGTTCTTGCGTGAAAAAATAACAAACATCCACACACGCATACAAACTTTCACACTTATCATCTATAAATCTAAAATCGGTAATCCGATTCCATTTTCTTTGCCAACTGATTCGTTATTGTAAAAAATCGATTAAATTTCGTTAGGTCACATCACTATAATTGTCAGACAAGAACTGTCAGGGAACTCATCATAGGACAAAAAAGGTATAATCCCAATTAAATACGGCCGCCGCGCAACAGAGAAGACTATGTTTTTCTTAGCCGCACCGCAAGGAAGGCACACGGGGTCTGTTAGACCTCGTTCCGTTTTGAACGATTGCGTTTGTCATTATATCAGCGTGAGGTTATGATATCAGTTTGCGAAGTGTTGTGCAATATAACATTGTGAAAGTTCCCCCTATTAACATTAATTGCAATTATCTTGGCAATTTCTTAATGATCTGACGTCATTCAGTTACTGTTGCAAAAATAAATGTTGAGTGAGATACAGATGGACTCAGTTGAGAAATCTTTAACTTGGCATTGCTACAGGGAAACAGGACCAGATACAAATCAAAACCCCACGGGTAGAATGCTGATGATTTCGTATAAGTCATAAAATCTTACTCTAGTCTATAGAATAGCCCTACAAAACTCTAGGGCTCTTATTTGTTTAAAATTTTATAACAAAGTACAAAGTATGTCTTTCGAAATGAGTCGAAATGAACATTCGATAATTCCCATAGTATTTGAGCCAAATCGTATGACAGTTCAACAATACCGTACTCCTGACTGTTTCTGTGACCCCCAAAATAAAGTCGCTAGCAAAGTTTGGGAATTCGCATCAAATGCAACATTGATGTTTTAGAAATATGAGTTTCCACCCGACCGCCTCTGCTGTCTCTCCGTCCGTCTGTCCATCTGTCTGTCCGTCTGTCAGCGGGCTGTATCTCATAAACCGTAAAAGTTAAAGAGTTGAAATTTTCACAAAATATGTATTTCTATTGCCGCTACAAAAATAAACAATAAAATTAAATTAAGATTAAAAAATTAAATGGGCTTCCTTTACAAGAAACGTGTTTTTCGCTCGATTTTAATATTGTAGTACCCCTTCGTGTGCAAGTCCGACTCACACTTGGCCAATTTTTGTTTATGGTTTAGTTCTACGTCAAATCAAATTAACTAAAAAAAGTAACTTTTTATACAGACATGACAATATTAAATATCATATCGCACCATAACACATTAGCACACCATAATTAAAACCAGCCTGGCAAGCTAAAGCGATCGCTCACGAGCGCGCTCGCCGGGGCGGCGGGCCAGAGAAAGTGCGTCCCAGAAGTCTTGTGGAAATGTGGACGACGTGTTGCGCAAGCGCACCTATGACAATGTCGGCGCAAGACACGAGCGGTCAAGTTCATCCCGGTTACGTTCATGTTGAGGATATATGCTAGTTTTATATAAATAGCACTGGGTACGTCTGTCCCGAGAGCAGAGGTGGCCGAGAGGTAACGGCCTACTTACGATTTCAAACCCAGCCAGGCACATTACTATGTATAATTTATTTCATCAACATTATAAGGCCGACTATGCTAAACAATGAGAAGGAATCTTGTAGTGAAACTAATCTCCAAATCAATTGTATGATTAACCTTTAAATGATTATAGCTATTCGTTTATCACGTACTCACTTCAGAATTTTACCTTATCTCTAACTTATCCCCCCTTCATCCCCCTTTTAAACTCTGACCCCAGCCCACTTAGCCCCACCCGCTACCGCTTGTCGCTCGCGCCGCACACCTGACCGCTGCGTCCCGCTACCGGCGCGCGCGCAACTTAAGGCACAGTGAAACTTATTAGCACCTGTTATGCGCTGTTGTTATTATTATTATTCACTTTTACTCGCTTAATGTTAATTGTATTGGTTACGTAATTTAATGGATGTGCGCTACTTGTTTAGTGCAAAATTATTATGTGTGTGTGTTTATTGCTCATCTAATTTAGATTTTTGCTAGTAGTAGTATGGTTATGACCCAAGGCAGCGGGATTATTTAAAATAATCACTGCGAATCTGTAACATAGAGGGTAATTGAAGGAACACGGTTGGGTTTCAGTCAGTAAAAGTCTGATACTGCCTTATACTTCACCCAAAACTGAAGAAGTTATCTGATGATTTCCTGTCACCAAAAAAGGAATATTTGTACGTATTCCCAAATGGTTAAACAGATTACATTACAGTACTCATACACCCTCGTTTAGCCAGTTAGGTTATGTTCAAATCCGCACTAGGTGGAAAGCGTGGTGGAAAACGGCCCATCTACCCTCCTAGAAAGAAGACCTGAATCCCAGCTTTGGGAACGTTATGAGACTGATTACGCTTATGCTTATATTCAAGTCCCATTGACAGTACGAATCGGAATATTCCCATCAACCGCGCGTCAATTCACATTTTGGGTTGCCAAAGAAGAATCCAAGATGGAAGCCATAATAAATCGTAGGTTCTGTTGGAAACCATAGTATTGTAGTCACACTTTTATTCAAAAACCAAATGGAAAACCCATTTGGTTTTTGAATAAAACTGTGACAAAATCTTTATAACAAAATGAAATCGTTTCTTTGAGAACATTAAAGTAAACAGAAGCTTTCACATTTGTGTCTCCAACAATATTTGATGGCTTCTCTCTTTTATCACTTAAAATATAAATAATTTATGCTAGAATAAATGTCTCATAGTTGCTTTATGAAATACTAGCTTTTGCATACATAAAATATAGCCTATGTCACTCAGGAATAAAGCATCTTTCTATCGGTGAAAAAATTTTCGCAAACGGACCAGCACTTCCAGAGATTACCTACGAGGCAAATAAAAAAACATAAAAACTAATTTTACCTCTTTATACTCGTAATATTAGTGTCGAAAAATATCTAATATACTTGAACGATATTTATTTTGCAAATAGGTTTAAAAAAAATACTACACATAAGGCCGATGCTTCCTAGCTGCCCTGTGAAGAAACACCGAAACAAACTCAGGGGTCAAAGTGTCTTTTAAAGTCTATACAGTAAATATGTAATGGTCAAATCATACGAGAACCATGCAGATTAGCGTTTGAGATAGTGGTTTAAAAAACATATAAATCAAAATGGGGAAAAAAAACATGTAAAACTAGTTTTCTATACAGCTTTATGCAAAAAATAACCTTGGAATACCAATGTCCAATGTGATCTATGAATGTGACATAGTCAATGGGCTCCAAAAACCATAAAATTCGTGTAACGTAATTATGCTGATTTTTTTAATGTTAATTTCTAAAACAACAAAAACTCCTAGCTAAAATATGGCGTCAAAAAATTCCTCCGAATCGCAGTCAACTGGTGTGTCCTTTAGGACACAGTCTTTAGACTGACGGCATTACCATTGTGTGACCAGTGTGACTACGTTTATATTCTCTGACCGAGGTAAAAGCCCTTGGGTCACGCGAAGTGTCAATTAGGCGTTTGGATGATTTTGTTCACGATGTACAAAATCTTCGCTTCGTTCAAGGCGGATGTCTACCTTACCTATCGAAGCTATCCTTACATAATATCTACTAGTACTGTAATATGGAATTATTGTAACAACATGCTTTTTTTTTTAAAAAAAGAATAACCATGGTGTTTCATGTTTCAGAAAACGACTAATTTGAAACCGTGCACTAGCATTTTACATTTTATAAGTGTCCATGTAAGCCTGAGTGAAATAAAATGATTTTGATTTTACCAACATCAACAATTAAAGAGAGTATTTTAATATGTTTTCGATCACGCATGCGGGATTGCCGCACGCGTAACCCCCGCAAATGTCCTTTTCATACAAGTATTCACGTGGGACGCGCATTTGTCGTCCATTATACACAACTAAGTTTTTCGTCATGCGGGGCAATTCCGCATGCGTAATGAAATCCGCACGATATTAGAAGGACATGACCAACAGCAGGTCCAACCGCTTACTATCATTCAAACAACATCTATCGCATGTGTTCGAAATTCAAAAGAGCTGTCGATGACGCGTCACGTCGTCACGTTGCGTCATGTCATCAGCTAATCGGCGCGCGCGCAACTTGACCGTTACTGTGGCGCATCAGCTCGCATGTCGCCCGCGCCGGTGTTATTACACCTCCACTCGCTCTGATTAGAAACCTCTTAATTACGGCATAAGTCACATCTTCACAGACTCTGCTATAGTCCGGTCCGGAACTAAATACCACTTGGACTTCCTGCATTTTATCTTTATGGTTCCAGTTTTTGATGGCCCAGATATCCCGTCTTTATAATAAGAGGTAAGATACCATATATTACATTTATATACAATAGTAAACTTTGTAAGATCAGAAAAAAAAACAGTTCTTTCGCGTGGTTTTGCTCGTGCCTCGCGGCTGCCACAAGAAACAGGCATTACTTGGATTTTAAAAGTCTACACAAGTGCCTATCATACCCAGCGTAACTGTTTTGTCTGTGAAATCATTTTCTTAACATGAACAATATTTCCAGAGATTAACTACTCCTACACTCATACAATATAAGACAAAAAAAAAAATACCATTACTTTCAAGGATTTTAGTTTCCGCACTCAGTCCATGACAGACCATCGTGCACGATTGTTTCCTCCGTCTCCATGCATGCTCTGCATAGGAGACTGTCCGTGACACCTAATGTGTGGAAGTGTTTGTATAGGGAGTAATATCCGATGATAATCCTCAAGACGCAAGCTGCTTCCGTCCTGTCGCAGACGACTTCTGGATAGGTTCTTGTTTAGATTCGGCATGCATGGCGCCTTGGCCTGCCTGCATCCTAGTGTTGAGGACCACCAGCTTTCCGCTTGCGCATGGACGTGTTCATGTAGCCTACCATACAGCAAACCAAAGGGAATAGGTACGATTAATTTGAGTCATATCATTAGCTTAAACAGTGATTAGCAGATTCTTTATTTAAAATGTTTTATAGAGAATTTAAAACTAATTAGTTTTAAGCTAAACATATGGAAAACGAGCTTTATCAAAGATAATAAAGTCAACACAAAGATACAAGTGTACTTCAAGTCACAAGCATTAACACTTCAAGCAAATCGATTAAGCACAACATCATTAAGGCTAGTCCTAAATATGACACTTACATTCAAGCTGCAGTGCACTGTGAGGAAACGTAATGCGAGCCATCATTTCATCAGACGCAGAGGTCAGCCCCAGCGCCCGGCGCATAGCGTGGCATAGCAAACAGCCACCAATTGCAACCGCAGCCGATTGCGTCCAGTTGGGACATGGTTACCTGCTGATAGGACGTGAGATGCAAATTGGCATGTCGCGGTTATAAAGTATGCGGTCCGACGGGAAATGGGGAAATGTCTAGTGGGGTGAAGGGCTTAGTAGAGTAACGGATCTTGTCATTACGGAGACGGAGCAATGAGTGAATAGAAATGGAAGCCTGGATAAAGTAGGTGATCAAGCGGAGGAGAGGACCGTCTTACGAGTATTGCCAAACAGATCTTGTAAAATAATAGAAAACTACTTAACAAAACCCAACTAAAAAAGAACAAGCTAAGCTAAGCTGCTAAGCGCAAAACTCAACAATGACAATCTGGATGAACGTTTTATAAATTTATTTTAAGCTATTGCATAGCTTCTATCGCGGGCCTTGAGCGTGGAGACCGAATCCAGAAATTCCGTAACGAAAATAACCTAACACTCCCCATTCATTTGTTTTCTGAGCGTGGTGACCGATAAGAAAACAAATGAGTTAACAATCAATCAAAATTCAATTCAATGTGTGAAAGTGTAACTTCAATTAATATCAAAGAAAAAAAAACAAAGGAAAAAAAAATACTGCATAAATAAAATAAATAAATAATTATAATTGCATAAGTTGATAAAAATGCTATGCAATAGCTTTACCGCGGCAGTCCCCGCGTGCCACACGTCTTTTTTTTTGAGTTTCACAAAAGTTTGAAGTTTTTTATGAAGAGAAAATTGGAATAATTGCTAGGAAAAAACCGTAAATAATATTTTTTTTCTTTATTACCGTCTATCAAGCCTATTAAAATAGTTTTTGACAGAATAACGGTTATTAGGGAGTAATTTATAATGCGTGCATATAAGGAAGAAAAAGCCGAATTTCAAAGATTTGTAACACATGTGTGAAACTAGGGCGAATCACTTGTAAACTATGCTTAGTTTAAAGCTACTATTTATTTATCAAGTCATTTGATTTTAAATGTCCAATAGATTACAATAAAGCACTGGTACAATAAGCACGAATATAACCTTGGAACAGCAAACCTAACAGCGATTATAAATCAACGCCCACATTTTTATAAATCACAGTATCAAACACTTTAATTATGTTTATTTCTTAATTCTGAATAAGTACCTAACTATCTAAATTATATAGAACACTAGCTTTTGCCCGCGCGGCTTCGCTTCCGCTCTTCCCTGCTCCACCCTGCTATACCCTACTCTACCCTACTCTATCCTACTCTATCCTACTCTATCCTACTCTATCCTATTCTACCCTACTCTACCCTAATCTACCCTACTCTACTACGAGTATACCCTACTGTACCCTACCCTACTCTACCTTACTCTACCCTACTCTACTACGAGTATACCCTACTGTACCCTACCCTACTCTACCTTACTCTACCCTACACTACCCTACTCTGCCCTACTCTACTCTACCCTATACTACTCTAATTTTCATTTTTTTTCCATAAGAACCTTCTCCTCACAGAACACCACAAAAAAAGAATTAGCGAAATCGATCCAGCCAATCACGCGTGATGGCGTGACCAAGGAAATAAGGATTCATTTTTATTTATATAGATTACTGACACCCCGGATATTGTCATTCGCAGATCTTTGACAGTCGTTATACATAAGTAGTCACACGCCATAAAGTATAACCGTCAGTCTAAACAGTACCCCTGGCCAAGTTGTTAATCTGAAATCGTTAACGCTAGCAGAAAGCTTCAAATGTACGGGAATGACGTCATCTCAACGCAGTCACGTGGTCAGAACAAAAGAATTGACGGCGCGGCCAACTCGAAGCGTTCGGCGCAAGCGAAACGGTTGCAACTTTGCTAGGGGGGCTGATGATGAAACTTAGAGACACGAAATACCGTGCTGCCCGGTAACTGGGTTGGGGAAGTCTCATAGGGAATCGCTAATTATAAAAACATGGATATTACGTCTACCTCGGACAGACAGTCCAGTTGGGTAGGTCTAACTTCGAGAAAGAGGTCAACCGTCGAATCCAACTCGGTTGGGCAGCGTTCGGGAAGCTACGCGGTATCTTCTCGTCCAACATACCACAGTGTCTCAAGACGAAAGTCTTGCCAGTGCGTGTTGCCAGTGATGACATATGGCTCCGAAACGTGGTCGCTCACAATGGGCCTCATCAGAAGGCTTAAAGTCACCCAAAGAGCAATGGAAAGGGCTATGCTCGGGGTTTCCTTGCGTGATCGAATAAAAAATAAAGATATCCGCAGGAAAACTAAGGTTGCCGACATAGCACAAAGAATTGCCAAACTTAAGTGGCAATGGGCAGGGCACATTGCTCGCAGAACAGATGGCCGTTGGGGCTGAAAGGTTTTGGAGTGGCGACCGCGTACCGGAAGACGCAGTGCTGGAAGGCCTCCTACAAGGTGGACCGATGACCTGGTGAAGATAGCAGGAAACCGATGGATGCGAGACGCACAGGAACGTTCGATGTGGCGACGCTTGGGGGAGGCCTATGTCCAACAGTGGACGTGTATCGGCTGAAATGATGGATATTCAGCCGCATCCGATTAGACTGGTAGCCGATCCCAGCTAGTTGTAAAAAGTCCAAAATACCTTTTTATAAGTCAGATAACTTCGCAAACGCCAATGATTCACCAGCATTTCCCCATGGTTTGCTCTCGTGAACTTTTACAAAAAGAACTGTGCATTTTTCCGAGGAAAATGGTAGTTAGTTAATCCTGTATCCTGTATGTTCCTAAACGTATAAACTCGCATACATAAAAAAGGACAGTAATTCTCTTTACTAAGTAATAAAACCTCACGACAATATTTTAAATTGGTTGTTATCTGAGTGATCACAGGTCACAAGGTTGCCAGGTTATTGCAGTGATCTACCATTATTAATGTATTACAGATTAATCTCGAAGCGAGTGGTCCTTGCAGCCTTGCGTATGCGCAGCTCAGTGGCCCAAATAGGATTATGTTTGTAACACATAATGATGATGATTTAGCGATCATTAGAACAACTCTTGAGAAACAAGCAATGCAACGCAAGCCTATCAATAATAATAAAAAAACAATGTGGCCAATGTTATTGTTGTTGTTGTTAGTTCAGATTTTTCATTTATTTATTTATGTACACAATACTTAAAATAAAAGAACAAATACAGATAGAAGAGTACAAAGGTGCTGCTTATTTCAACGAAATTTCTTCCAGCAGACCTGCGACAGGAGAGCTGGATGAGAAGCGTAGACACAGTGTGTATGAATACGAGTAATTCGTTTTTGCTGTTAGGCTCGTGATTAACCACTATCTCACCTGATAGAAAGCGATGATGTGGTCGACGTTGGAGCACGCTTCCCAAAAAGTAACCTATTCAGTCTTTACATAAAGATCCCCCAAGTTGTAGCTATCAGGAAACACAGACTCCGGCCGGGAGTTCCACTCTTTAGCTGTACGCACAATGAATGTGTTCCCAAAACGATTTTGTGCGTATGGATGTTTTTTTTTTTCGATGGCAAAAATCATCTTATGACAACCCCCGCTCTTGGGCGGAGCGGGAGATAGTGTCAGACTCTTACTGACTAAAAAACCCATCCCGTTCCTTCAAGCCTTCATACCGGGGCTCGAGCGCCCTTTCGGATAACCCTGGCCCCAGTAGGCTTCGACCCGGCTGGGTCCCTGCTGTTGCTGACAACTCTTTGAGACGCGCGGGAACAGTGCGCGCCGTCGACGACTTGGGCTTGGTCCGGACAGTTACGATGTCCACCGTGTAGGATCCGGTGTGTTAATTCGATCTTAAGTTTTTATTTGGAAATATAATAAGATGATTGGCCAAGGGCACTCTGCTCACTGCTCACTGAGCAGAGTGCCCTTACTGTCTACTGGCAATGAAAAAAATTGCCATATAATTAATATTCAAACTGGTGTTACAGCATAAAACTCTTTTTTACTTTTTTCATTTATTTACTTACTACTTTACTTTTGACTTTTTTATATTCATATAAAATATTCAGCTGCCACAGACAGACACAATTGCACCACAGTCGGGTGTGTGCAGAAAATTAAAATTCAGAATTATTTCGAGCAACTTAAGGTTAATGATTACTTTAAAATATGAAACAATTTATTAAAATGGAACCATTTCCTAATTTTGACACATGCCAACCCAGAACTTTATCCGCAAATATTTTATATACCTACAGCGAGTGGTTTTTTTTTTTCAATTTCAACTTGTTACAATTAGGAATATATTTCAAAAACTTAGTCAGTAACACCAAGGCGCTGATTGCCTTCCTTGAGGAGCTGTGGTGGATCAAATAACACATTTGTCCCAGCAAAATATGCACTTTAGACGTGAAATATTTAGAAGGCTCATAATAAACTAGTGCGCCTTACCATCAACGATTGCATCACTGCTTACCATCAGGAAGGATCGCAGTCAAGCACTAGTTTATATCAGATAAAAAAAAAGTTGTCGACACAAAATAATAAGTACCGCAACTTTAGTTATCATCAATTTTTTTTTCGAAATTGGCCATCCACGGTGTCTTGCAAAATTCACCCGACTACATATTTATCACATAGTAATTCTTTCAGATATATTCAGTGCGTAGTACTCGGCGCGGAGTGGACTCGGAATGAACCTGAGAGCGGGGTCATCGACCCGCGGCGCCTATCCATCGACTCACCTTGACATAGATCTCGATACTATCCACTCTAGCATTGCATACAGCTTTTTACTGCCGCTTTTCTTGTGCATTCTCGGTTTTTATTGGTGTTGTCTTTTAATTAAAATGAAACTGGTTGAGTTATTTATTGAGGTGTCTTTTCTAGGTTTTTTATAATCGAAGTTTTGTACCTACTTTATGTTTTAAATCGAAGTAGAAATAGGTTGGTCATAATTTAACTAAATAGCCTGGAATATATGTTATTTACATTCAAGTGTCCTTTTTTTTTTTTTTTTTTTTCCGATGGGAAAAATCATCTTATGACAACCCCCGCTCTTGGGCGGAGCGGGAGATAGTGTCAGACTCTTACTGACTAAAAAACCCATCCCGTTCCTTCAAGCCTTCATACCGGGGCTCGAGCGCCCTTTCGGATTACCCTGGCCCCAGTAGGCTTCGACCCGGCTGGGCCCCTGCTGTTGCTGACAACTCCTTGAGGCGCGCGGGAACAGCGCGCGCCGTCGACGACTTGGGCTTGGTCCGGACGGTTACCGGACGGCCGGACAGCGAGCTACCCATTGCTCTCTGTCCGCAAGCCCGCAAGTGTCCTCAATATTACAAAGCTTAAGTGTTCGTTTGTTTGAACGTACACATCTCAGGAATTACTGGTTCGAATTGAAAAAACATTTTAGTGTTAAATAGCCCATTTATTTAGCAAGGTATCACGCAGCGAGTAGTAGGTACCTAACCAAAGATGCTGATGAAAGTTTAATATACCTATAGTAATAGATTTTTACAGAAAATTATATCAACCAATCTTTATTTGTGAACATAGGTATAACAATAAACATTTTAGTGCTCTATGTCCTACCAATGAAATTGGTGTACAAATATGTATATTAGTATTTTAGTAAGTAATATGTAGAATCCATACAATGTAATGTAAATAATATCAAATAAATTTACTATGAATAATAAATAAATTTCAAATACATTTCAATGGTAATAATAAAGGGCTGGTAATGTCATAGTTTATCATTTAGAAATTCTTCAATAGAGTAATAAGTCTTATCTATTAGAAACAAAAAACAATTTACTTTTGAATTTGCGGACATTATCTTCATTTCTTATATTCTGCTCTACTTATAACTGCTGAGAGTACATAACACACTAGTAATTATCTTTCGATTTGAATATATTGACAAAACTTTATAATGTTACGGTGAACTCAATTTCAACGCGTTTGTCGTTATTCCTAGCCTAGCCCCTGTAGCCAAGTTACAACCGTTTCGTTTCGATTCTCTTGCGTCGAACGCCTCAATTCGGCCACGCCTCTAGTTCCTAGTTCTAGTTTAGTTGTTCTGACGTCATCTCAACGCTCAGTCACGTCACGTTGTCAGAACAAAGGAACCGGAAGCGTGGCCGACTCGAGGCGTTCGACGCAAGAAAATCGAAAAGAAACGATCGTAACTTGGCTTAAGGGGGCTGAAAAGGAAAAACCATATTGAAAATCGATAGCGGAAGTGAGAAACACTTTCACTTACTGTTAGCAATAGATCATCTGCTTGTACACAAAACAACGGATATCGTGATAATATCCGTTATTACTGCTTTGCTCGTTTACATTATCTGATAGTAAAAGTTCAAGTTAGTACTTTATGTCAAGGGAACAGAGCTCATTATCGTGTGGTTTACTGAAGCGCGTGCAAATGGCCCTGTCCGTCATTGTCGTACTTTTGTCGGAGTAAGTGATAGTTAACAAGTGGTTGATCTCACCTTCAACAGTAAGATAAAAACACTTCACATAAGGATGTAATTATTTATTTTGGGACCTTATTTCAAGAACACTGTTACTCGAAAAACCAAAACTACAATGTTTTATATGGCTATAAATAAATGTAATGGGTATGACTAACTTTTTTTTTTTTTTTTTTTATAATGGATAGGCTCGCGTTTGACCACAATCTCACCTGATGGTAAGCGATGATGTGGCCGACGATGGAGCACGCTTGCCTAGAAGCAATCTATTCACTCTCGACTTAAAGACCCCTAGGTTATAGCTATCAGGAAACACAGACTCCGGCAGGGAATTCCATTCCTTAGCTGTACGCATAATGAATGTACTCGCAAAACGCTTTGTACGTATAGGTGGGATGTCCACCATGTACCGGTGGCGCAACGCCGTACGTCTTGTGGTCCGATGATGGAACGGACTTGGCGGAATTAAATTGTGTAACTCTAGAGCACACTCCCCGAAGTGTAAACGATGATAACTCTTTGTTTTTCTGTGATGAATTAGAACTGCGACAAAACAGAAATAAAAGTGATTATAGCTCAATAAGTTCAAAGCAACAAACAAAAGTGGCCAACACTCAATAAGTTTAATTAGAACTGCGACAAAATAGACATAAAAGTGGCCAAAGATCAATCACTTCATAGTATCAAATAAAAGTAGCCATAGCTCATACTTTTTCTTGGAGTGTCAAGTCTAAATTATCAGCCTGTACCATCCCTGCAGCTAATGCTAGCTATGCATACGCCTCCTTTCGAGTAATACCAAGTCGGTCTATAGACCAGGGTCGATAATTTTTAAAACCAAAAAAAATAATAGTAGGATGAAACCCATTAGAAAAGGAGGAGAATATTATAAAAATGAAAGGAAAAATAATTTACGGGCGATTTGAGGTCGGGAAGGGGATGGGGGTGAGTTTTTAAGGGTAAAAAACGGTTTTTCTCGATTTCCGGCAAAACTAAAAGTCCTATGGAAAAAAGTCAAATGGCAAAGTTGTAGGTAATAAAAAGATCTAAAACTTTTGTATTCACACTTTTTTCACATAACCTCAAAATGTGTGTGAAAAATTCAAAAAACCAAGTTTTTGGTTTTTTAATTTTATCTTTTTCAAAAAAAATTTTTAATTCACGAAATTTGGTGAAAACTTACCTTTTTATGTCCCAAATACGCTGTAATTTATTTGAGTAGAAATATTTATTTGTTCACATTATTTTGAATTAATATCGAAAAAGCACCCCAATTTTCAATCGAAAATTCACCCGTCAAAATGTCGGCTGTTTTCAAAAAGTTGGTATGTTTTCTGTTCGTTGAAATCTCTACTTTCCGATGGTGAAAAAAAATATATATGTTACCATAGTAAATCTTCTCAGAAAATGCAAAAAATCGAAAAAAACTCGAATTCAAATTTTTTTTTTAATTATTATATACAATTTTGAGCTATTTATTAAAATTTACACTTTAATTACTCGAAAAACGTAAGATTACATGTTTTTACATTTATAAAAAAAAAATGCAAATCAAAATATACTACTATAATTAACAAACAAATAAGTTAATAAGATTAATATTTAATAAGACATCTACAATATTTGGAGAAAGTAGTCGAATCTTCTTTAAATTATATGCGTAGATGCCTATTTATAACTATTTTTAGATAACTTATATACCTGAGTGACCTACGAAAAATTTTAGCCCATCAAAAGGTATTTCATAGAGAAGTGGGGAAGGGGCTAGGCGGGTCTGGGTCTTTCTACATACATACCTACTATTTCGTAGCAGCTGTAACAACCGTTAGCCTAGCCAGTATTCGAAATACAGTACAGTATACAACATCGTTTATAAAAATACACGTGCACGCTGAGTTTCTTTAAGATAATTGTGACAAGTTTACTAAGATTAAAAAATAATAATCTCCTTTATTTTGCACAAACAAATTTAGTTACTCCCATGAAAAAAAAATATTTCAAAATATATAAAAAATATATTAAGAATCTATAAATATATATAAAATGTATATCGTAAATATATTTTTAATAACTAACTTTTGGCCAATTTTCATGTATATTTCATATATTTTAAATATATTTTAGATACATTCAAAATATATCTTAAAAGACATAAAAACATAGCTAAAAATATAAAAATAAAATATTTTGAATATATCTAAAATATATTTAAATTATATGAAATATACATGAAAATTGGCCAAAAGTTAGTTATTAAAAATGTATTTACGACATACATTTTATATATATTTATAGATTTTTAATATATTTTTTATGTATTTTGTTTGAAATATATTTTTTTCATGGGAGTAACTAAATTTGTTTGTGCAAAATAAAGGAGATTATTATTTTTTAATCTTAGTAAACTTGTCACAATTATCTTAAAGAAACTCAGCGTGCACGTGTATTTTTATAAACGATGTTGTATACTGTACTGTATTTCGAATACTGGCTAGGCTAACGGTTGTTACAGCTGCTACGAAATAGTAGGTATGTATGTAGAAAGACCCAGACCCGCCTAGCCCCTTCCCCACTTCTCTATGAAATACCTTTTGATGGGCTAAAATTTTTCGTAGGTCACTCAGGTATATAAGTTATCTAAAAAATAGTTATAAATAGGCATCTACGCATATAATTTAAAGAAGATTTAACTACTCTCTCCAAATATTGTAGATGTCTTATTAAATATTAATCTTATTAAATTATTTGTTTGTTAATTATAGTAGTATATTTTGATTTGCATTTTTTTTTATAAATGTAAAAACATGTAATCTTACGTTTTTCGAGTAATTAAAGTGTAAATTTTAATAAATAGCTCAAAATTGTATATAATAATTAAAAAAAATTTTTGAATTCGAGTTTTTTTCGATTTTTTGCATTTTCTGAGAAGATTTACTATGGTAACATATATATTTTTTTTCACCATCGGAAAGTAGAGATTTCAACGAACAGAAAACATACCAACTTTTTGAAAAAAGCCGACATTTTGACGGGTGAATTTTCGATTGAAAATTGGGGTGCTTTTTCGATATTAATTCAAAATAATGTGAACAAATAAATATTTCTACTCAAATAAATTACAGCGTATTTGGGACATAAAAAGGTAAGTTTTCACCAAATTTCGTGAATTGAAAAATTTTTTTGAAAAAGATAAAATTAAAAAACCAAAAACTTGGTTTTTTGAATTTTTCACATACATTTTGAGGTTATGTGAAAAAAGTGTGAATACAAAAGTTTTAGATCTTTTTATTACCTACAACTTTGCCATTTGACTTTTTTCCATAGGACTTTTAGTTTTGCCGGAAATCGAGAAAAACCGTTTTTTACCCTTAAAAACTCACCCCCATCCCCTTCCCGACCTCAAATCGCCCGTAAATTATTTTTCCTTTCATTTTTATAATATTCTCCTCCTTTTCTAATGGGTTTCATCCTACTATTATTTTTTTTCACTTTTTATTATTTTTAAAGGCTTCTACCCTGGTCTACTAATGCACTCTGATGGCAAAAATCTTCTATATTTTCAGCTTTTAACCAAAAGTTTTGCATAAATGATTATGATATGATTCAAAGCATTTTATTTCAAACTAGCTGTGCCCGCGACTTCGTTCGCGTGGACTACAGGATTTTGAATTTATATTTTCTAAAATAAAAGTAGCATATGTTACTCCTTATTACATCAGCTACCTGTCAAAAAAGTCCCGTCAAAATTGGTCGAGCCATTTCAGAGATTAGCCCGGACAAACAGACAGACAGACAAAAATTGTAAAAAATGTTATTTTGGTGTATGTACCGTATACATATTCATATGCATGTAGTAAAAAGCAGTTATTTCAATATTACAAACAGACACTCCAATTTTATTTATATGTATAGAAGATAAACCATTTACAGGCGCTTTTGAAATCCCAAGAAGTCAGTCAGTCATAAATGATGCTAATTGCACATTTCAAAGCTCTAAAATATCTCAGTTAGGTTTTAGGAACATGTTTCTAGTCGCTACTGTGAGTGGAAGTTTTCCTTCACCGTCTTAAAAATGAAAGAAAGAAAGAAAAGAAAAAAGAAACATAATCAGTGCGAGGCCAAAAAGGTACCTAACTCAGCATAATATGCGCAAAAATGGAAAAATGAGAAAAAAAAATGAAAATGGAATAATGAATGAAGCTTCCGGAATAAACAAAAGATGACAGTGAACATGACCGACTCTGATAATTACATGGAGGTCAGTGTGGTCGACAGAGAGACCAATGTCCTCATTTATTACATTTGCAGTTCATGCAAAACTCGCTAATGTCAGTGTCAACTTCTACTTTGTACTTAACATATGCGAGTCTGGCCTTTAATGAACAAAACAACTAGCGATTAAACAGCTAGCTATTTTATTCTAACCTAATTTCGTCAATAGACAAACATGAATTGATTAATAAACTATTTGCTGCCAGCGACTTTGTCCGCGTAGTAATAGAAAATTATCACAAGGGAACATTTTCTGGGATAAATAATATCCTATGTGCTATTAAATTATAAATCACATTCATTTATTTGCTAGTATGGGGTAATTACGTAAAGTTGTTAAAAAATTAGTTTAGTCCAACCATATTACACCGTTAGGCATCCAAATTAAAAGCTTTGTTATTGTATGTGGGCCTGCGGATGGCGAGCGATGGGTAGCTCGCCGTCTGGCCGTCCGGTAACTGTCCGGACCGAGCCTCAGTCGTCAACGACGCGTAGTTAGACGCGCGCCTCAAGTAGATGTCAGCAAAACCGTAGGGACCCAGCAGAGTCGTAGCCTACTAGGGCCATTCTTAAAGGAAAACCCGGAGCCCTGGAGCACAAGGCAAAGAAGGAAGGAGGAGGTTTTAGTCAGTAAAATTCTGACACGCTCCTCCGCTCCGCCCAAGAGTGGAAGAAATTATTGGTTGATTTCCCACCTAAAAAGTAACTTACTGTACAGATACCGGCACGGATCTTGAGCGCTGGCTTGAACTTGAAATCGCGCAGACTTGAATGAGAAGTGAAGTATTGAGTCTCTTTAGTGGTATGAAGTGAGACGCAGGAGCTGGGAGTACATCTTCGTAGTGACCGTGATTGGCTCGACGATGTGTACGATGCACAAATTGATCCTCACTCTTTCGCCGAGCGCTCAAGATTCGTGCCGGTATCTATACTAGGAATTTTATTTACACTCAGCTTTGAAGGCTGTCACGCATAACCATAACACCTGAGTCCCAAGGTTCCCTATTACCCACACAGCCTGCACAGCACTGTACTGTGCACAAAACTGCACAACATTGGAAAGTGCAGGCGCACAGCGGCAGCAGAGGTCAACCACTCTGAAACTATAGGAAGCTAACTAGATCGGTGTCGCTCTTACAATACTGTTCATTATAGCCCACAGGCTGCGTGTGCGCAACATTGTGCGTACAATACAAAGTGCTGTTTGAACACAGTTAACCGCTTTACACTTTATAGCTTTACAATTGATGTCTATGGAGTTTTACACGCAAATAACTGACTTTTCAATAAAGAATAAAAAATCCTTTTATTCTTTATTGTACACTAGCTTCTGCCAGCGGCTTCGCCCGCGTACATAATGTATAGCCTATAGCACTCAGGAATAATGTAACTTTTTACCAGTGAAAAAATTTTTTGAATTGGATCATTAGTTCCAGAGATTACCCCCTACATACAAACTTACAAATTTTACCTCTTTATAATAATATTAGTATAGATAAAAAAAAACATACATTCAGCGGAACATAGAACCTCCTCCTTTTCGAAGTCGGTTAAAAACATAACATAGTACACAGTGATTTGACAGTTCATGCACAAAGGCGAGCTTAACTCAACAATGAGTTTTCTCCCAGCAATCTTTATATACTGCTAGGTTATATTCTAATACACAATTAGGCCACAATTAGGTATATAAAGTTGCTATAAATATCTATTTTTGTACAAATTTACTTGCAAAAATTACAAATATAATTAGCAAAGACATTAAATATATATAAATCTCTTTGATAATTAGCACTAGCCTTTCTCGCGACTTCGTGCGCGTACATAAAATATAGCTTATGTCACTCAGGAATAAAGCAGCTTTTTATCGGTGAAAAAATTTTAGCAATCAGACCAGTACTTCCAGAGATTACTTCTTACAAACAAAAAAACAAAACAAACTTTACCTCTTTATTAAATTATTGTAGATAAATAAGACACCCAACTTAATTTATCTAAGTTATTACTTAAAGATAAAATACAATTTTATATATTCAAATACTCTTCGATATTTACAAAATCGTAATGGTATTTGATAACATCCTTTATATACGTTGCGTTTAAAAAACTTATCGATTTCACGTATAAATAAGCAGGAAGTGTTATTTTGGAAAGTGTCGCCATATGAACGTTTACCAAAAGGTTACGGAAACACGCTCCAAGGCAATCCGTGTCATTTATTGAAATAAATAGCCCGTGTCAGAAAATGCCGGAACAACCGAGTTCATCTTCATTTGATACCATACGATGACTTTATATAATAACTGCAAACTTTATATTAAAGCGACGACTCTTTGGTATTTTTTTTTATTCGTTAGCCTGTTCTGTACCACTCCTGGGCAAAGGCCTTCCTCCACTCGTTCCATCTATCTCGCGCCCGGGCTTCTTATTGCCAATTCTGGTGGAATCTATCTAGTTCATCGCGCCATCTCCTTCGTGGTCTACCGCGACCCCGACGCGCTGTTTCAGGGCACCAACTTTGTGCTACTTTGGCCCACAGTTTGTCGGGCATGCGGCAGACGTGTCCAGTCCCACTTCAGTTTGGCAGCCTTTTGAGCCACATCAACTATTTTTGTATAAGTTTGTAAAAACTTGATACCATTTTAACAAGCTTTTCTTAGTCATGATGCTGAAAATTACGCTTAATATTGCACTTACTACAATTTGTCTCTGCATCACCCAAACATTGGCTGGTAGAAAATGCCTTAAGGCATTAAGTCCGCCTCCGTACTCTTGTGTGCATTAAGATTTAAATAAATAAATCGGATTAACACAAATACGTTCTGCAGATACGTTTTATTTACTACTAGTGTCTGCCAACGGATTTGCCCGCATGAATGTAGCAAATACTAGCCTAATGGCATTCTACTGGTGAAAGAACTTTAAATATCAGCCCAGGATTTTTTATGTTGTGTATTTTTGTAAAATATTTTTTTTTTTGTCTTTTTGTATGTGAATTCATTTGTTCTTTGTATAATCATGAACTTATGCGAACCCGTAACTTGACGTAAAAAAACAATTAGTTGCGGAGAAAAAAGTTGCTCGTGTGCGCCATCTCTAAGAATAGATGTCTAGCCTGGCATTTATCAAGTGTTTCATCTGTGTGTTTTTAGCACAATCAGCCAAAAAAACATTATGGGTCGTATACTTCGCAGTGCTTATTCGTAGATGTTACGTGTCTTTCTCTCTTCCATTTTCTCTTTCTCTTTTTTTATTTTTTTTTCTCTCTTTCTTTTTTTTTCTTTTTCTTTCTTTGATGTTTTCTGAAGCTTTGACTCTAGAACATTTCCTTCAACATTTTATGTTATAATTTATTAAATGATTCTTTCTTTTTTTGCAGTGGAGGACGCAAGCGGGCGCTACACGTCCATGTTCTACTGGGGCAACAACTACTGGACGGGCTCGGCCGAGCTCTGCGACATCCTCAACGAACAGCACTCGCCCGTCCAACAACGCAACAGTTAGTACCACAGCTTGTTTTTACGATTTCAGGACTTATCAACGAAGTATGACTACAGTTAGGAAGCCTACTGTGGCTACGGGTCGCCTTTGAAAGTTAAACCTTTGGTCCTGAAACGCAAAGGCAAAGGATATAAAGGAAATAACAATAATATTCCACAACTCTCACACAACGCCGTCTAGTCCCAAGCTAAGCAGAGCTTGTGTTATGAGTACTAGACAACTGATAAACATACTTATATATTTCTAAATACATACATAGATAAATAATTACACCTAGATACAGAACAAATGATTGTGCTCAACACACAAACATTTGTCCTGGGTGGGAACCGAACCTACGACCTCCGGCATAGCAGTCAGGGCCACTAACCTCTAGACCAACAGGTCAGTCAAAGAAGGAATATAGGTGTAGTTTTAGTCATCATGATCAGTCTTTTTTAATGTTCCCACCGCTGGGACTCAGGCCTTCTTTCTAAGAGAGGGAATCCCACACACGTATATACACGAATAATTAGTTTTAGGACATGCCGGTTTCTTCACGATGTTTTCCTTCACCGTTTTGAGAGCAGTGGTGATGAAATAAATTACACAAAGCAATGCGCCTGAGTAGGTTTGAACCCGCGACCTGCTACACTGAAGTCAGGGCCGTTACCACTCGGCCAACACTGCTCTATAAAGGCAAAGGCGGGTAAAGGCACAGAAAAAGTAATAATTTAGTAGTAAAGGCAGCACCATTACCTATTATTGTCTCAGTATGCCACCAAATCTGTACTTCTATGAAGTTATTTTCATCAAATAATTTATCAAATACGTATATGTAATAAGTGTGTCTTGTAAGAATCTCGCAATTGTCAGTTAGTGCGGTACTCGACAGCTAAGTAGTCTGTGTTGTGTGCCGCAATGCGTTTATTTTTGACGGGTCTTATGAGGTTAGCACGCGATGTGCTCTCAGATAACTATGGTGGTTGTAGGTATATGTGGCTTAGATAGCTAGCGGATAGGTGCAGTGCGTGAAGCTTGACTCCGACTGTCATTTTGAGATCATTGATAATCGTTACAGGTAGTCAGAAATGTTCTCAAGCCCAGCTCCTCAAGTATTGCCAGATCGAACGCTACGTAGCCAGTCTCATTACATAATTTACAGACCTCTTAGGTATATCTAAGATGCCTTAATAAAGCAGAAAAAAACAACCTTATTAAATACAGTAGGTACTTTAATACTGGAACACTTTGTCCTCGTATCGCAATGAAGAAGTGTTTTTATTAACCCAAAAAAAGTTTTTAGTTCTTTTAAACGTTACGAGGTCTAATAAACCCCTTAACGTCATAATGATAGTTTTTAAACGAGGCTTTTAACGCCCCGGTCCACAGGAAAGGAAATAATACAAAAATGAGTGCCGTTGTCAAACGACAAAACAAATAAAGTACCTTATAGGAAGCATAATCATTTAGCCAAAAAATATTAGTAACTAGCTTTTGCCCGCGGCTTCGCCCGCGTGCACTCAGGAATAAAGCAGTTTTCTGTGGGAGAAAATTTTAGCAATCGGACCACTACTTCCAGTAATTACCTCCTACAAACAAAAAAATCAAACTTTGCCTCTTTATAATATTAGTGTAGATGTAGAATTGTTTTATTCAATTGTGTCTAATTTACCAACACTCATCAGGAGACCACGTTAAGCGAATATCAATTAATTTCATCAATACTGTGTTACTGTATGCAAGATACTGCAATACTGTCCGAGTACCTGCACGCAATGTGGCGACACTATCGACTCGATACTAATCGATATGCAGTATCGATAATAGACCACATCTTACGTAATCGCGTCATGGTAGAAATGGACGCTTTAGGCCGTGGAAATAATATGCTTTTTCTACTAATGGTAATATTTTTGATTTTTGTCGATAATTATGGTGTAATGGTAGAAGTTTCATAAGGAAAGTTTAATATCTTGAAAGTTTGTTATGTAAAACTTGCCAATTACTGTTTTCACATACTTTTTTTTTCATTAATCAAAGAGTTACAGTGAATATTGAAGTGATGTTTTTTTAGCAGTATTTTAATACTAGATTGCTGTTAATATTTTTTTTTCCGCAACTATCACACAACGCCGTCTAGTCTCAAGCTAAGCAGAGCTTGTGTTATGACTACTAGACAACTGATAAACATACTTATATATTTCTAAATACATACATATTATTGATAAATTACACCCAATCACAGAACAAATGATCGTGCTCATCACACAAACATTTTTGCCCTGGGTGAGAATCGAACCCAGGACCAGGCATGACGGCAGGACAGTTTGATTGAATAACTGTTGACCAGATCAAAATAATGTTTTCTTTGCCGTTTATCAAGAGTTTTTTTAAAAGCGGTTTTAAAGCCGTATGCTTGTAGGTAGTACTCGTATTTCCTTCTGGTACATTACCAGAATTTATTTTTATACGAGATTTATGAGTGTTGAATCAATATGTTCTCGCTAACCTTCTTTACCGAAATGGATTCAATTAAAATTAACTGTTCACGGAAACTGACCCATATCGTTCTGAACTGGTAAAAATACGAAAGCATCATAAATCGATCCAACCTTTTTAGGGTACCGTACACAAAAGGGTAAAACCAGGACCCTGTTGCTAAGACTCCGTTGTCCGTCTGTCTGTCACTAAGCTGTATCTCATGAACCGTGATAGCTAGACAGTTGATCACAAATAATGTATTTCTGTTACTGTTATAACAACACATACTAAAAATAGAATAAAAAAAATATTTATGTGGAGCAGCACAAAATATGGCAAAAAAGTCATTTCTTGTCCAGGCAATTAATATCCATTCAAGGTTGCCTGGAAGAGATCACGGAATGCGATAAGACTGTCCAATGTATGTATGTGTTTTAGTTTTAATTTCTGGTATACAATAAAATATATAAATAAATAAATAAGTCATGTTTGTTGAATGGGAAAACACCAAACATGACTTTTAGCCATTTTTTGCTACGGACGGTACGGAACCCTTCACGCACGAATCTGACTCTCACTTGACCATTTTTTTATATATTTTCGTGTCTCAAAAGCGCAAACCTTTATAAGACGTCGAACACGATGCACTCTTGACTAATTTGCTTCATTGGGCTGTCACCAATGAAACCTTACCTAAAGTTACGTGAACAGCTAAAAAATTATGAAACCTTAGTAGTAAAACTGACCAGATTGCCCACAACAAGTACTTGAAACAATATTACAGCGACAAACTGCAGTTTTTGTACTGAGTCAAGGGGTGTTGACTTACGTCACTTTCTACCAACAAGCGCGGCCTTGTCTCGTGCGCCCGCGCAGCTCTCGAGAAACTTCCAAAAACCGATGAATTAAAGTGGGACGTTAAATATTGTCTATAATGGTATTCAAGGCGAATTGTTGTTGTTTATTGTCAAAGTTCTAAGATGAACTTTTTGTCGAGAGACACAGTTCAAACATGCAGATTGCAGAACTAAACAGAAATCAGAAACTTTATTTCAAATAGGCCAATAACAAGCACTTTTGAATTGACAAAATGTCGGTCAATCAAAAAAAGCGAAGCTAAGTTGTAATTTTTGCTGTCTAGTACTCATAACACAAGCTCTGCTTAGCTTGAGACTAGACGGCGTTGTGGGATAGTTGTGTAATATTATTATTATTGTTGTCTAGCTTTTGTTCGTCCGCGTACTTAAAATATAGCCACACAGGCCATATTTTAAGTACTAATCAAAGATATATAACACACTAGCTTTTGCCAGCGGCTTCGCCCGCATACATAAACCTATTTCACTCTCTCTATGTTTTATTTCTGAGTGACATAGGCTTTTTATCAGTGAAAAAAATTTAGCAATCAGACCAGTACTTTCCGAAATTACCTCCTACAAACAAACAAAAAACAAACTTTACCTCTTTATAATATTAGTGTAGAGATAAACTCGAGCTTGACCACCATCTCACCTGATGGAAAGCGATGATGTGGTCGACAATGTAGCACGCTCGCCTATTCTTATATATATTATATCTATTCAGTTATCTGAATGTATAAAGTCTGCAAGTTCAAATAGCTTGAAAACGTTTAAAATGATTATGACTCACATGTGAGTATGATGAGTGTTTCAAAATTATTGATAAACATTGACATCATAAATACGTTTTCATTTTAAAACACTGATGTAATAATTACTTTCATAAACTATCTATTCTGAAAATCTGAAAGTATATTCTTTCAAAGAATTATACAATTGTACCTTTTACCACTCTATTTCTTACCAAAGATAACTAAATGAAATAATTATGCAAGTCTAATGATAAGTCTCAAACTATAACAGACAAACAGTAGTGATGCAAACATGATGTTATAAATTAAAGTTATCATAACTCAGGTCCCCAAGATACAGGTTCCACCTAGTTTGGGGACCACCATAGAAAAGTATATACAACATTAATTTTAGTTTAATTGCAACCCGAAACACGTATCTAGTACTTTTATGTAACGAACAGTATACAAAATTTCATAACTGTATCCTGAAAAATCACAAAATTATAAATTATTGTCCGCACAAATTAATGGTCCCAGACCATCCGGGTGACTGAGGGGTTGTTTTGTTTTCGCACCCAGCTGTGTACTGGCGCCTAATCCCCGCTATGACCTGCCGTGACCTGTGTTGTACTTCGTTTCGGTAGTGTCTAACTTGTGACCCTTTATCAATATTTATGGGAAAAAATAAAACAAAGTGTAAAAATTATTGGAATTGATTCAGTTACTGATTCAGGTTTTGCATATTTGTACTAACAATAATGTTGTATAATTCCTAAAATAGTTACAGACAATATTATGTAATAGTTTTATAGTATTGTTTTTTTTATTGTAACAATGAACAATAAATAAACATTATGCTTATTCTTAAACAAACAATATTGTTTATTTTGCAAAAGGTGCACACAAATGTTGCGCGCGTTGATGTCTTTTGTATGGTGCTGCGTATGCGCAGCGTTGGTTGCGTAATTTCGTATTAAAATCTAGGATTCTAGGTTTTAAGAACGTTGGTATTGAAACTTAATAGATTTATGAATGCAAAGTTCAATGATATTATGCGTTTTCGCACATTTATATAATGGATTTAGGCTTACTTCGCAATATCCTTGAACGTAATTACACGTGAACATTTTATTGCGAAAAAAAGTGTAATTTCTACATTTACAATATTAAATCTGCAGTCTTCGCTTCCGATTATAATTTAGGTGTCTTCAAGGCTAGAGTCAATAGGGTCTTAATAAACTAGTGCGCCTCACCATCAACGATTGCATTAGTGCTTACTATCAGGCGGGATCGCAGTCAAGCACTAGTTTATATCAATAAAAAAAAGTATTTATTCATTGAACTTTATGACGCCTATGTAACCAATTCGAGATACTACAACAAATGGGTGTCTCCAAGGCTAGAGTGAATAGGCTCTTAATAAACTAGTGCACCTCAACATCAGAGATTGCGTCACTGCTTACCATCAGGTGGAATCGCAGTCAAGTATTAGTTTATATCAATTTAATTCATTAAACCCCAAGCGAACGCAGGCGTTCGCGCTGTCATTGTTTTTCTCTTGTGTCTGTAATTGACACAATCGAAAGGTTAAAAAAAAAATGAATAGTTAACAAAGCTATGACTGTTTGTGTGTTTCAGAGTCCCTGTCGCAGATCTTCAACGACTGGCGCGAGGACCTGTCCATGGTGGGCTCGGGGCCGCCCTTCGAGACCGCCTTCTACGTCGCTAAGATCTCCGTCACCACCAACTTCACCGACATCGTCAAGAATGTAAGATTAACTGATAATAATTTTTTTTTATAATTGATTACCCGCGTCTTTCGTTACTGCTCTACTCCTGTCTGTCGCAGCGTGATGTTGTATAGCCTATAAGCCTTCACCGATAAATAGGCAATACAAAAATATTTTTTCAATTCGAACCATTAGATTCAGATTATTTATAATATAGGTATTTGTACTTAAATAAATGAATGGCTTCATTATTCAATTTCTACAGAGCGACGGAATGTCTTGTCCTAATTAGATTCACTATAAGCTTTTGATAAATATAATATGGCCCCGTTGGAATGAGTGGAGGCCTTTGCCCAGCAGTGGGACAATATGGGCTAACTATAATAATAATATAACAATATGGCCTCAGCTTAATAAAGCTGATGGTTTAGAAGGTGATGATGATGGCTAATAGTGTGTTTGTCCGTCAGCACCGCACGCTGCACCTGGGCATGTGCCTGCCGCGCTCCTGCACCCGCGCCGCCGTGTCCGCCCTCGTGAGCGGCGCACGTGCTCCCCTGCTGCAGCACCAGGTCTTGGCCGTCCGCTCGCCGCAGCATGGAGGATACACCTACCTCGGGGATCCTACCTTCCAGGTGTTGCTGTAAGTACTCCTGTGTGTTGTTTAGTATTAGGTTATAGCCAGACGCTTAATACCGCAGCATGGAGGCTGCACATGCCTCGATAAGCCTACCTTGCAGGTGTGCCAGATGATGGTTATGGAGGTTTCCGTAGACAAATTATTATAAACAAAAAGACGTGTGGCACTCGGGGACTGCCGCGGTAAAGCTATTGCATAGCATTTTTATCAACTTATGCTTATTTATTTATTTTATTTATGCAGTATTTTTTTTCCTTTGTTTTTTTTTCTTTGATATTAATTGAAGTTACACTTTCACACATTGAATTGAATTTTGATTGATTGTTCACTCATTTGTTTTCTTATCGGTCACCACGCTCAAAAAACAAATGAGTGGGGGGGTGTTAGGTTATTTTCGTTACGGAATTTCTGGATTCGGTCTCCACGCTCAAGGCCCGCGATAGAAGCTATGCAATAGCTTAATAAAAACTTATGTGAAATATTTGCATGAAAATCAACACCTGGAATGTTGCCGTCTCAGTAAGGGGTATCCTCATGACGTATTACCCAGTAACAGAGATGCAGAATTCAGATAAACATAAATCATACTTGTTTTCGCAATAGATTAGACAGATGATAATGATGATGACAATTTATTTTATTGTTTTGTAAATGTTATAAATTGAATCTAATAGTACGAAATTATTATGGTAATTTATATTTTTGCTAATTTGTAATGATACCTGTGTATGCCGTAAATAATTAAGACGTTCTGAGAAAACACCTTTTTATATACGAAAGAACACTGAATGGATGACGTTGTCTGCTGTCGCTGACAATGTACGAGTGTTTGGCAAATCAAAATAATAAGCCTCTCACTTAGCAACAGAACCAAAACAATACCTACCGTGATACCTGCTCATTTATGCATCAAACACAACGAATACAGACTTGCTGTTGTAAGAGCACATAAGGCTGTTACAACAGAGGTCATGTAGGAAGGGATAACATTACAAGTGTATTTACTGTAAACAGCGAAGACAATGCTATATTTGACTTAACAATTATCATCGCTTACTAACTACACTTCGTAAGGAAACAACAAATATTACTTACAGTTGACATCACGGATCTTGAGCGGTTGCGCAGAAGTCAAATATTCGCTCTCTTTAGTGGTGCGAAGTGAGACGCGGGCGCGGGGAGTGTCAGTGATTGGCTCGCCGCGCCATCGCGTCATAGACGTCACTCCTAATTCGTTCCCTGCGTTGCTGCATGTATCTAACAACGAAGACGATTGGCTCGCCAATGTATGGAATGCGCAAAGCGATCCCCACTCTGACGCCGAGCGCTCAAGATCCATGATGGCAACTGTAATAGCTTCTGCCAGCGGCTTCACTCGCGTAAAAGTAGCTATCTCCATAAAAACTTCGGACTCCCGTTTCACTCTTTTAGGAAAAGAATTTTGATAAAATCCTCTCTCCGTGCTCGCTTTTGTCATAAAAGAAAATCTTGACTGAGCAAAATTTCATGTTCATTAACTCAGTAATATCGGCTATGCGCTGTATTTATATATGTCAGTCAGTCAGTTTCTCCTATGTCGTGGCCAGATCTTAGAAATTGATCCCTTCATGATATGGCCTAGTAAAACTTGCCAGATCGTTTTAAACGTCAACGTCGATATGTCAAGATGATATGTCAATCCTCGTTTGGCCTTCTCTTTAAGCCTTTTATTATCATAGCAATTCTACATCAATGAAATGACCAAACGAGGATTGACATATCACCAAACGTTAACGTTTAAATTATGTGACCATTTTTAATTGGCCATATCATGAAGTAATCACATATAAGATCTGACCACCACATATACAATGAACTGCGCTTTATTTATTTTTGCTCGCTTAAAGCCTTAAAGTCTCTTAGGAAATGTTAAGAAATTACTCACTTATTATATAAGCAACGCAATCGGGTTAATAATGTATTAAAACCGAGCATTCGCCGTAATATACCATAACTATAGCCGCCCGATGCGTTTTGCAAGTTGTTGCAAAACTGGCTTCTGCTGCAGCTGAGAATATTTTCAATAAAAGATTTCCATTTTTGGACTTTGGGACAAGTGTCTTAACATTTTTTACTGATAACTGCCAATAACAAGTACCCCTTTACCTATTTTTAATCTCAGTCGAGTTTCCATCTCAACAAAATACTGGGATTCTTTAGCCCCTTTTTTTTCAGGTGTGAAATGATCCAATGACTTCTCCCGTTCTTGGGCGGAGCGCGAGGGCGTGACAACCTTATACGCATTCCTTCTCTTTGCTTTCGTTCCAGGGCCCCGAGGTTCTCTTTCGCACATCCCATAACCCCAGTAGACTTCAACATTGCTGGGGTCCTACGGTTTTGCGGACATCTTGTGGAACACTACGCACCGTCGACGACACTTTAGACCCGCTATAAGGCAATATTCTTGCTCCCTTATAAAGGGTTTTCAGACAACACTCTGCCAAGTCGTCAGTCAGTCAGTCAGGCTCAAAGTTATGAGGTTACTTTTGCCATTCTAGGAAAATTGTGATGATTCATTCATTACACGTTTAACATGAAATTATGAAATGGTTGACATTAAGATATTTCCTAAGGCTTGCCTCAACATGGCGGTTATTCCACTTTCTACCGGCGTGTTAGTGTGTCAGGCAGGCGGGCAGCCTCGCGGTGACGTCACACTGCTAGAGCTAGACTGCACCCGCCAAACCTTCGAATGTAGTGCGGCTGCCTTTATATAATCGACTTAGAAGTAGATTATACAATTTGTTGAGCAATTTGGATAGTTATCTTGTTTTGACAGTGTGTTAAGTGGTAAAATAAACAAACCCCTTATGGGACCGTGTATTTGTCTGTCTGCTTTGGACCTTTGAAGCACTTTAACCAATAACAGTCGAAGCGGAAACATTAAAAACGCTTACAAAGCCAACGTTAACACTGTAAGGCGGAATTGGAAGCTTACTTAAAATATGTAATTAGAATCAACGTCGCGAGGCAAAACTGCAAAAGGAATAAATATCGAAACATTTTTAAATAACAATGGAGTAGGTACTAGCACAGCATTCTAGTCAGGTTCCTACCTAATGATCCACAGATAATGATCGTTCTCTCTCTGCACTCAATACTCTTTTGGATACGAACTCTGACTGTGATGTGTTTGCGATAAGAGTTCTGTGAGATGGGTGTGTGAATTTTGTTTATTAATATGTTCTTTAACTAATATAATCGTTTTTTGTTAATTCATTAAACCCCAAGTGAACACCGGCGTTCGCTCTCTCACTGTCGTTTTATTGTGTTTCTAATTTCGGTATTCGAATGATTAAAGTAAAATAATTATATAAACAGGAGTCTATAAACGTGACCCGTAATTAGCCGCATGGGTATGCTTAGTCTCTAACAAGCCACAGCTGTGTTCTCAATCCTCACATTATTTAAAACGAGTACAAAACAAGAATATACAAGAAGCATGTTCCTAACTACTACAACATTTCAACAATCCAGAACTTTAGGCCAGAAGTAACTGTTCCTAACATTCTCAACGGCTTTTTAATGGGCTGTCAAGCTCCCAATGAAAATTAATCTTTGTCTAAATTACGCGTGATTGTGCCCGTCGGGTAAAGTTGGCAAAACAATCATATTATTTGAACCGGTAGTTATTTCAAACGGTTCTGCGTTAGTTACGTTGCAAAATTCCTGTGCTTTGTGGAGCAGCAACTGAGATAATAATATAATAGTTACAGCAGCTGCCAGGTTCCTAGAACAGAATGTAGTCATGTAGATGTGGCTAATAGATTTCCTGGACTGATTGCCTTGTCCTGTCCCCTTACGATAGGGTTTTCTTTGTTTCTCAGTTTTCTGAATAAAAACATCCCTGAAAGTTCTGAGACCTACTTAATAGGTTGACTTGGGTAACCTGTAAAAATAACCCGAATAAAGTGTTTGCTAATCGGCTCCTAAAATTAAAAAATGCGCTAGTTTTCACTGACAAATAAATAGAATATGGGTCTACCCTGGATGTCGATAAACGTCCTGAAGCACGGCCTAGAACAAACGCCTCTGGCGAACAAATATGAGGAGGGCTAACCTCACTTTGTATGAGATCAGCTCCGCGAAGAGAGAAATATATGTTGTACCTTTGTCGAGTCATGCTTGGAGCTTTAAGAACCAATGTCTTCTCAGGGGACTAACCATGACGTGTTGAAATGTCAGTCGAGCGAGAAAGAAAGAGGGATGGATTATACACCCTATATATAGTTGCATCCCTTTAACAGTTCAGTTTTGGTCGTCAGAACACATATGGTAGCACTGCAGTTCATTTAAAATTCTTCCAGACTACATATAATAATTTTTCCAAACACCCATTTATTTCCAGTGCGGTAAGCATCCTCGTGAGCATCCTGCTCATCACCGCGACGGTGTACGACGTGAAGATAGCGCGAGACGTGAAGAGGCGCCGCCAGCGCGCGGACAACATCGCCGCCAACATCGCCAACGGCGGCACCCGCAGCGACCTCAAGTTGGACCTCAATGGCCTTGACGACATCACTGTTGCTAATGGTGGGTACCAGGAAGACAGTTAAGCACCTTGTGCAGACATACTTTTGTAGATTACCAGTCTACCAGACATATTCTACGATGTGCCTAAATGTGATTACTGATGTGCGATTGATTGTAAATCTACGATTAGTAGGTGAAATGGAGATTCTAGACACTTTAATCATGGAGTTTCTTTCCGGTTTTTCACCAAAGGAAATTACCCATTGGAACCGTGCACTAGCTTCTGACGTTTTATAAGTGCCCGTGTAGGCCTATGTGATAGATTAGTGCGGATAATAAAAACACAATTAATTTATTTGTGATAAATAAAGAACAATTAGACAATATATAAAAGACGACAGATGGACTGTTTGAATGATTGTGTGATATAGGTAGAAAAGGGTTGGAAGACAAGAATGGCGTCAACTTTTACTCATAAATGGTTTATTGTCAGGTAAATCGATGTACAACGTGAACAACAACCTGGCCCTGAACAGCAACACGTCGGAGGAGCGTCTCACCGCCGAGACCGTCTCCGCTGACGAGCTCAAACTCAGTAAGTCATAACTGTGTCTAGTCTGTCCGGAATCTCCGCACAGGGGGACGTTACTGTCCGGAAGGCCCCACGTTGTGGAGTATAGAGTACACTCGGTAGGTGGTACTTCTTTGATGAACATTTTGTTCATTTATTTTGGATTTTAAAAATTCTTTGCTATAAAAATGGTGGCAGTTTTATCCTTCCATATTTATATCCTCATTTTCAGTAGCAAGAGCTGAAAAGCGATCTCGTGTGTCATCGAATTAAATAAATTAAATATTTATCCTATTATAAATACGAAAGGTAAAAGCAGGAAAAAATAAAAAGTTTCAAAAATTAGCTCTTTTTTCTAATCGGTTTATTGCGCGAGGGCTCGACAAGAGCAAAGCCTCCGGCGGTGGCCCTGTATGGCCACTACTGTACAAATGGATGGAGATCCTTCCATTTTTGATCAGGAATGAAGGATGGTATGTAACAACATGAAATAATCTCTTATTTTGTATCTGTCCTATACATAGAACTCTTCTCCATGCATGCTGCATGTAAATGCTGTGTATACAGAAACTAACGCCTACACCTTTCCAAGCAATGTGTCCCGCGCTCGCTCAAGTTGCTATTGTCCTCTGGCAGGCCTGTGGTCCGAGCTGCTGCTGTCGTTCTCCATGAAGGCGAACATCCTGCAGATCTTCGACCAGTCCGTGGGCGCGGACACCGTGCCCGTCGTGCACGGCCTCAGGTCCTTGTCCATGGTCTGGGTCATATTCGGACATACCTGCATTGTTGTCTTCAAGGTAAGCAATTTTTTATCTATCCACACTTATAATAAAGACGTTTTTTTGTTTGTAGGAAGTAATCTCTAGAAGCGCTGGTCCGATTGCTAAAATTTTTTCACCGTTAGAAAGCTGCTTTATTCCTGAGTGACATAGGCTATATTTTATGTACGCGAGCGAAGCTGCGGGCAAAAGCTAGTAATATACAAAGTTGATTGATCATAATTTAAACTTTCGATGTTTTTTTTCTCTAAACAATTTCGAACCGTTTGATATTTTGAATTCTCGATTTTTCGGAATATTATAAGTCCTTCAAGTTTCGAAATAACGAGAGTCGACTGTTTGTCCACCTATGTCCGTCGGAGACTTTGAAACTATCCAACCGTTGTACCTCAAGCAATAGTATACAAATGGTTCTAGATCATTTAAATAATGCGTTAAAAATTGCACCTATTTCACACACTGGATACTTATTTATATGTAGTTTGATGAATGTACATATTTGTTTCAGTATGCTGACAACACCGCCCTGCGAGCGATCCTGGAGAAGAGCTTCTGGTTCCAGCTGATCATCAGCGCCGTGTACAGCGTCGACACGTTCTTCTGTCTCGGGTATGAGTCCTTTACTAACAAATGAACCATCTAATCTATCTAATCGAATAAGGTAAGGGAAGGGGAATAAATTGAAGGGGAAAGGTAGAGCAAGGGACAGAATCCCCCCTTCTCCTCCTCCCTTTTCATATGGGTACGTCGGTCTTCTGCCTTTGCGGGACAGCCTCTCCGGTAAAAGTCAAATTAATTTGTCCACTTTTCTTTTGATATACAAATTACAAACTCGAAGCCCGTTTTGACATTTATTTCATTAAACCCCAAAAGAACGAACGGCGAAGTTGTTCGCTCTCTCATTGTTTTTCTATTGTTTCTCTAATTACGGTATTCGAAAGATTTAGGGCCTCTTCCCACGTACCACAACCACACCACATCGCGTCGCAGCGACAAAATGCTGTCAAGCAGTGGTTACGTGTGATTAGTGTTGCTGCAGCTTTTTGTAGTTGCGTTGTGGTACCGACAACATGTAGATGTGGTTGCGATATGGGCGGTATCACACACACGGTCGATAACGACTGCAAACTGTGGTACATGTGAATAGGGTAGTTTCCAGGATCAAAATAATTACATTTTATTTAGTCCGTATTGTAGATTATAAAAAAATATAGGTACATACGTATTTTTTCTTTTTTCGATTAAACAAAAAATAACAAAGATATAGCCCTTTAAAGTTACGTGTGACGTCACCCCGTGCGAAATCATGCTGCACGGCGTGACGTTACACGTAACTATAATACATATATCTTTGTCATTTTTGGTTTAATTTACAAATAAACTAATTTACAAATACTTGTCCCTTATTTTTGAATAATCTAAAAGACGGACTAATTACATTTTTTACGGCAACTAGCCTACAGTCCTAATTATTTTCAATACGAAATATACGCCCGAGCACGTGGTGTGGTTGTGGTCGTGGTATGGTTGTAACTGAAAAAGCCTTAAGAAAGACCCTAGGATGTAACTTGGAATGAAACTGAAAGAAACAATAAAATAATAATAATGGGTCCAGTGTAGTTATAGCTATTATAGTGTGGTCGAAATATAAATGTGAAAATGGGCCTTTTATTTCTTGATAACTTTGAAATGTAACCTACTATTGGTTTCATTTTAATCCCCGCATTGAATGGGACGAATCGAGAACAAAATAATTAAAATAACATTTTGGGACGAAAAAGCATGTAGTTTGGGACAAACCAGGATTTTTTTTTATGGGGGACAAAACTCAGCGGGCCGATCGAAGAACAAATCAACAAATCACGTAAAGTATCAAGTACTACCCTTTTTAACAGTTAGCAAATCATTGTTCTATATGTGTCATGACTAACCCTAATTACTGTAAGAGTTTAAGGTAACAATAACAGCATCTTGTGTTTTCCGCAGTGGTATGCTGGTGACGTTCCTGTACTTCCGCACGAAGACGAAGGGCAAACTGGACTTGTTGGTGAAGGGGCACCGGAAGGTCACCTCCGGAGTATTGCAGTTCTTCGGACTTATTGGTTACAGATTTGCTAGGTTCGTACACTTTGATTCTCAGTCAATCTTTAAAAAAAAATGGTTTCTATTCATAAAGAGATATGATTTAACATTAGCGAGCAACTAATTGCTTTCAATTTGCAATTAAATAATACACATGTCATGTTTTTCATGAAACAACACCACAAAATACCACGCTGAAAAGGAAACCCGTGGTCTTAGAACGCATAGGACAACTGAAGGACACAAGAATTGTTCTAGTCAGTAAAAATCTGACACAACCTTCCGCCCCACCCTAGAACAGAAGAAGTCAATAGATGATTTCCCACCTCTCGTTTGAAAAGACTGTATCTATATCAAATTACTAAGGGTGAGTTGCACCATCGCTCGAACCTTTTATCTCACTGATAACTAAAAAAAAAAAGCCCCGGTATGAAGGCTAGAAGGAACGGGGTGGTCTTTTAGTCAGTAAGAGTCTGCCACTATCTCCCGCTCCGCCCAAGAGCGCGCGGCGTGCTTGCGGGGTTGTCATTGGATGATTTTACCCACCATAAAAAAAAAATATCTTGTTTTCGAGATCGGAAGTAAATACAAAGTAATTGGATGATTTCGAAACTCAAAAAAAACGCAACAAAGCAGCAGTATTGATTACTCCTTTCTTCACAGACTAACAGCCCCGTACCTGTTCATCCTGGGCGTAGTGGAGGTGACGATGAAGTGGTTCGAGCACAACGCCGTGTTCGAGCCGCCGGCCGGCGACCACCACACCTGCCCCAAGTACTGGTGGAGGAACCTGCTCTACATCAACACCCTCTTCCCTGTTGAACAGATGGTGAGCGTTTTGAGGTTTTTCATTTGGGACTAGCCCATTGCTCTACGTATTTCCAACTGCAACTTCTGATAGCTAGAATAATCCACTGATTGCTGATTTCACTAAGAAGAAAAAAAACACATTTTGATCCTTATGTCCTTGTAGTGCTTACTTCTATTTAAGACTTTTTATTGAGACTAGACAAGCAACTTAAAGCACCTATTACATCACTCGATATTCAGACAGTCTTAGCCTAATAGCATAGTGTAATAAGGGTCAGACTATCTTAATCGGAATGAAAAATAAGATCGGAATGAGAAGTCTGTATAACGTGTGCTGAATAACGCGTAGTGATAGGTGCTTAAGTTAGCTAGACTATACTAGATATGTTCACCTAAGAAACATACTATTAAAAAGAGCAACATCTCACAAAAGCGTGTCAACACAGAGTAAATCCCAATTTATTATTTACTTATTTCAGTGCATGTTATGGAGTTGGTACCTGTCAGATGACACTCAGTTCTACGCAGTCAGCGCTATCTTATTGATTCTAGCTACGAGGTAAGTTTAATTCTTTGTTAGTATCTATTTCGTTTTGAGCCAATCTTGAACCCTAAAATTAAAATGTGCATGAGATAAAACAGAATGCTACAAAGATCGTGTGAAATGTTGGTAAACATTTTTGAAATTGTATATCAATTAAAAGAAAGATGACGCCGTTTGTCCTAAGGCGGTTATCACACTGCCACGCATCACGCTGCATGTTGCGTGTCAACGCATCTATGCGATTACTTGCGGGAGTGCAGATCTGCATCATCGTGCGAGTTTTTTACGCATTCATGCGCGTAGTTCCGTTATGTGAATTCACGGCGGCTCTAACTCTTCTTCTTCTTCTTCTTCCTGCCCTTATCCCATTTTATTTGGGGTCGGCGCAACACGTTTTTTTCTTCCATTCTGTCCTGTCACTCATCACGCTATCACTAACTCCCTTTTCCTTCATATCACTTCTCACATAATCCATCCATCTTTTCTTTGGCCTCCCTCTCCCTCTCCATCCATCCACATGTAAATTCATAACTCTTTTAGCAACATGGCTTTCATCTCTCCTCTTTACATGACCACACCAAGACAAACGATTTCCTTTCAACTCGCTCGGCTCTAACTCATTTTATTCAAAGCCGTTCGCTCTGGTGATAGTGCAGTGCAGAGCGTCGGATCGCGTCTGCAGTGTGCCAAACCTTGCGTCTCGCCCCGTATACCGTGCATAGCAGTGAATTATTCGCCTAATTGTTCATATATCATCAAGTAGGCTTTCATCACGAAAGGAGTACCAATAATTTGGCTTCGTTCAATCGCATAATAAATGTTCTCCCTTCCCGCAGCCATTTCAAAGTGTCAGCATCTCTGACGGGTGTGCTGTTCCTCTCGTCGCTGTTCACGACGGGCTACGTGTCCTGGAGCAACAACCACATCCCCAACAGCGAGGACCCGTTCACGCAGTTCGACAAGGTGTACGAGAAGCCCTGGACCCGGCTGGGCCCCTACCTCGTCGGCATGCTGACGGGCTGGATCCTGTTCAAGACTAATTTGAAGATAAGGATGACAAGGGTGAGGTTTTGAGAAGACATCACAACACGACACAACAAGACCAAAATGGAGGGTCTAACAGTTTCACATGTTAGACTCTCAATTTTGGTTTTCGGTTATTTTTGCTGTCTAAAAAAGCTGACACGCGATGACTATAAAACTTTTCGACAGGCTTTGACCGAGTTTTGGCGCAAGGAACACAACTTTTTTGACGGGTACAGTTCTCGCAGTGGTTGCATGAGCGGCGGACTGCTGTGCTACTGGTCACAAATATTTTTACAGCCTAGATAGGTATTCCAGGTTTCCAGGACTCTTGCGTATGTGAGTTTACATGTTTGTAAACGCACCCACGATACAGGAGTTATTCCTAGTTTTTTTAGACAACGTTTCCAAAGTCAAAACCAGAACAATATGGCACGTACTTCAATGATCACTTCTAGTAAATTTTTTCATACTTTTACACATCGTTTCTGTCTTCCCAGGTGTGGGCATTAGTGGGCTGGGCAGTATGCACGGCCACGTTGCTGTTCCTGATCTTCGGGCTGTACAAGACGGAGCTGGGTGTGTTGTCAGCCGCTATACATAGTGCACTGTCACACTCGCTGTGGGCAGGCTGCATAGGCTGGATCATCATCGCTTGTTCTACTGGGCATGGAGGTAAGATCCTCTTCAGCTGATCTTGTTCAAGACGAAGCTACTGGTCTTGTCGGCCACTGTGTATCACTCACTGTCAGTCAAACAATGTGGGCCGGCTGTATAGGCTGGATCATAATCGCTTATTCTATATGGGATGGTATACGAAGGCAAGACTCCATATACATAGCTCTTACCATAAGGGCTATGCCTCACTGGGATGCCATGGCAGCGTAACCGTGCACAACAGTGGCTACACTAAAGTACACACTATATTATAGCTGCATGCATTTTCTTGGCTGTGCGAACTAGCAGCGCCCCATGGCGTCCCAATGAAGCAGGGACTTAATTGACACTAGAGACCTGACTTGGCAGGACCAAGTTCCTGAAGACTAAGACCTGACTTGGTCCTGTTCAAAGTTGTAACAAATAACACAAAATGTTTTCATTTTAACCCTTGAGTGTCAGCTCGCTACTCGCTAGTCATGATGGAACTGTGTAGTTTGTTAGAACTTATGATTAGTTTCGATTCACATTTCGAGTGTTTTTTACTTGTGTACCATGTGGGATCATACGACGCGTAAAAGATGCAGCGCCAAGGTATGTATTTGTAAGTCTACAAGGACGACGACGACGTTTGTATCGTAAGCTCAAAGCCTTATCACGTGTAAACAGTGAAGAAAGTTAAACTAAAAAGTGCTTTCCCGTGAGTATTTTCACGGAGATGGAACGTGCCTTTTAGTAAGACCAAAACTTTTCGTCATTCTTATTCAGTAGCAAGGTCACTCTAATCTCAAGATATTAATACGTGTTCTGGTTCCAGGCTGGGTGCGTCCCCTGCTGTCGGCGCCGGTGCTGTACCCGTTCTCGCGCGTGACGTACTGCGCGTACCTGGTGCATCCCGTGGTGCTGCGCTACGTGGCCATGCATCTCACGCATCCCATCCACATGGGCGAGTTGTTCGTGGTGAGTACTAAACTTAAACATAGTCCTACAGTCCAGGAACTGCTTTAACGGCCTGTTGCGGCGAGCGGGGAGGCTAGCGGTGTGACACCGGCAGGTGGGCGCGCGGCGCTATGAGCGGCGTCTCGTGGCGTGCTTCAAACATTTTCATACTTACCGCTCGCCGCCCCGCACTCAGCTCCGCTCTCAGTGGCAAGATCGTGACCGGGCGGGAATGCCGCAAGACCTAGCAGTGCCACGGCAGTAACCGGTACCTGCAGTTCTACGCAGTTATACGATAACTCAACCTCACACCGCTGTTCTGATCTCAAGATGTCAGAAAAACCGTAGGGACCCAGCAGGGTCAAGGCCTACTGGGGCCCCATAGGTTCACTTCTGAAGGGAAAACCCGGGGTCTTGGATCGCCGAAAACATTGAAGCTTGATTGTACGATATGGTGTTCATCGGATTCCCGCGACCCTCCCCAGGTCATCGGCCAAACTTGTGGGAGGCCGCTCGTTATGATTGTGGCGACACTTGGACTTAAATAGTGATCATGATAATGATGATATGGTACATTGAGGTCTTACTTTAAGCCTTGATTCGCATATCCTACCATTGCTGGTCATAATGTATTTTCTAAATTAATTTCCTTCTATTCCCAGTTCATCCTGTTCCTCGGGCTGACGGTGATATCGTACGCGCTCGCGTTCGTGATATCGGTGGCGTTCGAGGCGCCCATCGTCACAATGCTGAAGATTGTGTCTCCGCAGAGGAAACCCCACAGGGTGTGAAAATACTCTAACTATAGATACAGAGACTTTAACTGCCTGATGGCTTGTTTTGCCACCTCCGGATATCCTCCGGATCTAATGACGTCAAGTATAATTTGTTGTTAACACAACGTATAATCACTCCAATAAAAATATGTCATTATTTGCACTACGTCTCATACGCCAAGCAGACATAATAAATTCTATTAGGATGTTCTTAATATCGTGCGGTTTTGATCACGCATGCAGGATCGCTCCGCATGCGTAACCCCCGCAAATATCCATTTCATACATGTATTTATTGTAATAATATATAAATACGCGTGCGTATTCCACCCATTACATTAAAATACATGAACGTAGAGACGCGTTTTTTTGTATTTTGAAATTTTCTGCACACGGAGCAAATCCGCATGTCTGATGATACGCACGATTTTAAAAACTTGGAAATATCTCAGGCTGTTTGTAGAGCAGCATGTTTATCAACATAATTATGTCCATTTTGTATGAGAAAAAAAATTGTCATGATGTAACCTCTTGAGAACGGTACTGGGCCGAACGTGTTAAGTCATCTGACAGGACTTATATTCCTGTTTTTTTTTTCGCTATCCGGGGGTGGTGCAACGAAGCCTTAGTTCACTAGTTCACTACTGACCTACTAAAGGCGGATGGAATTAATCATCTAAATTACATTGCGCAGGTTTAATTGGCCAAAAATGTTTAAATGCGTTCCGAACCTGCGCAAGAGTCGTTACAAAATTGTTGTACAATCTTAATGTCGTTGATAGACTACGCTTCGCTACCTGATATTAAGTGCGAATGTGATTTTAGTAATCTTTATGCCCGGTTCCTGTGAACCTTTCATCATCTCCCTACTAGCCTTATTTCCAACTAGCTTGGGGTCAGCTTCCAGTCCAACCGGATGTGGCTGAATACCCGTGTTTTACATGGAGCGACCCTTCAGAACCCAGTTACTGGGCAACACGATGCTCCTTGGATAAAATAATAATAAAATTGAAACGGATCGTTTAAAGTTACCAATACCTTAGACTTAAGATGAAAGCTTCGGGACCAAACGCAACCATACTGTCACTAGATGGCGTTGAACTCAAAATGTTTAGTTTATTTTGTTTTAGTGTAGGTATGGAAGCATTATTCATTAAACCCCAAGCGAACGCCGGCGTTCGCGCACCTATTGTCTTTCTATTGTGTCTGTAATTTCCACGATTGAAAGGTTAAGGAAACGGTATTTGCGAAAATCGGACATTCCATTTTAATGAACTAAGTCAGATTTTTGCCTCAAAGTCCACCTAATTCTGATCGTAGACCTTGTAGCTTTCACCCTTATAGAGACCTGCGGCCGTATTATGACATCTTAAAACCATCATGTTTTCTGTGTGAGAAAAGGATAGTGCTATTCGTCCTGTATAGCTCCGTCTCTTTTTCCGAAAACTGAGGTCATAATACGGCCCCTGATTAGTTGTCAGAAAAAATCAAGAATCAATAGATTGAGAGACAGATATACTATTTATTGTGGTACATCTTTCTTAAAAAATATCAAAGGCAATGCTATGTTGTAAAAAAATCTACAAATATTGATGAAGGTGTCAGCTGATTACTATTACTCAGTCGGTAAGTTTTAGGAATCGGGCAGTAGCATGTAAATTAAGTTACATTCCGTTGTATATTTACGTAGATATGTTCTTGTTGTAATATTTCGCCTCGAGAGGAGGCTGTCTGACTGACCACTGTATGTTATGTGTTGATTGTATTTACTGAGGACTGGTTATGAACGAGTGTGTTAAGTTCTTGTGTAATTCAGAAATTATTCATCATGACAATTGAGCCAAGAGTTATACAGGGCTATTAGTAAAGTACTAGCAACCACTCGGGACTGTTACTGACATCAGAAATAACAACTTTTGTTCTATGACTTTTAAAAATGTATCCTATTTCAGTTCATCAGATTTTAATACAAAAATAAAAATATTTAAATTAAACGTTCTAGTATTACGAAGTCTATGCGAAGCAAGCGATAGTACAATAGTGGAGGGGAGTGGATATCGAGTGACGGGGATGCTTGGTGCGCTTGCGTCGCGTCATACAGATGTAGGTAGGAATAGCAAAATACAGAGTTGAAATGTGTTAGATAGAACAACGAAATCTTTTAGGTTTGTTTTTGGTAAATGTTTTATGTTTTGTAAAAAGTCGTAGAACAAAAGTTGTTGTTTACAATGATGTTAGTAATAGTCCTACAAAGTTGTTAATGTTTTACAAATAAACCTGTTTATATTAGATTAATAAACTCCTATTGCCCAACCCGGGCAATCCCGTATGAAAACCAAATTTATTTCGAAAGAATTTCCATGCTAGTTTTGTGTGCTTCGATTATAACTGAACGGGGAGAAATTCATTTTAAGTTATCTTGACCCAAGGTATAATGGGATCCAAGTCAATCACGTGTAGAATTGGCTGACCGACTTATAATAATATTGTAGATATGTTTCATAGGTTATACTAAGGCGCATGCGCAGCCGAGTGAAAATTTAGTCGTTGAAATAAAAATCAAAAATGGATTAATTATATTTATTATTCTTAATGAAAACACTTAAAGCTAGGAACGAAATAAATAAAACAATACTCCGTTGTAATTTTTAGTTTCATGTTTTTAAATTCATGCTGTTATGCATGTACATAATGGCTAGATAAGTTACAACCCGAGGGCATTAACATGGCACCTGACTCGGAAACAGCTGCCACATTGAATACTCGAAATTAGTTAAAGTTTGTATTGTCACGTGTAATTAATTTCGTACGTGCGTAAATTAATACGAGTTTTGAAAAAAAGGTACTTTACTTTTTGATTTTATCTTTACAAATCGATAGTGTTTCATGTACTGGATCGACCCTCCACGGAATTAAAACGATTAAAATTTAGCGGTGTATATCATACGAGAAACCATTCAGCGCAAAATAAATGTTGATATTCAAAAATTAAACTCAATGCACTTAAGGGGCCGGCGACGGATGAATTTCCATACAAACGTATTACCACGCTCATTTGCAGTTGGAGCATATTTCCAACATATTATGATGATATGCTGTTATAGACAATAATAAATATTGTCTATAACAATATTTATCGAGGTTCCTACGTCGAGAATATTAGAAATATTGTTATTTTTAATACAGGAAAAGCCAAATGGCATGTTTTGCCATTTACGCTGTAAAAAAGTGCGAAATGCAATTCACTTAAATTCCTTTTTGTTTTTTTTTAAAAAGAAAGACGTAGGAACCTAGATAAATATTGTCTATAACCGAATATCATCATAATATGTTGGAAATATGCTCCAACTGCAAATGAGCGTGGTATTACGTTTGTATGGAAATTCATCCGTCGCCGGCCCCTTAATACTTCAAACGTATTCCACCCATTCATCAGGTGCCATATTAATGCGCACGGGTTGTAACTAACTGAACTAGACGCGTTTTGTGTATCGGATTTTAAGTTTGCTTTAAATATCTCGAGGTTCTTGTCTTGATCTCTGTTCTTTTGCTTAGCTTTGTGACAGATTCAGTACTTGATAGTTAGGCTGTGCCTAGATTTTTATAAAACTTACCGAATAATTCTCGGTTAGGCCCGCCTTGATTCGAGAAATGACGGTCTTGATAGGCTTACGTCACCTCTTCTTAATTAAGGCGTAATGTCCACGGACGCGTAGCTTCCTAGACGCGTATTCGTCATGATGCGCTTGGTGTACGCCAGCTTGAAGTTTATATACAAAACGATAAAAGTCTGTCGACGAAACGCGAAGCGGCACGACGAATACGCGCCCATGAAGCTATGCGGCATACATCTTGTCTTGTCAAATTCAGCTTATAACATTGGAAATTGATGAGTCAGTTAGGGTAACCCGTCATTGCGCTAACCTTACTATCTAGTACATAATCGATCCTAATCTTGATAATCTAATTAAAATAATTTCTTCTGAACAAACATTATTAATGTAATATTATGATAAATATGTACATTTACCTATGTACCTAATGTAAATAGGCTGTAAATATAAATAGTTAAGAGTTTTTTACCGAATATTATAAATAAATAAATATAATTTTTATTACAAATATATGGGTGGTTTTATTGTTATGACGCGCAGTCGGAGAGTCTTCTGAGGAGGCTGCAACATGGCATCTCCACCAGGAGGGAGAGCACCATGGCTGCCAGTATGGTTATTAGCGTCGTCCCCGCAAAATATAGCCACTGTAGAAAAAAGTAATCTTATTTAGAATTCGAGGATTTCTGGCGGAATTTTTTCGATTGAAGTTTTTTTTTATATTGATTTAATTTGTTAAAGCTCCTCAGGTCTAAAGTTATCAGACCATAAATACCAAAAAAAAATACGGCCAAAAGTAACACTGACTTTTCAGAACAAAGAAGCAAAAACAATCCTAAAAAGTACACGACCACAGTTCTTCTAATTGCTCATCTGAGTGCTCTAGAAGAATTCTAATGTAGACCGTATGTAACCTTTCGAGACTCAAGGAAGTAACGAACACAAGACAGTTACTGCTATCTCGAACCTCTTAATAAATTTAGAAAATCTAACAAAGCATAATTTAGTCAACGATAATGAAATACTTACAATACACAGAGTAGTAGAACACAACGCTGAGCCAACTGACAGCAACATGGTCCGCGCTACTGCAGCATGAAGCAGCAACATGCCGTAACTCAATCTGCTCAGTGCCGCTATTGATGAGCGCGCTAGGATCCGCCGGAACACACCTTGTGAAATAAAATGTTACAGGAATAAAATAAACAAACACATTGTGATAAATATAAGTTTGGAGAAGCGAATGGAAGATATTCTGCCGAAAATAAAAGTCCAACAGTAACTAGAGCTATAGCCTAGAAGATTGGATTAATGTAAATAATCTAGGCTATGTATCGCGACCTTTAACGAGCAAGAGAGCGAGAGACGCTAAGGAGAGTAACCCCAAAATTATCACCCCGTGTTGACACTTTAACTTACAATATTAACTTAAATTTTAACATGCAACACTAAGTATAAGGTCACATATACAAATAAACAATACGTGACACCCGTTAACAACAACAAGACAAAATACTTCAAAAAGAAGAAATCAAACAAATCTTCCACTCATATAAACTTGTTTTTCTCTAGATACAATAAAATCCTAGAATCATAAGATGATGGTTTGTTAATTGCAGTTTTGCCAAGATAATGAGAAAGACGCGTCTCTCAAGAATGTAAAAAAATATATATCTCTAACATTGAAGAGCTTTTAGCCTCTTACCAGCCATATTAGTAGTGCCCATCAGGACTGGCCACAGCAGAGCAATGGGCCATGTCAGGTGCAGCCAGGCGGCCAGCCACGGCAGCCCCACCATTGGCACGGCTGACGACGTGAACATGAACGATAGAGACGCTATCCACAGAAGAGTAGATGTTACCTGAAATTATATTGAATACTTCTAGAAAGGCGATTGATTCAGGTAACCACATGAATTTATTAAATGCTTCTTTTCTTCGAAGGCGTTTGCGTCGACGAATCACATGAGTTATATTGAAAGTTTCTAGGAAGGCGTTTGATTCGGTGAATAACTATGAAATGTTTATGATTTTACAAAAGAAAGTTAGTGCTCCCATTTATACATAGGTCTACGACATATATAGGAAAATTTTGTCCTGCGCATGTAAAGCAGTCACAAATCGTTAATGTTTATCTTGTTATTCCGGGACTACCACGGATATCAGTTGGGATCACTTTTATTCAGAACATTATTAGTAGCGACACATTTTCAACTATTTAGTCCAAAATGAGTTTATTAGTAAAATGTTTTGATTTACCTTAGAAACCTTCATTTTGCCATTCATCATGTGAATGAGCCAGCCCGTGAACACGCCCATGAAGTAAGGAGAGACGCGCGCCCATGGTCGCTCGATAATAACGGCGTATGCACCAAACGAATTTGAAAATCTAAAAGATGATAACAACTTAATGTTGACAACAATATAAAACAGTTCATATCTATACTAAAGATACTATAGCTATGTGCCATAAAGTCATTAGCGCTTCCTTAGACATAGCCCTCCTTTCTGTAGGAGGGTGCTGGCTGTACGTCACTTATTTTAGATTTCTTGGGTAATGGTCATATAATTTTGATTGTAATAAACTTAATATTTATTTGTAAACTCACAATTGGCCATAGTCGAAGTAAGCAGCACTAGCATCAGCGATGGTAGCGGACAACATGGCGACGACGGTGAAGACGGCGGCCAGGCGCGCGCGCACGACGGAGCACGCGCTCACCGCGCACAGCAGCGCGCCCAACACGTGCAGCTGCGTCTCCGTCGACAGGTACCACGACACGAGCATGCACTAGGAGATAATGAGTTAGGGATAACATGGCGAGGACATAGAAGTCGGCAACAGGCACCCGTACGCTTGCACACTCGCCTCGCACATCAGCGTGCCCAAAATTCAAAATATTTTTATTCACATAAGTCTTCCACATATAAAACATTAGAAGCTAGTGCACGGTTCCGAATGGACGTTTCCTATTGAGAAGAACCAACAAGAAACTACATGGTCACCGATTCTTTTAAAACCAGCACGTACAGCTGCGTCTTTGTGGAGAGGAACCACGACACAAGCATGTACTATGCAGAGCATAAACATACAAAACATCCTGCTTGGTTTCCCCAAGGGGTAGGTATGTTAGGGTCTGCTTCCGAAAGGAAGGCTCGGCTCCGGTATGAAAGGCAACGAAGGAACGAGGTGCGTTTTTTGTCAGTAAAAGTCTGACACTATCTCGAGCTCCACCCAAGGGCGGGGGATGTCATCTGGATGATTTTTAAACCACCGAAAAAAAGGGGGGTAGGTATGTTATAGCACTTGCAGGGCTTATATCCTGGGGTATAAACGGCCTTTAATCGGATTTTTTCATTAAAATTAGATAAGCCAATGGTGGCTTTCCGCCTAAATAGGTAGGTAATTTGAAACAAAAAAAAACATCTCAGGGGTTACCTCTTTCAAAGTCTGGTCAAATTAATAAAACCTAATAAAGTTGGGTCAGCACAAACCTGTTCCTCAGCAGGATAAACAGTAGTAATATAGAGAAGGTTCCTCCAGCCGTGCTCGCGGCAGTTGTGCTCGTCGCCGTCAGGCAGCGCCAAGGTGGCGGTCTTGTATGTGGACTGAGCCACTACTGCCGACAGGAGGACCGCGTACGCGTACGATGGAAGTAACCTGGTGGAGAGGATAGATTTGGAGCCTTCATAATTGAAGACGAGATGTCACAGAGAAACGTGTACTACGAGTAATATTAATTTTACTAACACTAAATGATAACACCAAAATAAAAGCACAAGATGATTAGGTGTTCATTTAGATTTCTCCTAGAGGTCAAGACATTATGTAATGCTAAATTTCAATAATCTTTCAGTAAACGTTGTGTGTATAGTAAAATATATAGATAAAGTTACAAAATCGGATACTGTTTTAATAGTCTAACCTAGTCTTAATTACTTAAAAATAAGAAATCTAACATTTATTTTCAATCCTTAACTAATCGACATAAAAAATAAAATAAATAACCAGACATCTTTAATAATTGGCAGTGTTTTAAACTAACAAGACCAAATGGTTGAAGTAGAGCTAACTACATTCTAGACAACACAATTTATCAATTATGAATTCTAAATAAACTAGTTACCAACCTAATGACCCTGTTGGTAACGAAGCAGACGAACTGCAGGACTTGCCCGCAGACACCCTGGAAACCCACCAGTTCCTTCACGCTGTACTGACTCTTCAGGAAGAAGAAGTGATGCGCGCTGAAGAGACCGCTAAAAACGTGGATCATTGAAAGTAGTTCAACCAATTAAAAGGAATTTAATCACCGTCAGCAATTACTAGTAATAAAAATGAAAGATATTTCTAAAAGGAAGCTCGTTTAATTTTAGTATTTAGATAAGCATCCAATCAATGCAGAGCCATTTAGTAACTTGTTAAAGCTTTTGGTAAAACATGGAGAATTGGAAGCTGACATTAACTGTTATCGATTTCAGTGTCTTACCTCACATAAAACAATGTATCGAATGCTATTGTTCCGGTAGCGATTATTAGGTAAACATCGTTCTGTCCATTTATATCGCCAGCGAAATCTGCAAATGAAACACTACACTAATCTCCAATCATTCTTATAAGTATGTACCAGAATAATAAGTTGATGATGATGTTACCTGAGATATACTCGACTATGACAGCGACGTGCACGAACATAATCCAGAACGTCGCTAAAACCCTCATCACATGTATCAGCGACAGGTCTTTGTTCGCAGTGTTCGTGTTAAAGATCCTCTTCCAGCAGTACGCTAGAGAGAAGCACAGCAGCAGTCGGCAGAAGATGTTCTTCTTCTTGCTCTCTGTGCTCAAGCTCGCGAAGGAGTTGTACTTCTGTCGTGGGCAGGGAGGCAGGTTGTCGAGCTGGCGTGGGTTGCTGCACTGTTTCCTGTACTTCCCGCACCTCTTGCAGCTTCCCAATGTCTTTTCCGCACAATTCACGTCCAGCGTAATCGTGGGAGCGCCACTCTTCATCAGACTGTCCACCGCCATGTAATGTGTGTTCGTGTTCTCAAACCCAAGCGCCTCCGTCTCAGTCTTTGTATCATTCTCTTGTTTTACCTCCCTTCCTTTTCTATTTGGATCTGTATTGTACTTCTCTAGATCGAACGTCATAGATTTGGTGCCATACGGTAGACATTTCATTAGATCTAGATCAATAACTGTCGCCACTATGACTAAAGCTACAAGGAGTGTTGTGACACATATCAACAGCACCCCGGCTTTGTCTGCCGTTATGTCGTAGTGTCCCTGCACGCGTCTGACGCTGCTGATCCTCGCGATACGTGATGTCTTGTTCGTTTTCAAGTTGTCGTTGACCATGATGGAGAAGTTGATGACGGACATGATGTCGCGAGGTGAGCAGGAGTATGGCATGCAAAGGCCTAAAGTTATGTCGGTAGACTGTAACAAACATAAGTAATAAGCTGTGAAAAATTTACCGTGTATCGTTATATCGTTAGAATAAAGCTTGAGCATTTGTTAAGTAAAAGTTACTTTTATCATGTTGGACTTAGTGATGTTCAGTGTGATCCCCAGGGTAGTGTACGCGAGCCGGTACGGCGGCCAGCTTTCCGCAACATTCTGTGGTGCCTCGTCGTACTGCACCATCCATCGCCACTCGTGTGTTTCTATTACAATTTCATTGTTAGTTGATATGAGCACTGCCTGCTTGCTTAAACATTTCGATTTCTGTGATGTTTTACGTACCATCGTCAAAGTATTTCGTCCTAGTTACAGGAGCAATGACATCGACAAAATCATCTGCTATTGTGCTTTTATTCGTTGCAATCGACTCTTCATCCTGGCGATGTGGAAAGATTTTACTGTTAAATAAATGATTACGAGCAACAATAAATTTATTATATGTAAAGGATTTTCGTACCAATTCCATACATTGTTCTTTTGATCCCAACCAGAAGCGATTGCCCATGAACAGCCCCGATCCATAGCGCCCTGATGCGTCGAGAGCTGGAAATAAATGATTATTTACGTCGGAAACATCTTTAGTAAATAAAGAAGGCGTTACTTAACCATAAAGTTCTCACTAACAACAAATTAAAGAAGCTAGTTATGATTGAAAGGTGTAGTAAAATACAATTAAGAAATTATATCTAGCACTAACTGCACTATCGTATCTAATTGAACATTTATTATATTTGTTAGCTAACTTACTATTAATTGTATAATTGGTTAGAGCCAAACATTCTTAAGTACTTAGATCCCGATAATAACAGTAGTCGAATGTCTGCCTTCAACCGTCACATACGTAATTTCACCATATTATTTTTCCACTGCGAGATAACTCTCACTGAAGTCATGCTGTGTGGTCTCACGTCATCTCAGAGTGCGTTAGTTAACTGTGTGCTGAGCTGCGTCTTCGAATACAGTCGAACGAAGTTAGTATACAGTCATTGTTTATTTTAGCCAAAAAACACTTTGCTGGCCTTCCCGTTAGACTCCACATTGTCCGTACTTTGCCTGTTCATGGGATTTTTCAGATACTTACCTTTAGCACATCTGTCCGTCATGTGGCAGTTTCATTAATACAGCGCCTTTCTGTACACGATATATAGAAAATTGACTTGCATACTATATACATACAACAATCACGAAATTTGTTTAAGTTGAAGTTCGCTACCTGCAAGTAGCTTTGTATTTGTACTGCTGTTTGATCGACTGTACCAATGTTCTGTTGACACCGCGCGAGCTAACGGCACTCCACAGTTGCGTGAATAGTTTTCTTTTGTTTTTGCTAATAATGCGCATAATTTTTGGTTCAATGCCCAGCGGGATAGACAGTTTTCGTGAAACACTGCTTTACATGGAGATAAATATAGTGGTTTATGAGTCATAATGTAAGGCATGGTATGATGAAATATGTACCTATAAAATTAAATGGTAATGGGGAATCAATCATTCCTAATAACAACTACTTTTTTCTCGAAATATTGATGTTTCAATATAATGTTACCAAACAACATGAAGCCAACCAGCTTCATAGTTGCTGCCCTAAAGTTATCATTGTATCTAGGACATCTCATAATGCCGGAGCGGCGGAGCGAAGCTCGGTTGCAGCGAAAAATCATGGCACTGCGGATAGAGCTTGGGCGGGATCTCATGGCGGGAGACAGCGACCGCCTCAGCACAGAGCAGAGAACCACGCTGCGGTAAGTTCCCTCTTTAAAAAGTCGCCACGGCGTACGCACCTTCTGCCCGACGCGAGTCCACCCGGACCCGGCTATTTCAGAAGTTTGGCTGGCTGTTTCGTATTCGGCGGGAAGAAAAGCTTCAGTGAATAGTATGGTGGAGGTCTACCTCGCTTGGGTGAATCACTGTCATTTCCTCATAGAGGCGATCGGTGGCGAAGAACTCGCATCCGGCCATGGTTCAGATCATAGTCCGGAGCGAGAAGGAATAGGAAGGCAGACACCGCCAACTGAGAAGCAGTAATGAGAGCGAAGAAGGTGGCGGAAAGTGTGAGGTGGAAACATTCCTGTACACCCCGGCCCCCGCAGAAGACGTCCCGGGTGTCAGCAGGGCAACTCCCGTCCACCTCAAATGGTAGCTGTGAAGGCTGCTGGATGGTTTGAAAACTCACCTATGTTCTTTCAGTAATGAGATTACCTACCTACTAGAGAATTTTAACTTAACACAACAGAAACAATCATCAAGATCAGCCCATAAACCAAAAAGTTATGCCCAAATTAATAACCGCCATTAGAAGTTCGGACATATATTGGTGAAAGAATTTTAAATGAGTGAGTGGTGGTCGAAACCGTAAGAGTGAGGACATCCTCACATTCTAGTCGTCGATACAGGAGAAGCCACTGGCGTCAGGAGTCGCAGGGCAATTCCCGACCTCGGTAGGCGTGGGCTTGCGGACGGCGAACAACGGGTAGCTCGATGTCCAGAAGTCCGCTACGGACCAAGTCCGAGTCGACAGCGCGTTATGTTTCACGAGCGCCTCAATGAGGTGTCGGCAAAAATGGGCAGGAGCCAGTAAGGCCGATGCTTGTTAGAGTTGCGGGAATGTTTGAACGAGTTACCTTTCTGAAGCGCAAAGAGCAACTTAAGGTACACAGGTGGGTTTTAGTCAGATTCATTTTCTCGCTCCACCCAGAGCGAGAGGAGTTATTTGATGATTTCTCTCCTCAAAAAAGGTACGTCTCATGAAGTCTATCTAGTAAAATCGTAATGACTCGATTATACTAGGTAATGTTGTCTCAACATTATCACATCATTTAAATTCTTCCTACAGGCGAACTATCGAAAATTATTCCAAAAAATAGGTCCGAAGTAAATCTTAGTGCCACACCTTGATAAACTGACTTAGAACTTTTTTTAAATAAGTTACATTTACCACTTTACTAAATACTGACTTTTACTGAATGTTCTGATGGAGCGAGGAACGAAGTAGATAGATCACAATATTATTTCTCATATTCAAATAATATATAGAAATAAGTGAACATGCCACTGGTCAAGGCCTGCATATTTTGCATGTCTTATACAAAGTACACAGGCACTTTTTTTTTTAGTTTTGCCCTACACTGGGAATAAGTCCTGTAACGTGGGTGCGATCATAAACATATAAAGCCACATACACAAGACATCCACACCCGGAACACCTATCTGTAGGTCATATCAATATTTGTTCCATGCGGGAATCGAACCCGCGACACCCATAGGAGATTGGATGGTTTTGGCAAAATATATTTGAGTGGTACCACAGGCATATGGGTGGGATGGGTGAATTACCCCCAAATAGCAAACAGATTATAATTGTATGTAACTTGCTTTTAAATATTGAATGGACTTATTTAATAAATCTAGATTATTTACCAACTAAAACGTTACCTAATAATTGGTTCGATTTGTTTATATTTAGTAGATGCGTACTATCGTATAATCATCGTCAATAAATTATGTGATACTTACGTAGACTTCAGTAACAAAAGAGCAGTCAAAATAATAATAAAGATAGGTAGATACTATTCTTGTTATTAAAACAAATGGCTAACAGACACGATTACCTCTCATTGTCATCTTTATTTCATCGTCCACTAATCATAATCGATTGTAATGATGTGTAAATGCGACCGGCTGCTTGAACGAGCAGTGAACTTGGAGAGCGTTCACATTGCTGCGAATGCGAACAATCGAAAGTTGATATTGATTAGTGGTCACGCCAAAGAAAAACTATAAATGTCGATAATGAGGAAATGAAATGGTGGAATTACTAGTGCTTTAAGTGACGTGATCGAGGAACAAAATTGTCGCTATTTTTTGCAAAACAAATTTTATTTATAAGAATGGTAAAAAATAGCTTTCTCCATATTATAATGAGGAGCGTGAGACGCTCACTTAACATTAGCTACGCCTGTATTGTCCAGGTTGATTTCTCATTTCGGCAGTCCCATGTCATGGTACGAATATAATTTATAGTCCCATGAATGTTATGGTGCGAACATATAGTTTCATGTTATGGTACGAATATCTATCCCCGTGTTACGTACCACAACAGGGGGATATGGCTATGGTATATGACTTACCCTGGTATGGTATATGACTTACCCTGGTAATCATTTTGCCATCCACACTTCTTTAACGGTAACGACATCTATATCGCTACACATGAAATATAGTAGTCTGTCTAAAAAGTCAAACTAGGTACTTTGGATTTTTTTAATACTCATCATATCATTTAAAAAATACTTAAGTATATTCGGTACCTACTTTTTATTAGGTTCTTCTATTAGTAAACAATGATCAAGATCTCTTAATCAACCTTGATTATTGAACCAGTGTTGACCACATTAGATTTCATTTTACTATATTATCCAAATCGTTTGATTTTTCAAACACACTCTATAGGTACCTAATTCAAAATCCTGCATCGTGGAATCGAGTTCTTTGCGCGATTAGAATATAATCACGATAATAGTCTGTAACCAACAATCGGGTCGGAGGATCCTCCCTTTTCGATGGAAGTTTACGAAACTTTACACCCTGTTCCACATACCTTTAAACTTCATCAACTTGGCGAAATGGCGAGCTTCTACATAAACATTTTAATTTATCAACCTAGGAAACCACCCAGGAATAATCACATTTTTGATAACAAATCCGCCGTCAATGCATCTTTCGTTCCTCCGATTGATCGATTCCTGTTGAAAGGGCAGTGGCCACCGAGGACCATGTTTTCCGACGACCTATGACGAAGGTACCCGTATTTCGGTAAGTAATGGCTTCCGATAAGAACATACTAAATGATCGGTTTGCACGTTGCATGTGCATAATTTGCGGACACTTTCTTCAGGAAAACTGTCCCACGCTATCTTTTATTGCATTTACTTACTAGGTAATTATTAGGTATGCTAAGGTGCTTTGCTTAGTTACCTCAAGGTAGGTACTACTCTACCATAGGGTAAGCAGAGAGAAGTCGGTAAAAATCTTAGCTACCTACCTATTATCCCTTCCTTGAAAAAGTTTGAACTCATAGGTCCATGGTTCGATTCCAGCACAGAATTTTGGATGTTTTACAGATGCACATTTTTAGTCAACTTAGGCAGGGAGTTTGATATTACTACAGCATAAGATTTAGTTACCATCTTGCTATATCACGAACAAGATACAAAACTTTGCAAAGCAAATATTTTTTTCGCTTAGAAATTTGTACTTAGCTGCCTTATACATAATGTATTAGATGTATCTGTATTTTCTTTTCCATAACATCCAAGTAATTATATTACCGTGTACCTACTTATTGTCTTCATTATCTCATAGCATGTACCGTTAATTGGTACTTACCGTTGTACGCCCAAGCCTTGCCTTCCGTCAACTCTTTGAAGAACACTCCGAGTTCCTCCCAGCAGGTGTGGTCGACCAGGATATGTATTCCGTTTGTTATCTTGGGCCACACCACTGCCAAAAACGTCGGGTCATAGATATTGAACAAGTTATCAAACACTTCAGCTTTGGCGGGACGTTTATTTAATCTATTTAGTTCCTTCTTTGCGTTTTGGCGCGTTTTCCCGCATTCAGCCAAAACTATGAACAATAGCACACAACACACTTTTAACTTGAACATTTTGTTAGCACATATTAATTCGTATTCTGTTTGTATCGCGAATGCGTGCGTGCTCTGTCGGCACAGGCTGGCTAATGTTCACTAACTGCAGTAACTTACGACTCCGTTTAGGCGTGTTTACAAGCAATGTGTATTGTAGAGTAAATAAATACTAGGTTTACTACCTAACTGACAGCCAGACTGTTTGCAGTTACAAGACGATTAACAAGTCGCAACAATGTATTTTTTACCGCTATAGCCTGTCAGGTTATTTGCCTAACTGCAGTCCAGAAAGGTTGATCTAGCATTCGATTTTGCGATACGTGCTCAATTATTACTTTCTCTTTTAATCAAGATGTTATGGAGTAATTATAACGGGATATCAAAAGCAATTAGAACAATTACGTAGCGAGATGAATACAAACAAGCCTGGTGGGTCTCGACGGCACACTGTAGGCCGACTCGGTAAGCGGTCGGTGATTGAGATAGAAATAATTGCGGAACTAATCTTTTACGCATGTTATAAGAGTCCATGAAATCATACACTATGAAATTAACTTTATCTATAGAATCTTCATTTAGAGAAAAAATTTAATGTAAGAGCCAGGCAGAGTCTGATTGGAGCACTTAGCACATCTAGTTTCATACTGTGTAGCGCTGCACGCTTCGTTTTTTAGGAGCCTTGTCTAATGGCATACTAGCCATAAGCCTGGCTATGATGACTTCGAGCGATGACGGGCACTCCTTTCCTGGCAGCACTTTTTATAGTTCACCAAATGCGCTATTTCTGCAAAAGTCTGAACTTCGGTTACGTCTACTTATTTCTGCTAATTGTCTTGCAAGCATAGCATGTGAGAGAAACCTCAGCACGACTAAATAGCGTTACTGTCTTCATGTTCCGGTCACACAAAATGATGATATTGTGTTAATTAAATGCAAATAAAAGGGAAATGCTCGCCACAAGAACTTTCTTCCACTGGCTTCAATTACTTTCGGAATTTAAATGAAAGAGCGGTTAAATGTTAGTAATTACATTTTATTACCTGTCAAAAAGACATTAGCTTACAATTATTTTATTCCATGTACTTAGTAAATACAATTAGCTAGATTTATTTCTTTATTGATACTGCAAATCATGTCACTGTTGTAGAAGTCTCTGATAGGGCGTTCTTCACACTCACACACACGAACATAGGAGGACGACGCACGACACTGGATCTTATGTCTTAATGAGTACGGTTACATTTGCCGGAGCCTCTTGTTTGGCCGCTGGCCGTCGTTCATGAACCCACCCTGCTGAGAAGCAAACTATTATTACGATTAGATGGGTGTACATTTGCATTTCTTCCGATTGTTGGACTATCAGTAATGAGACTCGAAAAAAGAAACCTACTTCACGCAACTTAAAAGAAAAGAAATACAGTATCCGAGAGTAAATAGATCAAACATCCAACAAAGGTTTTCCTCATAGTTGTTATAAAAACCGAGTTTTTTCTATAACAAGATGCTTACAATAAAAAGCTTGAGAGCGATGCTTAAGATATTTACGATCGGGTACTGTGCCTAAATATGTCCATTGTTGCTAGTAGATACATTTTTTAAACAAATAGAAAGAATTTATAATATTATACCATTTGAATACATGCAACCAAAACAGTAAAAAAAGCATTCGTGACAAATGAATAGCAAGTGTACTGCTATGGGAAGTAGGGTTAGTCGCGGACCGTGTGTGAATATCGTTTGACTTTGAAGACCCTTTGGTTGTTTGTACCCACATGGCATGTGTAGGTGGTATTACCTTGGACTTAACTGGTGTAATGTTTCTACAGGTAGCTCTGAAAAGAATGCACAGAATGTGTTAATGCATAGAATTGCAGAGCTGGTGTGTATTCTGTTGTTCTTTTATCAGTGTCTCGTCATTGTACTGCATTTCTTTGCACATCTTTCTATGCACTCGTTTCTATGAAATGGACATAAGCATGCAATGGTAAAAAAAGCTTTCTTAAAAATTATTGCAAAAAAATACAGTTCGAAAGATGTCAACTTAATAATTTGTAAACAGGGAGAGGAAAACATAAAAATATAATACATATTTATATACTGACATCTACCACATGAAATCGACACTATTTTACAAAAGGTTCAATGGAAGCTCTGTTACATCAAGCTAAAAACAAACTTCTATTGTGGACATAAGGCTGTCCAATTTGGGTAAAGGCGGCAAAAGGGTGTTTTTAATATCGTTCGGATTTCATCACGCATGCGGGTTTGTCCCGCATGCCGAAAATTTCAAAAAGCAACGAAACGCGCCCCGTGCGCTTTTTCCACGCATTACAATAAATACTTGTATGAAATGGACATTTGCGGGGATAACGCATGCGGAGCAATCCCGCATGCGTGATCAAAACCGGACGAAATTAAAGTGTTTGTAACTGCTACAAAAGTATGCAAGTAACAAGAATGCCAGTGTACCACAAGTTCTGATTGGTGTGTCACTATGGCATTTAAGCTACTGGCATGCTTATGTGCCAACTAAAGGCATGTGTGTTGCTGCCTTTATACTAGAAGCTAAAATCATGCTTAGGAAAATACTAAGTAATATAAAAATGAAGCAGTGTCGCTAATATGGTAGTATTAGTCGCAGAAAATAAAGTTAGGCAGTACTAAGTCAATGAAATCTTTTACGTATAAAATATGCGTCTCGTAAATTTAAAGACGGAGGAAACAGGAGTGCATACATTCTGACATATTCCCAAATCAGCACACTCCCAGTTCCAATAGCAAATTTGTGTGAACTTAATGGGATGATGCACATTATGACTATTATGAGCTTTAACAAACAGTCATTGATCAATTGTTGATGTTTTTACGAGAACTATTTCTCGTCATCTCCCTACCTAACCTTTTTCCAACTAGCTATGGGTCGCTTCCTGACTAATCAGATGGTTGGAGTGACAGCCTATCAGATCTCTACAACCCAGTAACTAAGTAACACAATACTTCTTCGATAGACTTGACTGATGATCAGACTTTTTAACTACCTGTAACGACTGTCAAAGATCCACGAATGACGACCAGGACCAACGGCTTTACGTGATTTCCGAGGCACGGGGTGTCAGTAAGGTCTTAGATAAGCTTAGAAATTGTCAGTGAGAACTGTTTATGGAGATTTTAAAAGCTACGCATATTACACATTTACTTTTATTGTTTCTGGCTATCCATTCATTGAGTTAGTAATTTGGTGTAGTATAGTGGTGCTGGACTTACCGGGCGGCCCATGAAGCCCTGTGGAGGCATGTAGGTGTTGACGGGCGCGAAGCCTCCGCGCGGGAAGGCGCCGCCGCCGCGCCCGCCGAAGCCGCCGCCGCGCCCGCCGCGCGCTCCTGGGGGATTTGTGATGTTAATAATGCTGTTCATATTCTAACAAACAAATTCACATCAAAAACATTTATTTTATTGAAATATTAGAAGATCTTGATGAAGTGTAAACAAACTGTAACAATATCATCCATGGTTTAATTGAGGTGGGTTTGCTTATTTGTTCTTCTCCATGTTCCACAGAATTTTTTTTTCAATGAAAAAAATGGCGAAAATAGCTGAACTTCTTTGTGAAAGATTGGCAAGACAAAAGTGTCAAGATGGTAAGTTAAGTTTAGAGTAGGTTTGGGTGGGCAGTACATCCTCTTGGTGAAATTATCGTTTTTTTTTTTATTATTATTATTAGATACATTGCAGAAACACACATCACTTCTATTTTTTGCTATTGCTGGTTACTGTCAGATTACATCATTCAACTGCTGAACAAAAGCCTCTCCTTATAACTTCCAGCTAGTGTTGTCATTCATAAAAATGACTAACAGCTGCAGAGTTCATGATTTGATACAATGAGTAGTACGTTCCTTAAAGTTTGTGCCCAAACCTTCAATATTATCATAGTATACAAGTGTCCATGCAGTAAGTATACTCTGTTCAAAATTACATTAGAAATTTATGAAAACCTTTTATTAATGTCTGTTTAACCGATTTTGAATTTTATTACGTTGGTGGTATGACAAATGGCGGCTGCAGTAAATAGTTGGTATTGTAACCACTTTTTTGCTCTTAATGCCATCCTTATGCCAACGAAATAAAAGTTAAAATCGGTTGAACAGACAATAAAACAGGTTTCTTTAAATTTCTAATCTTAACGCGAACAGGGTATAGTTGTTCTAACTACGACAACACGTATAATGAGAGAAAAGCAGACACCTCTGAAGTTACCTCTAAAGTTGCCCCCCCTGGCGTTGAAGGCCTGTCCGCCGCGCGCGCGGAAGTTGTTGGCGCGGTTACTGTTGGGGCTCGCGGCCGCCGCGTTGTTGGCGTTGTTGCGGTTCTGTTGCTGGTTCGGGTGCGCACGCTTGTTCTACGGGACCACGGGTACATTAGTTATCATGTCAACAATACAACGGCCATTAGAATTTCAGAATTGTTTATATGAAGAGGAAAAAACAAAATTCAAGTATGTGAACAACACACAAAATCCGAGAGCAGTGGTGGCCGACTGGTAATAGCCCCGAGTTAGGAGTTGTAGGTCCCGGGTTCGAACCCAACCAGGCACATTACTTTGTGTAATTTATTTCATCACCACTGCTCTCAAAACGGTGAAGGGAAACATCGTGAGGAAACCGGCATGTCTTAGAAATAAAAATTCCAAGTCGTCATTCACCAACGCGCACTGGGCCCGCGTGCTGGATTACGGCCCATTCTCGCTACTACTGGTCTGAGTGATGACACGATATCCGTACCGTAAGTATGACACGAACTACGGAGAAACATTGGCAGACTATCATACAGTTATCAAGCGACTAGGAGATGACGCTTTCATCATCACCATTTCATCTGAACAACATTCTCTGTTGCACGAAGGCCTCCCCAAGTGACAACGCTTTACATTACTATAAAATTCTTCTAAATCTCGACATTCACTGTAAACTTTGTCTATGTTGATAATGAAACAAAGCACAGAGCACGAAGACGCGCGGGCAGGCCGTAGCTAGATACGGTACTGTCAATAATTTCATACGAAACAGATATTAGGCTACAGTCATTTCTGATAACGCATGCGATAGGCAAAACTTGCGTTTAGAGTGTTTTTAATACCGTGCGAATTTCATCACGCATGCGGAATTGTCCCGCATGCAGAAAATTTCACGCCGCGTGAGACACGCTAGCCTAAGATCTTGTTATCTGCGGGCTGCTATACGTTGCTTGTCTGCTGTTCCCGATCACGCCCCTCGTAACGCGCGCGTATTAAAATAAATACTTGTATGAAAAGGACATTAGCGGGAGTAAGGTAAGGATTGCACAAAAACTCCACTTTGTTGATTTTGTGGAATCCTATTGGTTTATACTGCACCAACACACACACACACGGCAGAATATTTCTCCGTTTCTCCGCTCCTGAGGATAAGCACAGGCAGAATTACGCGTGGGGAGCTTTCCCGCGTGATGCGTAATTAAAACTGCACGATGTTTTAGACACCCCTAGTGTAAGAGCCGAGATTCTTTACCTGATTTAGCCAGTGTAATCGCCGTCTTTAACTATTTCTATTTAAAATTGTCGTGTCTAGCGACAGCCGTGGTGCGCGTCGCCGTGCTCTGGAGCCACACATACATAGTAGAATACCTTGTTAACGTTGGCGGCGTTGTGCGCCTTCTGCTCGTCCTCGTCGCGGTACTTGGACACGGTCACCAGGAACCCGTTGATGCGCAGCTCGCGGTCCAACTTCAGAGCCTTGTCCACGCAGTCCTTGTCTTGGAATGTTACTCGCACTGTCGACAATGGAAATGGTGATATTTAGTTATTGCAAGAGACTAACACTTGAGCACAAAACTACAATACGCCACCGGCCATACTCGTTTTGTTTTGTCTATGTTCATACCAAAGATGTAACGGTCGTTCGATTCTGATGCTGAAAGCACAGAAATTGATTTTGATATTTCCGATTTCGGTTTCGATAAATTTTAATTGCAACTTATCTTTTCTTATGTAACTGCTTTATTTTTGGTGTACAATAAAGAATTTATCTATCTATCTATCTCTTCTCTCTCTCTGTCAACAAACTGTCGTTTGTTGTTTTGTTTTTGGAATTTTGTGAAATTGCTCTTAATTTATACTTATACCGAGTTTTTTTATTAGTTTTACCTATATAGTGTCCTTTGACGCTCCTGCCTCCGCCTCCACTTCCGATAAAATAAATTTTAAAAGCCCCGGCTCTGAATGCGATTTCAATATTTAATAACAACTTCCGTTACATCCCTCTTGAGTACTACTACGCATCTGATCTTTCTATCTTAAATCTTCATTGATTTTATTTTAACACTGACTTTTCCCGCGACTTATCTGCTATGGTCTATCCGAAAGGAGCCGTTATTATTCCGGAATATAAAGTATTTATTTATTTATTAAGGTAACACCAACAGCTTCTGTGTACAGCATTTTCCAAGTATGGATCCATTGGTCTAAGTCTTTATTTATTTCTACTGGTGAAGAGAAATAAGATCAGTACTTTCAGACATATTTGTTAAGTGGTTAAGATGTTAGTTATATTATGTTAGCAAGCTGCTAATTAAGCGCTCATAAACCCATCTTTTACAAGTATTTTAACTTGTTTCCTGCTGACAAATAGCAGCTAACAAAGTTGATGTAAATATGAGAGCGATTTTCCGCCTAACATATTATTTAACCTTTCTATAACTTGTGTATTTTGGCGAGATAGATAAGTAAAGGCGGTCTCCCCCGCCCCTTGTATCAACCCCACGTGGCCTTTTCCTTCTAACCCCTAAATGCCGCGGGCGGGGACTCCATCTTTTCTCCAGCCCCACTTTAGCGAAAACGTAATAACGTTAGTTTTTCTCTGCTAAATAAAATTGTTGTTGACGAGTTTCGCTACCGACTTGTGAGCTCATTCATTGAAATTAACGAATGAACACCCGTGTCACGTGGTCACGGGAAGATATCAAGTGTTTTATTGGCGTAACATAACCACGCGCCAGCCGTCATGTCCACAAGTAGGATGACTAGTGGCTTCCTATCGATCAACTTGTCGTATTGGCTATCCGAAACCTACCATCGGGCTTGTCTTGTTGTAAGTAAGATCGATTTTATGTTATTCAACAAATGTATAGGTAGCAAGATGCACATAATCACCCCAACGCTACACCGACCCTCGAATTCAGACGTAGGGGAGATGAGAGACATCCGTATAACTAAATACAACTATAGATCGCTCTGTCTTATCTGATAAATTTCGATTTATCGGCGAACTACTGAACTTGATTTTAGAATCAACGAGCTTGAGGAAGGAAATATAAAGGTATTTTCCTTGATGAATAATTTAAAATAACACTTGACTCGGCGACTTTTTAAAACTCCCAGATTGCCTAGAAAACAATAGGTAGACCGGACATTGCACTCCGATAAAATCTTTATTGTTTTTAAAGGATTCGCATAACAACAGTCACGAGCGGCTAGCTTGACATGGTTACGTAACTCATTCAAGTTACCACTTTGTACTCGACCGGTGGACCTTGAAAACTATCGTAAACTCATAATGTGGTCAGTAAACGTAACACGCCTTAAATTACCTTTCATGTATTCTACTTTCAATTCATGCGTGGCTTATCAAATTAGTTTTATCTTTATTTGTATCAGTACTACTACATGTACACTACGCATACGAGTAGGTCAATCAAAACTTATTTTACAGTGTTATCAAGGAGTTTGGTTTGCAGTTATTTACACTAATTGTGTAAATTGCATAAAGCTGTCGTTGCAACTAGGCTGACGGACGTTCGCACGCGATAAGTTAGTAGCAACTCGCGTCCCCTCGCGTTGGGGAGCTAACCCTCTAGTTACAAAGCTCATTTACATATTCTACTCTGCACACAACATGGATGCCAATCGTATAATAAATCAATATACGAGCATACCGGCGCCGCGATTTGCTCTTAACGCGTCCACGAGAAACGTCAATAAATTCTCGATATACTATGTAGTACGCACCGAGAGGTGTACCTTCGTACGTATGAATAGAAGTAGATAGGGGGGCGAACCCTCTTTGCTCCCAAGACGGGACGGACTCACACAATAAGATTATAGCAAAAGATTAGCTGAAGTGTGCGCAAGCGTACACTTGTAATCTTTACAGATGTTCAATAGTAATGTATGCAGGTTTTTATATTGTAAAGATTTCGCAACCAAACAAACAGGTGCCGTGGCAAGTTAAGTAATATTATTCCGTCTTCGTAACTTTTGTACGCAATGCAAGCGCGGACAGTTAATCAATATTTTTTCTCCCGCGTCGCCCTTCACCCTTCTATTACACTCCCCTTGTGCGCGCTAATGCCGATGCCGTTTTATTGTCCGAGGGGGTCGTTACCCCGCAGCACATTGTTTAGGCGGACACCGCGTGGTGGATGATACTCTCGCGCCCCGCTCGCAGCCTCGACATTTACAATTTGGGCTATATTGAGAAGACTGACTATTATGCCCTTGTTTTGTATGTCAAATATTTTTTTTTTATTCTTTTGTTTAGGTTTCAAATACCACGTGTTAATTGCTGCTTCTTTAGAGTAGCTACGTCAAAGTTGTACCTTAACACTAGAGGCGCGGAACATTAATGTCAATTTCGGGTATTTTATTTTTGCTACAGTAATAGGTATGAAGATTGTATACAAATGAAACTAGTAACTGATAATACAATATTTGTAATAAAACTAGAGCAGGAAGAATATAGGAATGGGTCAAAGGGACGGCCCGCGCTACATAGGAATACATATGAATATGATTTACGCAGTTTAACGCAAAAAAGATACAGATAAAAACCTGTGTAACATTATGAATCAGCCGCTGATGCTGGGAATAGATTTTGATGCGATTTTCACCACATGTGCTAGCTAGAAAAAGGTAAAGAATAAAAATAACACTTACGTATTTTGTACTTGGTCTTGCTGAACTCGTGTATGTGGGCCACGTCCCCGCACTGCGAGAACAGGAGCTTGACGTACTCAGTGCTGGCTTCGTAGGGCACGCCGACGAGCACGGCGGTTTCGGCGCGCGACTCCACCGACACGGTGATCTTGCTGCCGTCGATCACCGTGCCCTCTTCAGACAACGCCTGCGTTTCATCAGCAATGTTAGCGTTTGAATGGAAAAAGTTGTGTTGTGTGTGGTAAAGTCAGGGAAATGTGTTGTTTAGCAGGTTGACACATTAGAGCTTATACATACGAGAGGCATGTTGTCAACGGCAGAGGTAAGTGTAAGTGCAGCTGCCGACATTCCATCTTTAAAGATCAGCGGCAGCAGTCGTGTGTCAAATGTCACTATAAGTCGACAGCTGCAGTTGCCTCTACCGTTGGCTACATGCCGCTCGTGTGTATGAACTTACACGTATTTTGAACATTTCATACAACTGAGAAAATGACTAGTCGTTTTTTAAATGGACTACTTTGATGGTCAATTTGCTAATTTATTCGTTTCGCTGACTGTACAGTTAGTGCGTTGGTGTGATGTGAATTTTCTCATCTTTATGTTGAGCTGTGTAGCTGTTTAAGTTTTTACTTGATGACGATTTACGTGATACAATTTATAAAAAAAAAAACAGGCCTGTGTTGTAAATCTGTCTACCAGATTTTCTTATTAACTCATTATTATTTAGGTATTAGATTATCTTAAGATAATTATTGTTCTCGAGAGAATTAAATATCTTTAAACCTAGATTTTCATGCTTAACACGACACAAATTCTGTCCAAGCATCGACCTAAAACACAAGCTTTTAATATTTATTGTTTAGCAATATAAACAAGATTTAGATCAGAGTACATAACAACAGATAGTTTATGGGTTATATCACAGACCGTGTGCAAACTAGACAATGCGGTGTTTCCCGCTGTTACGGTGAGTTAAGATAGAACTAATAAACGCTCCCCGGCTTCTGCAATCGACACACGCCCTGCGTAAACAAATCACACACGTTTACAAGATAATTTTCAGATGTCGCGACAAGTCCACTTCCTCCCGGCTTGTCAACTAATGTAAACGGGGAAATGAAAGTGTGTGCCCAGATTCTGTAACAAAAATTTTAGCAAAATTGTTGCAAATAATTGTCAAAGGCGTGTTTACTGATGTAATTGGTTGAATGGATTGTGAACAGCCAACCGTGTGACTTGACTTGCGCTTCATTAGTGACGAGTCGATACTATCTTTCCAGGAACTGGAGATGTGTGTCGATCGGCGTGTACTCGTATTATTGTTTATATGTAGTGTTATGTAATCTGCGACTGTGTCATGTTATAGAATTTATTTAGCCTTACTTATTCAAGTAACGGAAGCTAGTGTTTGTTTTGACAAAAACCAAAAATAGGAATGCTAGAATTGAGTGCGTTGAATGTTAGCCCTAACTATTGTCGGTTATTATACATATCAAATTAAAAAGAGTGTTTAATTTAATTACCTTCAGATACCGAACTTTTCCAAAAAATAAGTGATTACGACACAATAGGCTCCCGAATACGGAAAAACTTATTTTGTGTAGGTTGTAATAAAACGCGTGTGGAAACTTCGAATACAAACATTTTACCGGCGCCAACAGTTGGCATGGCAACCGCATGAGGCATGGCAGAATGTTTAGTCTACCAGTTCGAGAGTTATCGCGCCGCTCGTTATGGACATGCAGTGTATTTAGCATGTTACAACTCTGCAATATGTGTGGAGTTCTACTTACCAAAAAGGCTGTGCAATGGGCTTCATTGGTTACAGACGAATAAAAGGATATGTTTAGGTAAAGTTGTGTTGTTGAAAAAATTATAGTATAAATGTTAGAAAAAGATTATTCATAGTTGTAGTCAAGTACACAGTTGTATTTTTTTTACATTGAAATAAAATCCCTATATGCCTTTATTAAATTGTAGACATTTTTTAAATGCACAACATAACAATTATGACTTACATGTAACATGCTTATAATAGCCGGAACCTAGACAGTTACATATGGAACAATACAGTGTTGCACACATAACTTTGAGACCTGAAGCCCACTGCAACAATCCTGAAACTTACCCTCGGCCACTGCAAGTACACATAAAGACACATCACAAATGACATGAGTATATACTCAGCTGATCAACTACATCACACCAATGTCAATCATCAATTTTGATCTTTACTTTGTCAACACACAAAGTTGCCAAATGGATGCATCAAGTGTAGAAGACCAGCCTTTTCTAACATTCAAATAGTCACTCATTCTGCTCATGACTTGAAAGTGGCAACATTTTTGTCTGGATATACATAATTTGGAAAAAAAATAGTCTTAGCCATAAATACAGCCTCTTTCAGAAGCAGGCTAATAAAGTTCTAATATCTACTTAATCACTTTTCAGTATAAAATATAAAATGTTAATAAACTTTTGTTTACCTTCTCCAGAGACTCTTTGTTTTTGAATTCGACTATTGCCGATAATGTCGGAGTTGTGGTCAGTTCAGTTACAATGATTGGACCACGTCTAAAAAGAAAGAAAATTTGTCTCATTAATACTCCGTACAGTAGAGCCCGTGTTGCTGTGTTCTGAGAGCAGCTTGCTAGTTCCTCGAGAACACATCACACATCATATTATACTAATCAACTTCATTCATAAATACAAACAGTGATTCATTTCAACGGTTATGACATTTCTGGGATTGATATTTGAATGTTGGCAAGTTGTATGTTTCAGTTACATAGCTGGTACTGTGAAACAGTTATACTCACTTGACGTTGGTAACTTCTCCGTGTTTCGAGAACAACTCCTTGAGTTTCTCCTGATAGTCGAACAGGTAGGTCGACGGGAGGTTCTCAACTAGTATTTTACCAGACTCTACTTTGTCTTCTTTCTTATCATCGCCCCCAGCTTCGTCGGCGTTCTCCTGGCTCTGGTCGGCGTCCCCGCTGCCCTCCGCGGCCCCGGCTTCGGCCGCCGCCGACTCGTCGCCTTGCTCTGCCTGCTCGGCCTCGCCGTTGTTATCTTCGGCCTCCACAGGCTCGGAGGTCTCCATCTCGGGAGCCTGTTCCTCGGCGGCTTGGGCGGCGGCCTTCGCCTTCGCTGCCTGGTTTTTAGCGCCGCGACCTTTCTTCTGGGCTACCATTATGACGATCCAGCTGTAATATACACAAGAACTGACTCAAGCAATCAGGCGTGCGATCCGTCACGCTCTCACAGTGGCAACGTTTCCCGCCATATCTATTTTTTGCTAAAACTTATCTACAGCACTTGGCGCCTATTCTCAGATCTCAAGGGCGCAGTTACTAACGCGCGAAACATCATATTACGCAGAAACGCAGAAAATACAGTATTGTTTAGCAGATGAGCTAAATTTAACTGTGTATAACATCACGGATAACGGTAAATACATCATAACAAGCCATACGCGCCATGAAGCATGGCTTTATTCCGAGTGGAAAATTCACGAACCTGAAGCGTTACCTCGTAATAACTTGTTACAATGGCATTCCGTAATCCTCGTTGGATATTATACAATATGATTAAAAGTTTTACTTACCAAACGCGAATTAACAGGTAAAATCAATGATATCACAAATCCACAAGGAAAGACGCCAAACTATATGCAATAATAACACGAAACCGGCATCACGCAAGCGCATCCGCCATTAAAATAGATTTTAAAAAGTGAGGTTAGCGGTGTTGCCGTATTAAAATTGCTTCCAGATATATTTTGGATGTATCCGAACGGAGCCAAGCTTTCCGTAAAATCAATAACAAATATCTTTATAAGGTCCACCTTAGACGATAAAGCTAACACAAAATAACTCTTTTCACCTCTCTGTGCAGTCAATTAGTGACACAAATTGAAACGTATGAAAATTTTGCTTTATTCTAGCAAATTAATAGCAATCAAGATCATTATCATGAATTAAACTGATGTAAAATAATCGTCAAAGAACCCTGTGAATACTATGAATCATTTGCTTGCTTTGAAGCGATAAAGAAAACACAATACAGGCTGAAACAGCATACTACGAGAATGCAATAAAACTAAACAACACTGTTTGCAGGACATGGAATATGCGAACGAGTAAACGAACACTAGTGCAAAGGAATCATTACATCCATAAAATTACACACTGAATAAAAAAAAGTCCCCATTGCGCATGTCTGTCTATTCGCAATAAACTCAAAAATTACTGTACAAATTTTCAACAATATATTTCTGTGGTAGCGGCATCAACGTCCATACACTGTACGTGTGGACATAATAGGAATAATGCCGTACGGCCACACAATGGAGCTGGAGCTATTAATTGAGCCATCATTTGGTAAGGAAGCTGTTGTACCCACAAAGGTTTGTCCCACCCACGACTACTGTGACTGGTGAAATAATAATAATAATATAATAATAATAATAACGTTTATTTCGGACAATGTCCATATTTAGTTAGTGGAAGAATGCATTGAAGCCGCATTTACAGAATCGAGCAAGTGGCGAGGCGAATGGCGAGATGAGTTGCGAGCACGCGTCATGATTATGTAAACAACACACCCGCTATTCGCTACAGTATTGCCAGACCTCCTGATTTTCCAGGAGATTTCCTGATTTTGCCAGGTTTCTCCTGATCTACTGATTTTGTTAGTAAATCTCCTGATAATTGAGTTTTTAAATAAATTTATACCGACTGAACTAAGTGTAAGAAGGAACGTATTTAAATCTTTTATTGTACTCATGCTACCTATGTATACAAGTACCTTGGAGTCTCCATAAAAAACTACTAACATAAAGGTACCCTAATTCTAAGAACTAAGAGTATTTCTGTAATAAGCCACCGATTTACCGATCACCAACTCTTCAATATCTTTTAACGTGTTGTTGTTGCGCATAAGAATCTGCCGGTTCAAGTTGTTTTTTGTTTTTTGGTGAGAAAAAATCATCCAGTAAAATAACATCTCCCGCCCTTGGGTGGCGCGGGAGATTTTATCGGTACCGTAGCGAGTGGAAACTAGAGAATAAGGAAGAAGTCTCCACAGAGGAAAAAGTATTCTTCATTTTATATTAAAGACTGAAAGAAGCAAGTTTGGAGAACTAAAAACATTTAAAAAAATAAAAGTTGTCTCGATTTTCAAATCAGCGGCAAAACGGCAACAAAAATAGATGATAAATAAGTATTTTATTCATCTCCTGATTTATCAGATCAGTCTCCTGATTTTTTTTACTCTTATATCCTGGAATTTGAGATTTTGGTCTGGCAGCACTGATTCGCTTCGCTTTGTGCAGTTGTGTGCAGTTTGTACAAATCTGTACCTCAGAGGTAAACAATAGTAACTCCACTTTTTTGAAAATATGTTTTTTTGCACTGTTAAAATCGTCAGAACCAGTTCTACGTAATGTATAGGACATCAAGTCCTACGACATCTAGGAAGAGAAATATCCAATCGTATATGACAAAAACAGGTCGGGTATAGGACTTAAAATGATGATAAGATTGTTTACTCCCCAGCTTTACGCGCACTTAATGTTGTTCTAAACTTTATTGTAATTATGTGTAATACATAATAATTCCATATAATAATAAAAAAAATACAATTGAGTTTGTTTCAATATCTTTAAAGCAATTATGTTAAAAATACATTTAAAGTTACTATCTGCGCGTTTTTGCGTCTCCTGTAAAATTTACTTTTTGGCACATACTGTTGTTTACCTCTGAGGTACAGAAATGTTTCGCCGATGGACGGGTCGAATGCCGAAGTGAAATGCGAGCACGAAAATACAATGCGAATCAAATAAGAATAGGATAGACTTTCTAAGGCGACCATTACACGGTCATGCAAGCGTCAATCAATTCTATCAATCATCATTGATGGTTTTCGTCAATCAGTACAAAAAAACGTCAATCTTCGCATTAGATGGTAGGACTTTCGTCAATCGAAAATTTTACCTTGGCAAAACTGACAGCAAAACCTACCGTGTAATGTTCGCCTAATATTTAGTTGTCAATTTAAACCAGAGTGGTAGGGTGAGCAAAACCATATCTTGTTATATTTTAATTTTAATAAAAATTTGCGAATCATGAACGAAAAATTTTAATCAGAATCTGGATTTTCAGTTCTGCTCATCTCTGTATCACCAGCATAATGCTGGCAGCATCACGAAATCGATAGAAAAAAGTTACGTACTCACTAATAGGTGTCATGTCATAAAGGCCCATATTGGGAAACTAGAATGCCAAAACTCAATGGAAAGAAGTATGCTGGGGAAAAGACTATCAGATAGAATAAGAATTACCACAATATAGACACACACAAAGACAAAATATGTAACGAGGATAATCAGAAAGCTGAAATGGAAATGTACCTACAGGACATACTATTAGAGGGAAAGAAAAATGGTCAAAAGTTGTAATGAACTGTTTCATGAGCAGGGCCCAATCTAGCTATTTACCCACTCCAGGCAAAGATAATTTTTGCCGCCCTTTACCTACACAAACCCATAAAAGTCATGAGCTATCTATGTTGGGGGTTGTTATGTAGATAATAACCTACATAAAATATGTGATATTGTTGGGATCTATTTATTTATATTCACGTCAGTCTATTGGTAGTCAATATCGAGAAACTGGTAACACACGCTTTAAACATAAGCTATTGTCTATAGAAGGGTAATCCCCTACGACCCAAATCTAATATTTGACTTAAATTTTGTTAAAAGTATCTAGTACTTATAAAAGTATCGATATCGATGCCTCAAAAATATCGGAACAAAAGTTATCGTTACTTAGTATCGATACTACTCACGTATCGGTACTTTTCGCGGATCCTTACTTCTTTCTTTCGAACTAAAATAATTCAGTAAAATACTTAATATTTCCACAACCTAAAGTCGGTTGGTTGGAAGGTGGTACATAATATTCTCAACCTGCCAACTTGGGTGTACAGTGGTGTACAGTGCGTTTCACGTGCGTTTGCGAAGTTCCTTCGCCGTAATGTTGGCAATTTGGAAAAACAGTGTTGCCATATTTTGATCAATGAAATTACTTAAAATTAGGGAGATTAACTGATTAATATTTCGTTTCTTTTAACAACTCCCTTCTAAGTTTGTTTTTTTTTTCTTTTGTAAACTATCAAAACTATTTTTGAATAAAATACAGGACGCTGGGTTCCATTTCGATGTCCTGCAATTCTTTAAAAAACCGAAAACGCCAAGCCACTATATCGTACCTCTCCATTAACACCTTCCTTTTAGACCTGCTTTTTTTAAAACAAAATCCCATTCTCCTCATAATTCTCTACAAAGTGGTGTAACTACCGTTAAAATCGATTTCGTTTCACATTCCGTGCAAAAAATTTAGTAGAGTGGGCAACTCTTTTCTTCTTTCCCTTCTTTTTTTCTGTAGACAGACAGGGGAGCCAACGTTACGGCGATGGTCCGATGGAACTTCTTATGTGAAACGCACTCACATATATACCCAAGTACCCTTTAATGTACATAGAATACTTTTTTTACCGTATACCGGAAAAATGTTCCCTTGAGACAATTGCATAAAATAAAAGCAGATAAACTTCATAAAAAAAAGAATAACTTGGTTGTACTTAAGGGCCAAGCGCCCGAAAAGTGCCATAAAACAGTGATTTTCTGAGGCCTACTCCTTCGAAACGGCTTGAACCTTTAGAAACATTTTTACACATAAAAATTGGTGGTTAAATATTCTTCAAAGTGAACATTGCATATGTAAATCAATTAATATCTCGCAGAGAAAATGGATTTAAAGCGTTTTCCGGGCGCTGCTGGCCGCAAATAAATGCACAGATTTGCGTACTGCCGCCTAGGCGAGTGCGAGAGTTGCGTTCACATAATTTCGGTCAGATGGTTCAAGGGACTATACGCCTTAATGTTTTCCCATTTTTATCCCAGCATTTTTTTTTTGTTTAAACCCAATTAAACCAATCTGTTTTAAACGAAAATAAAAACGTTTAAAACCAAAACAAACCATTTTTTTGGTTTAAAACGATTGGTGTTGATTGATGACCACGTTTTTCTTAATTAAAATTACATTTTCTTGATTTGACCGAGCTAGGGACATAATCTATATACTTGTACTACTGTATAACGATTTTTTTAAATGTGTAATAAACTGATATTGATCTATTTAACGGGTTTAGTTCTACTTGGTCCGTGTGACCAAACGTACCTAGGCTATTGATTTTTAATTAACTAATCAAAATGAGACATGACGTCAGATGCCAAAAAATTGCCCATAACGAAGTGTAAAACACAAATCTTTTATTTTTGTAGACGAGTTTTCAACCGGTTTATTTGGCGTTTAAAACCGCAACATTTTGTTTTAAAACCTTTTAAATCAGTTGATTTACATCTATAGTTTAAATATATTTCTAAAGAACAAAGCCGTTTAAAAGTTATAGAGTATGGAATAGGGAAAACAAGCGAAAACTATTATGTCTAGAATTCTATATATATATATATATTTTTTAAAGTATTAGTCGTATGAAAACATCACATATTGATAATGTTTTACATGGATCTGTAGTAAATATTTTTTTTTTTTCAAATCTATTGAGAGTATATTGCAAAGTACTCTGTGCCTAATGACCTCGTTCTTAGCGAGGAGTAGGTTCTGTTTTATGGCACTACTTTGGAGCTTACGACCTTAAGTTTGCATCTACCGAAATATAGTGTCCGACCAAAATTGATTTTTCAACCGGAACCGAATTTCGACAACAGTCTCGATTTCGGCCGAAACCGATACCGAAACTTCATTACTAGGATTTTGAGGAAAAATAAAGAATATAATCGTCAGTCCTTGTTGTTTTTTTTAATGCATTTTAAATTTAGGTATTCGTTGACTGTCATGAATTTTATTGCACTAGATTTTAGTTTGGGAGTAGATAAAACGAACTGCAAACACAAGCCAGTCACAACAAGATTAGGCACGTGGGCACGACTAAATGTCTTCATTGCTTACTCGCTAGGAAGGAATTTAACGCACTGAACATGACTGATCACAGCGCGAGAACTCCTGAGTGCAGTTTCAGTTTCGTTTATCGTTTCGGTAAGTTTGCTACCGAAATCGAAACTTAACCGAAACCGTTTTTTTTTGCCGAAACTAAACCGAAACCAAACATTCGGTCGGACACTACCGAGATATAACTGGAAGGTTGGAAGCATTGAATTTATGACTTTGTCACTTGGTAGTATGGCAGCAGCTGCAAAACATAACCTCTAAACATTCGCTGCACGTCTTTGCGTGTCTATCATGTGTTATTCCATTTTCACTAACAATATTTCAAGTTAAGAAGGTATTTTAAGCTAGAAAAATGAAATCCAAGTCATTTGATTTGAAACGGAGCACTGTTGAAAAGCATACTCTATCAGACAAAACTTTAGACTTTGTTGGTTTTTACAAATCTGTTGCTGATACGAGTAAGATTGCTGAAAAACGAAAATCAGATGAAACTATTAACAAGGAAACTCCAAAAACCAAGATAGGTACCCCAAAACGTGATCATAGCCATATTAAAAACAAAAAACGGAGCAAACAAGATGCAGTAGACATATCGCATATCAACATTGATGGCTCTAATTTAGGCCATAGTTTACCTCGGAGCAGCCCCATCGATGATTCTAAAGTTACTTCTACACCTAATACAAGTGGCAAAAGTCAATCGGTCAAATCCATTATGAAAACTAAGTCGCCAGCTGAGCAAGAGTCTTTCGACAGTGCCAGGTCAAGCGTATCCAGCGCTAAGCCCAAGAAAAGGAACAAGTCCGTCAGCTTCATGCTAGAAGATCATGATGAAGTTGAGGTGAAGAGGACCAAGTCTGATGACACTGAAGTTAAGAATAAACAACCTGAGATTATGGCCAAAACTGTTGGTAAAAATAAAAACATAAGAAAAGAGAAGGACCTGAAAACAATAGAAATGAACCAGCAATCTGAGAAGGAGAACAAAGCAGCTGAGGTTAACAGTTTAACAATGGAGGTGGACAGCAGCAAGCATAGTGTAGCTAAGAAAAAGTCAGCCAAGTTCAATAAAACAAAAAAAATGCTGGGAGAGTCTCCACCAGGAGACGCACAGGTTTCAACTCAACCAACTAAAGAGAAAAAGAAGAGGTTCAAAAAAGTTAGGAAACCAAAATCTGAACAAAGTACAGAACCAACCGATGCAGACACTAGCAGTGAGCTTGTATCAGAAATGAAAGTGAAAAAACTTAAAAAGAAGAAAGCGAAAGCCCCTCCTGTTGAGAGCCCAGAGGCTGAAGGGGAGCCGGCTTCTAAATCACGTAAAAAAGATGGAAAACCTGACATAGCTGAAGACTTAGAGAATGTGTCAGAAAAATTTGTCAGTGCATGTGCATTGTCTCCGATACTGAGGAGTACAGGAGATAATGTAAACACACTGACAGACTTATTAGATGAAATGACAGTAGTTGACAAGGACAAGAGTAAAAAGTTGAGACAAAAGTCCAATAAGAAAAAAAAACCTAAAGGACCTCAGCCATCCAGTAAGGAGGATTCAGATAAGAGTGAGGAAGTAAAGGAGAAGGTCAAGTGGAAGAAGAGGAAGTGGAACAAGGACAAGAAGGGAGATGTGGACGAGGAAGGCCTGGCCAACACCATAATTGTGGAGAACCTGCCCATCTCGATCATGCTCAACTACAAGAAATTGCTAACAGACCATTTCATTAAACATGGATTAATAAGAAAAATTGGGTAGGCTTCTAGAATTTGTTTTTGCCCCTACTGTTTTCTTTTTTTTATTATTGATGGGTTTGCGTTTGACCACCGTCTCACCTGAAGGTAAGGAATGTTGTGGCCGATGATGAAGCATGCTTGCCTTGAAGTAATCTATACACTCTTAACTTAAAAAACCCCAAGTTGTAACTATCAGGAAACACAGACATCGGCAGGGAATTCCATTCCCTACTGTCTTGAGTGGGGCAAATGTATAAAAAAGTCCTAGAAAATGTAGGCATAAGTACCTATAATATTCCCATTTATTGTTTTCAGCATTGCAGAGGTTTACCCCACAGAAGAGTCAAAGCCCGTTTTTACTACTACCCTCAACTTCTACAGTGACACAGCTGCTGAACAGGTAAAACAACTTGTCACATGCTTAAATTTGAGCTTGATGAAACATTATACTATTAAAACACATCTTGAGTCTTATATCCAATGGGAAAATTCTTAAGGTACACAGTGTCCCACACACGCCGGTCTGTGCATGTCGGTCTCCATTCATTTTATATAGCAACAAGACTTGTAGAGCTACACTAGATCCACGCCACGCGACGTCGTTCTACGTACAAATCAGGCGTGATACACGCGTGTCGGTCTAGCTTTGACCCTTTTATTTTGTCCACTCTCTATGTTGAAAGGTCAAAAACATCAACATTTTATACTTTCTTTTAAGTTGGGAAATCATCGAATTGTAGTGACTTCTTCCGCTCTATGGTGGAGCGAGAGGGATGCCATACTTTTACTAACTAAAACCAACCCATGTCCTTCAGTTGCCTTTTGCATTCTAGAACTATCATTTACCTTTCAGGAATTTCCCATGAAAATGATTTCAAGTTATATTAAGTATTTATTATTCAAATTAACAAAACGAGCCATATTTCCAGGCTCTCCAAGAGAACAACGTGTACATCGAAGGCAGCCGCATCCGCGTGAAGAAAGCCCTGCCCATCACACAGACCACGCTGGTGGTGCGCTCGTACGGCGACCTGACCGACCAGGCGCTCAGCTCCACTTTCCACAGCGCCGGCAAGATCCGCAGCATACGGCATCTCGTCAAAGGGAAGAAGAGCATGGGTATGTAATGTATTACATATCTTCTTCTTGCTTTTATCCCATATTACTTGTGGTCGGCGCAACATGTTTTCTTCTTTCATATAACTCACAAAATCCATCCATCTTTTCTTTGACCTCCCTCTCCCTCTCCATCCATCTACATAGCAACATGCATTTCATCCCTCCTCTTCACATGACCATACCAAGACAAACAATTTCCTTTCAACTTTTCAGTCACTGGCACCACTTTCAAACTTCCTCTAATGTACTCATTTTTCACTTTATCTATACTCCTCACACCACACCACCATATCAACATTCTCATCTCTGCTACATGCAATCTTTCAAAGATTAATTTTTTTTCATTTTACTAGATTGTTAACTGTCCATAGTGTTATTATTCAACCATTATGATATAATGAGGGCCATGAGAGCTTCACAAATCAGTTCCAACAAGCGATTAGATACGAATGCATTGCACTTCTTGTTATCATGTGTACACCCACTTGCCGCCATTTAAGTGATGTTTATTTAGTTGACCCCGGCGAACCTCGTACTCCCTAGCAGTCAATGAATGTAGTATATATACTATAGATTTATGTATAAATGTATTTATTGTTTTGTGTGTGTATTTGTATTACTTATGTGTTGTGTTATTATTATTTATATTAAGTGTTATTTACAGCTACAGCATTCGTAGAATTCGACGGACCTGAAGCAGTAGAACGGGCCATCAAGACGGCAGGTGACTCCAAAATTGGCGGGAAGAAGATTCATCTTTCAAAGTTCGAGATACGCCTCAAAAAAGATAAGAAACCTAAGAACGAGGGTGACAGCGCCGCTGACGCAGACAGCGAAGATTCTAACGATTAAATGTAATTAGTATTATATATTTTACAGTACTAGAAAGGTGAAAATAATGTGACTTTATAATAGTATCTTGTAAACAGATTGTTAAAAGCAGCGTTAAATTAAATTGTACACTGACATGATCTGATTGTCTAGAAAACACGACGGGCTGACGTTCATAGGAAATTTATTAAAAATAAATATACTAGAGACGAACGAATTGAAGAGCACTAAGCATGATGGAATGATGTTAGTGATTGTTTATTTGTATTCATACTGTACTAAAATCCAATCATCATGCTTAGCCATCAGAATCGGCATTTTTATTTCATAGCAAAGTGATTAAAAATTATAGTAATTAATTTATTGATAAGCTTTTATATAGTATCATAATAAAAACAAATTATACACAATTTTGATACTTTAATACAATCCCGTAAACATTGTTTTTTGGAAATGTTGAATTAACTGGCTGGTTTCGCGAATGACAAATAAATTGTTACCTGTCCTAGTGTTTTTTACATAGAATACATATTTTAATATTATAATATTCAATGTTATCCTGTAAATTTGCAATGTATGGATTTAATGTTACCAGTGATCCATTTTTATTATTTTTTATTATAATAATAATCTAATGATACATAATATGTGTTAAAAATAAGGTACTTGTTTTTAGCGAGTACTATAATTAGATTCTGTCTAATAAGTCAACCGACTTGGGTAATTATTAAGGTGATTGCTACGGGTTGTTTGTGGTGGTAAAATTAAATCTGATTTAGTCAACGCTGGTTCAATAATCAAGGTTGATACTAATCATTGTTTACTATTAGAAAAACGTTATAGAAAGTATTGAATATAAGTTTTTTTTAAATAATTAAATATTATACAAAATTCCCAAGTCGGTTGACTTTTTAGACTGACTATATATTATTATTGCTAATTTCGTATACCTACGGCCCTTTCAAAAACGTCGGGAACATTTTAATTAAAATGGCTGTATTTATAAAAGGGCTATAATTTGGGAGTTATAGAAACCAGCATTGATATAAAGAGATGATTATCTTGTGCTTGACGAATATTATGAAATAAACTGGCTCGTTGAATTTAATCTTGTTTTTGATTAATTATTCCTCCAACAAATCAAAGTTTCAAAGGCAAGTGATATACGAAGCACAAAAAGCTATGTTTCCGCCCGGGATCGAACCGGGGGCCTTCTGCGTGTTAGGCAGATGTGATAACCGCTACACCACGGAAACGATACATGACTCGGCCAATTTGTGAATCGTCTTTCGCGCATTTTACATATCCTACACTAATATAATAAAGAGATAAAGTTTATTTTTTTGTTTGTAGGTAATCTCTGGAAGTACTGGTCCGATAGCAAAATTTTTTTACAGATAGAAAGCTGCTTTATTCCCGAGTGATATAGGCTCTATTTTATGTACGCGGGCGAAGTCACGGGCAAAAGCTAGTAATCAATAATTTAATTTCCATTACCATTCAACGTTTGCTACTGCTTGCATAAAAGGTGAATAACTTATCCGAAATGAACGCCCATGATCCAAAATACAATATTCATTGTTCATTCAAATCCGTTCAACAGTAATTAGGTGTCTTTGATTGTTTATGTGAATAGTGAGATTATTCATCTAATTTTAATTATAGGTAACGAAAAACGACTTAAAAAAGACTAAAAAAAACCGAAGAAAAAATTGGGGAAAGATGGTAACCTACGTTTTGAACATTATTTTGTCAATATCATTTTAAGTGTTTTTGGGCTGGGCACATTGCACGCAGAACAGATGGTCGATGAGGACGAAAGGTTCTGGAGTGGCGACCGCGTACCGGAAGACGCAGCGTTGGAAGGCCTCCCACAAGGTGGACCGATTACCTGGTCAGGGTTGCGGGAATCCGATGGATGCGTGTCGTACAGGTCCGGTCGTTGTGGCGACGCTTGGGGAAGGCCTATGTTCAACAGTGGAAGTCTTTCGGTTGATATGATGGTGATGATAATTTTTGGCCGTTAGGACGAAGCGCCGAGCGGCAGATCTTTAGGAGGCCTTGTTTTTTGCAATGTAAACCAAAACCAGTTATTTTTTTGATAGGTAAGAAATGTAAAATCAATGAAAAGGTCTTTTACGGCCTTTTTATATATTTCGAGTTGAAAATATTATTTTAGAAGTGTTCTATAATTTAATAATCGTGAATATACTAAATACGACGTTTGAAATTGATGTTTACTGTTTTCAAGAATTATAAACGGGCTACGTCATTTTCATTTGAAGAATAGCAAGACCCTGAAAACCTACCGTGACATCGAATTTGAGAAATTAGATATTTATCGTACTTATAACATAAACTTTATTATGAAAGGGTTTCAAATGAGTATTAGGTATTATTTTTTTTAGTAGAGTTGTTGCACGACGCCTGCGTGAAGCTCCGGCGGCGATCGTCCTGCTCGGCACCAAAGCACAAAATATATAGGTACAGAAGTCCATCTACATACAAAACGCGCTCGAGCAACGCACACAGCCACCGCTCACGGACTCGATATCTCGGAGCGCCTCGGCCCGCTCGTCGAACAGTTCCGGCTCAAACGCTCATTAGTGTGCGCCCACCGAGCATAAGTATAAAAAGTGAAGTACATACATGAGATTGTCTTCTGTACCTATCTATTTTGTGACCAACCACTAGTTCCTATTCACCCCGATTTACCGATAATTCAAGTTTTAATTTAAATATGAGAACGCAATGAATTAAAACAAGTAAATCAAATTGAAACAATAATTTATTGTGTTCTTAGAGTTAATAGTTATGCTTTAAAATTAACTTTACTGTATACACAAGATTCTTAATCGTCCGACATTAATCTACGGTCTTTATTACAATTAATTATTTACAATAATTACGAATAAATTACATGTACGTGTCGCCACGACTCGGTTACAACTATATCGTACAAATAATACTTTGAAAAACATACATTATTACTATCACTTAATGATTTGTATTGAGATATTACAAAAATATTTTATTTATTTCAGAAAAATAACGTCGTTTTTATTATATAGGTATGCATTGCTTTTGTCAGTGATTATTTAGACTTGTTACTCTGACTTAGAGCTCATAGACACGAGCGGCATGTTGCCGGCAGAGGTAACTGGAGCCGTCGACCTATAGTGACACAGTCGACCTATAGTGATGCAGTACCCTCTGCCGTTGGCAACATTCCACTCGTGTGTATGAGGTCTTACGATTGTAAATCGCGTCCGGTCACTGACCTCTACTCGTCCGGTAGACGGGTCCAGTCTAAAATGACATAGTGTTTGGGAGTTTATTTATTCTAAAACTAAATTCTATTGTGAAGTGACACTACGAGTAGGCGAGTAGGTTTCATAAGACTGCTTTAGATTACATGATATTATCGGCCTCTCCATAACTTCGTTCAGATGCAACTTCGAATGTCTATTTTAATAAGTTACTAGTCATTTAAAAACGCCATGGGCTTTGCCTATACTTAAAAAAACAAATTTTTAGAATATTTTTAAAAATTGCTTTCACTATTTTGTTTAAGTATATGACATTAGAGACCCTTTAGAGTTTAGAGATTTATTTATTTATATAAAATTAGCCATGTATTGAGCAAAAAATTCGATAAAATATATTCGTATTAATAATTTTCACATCATAACAACAATTTGGGCAGAAGTAAGAATAAATAACTTTCAATAAATTATAAAATAAATAATGATAAATACATTCCGAGATCGTGAACATATCGACATTAGAACCTTATTCGAAAGACGCTATAACAGGAAACGTCACTTCAATGATTTATAGAAAAATCGAACTTATAGACTTGATTCTTTGTTATCGCGGGTACAGGTGAGATGTGAACACACCGAGGGTGTCTCCACGTTATCGGTGATTTTGGGGCTTCGCCGGCAGAGTTTCTCACATCAGAAAGACCTAAATGAGGAACCTGACTAAAAGTGACAAGTAATGGACCGAATAAAATCGTGATCATGGCGCTGCGGGGCAGTCGAACTAATACTGTGACATGTCTCTTGAGAGTAATCCTTAACAGTAAAGCTTTCGGCAAGTTCTCAGAGTCGGGTTGACCGGACAGCGAACGCGAATATCTAATGCCGCCGTTGGAGACTCGGCACCCAAAACTAAGTTTCAAAGCGAGGTGTAAGGATCAGTGGATGGAGGGAGTCCAGAACCTGCTGCACTCTATAGTTTGTAGACTTTCCTCGCGTATGAGGCTCTGCCTAGATATACGCACATTTGCTTGCTTTTATTGTCTTGTGGGACTTTACTCTCTTCCGCTTACCCCCAAACTGGTGACCCCGACGTGGAGCTGTCTTTTGGCGCACCTCTTCGAGGGAAACCACTAGGCTTTAGGCACAAAAAACCTGGCTGGAAGCTTAAGGTAATAAACGGACTCAAAGTCGAAATGATCAAGTGTCAACTGGAGTTCCATGAGGATTTCTCACACAAAAAAAAGTAAAATTATGAAAATTCAGTTTTAACAAAGAATTAAAGTTCTCCCAATAATTTAGGCCAACTACTACAGACCCTAAAGCCGTTTACACACTGATCCCGTAAACACTGTCGGAAAGACTACGGGTCCATTGCATCAAGCGCTTTACGCTTCACGAAAGTGACCGTCGAAGATTCCTGTTATAACGCCGCAAAAAAATCTGCTTGTTCAAAGTCCCAGCTGATTATTGACTAAGGTAAACCAGCCGCTGAACAGCATCGCGTAGAAGCTCATATCTCGCATCCTTCACTTATCCATCACAATACCCGAGACGCTCACACTCCAACTATAGTAAGCCATACTTAAAATACTGTCTCACATTTTAGTCCTTGCTGGCATTATCACATTTTACACTGAAATAATTAACTATACACGAATTGGTTTTTTGGAACTGTTCGATTCGATTGTCTAGCGAAGCCATTATGATACTATAATACCATCTGACAACTATATTCATGTATTTGATGATACTAAAATCAAAAACTGACTAGAGTTGTTTGATAGCGAATTTTTTAAGTGATCTTTACACGCAAACGCGCACTTTGAGCCCTGAGTACGCATTTCCGTGGGCGTTCACTTAAAACATTCATATTACCATAGCAGGCAGGCTAGCAGTAACCAATGTGACGTAATCAGGGAACATTTATCGCCATGAGTGAAGAGCTACGCAGCGTGCGCGGCGGCTGTGTGGGCGACAGTCGCGGCGACTGTCTCGGCGACGGTCGCGGCGACTGTCGCGGGCTGGCGAGCGCATGCGCCGGCCGCGCTGCTTGGCTAGTCGTAGCCCTTCAGCAAGCCCTACGGATGCCGCTGGTTCGGCACGGGGATGCTGGGAAAAGAAATACTAAATGTTACAATTTTATTTTAAAACTATGTACAAAAATATTACGCTCCTCTCTTTTTAGTGACTTTTTAGAAACTTTAGAAATGTAAAATTAATTTGCACATTTTAGTGTTTTTTTTTTGTACTGATAGCGGTTTTAGTATTTTGTAGCTAAACCTAAATAGTATGCAAGTTGTATACTAAGGTACCTCTAGAAAATAACCATTACAAGTGTGTGTGCCTACTTGCCTCCATTTCTCCAGTCCATAGTCAGATGCTGACCTTGGGACCATTGGACCATCTGGGAAGTATAGCCCTTTCAACAACAAAAACTACTTTTTCAAATTGATCCCAGCATGTACAAGTAAACGGGGAAATTACACAAAAAATTAAACTCGAATGAATTGAGAACTTCTTCCAATTCGAAGTTGGTTAAAAATATTTTTAAATTCTTTTTCAAAGAGTCACTTTTATTGTAAACTTTTGCCCGCATAGCTTCGCTCCCGCTCTTCCCTACTCTACCCTACCCTAATTTTCATTTGTTTTTTCCATAAGAACCTCCCCCTCACAATAATAAACACAACAAAAAAAAAGAATTAGCGAAATCGGCCCAGCCGTTCACGCGTGATGGCGTGACCAAGGGAAATAGGGTTTTTTTTTTTTATACAAATATAGATGATGATTTACATACCCGTAAAACGCAGGAAAACTGGTATCAGTATTGAACTGGAAGTTGACAGGCGTCTTCGGTGACGCACAGCTATAGCTCAAGTAATCATCCGACGCGTGCAACTGTCTGTTGAGGTTGGGCTCGGACGCGCTGCGCGTGATCTTGGGCATGGCGCGCAGCATGGACTCCAGCGACGCCAGGATCTGACGGAACAGGGGCCGCTGTTCTCTGTCGAACTTTATGCAGTCCTCGAATAGGCGTTTCAGGGCTTGTGGAGCGTCTTGGCGTAAGCGTCGAGCGTCGGGTCGGAGGTTGCCGCGGCCTACTAGCCAGAGGATCTGCAAATATGTGATTGGAACATGAATTAGTAGGGTAGATTAATGATTCCGCTGAGATCGCGAGGATCAGACCGGTCGTGCCGGTTTGATCCTCACAGTCGTCTGATCCGACAGGTTCCTGTGGATGTCTATATAAAGACAGAAAATTAGTTATTGTATCATGCATTATCATTTTTATTGACTGAAAGATGTTAATTACGAACGTGTTTTAGGTTACCTTGTTCTAAGATAAACTGTAAAGAATTGATGTTCTGAGGAAGTGCCACATACGATTTCATAATCGTCTCTCTTACATTTCGATAACAACTTTTTGTTGAGAAAAACGCTCTCTACATGGGTCACCACAAATTCGCTGTCATAACAAGATAGTATCCACTACTTTTTTTTGAAAATCCAATTTAAATTTTAATCTCTTGCTACCCCTTGGTACCAACAATCCAGGCTGACTTCGCCCACTGATGAGCACAACCATCTAGTGCCAATCCATACGTGCCTGTGCCAGCCTCATGTCATCTATATTGCACTCGCGAAGGGAACAACGTCATCTGGAGGAGGAGCCCGTCACTGCTGTTCCAGAGCTCGGGCGCACATTACCTGGTCCTTGTTATTGAGGTGCACGTAGGGCAGCTCGCCGGCCATGAGCTCGTACAGCACGATGCCGTAGGCGTACACGTCGGAGCGGAAGGTGTAGGGCGCCGGCTCGTCCATGCGGATGACCTCGGGGGCCATCCACAGGATGGAGCCCGTCGGCTGCTGCCACTGCACGCCGCCTGCTGTCGATGTGTCTAGAAATGTAATAAAGCCGAGTAAAAAACAATAATAAATTAGGTGTTCAAATACGTCCGTAGGTATTTAGTAGGCCGACCAAAAGTCAGTTAAGTTTCAATTTCGGCAGAAAATCTGCTGAACATACGGCCGCGTCGAAATTAATACGTAAAATATCAGTAAATATTAGATTTTCAACATGTCTGCAACAGCTTTGGTTTCAGCCGAAACTGAGACGAATACCGAAGCCGTACAAATACCGTCGCTGGTTTCGGTAGAGTTGTATTGGCAGGAAAATATAAAAGTTTCCGCCGTTTTACAAAAGATGTCCTCACCATAGTCTATACGCGTTAAGACTCATCAGTGTAACTGTAATCTTCACAAGTGTGTGATGATTACCGTCCTCGGCTGTCATAAGACCCACGATCGCCTTCGGCTCGGAATAACACTAGACAGATAATGATAAACGTTGAAATAATATTATAGCATCAATTTTTATTAGAGGTGAAGCCGCTGGCAGAAGCTAGTCTAACATATTTCAAAATATCAAGGTATAACAGACGCACTATAATGACGTAACAGTGTTGTCAATATACAGGTACAGGTCGCGCGGTGAATTAAGATCGCTCGGCAAAAGTGGAAGGCCATGCGCAGTATCCAATTCTAAGGTCTATTTGGCGACGTGCGGGCGGGTGTGCGCCGTCGGCGACACGTCATTGGTAGATACACGGAACAGTAAAAACAGTGGAAGAAGTAAGTAGGCGTGGCACTGTCGCCGCTAGTAAGAATCGCGTTGCGCACTTGCTGTTCAAGCGCCCTCATTCTCTAACTAGACTGCGCAACATAATAATTAACGAAAAATAATATTAAAATGCCTTATTGTCCCATACTGTACTTTAAAAACCATAGTCTGACTAAAAATCTAACTCATGGAGGTGTATCATACCACCGAAAAGTATTATTTTCGGATTTATTTTAATAAAATGAAAAAATAAAATTACGTGAAACATTGCGCAGGATATACAAACAAAACTAGTCCTTAGTTACATCAAAATAAAGTTGATTTTCTTTTCTCGGTTATTAGCTTTTCTGGAATATTCGTTAGTCTACCTATACTTTTGACGCTATCCAAATAGTGCGTGACTTTATCGATAAAATCAATCGATATGTATAATATGTATTACATTGCCTTTTTAAAATATATATTATAGTTTAATAGTTTTGTAAGTAATATAATACAGATAATTATTAAATTAATAAATATAATAAAATAAAAATTGTGGTATGATATTTGTGACGTATTTTAAATAAATTTAGTTAAAGAGTTAGGAACAACATAGGGCGTTTGAATTATACTTAATATTCTTATGTTTAGCAGTGGGCGATGACGATGATTTCAGCTGAGATGATGATAATTGATGTACTATGCAAATAAATACCCTTTTTAATACGTTTAAAAATTGCCTTTAATCATATTAATTTCATAGTTTTAATACTATCACACTATCGCATACAATTTTTTTTTGCATGTTATGTTTTAAATGCGTTTTCATACAATCGATACATATTTCGATCGAATAAGGTTACTCCCCTATCTGAGTAGCAGCGAGCGCATTCGCGTCAGTGATACGCCATTCAAATACCAATCTTATTTTTACGTAGTTACAGTTCATACTGAATATTATATACTGAACAATGCCATCTAGCGACGAGTGGCAGTACTTGGTAGTCAAAGATGTATTTCTTTCTTGTTTTTGTCACTTTGATTTATAGACTATTGAAATTAAAGTTGCATTTCGTATAATTTTTTTTTTGCATTTCGTCTACGCCCTGTTTTTGTTTTCAGCCAATCATATTTTTAGGTTTGCAGTAAGAGTAAATTGTAAATGTATGAGTTTGGCGACACCGGTTCTGGAACAAACATTTTCTCAAGCTACTTCCACTGTTTTTACTGTTCCGTGGGTAGATAGAGTCGCTCTTCAATTCCCGCGTTGCGTTCTCGCGTCTCATTGGATACTGTTGTACTTGGGTACTGTTGCGTACAGCTTGTGTTATCGTATTAGTAATACGTAGTCGTAAAAAAAATGGTTAAAAATAAAGTTTTAAAACGGTAAGCCAGAAAAATGGTTTACGACGTGAATGTTACGTTAAGAAAGAAACTAACGAAATTATTTTCTTTTTATTTTAATTTTAATTTTAAACATTTTAATTTTTCTGAATTTACCTACTTACAAGATAAATTACAAGCAAAAATTAGTGTTATTATAAGTTATGTTACTAAGGTTCAAACATACGAAATTAAAAACAAAATCCTAACATACTAAGAATTTCTGTGCGCAATTGTACACATGCGCCGGTTGCCCCCACTATTTTTACCGAGCGATCTTAATTCACCGCGCGACCTGTACCGCCGCGAATCTTGAGCGCTTAGCGTCAGTGGGGATCGCTTTGCGCATTCCATACATTGGCGAGCCAATCGTCGTCGTTTTTAGATACATGCAGCAAGCGCAGGGAACGAATCACGAGTGACGTCCATGACACGATGGCGCGGCGAGCCAATTACTGACACTCTCCGCCCCGGCGTCTTACTTCGTACCACTACAGAGACCGAATATTTGACATCTGCGCAACTTGAAGCTAGCGCTCAAGATCCGTGCCGGTAGTTATAACAAAAACGATATTTATATATAGATGCGCCCTCAAATCAAAAGACTGTTCTTTTTCCTCCCACACTCTAGTGGACCAGTAGAAAAATTAAAAATAATAATAATTCTTTATTCAGGTAAAAATTAAGCGACATTATAATTTACATTAATTACAATCGACATAAATTTAATTCAAACTGTAGTATAGATCTGCCTGATCTAGGTAAATGAAAACCTGTGTTTCAGGCCATCCATTTACATCAAACATTTAAAAAAGAAAAACAACAATAGAAATGAAAGCTAAATTAAAACGAAGACAATAATTCCAATGACTTAAAAATAAACCATTAGAGTAAAAATATTTTAAAACTAGATTAGTTACGATATATCATGTTTAAACAAATTAATGAATAATAATAATGCAGATAAAGTTCAGACTATTAATTAGGTAAAGAAAGTGATTTAGATTAGATAAACTTTATTTTACAATTTCTGGAAGTTTTTCCGTGTCTGCATAATTGTGTTTTGCCAAATATTCTTGAACTAGTAAATTACACCTATTGTTACTTAAACTATAAATCTTTAGTATTCTGTTAAACTGGTTGTATAAATAGGGTCCTAAAAATAAATAAAATCGTTTAGCAAAAGCATGTTTAGTCTTAGAGTTAGCACAAACCAAATCCTTTCTTCTCCTATCCTAATACCCTCAGTATTGGGTTAAAATAAAGTTCAGTGTGTTGGAACAAAATTACATTCAAAACAAATAATTGGCGTACTGTTAGCACCTTATATGCTTTATAAAGCTGATTTGTAGGAAAACGAAATAGGCAAAAAGTAGCAACTTTTAAAACTGCTCTTTGGGCGCGTTCTAAAGGTAGTAAAATTGATTTAGCGGCACCACCCCATGATGTTATGCAGTAGGTAATTATAGATTGACACAAAGCCAAATAGACCTGTCTAATTAATTTAAATTCGGCAATGTTACGTAAGTTTTTAAAAATATATATTAGTTTACGCACACGGGTGCATAATAAATCGATGTGTTTGCAGAAATTCAAGTTTGTGTCTATTTATTTATTTAAATTTAATATTTGTCAATCGTTACACCTAAATATTTTATATGGTCAGTTTTTGCTAAAGTGGGACAATATCAGCACAATGTAGATAACAATTGTTATGCGCTTGAATACTTAGATTAGTCAGCGTTGGATAAGTGTTTCTCATTGTAAATAATAGGTATTTGGTTTTATTTGCATTTAAGCTTAAGAGATTATCATAAAGCCAATTAGACACAGTATCAAAACCCTTCTGTGCTAGATCATAGACCTCGGTCTTTGATTTAGCTGCAAAAAGTAGAGTTGTGTCATCAGCATACGAAATAATTACACCATTTTGCAGGGTCAAATTGCACAGGTAATTTATATAAATAAGGAACAAGGTAGGACCCAAAATACTACCCTGTTGAATTCCGTAACAGGTACTTTTGAGTTCAGAACTTATGCACTGACCTATTTTTACAGACTGATGACGGTCGCTAAGGTAATCAGATAGTAATTTCAGTTGTTCTCCTCGTATTCCCAGCTTTTCCAGCTTGTACAAAAGCAAATTACAAGAAATTGTGTCAAAAGCCTTGGCAAGGTCCAAAAAGATCCCTAAGGTATGCAAACCGTTATCCAGGTTTGAGCTTATAAAATTCGTTAGATGGTGAACAGCTTGGCTGGTTGATCTTTTAGACCTAAAACCAAACTGTTGATCAGAGAGTAATTTATTACTTTCAAGGTACTTTACTAATCTACTGTTTATAATTTTTTCTAATATCTTTGTCAGGCCAGTAAGAACTGAAGTTAGTCTGTAATTATTAACACAATTCTTGTCTCCAGCCTTAAACACAGGGGTTACTACGGCTTTTTTAAGAAATTTCGGGAATATTCCTTTGGTTAAACATAACTGAAAAATATGAGTCAAGGGAGGGGCAATGACGTGTTTAAATCTTTTGAGTATGCTATTTGGTATGCCGTCATAACCTATGGCACAATTTTCCTTTAATCCATTTATTATGCCTATTATCTTTAGCCATACGAAAAAAATTAAATGTAGAAGTTAACTTATTGTGCATTGTTGCAGGTAGGGCTCGTTTCTCTACAAAATTTGGCTGCGTGTCCAAACTGCTGGCAGTTGAAACACCTGGTCACAATAGTAAAGTCTCTAACTGGACACGACGTCCAATTTATTAAGATTCGGCCTTGAGCTATCAAAATTTTCCTAATATTTGCAGGAACTTCCAATATATAATTGCAGGTAGATCGTTCTTTCTTTCCCGACTTGTGGCTCAACTTCAAACTTTCTAAGAAGGACTCTCGAGTAACGTTCGGCAATTTATCTGTCATGTTTTGGACGTAAATGCAGTCGAAAACCTCTTTTTCAGTCGGGGCTACAGGGACACCAATGACCGCAATCCTAGGAAGTCGTTTGGACGGTTTTTCAACTTTAAGGCCTGAGGAAACTAACTTCTGCGAGCTTTTTAATTTGTTGATGTCGTCTTTGTTATCCGTCCGAGTGATAACGCCTCCGTTTCTAATTTTTCTTAGACCGCGGACATGGAGGTTCAATTCCTCCGGCGAGATAATTTTTTGTACTAAGTCGTTGGTATCGTCACTGGTTTTAGTCTTATCGCTGGGATAAATAGCGACTGAACTAATATTTGCTGGGCGAATTAATTTATCAGTACCTTTTTTCACCATGTTAGTGTAGGAGGTATTTTCTGGTTCGTATCGGCTCATCTTCGTTTCCACGACATCTTTGAACTGGCAAAGGGATTCCGCTACAATCTGCTGCACTCGAAGGTGCTGGATAGTGGTGTGCGCTTGGATGGACTTTTGCTTCAGGGATTGGTACAAAACGGCCATTTGAGACGTCCCATGGTTGACTTTTCGACAAAGATTGGTGACACGGAGTTTCTGGTCGGAATTCATTTTACCCTCTCCCACAATCTTTCGCTCAAAATGGATCGATGGACCCCATCCATCTTTGAATCTTCGACGTGGAGACAACTTCAGTTGGTAATTCAGTTTCCGTGGCTGCTGGTGGCACTGCTTCTCTTGTTTGATTTTGTTCAGCCGGTGATGGCGTCGGAGGGGGACTATGTCGTATCAATTGGCTACGGCCAAAGGGGCTACTTCCTGTGTTAGACATACTTCTAACACGCTAAATTATCTACAAAAATTCTAACTAGTTCATCTTTCGCAACGAAAAACAATTATAAATTATTAGTCACACTCGACACAAACTGACTAAGCAAATTATTGCAATAACATTATTCGAAATTAATTAAATCAATATCGCAACAATCAACATATAAAAACACGTCTGCCTATTCTCGCGTCTTCGAAATCAAAAAGGAAATCTATTGATAAACTAGTACTCACCCGACCACCGCACTTTGGCCGTGGCTAGACCGAAATCTCCGATCTTCACAGACCAGTCGTCTCGTAGGAATATGTTGTTTGATTTTAGGTCCCTGAAATATGAATATAAGGTGTAATTATAATCAAATGACTGCTGAATGATTGTGATTGTGTAGAAGTCTATAATTGTGGTCTGTTCGTTGTTTGGAAGGTCTGCAGGCTTAGAGCAAGGTAATGACTTTACCTGCGGAGAAAGCACGTGACAGGTAATGTCATTACAATACATTTTGTTCTTAGCGCTTGTAGAAAGCTAACAGAAAGTCAAAGTCTAAGGGCTCCCTCACACAATTGCAATGCGATGCGATACGACACCGCATCGTAGAAAGCTGCGATGTAATTTCGTGCGGTCAAACATCGGGTCAAGTGACCGTACAAAGTGCGCTGCGAAACAATTAGCAAATTCTTGCGATCTGTCGTGTGAGCTCGCAGGTTTTTATAATGCGTCGCCACATTGCAGTTTTATATTTGGGCCCTAAAAATTGAACTCATGACGTTTCATAAAGAACGAGGTTTACATTTTTCAAAACCACACAACTCCTTAGCCTACAACAGTGGCAGCCTGTTCAAAGACGCACGGACGTAGAAAAAATCTTTCGTGGCATGGACTTAAAGTACATTTTGACTTGTTATGAGCGCGACTAGCTCCGGTTAGTTAATTTGAACGACACGTCCGTGCCATGCAATGTATATGAACATTAGGAACTTTGTTAGTAGGTTTAAATTCGTATGATTGCTTTTGCAGTGAAATTTCTGTACTTGTACTAACATATTCTGTAACAATGGTGGTGATACCTATGTATAATGTTCTTGGCGTGGAGGTAGTCCATGCCCTGCGCGGTCTGGCGCGCCACGTCAATGAGGTAGAGCAGCGGGAAGGGCGTCTCCAGCACGTGCAGGTGCTGGTACAGCGACGAGCCCTCGCACCACTGCGTCACGATGGCCAGCGACGGCTTCGACACGCAGCCCATGAACAGCAGGATGTTGCAGTGCCGCGTCTTGCGGAGGACTGCCACCTGAAGCAAACAGATCCGTTCCATCATCGGACAAGACGTACGGCGTTGCGCCACTGGTACATGGTAGACATCCCACCCATACGTACAAAGCATTTTGGGTAGCCATTCATTATGCATACAGCTAGAAGTGGAATTCCCTGGCCGAGTCTGTTTCCTGATAGCTACAACTTAGGGGTCTTTAAGCAAACCTATTCAAGGTTACTTCTAGGCAAGCATCCTACTTCGTCGACCACATCATTGCTAATAATAAAATAAAAATAACACCAAGACAAAAAAAGCTTTTAAGTTTATTACAGTGGAGTACGAGCTATATTTAAACTAATATTGTAGGGGAAAGATATGATTTGATTTGTTTATTTGTATGTTACAATTTAACTCAGAAACTAAAAAAAAATTGACACCTTTAGAAAGCTACATCTTCACTAAGAGTAGGCTGTATGTAGGAGATAATTTTTGTACTACCACGCGGGCAATTCTTTCACCAGTAGAATACCAGTAGATACTTTACCACTGAGCAACATAGGCCTATATTTTCTATTTTAACACGGGCGAAGCTGCTGGCAAAAGCTAGTAATACCTCATTCTTGAAGGCTTGCAGCTGCGCCGGCGTGGGCGTCTTCACGTTGAGCGTCTTGACGGCGACCGGGCCGTGCCAGTGCGCCTTGTACACCGTCCCGAAGCTGCCCGAACCTGACGACAGTCAACAGTTTCCACAAGTTTACTACTAGTCCGGGTTTCCTAGTACATTTTTCCCAATTGATTACTATCAAGCTAATTTTCCGTGAGTAGATTCATTTTGATGAGACGTCCAACAATTTCCTACACGGAACTCTCGATTGTGGTAGCTAACAGAGATAATTATCAAGGATTAAATATAATAATACTCCGACGAGTTGTGTTTTGTTATTCTATGTCAGTTGCGTTTTGTTATACCACGTTTTATGTCACGTCCCACGGGAACGACGGGAACGGGATAAATACCTCCCTACCAATTTTCAGCCAAATCGGTTTAGCCGTTCTTGAGTTATAAATAGTGTAACTAACACGACTTTCTTTTATACAGCAAGCAATTTTTATCACCTTCCAAATCGAAACATTATAATCTTTAAGAAAAGTAATGAAATTCGTATTTTTTCTTTTAGTATCACTTAATACAAAAAAAAAATTGAGATAAGGCATCAGAGACTTATCCAAAAGATGACAATGCTTCTAGACACACTATGCGCTGCGTACAAACACACACACAAAAACACCCACGCACAAACATCGCCTCACGGCGCACGTGTCTAGGCCCCGCCTCCAAACATCGTGTTATCGATACGTTATCAAAACATAAATTGCAATTTTTTCCTACATACTTTCACTGGCAGGATCGTCAATTTGCAAAAGACATTTCGTAATGTAATAATACAAGATGCCAGATAAACGTGGAATAAAGTACATTGACCTTTTGTTAATATCTCTGCGTAGATACCCGAAAAACATGTAATTATCTGTTTTTCGTTACTAGAAAGTGTAAAGAATCGCGACAGATGTTGATTCAAGACGGCTGTCTTTATTTTCGTTTTTTTTTAAATTAAGAATGTCAACAAATGTAGAAGGTCAATGACCGTTGATCCAAGTATACTGGCGCCTAAGAAGTAGTTAGAACTTCAAAAATAAGGCCTTATCATGTCTTTTGCTTACTCTAATGGCGTATCTCAAGCAATGGCGTATCGTAAACTAAAGAGCGAATCAGATGCAAGCGCATGCGGCACGCGCTGTGTGCTGCTGTATACCTATCTCTTTCTCGCATCACCTCGCTCGCTCGCTCATGCTAGTTTACCACGCAAATTTGAAATTACGGAAAGTCTATCATTTTTTTTTTTTTAATTTTACCTACCTTTTTTATTTCAAAAATGGAATGTTTGAATGAAACCTACCTAATACTCAAAAAATTTTGGAAAGTGATAAAAATTACTTGCTGTATATATAGATTTTAAGTCATAGAATAAAAGTTGTTGTTTATGATGTTAGTAACATACTCTTGAGAGGTTGCTAGTGTTCGAAAAATAACCCTGTATAATTTTGTCCCTGATGAGTATCCCTTAGGCCTACTGTAGACGGACGCGTAGCTTCATACACGCGTATTCGTTCGTTCGTTTTGTATTTGGAGGTATGCGGAACAGAGAGCACATACGTCCATCGAAAAGGGAGGATCCTCCGACCAGACGGGTGTTATGTCTGGTGGGCAACTGCCCGGCCTCAAAGTAAGCCCGAGTGGACTCACCTATCCTGGCGCCGATGAGTATCTCATCCGCGTGTATGACCCAGTCGTCGTAGCTCTCGCGGGGCGACAGCGCGTTCTTCCACGACTCGTCGGCGGAACGCGCGCGCGCACGACGAGGCCGCAACGTGCCCGTTGGAGATGCCTGCGTACAATTTCCCAATGTATTATAATTATACACCGTTAAATTTTAATCGTATTAATCCCGTGGAGGTTCGATCCGGTACATGAAACACTAGATTTGTGGAGATAAAATTAAAAAATAAAGTACCTACCTTTTTTTCAAAACTCGTATTAATTTACGCATGTACGAAATTAATTTCTTTAAGAAAACGTCAGCTGAGCCAGTTCAATGACCTATAGGTAATAGTCGGCGTTGCGTACAAACTAACTACAGGTCCTTGAACTCGCTCAGCTGACGTTTTCTTAAAGACATTAATTTCGTACATGCGTAAATTAATACGAGTTTTGAAAAAAAAGGTACTTTATTTTTTAATTTTATCTTTACAAATCGAGTGTTTCATGTACCGGATTGACCTTCCACGGGATTAAAACGATTAAAATTTAGCGGTGTATAGAAACAATTAATAATCTTGCTGCCCTTGCCCCATGTTATTTAGGGTCTACGCAACATGATTTTTTCTTCTATTCTGTCCTGTCACCTACCTATGACCTGGTGAAGGTTGCAGGTATATGAATGCGAGACGCACAGAATCGGTCATTGTGGCGACACTTGGAGGAGGCTTTTGTTCAACAGTGGCCGTCTTTCGGTTGAAATAATGTTGATAATGATCAAGAAAAGTGGGACAGAAAGCAGTTTTCTGCACTTCTATAAAAAGGGCGATAAAGCATCATTGTGACCCCTGGAATGAAGGAAAAATGTTGGAGTATGGACGTACCTGTGTACTCTGACTATGTTGCTGGTCCACAGCCTTGTCCTTGTCGTCCTGTTTGTGTCGCCCCGACGTCAGGTAGTTGGACGACTGCGGAGAATTGTTACACTGTGACAACAAAACGCAAAATATACCTCAAACTATTTACAAGTACTACAATTGTCATGAAATCTGTCAGTCACAAAATAGATGTAGTACGCGCTATTCGCACGCTTTAAAGTGTAGATTTCTATGGCGTAGAGTGTCCAAGAAACTCTATGGACACTTTTTTAAATCAATAAATAGTCTCTAATCTATTTATGCTAAAAGCGTCCAGAGCAAACAAAAAAATACCGTGGCGGCTTTTTTTTAGGTGAGAACCCGCTCTTGGGTGGAACGGGAGGCTGTATCAGACTTTTAATGACTAAAACCCACTACTATGTTCCTTCTTTGCCTTCAATCCAGAGCCACGGAGTTATCTTTCGCACAACCCATGGTCCCTGGTAGGCTACGACTCTGCTGGGCTCCTACGGTTTTGCTGACTTCTCCTGGAGGCGCGCATGGAACACTTCGCGCTATCGACGACTCGGACTCAGTCCGGACGATTACCGGAGGACCATAACCCTTTGGCATCTGTTCAGCTTGGTCGCCGATTGCTTTCGCAGCAACGGCACCCTTATCGGAGCTCCGTAAAGGGCCATAGACCGAACGATACCAGCGTAGAGCCTCCGAAACCGTGGTAGCTGAGTTATGACCAGTCTAAATTGACAGCGCCCGTTTGCAAACCTGACTCTTGCGTAATAATGTCTACGAGTTGTAAGCCCTGAATTTTTGTAGCCTAGATTTTTTTAATGTTATATAACTCATTGGAATGGTTGTTGTTTTTTTTGAAAAATCTTTCACAAGAATAAAAATGTGGTTCTGGGTTAGGGCCTGCGGACACTTGAGACAAGACAGTCTTATACAGACTTGTTTCGAAAGAGCAAGACAGACTCGTCTATGCGAAACAAGTCTGTCTAAGACTGTTTTGTCTCAAGTGTGCGCAGGCCCTTAAAGCAGCGTATGGCCAAGCGAGTAAGGACATACAACCTAGCTTGCACTAAGAAACAATCGTACCAACGGAGACCTGTACGAATAATCCAGTAAAGTGTTACATAGTAACATATAACGGCACACGCAATACTGTCAAATATCAATTACATACCTAAACAATGTTGTAGTTTCACGCACAATTGCGTGCTAGTTTCTATGCATTACTCACTGTCTTTAAAACAATTATTAAGGCTCGAGCAGACCGGATGCGTATGCGTAGACGTAAGCGTAGACGTGCACGTATCGCTGAGTTGTAATGTATGGAACTGTATGAGACAGGACACACCGCATGCGTAACGTAGACGTGCGCGTCGACGTAACGCGTAGCCCTACGCAATGCAGCTCCCAAGACACAAACAGGCTGCGTGACTTACGCCGTACCTTACGCAGAGCAGAGCGGCAACGTTGCGTTGATGACGTTGTATTCAATGGCGCACCATATTGGACGTCACACCGAACCAATTTGAACACGCACGTACGTTTGCTGTGCGTTACCCTACGCGCGTAAAAACAGTCAGTTGTATTTTATTACAAACCGGGACTAAGTTTTGTTTTGTTTTAAAATGAATAGTGACAAAAAAGAAAAGCTTATTGAAATTTCAATAAGCTAAATGCATCTACAATCCTAAAAGTAAGGACTACAAAAATGTATCATATAAAAGTTTATTATGGGAGAAAATTGGTGCTGCACTTGAAATACAAGGTATGTAGTTATTGTGCTATTAAAATATGTTACAAACTTTTCTCTAATAATAATTGCATCATTAGGTGACCTTGTGTTAGTGCGTCTTAGAGGTATTAATGCACTTTCTTCCAAGTTTGTTTGACTTGTTTCAGTTTGAATCTCGTGCATCATAATAAAAAAAACAGTAAAATAAAATATAACTGCCGCAGCCGGGCATGCAATGAGCCTGCGTTGCGTACTCAGCTCGATTGCGTAAGCGTAGACGTATGCGTATGCGTAACCCGGTGTGACATCGGGTTACGCCGTAACTACGCGCGTCACTACGACGTGGTTACGTCGTAGTCACGCATACGCATCCGGTCTGCTCGAGCCTTTAAGGCTCGAGCAGACCGATTGCGTGAGCGTCAGCTCGATTGCGTAAGCGTAGACGTATGCGTATGCGTAACCCGGTGTGACATCGGGTTACGCCGCAACTACGCGCGTCACTACGACGTGGTTACGTCGTAGTCACGCATACGCATCCGGTCTGCTCGAGCCTTTAACGTTGAAGAAAGTTAATTCAACACTCAATAACAAATTGTAGCATTATACAGCAATATAAATTGTGTTTTAATATATCGGATGCTCCATCCATCTTGCTATGTCCTCCTGAACGAAACTCCTAACGATCTGCCTTTCTCTGGTTCGAATTCGAATCTAGAACGACCTAGTTCGTTAGGTATGGAGCTACGATTTGAACTGAATGCTCCAGGTCGTGTACTACTGAAGTTGACAAAAAATAATAGGCCCGGGCCTCCTCTCTAGGAGAGGGAATGGGCTGTAATCCACCACGCTCGGTGCGGGTTGGTGTACGTCACACGTCGTCGAATTATTGATTCTAGGACATGCCGGTTTCCTCACGCTGTTTTCCTTCACCGTTTTGAGGTACTCTACACCGGACCCCTAATTATTAATTTATTGTTTCTTTTAGTTTTATTCCAAGTTACATTCTAGGGTCTTTGTCAAATGTCAAAATAGTGCAATTCTGGAGTTGTCCTCAGATTCCTGTCAATTTAACAAGTCAGCTCTACCTTGTATTGATATGTTTCGTACCTGGTTATGCTTTTTCTGATGCTCGGCGAGGGTCATGGGTCTTTGCACCATGTTTATGCACACGTTTGGCGCCGAGTTCGACCTGTCTTGCTGGTTTAGCGAGCGAGGATGCTGGTGCCTGCGCAAGAGATGTATGATCAGAGAAGGTCAAAGGATATGGTGTAAGAAAAGGTGAAAAGATTTTGCGATAGAATGTGATTTATTGTGGCTTTGTTTCAACCTAAGACCTTGTCAAATAATATTAACAATTAACCGCTCACGTCGGATTGGTCCGACGAGTTTTTTGTGTCCTATTCGCCAGAGTCGTGTCATAACGACTAGATACTCCATCTCATTCAGCTTTTCAATCCCCATAGGTGACAGAAGAGCTGACGAGATGGGAGTATTTGGTCGTGGATGTCCGATCCTGGCCGAATGAACACGAGAGGCGTTTTTTGTCGGATATATTTAACCTAGGCTGTTAAAAGGTTAATTACATTCATTATAGCTTTAATCACAAATACAAATCACTGTACAAAGGTGGACTGAACGCCTTAGGACTTATTTCATATCCTTAGTAAGTTATGTATGGGGATATTGACTCATAAATTGTTGTAATACAGTTTTCAATCAGAAATAAGCATTATTTCAAACAAAAAACACAATAATAATAAAATAACAAAAGCATTGTTACAGTTCAGCATCGCCTTTTAACACTGGTACAAATTGCTACAGCAGTAGAGATACTTCAAACTTTTTTTTACTGGTGCGGAAGTTACGTTACTAATTACAAATAGGTTTTACGATACAAATAGCAGTTTAATTACATAGAAACTCATTACATAACTGAAATAAAAACAAGTGCATATTATCCTAGAAATATTTTACAAGACACGAGAAATTCTAACAAGAAGGAAAGGTACAACTGCAGTAAATACGAGTACAGTTTGTTCGTGTAAGAGCTGGTGCAATACTGACAGAACGTTGCATTTTCTTCCGATCTAAAGAACACGAAATGCATCTTGAATTAGTTTATCTATAGTTCTATATTATTATCTATACTTATAAATAAAATTGGAGTGTCTGTTTGTAATATTTAAATAACTGCTTTTTACTACATGCACATGAATATTTATACAGTACATACACCAAAATATCATTTTTTTTAATTTTTGTCTGTCTGTCTGTTTGTCCGGCCTAATCTTTGAAGTGGCTGGACCGATTTTGACGGGACTTTTTTTGGCAGGTAGCTGATGTAATAAGGAGTAGTAGGCTACTTTTATTTTAGAAAAAATAAATTCAAAATCCTGTAGTCCACGCGAACGAGCGGCACAGCTAGTCAATAAAAAAAAAGCTACCCGTTTGGATGAACCCGTAAAATTTTAAACAATCGCATATGACTGCGGGAGTCATAAAGTTCTACTTTGCCCTATTTCGAGTGGTTGAAGGATCTCCGCATCAGCTTTGCGCCAGCCCTGGATGTGTGTGATGTATTAGTGTGACAGTGTCAGTGTAAGCGATCGATTGCGTTCACAAAAGCAAGCGGTGCCAATCTAGTGATTGATATTCACCAATGGACATCAAACTCCTTCATTTTCTTAGCTGGAGAGATAGACCTGCACATTACGACACTGCTTAGTAACTTGACTTATTTACTACGAATTCTTTTCCTTACTACTTAAGAAAACAGTAATTTCTCAGGCAACCTTTCTCAAACCTTACATTACTGTCCGTTCAACCGATTTTGACTTTTATTTCGTTGACAAATGGCGGTTGCGGTAAATAGTTGGTATTGTAACCACTTTTTTGCTCTTAATGCCATCCATATGCCTACGAAATAGAAGTTAAAATCGGTTGAACAGTAAAAAGGTTTCTTTAAATTTCTTATAAAATTAATGCGAACAGGGGTATTGAATATTTTTTTTTATTTAGAAATTATGAACAACTCTAAGGAACTGTTTCACGGTGAATCGGCATTAACTGAGGTTTCTTATCATCAGGAGGTGAACTTCCATTCTCTCCGGTCAATCGTCACGCTATTATTTTCTTCCTCATCTTTTATATAGAATTAGCAAAGATAGGGCCGTCCAAACGTTCACTATATGTATAAGAAACGGCATTTTTAATGTCACACGCACACGAATGCTCCCGAAGATTGCCGACCACTCCCGAAGATAGGGACTTAGGGAGCCAATTACGTTCCAATTTCTGGCGTTAAAAAAACACATCCGCTCTATCCTTATTATCTAAGATGCCAATAGAAAACAGATCCTAAAATAAAAAATAAAAAAATGGTTATAAATAGTACAGTTGTGGTAAAATACTGACTTGTTCTGGTCGTTCCTGGCGATCATATGATGGTAGCCGAAGTGCGGAGGGAAGTGCAGGATGCCGGCTTGTGTCTCTGGGTTCTGTGCCAATAGGGCTGCGTAGTACGTGTCCGTCATACGCACCTGGTGGCAGAAGAGACCGTTATGCAAGTCTTTAATAACTCAGTCTTGGGTGTGGCTGTGGCTTTAATCTTGCTGTACAGGAAAACTGTGGCCTGGGTCAAATAAATGAGCTTATTTATTGGTCGCGTACATGATTAGCCCCAGTCGTAGTATTCGTATTATGGCGCGAACGTGTCCCACTACTGTTTTACAAGACTAAAAATGGTCACGCGATCTGCGTACGAGTCAGGATGCTTTGTGAGTTAAATCGATTTTATTAAGCGAGTAAGTCTTTGAGTTCTCGATCGTGATATAAACACTGAGCTTCAGCACTTTTCAGGTTGCTTCACAAATCAGTATAGGCCACATTCCTGGATATCAGCTGCTTGCTGCGACGAGGACACGTGAACGCTTTGTAACACCAATTATATCCGTCCGACACCCGGTGCGAGTGCGTTGCCCCAAACTAGACGATGGCCCACTTGTTAGAATGCCCAAAGTGTCTCCATATCTGCACTTTGTAGGACCTACTGTACTACCTAGTGAGCTCAAAAACTTTGAGGGAAGAGAAAAACATCGATTCGAGAAGAACAACACCAATGACAGATGTTTATGCTTATTGAAATATTATTATTATTCCAGTTGCAAGTCGAAGTTACAGCGAAAGCACATGAGTAAATAAACCGTACAGAGGCAAAGCTTCAAACAGCGGGGAATGTGTGAGTGTCCACCGCCCGCTTGTTGCGTACGCGACGATACTGGATAAAACCGGTTAATGTAAACACTGTCGGTGGACAATCGTAGGGTCCATACGACGCACGTTGTTTGTTTTGTTTGTACAACTTTAAATATTTTAACGTAAAAACGTGGTACTTAATTTAATATTAATAATGGTGGTTTATTGTACTATGTATATGAACAATACTAGAAAAAATAAAAGTGTATCATTCTTTAACTATTTTAAGGAGTACAATAGTGAGTATTTCATTATTACTTTTTTAAGTAAGCACCTTTTTGCGTACTGTGAGTACACGGTGTGTTTTCACCTTTTTATTGTTAGGGTTCCGTAGTCAACTAGGAACCCTTATAGTTTCGCCATGTCTGTCTGTCCGTCCTCGCTTAATCTCTGTGACCGTTAGCACTAGAAAGCTGAAATTTAGTACCAATATGTATATCAATCACGCCGACAAAGTGGTAAAATAAAAATTGGAAAAAAATGTTTTATTAGGGTAGCCCCCCTATATGTAAAGTGGGTAGTGATTTTTTTTTTAATTTCAACCCTTACGTGTGATATATCGTTGGATAGGTATTTAAAAATGAATAGGGGTTTACTAAAATAATTTTTTGATAATTTCAATAATTTCGGAAATAATCGCTCCAAAAGTAAAAAACAATGTGTCCCCCCCTCTAACTTTTGAATCATAGGATAAGAAAATATGAAAAAAATCTGAAAAGTAGAAAATCAAGTCAAAAGAGGTAAACATCAGTTTATAATTACGTAATCGAGATCGTGAATAATAAGAACTTCGACAATTTTTTTAAACTATGCTATCTTAAATCTATTGTTCCTAATACACTATATTAGACTCAAAAACACAGGCACGCCACAATCATGGCGGTAAGTCCCCTCTTTGAGGCGTGGCTGGAAAGACCTCACGGCGTCCTTACCTTCCGTATGACGCAGGTCCTACGACATGACATGGACATGGTTCGTTCGGGAGGTTCCTGCACCGGATTCGTGCGGAAGTGACGCCCGGGTGTCGCCGCTGTGCGGAATGCCCGGAGGACACGGTGGAGCACACAGTCGAGGCGTGCCCTGCTTGGGCGGAGCATCGCCGTGCCCTCGTGGGGGCGATCGGCGGCGGAGACCTCTCGCGCCGGGCCTTGGTTGAGGCCATGGTCCGGAGCGAGGAGTGGCAGGCGGTCGCCGACTTCTGCGAAGCAGTAATGCTTGCAAAGGAGGAGGCCGAACGCATCAGGCAACGGCGTCCTCGCCGCCGCCGCCGGGATTCTGATCCCGATTTCCGGCCACCGTAGGCGCGGGCTTGCGGACAGTGAGCAATGGGTAACTCGCTGTCCGGCCGTCCGGTAACTGTCCGGACCAAGCCCAAGTCGTCGACGGCACGCACTGTTCCCGCGCGCCTCAAGGAGTTGTCAGCAACAGCAGGGACCCAGCCGGGTCGAAGCCTACTGGGGCCAGGGTTATCAGAAAAGGGAACTCGAGCCCCGTTATGAAGGCTAGAAGGAACAGGGTGGGTCTTTTAGTCAGTAAGAGTCTGACACTATCTCCCACTCCGCCCAAGAGCGGGGGTTGTCATTGGATGATTTTTTCCCACCATAAAAAAAAAAGACTCAAAAACAACAATCAGCTACATAAAACATACACCAATATCTTTCAAAATAGTTAACAAACAAAATTACATTTTCACTAATAAATTCGCACTTTCTTATTAATTCTTATTGGAATCTTATTAGGTACTTATCCTATTTTGAACCTTCTGAATAATAAAACGATTTAACGAATGTTTTATTTAATTTGTTTTCACCTATTGTGACAACCCTACCAAAATAGGTAACAATATTACACGTCCTTAGGAAGCTTTGCCTCTGTACGGTTTATCTACTAATGTGGCGAAAGCTTTTACAAAGCTTGCAAAATAAATCGTCCTGAATACCTGATGACAAATACTGGGCACTTTGTCGGCGCATCGCTGGTGGAACTTGAAGTTGCACTGCGAGCAGTAGAAGCCGTTGAACAGCAGGCGTCTGCAGCACTCGCAGAAGGCGAGCGTGAAGAACGTCTTGCGCGTGAACTGGTGCGAGATGTGCGACATTATGGGCAGCTTGTCCAGCGTGCGTACCGTCACCTGCAACACATATGAAGTAAACTATACTTTTTGGACATTTATATGGTAGCAATATTATTTATTAATCCTTTACGGATAAACGGATATGTCCGACAAACACTCTCACGATTATTCCGCCCGGGGCGCACCTCCACGACCAAATACTCCATCTTGTCAGCTCCTCAGTCATCTATGGGGATTGGAGAGCGAAACGATATGATAGGATGTAGCCTACTGGGACCGTGGGTTCGCTTCTAAAAGGAATACCCGGGGCCCTGGAACGCAAAGCACACAAGGAACATAGGAGTAGGGTTTAGTCAGTAAAAGTCTGACTCGCCTTCACGGAGGGAGAAGTGACTAGATGATTTCTCACCTAAAACAAAAGACCACGGCGAATAGAACGCAAAATAACACTCATCGGACCAATTCAACACAAGCAGTTAAAGGATGATGTTCTGCAATGCAATGGCCTCTTCCATCTTTGTCCAGTCTTCTCTAGTTTTAGTTATTCCTTAGCATAGTGCGCCAAAAAACCAAGGTTTCAGACATTCTGACCAGAGTCAGCCATATGAAATATGGTTGGACAGGTCACATAATTTGTTGCAAGGGTTGGCCTTGCCTGGAACAAGTAACCTTATGGTACCCAAAAGACCAAAAGGTGGCATCAGAAAACTTGGTCACCCACTGAGAAGATGGAAAGACGACATCCGCCTGACCTTGAGTCCAAACTGGATAAGGGTAGCAGTGGCCAGAGTTCGGCACGCCATAATTATGGCGGTAAGTCCCCTCTTGGAGGCGTAGCTGGAAAGACCTCACAGCGTCCTCATCTTCCGCATGACGCAGGTTTTCACCGGACATGTAAGTTCGGGAGGTACCTGCACCGGATTCGTGCGGTGGCGACCGTGTACCGCCCGGAGGACGCGGTGGAGCACACGGTAGAAGTGTGCCCCGCTTGGGCAGAGCATCGTCGTGTCCTTGTGGGCGGCGGCGACCTCTCGCACCGGACCTTGGTACAGGCCATGGTCGTAACGCCGTTGCCTGATACGGTCGGCCTCCTTCTGCGAAACAGTAATGCTAACAAAGGAGGAGGCCGACCGTATCAGGCAACGGCGACCAAGCCGTCGCCGGGATTCCGAACCCAATTTCCGGCCACCGTAGGCATGGGTTTGCGGACGGCGAGCAATGGGTAGCACGCTGTCCGACCATCCGGTAACTTTTCGGACCGAGCCCAAGTCGTCGACGGCGCGCACGTTCCCGCGCGTCTCAAGAAGTTGTCAGCAACAGCAAGCTTACTGGGACCAGGGTTTAGCTCCGAAAGGGAAGCTCGGCTCCAGTATGAAAGGTAAGAACGAATGGGGAGTTTTTTTGTCAGTAAGAGTCTGACACTATCTCCCGCTCCACCCAAGGGCAGGGGATGTGATTTGGATGATTTTTACCCACCAAAGAAAAAAGCATTGGCTAGAGACCAATGAAAGCAGCTGGAGGAAGTATGTGCATTTATGCATTGTCAGAAACTGGTACCACTCCCACCAGAATTCCTATTATTACAATCCTAGTGTTTTCTTTAACACACCTTCTGCTGCAGTGTGTGCAATGTTTTTATTAGGTGAAATGGTTCTGGATTTTGGTCAGAATAAAGTTTCTGAGTATTTTAATATCTTTGTTTGTTTCGGAGGAGGAGATTCTTCCCTCTATTGTTATCTCTCTGTATTACTTAATGGTATGCTGAAAAAAAATTTTTTTTCTTCAACTTAAGTTCACCTATTATGTTCGGCTTAGTGCAAGACACATTTAAATTATTATTATAGTTCCTACCAACAGCCCCAAATGAAAATCTAAGATTATTCCGATAAGAACATAATCCAGAACACTGTAAAACCTAGTGAATATCCTAGGTCCTTCTGGATGGTATCCCAACCATAAAGTTTATTTAAATTCATTAAACCCCAAGCGAATGCCGGCGTTCGCGCACCTATTGTCTTTCTATTGTGTCTGTAATTTCCACGATTGAAAGGTTAATGAATTAATGTTTTGCTTAATGGTGTCCACAGAGCAAGTACAAAGAGGAGACGGCCTAAACAACTGTGCACTGTGACTCTCAACTAGGTCCTGACGTCATCACGGTGGGCGTGGCTTAAATCAGTGTATTGTTGGTGTTCATCCTGTGCACAACTTCGTAAAACAAAAACATATCAAAAAGACAGGGCAGTAATTAGAAGCTAATTATTTTACCGAATGTCCTGCGGCTGTCACATTTAAAACATGAACACAAACGAAGTTGCGGGCATAGCTAGTCTACAATAATTTATTTAAAGTAGGTACTTTCCCTCCGTGAGACAACTAGTATGGTAAGTAGTTGTTGTTTACTTAATTTAAAGTACTTAAGCTCTATCTATATAGATGTATCATAATATCTTGGATTTTCTTAATCTTTTATCAAGTAGGATACTAAAATCTCAAATAACTGCAGATCCAGCTGGATTTTAGGTTTTTTTGTAAAGTAATTATGAAACATAATTGCAGATGATTTTAACATGAACTCATGATTTTGTCTTGGCAACAACACCTAAAGACTAGCAGAAAAAGTATAGAACTGTCATAATTTACACACATACCAAATAATACCTTCAGTTTCTACATACTCCATTGTGGCTAACTTGTTCTCAGTTAAATTGGGTCAGCCTCCAGTCTATCCTTGTGTGTATATATTTCACATAGAACTTACTCAGGTCTTTATATAATTCACAGTACTTGTAAGACATTGTATGTATGTTAGCAGAATACCAGCACTGCGTTATTTATCATTTTAAATATTGCAGCATATGCTGAGTTAGGCGCCTTTTTGGCAGCGCACAGATTTTAAAGTTATTTTTTTCATAATTATTTCTAATGTATCCTAATTCTACTGTATATGTGAGGTACGAATAAACGCTTTTTATTTTATTTCTTTATTTTTCTACTATAGATTTTACTTTACATACATACCAACAATATGACCTGAGAGATTGATTTTGTTAACGTCTTGAGTTGAACTTGCAAATAATGTAAGCCTAGAGTGTGAGCCTAGTTGTAGGTCTATCTGCATCAGGGTACCTACACAAACATCAGTGATATCATAGACTGGAGAACTAGAAAGCAATGTCAACACCCAAATTGCTACATCCACTACCTTAAATATTTGCTAGCTTGCCAGCCTGGAGAGGCTGAATACAGGCAAACCAACAAAAACTTGTGTTGTACAGCAAACTGCACCATGTGCCACTGACTCACCATGACCAAAACAAAACAAACAACACTGGACTGACCTCTTCCGCGTCGATCCCAGTAATGTCGATGTCCCACGGTATCACTAGGTTATTGCCTGTCCGCACCACTTCACACATCTCACACGTCAGGTTGCGCAGCTTGAGCGCCTTCGACAGCGCGTCCCGCAGCGTCACACCCTCCTTCACCTGCACACTCGTCCGCTGCTGATTCGGCAGGTGCGCCCGAAGGAACACCTTCGGCTGCCGCGTAAGAGTATCGAACTTTTTACTATCATCCTGCAATGAATACTCCTCACTCCTGTCCGGCGAGTCACACTGCAGCAATTCCCGCAAAGTCCGCTCTCTTAACTCCAAATTATGCAACTTTGACGTCAACTCCTGGTATTCAGACAAATACAGCGACGGTGGATGCTGGAAACCAGCGAATTTTGCATTCAAAGCGTCAATGTTTTCACGGGTTACATTTATAATGCTTTGAATGTTCCTAATTTCATACGTCGGGTCCGCTACGTCGTCACTATCCGTGGACGTCGACATGTTATCACTATTGAGAGATAATGCAGGTATATTTCCATTAATTTTTCTTGAACAATTTTCTTTCTCTCTAGTAACTGCCATTTCTTTTCCTATTATTTTTTTTTATTTTTCTGCGCACACTCGCGGCGCAAGACAAGAATTTTGTTGCCATAATTTATGATGTTTTTTTTTAATTACTTTGAGCTTTGGGTACACGGTACATTGTCACTAAATCTAAAGGGGCTTACATACAAGCCAGCAGCGAAACTTCGATGTTGTTTTTCAAATGTTTCTTTCTCAAGTATATTGGGGTCGGCTGCCATTCAAAACAGATACAGCTGAATACTAATAGTATTTATTAAGGTTTTGGAGGTAGGCGGAACAGAGAGTAAAGTCCCGCAAACCTCCGTTGAAAAGGGAGGATCCTCCGACCAGACAGGTGTTATAGTCTGGTGGGCTACTGCCCGATAGATGATTTCGGGCTGTCGTATATGTTCAAATCGCGTGGAGAACTTTGATTGCGCGATGCAGGATTTCGTACTTTCTTCGTAGTTCTTATGTGGCGCCATAGATGTCGCTACAGAGGTATTGGTAACTGGTATCTGGTGTGGTGGTACGGTGGTTTGTGGTTTTCTGGTAACAGGTACTGTGTCACTACATCACTCCCCCCTTAAGTGAAGCGTACGTTCGGTTTCACCGTGCGACCGGTTCTTGTGACGTAGGTGTGCTTGGGCGGTGCGCTCGATGTTGGTGCTGCGGCTGGCACATTTTGATGATTTTGCGTTGGCGGACGTGAAGTAGGTGGTGGCAAGTGTGAGGTTGCTGAAGGTTGAGTCTCATCTTCGTTGTACAGGTGTGCAGGCTTCAATCTGTCGACTGACACGACGGCGGTACGAAGAGGTAGCTGCAATGTAAACTGTTTTCCATCTTTGCTGCGGTGTAGAATATCGTACGGGCCGTCGTAAGGTGGTGTGAGCGGTCTGCGCACGCTGTCGTTACGCAGAAACACGTGCGTACATGTTGCGAGATCTTTGTACACGAATGTGTTCGCGTTCGATGAGTGTGTTCTTCTCACCGGTGACAGTGACGTCATTGTTTCTGTCAGCTGACGAACGAATTCGGCGTCTTCAATATTTGGCGTTGTAGGCACGAAGAAATCAGACGGAATGCGTAGCGTTGTACCGTACGTCATTTGGGCTGGGCTGAAGGAGGTGTTTTCACGAAGTGCAGTACGTAGTCCAAGGAGAACTGTAGGTAGTTCTTCGCTCCAGCGTGTCGCGGCTGCTCTCGCCATCAATGCTGACTTAAGTGTGCGGTGCCATCTCTCCAATTGGCCATTCGCCTGAGGGTGGTATGCGGTGGTTCGAATACGAGTGACACCGAATTTCTTTATCAGCGACGTGAATAATGCGGACTCAAATTGTCTTCCTTGGTCCGTTGTTATACGTAACGGGCAACCGAATCGCGATATCCACCCGTCGTATACGGCTCTTGCGACTGTCTCGGCGCTGATGTCACGTGTAGGTATCGCTTCGGGCCACTTGGTGCAGCGGTCGATTATCGTGACGAGGTATCTGTAGTCATTAGAAGGAGGTAACTCTCCGACGATGTCGACGTGAATGTGGTCAAAACGCGCAGATTCTTGGAATTGACCAAGTGGGCTCTTCACGTGTCGTTGAACTTTGGCGCGCTGACATCCAATGCACGCTCTTGCCCATGTAGCTACGTCTTTGTTCATAGAAGGCCAGAAGAATTTATTTGCCATGATTTTTCTCGATGTTCGTACTCCGGGGTGACTTAAATCGTGTTGCGCTTTGAAGGCGGCAAAACGGTAAGTCGGTGGTAAGTATGGTCGAACATTTGTTGTAGATGTTTCGCACAGTATCGGTCGTTGAACTCCGGGCATAGTCAGTCGGGTGAAGTTGCGTTTGGGGTTGTTCAAACACGATCGTAGTTCGGAGTCGTTTTCGTATTCTTGGACGAGTTGATTGTAGTCGATAGTTGAGTTCAGTAGTTCGACTTCTTCTATTCGTGATAACGCGTCGGCCGCTTCATTTTTATCACCGTTGATGTATACGATGTTTGTGCAGAATTGACTTATATAGTGAAGTTGTCGCTCTCTTCTTGGAGTGTCGCTGCTACTCGGTGGTCTTGTAAGCGCGTACGTTAGAGGTTTGTGATCGGTGTAAATTGTAAGGTCGTTGCCCTCTATTAGCCGACGTAGATGTTGCACAGCGGTGTACATAGCTAATAGTTCGCGATCGTACACGCTGTAGCGTCGCTGAGTGTCGCTCATCGTTTTTGAGTAGAAAGCGAGAGGTTTCCACACGTTGTCGACTTTTTGTTGCAGAACGGCGCCGATGCTGGTATTCGAAGCGACGGTGGAAAGGATCGCGCTCTGCGCGCGACACGTATTTATAGAATCGCGACAAGATTGCGCCGTGTACTTAGTCGCGCATGCGCGGTGAGCAGCCCGCTCAGTGCGTTTAATGTGCAGCACCTCAAGCGCCCTCTGTCTGAGAAACAACGACGCACGTTTGTAAATATCTTAGGCTAGACACTACTTCCATAAGTACCATTGTAAATATAAATAGGGTGTAATTACAGAAAATATACAGATCTTGTTCAGACATCAACGACTAACTACGTGTTTCATTTACGAGTCACTCTCATCTCTTATATTGGTGACCCCGCTGGAAAATCAAGACGCCTGCCTTCTGAAAAATAGAAGAACCGTCAAGATCAAGCAATCGTCATGTCACAAAACCAAGCCGAAGAATTCTGCGATGCCCACGGTACCTCAACAGTGAAGAGCGACGTTGCCACCATATCACTGCCTGCACGTCTACCACCATTTTGGCGCCAAAACCCTAAACTCTGGTTTGCGCAATTCGAAGCTGCCGTCGCTGCCAGTAAAATCGGAGAAGATCAAAAATTCAACCTCGTCGTTCCGCTGCTAGGCTGCAGCGATTTGGAGCAAATTGCTGACATCATCCTAAATCCACCTCCTACTGGCAAATACAGCACACTCAAGAACCGGTTGATGGACTTCTTAATGGACCTCCATAAGTAAGCTATTATGTGAAAAGCGTGACATAGTTTTGTAATCTTGGGTATATAAAAGTATGTCCTTGCAGCTAAGGCCCACGTGCATGGATATGGCCACATGCTATTCTGTGGTCAATCGTTTACTTTAAACGATTGATCAATAGTCACGTAAACAATGTGATTGAACAATTTACAGTTTCGGGATCGGAGATCTTTAAAGACAGAGGCGACATTGTGAAAAAGTGCAAAACAGCTCAAGAGCTTTATCCTAGCCTAGCACCAAGGCAGGAAACCAACATTCTGCTTTGGTGATTTTCTATTCTATTCTATTTTTTGTTAATGGCAAGTAGAGCCGATGTCGACTGGGCGGATTTTTTTAAACGTGTACACATTTTAAAATTGGTGGTCTGATTTTATTTTCTATCTTTCGTATTTTTATTTTTAGATTTTCACTGTCTAATATTTTAAGTTTATAAAAATATTGAAGGTTTACTATAATATCATAAAGTTAATTAATAATAAACGATTAAAAATCATTTAGACGTTTTTTGGTTCCGCTTAGTAACAATTTTAAAACCCGCTCTATTAATTTAAATAAAATAATTTACTGAACTATCACATTTTATTTTGCTATATGTAAGCTAAATAAATGAAAAACGTGCAACAATATGATATATAGGAACTAATTACTGCTCTAATCGTATTATTGTCTCATCTGACTAACATGGGACAAATTAGTTACATATTTTTCTATGCAACTATTTAAATTGACATTGAATGTTCTTTTACAAAACCATAGGATGACCAACAAATTATGTTTTATAATATAAAATAATAATAATCCCAAATTAACGTAAAAACAAGCAATTAACCCTTATTTTCTTATTTAAAAGTGATGGACACTCACATCAGTGGAATGCTAAAATTATTAAGTGGAAAAGTAAGGCTCTGATTAAAATGCACACATTTTTAGGCAAAATTCTATAGAACTGTAACAGACATATTTGACATCACCAAGACGTAGAAATTTTGAGGTTATGTTTACTAGAAAATCAGATGTTTCTTGGGGTTAGAGATCATTAGCTTTCATATTTTTAAATCAACATAACCTCAAAATGTTCGAAAAAAAAAGGTAGAATTTCCTAGTCGTGGAACGATTTTTCCGGATTATACGTATGATACCCCCGACAGCACACATTACATATTAATAATTGTGTACTTACCTATTACAAATTTTAATCATAAAGATCACCTCAAACACAATTACTTAGATACATATATAGGTACCTTAATACAAAGATACTTTACAAACGCTTCACCGTCTCATCTCTAAGGCCTACACTCCGCTGGGTTAACCAAAATGTATACCTATTGTGAAAAAAAAATGTAAGTCTTCTGATAAATAATTTATTTATACTCTAATATTTTTATAAAATAATTTATACTGTACCTCTATCATTTTATCATTTATTTAAAAAAAATAATCGAATTTAAAAAAATAATAATTAGCATAATGATTATACGACTACACCTACCTCAATTGGTAAAAAAATCGTAATATTGTTTAAAAAATTACAGAATCACGTGATGGACGAAATATTCACCGTGCATGCAGCTTTAGCTTTCCACTGAGGTACTATTGATTCCGCTGACTAACGTTTTTGCCACAATTGGTCAGTGGAATGTAACGATTCCTTACCAACTACACTAGTTATTTGTTTATTTACGTATTTTTACATTATAAACAACAAAACATTGATACAACTTAGTAAAATATACATTGGTCGATTATATATTAAGTGTAATATGCTTGAAATATTGTTAATTTACCCAAAAATCACCGTTGATCAATGGACATTTTTTTTTCTCTCGGCAAATCATCTACTTTCAATGATATTTCTATCGAGACTGATCCACTGTAGCTAATGACGGATATGTTCCACAGAGTGCTCAATAATGTAGCAAACTAATGAAAAAACTACTATTGCGGTAGATTTTTAAAAAGCCGCGTAAAATTGCGTTTCTCAATGGAAATTCCACCCAGGTCAATAATTAAGACTTTCATTTAAAAAAATATTAAAATTCAATCAGTTGCTTTACATTAATTATATTATTAATATGAATAAATATAATTTTTAAGCTATCGAGTGACGGTTATTTCGCAATCAATATATTTATATTTATCTTGTAATTTTAATTTGTTGGTTACAAAAAGACGGTAGGACAGGGTAAAAAATAGCATGTGCGTAACGGTATCACTCAAAAATTTTATGAATTAATTAAGAAATCAAGGAAATGAAGATGTGAAAATATTGTTAAATATATGTTTTTACTAACTACATCAAAAAAAAAATTGATTACTAAGATAGTTACCGTAAAAAAAAATCGAAAGTTGTGGGACATAGCAAAAATGCAATGTACACGTTTATAAAAATCCGCCCGACTATTCTGCTAATGTCTAAAGTGAATTGGAAAAGCAAGCGTGTATATTATTTCAGAAAATGGAAATGGACGGTAACTGTAGACCAAAATTCTTCGATTGATACAGTTGAACTCGATGGGTTAGTATTGGACTGAAACAAACAAAAAATAAAAATACATAAATATTATACTTGTTAAAACATTAAACACATACGTAAATCACAACTATACAGACAGAATACTTGGAGCTATGACTCATAATTTTATATTATTGTGGCGGATGAAAATCATCATCGCCACAAGAAGTTCTGGAGAGGGATATGTTAAGAGGGCGGAGACATTGATTGGAAGAGGAATTTTAAATTTAGGGAGGCGGCTGTATAGGTCTAGAGGTGGAACGTTGTTTGAGCATTCAAAAAATATGTGCTCCAGTGTGCCTTCCTCCAAGCCGCACTCGCATAGAGAGGAGTCGCGAACACGGATTTTTTCCAAAAAAACGGGTGTGCAACAGAAACCTAAGCGTATTCTACAAAGGACAGAGATCACACATTTGGACATTTTCTTGTAGGTGAAGAACCAAGGTTTTGGTTTTATGGTTGGCTGTACTGCAAAGTAAAATTTACCTTTCTTTTTGCCAGTGGTATTCCACTGTTCCTGCCATGCACATTGAAGACTTGCTTTTGGCAGGTTCAGCAAGTCATACCCCTGGATAAAATAGTGTGAGAGATCAGCTGTTGTTGATGAACAAGCATCTTTGGCCAGGGCATCAGCACATTCATTGCCCTTGATGCCACAATGACTGGGTATCCAAACTAACTGAACGTCTCTTTGACTGTTGGTACATGACAATAAAGATTTTTTAATTTTTAAGAGAATCGTGCTGTGCAATCTACTTTTGAAGGGATTCTGGACTAAGGCTTGTAGACAGCTAAGAGAGTCTGTGAAGATTACAGCTTTGTCGATATTATAGTGTGACTCTATAAAAAGACAAGCTTCTAATAAAGCCACACATTCGCCTGTGAACACAGAGGACTCTTTGGGACATTTAAATTGAAGGATGATACTGGAGCTTTGGTAATATACCGCCGCTCCAGTATGACTGGAGTCATTGAATTTGGAAGCATCGGTGAAAAACATTTGAAACCCGTTCCAACGCTCGTCTACCACCGCATTGAAAGTCGAATTCGCTGAGGGGGAATTTTTGGATATACCGATATTAAATACAATTTTTGGAGTGAAACATAGAGCTTCATATTCAAAATTAAAAAGGGGTAATTTGGGGTACTGGACGATTGCGCATTCTAAATTTTGTGTTGTACGAAAATATTTTAAAATTAGGGGAATTTCTTTATGTTTCCAGTAATTTGAATTTCGGCATATGATATCCAGCTCGTTCAATTTTGCATTGAGAGGATGTGAGGATCTACACATTACCCTAGACAGAAAACGAGAAGCTAAATATTGTCGCCTCAGAGCTAGAGGAGGTTCAGCGCACTCGACCTGCAAAGCGTTGACAGGAGTGGATTTCATACATCCGGAGATGATCCGAAGACACTTAGACTGGAGCCTGTCCATTCCGGCCAATGCGCCTCTGTTACATGGAATTAGATGGAACATACCATAATCTAGTATACTACGGACTAAAGCATTATAAACTAATTTCATGGTGTACGGGTGGGCTCCCCACCACACGCCCGTCAAGACTTTTAAAATGGAGATAACGCGTTCGCATTTTTGTATTAAGAAATTAATATGATACTTACCTGTTAATTTTGAGTCTACAATAACGCCTAAAAATTTCGCCTTATTTGACAACGGAATATTATTTCCTGAAATGGTTACTGTGACGGGAGGGATTGTTCTTTTGCGGGAAAAGATTACTGCCGAACTTTTTGGTGCAGATAGCGATAGACCGTGGTTTAACAGCCAATGATTCAAAGAGTCCAGAGAGAGGCATAAAGATGATGCAGCGTCAGCGATGGAGGAGTCTGACACATAAAGGACTATGTCATCAGCGTACTGTAGGATGTGACAATTATTATTTAGGCAGGAGCCGATTTCGATTGTATACAGGTTGTACAGTAGGGGGACTGAGGACAAAGCCCTGAGGGAGTCCTCTCCAGGTCTGCCTTTTGTCAAAATCCTCGCCCGGGACTCTCAGAACCAATGAGCGACAACAAAGCAATCCACATATGCATTCGATCATCTTCACCGGAATGCTCAGCTGGTGCAGTTTCTGCCTGAGAACGGGAAGGAGAACGTTGTCGTATGCGGAGGAGATGTCTAAGAAGGCAGCAACCACGGACTCGTTTTTAGACAACGCTAAGCGGATATCCGTAACTAGGATCCCCACACTGTCCATTGTGCTGAGCCCTTTTCTGAAGCCAAATTGATAGTTCGGAAGTAAACCCCGCGATTCGACTATCCACTCCAGACGATTTTTGATGAGATATTCCATCAATTTAGTTAAGACTGAGGACAAAGCAATAGGTCTAAGGCCGTTCGGATCATCCACATGTTTGCCGGGTTTCAATAGGGGGATAACAATTTGAAGTTTCCATTGATCGGGGACCCAACCATGAGAGTAACAAAAATTGATAATGTCCAAAAAGTATTGTTTGGCTTTATTCCCAGAATGAGTTATGAAGGAGTATGGTACCCCGTCAATGCCGGGAGCCGAGTCCCGGACATGTCCAAGCACCAAGTTCAACTCCTTCAAAGTAAATGGTTCATCATGAGGATCATTTGGTGTTGAATTTGAAGGAGAATTAGCTGGTAAACATTCGGAAGGAAGTGGGACATAAGGTGGAGCTATTTTGTCAAAGAAAAGTTCAGCTGTTTCCCTAGTGATTGGCGAAGTCGTTGATGGAGAGCAACCACGTCTAAATCTGTTGATGGTCTTCCATACAACTGAGATTGGGGTGGAGGGGGAAAGTGAAGTGCAGAACTTAACCCAACCTGCATGTTTCCTCCTGCGGAGGAGACGTTTCGATTGTGCGTTGATTTGCAAATAGGCCAACAAATTCTGGTTGGTCATATCCCTATTATATTGCATCTCAGCCATGTTTCTCGACTTGATCGCAGAAGTGCATTCCTGGTCCCACCACGGAGGTGAGGGGATTTTGTTTCTAGCACTGTTTTTTAGAGGGAAACAAGCGTCTGCACTAGAGGTAATAGCTTCAACGAAGCCTTCATAGCAACTCTTGGCATGGTGGTGATCAGAAGGGATGGATAAACTTGAATTTAAATTTGGAAGAGAATCAATTTTCTGATCCAGTAATGAAGAAAATTTAGACCAATCTGGTTTAGATAAATTGTACTTCAGAAGTGGAGGAGAAGTTTTTTCTAAATAGGTCTTGTTAGTCAAAAAAATAACAATGGGGTAATGATCACTACCATGCGACAAGGATGTGCATTCCCACTGGGTTGAAGAAGCTAATTCAGCAGAGCAAAACGTTAAATCGACACAGCTCCTCTGTTGACCGGGAGGCGACCTACGTGTTGGGCAACCATTATTTAATATGCACAGGTACAGGTCATCCAAAATTTCAACCAAGGCTATACCAAATGTATCGCAACGCTCAGACCCCCACCTGTAATGGTGACAGTTAAAGTCGCCCATGACAAGTATGGGACCCTGAACATTGGAGAGAATGTTATTTAGAATTCCTAGAAAGTTATGAGTAGGGTGAGCAATATATACCGAGAATACAGTAATACCTTCCATCCTATCAGATACAATGCTCATGTCACCCGTGAGAGAAGGCAAAGTTAAGGGTGAGAGTGGGACCCGATTGTTAACAAGAAGAGCCGACCCTCCATAGCCGTCAGATCTGTCACAACGGAGAATGTTATAGTGTGGGATACGGAAGCTAAGACTTGGGGTGAGCCAAGTCTCAGCTATTGAGCAAGCTAAAGGTTTAAATTTATTAAGGAGGAATATGAGGTCGTGCTTTTTATGCCACACGCTCCTCACATTCCACTGTAAGAATGTTTGGCTGGACGCCATTTTTAATATCTAAAAGAGTTTTAATAAGTTTATCGGCAACGTTGGACGGTAATTGTGAGTTAGGAGAATGAGTAGAGATGATAGAAGGAAGAAGTTTGATGAGAAGTTCTATAATTGAAACAGTGTTGGTGTGTTGAGTAATATTATCGGAATTGAGAGCACAGCCATTAGGTTGTGAGGGTTGGGGGGAGCGAACAAGTTGGTGGTGAGCAGATTTGTCAAAGGATGGGGAAAGAGGGGCGTGGGTCTTGGGCTTTAGCGTAACGGTTTTTCGGTACGACTGTGTTTTGGCTGCATTGGCGTAATTACGGGAAGGAATAGGAATCAGCTTGCTGGCCTCAACATAAGGGATGGACTTTTCAGCCATAACCGTTTTGATGGCCTTCTGTCTACCATGCTCAGGGCATGACCTGCTGTTGGCGAAGTGATTCCCCGAGCAGAGCACACAAAAAGCCTCGCTTTCAGCAATGTTGCAACCATCACCGGGGTGATCATGGCCACATTTACTGCAGCGTGGTTTCGATCTGCACAAGTTAGCTACATGTCCAAATCTACAACACTTACGGCATTGTATAGTAGGGTAAATATACTGTTCTACGGGAAGGGATGTGTAACAGCAAAAGACCCGTTGTGGTAGCACTTGGCCATCAAAGGTAATGACACAGGTTTCAGTTGGTTTCCACTCATTCACACCGTCTGTTTGTACTTTTCTGTTTATACGGCGGACTTTGAGGATTTTCCCACATCCAGAGGGCACCGACAGAAAGGTTAGGGCTTCTTCTTCCGATATATCAGTAGGTACACCTGTAATCACACCCATCCTTGTAATATTAAAAGTGGGAATTGAGGCGGTATAGCTGGATTTCGGAAGAACATTATTGACTAAAAACGCATTTGCGTCCTGGGGGGAGGTAAACTCTACTGATACGCGGTTTCGGCCTACTCTTTTAACACCATCTCGAAGGATATTCGCTATGTTGTTTGATATTAAAAATTTACCAAAATTAACAGGGTGTAGTGTGGTGCCTGTGCTTGGTGAAGCCTCGATTCTAGAGACATGAACAACATAGGGGCCCTTGTCCAAAGCTGAATACTTTATTCGGCCGATTTGGCTCTTGGGTTGTTTAATTGGTGGAGTGGGAGCAGGCGTTTGTATATCACTGGCGCGTTTTCGTGAGCTTAGGCTCACATCCATTTCTGATATGTTACATACAACGTCGGCAAATTGGGAAAGTGGGTTCTGGGATAAAAGGTTTGGGGAAGCTGGGATGTCGGGAGGGTCAGGGTCTGGGGGTTTATTTTTATCCATCTTGGGAGTTTCTAATATAAGTAGAAAATCACCAAAGGATTCTCGCCACGGGTGTCTGGGATAGCACGTGTGTTTTGAGAATTTTGACCGCTCTTGAGTGATTGTTGTGACTTTTGTGTAGTGTTTTTACATAATTGGTATTTACTAGTACAGACTTGTACTAACTACTTAAGACAAGCACAATACAAACCTGTTTACAAACACAAGGACAACACAATTATGTAAAAACACTACACAAAAGTCACAACAATCACTCAAGAGCGGTCAAAATTCTCAAAACACACGTGCTATCCCAGACACCCGTGGCGAGAATCCTTTGGTGATTTTCGAACTGAAGAAAAATTTTGGACTTCGTCACGTCAGTGTCATGGACATGTCAATGTCATGTAAGTAAACATTTATGAACTTGACAGCTGATAAATGTTATGTTTGTTGTTATTTTTTAATTTTTCCATTTCTATTAAATAAATAATCTTGTATACAAATATTAATTATCAATTCATAACTAGAGAAAAATGATCTAAAGAAATATTGAATTCAATTTCGCAGATCCTGATTTTATTATTTAACTTTTATTTGATAAAAATAAACAAAATTAACATCTTATTTAGGTAATTCAGTATTTTATTCCTGGGACTTGGCATTGAGATCTTTGTTAGCTTGATAAAACATTATTGTAAGTTCCAGTTTGTTTCAAATTTTATGGCCAGTAGTTGGTTTATGTTTCATAATAAAACTCAAACTCATTTGTACTTGTATCGTTTTCAGTGATGAAAATATGAGCGACATTAACGGACAGTCCCGCCTCGTATCATACGAACAAGTGAAGTCTATCATAGACTTCATGGCACAGCATGTTGAGTTTGCATCCGGCAACCTGCGCTCTCTTGAAGCCAGGCATACGTCCAAGAGGCTGTGGGAGGAACTCACCAAGATGCTCAACAGCTGCCGAGGCACCAGGAAAACTGCTGATGGATGGAGTAAGGTTAATATTAATTCCCTTCAAATAAATGAAAATCCCTTATCTTAAACCTTTTGAATACCATAATTAGAGACACAATAGAAACACAATGAGATAGTGAACACCAGGTTTAATGAATTAAAATACAGACTGTCTAGTTCTCTAACTCAGTCTCCACTCACTGGTAAACAATTCTGTGTATGTAACTCTGGGAGGAAAGGGTCTATTAGTTAATAAGGTCTACTACCATCTCTTTTTTGTGGTCATTAAAATTGGGTCACATAAACAGTAATGTGATTATTTTGTTTTTAAGTGGTTATATTATCTAAAGTTACAATTATGTATTGTTTTTTGTTTACTGTAGATTACGCAATTCTAAAGATACTTTTCTGCTGGGTCTACACAACAATTACTTTGTAAATAGTTTGTTATAAGCTCCTCATAGCAAATTCTACACCTGTGTACTTATGTGTACAATTTTTTGGATTCTAACTCTCTATACATTACTTATTAATAGTACTCACTACAGATTCATATATTTACAGTACTGGAGTGACTTCAAGAATAAGCTGAAGAATAAAGTGTGGCTGCTGAAGAGGAAGAAATCGGGATCTTCTCTCAAGGGCATCAGGCCTCTGACTAAGATGGAGAAGAGGGTTCTTGCTATACTAGGCCCTTACTATGAGAAGAGGAAGACCAGACAAGGGTACACAGTGTCAAATTCGGTATGCATAGATATTACGCAATCTTGTAATAAAACCAAACTATTATTGCCAAGTATGATACTCCAGCAGCTGCCACGAGAATGGAGGAAATTATCCCAAGAAGACATACTCCTGAGGTAGAAGGCAATCTATGTCCTACTCCAGGACATAGTCAACATTTTTGCCAAATTTAATTTAAATCCTTTTAGCCGTTTGGTTGTGAAGGAGTAACAAACATACATACAAACTTGCGTATATGTAACATTACTTACTAGCTTTTGCCTACGTGATTGTAGAAAATTATCCCAAGCGAACATACTAATGGGATAAAAGCAGCCTATGTGGCATTTAGGTGTCTTCTAAAAAAACGCCTTCAATATGGAGCTTGAAAAAAGCATAATATCTAAAGCTTACCAGCACCAGACAACTATAGAATAGATTGAAACTAAAAACAATACAGATCATAGACCAAAAAAAAAACTATACAGGGAGCACTGATGACCCAATATTAACAGGCTCCGACTTACGAGTTGTAGGTCGCGGGTTAAATAAAACCCAACCTCCAAAACGGTGAAGGAAGACATCGTGAAGAAAGGAATGTCCTAGAACTAAAACATTCGAAGATAATGTGTCCAGTGTAATTCATCAACCCGCCGTACTGGGCCTGCTGCCTGGTAGATGGCGGTCCATTCTCTCTCCTAGAGAGTTCTGTGTGGCCTGAGTTCCTTAGGCTTATTACGCCCCGCGCGCTACGCTTATTTGACCCCTGAGTTTGTTTCTCAGCATAGTCAGCTAAGAAACACCGGCACCAACTAGTCTAAAAAAAATTATGTGTAAAATATTTTTAAAAACTTTTTACAAAATGAATACTTAATTATCTTTTACGCTTACGCTGTAATGCTAGGTATGCAATGTTTATAAACCCGTAGATCATATCACATTTATGTTTCAGAATAATTTACACCCAGAAGTAAAGCTGGAATCCTTTCAAGAGACCGTACATGGCAATCACTTTAACAAATCACACAGTGAATCGAGTGACAGATTATCAGGTAAGTAATTAAAACTACTTAGCCCTCTCTATTATACATAGTATAATTAGTATAAATAAAGTCGCTGTCTTCTTCTGCCCTTATTTCTTCTAAAACATCCAATATTGGTGATCCAAATTTAGTTAAGATCAATCTACAAAGCCTAGAGCACGACTGCAGGGTACCCAGCTATGCGGCATTCTATAGGATGCATTTAATGCCAGCCATACACGGTCAAACCGATTGGATCATACAGATTGGACCGTGTATGGGGCTGTCCAATCGGTATGATCAAACCAAAAGAATTGAAATTCGATTGTGCCGTCAAATATGTTGTCACTCCCATACACGGTCAAATCTGTTTGGTCAAACATGTAGTTTCATTCCGATTGGGCGACATGTTTGACCGTGTATGGTGTATAGAGACGAACTACAGGTTTGACCGTGTATGGTGTATAGAGACGAACTACAGGTTTGATCAAACATGTAGCGTCATACCGATTGGACGACAGGTTTGACCGTGTATGGCTGGCATAAGAGATGTGTGAGATGTGCGGGGGATTTGCATGACTTGATTCCGCCATTGCCTTTGTACTATCGGACAACTCGACGTATGGCGAGTGTCCACCTTTACATGGTTGTCAGCTGTACAGTTCGGAGTAAGCGTTTCGCCTCGTCGTTTGTACCGCGTACATCGAAGGACTGGAACAGTTTGCCTGTCGCGGTTATCTCATCTGATTAAGAATAATTTATGTGTTTTCAAAGCTAGTGTGAATAGGCTCTTAATAAACTAGTGGGCTTCATAATCAACGATTGCATCACTGCTTACCATCAAGTGAGATCGCAGTCAAGCTGAAGCACTAGTTTATATAATAATAATAATATCGTTTATTTACGTAAAATGTGGTAGGTACAAAAGATGTTACATAAAAGACAAGTGCAAAGACACATTCCGCCATTTAATGAAGTTTGTCTGTCAGTTTTTAAGTTTTCACTAATAGGTTTAAAGAGCTATAATAAATGAGAAATTTTTGTAAGCATAGCGTGAAGCCTGAACGAGTCACCAGTTTATAGTGTTAACGCCCGAATATGGTACCACGGACCAAATCCGTCGTAGGTACCAAGTGGGCGTGTGTTAACACTATTTAAGTACCACAAAATTCTCCCAGTTCTGCATGCGGGTGGTTGGCATGTACTGAATCCAGCTTGTGCGTCGATGTCAAAGACACCGTGTATATTTATTCATTCAATTGTCCTAGGTTGACATTACCATTACACTGGCATGTTACCAATTCCAGGTGGAGATGAACAAAGTAATGACAGTGCAGAGTCCTCTGGCGGAGAATATGTCAACGAAAATGATTCAAATGAACCTGCTATACAGAGTAAGATTTTTGATGATCATATTCACATCAGCACATTGACCTCCTTATCTTTCCGTAAACATCGTGCAGCTTCGCTAGAACGACCGGGAATGCCTCATCCACTACTATCCAACTATCCATATAAGGCTATCGCCGCGGCATTTCACCTCTTGTAAAGTTTGTTCCCCACTTCTATTAAAAAAAAAAAACATTGCCCACACTAGGAATAACTACTCCCGTTCCCAAACATGTAAACTCACATATACACAAGACACCCAGACCCAAAACATCTCTTTATGCTCCATAAATATTTGTTCCGTGCGGGAATCGAACCCGGGACACGCAGCGCAGAAGCCAATCCCTTGACCACTGCGTCAACCGAGCCGTTGTGTTCATGTTAGGCCCGGCGCCCACTATCGGTGGGCATCGGTGCGGCTCGGTACAGCTCGAGCGCTTTACGCCGGCTTCGAGCGGCTTAGGGCGCCTTAGAGCTCCGTCGGGCGACTTCGGGCGGCCTCGGCAGCCGTAAGCATGGCTAAGGATGCCGAGGCGGTCTTCGGGTAGCTCGGGTGGCATTTTCGGATCAGACACGTCGCAGAACAGTCATTTCGATCACCGCACGCGCCTTCATTATCGTATCGTACAAGTAGACGCAAAATAACTTGGCAGTCCTGAACATAGGCTCTGCGAACTTCTGCGCATGTACATTCGTAAAGAAAACTGTTATTGGCATTTTTTTTTAACCAAAATACTAATAAAAATGTCCTAATACTCTGTCTTAAGGCTCCAAGTTTCTCTTCTTCTTCAGCAAGTTGAACAATGAGAACTAAGTCCCAATCCACCATTATAAATACACACACATAACTGTTTTCACGGAACGTTACGAGTGACTGCTCTGCGATGTTTCTGCAGCCAGAACTATTCTTAGGCTACCCAAAATCAGCTACGGCGTCCTTAGGCGTGTTTACGACTGCCGAGGCAGCTCTCAGGCGCCCAAAGCCGCCCGAAGTCGCCCGACGCAGCTCTAAGGCGCCCAAAGCCGCCCGAAGCCGGCGTAAAGCGCTCGAGCTCTACCGAGCCGCACCGATGCCCACCGATAGTGGGCGCCGGGCCTTAAGGTTGTCACTTTTCTGGCATTATGCTGAATTAAACACACAATTTTGTTGTTTTATTATTGTTTTTTTAAATTAAATTTTCTACATAGGTACTTGTTTCTTCATTGTGTGTGTCTGTGTGCTCAAGAAAAGTGTTTTCTTTTTTAGCTCCACTTCTCCTTAGCTTGTCGATATCAAAACTAGTTAAATTCTTTGCCTGACAGTTGACACGGTATCCAGCCATGGTAATGCAGTCCACTGATGCTGTCATTAGGTCTCTTTCTTCCACTATACTCATAAATATCCCCACCATTTTATTACTATTTCTTTTACAGACCTTTACCCACAATGGTTGATAGAAGTAGAGAAAAAACGAGCGGACGCAGAGTTAATACGAGCTAAAGCTGAAGAGCAGCGCGTTGCCGTCGCCATTAAAAACGCTGAAGCGGCGCTCGTGCAGGCCGAAGCGCTGAAACGGCTGGCCGACGCCGCGACCACGCAGGCCGAGGCCATGATGAGGATAGCTGCAGTCATGGAGGCCAGAGGACAGAGGGACATGCTCGCCTTGTGATGGAGGTGGCGAGGTTAGGACTAGTATTTGTTTTCCCAAAGAGCTGACTCTTGACCTCGGTTAGAGTTGCCAGGTGTCCAGATAAAACAGGACACGGTCAGGCTTTTTAGTTGCGTGTCCGGTCAAATTAGGCGGAGTAAGGCCCGTCCGGCTTTTGTTAGACTTTTTTTGACTATTTTGTTTACTATGCGTCCCAAATGAGTATAGAATCGATTGCCATGTTATGATGTCACGATTTACTGTCAAATCGAGAAAATATTTTTTAAACTTTAATTAATTTACGAAAAAATTAATTTATTTACGAACTGTGAACTACAAAAGTTTAATCAGAATCCAGTTCTTCAATTTTACTCGTCTCTGAGTTCTTCAATTTTGCCAGAATTTCTTCGATCTGACAGTACGTCGCACAGTGTTTTAGAAACCCTCAAAATCGTCATGTCCGATTTTGAGGGTTTCTGAAACACTGTGCGACGTGACTTTACAACATTAAAATCGATCCTATTCTTATTTGGAACGCATAATAGAATATTTTCATTTGAGTTCCGCCTAACTTGTCTCGCTAGCATAAGACGAGCGGGCATGCAATTAGTCTAGCACTTAATTTTATTGTTTTTTCATTAGAATTTAAAAAAGATTTATGAATTTAGTCATGTTAGACTTAAAAAATATGTCGGCCTTTTTGACCAAATGTCCGGCTAAATAGGAGTCTGTCCAGCTTTTCGGTTTCAAGAACTGGCAACCCTAACCTCGGTCATGCGTGATGGAAAGCGAGAGATGAGATCTACAGGGGAACGAGCCTACCCAGAAGATAATGGCTACATTACAATTGCTACAATTCATACAATGTAGCGGTATGTAGGTGAAGGTAGCGGGAAACCGATGGATGCGGGACGCACAGGAACGTTCGATGTGGCGACGCTTGGGGGAGGCCCATGTCCAACAGTGGACGTGTATCGGCTGAGATGATGATGATGATGATACAATGTAGCTACCTATCCTTTTTTGTCATCTGTAAAGATGCATGTTTTCGGCCTGTCATCCTAACCATGTTAGGTAAAAAAGAACTTAGTGGTACGTCAAGGACTTGGAAAGTTATGCGTGTACTTAAATGTATGTGTAACAAATGTAAGTCAAAATGTTAAATAATTCAATCATTCCTATGGCCTTTCGTTTGATTAAAAAGTATCCAATAAAACTATTAAAATCAGGTTTTACTGTAGGTAAGGATTGATTCATTTAGAACACCACCCCCACATAAATAGGTACTACATCCATCTGGACTTACTAGATGGATGAGATAGTATTTATGTATGGAGGTGCATACAAATAAACTAGTCTGCTAGGACTCTAAATAGTGTTGCACTATGAACAGTTTGGTTTAGTAAGATTCAAAATTCAATTGACTTTTGTTTCACATAGGCCTATACGGGCACTTATAAAACGTCAGAAAATAGTGCACCATTCCAAATTGGAGATGGAGTCTGACTAAATTCCCTGCAGATGGAGGGTTTCCCAGACAATTTCCATCCAGACATAAAAGGATATGTATAGCTATATATAGATTATTTATAACCTGTCAATGACACCACTGAAGGACACTGTGGTGTGGTGAATTTTTTTTTTGGTAACATCTCCATTGCCGGCTAGTAATGTATGTACTAATGTGTGTAATAAAACAATTTATTATGTTTTAACAATAATACAGTGTGTCCAGTCACAAAATAGATAGGTACAGAAGTCAATCTACATACAAAGAGCGCTTGAGCAACGCACACAGACACCGCTCACAGACACGATGTCTCGGTCGCGTCTCGGCTCACTCGTCGAACAGTTCCAGCTCAAACGCTCATTAGTGTGCGTCCACCGAGCGTAGGTATAAAAAGTGAAGTACATACATGAGATTGTCTTCTGTACCTATTTTGTGGTCCAGTAGTGTTGTTGACAATACACTATGTACATAGGGTAATTAGTGACCGATACTTATACACGTGATTGTACTCATGATTTAAAAACAACTTGTCCAAAGAAACTTTTTTTTATACTCATTAGTTTTATCACAATAACAAAGCCCAACTATTAGCCGCGTAACGCCGTTGTCTCATGTACCTTACCTACAATAGTGATCTACGCGATCACCCGCGTCGCTTGCAAACCTATCGGTGTTTGCGTTTCGCGAACACCGATGGGTGACCGGACCGCGGTGGGCGCAAATTTTGTGCAAACAGCTGTTTTGTTGTTATGATAAAATAAATAAGTATAAAAAAAGTTTCTTTGGGAGTTGTTTGAAATCATGATTATAATCACGTATAAAAGTATCGGTCACCCTATATTTATACGGTCCCAGGTTTGCATGTTAAATTCATCTACAATAGAGTAGAAATTCCTAATGCACACAATGTTGTATATGTATATTAAGACATGTAAATATGAATTATGTCAGGTAAGTCATCAATATTGTAAATAGAGCCTGGTTGAATGAATAATTATAAACTATGTAACAAACATATTGTTTATTTATTTCAGTCCTCAACACAATCCTTCCACTCTTACAGCACCTATTTATTTACATTATAATATCTTAACTACAGCTACATGGTATGTTACAGCATTTCAAAATCATCCCTCTGAAACAAAAAAATAAACATTAGGTATTATTTTACATATTGTCTTAGAATATTCAAAGAAATGGTGAGCAGTTAAATTAGGCTATAAGATGACTATAGTACTTTAACCTCTCAAGCACCCGTGTACTGAATATGGTACACCTCATACCAGCTAACTTAAACCTTATTACGTAAACATAAGGTTAGCTGGTACCAAGGTGTACCAAATTCGTTACATTGAGGCCTGAAAGGTTAAATTTATTAATACCAAATTTAATTCTTTCTGCACCATTGACTGCTTATGTTGCTGTAACGATGCAACTATAATTTTTTGACTAACAAACTAATTGACTATTTACGAGTGCCTGTAAATGCTTACGAAACTTTAAAGTTTCACAAAGATGCCGCTCTGATTAGAAAATATTTTATCATCATTGTCTTTCAGCCCTTGCCTCATGTTGTTTAAAGTTGGTGGAACGCGTTTTTGTCTTCCTAACAAAACATTTGACACGAGGTTATAATATAGTTTTTCTAATGCTCATGAGAACTGTGCAACATTTGAACCAATATATGTTCTATGTAGCTATATTTATGTAATCATAATAAAAATAGTTGAACATAGTTTACCAAGTCATTGTAGTCCATAACATGTCTCCTGATGGCAGACCCATCAACCCATGTGACAAAGTCCTCCAAAGCTCGTGTGACCAGGAATGCCGGATCCTTCACTACTTCAGGTCCCACGCGGACATGACCCTGTTCTATGTACTTTGTGGCTTCCTTCATGTTCTCTGACATTTTGTCTGTAATTTATTTGTAAATAAAAAGTTTTTTAAGGTACGAATTGTATGCTGCTTCTACTGTTGATTCAGGTTTTCTGGCTGCATTAACCCGTTGTATGCCGTAACGCAGATCTACGCGAGACACAATGGCTTTTTAATTGTGTCTCTAATTACGGCATACGAGAGGTTAAATGTAAATTAAACATTAGGTGGATTTCTTAATTCTTTAAACTCCAAGGAAACGCCGGCCATTCCCGCTATCATTGTCTATTGTGTCTCTAATTGACACAATTGAAAGGTTAATATGTGGCATTCTCTATATGCTTCATTCTCAGGCTGACTCATTTCATAAGAATCGGTCAAGCTGTTTCGGAGGAGTTTTATTACAAACACTGTGACATTTGAATATATTAGATGTTCAAATTTTTTATTTCTTTATTGTACCCTTTTTATTAATTATTTAAAATAAGTGTACAATAGGGGGATCTCTTACAGGCAACCTTTGCTTATATTAAACAAATTGAGGTAGATTGTGATACATTATGAAGTATACTCACTTCGAACCATAACAGAAGGTAGTCTTCGTCTGCAGAACGAACTCGCGGACACAGTGCTAGCCAGCGTCAGATCCCAGCGTGTGGGAATCAACCCCATCTGATACAGCTTCTCCAACAACTGGGCACTCGACTCAGTCCGAAATTCATGGCTTGCATCCAGATCTTTAATTTTATTTGCCAATTCACGAATATCCCGAGACAGCTTATTGTACCTATGAGATAAACATGAAACATTTTATCATTTTGTTCACAGTTTTAATATAACATCAATAACTAAAACCGTGACTTACTTGGTGTAATCTTCTCGTTTTTGTATATGATATTTTTTCATAACTTTCACTTCATTTAGATTATTGTCTACTTTCCATGATATAAAGTCAACTTTTTTAAGTAGCTTTTGTTCATGAAACTTTAATTTTCGCACCATTTTTATGCAATATTAACTCCCTCTAGAGTCTAGGGTCTCTCTCAATCTCAATTTATATCTTTCGACTCGTAAACAGTGATAGCACACACGTGCAAATTACCGTCAAGCAACTGTCAACTGTCATGAAACGACTGACGTATTTCTTTCGTCTCTAGTTTGTCTATGATTAATTTGTACACATGTCCCATTATGCTGTGGCTACATTATCGGGATTCGGCAAATAATCCCATTATCGCGACAAAATGTGTACATAGAAATGCAATTGACCGCTAATGTAGACAGCAACATCACGTATATTCGAATACGATGTTTTTCATGTTTTTATCGTAAATTGCGAGTTCGCGACACGTCACACGAATATTTGTGCAATAATGTAGCCATAGCATTAGCATAAGACTAGGCAATATTATCGAAAGACTATAGCCTTCCCAGGGGTTATTAAAAGTAAAATATATCTATACCTACTCATATTTTAATCAATTCAATTTTAATTTGTGAACGAAAATAAAATAAAATACTGTCCGACTCGTAAATATTATTCTGATTCTACAAATAATCAATCGCTAAAAATGGGTGAACACTACAAAACAAATCCTGGTAATTTCACTGAATACATACAATCAGTGTTAAAGTTAGATGCGTTAGAGAAAATGACCAATGATTTGGATAAAGAGCTTGAAGATTCACAAAATATTATGAGGGAAATAAGATCGATGTACGACTCAGTGTCTACAGTGGTGGAAAACACTGAAGAACCCGCCAACGATGAGATGCGACATGAAAACATTTCAAAATACTTGGAAGCCAGTGTTCCAAAACTGCTAATGCCCGATATGGCGGAAGACAAAATGGATATTGATATTGATGAAGCTATTTCATCAATGAAGAGCTATGCTGAGCGTCTAAAGCAGTCATTAATTGTACTAGAACAACAACCTCCTAAGCCTGCAGGGATGGTAGACCTAGAACTGGACCAGTATGCACAGAGCCTAGACCAGCTTGGCAAACGCTTGGTGAACATCAAGTTAAACAAAAATGATGATGTGACACTCAAGAATGCTGAACTGGAGGCCAAGCTGCAACAGCTGTGTGGGGATGTCGGCATGTTCACCAAGGTAACATTCTTAGTATAATTTCTCTAATTTTTACATGCATTTTCCATCGAGAACCAAGACTTTAGAATAGGCAATTGTCTTACTAACACTAAACCTTTCGAATACCGTAATTAGAGACAATAGAAAGACAATAGGTGCACAAACGCCGGTGTTCACGCATCTATTGTCTTACTATTATGTCTCAAATTGACAGTGTCTGAAAGGTTAATGAATTATTTAAATAATGCCAAGAACATAAAATGATTCATTAATGTGCCTACCTGCCTTCAAGTCGTAGCTATTATTGACTTACGCTCAGTGCCCGGTACCTGGCTAATGAGTCTTGACTTTAGGCTTATACTGAATTTTTTTTTAATTTTCTATTATTGCGTGACCTGGCTTCCAAATCCTTGGCAATAAAAATATTTAAAACTTTGACTTCTAAGTGATAAACTATGTGAACTAACAATATTAATTCATTAAACCCCAAGTGGAAAAGCGGTGTTTGCTCTCTCATTGTTTTTCTATTGTGCCCCTATTTACAGCATTCAAAAGGTTAATGGTAAAAATTCAGTGGGATCCAATGGAAATAACTTTGAATTATTTACTTAATAATTACTAATAAAAAATTAATTTATTAATTACTTTGTACTCTTTTGTGCATAAAGTATAAAATAAATAAATTTCTTTCAGTTGATTGAATCTAAGAAAACTTTAAGTGAGAGCAACAAGAACTGGTATGAAAATCGGCAAGATGGCTTCGAAACGCAGTATGATAATATCATCAAAAAGTTGATCACTGATCTCAATGAGGTCATTTATTTGCTGCAGAACAAAGTGTAGATCTCTCGGAATGTGATTTCTTAAAAATAGATCTCTTAAACTGTTGTCAAAGCACAGCTTTTTGTAATTTCAAGGTTAAACCCCCCCAAGAGTCTTTTGTGTTCTATAAGAATAGATTTTTATTATATTTGTTTGTTGTTATAGTTGATTTCTACCAACATTAAGAGTAATGTGTATCTACTAAGTAATTGTATATCAGAAAAGAAAAATTAAATCTTGACTATAATGTAGTTGCATGAAAATGTTTTCCTGAATTAATATTTCGGTAAGATAGTAATGCTTTGGATATTTATTTTTTTTGTTAATTTCCAAAGATATTGCATATTTTCTACTTGGGTTTTGCAGTTAGGGTCCAGTGTGGTTGGTAATATTGTGATTTTTACTACAGATATAGTATACATAAGATGGATGGCCAAGGCCATGTATATAGGACTTGTAGTCTTAGAAACATAAGTAATCTCTTTATTATTGCAAAATTAAAAGTCAGTATTTTTGTTTTATAATTTATTAAGATATCTTACAAGTAATTTTGATTGCAATTTAGAATTTTTCAAGTCTTTTAGTCATCAATATGTCTGACATTAGTGTTCAATTCATTGTGGTAATTTAAAAAAATAGATTTGTAAAAAAAATTGTCTCAACATTCCAAAAAAATTGGTCCAATTCATACGAAAATATCTGTGTAGTCAGTCATAATTACAAACAAATTATTGATAAATAAATGATTAATAATAAAGAAAACTGTCTTTTCATTTCATAAAAAATAACATTTACAACAGCTGAGTCAGATCTGTACTTTTTATATCATAGGAGTGGTTTATCATGCTCTGTTAACTCATGTTGGAGTCTTCGTCATGTAGTTTAATTCTCTTTCGATCAGTATTGTGCTCTACATTGTTCTCCTCATCAATAATAATTTTGTCATCTTTTGAGGGTCTTTCATCTGCTTCCAACACCTTGAGCCTAATGTCGCACAGAGTGGCACCGTGGAGGGTTTTAATAGCCTCCTGGGCTGCTCTAATTGATGCATACTTGGCAAACCCAAATGTTTTGTTAGGGAATGTAGACACATCTATAAGGTCACCGAAGCGACAAAAAGCATCTTTCAAAATTGATACAGGGGGAGGGTGAGGCTTGAACACTAGAAAACATCTCTGAGCGACCCTGCTACCACTGTTGGCGAGTGGCTGCGGAGGGGGCAGACTAACACTACAGAAATCAGTTTGATGGCTCTCCACTTTTATCTCCCTCATGCCAGGGCCTGATGTGGCAGCTTGTATCAAAGTTGATGCTTGAGCTATAGCCTCCGCAAGCTGAACCAAATCAGGATTTGCTGAATCAATAGCATTTTTAAAGTTATTAACAATATTAGAGAGGTTATTTGCTGCCTTGCTAAGAGGGTTATCATCTGGTTTCACAGATATTATTTCTCCTGATGGAAACTCAAAGTTATTTAATCTTTCAACAGCATAACTTGCTGATTTTTCATCTGCATAAGTAATAACTGCCTTGCAGTAGCCGTTAAAGGAGTCAGATGTGTATTTACATGAAGTCATTCCTGGAATAATATTAAAAAGCCTGTCTATATACTTCTGTGGCACTTGAGGGCTACAAGTCACACATACTGTGTCATAGTCGTTGGGTTTGGACTTAATAAGTGAAGTTACACTATCTCTTTTGTGCATCTCGCCTCTGGAGGGGTTGTAATGTTCACTGTAACTATCTTTAATAATACTGGAGTTGCTAGAGTGAAAGCTTTCAGTGAAGTTCTCAATACTGTTGCGACTTCGTTTCAATTCTTCTTTAGGTGTTGCAAATATTGCTTTATATTTCCTGTCACATCTTTCAAAAGCTATGGCTGCGTCAAAAAATGAAGTGTAATTGACATAAGCAAACCCCCTGCACTCATCAGTGAGCTTGTCTCGCTGCAGGTGGATTGTGTGTACTTGACCGAACTCTGAGAAGTGCTGTCTTAACTCACTCTCAGTGACTTCTTTATGTACTTTGATAAAGAGACGCTTGTACTTATCCTCATTAGGGTTATGATTTTCGTTCTTATGTGTAGCTACCATAACTCTGACAGGTTTACTACTGTTGGCAATAGTTTTTAAATGCATCTCTTTTATAGCAGTTGCGGCGGAGGAAGTCTTAGCATATTTAATGTAAGCTATGCCCTTCGACTCCCCCGAGTTGCGGTCCCTCGGCATATGTATGTCTTCTATCTGTCCGTATACTTCGAACGCCGGCCTCAAATCTTCTACCCGTAATTGCTTGTTGCATACTACGAATATTCTCGAGTAAGGTGGTTTATCGTCATTGCGGTCGTCATTTCGCATACTTTGGTTCCAACTGCTCATGATCAGTCTAACGGTAAATTAGATCAGTAGGTACGTGGTCGTCAATCAAGTCGATAATACAAGCAGTCTGAAATAGTCTCACGTTAGTCGTTATATTGTCTCTTCATGTCCAATTTTTAAGATCACCAATCATTTTGAGAAAACAAATAAAATCATCTCACGAACACCGACCAAACACAAAAGAAAACTAAAAAAGTTCATTCAACTCATTGCAATAAGTATTTTATCGTCACAGATTTTTTAATAATATTTTTGGCTTGGATGCTTAGTCTTTTAAGCAATACGTATAGAGTTTGATACACATAGTTTATAGAGTATCACCACAAACGTATAAAAATTAGATGTAGATCACTTTGTTTTCCATTAGAATATGGACATAACACCTTCTATTTAAATGCTTTTACAGCATTTAGTAGCAAATATCAGCATTTTTTTGGCAAGCTTCGTAGAGTGAGTAATTACAAATCCATCCACTGTCACAGTCAGCTTTACATATTCTTTGCCTAGTGCATTGCAGCATTGGTCCAAATTCCCATAGACGGACAAGCTGTCTCCGTCTGCCCAACTGGGTCTTGCTGGATCAAATCAAGGATCTTGTGTACCTACCCTAAGGACTAGGGTCTCTAATTTATGGTACAATTCCAGGATTTATAAATTGACAGACAGTCTGTACGCTCTCTAACTAATCTGTGCACAGTCTGTCACGACTGTCACTTGATCCGTCATGCGTGGTTGGTGGTTGTGTATTTTGTTTTCCTTCCTTGTGAAAAATACGAATGCAACGCAGTAATAGAAATGAGCTAAACTATACAAAATTTTCGAAGTTTATACTGTAATAATGGTATAACCTGTAGTTGTGTTCTTTTGTGTAACATATCTCATCGCTCAAATCCTCAAGAAATGTTTCACAAACCTGATAGCTGCATATTACAGTCTCGTCAAAGATTTTTCAGTAATGACGACTTTCAAGACGAATTGAACAACTTGTTCAATAAGAAATTTCAGTTTCGTTTCCAAAATGACTGGAAATTGCCAGAGAAAGAGTCGTGGTTTTCGACGCCACCTTGGAAAGTAAAGCAATTAGAGATATTGAAAAATCGATTAAATTTCCACAAAAGTCAGTTGAATGATTTTAATATTGAGGAGTGGAGCAGTCATACGCGGCGCAGAAATCCTGCGGGGGAGGTCGGCTGGAAGATCAGGTGTCAGATAAACCCAGAGTTCTTAACACAAGCATGGACGAAATTCTACGAATGTGCGTGCACTTACAACATTGTACCGGCGGAGGCGACCCTCGAGAGGAAGATGGTGTCGCTGCACTTGTGTGAGGCTCCAGGAGCTTTCATCACTTCTCTGAACCATTACCTGAAGTCAAACCACCAGAACATTGATGTGAGTCAGTGTAGCAGCCAGCCAAATGCTAACAATTTGAAACATCAAACAGATTGTGAGCATTTCTTGGTATCAATAAGGTGTTTCTGTTATTATCTTGTATTGAATAGCTTGCATGTGTTGACTCTATATGTAATTATTATTTCCTTTTGTAGTGACCAGCTGTTTACACATTGTTACCATATTCATTAATTCCAAGCATTAGCTATTAATTACACTAATTCAACTGTACCATCTATGACATCATAAAACCTTATCCAAATATACCTGTAATAGGACCTGTGCCCTAATTAATTGCCATTTAAATTAAGTGGCTTACTGACTTATGTTAAATTTTCAGTGGAAATGGGTGGCTAATACACTCAACCCGTATTATGAGGGCAACTCTCCTTCTAACATGATCAGTGATGATCGGTTTATGTTCCACACGTTAAACAACTGGGACTTTGGAGTGGACAACACTGGGAACCTCATGGATTGGGAGAACTCACAGGCCATCATTAGGAAGGCCAAGTCTTTGGGGAAGGTATGTGGTGTTCTTTAGACTAATATTATGATATTCTGAGCCATGCTTTCAATGATTTCTTGTTTTTGTCTAAACAAACTAATTATGTATGTGTAATGCCTTCTTTCCAGGTTTTGCTGGTGACAGCAGATGGTTCCATCGATTGTCTACAGAAACCTGATGCACAAGAGGAAGTAACCTCACCTCTGCATTACTGTGAGATCATCACTGCCCTGCAGGCACTCAGCACCGGTACTGTACCAGTTTTTGTTATTGATAATAGCCATTAATTGCATAGATTAAGGAACACTTGTAATAATATTCATAATCTTATCTATAGTTTTCATGTAATAACAACTTTAAATTATAATTGTTTCAGGTGGAACACTGATCTTCAAGCTGTTCACACTATTTGAACATTCCACAGTGAGCCTCCTGTATCTCATCAACCATTTGTTCAGTGAAGTGAACATTTACAAGCCGGTAACCTCTCGGCAGGGAAATTCTGAAGTCTACGCCATCTGCCTCAAGTATAAAGGTGTGACAATCTTGGAAAGGTTCCTCCCTACTCTGAAGTCTGCATATGGATCAGATGTGTATGGAAACTTTGCTTTGTTTCCCCTTGAAGCTATACCAGAAAAATTCCTGAAACAAGTTGAAGAATGTGCATGCTATTTCTGTTCTATACAGTGCCAAGTAATCAATAATAATTTACAAGCCTACCTCATGCAGAAGAATATTGCACTGCACAGAGATATCAAGAAAATTCGAACTATAGTAGCCAATGAATTCATCTGGCAATATGATCTGAAACCTTTGGATTTCCAACAAGAGATTTTGAAAGGAATTTTACATGAAGAAAACAAAATTAACATGAACCCTAGGTACCACCGTGGATCTTATACAGAGAGGCAGCTGTATACCAAGATGTCTCTCCGAGAAAAGTTAAATAATTTGAATTCATTCCTGCAGGCAGAGGTGTTGTCAAATCCTCTGATCCTAATCAATGAGCAAGTGAAATGGATGCAGTTCTATGATGCAAACTCAGAACTGAACCTAATCTTCACATATGGTCGTCCCTTACAGAAAATAAATAGCTCAAAGTTTATTTTTGTACCTATTTTTAAGTTATACCAACAGATTTTAGCTGAAGAAGAGTTTAAAGAGATAATATTTAGTAAAGATGGTAAATGTATGGATAATAATAGAGACTATGGACTGGTGATAAATATGAGACTGTTACTTCCCGAGTTTGAGCATTTAGAGAGCTACCATGTGTATGAAAAGAGGTGCTTTAAGATGTTGTTGCAGAGTTTGCAGAAGTTGGAAGGGGGGCAGACGCTACTGGTCCAGAATATCAACATGCTGACGCATTTCAATGTCAGTGTCATATACATCATAGCTAAGAAGTGTTTTGAAAAAATTGGCTTCACCTCTCACAACACACTTGTGTTAAAGAATCTTGTGAACAAATCTGCACTGAGTTACCTTGAGCTGTTGAACAATGAGTGTGATAAAGTGCGAAGTGATGGCACTAAAGATGTGTTGAACTCGCTGATGGTGCAGACCACTAATGTCGGTGACTTCTACAACAGCATTGTTTTCTACAACAACACGTTTTATCGGAACAAGTGTCTGGAGCACCTCACTATGATTGAAAAAGTAATCTAATCTTTTCCGCATTATGTCTGCATTTTTAACTGTATGTACTTGAAGACTATTTTTTAATGTTTTTTATTGTTATAAATGTTCTTGTTCCGTAAATCCTATTTTACATACATTTAAATAAATCTTAAATGTTGTGTGAAGTTATTAGTATGATTTTATCTTCATCGAACAACACAGGATAATAAGATGCGAAGTGGTGAGGCGCGTTGGACGGAAATAAGCAATAACACGGCGCCGACCCCACTCATCCATACGCATATATTTGGAAAAAGTTCGTATATGATAATTTCGTCACCACGGCTGTCGCAGTGGTTGAGAGATTGGCTGCTGCACTGCGTGTCGCGAGTTCGATTCCCGCACGGAAGAAATACTTGTATGACCTACACATTGTTGTTCTGGGTCTGTGTGATGAGTATGCCGTACGGTACAGAAGAGAAGTTGAAAGTGTGGAGTTCAGTATCGTTCTAAATAATAAAAGGGTCAGCAAAGCATCCATTACATCACTCGATATTCAGACAGTCTTAGTTTATGGCGCCCTAAGAGCCAGACTGTCTTACACTTAATAAAATTCAGACGGCAGAGATCTGGCACGTGACGCTTACTGTCTTACAGACGGAATACAAGATGGGTTGGGAGAAGATCGGCATTGGGGTAAGAACGTATAAATCAATATACCACTTATTTAGCTTTATTTTTAATGCCAGTCATTGCTGGGCAAGGTGGAACATAATGACGCGGCACGCAATATGACTAGAATTAAAAATAAAGCTAAATAAGTGGTATAATTTATATGTATACGTTCTTACCCCAACTCACTATATCGAGTAGTGTAATAAGAGTAAGATCTTATTTAGGGCCCGATCTAGCTATTTAGCCGCTCCGGGCAAAGATAATTTTCGCCGCCCTTTACATACACAAAACCAAATAAAAGGACCTATTACACTACGCGTTATTCAGACTCGTTTTGTCTATGTTTCGACGTATCGCGCAGTGTAATAGGGGTTAGACTGTCTTTCTGTGAATGAAAAATAGTACGAGTCGGAATATCGCACGCGATATTCAGCGCAGTGTAATAGATCCTAAAGTCATGAGCTAGTTATGTTGGGGAATGTTAAGTATACAAGTACCTACATAAAATACGAGGTATTGTTGCGATTATATCTATATATATATAAATGAATCCCTACTTCCTTGGTCACGGCATCACGCGTGAATGGCTGGACCGATTTCGCAAATTTTTTTTTTTATTGTGTTCGTTGAAAATTAGGGTAGAGTAAGAAAGAGCGGGAGCAAAGCCGCGCGGGCAAAAGCTAGTCTACCTGTAAATTCACGTCAGTCTATTGGGCTTTCTGAAGAAGAACATAAACGAAAGTTGAGTGTTTTTATGTTAGTACTTATGTATACAATGTATGTCTTTTAAAGAATTTCCCAGACACTACTGAATGGATTGAATCATTTTATCGACATAGTTAAGTACCTTTCAATTTTATCATCATCTATCCATTAACCTATTGCGACTCACTGCTGCGAATGGGCCTCTTTTCTCTTGTGCTATTTTTCCGAGAAACTGGCAACACACACTCTAAACATAAGCTATTGTCCATAGCAGGGTAATCCCTTACGACCCAAATCTAATGATGCGACTAAAGTATAAATACTATTAGGTATCGTATTATCGGTACTTTTTGCGGATCGCTACTTCTTTCTTTCTTACGAACTAAAATAATTCAGTTAAATAAAATACTTAAATATTTTATTACTCAAAAATATATTTAATTACTTAATATTAAACTTAAAAATATTTTATTACTAAATAAATTATATATTTTATTACTTAAATATAGGTTGGAAGGTAACACATAAAATTCTCAAGCTGCCAACTTGGGTATGGATGGCTAATGGCTAGGTTGGAAGATAGGAATAAGTCAATTTTGTCGCCCTTAATTTTTTCCCGCTCTGAGCAAATGCCCGGCTGGCCCCCCCTTAAATCGGGCCCTGATCTTATTATCACTACGGTTGCAGTAAGAGCTACGACAACCTTTTAGGGTTTTCAAAGTGCAGCTGCTTTTACAACCGCTAACGTCCTGCATGCGAATGAACAAGCCCGCGTTCACAGAGCCCGCGTTTTTCAGACTGGTATAATAGCGAGTTGTCTACTTATAGTAGAGGATACGGTTAAGAACGACCTTCACCGGTTTGTTTAATGGATGAAACGTATTTTATGATAAATTTAGTTTATTAAATAATATAACGCAGGTGGGTTGCCTGAGAAATTCCTGGCCAAACAATTTTTTTTTTTTTCTAAAGTGCACCGATGTGTTTAACGAATAAATTTAATACTAACCGAAAGAGTGAAGCCTTTAGAACATAAAAATGTTGGGTTGCCTATTTGTTTCGTGGCATAACTATGGGTTGCCAGGTATAAACAGGTATGTATAAACAGGTGTGTTTATTTTGATATACAACAAATTCTATATCAAAATAACGCTGTTTCATTACGAATACGGTGTTATAGTGTTGTCTGCAAAAAAAATCTGGTATGAATAACGGTTGTGCATTTTTCTAAATAAAAAGTAAATTTTCAATTTTAAATTAATAATAGTCTGGCCAGGAATTTCTTAGGCAACCCACCCGCGTTATATTATTTAATACACTAAATTTATCATAAAATAAGTTTCATCAATGAAACAGACCGGTGAAGGTCGTTCTTAATCGGATCTTAGACTATTATTATAGACTGTAAGACCTATTGTCATATAAAAATAATATTAAAACTGAGTAAAAGAAATTCATAACGTACTTAATAATGCCATGTAGTCAACAAAAAGATAAAACTGCTTTTTAATGTGATAGCTACACGCACTCATTCGTTCATACAAAGTTCCGTATGGTGTCCGGACGTAAAGAATAACACCATCCCATTTCTTCCCGTGGGTGTCGTAAGAGGCGACTAAGGGATATTTTGAGACCGTGCGCACTGTTAAGCACCTGAGGTCACCGCGTGGTGGCGGGTATACCACCAGCAACAGCATTCCCAAGGAGGGTTAGTGTCAGGCTGGCGGCCGACTGTAAAATATTTGCCAAACCCCTAGCAACATGATTGGAATAAATGATAGAATGCGCGATAGGGTTAGGGCGTACCCCACAGGCGACGCGCAGGGGCAGCACCCGGCTCCTGTGGGAAATGGACCAGGGTTGTTGCACCATTCCGGGCGGGGGCAACGTAAGAAGCTAGCCCGGGAAATGAGATTGAGGTATGCAAGTTGGAATGTTGGGACCATGACTGGAAGGGCGAGAGAGTTAGCGGATGTACTGAAAAGAAGACGGATAAATATAGCATGCCTGCAGGAGACTAAATGGAGAGGAACAAAAGCGAGGGAAATTGGTGAGGGTTATAAGTTTTATTATTGTGGAAGTGATGGGAAAAGAAATGGAGTAGGAATAGTGCTTGATAGTAAACTGAAAGAAAGCGTGATGGAAGTACAGAGGATTAATGATAGATTAATTGTTATGAAAGTTATGTTAGAGAATGTGATGTTGAGTGTAGTTAGTGTGTATGCACCACAAGTAGGATGTGATGAAATGGTGAAAGAGAAATTTTGGGAGGATTTTGACACTGCTTTAATAGCCATCCCTGTACATGAGGAACTGATAGTTGGAGGTGATTTTAATGGACATGTGGGAAGAATGAAAGGTATTTATGAACGGGTACATGGAGGATGGGGTTTTGGCAGTCTAAGTAAGGAAGGGGAGACGTTGCTGCAATCCGCTACCGCCTTTGACCTTGCAATAGCCAATACTTGGTTTAAAAAAAGTGAGGAACACCTGATCACTTACAAAAGCGGCTACCACAAGACGCAAATTGATTACTTTTTAGTTAGGCGCAACAATATAAAGCACGTCAAAGACTGCAAGGTACTACCAGGAGAAGACCTAGTCTCACAACATCGACTCCTGGTAATGGAATTAGTTATCAAAATAAAATGCAACAAAAGCAAAGAGCGTCCTCCCCCCAAAATAAAATGGCATATGCTAGAGAAGAATGATTGTGCGAACAAGTTTAGAGAGCGAGTGGTAGACAAAATGATAGAGATGGGAGACATGAATGATCGAAGTATAAATGAAAGCTGGAATGAGTTGGCGGAGTGTATCAGGCACGCAGCGAAAGATATTTTGGGAGAGACGAGAGGAAAAGGCACAATAGATAGGGATACATGGTGGTGGTCGATAGAAATTCAGAATGTGTTGAAAGAAAAGAAAAGAAAATTCAAGGAATGGCAGCACGTAGAAGTGGAAAACGGTAGTTTGAAAGCGGAAAAAAAGAGGGAATATGACGTTTTGAAGAAAAAAGCTAAGAAAGCCGTGGCATTAGCAAAATCAATGGCCCAGGACAAACTGTACAACACACTGGACAGTCCTGCAGGCCAAAAAGAGCTGTACCGGCTAGCTAAAACAAGAGAGAGAAAGACGAGAGATGTTTGTCAGGTAAGATGTGTAAGGAATGAAGCGGGAGTGGTCCTGTCGGATGATGAAAAAATCAAAGAGAGGTGGAAGGACTATTTTGAAAGACTGATGAATGAGGAAAATAATTGGAGTGGAATTTTAGAGAGTAAACCAGTGAATGTAGGGTTAGTGAGAATGGTTAGTATGGATGAAGTCAGAGTAGCAGTAAATGGAATGAAAAATGGTAAAGCCATTGGTCCAGATGGAATACCCGTTGAAGTGTGGAAGTTATTGCGAGTGGATGGATGGACGTGGTTAGCTTTATTCTTCAATAAGTTGTTGCGGGAAGAAGCCATACCTGATGAGTGGTGCAGCAGTTCTTTGGTGCCCATTTTTAAAAACAAAGGTGATGTGCTTGAGTGCAACAATTATAGAGGAATAAAGCTAATGTCACATACTATGAAAGCCTGGGAGAAAGTTATTGAAAGGCGACTGAGAGAAGAGAGTGAAATTTCACAGAACCAATTCGGTTTTATGCTTGGTCGGGGTACGACGGATGCCATTTTTGCTATACGCCAGCTGTGCGAGAAATACAGAGGTGCGCATAAAAACTTGCACATGGTATTCGTTGACCTCGAAAAGGCATACGACCGGGTACCTCGAGAGGTTCTGTGGTGGGCCCTTAAGGAGAAAGGTGTGCCTGGGAAGTATGTGCAGTTGATCCGAGCGATGTACAGTCGATGTAATACGCAAGTCCGGTCAACAGTGGGCACCACTGGAAATTTCAATGTGGCTGTCGGCTTACATCAGGGATCGGCTCTCAGCCCTTATCTCTTCCTGATGATAATGGACGCTCTGACGTCGGACATTCAGGAGGAGGCTCCCTGGTGTATGCTGTTTGCCGACGACATTGTGCTGGTTGCCGAGAGTGGCCTAGAGGTCCAAAACAGATTGGAGGTGTGGTGGCACAGACTGGAGAGTGTTGGCCTGAAAGTAAGTAGAACCAAAACGGAGTACTTGTTCTGCGATTTCGGCGGTCTCTCCAACCCTGTGCCTTTAGCTCTCGCCGGAACGCCCATACCAATCTGTTCCGACTTTCGGTACCTCGGGTCACTCGTCCAAGGGGATGGTGAGGTAGACCGAGACGTAACACGTCGGATCAACGCAGGATGGATGAAATGGCGACAGGTCACGGGAACAACTTGTGACCCACGCATGCCCCTCAAGTTGAAGGGTAAAATTTACAAGTCCGTCATAAGACCTGTCATACTGTATGGATCAGAATGTTGGGCTGTGAAAAAGAAGGATGAAAAAAGATTGCATGTAGCGGAGATGAGAATGTTGAGATGGATGTGTGGTGTGACGAGAATGGATAAAGTGAGAAATGAGTATATTAGAGGAAGTTTGAAAGTGGCGCCAGTGACTGAAAAGTTGAAAGGTAATCGGTTGTCTTGGTATGGCCATGTGAAGCGGAGGGATGAAGCGCATATTACTAAAAGAGTTCTGAGTATATATGTAGATGGATGGAGAGGGAGAGGAAGGCCGAAAAAAAGATGGATGGATTGTGTGAGAAGTGATATGAAAGAAAAGGGAGTTAGTGATAGTTTGACGGGTGACAGGACAGAATGGAAGAAGAAAACGTGTTGCACCGACCCCAAGTAATATGGGATAAGGGCAGGAAGAAGAAGAAGCTACACGCACTCATGATGTCAAAGACTATTTTACTAAAAAAAAAAAAAAAATTTCAAAGATTTCCGAACGAAATGAGTCGTGCGCGTCTGTCTTTGCTATCAACTGTCAAAAATCAAATCGAGATTATTTCAAAATAGCAAAATATTTTTAGATGAATACAAGTGTAAAGTTAGTTTATAATTGCGCAGTGAAAGTTGGTGGTTTTATAATTATTATAGTGTTGATGTAGAGACAGTAAATAAACACAATGGATATTAATGAAGGTCAATATTTGTTTGTCATAACCTATTTCCTTTCTACGTTTAGCGGTATTACGAGAAATGTAGTATTTCGTTATTCGAATAAGCCTGTTTGATACAAGAATTGTTTATTGCTGATAAAGAAGCTGTTAGAAACTAAAAACTAAGTATTAGTTATTGAAACATCATTTCCAATGGCTAATGATTTGGGTGTTTGTAGGTTATAAACACTGTTGAAATATTCCAAAATCATGTCTTTGTTACTTATTGAAACATGTGACATTATCTTAACAACTTTCCTAAGAACATAAAGAACCTTAAACAGACAACTGTACTTTGTGTTGTGAGATATTAACTGCTTTATAACTGAGAGCAGCTACTTTCATTTGTATACCGCTGTAACATTATGCTAAATTCACAACTATACTCAATCTGTTTAGGTAGTTAATAAAATGTAAACAATCATAACATCTCTTTTATCTAAAAAAATGTCTAAAAATGTTTACAATTAGATATAAATTACCTTAACTGATGTTAGGTTATTAACTAAATTTAAATAATCTTTGTATGTGTTTTATACGATTTATTTTAAATAAAAAGACATATCAAGATTGTTTATATTTAGTTAAGTACCAAAACAGTAGGAATATAGCTACAATGTCCTGCTTTATCATCTCACATTTTCCTTCCAGGCACAACCGCAGATGACCTATGGACCCCCTTCAAAGAGTTAGTGTCTGTTGTAGAGGGCTACTTGGCTCATGAAGGCAAGGGAGCCCCATATGCTGTGCACACGTTTGAGTCAGTACTGAGGCGGCACAAGCAAACATTCCTGTCTTTATTCAAAAACCCTGTAAGTTTGTTATTTTCATTCATTCTGACAAATACATAATGCTATTGCAATAGTATTTAACATCAAGACATGACCCCAAAGTCTTCCAGTGAATGATAACTTGGGCTCGTTTTCAATATTTATGTAGTGAAAACGAATACACATCCACCAATCCACACTGGGCCAGCATGGTGGTATGTGCGGTGGTGTGAGGTGGGCCATTACGGCCCATACACTTATCCTAGAGAGGAGGCCTGAGTCCCAGCAGTGGGCACATTATAAGGCTGATTATGCTATGCTATGCTAAAAAGGAATACCATCTTTGATACAAAAAAGTAATCAAGGTTTATTATTTAGTTTGTCTTCACTCTTGCCTTCTGAACAAAGCTCTCTGTGGATCATATTCATTTTTAGTCTCAATGATACTATTAACTTTTCAGATATCATCAATTTGAGACTCAATATTAAGACAATAGATGAGCATTCACTTGGGGTTTAATGAATTAATAAACTTTTGTAGGAATAATTATTTATTTGGTTTCGCTTTGCGCATAGATGCAAATAATAATTTAATTATTTCCAAGACTACAAAAAAAAACCCCAAAAAAGGTGAACAAAACACTCTGTTTAGGCAATAATTACTATATTATTTGTTATGTAAATGATACTGAATAAAATAATAGATATCTTTGACTATACAAAGCATATGCATTTAAAAATAGTTGAAAAGAGAAAAAAAAATTCAGTTTATGATGTGTACCTCCTCAATACCTCTTAACAACCAACCTCCTTTGAATTTTGTGGGCTTCCCTGGAGCATTTGCTTGGCTTTCTATATAAAAAAAAAACTATATAACTTTAGGTTATCTCTTTGTTCAAGAAACATGTCATACAGAACATAAAATCAACTATAGAAACTTCCCAATTAGAATTTTACAAGAGTAAAATCTGATTACGGACTCCTTGTAACTAACAAATCTTATTGTTTTCAGGCAAAGAACCCCACCAGCCGGGATGAGATAAGGCGCGGCATTACAGAGGGCGTGACCCTCCCCAGTGTGGGGAGGACACTCCTCTCTAAAGAACTTGTAGATGAAGCTGTTATCATATCAGGTTAGTGTGTTACCTTTAATTTACTTCGCAAACCCCAAGCGTACGCGCGTGTTTTCGCGTCATTTTGGTTAAACACCAAGCAACCGCATAGATTATAAAATATTTATGTGGTTATTTATCCAAGAACGATGATAAGAAGTTCTTAATACAGTAGTCTATAAATATCTAAAATAAGCAAACTTTTCCGTTATTCACTATATATACTTATAATTGTGTTTAAAGAGAGAAAAAGTAAACAATTTGTGGTCCTGTAATGTCTTGACTTTTCAAAGTAAGAAAATCCACATGACAATAAAACAAAGATCATGTTCTTGATTCGTAACATTTATTTTAACAACAAAACCCTTCAAGAACTCCAGTTAAATCTAAGCTTTGAAACTCATAGACTATTTTCTATTTAGATAAATTATTTATTTAAATTTATCGTGTACATGTTGTATTGTAATCTACACTAATATAATAAAGAGGTAAAGTTTGTTTTTAAGTTTTTTTGTTTGTAGGAAGTAATCTCTGGAAGTACTGGTCCGATTGCTAAAATATTTTCACCAATAGATAGCTCCTTTATTAAGTTCCTGAGTGACATAGGCTACATTATATGTACGCGGGTAAAACCGCGGGCAATAGCTAGTAAGGAAATATTGTGAAATAAACCATTAAAAATAATAATAAAAATAAACAAGTGCGAGTCGGACTTGTGCACTGAGGTTTCCGTGCAAACTACAATTCCTGAATGGAGTCTCGGAAGATTTTTCCGAATTACAATTTTTTTTGGTTTTTAGATTTATTCTTATACCTGTGCTATATGACCTTGCTTGGTACTAAATTTCAGGATTCTGGGTCAACGGGAAGTACCCTATGAATATCGATCTTTGAGAGTATCAAAATATACGTTTTATTTGCTACATAAACGGCCGTATCTTTTTTATTCGTTAACTTAGAAGTTTGATTTTTTCACAGCTTAAAGGGACCGCAGACCTAAGTATGTGGTTTTAATTTCAACTCGATACCGCCACGCGTTCTCGAGATAAAGGGTTTTGACAGACAGATGGACCCGTTGATCCAGAATCCTGAAATTTGGCACACAGTAAGGTCTTATTATAGCAAAGGTTTAGGAATAAATCTGAAAACAGTCAATTTGTCCTATGTCACAAAAAAAAATGCAATTCGAAAAAATCTTCGAGACTCCATTCGGGAATTGTAGTTTATACGAACTCTCAGTGCACGAGTCCGACTCGCACTTGCCCAGTTTTTTTCCATACAAAATTACTATTTCGAATGTATTAGCTTCTGACATTTTATAAGTGCCCATGTAAGCCTATATGAAATAATATATTTTTAAGCTAATACGCTTCATCCTAATCCTCCCAGACATGTACAATGTAAGCGAGTACCTATCGCTGGAGCTCTTGCACACGGCGCAGCGCCAGTCGCCGCGGCACCCGGGGCTGCCGCGCGGGCTGGTGGCCGTGCTGCTGTACTACGACGGCAGGAGGGCGCTCGTGCAGGCTCTGAAGGAGCTCGTCATGGCACGGGACGGTGTATGCTGGTGAGTATACAGTTTGATAGAACTGCTAGAAAAAAAAATTAACTGAATAAAGCATGAAGAATTTATTCTTAAAGAGATTCTGTGAAGCTTAACGGTTTAACCGCTTGCTTCGGATTGGTCAAACGAGTGTCTTCGTGTCTTATTCGCCAGCGTTGTGTATCTGCGACTGGGTACTACCATCTCATTTAGGTCTTCAATCGCCATAGGTGACAGAAGAGCTGACGAGACGGAGCATTTGGTCGTTGATGTGCGACCCTGGCGGAATATACCTGACGTAAACGGTTAAATATAATAAGTTGATGCAGTTTTCAATTATGCAAGGTGGTTCTCTTACAACTGCTTTTTCCCAGGTCAATAAACGCCCGTGAGGAGATAGTATCGTACGTGTCGCGCTATGTGGAGCAGCTGATCGCGGACGGACTGCTCGGAAACGCGCTCGACGCGCTGCGCCGCTTCACGCTGGAGGTCGAGATGGAGCTGCTGCAGAACAACCGCGCGCTGCCGCCGGGGAGGCACCACGCCACGCTCGTCAGCACCATCGAGACTACCAGGTATGTGGCGCGAGGATCTACACTTGACGCTGCAGATCGTGATTGAGCTGCCGCGCAAGGATCTATATTTCTGCTGGGTCGAAGTAGAGCAAGTTTTTCCAATTTCAGATATATTTCATTCGTGAAATTAATGAGTTTTCGGTATTCAATTCAGACATAGTTGATGGATTTCTGTTGTACACCCTACTCTTCAAAAAGCCCTAGAGTAAAAAAATCCAAAGGTGTGAGGCCTAAGCTCTGTGAGGGGGGGATGAAGGTAAACATTAGACAAGAAATCAAAAACATTCCGAATTCTGACTCATCTTCTGAGACGTGTTTTCATTAATGTTAGAGATCACACATAGGTGAAATTTGTCAATAAACTTATTATTTAATTATTTCGATAGTATAATTTATAAAGTTTTATTGTTTTTTTTTTTTACAGGAAACTGCTAGCTGGTGTAGTATTTGCAGCCTCAGCACAAAGAGGACTCAGCAGAGACATAATTTTGAGGCTGATATCAGAGGTATGTGTAAAGCACATCATATACTATATTAATCTAGTAATCTTTAGATCAGAATGTTAGGCTATGAAAAGGACGGATGAAAAAAGATTACATGTAGCAGATAAGAATGTTGAGATGGATGTGTGGCGTGACAAGAATGGATAAAGTGAGAAATGCGTATATTAGAGGAAGTTTGAAAGTGGCGCCAGTGACTGAAATGTTGAAGGGGAATTGTTTGTCTAGGTATGGATGGCCATGTAAAGAGAAGGGATGGAACACATGTTACTAAAAGAGTTATGAGTATTCATGACATTCATGTGGATAGATAGAGAGGAAGAAGAAGAAGAAGAGAAGAGAAGGCCAAAGAAATGATTGATATAGTCTGTGAAAAGAGAGTTAGTGACAGTGGGGTGACAGAACAGAATAGAAGAAAAAAACGTATTGCACCAACCGCAAATATCATGAGACAAGGGCAGGAAGATGATGATGATGATAATTCTAGTTCTCATCGTGTCTGTGATGTTTATTTAATCTGAATTTGTTGGGTTTAGCAAACGACGTCGCCCACTCAGGGAGCGACCGGGGCGCTGGATGAGATCTCCCTCGGCTTGCAAATGGCGCTCTTGTATGCACTGGATTTATCAGTATTACATAGGTAAGGTTATCCATTTTTAGAATATTCATTATAACACATGTAAAAGTTAGCTGAACCACTGACTTATAGGTCAAACAATAACAGACTTGTTGTTATTTTTTTTTAGTTTTGTTTATTAAAATATGATTGGCGGAAAATTCTCCCTTAAGCCTACTGCCCACAGACGCGTAGCCTCATAGATGCGTATCCGTATACGCCTGCTCATAGCTTACATACAAAATTATGAAACTCCTGCTCACAGCTCACTCGACAAAGTGGCAATGACACGAAGGCATGACGTAGCTGAGTTTCATAATTTTGTATGTATGCTATGAGCAGGCGTACACCAAGCGTGTAATGACGAGTACGCGTCCACGAAGCTACGCGTCCGTGGACAGTAGGCAGACTGCACGTTACATAGCCGGGCGTAATGACTCAGTCTCATTTAATATCTACAAAATATTTGAGGATTATCTCAGCGCGCCTAAAGAACTTTTCACTCCAATAAATCGAAACATCAAAAAATCTTGCTTATTAAATCTTTCAAACCAGACGTGAAGACGGCGAAGAGTTAGCCAAGAAGCTACCCCTCATCCAAGACCCAGAGCTGATCTCCGTGCTCCTCGACGAGCTGTCAGGGTCGGGAGAACAAGGCCGAGGTTCAGGCGTGAGGGCGTTGTGTCAGCTGTCACTTGGGCTAGCATTGGCGGCGCTGAAGAGGGCGCCACAGTCGTTGTTGCGAAGGAGCACTGCCCCGCATCTCAAGTGTGAGCTGTTGGACCAGGATGAAATGCTGGTGGATGCTGCTATTGATGGCAAGGTTAGTGTTGTTTTGCCAACAATAAATAAATTATATTATTGAACAACTTATAAACTTAGTATTATGGTTATGGCCAACCTTTGGATCTGTATTTTATTAATTTAAAACCACCTTCGTCTACGTCACACATAGGCGAGCAGTAAGAATGGATTTTCGGATTTTGGCTATTCAACCTAAATCTTATTCTGTGGGCCGGTACTTGAAATTTAGCAAGTATAGTAACCTAAATAAATAATAAAGGTTGTTTCTTAACGATAGTATGGACGATAATATCTTTCACTGCTAAAATCAGTTTTTTTTCATAGCTCATGATTTTGTTCAGGTATTCGAGTACCTCGACGAGGCGATACTATCGACGGACCTGGTATCAAAGGAGGAGTACTACCAGCGGCGCATACACACGCTCATCACCGACTTTATAGTGCTCATGCACTCCAAGCTCATGGAGATGAGGGTCAAGTAAGTTGAACATCATATTCTAGTCACCTTCCGTCATGAATATAATTAGTTTAGACTTGAAAAGTATAGCATATAAGGTGCTTCTCCTTCTTCCTGCCCTGATTTCATATTACTTGTGGTCGGCGCAACACATATTTTTCTTACATTCTGTCCTGTCACCCGTCACACCATCACTTACTCCCTTTTCTTTCATATCACTCCTCACACATTCCATCCATCTTTTCTTTGGCCACTTTCTCTCTTTCCATCCATCTACGTATATACTCAGAACTCTTTTAGTAACATGCATCCCTCCTCTTCACATGACCATAACAAGACAAACGATTTCTTTTCAACTTTTCAGTCATTGGCGCGACATTTAAACTTCCTTTAATATACTCTTTAGTCACTTTATCCTTTCTCGTCACACCTCCGACGGTGGTGATATACACCGTTAAATTTTAATCGTTTTAATCCCGTGCAGGGTCGATCCGGTACATGAAACACTACCTTTTACCAGTAGCTTTTTTTCAAAACTCGTATTAATTTACACATGTACGAAATTAAATTCTTTAAGAAAACGTCATCTGAGCGAGTTCAATGACCTGTAGTTAGTTTGTATGCAATGCCGATTACTACCTATAGGTCATTGAACTCGCTCAACTGACGTTTTCTTAAAAAAAATAATTTCGTACATGCGTAAATTAATACGAGTTTTGAAAAAAAGGTACTTTATTTTTTAATTTTATCTTTACAAATCGATAAGTGTTTCATGTACCGGATCGACCCTCCACGGGATTAAAACGACTAAAATTTAACGGTGTATATGCGGTGAGCGATGTTACACAATACAGTACCGCTCCCTCACACATGAGTCCAGTGTTTGGGAGCGTGGGCGACGCTCGCGCACTGGTCGTTGGCCCTTCCGCACCGGCCTCTCTCCGGGCACCTGCAGGTCGCGCCGCCAGGGGACTGCTTGCCGAGACTCGCGCTATGTGCTACTACAAACAAAAATACTATTATCATAACCCACTAATACTATTATCATTATGAATATTTAACAGATAACAGACATTTTAGATTTGTAAACCTAGGAAAGGTTTTGGGATAGCTTTATGCACTGGAGTCGATTAAGAAGCGAACCAAGAAGTTCATCTCTTGTCGACTCAAAACTCCAAAGGTCTTGAGCATCGAAGCCGAGTTGCTGGCCTGTCGGTTTTCTATCGTTTACATTTCGGGGAGTGTGCACTGGAATTGCACAATTTAATTTCTTCAAGTCCATTCCATCATCGGACCACTAGATGTACGGCGTTGCGCAATCGGTACATTGTGGACATCCCACCCATACGTTCAAAACGTTTTGGAAACACATTCATTATGCGTAGGTAGCTAAAGAGTAAAATTCCCTGCTGGAGTCTGTTTCCTGATGGTTACAACCTAAGGGTCTTTAAGTCAAGAATCAATAGGTTACTTCTAGGCAAGTGTGGTCTATTGTCAGCTACGTCATCGCTTACTATCAAGTGAGATAATGGTCAAACGTGAGCCTATCCAGAATTTAAAAAAAAAGATAAGGAGATAGGCACGCTGTTTGAGCGCCGAATGCGTATGAGCGGAATGTATGAGTTCCCAAATGTTTGAATTGTCCGCGCGACGCGATGTCAAACGCGCAACGGAACGCTCTGTCTCCCTAAATGAGGCCTCAGTATTTATCAAGAAGTAGTTGTACTTGAAGCTGATAGCGCTAAGCAATAAAGTCATTTGTAAATGGTTGATTCATAGGGCCGACGAGGCAGCCCGCGCGGTACAGATGTACGCTTCAGAAGGGCTGACGCCCCCGGGCGGCTCGGGCGCGTCGCGCACGCGCCTGGACGCGCTGCTGCGCTGCGTGGAGCGCCTGTACGCGCGCGACCCGCTCGGCCTCCGCCACGACTACTGGCAGGCCTGCCACGCGCACCAGCATCCTCACACGCAAAGGTAGGCAGCAGAGTTTACCGTATAAGTAAGGTGGATTACTGTGTAAGGGTAAAATGTCTTTGTGAAACAACCATACTGCATCATAATAAGCACAAGTTAGCTGAAGCTTTTTGTTAACCACGTTTAATTGCTTCTGTATTTAACCTTGAACTGACATTGATCAAACTACAAATAGCTTTAAAAGATGTAATGAACTTTATTATACACCCAAATAGTGACATATTTCATACTAAGTCTATGGCGGTCTTAAGCCTACTACTTTACACGCAACAAGTGCAGTAACCACCTATTCTCTCACAGATCAGGTGGGCGCGCCGCTACGCTGTACAAGTTCGTGCGGCTATCAGGTGAAGTGGTGTGCGGAGCGCTGCTAGCGGCCTACCTGCGCGCGCTGGCCAGCCTGGCCGTGCCGCGCCACACGTGGGCGCTGCTGGCCAAGCGGGATGCGCTGTCCGCCTACCACTTGCTGACTGCGCTCGCTAGATACCACAGGTTTGTATGCTGTTGTACTAGTTCGTGCGTCTGTCAGGTGAAGTGGTGTGTGGAGCGCTGCTAGCGGCCTACCTGCGCGCGCTGGCCAGCCTGGCCGTGCCGCGCCACACGTGGGCGCTGCTGGCCAAGCGGGATGCGCTGTCCGCCTACCACTTGCTGACTGCGCTCGCTAGATACCACAGGTTTGTATGCTGTTGTACTAGTTCGTGCGTCTGTCAGGTGAAGTGGTGTGTGGAGCGCTGCTAGCGGCCTACCTGCGCGCGCTGGCCAGCCTGGCCGTGCCGCGCCACACGTGGGCGCTGCTGGCCAAGCGGGATGCGCTGTCCGCCTACCACTTGCTGACTGCGCTCGCTAGATACCACAGGTTTGTATGCTGTTGTACTAGTTCGTGCGTCTGTCAGGTGAAGTGGTGTGTGGAGCGCTGCTAGCGGCCTACCTGCGCGCGCTGGCCAGCCTGGCCGTGCCGCGCCACACGTGGGCGCTGCTGGCCAAGCGGGATGCGCTGTCCGCCTACCACTTGTTGACTGCGCGCGCTTGTAATGGTCTATAAACTTAAACTAGCCACAATAAAGTTTGAAGAAATAAGGTCAAGCAAGTGTTGAAAAAAAAATTATATATTTCCTCAATAAAGTAAAATTCTTATCATTTACGGTGTTAATTCTATGTAATACTGTTTTTTTAGGAGTAAAGTTTAATTTTGTTATTGTACTTACAATGAACAATGTGTTGTACAGTAACCTGCGAGCAGACCCAGCCCCATTCTCCGCGCACGCGCACGCGGCGGCGCTGGGCGCGTCGGCCGTCGTCACGCCAGCCGCGCGCCCCGGCAAGATGCTCGTGCGCCAGGAGGAAGTTAGTACCATACACATTTGATTACGTTCTCCGGCACGCGCACGCGGCGGCGCTGAATAAATATGAATTTTAGAATAATTCATCAGTTATAATTATGGAATTAAAATATTTGATTTTCTGTAGGTGGAAGCGCTGATAGCGGCTCTGAAGCTGATAGCGAGCGTGGCGCGCGAGGACCACGCCGCCTGCGCCGCCATCTGCGAGAACCTGCAGTGGGACGCCGTCAACTGCATGTTCGGTCAGTATTGCTGTTGTTACGAATGTGGCTGATTCAATGCCGGGATACGGTAGATGACTTTATTTACCACAAAGAATAACACTTTGTACAATCACTATGAGCACTAGAATCCGTTTCTATTAGCATAGCATAGTCGGCTTTATTACGTTCCCACTATTGGGACTCAGGCCTCCGTTTCTATGAATAAATACTTACTATTTGATCAGGTCTGATCTGCTGCCACATCCCGCTGCAGCTGAAGGCGGAGCTGTGCACGACGCTGGCGGCACTGGGCGGCACTCCGGCCACGGCGGGGCGCGTGTGGGCGGCGCTGGAAGCTGCTCAACTCGTCTCCACCACCAACGATAAGAGAGCACTCAATGCTGAGCTGCATGAGGTATGTATATGAATAAGCCTTAACTTTGCAGTCGCACTGATGCGTCACTATTTTCTTAACGTGAATAGACTTCTTGTAGATTAAACCATTTCTATTGTCTGTGCGATAAAAGAACCGTCGTGGCGTAAAGTGAAAACAACATTATAGATTTTAAGTAGCAACCCAACCCAGCCATCCGTCAAATGCCAAACGTCATAGTATGTTGACAGAAGGTTTGTTTACTATGTTATTTTATTGTGATTTTTAATTGAAATCTTCAAAAATGTGATAAAAAATTTCACTGAGCTGCAAGGGAAATAATTTTTAATATATTATAGTTTTGCCAAAGATAAAAAATGGCAAATCACACCATTATTGATCAAAACAAAGTTACAAACTTGGGAAACATTGGTATGCTGTGTTTTTGGTACGTAACACTTTTATTTTAATGTTTTTAGACTTCCTAGGTGAACTCCTGTCCCTGTTATCTCCAAATGTATATAAATTAAACGGAAATTCATTTAAACATGACGATATTTGTTTATTTTGTTTTGGTCAATATTTTCGATGGCTAGTATAAAGAGTATTGATACTTTAAATTTAAAATGCATTTCGACTAACTTAGAATATTTCTTTTCAGGCTTGAGTAAGGATACAGTAACTAAAATAAAAAAGGGCAAGTGCGAGTCGGACTAACGCACTGAAGATTCTGTACAAATTTACCTATGAAATCAATTCCCGAATTGAGTTACGAAGATTTTTCCGAATTGCAAACAATTTTTTTTTTTTTGTGGCGAATCTATCAATTTATAATTTTCAGATTTTTCCCTGTACTTGTTCTACGAGACCTTGATTTATGCCAAATTTCAGGATTCTAGGTCAACGCGATTCACCCTATGAACTTTGATTCCCTTGAGTATCGAAATATATGTTTTTTTGCGACATAAACGGCCGTATCTTTTTTTTTTCGTTAACTCAGAAGTTTTTCACAACTTCAAAAGACCGCAGACTTGAGTGTATGGTTTTAATTTTAACTCGATACCTCCAAGCGTTCTCGAGTTAAAGGGTCTTAACAGATGAACAGACGGACAACCAAGTGATCCCAAGGATCTTATATACAAGATGGTCCCTTATAGGCTAAATAGATTTTTTTCAAAGCAACATTACAAATTCTGAAATGTACTTTATTTTCATAGTCATTAAGTTCATATTTTTCATTGATTAGCAAAAGGGAAAAATGTACTGAGGAAGACAACGAGAAAGTGGTAGTGTGTCCCAATTTTACCTTTATGTTTAAATAGGGTAAACATAAACTTGCTGCTAGCTACATTATTCCAGTCAGTGACAATAGACCGATCCCAGTCAAAGTGATACAACCATTTTCGTTGGAACTGGGTAAGTGGTCGTTGGTGGAACCTACCTAGATAGGCAGTACAGCAGTTTCTTCACGTTAATTTCCTTTACCGGTTCGTGTTTGCATTTAAATGTTCATCATCATTACAATCGAAAGACGTCCACTGTTCGACATAGGCCTCCCCCAGGTGTCGCCACAATTAACGGCATTACGCAAAAACTTATAAACGGATGAATTTAATGATAAACGTTAACGTATAGCTTATAACCTATATTTTTGCTAAGTTTAATAAGCTACTAATATTATAAATGCGAAAGTTTGTGAAGATGGATGGAGGTACTCGTATGTATGGATGTGTCGCGGAAAAACTACTAGACAGATGAACCTAATCATAAATATTGCAATAATATAGCACATAAGCTATAACTTTGCAGTTTCACTAGGTGAGCAAATTCAGCCAATAGGATAATTTTTATTATAGGGTGAAGCCGCTGGAAGAAGCTAGTCTAACATAGTTTCAAAATATCAAGATTTAACAGTCGCACTATAATGACGTCACAATGTTGCTTACATAACAAAAACGATATTTATCTACAGCAGCGCCCTCAAATCCCACGATGGTTTACTTTCCGCACAGACTCTATCAGAATAGTTTTCTTGATGATTAAATTTTTTTTTTCATTCAAAAAAATTAGTAATCTACACTAATATTATAAAGAGGTTAAGTTTGTTTTTTATTTTTCCTGAGTGACATAGGCTATATTTTATGTGCGCTGGTGAGATCGCAAGCAAAAGCTAGTCTGTCATAAATTTTAAATTATGACTCTCCAATGTATCCCATATAGAGATGGGCAAAGTGTTTCTGCCCGGCGGGAAAATATAGTAACTTCCCGGCATTTTGGGCATTTATTTTTATTTGCCCGATAAATGCCCGATCGTAGGGCATAAAAATATGGGACTCGTTAAACGTGATTTTATGTGGTCTTTCATTAAAATAAGTATGTATTAAAGAAATGAAAGAAGAAATATGAATGATTGAACACATTTTTATTTTAAAATAATAACATGAATATACTTTTTCATGTGAAAACAGAGACAAAAGACTTTACTTTGAAGGAATGCGAATGATTAAACACATTTTCATTTTAAAATAATATTAATATACTTTTTCATGTAAAACAGAAATAAAAGACTTTACTTTGAAGAAATGTGAATGATTCAATCGTGTCGATTAGATACACTATAGAAAGACAACGACAGCGTTTGCTTGGGGTTTAATGAATTAAACATATTTTCATTTTAAAATAACAACATTAATATACTTTTTCAAGTAAAAATAGATAAAAGACTATACTTTATAGATTATGTTCTAAGTTAGAAGAAATAAAATAATATGTACTAAACAAACAATAAAAAACTAGTTTCGGCATTATTAGAGACAACATTATAAAAATTTTACTATTCAACATCAATATAATTATAATTATTTATAGAACTATTGATGACACTGGAAGGGTATGTTTTACTTTAATCACATTTATTATAAACATATACTACACGCCCGGGTGTCGCCACTCTGCGGAAGGCCCGGAGGACACGGTGGAGCACACAGTGGAGGTGTGCCCCACCTGGGCAGAACATTGCCGTGCACGGGAGCAATCGGCGATCACTTGCACCGGGCCTTAGTACAGACCATGGTCCGGAGCGAGGAGGAGTAGGCCGACCACATCAGGCGACGGCGCTCACAGAGCCCCAGCCGCCGCCGAGATTCCGATCCCGATTTCCAGCCACAGCAGGCGCGGGCTTGCGGATTGCGAGCAATGGGTAGTTCGCTGTCTGATCGTCCGGTAACTGTCCGGACCGAGTCCAAGTCATCGACGGCGCGCGCTGTTCCCGTGCACCTCAAGGCGTTGTCAGCAACAGCAGAGGCCCAGCCGGGTGGAAGCCTACTGGGGCCAGGGTTATCCGAAGGGGAAACTCGGCTTCGATACGAAAGGCAAGAAGGAACGTGGTGGGTTTTTAGTCAGAGTCTGACACTATCTCCCACTTCGCCCAAGGCCGGGGGATGTCATTTGGATGATTTTTACCCACTAACAAAAAAAAAATAGGATTAAGAATAGAAACCTAGTTCAAACTCCAGCTCTCACAAAAGTTTTAGTGCGAAATTCACAAATAATCGTGACTATTGTAACTCTGTTCTAATTCTATTCGTATTATATTCTTATTCCATTCTAATTCTATTCTAAATTTACTTATTACGAATACCTACTTTCATTTTATTTATAGTTATTATAATTATGAATCTACCTACTTTTACTTAAAATTACTGATCGGCAAAAACACTTACACAAAAATAACTAAATTAATTACCACTGTTTTTAAAACCAATAAGTATTTACTTCAAATTGGGAAACCGGAACCACAGAACACAATTCCTGGCGCGTACCTCGTCCTCACAATAGTCACAATATGCGCGCACAATGCTCGAATAGATTAATGATATGCGTGCGTGCATGCGGTATCTACAAATGACACAGGATAACTAATAACAAAATGGCGGCACAACGCGGCGTGTGTGCGCGTCCCTCACACGGTGTGTGAGTGTGTGAGGGATGCGCACACAGACCGCGCTGTCCCCACTTTGCGCCTTCGCATGATAGATAGAAGTGATTTGAAATGGTTGATGACATCAAATGGTTCTTTTAAGACATTTTAAATATATTGCAATTTAATTCATAAAATCATTGTACCTACTTAAAATAACTAACCATAACAGTGTACGCATCTCTTGCCGTACTCCTCTCACGATGCAAGTGTTTTTACGCCACCGCCGGGTAACTCGTAACATTTGTGTTCGTAAACATGGTTTTGTAAAACTTAAATTTTAATAGAATGTGCAAATTCATATAAAAACACCTATAGAGACTTAACCATTACTAAACTCATCGATTTATGCCAGTTTCCAAAGCTAACATTAATGTCGTGAATTAATTTTGGAACAAAAAATAAATTCCCAGATAAATGCCCTCGGGCAGGAATTTATGGGCGTTTATTGGGAATTTTCCCAATCTGCCCAAAATGCCAGGGCATTTACCCATCACTAATCCCATACCATTAAATACTTTTGTGGTGTGTGTAGTAGAACAAATCAATTTTAAACAAATATGTAATTCATTTCCCCTCTCACCGTACTATGGCGTGTTTGGCATGAGCCTGTATGAGGGTACGGCTCTACCCATGCAGGGCACACCACCGTATGCTCCACCGCGTCTTCTGGGCGGTGTGTACAAAGGCGATGAAGCCAAGAGACGCCCGAATATAAGACGCTCGGGCGTTTCTTCTGCCTGAATCCGATATAGGAATTTCCCGAACTTTCCATTTTCGGTAAGGACCTGCGTCATGTGGATGGTTAGGACGCCGTGACGTCTCCAGTCAGTCCACAAAGAGGGGACCTACTGTCATGATTATGGCATGCCTAAGAATATTACTTTGTGTTTTCAATAATGTAATGTAATTTGTCAAGTAATAGAATAGCAAGCGTTGTGTACCTGGTGCAGGTGGAGTGTCGCATCGAGGAGTACCCGCTGTCGCGCGCGTTCCTGTGCCTGCTGGAGGCGCTGTGTGCCGCCGCGCCGCTGCCGCGCGCGCTGGGGGCCGGCGCGCGCGTGCCCGGCCTGGACCCCTACGTGGAGCACGCGCTCAACCGCCTGGCGCTGCCCGCGCCGCACCGGCCTTACGCCAAGCCCACGGAGAAGTGGCAGGTGAGATCTTCATTGGACCTACGACTCTTCCTGGACCCCTACGTGGAGCACGCGCTCAACCGCCTGGCGCTGCCCGCGCCGCACCGGCCTTACGCCAAGCCCACGGAGAAGTGGCAGGTGAGATCTTCATTGGACCTACGACTCTTCCTGGACCCCTACGTGGAGCACGCGCTCAACCGCCTGGCGCTGCCCGCGCCGCACCGGCCTTACGCCAAGCCCACGGAGAAGTGGCAGGTGAGATCTTCATTGGACCTACGACTCTTCCTGGACCCCTACGTGGAGCACGCGCTCAACCGCCTGGCGCTGCCCGCGCCGCACCGGCCTTACGCCAAGCCCACGGAGAAGTGGCAGGTGAGATCTTCATTGGACCTACGACTCTTCCTGGACCCCTACGTGGAGCACGCGCTCAACCGCCTGGCGCTGCCCGCGCCGCACCGGCCTTACGCCAAGCCCACGGAGAAGTGGCAGGTGAGATCTTCATTGGACCTACGACTCTTCTATATAATTAAACCACACTTTCCAGACGACATACAAATCCTAAACTCGACATAAACGTGTCACCGACACAGACATCGGTGGGTGCCGCGCGCTACCACCACTTTTATAACAGTGTCAGAAACGAACGACAGCCACCGGTGTTCGGAAACCGCCACATTTTATAACCCGCTCTCTGCTGCGCAGTCTTACAATGGACTCCTTACACGGATTTTTTGCTTACTCACACTGGCATGACATGATGATGCGTGCGATACGTAGAACGTCTAGCAGTTTACTGCGCAGAGAGTAAAATAATGCGACAGTGGCGGGTGTCGGCTCATTGTGTGGCCCATAGGAATCACAAACGACTAACCGCGGACACCGCTGTAGCACAAAATAGATAGGTATAGAAAACAATCTACATACAAAGCGCGCTCGAGCGACGCACACATAGACACCGCTCACGGACACGATATCTCGGCTCAATTGCCCGGTCGCACTCGTACAGTTCGGCGCAACTCATTGACCCTAGCGCAGATCGCCTAGCGTAGATTTAAAAAGTGAACTACGTACATGAGATTGTCTTTTGTACCTATCATGTGGCTGTAGCGAGTGGCGGCCGCCGGATACACGTACAAATTATACAAGGTGTAAGGGACAGCCCTCCACAAACTTTAAGGGCTTGCTCAGTAGACGAAACTGAACAACCTTCCACAAAAATTTTTTTCAGGAAACGAAAAAAATTTTTGTGGAAAATAAATTTTTGTAAAAAAGAAAAAATTTTGTTTTCGTTTACTGAGCAAGCCCTTAAAGTTTGTGGAGGGCTGTCCCTTATACCTTGTATGAAAAAGTATGTTAAGTAGCTTTCACTGACCTGGTGGCTGTGATTGGTGGTCTGTTAGCCCTACAATTAATTTTCAATACACTCACTCGAAAACCCGCTCATATCCCACCGCTTACAGGCACGCAATAGGCTATTTCCCGCACTAGTGCAGTGTCGTGCTTGTGCTCTCCCCGCCACAATGTTATGACATGTACCGTATCAGGCGGGGCGCGGCGGCCCCCACGAGTCGCCGATCAACCCTCGTTTATTCATTTCAGTGAGTGTATTGAAAAACGTCGTTTGAAACATGTAAAAATTTGAGGGCATTGCAGCCCTCGGCTCCATGCATCCTGCACTTGTATCAAAATGTACAATTTCTACGTAGATGCTGTCCCTGTGCTTCCGTCTGTTCGCGCGCTGGCTGGAGTCGTACGAGCCGTCTCCGCACGACTTCCCGCCGGTGGGCCGCGAGCCCGACGCCAACCCGCCGCCCGGCTTCCGCCTGCTGCTGCAGCTGCACACCAAGTCCGAGCTGCTGCGCCTGCTGCTGGCAGCGCTGGATGAAGCACACCAGCTGCTCGACAGCCCCAACCCCGCTAAAGTGAGTACATGACATTATTATTACAATATCTAGCCCATAAATCAAAAATGATATTTATTTTGCTAATAGGTTTTAAAAAATCACTTTTACACGTTAATTTTGTTCTCAGTCAGTTTTTACCCGACTACGGCAAAGCAGGAGGGTTATAACTAGATGAGGCCGGTGTTTCCTAGCTGACTACCCTGAGAAGAAACTCCGAAACAACAAAGTCACAGTAAACATGTAAAGTCACAGTAAACATGTAATGGTCAAATCATACGAGAACCATGCAGATTAGTGTCTCAGATGGTCTTTTGAAGAAAGAACCACATAGATTTAAGTGGACCTGTCCAGTCAGTGCAAGCATTGCTAGGCAAAGGCCTCCGTCCATTCCTTCCAATGTTCCCGGTTTTGAGCCACTTCTTTCCAGTTCCCAAGGAAGACATCTAGCCGCCCCGCCATCTTCTTGGTCTGCCGCGACCCCGTCGTGCGATTTCAGGGCACCAACTTTGCGTTTTACTGGCTTACTGTTCGAACTAAAAAAGAATCAAAATATTTTTGCTGTATCAAAGTTATCCGCGCAATAAGAACATTTATGCAACTATCTGAAATCAGCTATCAGACAGTGGCCTAAACCAGACACAATACCAGTCTGGTCGGAGGATTCTCTCTTTTTGATGGAAGTTTAACACTATTCCATATCCCTCTAAAACTGAAATCGTATGTCTACTACTGTTAAAGCTGGTATTTTTAAGTTTAGACATCGCATGGAAATTAAGAAAGTCTTGTAATAAATACAGACTGTACACTTTATGCTGCTGTCTGTATTTAAAAAATGTGTCAGTACAGACTGCAGTGTATACGGTACAAACGCGAGATTCTAAAGCTTCGTTTTATTGCCCAAACTAGTAACGTATAACGTGATCACATGCTCCCCAGGTGTACATAGAACAGAGCCTGATCAGCATCCTGCAGATACTGGAGCGTGCACTGGCGCTGGAGCGGCCGCTACAGACTGCCGCAGCCGACGCGGGCCGCTCCGTGCTCATTGTGCCGCTCTCCAAACTTATTCTCGGTAAGCATACACATCTCAGCAGGAGAACCAACGTCGCCGACGTAGTTCGAAGAATCGTCAAACTTAAATGACAGTGGGCAGGGCACGTTGCTCGGACAGTCGGTGGGGACGAAAGTTCACGAATTTGGTCTTAGCGGCAAGAGGTGCGGCGAGCGGGGCCGCAACGGTAAGCGGGCGTGCGGCGCTCTGAACGGCGTTTCGTGACGTGCTTCAAACATTTTTTGATCTTACCGCTCGTCGCTTCGCACTTAAGTGACGCAGCGTCCTTGGCGTGGCTTCCCACAAGCTGGACCGATGGCATTGTGAGGGTCGCGGGAATGCGATGAATGCGAGACGCACCGGACTGGTCGTTGTGCCGACACTTAGGGAAGCATATGTTCAACAGTGGACGTATTTAGGCTGAAATGAAGATGATGTTACTCAAGAACACATGTCAATAGGGTTTGGTAGTTGGTGCTTTTCTGTAGTCATATTGAGTGTTTCCTCCAGCTCCCGAGGGTCCCGACAACAATTGCCGCCTGGTGACGTGCTGCAAAGTGCTGCAGCACGTGTCGACGCTGCCTGCAGCGGCTGCGCGCGCCGTGGCGCTGCTGGTGCGCGCGCTCAACACACCGGCGGCCGCGCGCCACCTGCTGGCGTCCATCACTCACAGGCATGCGCTGGCTGCAGAGATCAGGTGTGTACTAACCTTAAATACCAAACGATCCGGTCCATTTTCCTTATATCTGCTTCTAGGAAGTAATTAAAAAACAGCTATTATTGGGTAAGGAGTCGTCCGTTCAATCACGTAAGGTTTAAAAAAGGCGAAACACAAAAGGAGAGGAACACAGGAGGAGAAAATGCCCAATATCTCGTGTTTGTTGTTTCGTCGAGCGAGCTAATTCTAATCCAAAAAAACGGTGCATAACCTAAACTTAGTTTCTAGGCAACGATTTCCCTATTCCAAATAATATGTTAAAGAATTGTAAGGTACTTTATAATACCAAAATAATAAGCAAGATTTTAAGTAGGGGGAACGATAGGTACATCAAGGAAGAGATGGGAATTAAAAAGGTGCCAAAAACCATCGTACGAATAATAGACGGCTCCTAAAGAACCCACGTGAGGGGTCGTTGACCACTATTTCTATGTTGAAATTCAACCACTATAACAAATGAAGTTTCGGCAGTTGTGATGGAAGCAGTTCCTAGTATGACTATGTCCAGAAGGCATTTTATTTTAAGAATGATTGCCTATTATAAATGCTATATCTATCTATCATTTGTTTTTCACTACGTGAAGTCTTGAACATCGATCTTATGTTTCCAGATACGGTTTTGTAGAGTGCCTCGAAGCTGAAGAGTGGTCGGAGCCGGTAGTACAGGCTGAAGACGGTGCAGCCAGTCCCAGCACAGCTCCGGAGCCTGGCAACTACGTGAGACAAGCCAAGGAAGGCGTGCTGGTGCTGCTGCAACACGTGCTGCCCACCGCGCCGCCCAACTTCGCGCACTTCCTCCTCGGGTACAGCTTAAATGATGATGTGAGTACCAAGAATTGTTAATAGAAATACTTATTTGTGAAACAACGAAGATAATATTGGCATATAATATATACCGTGATTCACGATATCGACGCAAAAATAAACTGTGAAATATTTCGTAGGTGATTTTCTAATTTAAAAAAAAATTGTACTTTTTTTTTATCAACCCCACTAAAAGATTGACAGTAGTTCTAGGCTACAGTCAATTTTTCAAACGTTCCCGCAGCTCTTCGATCCGTTGTATATCGCATGATTAAAGCTTTTTATAGTTAAGATTGATTAACTTTCGTGGACAAAATTATTCGATTAGTACAAAATACTTATATTTCCCTACCTCAGGTGAGTCGCAGTCAGCTGAACGAAGCGGGTTCCGGAGGATACCCGCGCACCTGCCTGCACTCCATACTCGACATCCTGGAACAACACATCGCCTCGCACAACCAACAACACAGGTACTTTTTATTTTTGGTCCTTTTGAAAAGAAAACTCGGGGACTAAGAAAGAACATAGAAATGGGTTTTAGTCAGTAAAAGTCTGACCCCTAAAGCGGGAGAATTAATTGGATCTTTTTTTACGTTTTCATATAATATCTGATTATACTTACAATTATGTTGATGGTATTGTTTGCAGGGAAGCGAACAACTTGGTAGAGAGCTGTTACCGGCTAGTGTACTGGCTGTGCGCGCGGCCTAATACCTCGGCGCCGATACTGCGCTTCCTCAGGACCAGAGACTACTTCCTCTCCAGACATGTTAAAGCTACCGTGGATCTCAAGGTAGGCGAGCGCTGTTTGTGTATAATAATGGGTGGCTTTATTGCATTTTCTATCTCTTCAGGACCTGGTATATTCTTTTTGTAACGCGCTATCCTACGTAAGTGAAATAACGCGATCGCGAAGCGATGCGCCGCGGTTGGAACAAATAATTGATACTTTATTATGATGGCCTATCCGTACGCAAAATATGCGCTTTAGTCGTGGAGTTGTGGAAAACAGCCCGATATACTATGATAGCCTACGTGACCAATGTGGCCACGTGGGTGCGGTGCGGCAATGATCGAAGCGGTAGCGCATAGTTGGTTCGATATTTTCGTGCGAAATTTTGCGGTGCAGTGATTTGTTTTATACAACGCAACGTGCCGTTTTGAAACTGCACAATATTTCAGGAGGTTTTTTTTTTTTTTTTTTTTTATTGTTGATAGGTTCGCGCTTGACCGCTATCTCACCTGATGGAAAGCGACGATGCGGTCGACGATGGAACGCGCTTACCTAAAAGAAACCTATTCACTCTCGACTTAAAGATTCCCGGGTTGTAGCTATCAGGAAACACAGACTCCGGCAAGGAATTCCACTCCCTAGCCGCACGCACAATGAATGTGTTCCCAAAACGTTTTGTGCGTGTTGGTGGGATATCCACCATATACCGGTGGCGCATAGCCGTACGTCTGGTAGTCCGATGATGAAACGGGCTAGGCGGAATTAGGTTATGCAATTCCGACGCACACTCCCCGAAATGCAACCGGTAGAAAACCGACAGGCTAGCAACTCTGCGTCGATGCTCAAGACTTTGAAGCCTCGACTCGACGAGTGTATCATCGCCAATTATCCTTCTGGCTCGCCTCTCAATTGCCTCAAGTGCATCAAGCTGGTATCGGGCAGATCCGTCCCAAAGATGAGAGCAATACTCCATACACGATCGAACTTGCGCTAATAAAACTCATAAATAATCATATAAAAATACGATACCTGGTCAATAATCAGTAATACTTATAATTTTTTTTTAATTTTAACCGTTTTTCAGAATAACTCTCTAAATAAACTTCTTAAAAAAACATTCTGTTTTTTTCACCCGTTGCGATTTATCGCACGCCGTGTCATCAACCTGTACGAGGCTCCGCCCACTTATTCTACGAAATAAATAATTTAACCTTAGATGTAGATCGAATTCAATGATCATAATGTACACTTAAATTTCGCTATTTAATTACTCACTTTTAAGCATCATTACAATGTGAAAATCTTTTAAAAGTTCGTCGTTAGGTAGCTACGTATCAGCTGATGAATAAAATGTTAGGCCGAGATCAATAAACCTTATGAGCCGTCCGTGCCTCCGTCCGTAGGTGTCATGCAGCGCGCGCGCGCCAGATTTAGGTAGGCCCTGGTACATGTACGTACCTACCAGACGCAGTCGACGCGCTGTTGGTTTATTACGCGCCTGAATTATTACGGAAAACTGACCTTGAGAATGATATATCATTCTCAAGGTTAGTTTTCCGTAATAATTTCGTTTTTATTTGTCGATTAAATTGGTGGATGTGAAATTTCCCTTCCTGCTTTTTAATGGGCTGAGGACTGACAAAAATACTTTAAGATAATTTGTGCTAGTTAAGTAGATAGGGTTTTTAGGTGATTTATCTTGCCTGATAGGTAGGTATTTTTAGCGTAGGTAGTTAAAATTTTTAAATCAACTTATTTACACTAATCAAATTGATTCGGCTAACAACGTATTTACAAATGATTTTTTATGTACTTACTAACAAAATAAAAAAATACCTAAGCAGGTACTTAAGTTACCTGTAGGTGTTGTTCAAAGTGTCCACCTTCACACTGCAGGCACAGTAGTCTAGCACGACGTTGCTATTTTCTTTTAATTTCGTAGCACAAACACATTCGTTTTTAAAGTGTCGAAAGCACTACTAGTGATCACCTTTTCACGTAACCTACTTGCCGACCGTAGTGAGGAAACCAAACCGTCGACCAGCACCTCGCGTGCTGGCCCGTGGCTCTCGCTCGAAGTATTCCAGGATATTTTCCTGCAAGGCGGCAGGCAGGCCTTCGTTGCCGCGACCGTCAGCATGCCGGGGAACGCCGAATCGTCGAAACTCGCGGAGTCTTTGCGTAGCAGCCAGCATTACCCTTTCATCTGAAAGGGTAATGCTGGCTGCTACGCAAAGACGTTAACGACGTTACGCTGTCTCCACTGATAGCATACAAGCGGACTATCTCCACCAACTCTACATTGGAGTATTGGTCTGTCATCTTTCATCATTAGGTACCGCAACCTTTAACCGAAGGCGCTGAGGGCGAATATTGCAAGCGTGTGCACACGCCGGCGACATCAATTACACTAAACTTGATCGATTGATCGATGGCCGCGGGGGCATGGCTAGGGTGTGCCGTGCGGGAGATGATTGGTGCTTTATGAAACTATCGTTGCGTGTATGTGTGTGAAAGCGCGGTTTAAATATCGTTGCATTTGTGTGTGTGAAAGCGCGGTTATAAGGGAGGTATCAGACTGGCTGCGTTTTAAAAAAGGACACACATACCGATTTCCATAAATAAGAAAAAAAAAAAAAAATTACCTACTCATTTTATTATTGATTCGGGTCGAGAATCACTAACATAATTACCTCCTGAAATTTTTTGCACCTTTAAAACTGCACCTTGTATGTAAATGGCGGTTAAAGTGGCGACTTGGTGCGCACGTGCGCGTTGAATTTGTAAGAACCGCATCGGATCGCATCCGAAGTCGTTGTCGTGTAGTGTGATACAACGCTTTTAGGACGCCGTGTTATGCGTCAGATTGACAGTTTTGTCGTTGACTGGCTGTCGGTTCTTATTTTTTTTCCCGATTTTGAAAAGAGTTTATAGTTACCATATTGTGGTGCCCTTACAAACGTTTGGTCGGTCCGCAGTGCGCGTCCGTGGTGTCGCTGTCGGCGCGCTCGTGGGTGCTGCGCGCGTGCGCGTGCGAGGCGGGCGCGGCCGCCGCGTCGCGCCAGCACGCCGCGCTCTCGGCGCTACTAACGGCACTCACTCACACTGCACATCACCCCACACAGGTAATAATACGATAGTCATTGGCTACACTCGATCAAAACGATTTACTTTAAAAAATGCATCACCTTTGTACCTATTTTATCTATTTCTTTCTTCTTTTCTTTCTTAATAAAAGAAGTGTACATAAATGTACACGTACCTACATGAATGGTCTAAAATATCAATGACAGGTATATAATTTCAAATATTTCTTTCGCATACTAGTTTTCGGTTAGACATCTAATGAGTGTCAAAATACAAAAACACTCATACATATTATTGTTATAAAAGTGCAGATCAGAACTCTTAACATGTTTTGTTTAGGAATGGGAATGGTGCCTGCTCCGTCGGACGCTGGAAGAGCTTCCAGTGAGTGTGGAGCCAGCGGTGGAACCGCGCTGGGAGCTGTTCCAAGCGCAACAGTTACGACAAGCCATTGCTTCGTGTGACTTACCCACAGGTAACGGCAACACGGAAACGTTTATCAGTTTTAGTTTCGTCATATATCATTCGAATTTCGCGGTCTACCATTGAACATCCTCCGTGCTCAAAGGTAACCCATGAAGTTTAAATTTTTCGAACTAACTTTTTCGTGAAGTACAAATAGAGAGGGTTGCATACGTTGATAGATATCGATGTCGCTTTAATTTTTTATCTTACAGTTTATAATGTGATAAAGTTATTTGTATAGCTAAGATTTTATTGGTAGTTAAAGAAATAATTTGTTTATTTAATACTGTTTGAAAAAAAGTAAAACAAAAACTGTTGTCGTTCAGCATATTGCGATTTACTCTTACGTCCAAAACGGAGTCACAGCGCTGATTGTAATATTAAAATGGAGATTATAATAATTATAAGCTAAGTACTAACTAAGTACTGTTGTCCAGGCCTCGGCGGCAAGCGCATCAGCGTATCGCGCGTGCACGCGCTGCTGACGCGCGAGCTCGCCGCGCTACACGCTACTGCACCGCAGAGGAATCTCGTCGCTACTGAAATACAAAAGGTACCATTATTACGTACGACGTAAGACGAGATTAATAATAATCATTAAACTCTACAAATGAACCAGTGCAATCGCACAGCTTCTACTTTTACCTTTAGGTTTCCATAAGAATCAATTTGTAATACATGGTTATTGTACAGGTCCTAGACTACGTAACAGAAGTGAACAGACAGCGCAACCTAGCGGCCACCCTCACACACTACTACGACTCATGGCGCCAACTCACAGAGATCCTATTCTGCGTGGCTCCACACGACATACTCAGCTTAGAATCCAGAAAAAACCTCCTCCTCAACATACTGCAGGACCTTCTCAACAAAATACCGCCTTCGGAAGTACTGCCACAGCTAGGAAACTTAGCGTCAGGAACAGTGCTGCTTCTACTAGTAAACCTACGACATTGCTACATCCTACAGAAGAGAGAATCCAATCAAAAGTCTTCGGAATTCGAAATGAGCTTCTTCGGTCCTTCAAACCAGATCATGCAAACGAATTCATTAACTCTTAAATTCATTCTACACAAAATTTTATCATGGATTCTTGTATCCGGTGGGTCAACGCAAAAAATGAGAGTGAACCTATATGGGGCGTTGCTAAACTATTTGAACATAGTGAATTTGAAGTCGAGTGCAGCCGATCCGGAAGACGAGAGCTTGTCTAACACATATGTTAGTCGCCTAGATAGTTCTAAAGCAAGGCCTAGCCGTGAAGAGTCCGCGTTGAAGTCCATGGTGATTGATGTCATAAGTGATTTCGGTGAGAACCTGTGTTCCATCGTGTGCGGCGACTGTATCGGCGCGGGACACGACGTGTGCCGCATGGTGGCGCTGGCGTGCCTCGACACGCTCATAGAGATCAACCCGAGGACGGATTGGATGAATACCTTGACCAATCAGGGCTATCTGAGGAGCTTGATCGATAGTTTGCTGCAGGATGATGAGGGGTTAAAGGAGGTGAGTGCTTTTTCAAAGTTATTTTTCACTCAGTGGATATAATTACATTACCACAGTGGGTTTGTAATTTGATTTGAAAAAAATACGAATCTTCGTGCATATATTTGCAGTCGTACTAAATTTTATAATAAACTATAGTGACCCTCTCTAGGAACAATGAAAAGAAGTAGCAATAAATGCTCTTTCTTTTGACGAAAACCGCATCAAAATCTTTTGTATGACTTTAGTAGAAAGACGCGGAAATCGACTTTGTTTTAATAATAATAGCTTGGACCCTGCTCCCGCCACCGGCGGAAAACTATAGTTTTATATTTTTAAATGTTTTTTTTTTGTATAATTTTCTTAAAAAATATTTAAAAATGTAATTGTCTATATGTATAAAAAATGAATAAAGAAAATAATAATATTCCACAACTGTCACACAGTGCCGTCTAGTCCCAAGCTAAGCAGAGCTTGTGTTATGGGTACTAGACAACTGATAAACATACTTATATATTTCTAAATACATACATATTATAGATAAATTACACCCAGACACAGAACAAATGATCGTGCTCATCACACAAACATTTGTCCTGGGTGGGAATCGAACCTACGACTTCCGGCATAACAGTCAGGGTCACTAACCACTAGACCAACAGGTCTGTCACTGGTGTTTTATACTATCTAAATATTTGTCTTAAATGTCTCTTATTGAGGCATTGTTCTGATTTTCACTAACTTACTGTTTTATATCTTAGGCTGAGCCAAATATACGCGACGCACATGATTTGACACCATTTCTTCTTTTGATGTCAATGGAAAACTATTTATATTGTTTGTGGCAACAGAATTGCAGTACAGGTCGCGCGATGAATCAAGATCGCTCGGCAAAAGTGGAAGGGGCATGCGCAGTATTCAATTCTAAGGTCTATTTGGCGACGTACGGGCGGGTGTGCGCCGTTGGCGACACGTCATTGGTAGATAGAGTCGCTCTTCAATTCCCGCGTTGCGTTCTCGCGTCTCATTGGATACTGTTGTACTTGGGTACTGTTGCATACAGCTTGTGTTATCGTAATATTAATACGTAGTCGTAAAAAAAAAAATTGTTAAAAATAAAGTTTTAAAACGGCTACCCAGAAAATGGTTTACGACGTGAATTGTTACGTTAAGAAAGAAACTAACGAAATTATTATTTTTTATTTTAATTTTAATTTTAAAAATTTTAATTTTTCTGAATTTAACTACTTACAAGATAAATTACAAGCAAAAACTAGTGTTATTATAAGTTATGTTACTAAGGTTCAAACATACGAAATTAAAAATAAAATCCTAACATACTAAGAATTTCTGTGCGCAATTGTACACATGCGCCGATTGCCCCCACTACTTTCACCGAGCGATCTTGATTCACCGCGCGACCTATATCAGTAGCATTGGCATTAAGTTAATGCAGAATATTCATGAAGAATGTACTGAGTAACATAAATACTTCTCTGCCATAGACAACCATGCCATCAACAAATTTTGATGGCAAACCTTTCAGCTGTTAAGAGATCAGCGGCTTCGAATCTTATCTTAGCTTGTCTTTGCTGTGACCTGTATTTGAAACTTTTTTTTTATCTGATATAAACTAGTGCTTGACTGCGATCCCACGTGATGGTAAGCAGTGATGCAATCATTGATGGTGAGGCGCACAAGTTTATTAAGAGCCTATTCACTCTATAATAAGAGCCTATTTTTCGACAGACTCTAGAGCCAAACCCGAAATCCCTGCGCGTCCTTTACGTGTACGAGTCTAAGATGGGCCTGCTGATCAAGATGGCGGGTACGCGCGCGGGCGCGGAGACCCTCCTGTCTCAGGGCGCGTTAGGTTGCCTCGCCGCGCTCACGGCGCTAGCGGCGCATCCCGACATACACACGGGCTACGGTACTCATAAGGACACCGAGTTTGTACCGTCGGTTGCTAACAGGTGAGGAACAAGGGATTCTAGCTCTTATTACTAGCAATATAAGGTTGTTTTGTCGTGTTCATGGCACTAGCGGCGCATCCTGACATACACACGGGCTATGGCACTCATAAGGACACCGAGTTTGTGCCGTCGGTTGCTAACAGGTGAGGAATAAGGGATTCTAGTTCTTATTACTAGCAGTATTAGGTTGTTTTATCATGTTCACGGTTTTAGCGGCGCATCCAGACAGACACACGGACTTGTGCCAGCAATACACCGAGTACTGCCACACCGAGGAATTAATTTCATTTTTTCTGGTTGAATAATTTATCTATAGCTAGGCTATCGTGTCAGGAATGAAAATATCCGCAGGAGAACCTAGATTACCGACATAGTCTGAATGATCGCCAAACTTAAGTAGCAGTGGGCAGGGCATTGCTCGCTGAACAGATAGCCGATGGGGACGAAAGATTCTGGATAGGCGATCGCGTACTGGAAGACTTATCGTTAGAAGACCTTCCACAATGTAGACCGATGACCTGGTGAGTGAAATGCACAGGACCGATCCTTGTAACGAAACTTTGGGGGAGGCTTATCTCCAGATGGTATGAAATGATGACAATGTAAGGTTTTGTGCCTGTGTATCTCAAATAAAAGATCTGTTTCTGTGCTTGTAAATTCACCCATAATTAAGGTATATTTCGGTGTATTTTTTTTTTAAGCTGCAGGCTCATTTGAAGATTCAAATAAAGTATGTTTGTGGCAGGTTCCGTCAGATCCTCGTGCCAGCGCTCTCCCTGTGCGACGCTCTGCTGACTACCCTGGGTCCTCAGAACCACAGCTGTGTTCTACATGTGACACATGCGCTGCTCAGTCACGTCGAGTGCATCGACGCCGTCCTACGGTAAGTTGTTAACGTAGTACTTTCTTAGTTAATGTACTCCTCCAACCTCTTAAAGGAGACATTCATAAATGTAGGTATTTTAGCTCCGCTTAGACCTAAAAAAAATAAAATAACATCCATAAAAAAAGCTTATAACATAGTCTAAAAGAGCATTTTTTTTAATATTATTAAGCATTAAATAATATCTTACAGACCACGTATTTTTTTTTAAATGAAGTGGTTTATTTGAAATAAAAGCTTTGATTCCTACAATATTAATAGATATAAGCAGACAGCGTAGACCAGTTGACATGTACTAAATAAGGAAAATAAAAAAACGCGCTTCAAGTGGTAGATCGAACATGTGTGTGACACTCTACTGAATTACGCCTTGCAAGAAAGGCTGCGAGGCGTAGGTATATTTTTATGCACTGCAGAGTGCGCTAGGCCTGCCTAAACTTACAGTTTTCGCAATAACATCCAGATTTTTTGCTATTAAAAATTACATCCAGACAAACTTAAAGGACATTCGGTAATGAAAACTTGAGACATTTAGTTTTGTTCGTATTATGTAAGAGGTTATTAGCTGCGAGCAATTTCGAAAGATCAGCCAGACTTTCGTTGATATGAAGGATATCCTTATCTTTTTCTATTTATTTAAAAAGTAAGTGGTAATCCGCGTGTAGAATAATATCTAACAAATGATCATGTCATCAAGTCATTAAAATAAACTGAAAAAAGGAAAGGGCCAATAATTGAACCCTGAGGCACACCCATTTTAAATAAAGACCCAGATGACGTCAATACATTAACGATTACTTTTTACTGTTTGTAAGCTAAATAGGAACAAACAAAAGCAGCAACTGGTTCACGAGTTCTGTAGTGGTGTAATTTATGGATCAGGATATCATAGCCAGTGCAATCAAATGCTTTTGAAAGGTCAAAGAATATTGTTTTGGCATATGGCAGTAGCATTCTGGGCTTTCCCCAGGATATCTACCTTTCATGAAGACAAACTGACGACTATATAAAAACTCATTAGAATTGAAATGTAACGACATCTTGTCGGGCATGATTTTTTCATAATTGAACTTTGAGCTCATTTTCGGCATCATTATTGTGAACCGCTATCATAGAATGCGATTAAGACCTCATTTTCCATCTAAGCAGCGATGCTAACCATTTTTTTCTGTTAAACACAATTTCAAAAGTGGAATATTTGACTGCAGAGCGGCGCACCCAAATTCTCCCATGGAACTGCTCATCGAGGTCGAAGCCATAACATCCGTGATAGGGCGGGCGTCCAACAGAGAAGTGTTCGGCGGCGCGCAAGTGAGCGAGCCCACAGCGCTGCAGCCCAGCGCGGCGGCCGCGGCGCGCGTGCGCTGGCTCATGCTGGCGCTGCTGGCGCGCTTCCACCGCCCCGCCAGTGACCTGCCAGACCACACGCAGACACGCCTGCTGTACTACAAGGTAAACATACTGCAAGTGAGCGAGCCCACAGCGCTGCAGCCCAGCGCGGCGGCCGCGGCGCGCGTGCGCTGGCTCATGCTGGCGCTGCTGGCGCGCTTCCACCGCCCCGCCAGTGACCTGCCAGACCACACGCAGACACGCCTGCTGTACTACAAGGTAAACATACTGCAAGTGAGCGAGCCCACAGCGCTGCAGCCCAGCGCGGCGGCCGCGGCGCGCGTGCGCTGGCTCATGCTGGCGCTGCTGGCGCGCTTCCACCGCCCCGCCAGTGACCTGCCAGACCACACGCAGACACGCCTGCTGTACTACAAGGTAAACATACTGCAAGTGAGCGAGCCCACAGCGCTGCAGCCCAGCGCGGCGGCCGCGGCGCGCGTGCGCTGGCTCATGCTGGCGCTGCTGGCGCGCTTCCACCGCCCCGCCAGTGACCTGCCAGACCACACGCAGACACGCCTGCTGTACTACAAGGTAAACATACTGCAAGTGAGCGAGCCCACAGCGCTGCAGCCCAGCGCGGCGGCCGCGGCGCGCGTGCGCTGGCTCATGCTGGCGCTGCTGGCGCGCTTCCACCGCCCCGCCAGTGACCTGCCAGACCACACGCAGACACGCCTGCTGTACTACAAGGTAAACATACTGCAAGTGAGCGAGCCCACAGCGCTGCAGCCCAGCGCGGCGGCCGCGGCGCGCGTGCGCTGGCTCATGCTGGCGCTGCTGGCGCGCTTCCACCGCCCCGCCAGTGACCTGCCAGACCACACGCAGACACGCCTGCTGTACTACAAGGTAAACATACTGCAAGTGAGCGAGCCCACAGCGCTGCAGCCCAGCGCGGCGGCCGCGGCGCGCGTGCGCTGGCTCATGCTGGCGCTGCTGGCGCGCTTCCACCGCCCCGCCAGTGACCTGCCAGACCACACGCAGACACGCCTGCTGTACTACAAGGTAAACATACTGCAAGTGAGCGAGCCCACAGCGCTGCAGCCCAGCGCGGCGGCCGCGGCGCGCGTGCGCTGGCTCATGCTGGCGCTGCTGGCGCGCTTCCACCGCCCCGCCAGTGACCTGCCAGACCACACGCAGACACGCCTGCTGTACTACAAGGTAAACATACTGCAAGTGAGCGAGCCCACAGCGCTGCAGCCCAGCGCGGCGGCCGCGGCGCGCGTGCGCTGGCTCATGCTGGCGCTGCTGGCGCGCTTCCACCGCCCCGCCAGTGACCTGCCAGACCACACGCAGACACGCCTGCTGTACTACAAGGTAAACATACTGCAAGTGAGCGAGCCCACAGCGCTGCAGCCCAGCGCGGCGGCCGCGGCGCGCGTGCGCTGGCTCATGCTGGCGCTGCTGGCGCGCTTCCACCGCCCCGCCAGTGACCTGCCAGACCACACGCAGACACGCCTGCTGTACTACAAGGTAAACATACTGCAAGTGAGCGAGCCCACAGCGCTGCAGCCCAGCGCGGCGGCCGCGGCGCGCGTGCGCTGGCTCATGCTGGCGCTGCTGGCGCGCTTCCACCGCCCCGCCAGTGACCTGCCAGACCACACGCAGACACGCCTGCTGTACTACAAGGTAAACATACTGCAAGTGAGCGAGCCCACAGCGCTGCAGCCCAGCGCGGCGGCCGCGGCGCGCGTGCGCTGGCTCATGCTGGCGCTGCTGGCGCGCTTCCACCGCCCCGCCAGTGACCTGCCAGACCACACGCAGACACGCCTGCTGTACTACAAGGTAAACATACTGCAAGTGAGCGAGCCCACAGCGCTGCAGCCCAGCGCGGCGGCCGCGGCGCGCGTGCGCTGGCTCATGCTGGCGCTGCTGGCGCGCTTCCACCGCCCCGCCAGTGACCTGCCAGACCACACGCAGACACGCCTGCTGTACTACAAGGTAAACATACTGCAAGTGAGCGAGCCCACAGCGCTGCAGCCCAGCGCGGCGGCCGCGGCGCGCGTGCGCTGGCTCATGCTGGCGCTGCTGGCGCGCTTCCACCGCCCCGCCAGTGACCTGCCAGACCACACGCAGACACGCCTGCTGTACTACAAGGTAAACATACTGCAAGTGAGCGAGCCCACAGCGCTGCAGCCCAGCGCGGCGGCCGCGGCGCGCGTGCGCTGGCTCATGCTGGCGCTGCTGGCGCGCTTCCACCGCCCCGCCAGTGACCTGCCAGACCACACGCAGACACGCCTGCTGTACTACAAGGTAAACATACTGCAAGTGAGCGAGCCCACAGCGCTGCAGCCCAGCGCGGCGGCCGCGGCGCGCGTGCGCTGGCTCATGCTGGCGCTGCTGGCGCGCTTCCACCGCCCCGCCAGTGACCTGCCAGACCACACGCAGACACGCCTGCTGTACTACAAGGTAAACATACTGCAAGTGAGCGAGCCCACAGCGCTGCAGCCCAGCGCGGCGGCCGCGGCGCGCGTGCGCTGGCTCATGCTGGCGCTGCTGGCGCGCTTCCACCGCCCCGCCAGTGACCTGCCAGACCACACGCAGACACGCCTGCTGTACTACAAGGTAAATAGGGTACATTCTACACTTCTGGACACATCTATTGGCCCACCTTGTATTTTCAGTTTCGTTTGGTCCTAGCTAAAATTTTATATTAGGTCGAGCAAAAAGTTTTTATGCAGTTTTGAACCTGGCACATTCACAATTTCATTCAATAGTCTTTTTTTGAATTTCGAACACAGAATTTAAAGAAACAAAAGACAATTTGGAGCCTGTTTGTTGATATCAAACAAACGAATACTAAGAAAACTTGGTTTTATTGGTTTACTTGGATTTAATTCTTGAAAAAGTGATTGATATCTTTGGTTTTGCAACAAACATTACTTATTCTTAACATTAAGGTGAGGTTCTATCAATAATCTATGGATACTTCACCTGAAGTCGCCGCCCAAGCTGTGGCACTTATTCAGGCCGGACACAGCCAAAGAAACGTGAGTGCTCAACTTAATTTAAGTCGATCTGCGGTCCGAAATGTTTATCGGAGGTACCTAGAGACTGGCGGCTTTGTTCGTCGCCAAGGAAGGCCACGATCTCGGGTCACAACTGAAAGGCAGGATCGATTCATCGTGACGACCAGCTTGAGAAATCGTCACCTTACCTCCATTGAGATACAAAACCAACTTCGCGACTTCCACGGAGTATCTGTGAGCGCTCGAACTGTTCGGAGAAGGTTAAAAGAACGCGATATGGTACCACACAAGCCAGCTAATGGGCCCAAACTAACGCGAGCCCACCGAACAGCGCGCCTTCATTTCGCACGCAGTCATTTAAATTGGACACAGCAAGATTGGAGCCGTGTACTCTTTTCTGATGAGTCTAAAATTGTGTTACATGGCAATGATGGAAGGAAGAAGGTCTACCGACGTAAGGGAGGGCGTTTCGCACAATGCTGCTTTGAAGAGAGGGTTGCTTATGGCGGTGGCTCATGGACTGTCTGGGGCGGTATATCCGCGAGCGGCAAAACTCAACTTGAGGTTGTTACAGGGCCACGGCTGCCAACATTAAATGCTGAAAGGTACATTCGTGAGTGCTTAGAACCTCACGTGATACCATACGCGGACTATGTGGGCCCAAATTTCCTTTTTATGCATGATAATGCAAGAGCCCATGCGGCCGGCATCGTCAGGGAATATCTTCGGGATGTGAACATCACAGTTATGGACTGGCCAGCCAGAAGCCCAGACATGAACCCCATTGAGCACATGTGGGACGAGCTAAAAAGACGTGTTAGGGCTCGTCAGCCAGTTGCCCAGACGATGCAGGAGTTGAAAACTGCCATAGAAGAGGAATGGGAGATGATCCCTCAAAATTTCATAGAGCGGTTGATAAACTCTACGCCTAATCGTATGAGAGCTGTGGTAGATGCCCATGGAGGCAACACGCGTTATTAAATTAAACCTTTATTTGATAAAACATGTTTTTTATTCAAAAATCAATTGCCTTTAACAAGGCGCATATCCGACTTGTTAGGCGTAGCTCCATGTCGTATGGTATTCCGAATTCAAATTTAAAACAATACGATCGAAAAAGAGGTAAAATGTATCAGGTTTAAAACTGCATCAACAGTTTTTGTTCAATCTAGCAATCATATTTCGGTAGGGGCCATCGAAACCTAAACTCTAAGGTGGGCCAATATATGTGTCCAGAAGTGTATTTGGTTTGTCTTTTGTACGGCGCACATACTGCAAGTCAGCATTTATGCCATACAGTCATTTTACATAACTCATCAGTTTGCGTCGAGCCATGTTACTCATTGCACACACATCGGTTCATTAGCTCATTTTACTTTTCGAACAATACAGTAGTTTAAATTATTTTACCATCTTTTATTCTATTATGCCAACATCATCTTAAATAGAGCTGTACAGGTTGCCAAATATTGGTCAAAAGAAGTTTAGTTTGAGAGCATCGACACGAAAAGGAGAAGAACTTCATCTTAAAGTAGTACGTGATCTTTTGCAAGCTTTTTGGCTTTACTAAATCAATAGAAATTGACAAAGATAGAACAGAGACACATTATTTTATGTTATTTTTGTATTTCATGTGTATCTTCTGATGAACTGTAGTGAAATTTGTGATTCTTGTTCTCTAAACTGACATGATCGTCATTAGCTATTTGCAAAGGGTGCCTTTACCCCATAGCAATTGTGTATTTTCACGCATCTTTCCGATGTTTGGACAAGAAAATTTCGTTTACTGTATGTCGATGTGTTTAACAGATTGTATCGAATGAAAACTCATTTTCTTTCCACTACTTTCTGTTTTTATTTCCCTCTCTCTCTCCCTTTCTCTCTTTTTCTCTATCTTCCTTCTCTTTCACTCTACCTACTTATTCTTATACTTGTAACGACTCGTTCTCCAGATCGTCTGTAACCTCCTAACGTACGCGCGCAACATAATGTGCGACTCGTCAGGGCGCGCCGCTCACGGCGTATCCATCGAGGGCGGCGCGTGCGCGCGCCTGCTCGCTCTGCTGCAGCACCTGGTGCGCGCGCACGCGCACCACGACAAACTACTCGCCACCACCCGCCATCAGCTCCAGAACCTGCCTACTATGAGTCTTGATGGTATGTATAAGCATAACCTTGAATTTAAAGTGAAAGCTTCGAGCGTGTTATGTTCTCGTTAGATGGATCTGAACTCAACATTTTTAGTTTATTTTGGTTTTCGGGTATAAAAGTCAAGGAAAGTGTATTTGCGAAACATGACATTTTATTGAACTTAATTAATTTTTTGCCTCAAAATCCACTTAATTCGTCAGAATTAATTACGACTACTCAAAGAAATGGTGTTCGCGAGATGACTCGCTTTATTGGAATTGTCGTTCGTTTTTCCACGGTTTACTTGTTGCTAACACAAAATGTTATGTGCAGACATGCGCAAGCTGGTCCCGGAGGAGTCCCAGTCGCTGTCGCCCGTGGAGTGCCGCGGGAGGGCCGTGGCGGCGCTGAGCGCGCGCGTGCGCACGCGGCGCGCCGAGCTGGGCGCCTGCGAGCACGCGCTCGACGCGGCGCTACACCTGCTGTGGGCACACGCCAGGCTGCTGCTGAGGGTGCATCTGCCTACTGATGATAATGATAACTGTATGTACTCTTACATTGTAATCGTGGATTCTACTCCTCTTGGTAGATTATTTTATTCATGACAAAATTAACTAAGAAAATATTCTACAATGAACAATGTGTTCAGCACGAAATATTGCTTAAAACAGATTTTACTGTATGATTATACTTTAGAATATCGGTCTTTTGTAGAATCAGTCAGTTTTAGAATCGTTCACTTATAAAGTCAGTTAAATCTAGAATTGTATACAATTATAAACTCAGTAGTCATTTTTGGAATTTGTAATTTCTAGACCCAATTATTTAAATTTGAGTACATGAATTCATATCTTCACTTAATAATATTAAGGGTTTTTGCATGCAAACTAAACTCTACAATGTATTCCAGCTATGTTGAACACGTCGGGCGCGTGGCGCGGCACGGGGGACGAGCTGCCCGAGCTGCGCAAAGAACTGATCGCCGTGTTCAACGACAGGTTCACCGAACAACTCTTGGACACCGCTAAGGTAGGGGCCATCAGCATAATATAGCGTAATCAGCTTTATAATAATCCTACTGCTGGGAGTCAGACCTCTCTCGGAGGGGAGCATACCACGAGCTCTTAACGCGTTCCTTTTGACGACCTTAACTGTACTGTTAAAGGGATGAAGCTATACAGGGTTACTTTGTACACTGGCAACCTATCAGGACTATGTTAAGAACAACTTTTGTTCTATGACTTTAAAAAAAATATCATATTTTAGTTTATCAGATTTTCATACAAAAATAAAAATATTTAAATTGAATGTTCTAAATATTACGAAGTTTATGCGAAGCAAGCGATAGTACAATAGCGGAGGGTAGCTGAACATGAACTTGATCTGTTTATGGGCGATCCTCACTAGTCGGTCGGTCGCCTTCAAGAGTTTACGTCGCGTCATACGTTTTCTTGTAGCGAAATTTGGCAGTGCGGACGTAATTAGCTTTAAATGATGTTGTATTAATATTGTAAAGTTGAGTACACGGAAATGGTGAGAATGCTTGCTAGGCGTGATGATAATGTTTTGAAAGCCTGCTTACTATTACTACGAGAACAGTGCGCCGGAGGCGTAAGTAGATACGGCAAAATACAGAGTTAAAATGTGTTAGATAGAACAACGAAACTTTAAGGGTGAGTTGCACCATTTAACTATAACGATAACCAAACCATAACCAGCCGTGAAACGGCCGCCTATTGGTCAATTCGACGATTTGACAACTGTTAACGGCTTTGTTATCGTTATAGTTAAATGGTGCAACTCACCCTAAGGTTTGTTTTTGGTAAATGTATTGTTTTGTAAAAAGTCATAAAAAAAGTAGTTGTTTATGATGTTAACATATTCTTATGAGTTTACCAGTGATTTACAAATAACCATGTTTATGGTGTATAGCTCTATACCCCTTTTTTTCGTTCTTACGGTAAGGTCCCTGTTCTTCAATTTGTACTAAATTGCTGGTCATGTTTCCAGAACCAGCCTCAGGTGCAGCGCGGCTTCCTCGAGATCCTGGTGAAGGACATCAAGACAATGATCCAGTTCTCTCCGCTCTGATTATGTTTATATTAATTTATGCCTACTGATTACGATTACGTTAACTTTACTATTAACTATACGAAGTTTCGTCATGTTGGATAATAAAATTAATTTTGTAATTATTTTGTAATTTTTATTGAGCTTCCTTCTCCCTTCTAAACGACCTCGTGTTATTTTGCATGGCAATCCAAAGATTAGAAAGAAAAAAATATAGAAAATGCGAAAACCTAGCCAAAAGTCACTAAGTGTCCCCGCACACGTGCCACAAAAAAAAAGCTAGAAGCGGCCACACAAAAGCTGAAGTGCGCGACAGCTTGTGGCCGGAGAAGCTTGAAGCGGCTTCTAGCTTCTTTTTGAGGCGGCACCGCCGCACACGAGCCACAAAAAAACGCCGCCACAAAAAGGAGGTAGAAGCGGCATTTTTTTTGTGGTCTGCACTTAAATAGTATATTGCCGGGCAGAGTACTTCCGGACTAAAACTCTCGAGTATCAGTACCTAGGAGTTGTAGATCGCGCTTCACTTCGTGTTATTTACTAGATTGACTAATGTTTCACCAAAATTCCATTAACATTTTTTTTTTTCGTATATTATTTAGTCGCAAACAATTCATTCCATAAATGTTTTATTTCACAAACACTTACAAACATTTTTTGGCAAATGATTCTCCTGGTTTCTGATGAAAATTTTAAATTGATCGTGGTTATCTTTTTTTTAATAGGTAGTATTTAACTGTTCTTTAATTTCATTTTTGGTCATATGATTCCGGTTTTCTACTGCAAAATAACCAACTTTGATGTTGTTTTCAGAAAAAGATTTATATTCAGTGTCATTTGTTGTTTTGTACAAAATTAAAATAAACACGGGCAAGTGCCCAATACCCAATCGGTTTGGGAACGCGGTGTAATGGTGTCTTTATTCTCGAAAATAAATGAACCTTTTTTAATGAAAGGATCAGAGAGCGGAGAGACTGATTATAAGTTTTCTTTAGGGGCCATTGATTTATTACGTGTAACGATTTGGGGGGGGGGGGGGGGTCCGACCATGTCTTAATTTTTACTCAGGAGGGAGTCGCTAAAGACGTGTTTACAATGAATGGAATGGACCTCAGAACACAGGAATCATACAGTAGGAATGAACTGAAGAGAACTGTTTTCGTTTAATAGAAACATACAAAACTGAAGGTTAATAGCAGTGAATTGACACACACGCAAACTGCATGTATGCCGTGTGTATGCAGCTAGGGTGCAAAATACGAGCGCTAAATAGTAACGTGCGCACAAACAGTTAGGCCCAAGCGCCCGAAAAGTGCCATAAAACAGTGACTTTCTGAAGCCTACTCCTCGGTAACGGCCAGGTTAATAGGTTTGAAAAAAATATGTTTATTATAGATTCATGAACAACATTATCAACATTTGATTTTTTCGTGCTATTAAAACTTTTGTCTAAAAAAATATTTAGCAGTTTCGCAACTTTTCGCAACTTTTCCCTACTCCTTCGAAACGGCTTGGATCTTTAGAAACATTTTACACATAAAAATTGGTGGTTAAATATTCTTCAAAGTGAACATTGCATTTGTAAATCAATCAATATTTCGTAAAGAAAATGGATTTAAAGGTCACCCGCGCGCTTTCGGGGCGCTGCTGGCTGCAAATAAATGCACAGGTTTGCGTACTGCCGCCTAGGCGGGTGCGGGAGGTGCGTCCACATAATTTTGGCCAGATGGTTCAAGGGACTAATAAGCCTTAAGGGGATGCAACTCGACATACATTTTCATTGTTTTTCATATATCCGCTCTTACGGGATTATGGCGTTATTATACATTTGTCATTAGATATAGGCATATCTACAAGATACTGTATTTCCAAAATATATTCTATTGAAATCAATTTATAAATTTGTGTACAAATAATCCAGTAAAGACCTCTGAAAATCTGCTGTTTTGCATGAACTTTGACACTTCATAATTTACTCAATTTAAAAAGTATATCAATAGAAGCCTTGCTTTTATCAAGATTCTAAATGATGACAGTTTTTTTAAAACCTTTTAAGGATTTAAAGTATTCGACTAAATCACGGAATTACCGAATGCTAACAGAGTTTTCGGGCGTTATCTCTCTTTATTCGCGTTGCCTTTTCGACATCACGGATTGCGTTAGATGAAGTAACAGGCTGTGAAACCATGCTCGATGTTGACGATAGGCGAGTGGAAATGCAGCCTCTTAAGCGGGAACTACATTAGACCGAGGCACACGTGGGCCACATCTGATTTGTACGTAGAGTGGCGTCGCGTGGTGTCGCTTGTCATGGATCTAACGTAGCTTTACAAGTCTAGTTGCCATATAAAATGTATGTAGACCGACGCGTCCGGATCGGAGTACGTGGCCAATGTGTGCCCAATGTAGTTCTACCTTTATAGTACTACTATAGGACGCCTGTAGCACGCGTGTAGTTCCTACCGCCAGATCTGTACTCTGTTGCCACACTCTAGGTATTACGCATGTACCGTAGGTGCATTCGAAGACTTATGAACTCGTGTATACAAGACACACAGACCCGGAACAAATATCTGTAGACTGTAGGCCTTACAAATATTTGTTCCGTGAGGCTATACAACCCGTGACACGCTGCGCAGCATCCAATTCGCTCAATCACTGCGCCAATGACAATTATGACGGCACCATATTATTATGCCATAAATCAGCCATCAGTCCAGCCAAGAGGTATCGTGTTACCCAGTTCCTGGGTTGTAAAGGTTAGTGTCGCTCTATTTAGCATACTGATAACCACTTGCATTGAGAAAAAACTGCAAGCGGCAATTCAATTGAGTTCCTTGTGTAATGAAGGTGCGTTATATAAGGTTTTTGGGAGGAAGTTTGTGTGAGAGTTTGTTTTTTTTTCCAATGGAAAATCCAATCGCGCACACGGCGCTTTGCTCCATCAAACATCGTCGTTTAAAACTGGAAGGACGCGATTGAGAAGGATCCGCAACCACAACATAACAGTTATAATGAGAACTGTTATTACCTACCTACAAAATGTACACTCTTAAATACCCCCCTGGAATATTGCACACCCTTATACACCCCAATTAGAAAACTAGTTTACAATCATAATTCAAACGCTGAAATTTTACTTGAATAAGTGCATTCTCACAGGTAAGTATTGCGTTTTTTTTATTAGCTATCCAATTGCAGGCAAATAATATGGGAATTGACGCACTACACAGCACTGGTAGCGCATCGATATTGGTATCGTCTACAGGCTACGCATGCACACTAACACGCTAGTGATCAAATCAAGATTTATCCAGAATTTATTAAAATACCTAATGTTCATTATCAAATTTTTCATCCAAAAAAAAAAAAAATCAAGAATTATTTGAGGATAAAATACTACCCATCGATATATATGTACTACGTACCTATTTTTTTTACGCTTTGCCTTGTCTACAATCACGTAGGGCTGGGTGCGTCGGCTTTCAAATAACATTTTCAGGGACATACACTTTACCAGCCCCGCGGGATTGGTTGAAAGACACACCACAGTCTTGGAACGCAAAGATTAACTGAAGGAACACAGGTGACTTTTAGTTAGTAAAACTGACACTCCATCTAGCTTTACATAAAGTGGGAAAAGTTAATTGAAAAGAAAATGGGTACAATTCTACCTCTCCGTCCGGTAAGGACCAGGTCCGAGCCAATGGCGCGTCGTGGTCCACGCGCGCCTCGAAGAGATGTCTGCTGAGGCTGTGGAATTGTTAGACAGAGTTGCGTACCGCGGCGCGTCCGTGAAACGCAAAGGGCAACTGAAGGACCACAGGTGTGTTTTAGACAGTAAAAGTCTGGCACTCTCTCTTATTCTACCCAAAACGGGAGGAGTTATTTGATATTTTCATATCCAAAAAAGGGACTGAAATAAAAAAAATCCGCCCGATTTCACAACAAAAAACACTAAAACGTTCAAAATAACTTTAATTTTGAAGTCAGTGTTTCTGATCTTGTTTGTACGTTACAGCATCTTCGGATTCGGAACAAATTGAGGCCAATCTGGGAAAAAGGGAAATTTTGCGAATCTATTCATCACTCACAATAAGTTTATAGAAGATTTTAGTTGTGCGCGCATCACGTAAAATGTACGAAATTTATGTGGATAAGTTTTAGGCATTAAAATTGTGTGTAACTTGATGTATTATATAGGTTTTGTTTCATCGCAATCGGTTAACTATATCGAAAGATATACTATATTCATTGACTGTTAGGCGGTACGAGGTTCGCCGGGTCAGCTAGTCGGTCCATAAATGACCGAGTCCTGAGGTATTTCGGGGTATTTATTTTTTACGTGTCATGCCATCGGTTGAGACTGGTCATCTCTTGGCTGCCGGTGGCTTTTAATTCGGTTTCTATTTTTAATTACATAAAAAAAAAAGAAATAAAAATAACTTATTATTATTACGTATCTACCTACATTGTGTCACATATTAGAAGCGACAAGAAATATGTAACCAAGATCTATGTAACTCATAATGTGTTTTAAAAAGAGTGTTCATGGAGTTTCTTGCACGTTCTTCTCCATAGAGACCTACGCTTTGGAACGTGCAATTTAGCTTCACTTATCTTGGACTGACCGACATTTGACTATTCAAAAGTGCCTACAAATGGTCTATTTGAAATAAATGATTTTGACTTTGACTTTGATTTAACAAACACAAAAAAGAAACTCTTTTTTTGAAGAAATGGATGTGCATCTTCAGCTCCACATAACTTACCCAATTTTGCTTTGCTAATTTTTACTAACGGCATTAAACATTAAACGATAGATTGGGTGGCGGTTTTTTCGACACATTAAAGAAGTTTAGCGCGTAGTTTAATGCGCTAAAGAATGTTGGCTACATTAACGTCCGTCGTCTCATTACTCTCATTCCGCGGGACGCGCACGCACTGCAAGGAGCGAAATGACGACTGTAGGTACCTACTATGTTTTAGGCGGAAACTACATTCTTGAAGAATTAACTCTACCGGCATTGTCACCTAGGTAAATATAGCCAACGCGCAATTTTAATGCCTTAATTAACGAGTAGTTGGTCATTACCATTAACGTTAACGCTGACCCAGATGTGGCAGTAGCATTAGGATAACGGGCCACTATAATTATGACATTCCGTTCTTTAAAAGTGGGTCTTAAAATGAACATGGATAAAACCAAAATCATGACTAACAACCATGTAGCGCCCACTCCTATCAAGGTCGGAGACTCTACACTCGAAGTTGTGGACGATTACGTCTACCTCGGACAGACAGTCCATTTGGGTAGGTCTAACTTCGAGAAAGAGGTCAACCGTCGAATCCAACTCGGTTGGGCAGCGTTTATTTATTTATTTATTTATTACGGCACTCCAACGAATAGTTCGCCAAAACATTTACAAAGGAATAATCTTATAATTAACAATTATCAGAACGAATTCTTCACTTAAAGGTGTGCACAGCACTTACAGAATTTGGTAAACTAATATTATTGTATTTTGAATAAATTGATGATTCATATTTAATAAATAATAATATCCAGGTACGACACGATAACAAAGAAAAATAATCAATAAGATACGGAAGGAATTATTATAGATCAATCAATTAAATAAATTATGTCTGATTGAATAAAATTGCATTAAAATTTAGAATAAACTATGTCAAAATAAATTAAATTACATTAGAATACACAAAATAACAAAAAAATACACAAAATTACATTGAAATACACAAAATTACATTAAAATACGTAAAATTACATTAAATTACATTAAAAAAACACAAAATTATTATTAATTACATTACATTAAATTGGAATAAGTTACATTAAATTAAATAGATGAGTAGTAAAATGTCTTGTCATTGATCTACGAGTTGGTGCAAAAGATGCTTCCGAAACTGAGCCAAGGTATTGGAGAAGATGTCAATGCTACTGGCACGAGAGTGACTCTCGTTATACGTTCTCATCATACGGTTCAGCGGCGCCGATCGTCCGAGGTTTGTTCGAGCAGCAAACGGCAAAAACAGATCCAATTTACGGTCGGGCCTGACTTGACAATTTCGGGGGACTGATAAGTTAATGTCATCCAGAAGTTTAGGTACATCAATCAAACCATTAACAATTTTGTATAACAAAATTTGGTCCATAGTTTTTCTGCGGTCTTCTAGGGTTGTTAATTTGAAGTGGTTTAACCTTTCAGGATAAGTAGCTGTATTAGGACAGCTGCCTGTCTTGTACCGCAGATACCTGGTAAAACCTCTTTGGACCCGTTCGATTCTGTTAATATGAACTCCATAACTAGGATTCCACACCTGCGATGAGTAGTCTAGCACACTCCTGACGAGGGTGACGTAGAGAAGTTTAAGAGCACGTACGGACTTAAAGTCATGGCAGACACGCTTCAGAAACCCTAACATTTTGGTAGCCTTCTTGACAATGTTGTCTATGTGTGGAATAAAAGTGAGCCGACTATCAAGGTACACACCCAGATCGCGAATCGTGTTAACTTTTTGAAGCGTTAGACCATTCAAAGAATATGAGGATTGAAATGTATTGCATTTCTTAGTGAAGGTTATGTGGTAACACTTTCCAGAATTAAGAGTCATCTTGTTCTTTATGCACCAATTCTGTACTGAGTTTAGATCCTCTTGTAGTAAAGATACGTCTCTAGCTGAGTTTATTCGTTTGTACAACTTTACATCATCTGCAAAAAGTGAACATTCACTGTGCTTGATGCAGTTCACGATGTCGTTAACGAATACTAAGAACAGAATCGGACCTAAATGAGACCCTTGTGGGACTCCAGAGGTTGAGTAATAGAAGGAAGATTGATGCCCCTTTACTACGACTTTTTGCTTTCTTTCAGTCAGGTAAGATTTAAACCACTGGAGAAGACGGCCAAATATGCCAATGCTTGAAAGCTTTTGAAGCAGTATCTTGTGGTCGACCTTGTCGAAGGCACTGCTGAAGTCTGTATATATGGAGTCAACTTGTGAACGAGAGTCAATAAGTCTGCCGAGGTCATTGACGTAAAGGGTCAAGTTAGTTGTGGTGGATCTTTGTGTGCAAAACCCGTGCTGTTGGGGAGCTAGCTCGGTTTTAAAGTGTGATGTTAGCAGAGGACACATCAGTGACTCAAAAACCTTTGAAAACACTGACAAAATTGATATTGGCCGATAATTTTTACAGTTTTCCTCTTCACCTTTTTTGTGGATCGGAACTAGCGTTCGGGAAGCTACGCGGTATCTTTTCGTCCAACATTCCACAGTGTCTCAAGACGAAAGTCTTTAACCAGTGCGTGTTGCCAGTGATGACATATGGCTCCGAAACGTGGTCGCTCACAATGGGCCTCATCAGAAGGCTTAAAGTCACCCAAAGAGCAATGGAAAGGGCTATGCTCGGAGTTTCCTAGCGTGATCGAATAAAAAATTAAGATATTCGCAGGAAAACTAAGGTTGCCGACATAGCACGAAGAATTGCCAAACTCAAGTGGCAATGGGCAGGGCACATTGCTCGCAGAACAGATGGCCGTTGATAAATGATAAATGATATTTATTTTGTAAATATAAATATCATTTATAATTTGTCGCGATGTGGCGACGCTTGGGGGAGGCCTATGTCCAACAGTGGACGTGTATCGGCTGAAATGATGATGATAATTATGACAATTGTATGTCTATGCAGGTCTGGTTCTACCGACCACTGTTTTATGTGAGGTATTTTTTATCGGAAGCGCATTTTTCAGTAGGTACTGAATTTTGTTTGTTTCAAATCTCAAACTCATAGTTAACATTAACTTGTATGTAATAATTATATTTCTCTAATATATAATTTATTTCAGTAGGGATAATTTATCTTTTAATTTATTTGTTTTACTAAGATACATTAATTATTTAATTATTTCACAGATTGTGTAAAAAGTAGAGTATCTATTCAACACGGGAATAAAGCTGTATTTGTCTTGGGCGGCTTCAATTCGTCACTTCACTCAGGTTTCTACACAAACTCCTTCGCAACGCTACGTAACCTTTATTTCATTCGGAATTCAACATGCCGCCCGCGACATACCTACTCGTAAAGACACTGCATTATCCTCTAGTCTCATAATCTACTATTAAAACATGTGTTTAACCTATTCGAGAGTCTGTTTCACTCGTTCAATTCTCAATTTTTTTTGCATTGACAAAATAAGTAGGTAATTCAAATAGGTTCTTTCTTGTTTGGATCATTATCATCATAATTATCATTTCAGCCGAAAGACGTCCAATAGTGGACATAGGCCCCAAGTGTCGCCACAGTGAACGGTCCTGTGCGTCTCGCATCCATCTATACCTCACTACGTCATCGGTCCACTTTTGGATCACTCGTATCTACCGAGATAAAAATAACCTGCTTTGTAGACTAATTCAAAAAAGTAAGCTTGAAGAGCGAGCGAAAGAAACTCAAAAATATTATAAAAAGTTACATTAGATACCAGAAATAATATAATATAATAATAATATATTCCACAACTATCACACAACGCCGTCTAGTCCCAAGCTAAGCAAAGCTTGTGTTATGGGTACTAGACAACTGATAAACATACTTATATATTTCAAAATACATTCATATAAATACATATTATAGATAAATTACACCCAGACACAGAACAAATGATTATGCTCATCACATAAACATTTGTCCTGGGTGGGAATCGAACCCACGACCTCCGGCATAGCAGTCAGGGTCACTAACCACTAGATCAACAGGCCAGTCTAAATGTACATAGATACTAGAAATCCCCAAGATTTAAAACAGCAAATATGAAAAGCTTGAGAAACTATTAATAAGATATAATAGCGATTCGCCCTCGCTTTGCACGGGCGTTAGAAGTCTGAAATTGTTGGAAGTTTTCTTTATTATACGACTTTATACATGTATTCCTCACGAATCACTCTGTAATTTGGTGTAAACCGCATAAAAATCCGTTCAGTACTTTTTGAGTTCTTCGCGTTCGGACAAACAGATAGATGCAGTGGGGAGACTATTTTTAGGGTTCCGTAGCCAAATGGCAAAAAACGGAACCCTTATAGATTCGTCATGTCTGTCTGTCTGTCTGTCTGTCTGTCCGTCCGTATGTCACAGCCACTTTTTTCCGAAACTATAACAGAACAGCTATACTGTTGAAACTTGGTAAGTAGATGTATTCTGGAAACCGCATTAACATTTTCACACAAAAATAGAAAAAAAGTAATAAATTTTGGGGGTCGCCATACTTAGAACTGAAACTCAAAATTTTTTTTTTCGTCATACCCATACGTGTGGGATATCTATAGATAGGTCTTCAAAAATGATATTGAGGTTTCTAATAACATATTTTTCTAAATTGAATAGTTTACGCGAGAGACACTTCCAAAGTAGTAAAATGTGTGTCCCCCCCCCCTGTAACTTCTAAAGTAAGAGAATGATAAAACTAAAAAAAATATATGATATACATTACCATGCAAACTACCAACGAAAATTGGTTTGAACGAGATCTAGCACGTAGTTTTTTTTTAATACGTCATAAACCTAAAAAAATTACACTATTATTAAAACATCGCTCAAAGTTACAAATAACTACAAGAACTTTTATATTATGTCACTTGCTGCTACGGAACCCTCCATGGGCGAGTCCGACTCGCACTTGGCCGGTTTTTGTACCTAATACGGAAGAATATATTTTATAATTAGCATAGTATCCGCTGGTTCGATTTATAAACGTAAGTAGGTAAGCACGCTTCAAGTTCAAACATTAACGAAAACGAACCACAACATTACTAAAATACAAAAAGTCCCCCCCCCCGGCCCCCCACTGCGGCCTCGCTCCACTCCACAACAACTATCAATGTAATTGGAGGACCGCGGGCAGCTCTTTACCCGCTTAACTTTTCGATTTACATTCAAAACGGTCTTTTAAAAAACCCAACTCAATAACTACGAGTCTAAACCCTTGGCCGATGCGTACTTTACGAGTCGTTCGGCTGTAAACTTGGCGTCTCGCTGCGATTGGCGCGCGCGGCCGGGGAGGAGCCCGCAGACCACGCCCGGCGCCGCCGCGCATGCTAAACGCGATTTAAACCCCGTTTAAGCGGTATTTTGGTCCAAAACCACAAGAAAATGTATGTAACATCGGTTAGGGGTAGGGCGTAGCTAAATGAAAAGATTTTCGCGATTCAACGACTATTTTGCGAATATGGCGGACAGTAATGTCGAATGCGCGGGAAAGTGCACGTTGTTTAGAAGTTACTTTTGATTATTTTATCAAGGGTCTATGGTTTTGAACTTTGGAAAATGTGTTGCCATAATTAAAATATATTTGAAATGAACAAATACTAGAAAGTTTGAGTTTGATCAGCATTTGACGTTATGTGATTTTGAACCACCAACAAAGTGTTGGGATATTTGTTTTAAATATTTATAAAAGTGATATAAAAATGGATTCGCGGATGCAGGACAGTCACAAGTCGTTTTTAATAAAAGATCTGCTCGGAGATGTGTTGCGCCCGGGAGCGGCGGCTGTGCTAGGTATGTCTGTAAAAGTTTGATTAAATAATCGTATTTATTTATGCGTGAAAAAAATAGTATCGATAAGAAAAATTAAATATCTTTGTATGGTTGATTGATATGCTGACACAGTTTTAATGTCTTTATGGTGTGATGGATTTAATTAATAAATAATTCCAAACTAATGTATAGTTCGTGCATGGAGAGTGATCTGAATTCTGAATTTTAAATAAAATTAGTTAGATCGAGGACGCCAAAATGTTATTTTATGTCATTAACGAAAAATTGAAAATTCATTCATTCGTGAAAATATCAGTGCAGAACGTGTTTTTGTATTAAACAGTTAGAAATTAAATGAATTACATACGCTTAATTAAACTAACAGCAATAAAAAAAAATTAAGCTAGCTAATATTTGTTTGGGCTACAGATAGTTGTTCCGGGTCTCGATGTCTTATTTATGCGAGTTTACATGTTTGTGAACGCGCCCGCGATACAAGAGTAAATGTGTGAAGTGTGGGCGACGGCTATTTAAGAGTGAAAGCGCATACATAATTTATTATAACTGTTATGTCCGAAACAAAATGAGCTTTAACTTTTATGAGTTTTATAAAAACTTGTACATAATACACTCTGTTTCAAGCGTAGCAGCTCGTGTAGTCGCGTAGCGGTTTCGTAGCACCCGCGTAGCATCCGCGTAGCAGCGGTTACAGAGCGCGTTAGATTAGAATTTTTCCTATGTTTAAGGGCCAAGCGCCCGAAAAGTGCCATAAAACAGTGATTTTCTGAGGCCTACTCCTCCGTAACGGCTAGGTCAATTGGTTTGAAAAAAATATATGTTTATTATAGATTCATGAACAATAATATCAACATTTGATTTTTTCGTGCAATTAATACTTTTGTCAAAAAAAAATATTTGGCAATTTCGCAACTTTTCCCTACTCCTTCGAAACGGCTTGGACCTTTAGAAACATTTTTACACATAAAAATTGGTGGTTAAATATTCTTCAAAGTGAACATTGCATATGTAAATCAATCAATATCTCGCAGAGAAAATGGATTTAAAGCGCTTTCCGGGCGCTGCTGGCCGCAAATAAATGCACAGATTTGCGTACTGCCGCCTAGGCGAGTGCGAGAGTTGCGTTCACATAATTTCGGCTAGATGGTTCAAGGGACTATACGCCTTAAGGGCCAAGCGCCCGAAAAGTGCCATAAAACAGTGATTTTCTGAGGCCTACTCCTCCGTAACGGCTAGGTCAATTGGTTTGAAAAAAATATATGTTTATTATAAATTCATGAACAATAATATCAACATTTGATTTTTTCGTGCAATTAATACTTTGTCAAAAAAAAAATATATAGCAATTTCGCAACTTTTCGCAACTTACGCCTTAAGGCTTATAGTCCTTTGAACCATCTGGCCAAAATTATGTGGACGCAACTCTCGCACCCGCCTAGACGGCAGTACGCAAACCTGTGCATTCATTTGCGGCCAACAGTGCCCAGAAAGCGCGCGGCTGACTTTAAAATCCATTTTCTTTGCAAAATATTGATTGATTTACATACGCAATGTTCACTTTGAAGAATATTTAACCACCCATGTTGAAAAAGTTGCGTAAAGTTGCGAAATTGCTAAATATTTTTTTTAGAAAAAAGTATTAATAGCACGAAAAAAAAATCAAATCTTGAGGCCCAAGTGCCCGAAAAGTGCCATAAAACAGTGACTTTCTGAAGCCTACTCCTCGGTAACGGCCAGGTTAATAGGTTTGAAAAAAATATATGTTTATTATAGATTCATGAACGACATTATCAACATTTGATTTTTTCGTGCTATTAATACTTTTGTCTAAAAAAAACATTTAGCAATTTCGCAACTTTTCGCAACTTTTGCCTACTCCTTCGAAACGGCTTGGATCTTTAGAAACATTTTTACACATAAAAATTGGTGGTTAAGTATTCTTCAAAGTGAACATTGCATATGTAAATCAATCAATATTTCGCAAAGAAAATGGATTTAAAGGTCAGCCGCGCGCTTTCCAGGCATTGTTGCCGCAAATAAATGCACAGATTTGCGCACTGCCGCCTAGGCGGGTGCGAGCGGTGCGTCCACATAATTTTGGCCAGATGGTTCAAGGGACTATAAGCCTTAAGGTTTAATAAGTGGAAGAATTGTGAGCATGTATTTTATATTGTTCTTGATACCTGAATTGATTTAATAATGGAACCGTTCGATTAATACATTAAATGATACTGCTTCTATTCCCAGTTAACTCTTTGAATGTCGTAATTAGAGACACAATAGAAAGACAATTACCTTATGTCGGACTGTGTAACTTAAGACATTCGAAAGGTTAACCCTGATATTTAGTAGCGTCTTCTTTTGCGTCTTTTTAGGTAATTATTCGATCCTAACACATTTGGAGACAATCGGTATTGATTATCAAAATTTACGAATTCAACTAAGTAAATCTATATAGATAGTTCCCTTTGAACTATTTTAAAATTACGAGTGTAAATAGTCCGCCAAATGAAAAATAATCATTATCAAGTTACGAAGAACACACTCGTAATGTAATAAAATAATAATTGATTTGAGAATCGTCGGTTAAGGTACAAAAGTACTTTCCTCAACGGAGGAACCCTGAAAGAATTTTGTTTTATTTTTTAAGAAGACTACAGGACTTACAGCGGAGTCACTCTCGGGCTACATACAAAAGACAAAGTGTCTTTGCGCGTCTTTCTTAGCATAGTCGGCTTTATGATGTTCCCACTGTTGGGACTCAGGCCTCCTCTGTAGGAGAGGGAGTGGGCCGTAATCCACCACGTGGGCCCAGTGCGGGTTGGTAGATGTCACATGTCTTCGAATTTTTTGGTTCACATCATGAGGTTGGAAAACATCATGAGGAAACCGACATTAGGACATGAGGAAACTGACATGTCCTAATGTCGGTCTCCTCACGATGTTTTCCTTCACTGTTTTGAGAGCAGTGGTGATGAAATAAATTACACAAAGTAATGCGCCTGATTGGGTTTGAACTCGCGTCTCTTTCTTGCTGCTTTCAAATAAGAAGCATTTTAGCAACTTACTAAAAATCTTCAGATTTAATTTTTAAATTAAGACACTATAACGGTAAGCCTTTGCTCAAATAATCTGACAAACAATCAGAATAATGGAATGATATTAGTCAGGTTTTTAATCAATAAAAGTAATATTAATATCTTCCGAATTTTTTCCCTCGTGGTGACCGAGTTAGATGACGGCCTTTAAGGCCCAAGCGCCCGAAAAGTGCCATAAAACAGTGACTTTCTGAAGCCTACTCCTCGGTAACGGCCAGATTAATAGGTTTGAAAAAAATATATGTTTATTATAGATTCATGAACAACATTCTATTTTTTCGTGCTATTAATACTTTTGTCTAAAAAAAATATTTAGCAATTTCGCAACTTTTCTCTACTCCTTCGAAACGGCTTGGATCTTTAGAAGCATTTTTACACATAAAAATTGGTGGTTAAATATTCTTCAAAGTGAACATAGCATATTTAAATCAATCAATATTTCGCAAAGAAAATGGATTAAAAAGTCAGCCGCGCGCTTTCCGTGCGCTGCGGGCCGCAAATAAATGCACAGATTTGCGTATTGTCGCCTAAGCGGGTGCGAGAGTTGCGTCCACATAATTTCGGCCAGGACACCGCCACGATGACTAGAGGACACCGCATTCCTCGCATGCGTATGATGGCGTCCACCGTGGAGCGCCCCCTGTGGAAACCAGACTGGTTATATGCTTATACTGGTTATGCACCAACCACTCGACCAACGAGGCAGTCTGCAAAGCTTACGGTTCGGAGCGGAGGACCTTTTCCCTCTTCTGTCAGAGTTTTACTGACTAAATGATATATGATATTTATTTTGCAAATAGGTTTAAAAAACACTTTTACACGTCAAATTTTTTTTCGTCAGTTTAAGCTAGATGAGGCCGGTCTTTCCTGTCTAAAACCACACGGTGTTCTTCATTTACCTTTGGCCGGCGGGCTGGACCTGGAGTGCTTGCACATTTAATGTCACTTCCCCGGTCAAGTCAAGCAACATGAATGTATGCAAAACCTGTCATCTTCTTCATGCAAAACAGCTGTCACCCTCAGCCACTGCGTACGACTGAAACTCACCGACAGACCGTCTCATGCTGTCTCGAGCCTTTCACTTCCATTCAGGCGGCAGATACCCCAAGTCTATGTCTGATACCAGCAGGCCACGCCCTAAGTTTACTGGGTAACGTCTCGCGTCTACAACGGATAGGAAGGGAGGTTTGGTTCTTCCATTCCCTTTCTTTTCTTTTCTGACTATCATTTCTTGTAGTCGCACGCGCTCTGGCCTGTGATTGTAGACAAGATCACACTTGAAAGCGAGGGATTACGACTCAGCACGGCCTAATAATAATAATTATTATTATTATGTTGATATAGCGGTCCCTCATGACGAGAACCTCGTGAAAGCTGAGAAAGATAAACAAACTAAATATCTTGACTTGGCTCACGAGGTTGTCGACATGTGGGAAGTGAATAGAGCAATCATTGTGCCGATAGTCGTGACGGCCAATGGCTTAATAGCCAAGAGCCTCGACCAACATCTACGGAGGCTCTCGTTAGGCAGTTGGATCAAGGGCTTGATCCAGAAGGCAGTACTCCTAGACACGGCGCGTATTGTCCGGAGGTTCCTCTCTCAGGAGCCCTGACCGCCGGCAGCTTGGACCCTGTTCCCGATGCCGGTGGGCTACTATTTTTTTATATTTTTAAATGTTTTTTTTGAAGAAATATTTAAAAATATGATAAATATGTATATAATAATAAATGAATGGAATAATAATAATAAAAGTAGCCGTTCTTCAAGAGTGTGTTACATTGTGTAATCGAGCCTGTTGCTACTATGATGGCAAGCGTGTGTCGGCACCCGGCCTTTGCGGTACAAGTTCTATCCGAACTGTGTCAGCCCGAAGGTAAGGGCGCCATACTGTTTTTATAGCTACTTTCTGGCAATGGACGAGTCTCCTTGTCGGTCTAACACCGTGACATTTGAAGGTTCTTGGCGTGTGGAGATCCAACGCCGGGACGTAACTCCGCTGCGGTTCCCCTTGTAAGTTAAAAGCCAACCCTTTTTACCTTTTAACTTTGAAATTGGATCAGGTCGATATGCACGAATTATAATTAATATTACTTTAGGCTCACAACTACAACACATGAATTTTGTAACCTCTAGTTTTAGGGTAGGTAGTTATGCAGATATGTACTACGTTGGGAAGAGGCTAGGTCCCAGAATAGACCAGTAGTATGAAGATAGTGAATGTAACATAATCGTATTATTACCAGGCTACGTGTCTAAGTGTGTGCGGCGCGACGCTAATAAGCCGCCATTTCGAGCGCGAGTGCCGCGCGCCCTGCACTCGCATACATTAGCGTGAGTCGGCCATGTTAGGCCGCGTTAGCTGCGGTGCATGCATTACCAACTAATAAACCATCTCGACGGAATAATTAGCCATGTTTAATGAATGTTTCATGTGTCTCCTGCCATTTGCGCGACGTGCTCGTGACGAGAGGGGCAATCAAGGAATACTAGTAACGAGGTCTCTACATATTGTTGAATTTATTTACATTTTTAATCCGGTTTCTTGTTTTGTTTGAGGTATCTAATTATCTAATAAGTGTAGAAGTTAGACATTTCTGCGGCGCAGCTAGACATTATATGTAATTATTGAAACAGACGCGATTTCGGTAAAATGGAGCTGAGAATTATTCTAATATTGATTACCATAACGAAGCATACCGAGAAGGCTGACTCGATACATTCGCTACCAAATACTGGAAAACACGATAATATGTTACATCCGCGTTCTAATGGAACTCAAAGGAACTTAAAGCGACTGAAGACTTAATTATACCTACTTTCTAAACTTGACACAGATTGACACTGGATAACTAAATGCACAAACCTTGGGAAGCCAAAATAAAAAAAAAACTGGGCAAGTGCGAGTCGGATTCGCGCCCTGAGGCAAACTATAGTACCCATGTAAATAGTTAAATTCCCGAGTGGAGTCTCGTAGATTTTTCCGAATACCATTTTTTTTTGTTGTGGCGTAACAACTAATTTAGAGTTTTCAGATTTATTCCTATACCTGTGCTATAAAACCTTGCTTTATGCCAAATTTCAGGAGTCTAGGTCAGCGGGAAGTACCTACCTACCCTATGAATTTTGATTTTCACGGGAGTATCGAAATATAGGATTTTTGCGACATAAACGCCTGTATCTTTTTTGTGGTTAACTTAGAAAATTGTTTTTTTCACAACCTCAAGGGATCGCAGACTTGAGTATACAGTTTTAATTTCAACTCGATACAATCACGCGTTCTCGAGATAAAGGGTCTTGACAGACAGACGGCCGACAAAGGAACCGTAATTTCCTTTTGAGGTATAGAACCCTAAAAACACATTGTTGCAAGAAGAATCGCGAAAGAGTTTTTAAGAAATAATGCACTAGGTAAACTAATGGTCATGTTACACTTTAAAGCCAGATGAAACTGACCGTTTTTTTGCGTTATAAAATTGTGTTTAAAACATTGAGAGGAACGTGCCGATTCTACATTTCTTCAAATCCCGCGACGTGAGGCTCTGCCGAGCACCCTCGTGACAAAACTATTCTTTTTAAAAGTTGATCGACTGCTAACAACCACTTTTGACCACTTCGCTGATACAAAGTGTGGGTGAGAAATGACCAGTAATTCACGTAGCAACGAATCAGTCAGTATTTGGAAGTTAAATATAGGTAACTAGTGTTTTTTTTTTTTCGTGGTGGGAAAATCATCTAATGACATCCCCCGCTCTTGGGCGGAGCGGGAAATAGTGTCAGACTCTTACTGACTAAAAACTCACTCCTGTTCCTTCGTTGCCTTCGTACCGGGGCTTGAGCTATGTTTCGAATTAACCCTGGCCCCAGTAGGCTTCGACCCAGCTGGGCCTCTGCTGTTGCTGATAGCTCCATGAGGCGCGCGGGAACAGTGCGCGCCGTCGACGATTTGGGCTCAGTCCGGACAGTTACCGGACGGTCGGACAGCGAGCTACCCATTGCTTGCTGTCCGCAAGCAACGTGAAAATACGTGCCCGTTATTATGTGGTGACGCACTGGGCGTCGGGAATCGCACAGGGTTCCTCCCGCCAACGTAGGCGCGGTTTTGCGGACGACGAGCAAAAGGTAGGCCGCCGTCCGCTCATCATATACTCTTCGAGAAAAAAAAAAAAAAAAATAAATAAATAAAGGCAATTTTGTTAAAAAGTAAAATTTTGTTAAAGGATTAAGCATGTAATATTTATTGTACACATACTGAAACCTACTCATAATTTTACTGTATATGTGTTGCTTTGTCAATAAATTGATTGTAAACGAGCGTTTCTCGCCATCAAACTATAAAGTTTGGCGAGTTAAAAAAATATGTTAAACAATTGTTAAAAGTTATGAGAGAAAAAAAAAAATATATATATATGGACCGAGAGCGACTCGTCGACGACTTGTTGTGTTCCACGCATGCCTCAAAGAGATGTAAGTAAGCTGAAGCCCTGAAGCCTGCAATGGCCATGGGATTGTTTGTGAAAAGGATGTACTATGTTATGGTCCTGGAAAGCAAAAGGCAACTGAAGAAATATAGGTGTGATTTTAATTAGGTTTATTTTTTTAGCAAGTAAAAGCCTGACACTTCCTTCCACTCCAATCTAGAGCCGGAAAACTTACGTCTGAAGAAGAAAAGCGATGATGAAATGGAGATTAGTCAAGCTCGTCTCGCCAAGAGTAATGCGCCACCAATCTCGTTTCAATCGGTAGCCAACCTTCTGAAGATTCCGTCATGGCCAGTAGTGAACAGCTTAGGAGATAATATTAAACTTTACCATGTAGTATAAACAATAGGCTAGTGGCCGTAAAAAATGTAATTAGTCCGTCTTTTAGATTATTCAAAAATAAGGGACCCGTATTTTTTTATTTGTAAGTTAAACCAAAAATGACAAAGATATAGCCCATTAAAGTTACGTGTAACGCCATGGCGCGCCGTGCTACATTTTTTCGCACGGGGTGACGTCACACGTAACTTTAATGGGCCATATCTTTGTAATTATTTGTTTAATCGAGAAAAGAAAAAATACGTGTCCAATATTTTTTTTATAATTTAAAATACGGACTTAATAAAATGTAATTACACTTCTGGACACATCTATTGGCCCACCTTGTATTTTCAGTTTCGTTTGGTCCTAGCTAAAATTTTATATTAGGTCGAGCAAAAAGTTTTTATGCAGTTTTGAACCTGGCACATTCACAATTTCATTAAATAGTCTTTTTTTTGAATTTCGAACACAGAATTTAAAGAAACAAGAGACAATTTGGAGCCTGTTTGTTGATATCAAACAATCGAATACTAAGAAAACTTGGTTTTATTGGTTTACTTGGATTTAATTCTTGAAAAAGTGATTGATATCTTTGGTTTTGCAACAAACATTACTTATTCTTAACATTAAGGTGAGGTTCTATCAATAATCTATGGATACTTCACCTGAAGTCGCCGCCCAAGCTGTGGCACTTATTCAGGCCGGACACAGCCAAAGAAACGTGAGTGCTCAACTTAATTTAAGTCGATCTGCGGTCCGAAATGTTTATCGGAGGTACCTAGAGACTGGCGGCTTTGTTCGTCGCCAAGGAAGGCCACGATCTCGGGTCACAACTGAAAGGCAGGATCGATTCATCGTGACGACCAGCTTGAGAAATCGTCACCTTACCTCCATTGAGACACAAAACCAACTTCGCGACTTCCACGGAGTATCTGTGAGCGCTCGAACTGTTCGGAGAAGGTTAAAAGAACGCGATATGGTACCACACAAGCCAGCTAATGGGCCCAAACTAACGCGAGCCCACCGAATAGCGCGCCTTCATTTCGCACGCAGTCATTTAAATTGGACACAGCAAGATTGGAGCCGTGTACTCTTTTCTGATGAGTCTAAAATTGTGTTACATGGCAATGATGGAAGGAAGAAGGTCTACCGACGTAAGGGAGAGCGTTTCGCACAATGCTGCTTTGAAGAGAGGGTTGCTTATGGCGGTGGCTCATGGACTGTCTGGGGCGGTATATCCGCGAGCGGCAAAACTCAACTTGAGGTTGTTACAGGACCACGGCTGCCAACATTAAATGCTGAAAGGTACATTCGTGAGTGCTTAGAACCTCACGTGATACCATACGCGGACTATGTGGGCCCAAATTTCCTTTTTATGCATGATAATGCAAGAGCCCATGCGGCCGGCATCGTCAGGGAATATCTTCGGGATGTGAACATCACAGTTATGGACTGGCCAGCCAGAAGCCCAGACATGAACCCCATTGAGCACATGTGGGACGAGCTAAAAAGACGTGTTAGGGCTCGTCAGCCAGTTGCCCAGACGATGCAGGAGTTGAAAACTGCCATAGAAGAGGAATGGGAGATGATCCCTCAAAATTTCATAGAGCGGTTGATAAACCTATGCCTAATCGTATGAGAGCTGTGGTAGATGCCCATGGAGGCAACACGCGTTATTAAATTAAACCTTTATTTGATAAAACATGTTTTTTATTCAAAAATCAATTGCCTTTAACAAGGCGCATATCCGACTTGTTAGGCGTAGCTCCATGTCGTATGGTATTCTGAATTCAAATTTAAAACAATACGATCGAAAAAGATGGTAAAATGTATCAGGTTTAAAACTGCATCAACAGTTTTTGTTCAATCTAGCAATCATATTTCGGTAGGGGCCATCGAAACCTAAACTCTAAGGTGGGCCAATAGATGTGTCCAGAAGTGTATTTTGACCTTGGAAACTACCCTATTGTGATAGAGAATTAATAAATCACCTCTTATTTACTCACCTTATTTTTATTATATTTATTCTGATTTCTGACTCCGAAACGGCGAACGCGGCGGCGTAGGTTAGAGGGCTAAGGCGGAAGTGAAGCGGACTAGCGGAGCGCTTTAGCCTTCGTGGTTATTTTTTTTTAAACCACCCAATATGCGGCTGATGTAGTAGACTGCTAGTGGCTAAGATAGTATCATTCAGAAGCTCATTAATTGTTTACTTAGTAATTTAGAAGGTAATACAGATTTTTAGAGGCGAATACTGCTACAAAAATAATTCTTTTAAATTAGTATACATTAAAAAGAGCATTGTTTCTGAAAATGATTTCATAAGTCCTTCGTAATCACATTAAATATGTATTACTTCATAGCAATCAACGCTAAGACAACGTCGGACAATGCCGTTGCATATGCTCTTCAGCGCAGCACGGCGCCACTCACCGGCGCACGCGACCGCCACGCGCCGCGGTCGAGGGCCGATTGACTCCGCGCTTCTCTATTCAAAGTTCAAATTAACGACTTTTAATTTGTTTTGTCCAATCAAATTCGAGCTTTGTTCGTTTTGTTTATTGAGTATTTTATTAGAACTGAGAGGTGGTATTTGTAATCTGTGTAAGTAATTTTTGATTGCTGGAATATTATCAATTGTATCAATCATATTTTTAATTCTAGATGCGCTATTCTTAGTTATTATTATTATAAATTGTTGGTTAAATCAATTAATTAGACCTACTATTACAAAACGAGACGTTTCTTTGAGGCTCCGCTCACCACTTCGAAGGATGAGACTTGCTTGACACTTTTTGGTCAGGTTACTAGTCAGTCAGTAGTGGAATAAATGCTGTAGAAGTGCCCTCCTAGCTAAGTAGACTATAATGTATGTGGTGTGACTTTGAATGATAGATTGAAGAATGAGACAAAGTGGTCGTTTAAAACAAGTGAAGAAAATTGTTATTTCAATATTACAAACAGACACTCCAATTTTATATATATGTACAGAGTATAGATGTATAGATGAAGTAGATGAAGAAAAGAATGAAATGTGACTTAAAAAAAGGTATTTGCAAGACAGACGTGAGTGCAAAAGCCGCCAGTAGTGCCGTCCTAGAACGGACATGCACGACCCTTATTGTTGTATCCGCCATCACCGCGCGTGTTTGTTAGACCCGATGTACGTATGAACGTAATAAAAATGAGAGAAGTATTTAAGGATCTACCAGTTGAGTTTCTGTAGTATCTTTAGTATATGTGTATAAGTAGGCGTCTGTTTTTATTATTTACTAGCGACCCAACCAAGAAATCTTTTGGCTTTTCTCTACCAAGCACTAAGCATGTTTATTACATTTAAACCCTCCTCATGAATCACTTTGTCCATTAGTAAAAACCGTTCACACAGTCAGACAGACGGCGAAGGGGACTTTGTTTTATAATAATATGTGAGGATGCCATGCTCCAGTAAGACACTGGAGGCAAATAAACTATAAAGCACCCTTTTTCAGTGGCAGTCGCATTACACAAGCTGCTTGAGCTGAACGTCAAGGTCTTGGCTCAAGAGTCATAGATTTTATTAACATCTAAATAGCGCAGAAAGAATCCCAAATTTTTATTTGTTAATTTTGATTGAGCAAACCAAAGTTTCCGCTAAGAGTTACAAGATAAATTATGTAAATCAAGGTTCTTATTATTACGTGATATCTTTTTATAGGCAATTTTCTTTACTTCATGATATTACATTTAAGTAAATAAGAATGATTAACATACATTATCGGTACTGACATCGTGAAACATCGTTGATAAATCAGTGACTATTGACATTAAATTGGTCTCTTTATGTCTCCAATAAGCTTTATTATGATCGCTATCAAAACGTCAGCTTTTCCTCACAGCAGGAAATATTATTATCTGTTTATTACGGATCATCTTTTAGAAATTCTTCGTGAAAAATTGGAATTATATTAAGTTTCATGGGAACTTTGTCTGGTATCATTGAAGTATACTTTAGGTAGCTTTAGATAGATATAGTTTTAACAGGAGCTTATGAATTAACAGGGTGAAATAATAGACGGCCTTATCGCCAATAGAAATCTTTAACAGGCAATTCATAACGTAAACTATTTCCCTATAGTTTGGTTGTAAAAGATTGAAGTGAAGAGGAGAGATGGTAAAGTTACCTAACCCAGTGTCCCACAAAGTGTGTGCCATGGCACACTGATGTACCGTGGTAATTAGTTGGTATGTCGGTTAATTATCTCTTAAGTTAATGGACACACGAAAAAAAATGTGGAACAACCTATGGACTGGGTTAAAAATCCATTCTCCGGGGCATTCCTTTTCGATACTGATTAACGAGCAGAAAGAATTGCTATAAACGATAACGGAAAACACATTAAAATTTTGAATTTTTACAAACTCGTTTAGAACATTTTTCGCTCCATGTGGTTCTCTGCTTTTTAAGGCTTTTAAGCCATCTGTTCAATTAGTATTTTTAATTTTTTACGAAAATGAGAACCAAAACAAGAACTCCGAAGATCGCCGAAAAGATGAGTGCGTTCTATTTTATGGTGTACCTCAAAAAAAATCCGATTTCCTAGATGAGCCTTGAACACAATTTGTTTGCGAAACACTAACATAACCTTTATGATTGATCGTACCGTGATGATAGGATCTCGTCATGTAAGCTAGGCAGTATCTGTTATTATTTGAATGGATTCTCGATAATAGTGCATAAAGTAATCAATATTTACAGTCATTAGACGACAATATTTTATCTTATATTATAAATTACTAGCTTTGGTTGCCCGCAGCTTCGCGCGCGTACAAAAAATATAGCCGATGTCACTCAGGAATAAAACAGGTTACTGTTAGTGAAGAAATTTTAGCAAACGGACCAGTACTTTCAGAGATTACTTCCTGTAAACAAAGAAATAAAAAAAAAACTTTACCTCTTTTTAATATTAGTGTATGTGAACTGTGATACTAAAAGATTCTGTAAACCTAGTACATTTGTACGCAGGTAGTTTGCAATGTTACGTTCAAGGAATCCTTTTTTTTTTGTTTTTATGGGAAATCATCAAATATCATCTCCCGCTCTATGTTGAGCGAGATGGAGTAATAATTACCAAACCCGTCAATTTAATACTGAAATTATAAAAGAATAGATACAAATTGAGATGTGATCCTCGGCCTCGTCTGGTTAGCAGTGATTGTCGTTATTATGAGCTCACATTGACGGGACAACCCTTACAATAACATTAATGATTGTACTGCGATTCAACCGACTTGATAGTTTCACTAGACTAAGACCAACTTCTTTTCTTTTACTGTGTTTCTAGATTCACCTTTTTTACTTATCCCGATCATTAAATAACTTCTTCTGCTTTTGATGGAGTCAGATTTTTACTGACTAAAACCTAGTGACCCTTCCGTTACCCTTTGCGTGAGCCAAGGCAACTTACTGCTTCATTGTCTATCACCTTAGGTACCTTTTTTTTTTTTTTTTTTATGGTGGGAAAAAATCATGCATTGACATCCCCCGCCCTTGGGCGGAGCGGGAGATAGTGTCAGACTCTTACTGACTAAAAGACCCACCCCGTTCCTTCTAGCCTTCATACCGGGGCTCGAGCGCCCTTTCGGATAACCCTGGCCCCAGTAGGCTTCGACCCGGCTGGGTCCCTGCTGTTGCTGACAACTCCTTGAGGCGCGCGGGAACAGTGCGCGCCGTCGACGACTTGGGCTTGGTCCGGACAGTTACCGGACGGCCGGACAGTGAGCTACCCATTGCTCACTGTCCGCAAGCCCGCGTCTACGTTGGCCGGAAATCGGGATCAGAATCCCGGCGACGGCGGCGGCGATAACGCCGTTGCCTGATGCGTTCGGCCTCCTCCTTTGCGAGCATTACTGCTTCGCAGAAGTCGGCGACCGCCTGCCACTCCTCCTCGCTCCGGACCATGGCCTCAACCAAGGCCCGGCGCGAGATCACCTTAGGTACCTCATGGTCTCACCATGAAATATGGACTCCTGATGGTGATACCTCGAGCGTACCGCGAGTCTATTAATGATAAAAATAAACATGGAAAATACGTGGGTTAGTAAGAGTTTTTGAAGATTCATTAGATCAAGTTAAAGATGAAGACCAAGTAGTGATTGCCGTGTAGTCATCCGTTGTATACCGATCTTGTTCGCAATTGTTGAAGCCCCATACAATATGTTAGCACTTTTACATCTGACGTATAACCGCTCTAGATATTTTATTATTTGTGTTATAATTACCTATGTATATTATTTTAATAGTGAGTGTGTGCGTGTCTGTCGATTATTCTATTTTAATAGTATATAGGCTTAGCTATTTATTTAAATAACAGAAGACTTACTGCATACTTACACGCAGTCGTATTTATACATAATATATTTCATTCCTTTACTGATCAAGTATCAAGACTAATCGTCGCCGATCGGAAGCCCCAGGGGTGTCGATGTTAAAGAGCACAGCGGGACATCGCTAATTTGTCACGCGTGCTATTTACATTGTCGTACGGGAGCTAAGGGGCTAAGGGTACGGGGCTCGGAGCACCCCGCGACATAATGGGCTCAAAACCGAAAATATTGTACCTGGGTAACTTTTGTTTATAAAGTGTATACAATACTGGTTTATAAATTAAGAAGAATATTTTCTGAAGTATGTTGGTCAGACTCTAGTCTGAAAATTTATCCAATGTCCAGTTACTTTCTTTTCTTTGGTCAGATAACTTTCGCAGAAGAAGACTCTAGGGTGGAGCGCGAGGGCGTGTCAGACTTCCTATAGTAGGCTTCGGCTCTGCTGGCCCCTACGATTTAACTGACATCACCTAGAGGCGCGCGTGCGCGTGACGGTTACCGGACGGCCGGATGGCGAGCTACCTATTGCTCGTCGTCCGCAAGTCAACGCCTTTATGTAGCTGGAAATCGGGATCGAGCCGCTGGAGTGTGATGAAGTCTGTTCCTTCTCTTGTGCATCGCCTCCTCCACTAGCATTACTACTTCGTAGCAGAAGGCGCGAGAGTTCGCCGCCGCCGATCCCTTGATCACTAGCATTACTATTACACATCTATCATGCGCTCTTTCATATGTCCTCTGGGCGGTTCACAATTTGGTGACATCCGGGCGTTTCATCCTTACGAATCATACATATCCGGTGAGAACCTGCGTCATGCGGAAGGTAAGGGCGCCGTGAGGTCTTTCCAGCCACTCATCAAAAAGGGAACCTCCATAATTATGGCGTGCGCATCGCAAGAGGAGATGACATACAGCATAAGGCCTAAACAAAGACATATTTATACAACCTTATTTTTAATATATGAAACCTGAAACACCTATTTAGTATTTTTATGTAAAGAATCTATGTATGTACAAAATTTCAGAACTGTATCATGAAAAATTTTAAAGTTATAAGCTTGGTTTGTCAGTAAAAATACAAGGTTATCGGGTCACCCAGGCGACTGAGGGGTTGTTTTGCACTTCCACACAGTTGTTTGCTGGCACCTAATGTCCACCATGACCTGCCGTGACCTGTGTTGTATTTAGTGTCAGTGGTGTTCAACTTGTGACCTTTATAAATATTCTTGAGATAAAATATAACATGGTGTAAAAACTATTGGAATCCATTCAGTTGCTGATTCTGAACAAATTATATTCAGGGTTCACAAAAACTAAAAATTATGATAAACTAGCTGTACCCGCGCGGCTTCGCTCCCGCTCTTCCCTACTTCAGCCTTCTATACCCTACTCTACCCTACTATACCCTACTCTACCCTACTCTACCCTACTCTACCCTACCCTACTCTACTCTACTCTACCCTACTCTACCCTACTCTACCCCACTCTACCCTACTCTATCCTACTCTACCCTACTCTACCCTACCCTACTCTACTCTACCCTACTCTACCCTCCTCTACCTTACTCAACCCTACTCTACCCTACTCTACCCTACTCTACCCTACTCTACCCTACCCTACCCTACCCTACTCTACCCTCCTCTACCTTACTCTACCCTTCACTACCCTACACTACCCTACTCTACCCTACTCTACCCTACACTACCCTAATTTTCATTTTTTTTCCATAAGAACCTTCTCCTCATAATAACGAACACAACAAAAAAAAAAATTAGCGAAATCGGTCCAGGCGTTGTTGAGTTATGCGCTTACCAACACATTTTGCGATTCATTTTTATATTATAGATAGGCCTAAATAATATATTACATCAGCATCAATTCGCATAATTCGCATTTTATTAAAAATAGGTTTTTTTTTTGCTTCAGAGTGTGACCGTTTTCGATTGCCATTTGCCATTTAAAACAAAATCAGAAACAATAATCTTAGGTTAAAGCTTATGCAGTCGTGCTACTCAGACGCGTTAAAATTACCTTTAAAGTTAAAAAAGAGAAAACCATATACACTTGAGAGCAAAAAAATCGCACATGGCTTGTAATTTCGTTTAATACTTTTTTTTTCTCAAATCTCAAGATATTGAGTACAAATTATTAAGCAAAATTAAAGCATACAAAGTTAGCTTTATAAAAACAAAAAATTAAGATCATTGACCTTCACGTAACTCACAATAACCAGCAGTATACCCAATTCCCCAAATTCACTCATTTGCATTTCACTACTTGCACCTTTACCTGGAGCTACAAAAAGGGTGCTGTTTTATAATTTTAATCAGTTTCCGTTAACGTGATAACGTCTCTATTAGAAACAGACGGATTTACTGGAAAAATATGGATACCACGCCCGCAGAAGCCGCTCAAGTTATTGCCTTGCCCAAAGCAGGCCACAATCAAAATGAAGTCGCTCGACAGCTAAATTTTACCTGCTTTCATGTTCGTCTGGTATGCCAGAGGTTTCAAGAGACCCGTGGGTATATTCGGCGACCAGGATATTGCCGGTGGCGCATAGGATCAAGGCGTGATTATCGCTTTTCTGTAATAAGTACTTTAAGAAATCGGCTGCTGAACACGATTGAACTGACACAAAAGCTTCAAGAAGTTTGCAATGTCAGTATAAGTCAGTGGATGATTAGGAAAAGACTGGGTAAAGCAGGCCTGACTACACATCACTCAGCAAATGGAACCAAATTGACCACAGCTCACCGACAAGCCCGGCAATAATTTGCCACGAAACACTTAAATTGGATGTATGCCTAATGGCAGGCTGTTGTGTTTTCTGATAAGTGCAGAATGACTTAGATGACCATAATGGATGCTGTAGGATGTACTGAAGGTCATCAGTGCAATTTTAACAATGCTCCATAAGCGCAAAAGTGGGTTTTGGAGGCGAATTAGGGTGGCATAATGTTGGACACTAAAACTGACATTGTACTCATCACTGGGCCATTACTGGCCTGATATCGAGAGGGTTGACGGCTTTATGATACATCAAAAAAATGCTTGAAGAATATGTGAAGCCACTTATGTGGCTTATGGAAGATTTTTTTTCCTTAATGCAGAACAATACCAGATCGCATGTCGCTAGAACAGTTTGCGACTAAATACATATAAGACGTTGGAATCATTGCGATAGAGAGGCCAGTTCTTAGTTCTGATCTTAATCTAATTGAGCATATCTGGAATGATCTTGAAAGAAGACTTAGTGCAGAAAGCCTGACTCTCCACGCCTCCAAGAGCTTCAATTTGTCATTGACGAGAAGTGGGACGTTGTACCCTAAGATTTCATGGTAAAATTAATACGGCTGATGAAAAATTGAGTAACAGCTGTAAATAAGGCTAAGGAAGGTAATACACTTTATTAACAAACAGGATGACCAAGAATTTTAAGTTTGACTCTCATTGTTCCTTAAGTGAAATTTGGTCATTTTTCCCATTTCTTGGTTTTTGTGCTCTAAACCCTATCAAGGATATTTTTTTACACTGTATTTCATATCATTAGAAAGTTAATTAAATAGGCTTTCAAATAGTGTACGACATGTTTTCAATAACTATTCACATTCATGACAAAAACTGCCGTAACAAAAAGAGTTATGATGTGCGATTTTTTTGCTCTCGAGTGTATTATCTATATCCGTTGCATGGTTTACAACGATTTAGCACACAAACAGAAAGATAGCCTCGGAAAGCGACTTTTTTTCATACTATGATAATGATTTTAAGTACCTTGTTCGATGAATAGATGGGACCGAAAGGTTCTGGAGTAGCGGCCTCGTTGTGGAAGTTGCAAATGTCCTAAGGCGGATTTATGACCTGGAGAAGGTCATGGCAATCCGATGGATGTGGGACGCACAGAACCGGTCGTTGTGGCGACACTTGAGGGAAGCGTATGACTAACAGTGGACGTCAATCAGCTGAAATAATGAAGTACGTATCTTTTATATTTAGGCAGTAAATCCTTCTTGGTGCATGGAATGAAAGTACTTAGTACTAGACAAAGTCTTAGATGCAGTCACTTAAAAATGTTTGGTCGCAAACAATTGCACTGTACTACGTTTTTAGGGTTCCGTATCTCAAAAGGAAAAAACGGAACCCTTATAGAATCACTTTGTGTTGTCTATCTGTCTGTCAAGACCTTTTATCTCGGGAACGCGTGGAGGTATCGAGTTGAAATTAAAATTATATACTCAGGTCTGTGGTCCCTTAAAGCTGTGAAAAAATCAAACTTCTGAGTTAGTGAAAAAAAAAAAGATACGGCCGTTTATGTTGCAAAAAACGTATATTTCGACACATAAGGAAATCAAAATTCATAGGGTACTTCTCTTTGAACTAGAATCTTGAAATTTGGCATGAAGCAAAGTCGCAAAGCACAAGTATAGGAAAACATCTGAAGACTGAAAAGTAGTTAAGTATGTCACAAAAAATAGTACATTTTGATACAAGTGGGGAAAGTTTGTCATTGCAACCGAGGCGAAATTCACCCGAGCCGTATAGGCGAGGGTGTTATGGAGCCGAGTACTGCAGTAAAAAATCTCCACGTGTATCAAACGACGTTTTGCAATACACTTACGAAGAAATACTTTCTCTGAAAATTACAACGCATTTTTGTTATTATTATTATTATTCTTTATTGTACACAAAAAAAAATACAAACAAAACAAACAGGACATTAGATATGAGTACATAGGCGAGCTTAACCCACAACTGGGTTTTCTTACAGCAAACCATGTGATTTAAAATGAAATTTTGTGTTTGAGGAACTTTGTAAATGTCAACAAAAGGGGGGAAAAAAAAGACATATAAATTGAATTTAACATAAGACCAAAAATATACTAAACAGACATATACCGCACACTATACATATGCATAATATATACAATAAAAAAATACTTATATACATACATATTTTTAGGTCATGTTGACAGGAAATGTTCCTTAATTTTTCTCCTGAAAACTTCCAACGAAGGGCTAGCCCTCAATGTATGCGGAAGAGAATTCCAGAGACGCACAGCGTTAACGGTAAAAGATCCACTGTACCGACTTGAAGAGTGAGGAGGGAAACGAAGAAGAAGAGAGTATGAAGATCGACAAGGTTTTCCTCTCGGAACAAGATACTCAAAGCGTTCCCGAAGTTTGTTCATTTTATACCTACTAAAGAAAATTTTCTAAAGTTGCCATTCATTTTAGTTTTGGTTTAGATGGCAGTAGACTATCGGCAGTATTTATTTATATATTCTTTATTGCAAATCAAGATAAAAAAAATACAAAAAGAAACCATATAATAAAAAACACAATTGGCGGCCTTATCGCACTAGGCGATTTCTTCCAGGCAACCTAGAATGGACAGAGACTGTTTGGCACAAAATGGGGTTACACTTAGTGCAAATATAAAAGTTAACAAAACTTAATAAATCCTTAATATTAAAATAAATACATACAAAATATGTTTAAGTGAAGAAACGAAGCCATGATCACAGTGTCAAGTAATGATCCTTCACAAGCTTTTTCAATACAGGCAGTGTTTGCGCACGCTTTAATAACAGTATTTTTATATCCAGCGGTGGCGGTGCCATGTAAAGAATTCTCTTCAAATCTTAAATTCAATTTTTTTTTCACAAATAACACAAATAAAAAATAGTATTTAATAAACTTTTTTCTCTATATATTTAAAAGATAATTGTAAATTTGTTAATAATAACGAATTATTGTGTAAATAATCTTATTTATTCATGATATTCTGTTCGTATACACAATTTTAGTTTTCATTAAATATTAAAACCTTAAAAATATCCGACTCTTTGCTTTATAAAAAAAAAATTATCACGGTTGACCGTGACGAAACAGGAATGGAAAAAGCCCTTAAATTAAATAAAACACGAGGGTGATAAACATGCCATGTTGAACCTATTCGTAGTGCGATAAAAGCCAGTTTTCGAGTAAGTGTATTGAAAAAATCTTTGAGACTCGATTCGGAAATTGAACTGTTTTCATAGGTAAGTTTGCACGGAACCATCAGTGCGCGAGTCCGACTCGCAGTTGCCCGGTTTTTTTGGGATATTGTTCGGATGGATAATGACTTGTGCTAACTGCGTGGTGTTTGAAAAAACATGCGTTTTGGGTAATAATTTGAACATTTCAAACAATTCAGAACTTCGAGATCTTTTGAAGTTTTTCCAAGCTACAAACTTGGTTTTCAGTAAGAAGAAGGAATGAAAAACATTTACCTGTAACTCGTACAGAACGAACAATAATAAAATGAAAAATGGTAATGAAACTGTTATCATCATTTCAGCCGAAAGACGTCGACTGTTGGACATAGGCCTCCCCCAAGCGTCGCCACAACGTTTAGTCCTGTGCGTCTCGTATTCAACGGAATACTACCCACTAAAAACTAAACTATAAATGACTTAAAATAAAAAATGAAACATCGCCGTGCCCTCGTAAGGGCGATCGGCGGCGGCGACCTCTCGCGCCGGGCCTTGTTATGGTACAGGCCATGGTCCGGAGCGGGGTGAAGTGGCAGGCGGTCGCCTCCTTCTGCGAAGCAGTAATGCTAGCAAAGGAGGAGGCCGACCGCATCAGGCAACGGCGGCGCTCACAGGCCATAGCGCCCCAGGCGCCGCCGGGATTCCGACCCCTATTTCCGGCCACCGTAGGCGCGGGCTTGCGGACGGCGAGCAATGGGTAGCTCGCTGTTCGACCGTCCGGTAACTGTCCGGACCGAGTCCAAGTCGTCGACGGCACGCACTGTTCCCGCGCTCTCAAGGAGTTGTCAGCAGCAGCAGGGGCCCAGCCGGGTCGAAGCCTACTGGGGCCAGGGTTATCCGAAAGGGAAACTCGGTCCCGGTACGAAAGGCAAGAAGGAACAGGAGTGGGTTTTTAGTCAGTAAAAGTCTAACACTATCTCCCGCTCCGCCCAAGAGCGGGGGATGTCATTGGATAATTTTCCCACCGGAAAAAAAAACATTAAAATGAAAAAATAAAGACATGTGCGAGGTTAAAAAAGGTCCTTTCTCAGCATATGCTATAATGCTAGCTTATCATACCAATATCTATAAAAATCAGTACTGTACATTTATTTTCGACCTACATGTTTAATCTATGGTGACTGGCTTAAGGCGTATAGTCCCTTGAACCATCTGGCCGAAATTATGTGAACGCAACTCTCGCACTCGCCTAGGCGGCAGTACGCAAATCTGTGCATTTATTTGCGGCCAGCAGCGCCCGGAAAGCGCTTTAAATCCATTTTCTCTGCGAGATATTGATTGATTTACATATGCAATGTTCACTTTGAAGAATATTTAACCACCAATTTTTATGTGTAAAAATGTTTCTAAAGGTCCAAGCTGTTTCGAAGGAGTAGGGAAAAGTTGCGAAAAGTTGCGAAATTGCTAAATATTTTTTTTTTGACAAAAGTATTAATTGCACGAAAAAATCAAATGTTGATATTATTGTTCATGAATCTATAATAAACATATATTTTTTTCAAACCTACTTAAACTTACTTAGCCGTTACGGAGGAGTAGGCCTCAGAAAATCACTGTTTTATGGCACTTTTCGGGCGCTTGGCCCTTAAGGCAGAAAATTCAAGTTTTCTCAAGTTTCGCATTTTGCAGGGGTCAGAGTCAAATTGTACGAAATTCAATGTAAAATTCAAAATTGTGTATTTCATATAGGCCTACATGGGCACTTATAAAACGTCAGAAGCTAGTGTATGTTGATTATAATATGATATGTGGGCGTAATACGTATTTATTTACGGAATTATAATCATTACTAAACCCTCTCAGTTCGTCTTACAATTACTTTTTCATGAAATATAACCTGTAACTTATAATATTTTCACTGCTTACCATCAGGTGGCATCGCAGTCAAGCACTAGTTCTTATTACTTATAAAAAAATATACTTATTTATATTCATTTGCTTAAGTGTTTTTTTTTTAATTTTAAAAATATTTTTCCAAAACGAGCAGCGATTTCGTGAAAAAATGAATTAACCAATGCCATGATTTAAAATTTTAATGTCCGCGCTCATTTTGCGGCGGACTTGACTTGTGAATATTTTCGTTTGTTTTCATCACTTTCTTCCTATCGAAGTGAGAGGAAAATGAAAATCGAGCGGCCGTTACGGGACGACGTATAAATTGAAGCTAAGTAATAATGCAACATAAAAATTTTAAGAATGTAAGAGTATGAAAACTGTTTTTATTTAATTTAAATAATTAAAAAAATGACTTTTCTTTCATTGTTATACAAGGTGTCGTTTTGAAGCTGCAAAATATTTCAGGAGGTAATTATGTTAGTGATTCTCGACCCGAATCAATAATAAAATAAGTAGGTATTTTTTTTTTTTTTATAACCGCGCTTTTTTTCACACACACAAACACGGAACAATAAAGGGCGTTTTCACACATACTAACTCGCAACGATAGTTTCATAAATAATGTATCATCCAATCATCATCCCGCACGCCACACCCTAGCCACGCCCCCGCGGCCATCGATGAATCGATTTAGTTTAGTGTAATTAAAAAATTAAATAACAAGTATTACTGATTATTGACCAGGTATCGTTTTTTTACATGATTATTTATGAGTTTTATTACAACCTCCTGAAATTTTGTGCAGTTTTAAAACTGCACCTTGTATTAATTTGTTGTGTGGAAGTCGTTTTTATATGGAAGTCGTTTATAATATTTTGATTCAAAAACCAATTATTGTTTTTTTTACGTTTTAAAAATCATTTACATCGGATTTTGGAATGAATAATATATATTATACAAACGTTAAATAACACTAAAATGTAACCTATTATCACAGTTTATGTCTGTACCAGTGTAAACAGTTACACCGTCGTCGCCGTCATCATTTTCATTATTATGTCCTTATTTATGAAATTTGGCAAGAATAGACTAAGTCAGGTCATAAACTCTGTGAAAAACTTTTAATTTATATTTCAGGCTTCGTCCTCGAGATTAGCATTTTATACACATGTAGTAACGCGTAGTACACACCATTCCACACTATTTTGAGAAATGATTTCTTAAACATTATTCACTTTTTTTTTTTTTTTGAGGGTATTTATAATAGTTAACTTGTTTCTTGCGCCCGCATTTTGCTTCATTCGCTTTTTAGTGCTGCGCCGTTCCACACTCGCTCGCGTTAAACGTTTATTTTTAAATTTAGAATTGTGTAATTGAACGTATAATAATGCCTAAAAGAAAGGGTGATGATTGTGATCGAATAAAACAAAAAATTAGAAGATTAGAAAGGAAATTAAAACGTAAACAGCGGCGATCTCGTGATCGGTATTGTTCGGATGACTCGGAATTATCGTCAACAACAAGTTTATGCCGCCGGACACCGTTTGATTATGAAGGTATGTACCTACTTGAATAATTTTTTCGTGTTCATAATCCGAATCCGAGTTTGACCTACTTATGCACGATATACATTTGAAAACATTCACATTAGTAATGTTCATTTCTTAGCTTTGTTACTCTAAACCTATTATGAAAATGTAAGATACGAGTTTACCTACACTTCCTGTTTTTCATGTTGACGTACCTACTTATTGATTGCTATTTTGTACGTTACAATGTATTTATTTAGTGATTTTATCTGCCCGAAAAAGTCGTCCAAGGGGATGGTGAGGTAGACCGAGACGTAACACGTCGGATCAACGCAGGATGGATGAAATGGCGACAGGTCACGGGAACAACTTGTGACCCACGCATGCCCCTCAAGTTGAAGGGTAAAATTTACAAGTCCGTCATAAGACCTGTCATACTGTATGGATCAGAATGTTGGGCTGTGAAAAAGAAGGATGAAAAAAGATTGCATGTTGCGGAGATGAGAATGTTGAGATGGATGTGTGGTGTGACGAGAATGGATAAAGTGAGAAATGAGTATATTAGAGGAAGTTTGAAAGTGGCGCCAGTGACTGAAAAGTTGAAAGGTAATCGGTTGTCTTGGTATGGTCATGTGAAGCGAAGGGATGAAGCGCATATTACTAAAAGAGTTCTGAGTATACATGTAGATGGATGGAGAGGGAGAGGAAGGCCGAAAAAAAGATGGATGGATTGTGTGAGAAGTGATATGAAAGAAAAGGGAGTTAGTGATAGTTTGACGGGTGACAGGACAGAATGGAAGAAGAAAACGTGTTGCGCCGACCCCAAGTAATATGGGATAAGGGCAGGAAGAAGAAGAAGATCTGCCCGAAAAAATAGTGTTACGGACAGTACATAGGGACTGTTTTTTCACAAACACGGGCGATCTTCGTATAAAATATAATTATTATTTATATACATGTATACAAAAAAAAAAAAAAAAAAGGTTTGCGGACAGTACATGCCTGCATTGGGACTGTTTCTTACCTACAGCTAAATTCTAACAATTTAGTTCAGAGACTAGTCTATATTTTTGTGACAATAATCATGCAGTCATTTCCCGGCCCACCGAGCAGTACAGGGGGACTGTCTCATGGTGCTTGATAAATTTGTTTGTGGACAGTACGTGTTATCATAACTTGGGACTGTCACTTACATTATAATATTGACTTGCGGGCTACATGGGACTTTACGTCTTCTTTCCAGACAAAGAATACGAGTCGGTTAACAATGAAGTGGTCATGTCAAGCTTAGATCAGCGTTCTCCCGACCCACTATTAGATGTGGAATTAACACCACCCGAGGTGGAGCTGGAACCAGATCCAATCCCAAGCACATCACGAGATGAAAACTCAATTGATATCCCGTCTGTCGTGGTAATCCCACCGGACCCTGTGGATCCTTCAACACCAGTAGTCCTAGAACCGGTGCCTCTTGCAGAACCAACCATATCGGTAACAGAGGGCCTTGATAGTGACCTGTTGGACATATTAGGCGCGGATCCTACAACAGACAAAAAATATGGAAAGGATATAAACAATGAATTATCAGTTAGGTTCCAACATTGGACTACAATGGGGATAACAAAAGAACAACGTAAGGAGCTTAAAGAAAAATATTTAACTCCTGAAAATGCCAGGCTGATAGATCCTCCAGAACTAAATGCTGAAATAAGGGCCGCTGTCTCAGATATCATCGTAAAACGTGACAAAGCTATTGAAAATAAGCAAAAAATACTTACCTTAGCCATTTCTTCTTTAGGAGAAGGCATAACTCTTCTGTTATCTGCCAAGGAGAAAAACACCGCTTTACTCAAACTTTTGATGGATTCCACGCGTATCATCTGCGATTGTCAACACGCTGACACGGTTACACGCAGAAATTTCTTGTTGAATGCTGTAAAGAAAGAAGTTAGGGAACAGCTTCAGAATTCCAAGATTGATACGCTTCTTTTCGGCGAGAACTTAGCTGAAACAATAAAAACTGCGAAATCCATCAATAAATCTGGTACTGACCTTAAACCACCGCCACAAAAACCTCCAAATAAGAAGTTTACAGCCATTCCTTCAAGGAATTTAAACTGGCGGAATCCGGGTCTAAGTCGCAGGCCGACGGGTCCACCAAGGATAAAGGAGCCTGCAACGACCTCGACGCCCAATCGGCCGGCCAGCTCATCGAAGCAGTCTCAGCATCCACCTCAGCGACAGTATTACAAACGTCGCTAAACAAGGTAAGACCTGCTGGTCGATTGTCGTTGTTTTATAAGGAATGGTCAATGATCACTCACGATCCTATGATCCTTTCATATATAAAAGGTTATAAAATTCCATTTTCTCAGTTACCTTTTCAGTCAGTACCTCCCAGTATTCCGAAATATTCTGAGGCAGAAAAAGCCCACTTTATTGAAGCCATTGATAATTTATTGTCATTAGGAGCTATTTCGGAATGTGAAGCTAGATCAGACCAATATTTGTCAAGTATTTTCTTAATACCCAAGCCAAATGGAAAGATGCGTTTTATCTTAAACTTAAAACCCTTAAATAAGTTTATCAATACCAATCACTTTAAACTAGAAGACTTAAGGACAGTGATCAAACTAATATCAAGAAACTGTTATGTATGCACTATCGATTTGAAAGACGCATATTATTTAATAAAGATAGATAAGGATTATCGAAAATATCTAAGGTTCCAGTTTGAGAACACTATTTATGAATTTAATATCTTACCTTTTGGCCTGAATACTGCTCCCTTTGTATTTACAAAAGTTATGAAACCAGTGATTAAATTATTGAGAACACGTGGATACTTATCTACAATATATTTAGATGACATCTGCCTTATTGGTCATGATCATCAAACATGTTATAAAAATCTGCAGGAAACTAAAAACCTTCTTACGAGCCTTGGTTTTATCATAAATGAGGAAAAAAGTAATTTCACTCCTTCCCGCACTTGTAAATACTTAGGATATATTTTGGATACAAAAAAGTTTCAGGTCAGTTTACCAAAAGAGAAGATTAATAGAATAAAAATAGAAATTAAAAGAATGTCATCTTTAAAACAATGCAAAATCAGAGCTTTCGCTAGTTTTGTTGGTCTTTTGGTGTCTGCCTGTCCAGCTGTGGAATATGGCTGGCTCTATACAAAGCTTTTTGAACGATGTAAATACCTTAACTTAAAAAATACAAATAATAATTATGAGACAGTTATGAGTATACCAAATTCATTAAAACTAGACTTTGAATGGTGGAACAATGCTATCGATCATTCCTCTTGTAGTATTAAAATAGATAATTACGACCTGGAAATTTTTTCCGATGCCTCAACAACGGGGTGGGGAGTTGCGTGTGGTGATCAAAGAGCTAGTGGCCTGTGGAAAGACGAAGAACTCAGCCAACATATAAATTATTTAGAAATAATGGCTGCTTATATTGGTCTTAAAATATTTGCTAAAGATCTGTCTAACTCACAGGTTCTTCTTCGTATTGACAATACCACCGCTATTTCCTATATTAACAGGATGGGAGGTATTCAGTTCCCCCATTTAACAGATGTTACAAAACAACTTTGGCAATGGTGCGAACACAGAAAGCTGTTTGTTTTTGCATCATATATTCGCAGACCAGGAATCAAGACGTACGCACCCAGATATTGAATGGCAACTTGCTGATTATGCTTATCGAAAAATTGAAACAACATTAGGTTCCCCAGACATTGATTTATTTGCCAGTCGATTAAATAATAAATGCCCAAGATATGTCTCCTGGCATAGAGATCCGGATGCGTACGCTGTTAATGCTTTTACAATGTCATGGTCAGATTTTTATTTTTATGCTTTTCCTCCGTTTACTATGATATTAAAATCACTTCGAAAGATTCAGTCCGATAACGCCAAAGGTATAATGGTTGTCCCAAATTGGCCAACTCAACCGTGGTACCCATTATTTAAAGAACTTTTATCGTCAGAAATGATAATTTTCAAAGCCAATGAAAATTTGATATTATCGTCTAATTGCAGTCGCCGCCACATGCGCAACAACATTACCCTGATGGCAGGGATCTTATCCGCGAGGCGATGATAAGAAGAGGTATCCCACTTTCGTCTATGGATATAGTACTTAATTCTCTCTCGGATAACTCTTATAAGCAATATAAAGGGTGCTATAAAAAGTGGTTCATTTATTGTAATGAGAATAAATTGAACATGTACGAGGTTTCAATTCCAAATATTATAGACTTTTTAACGATTGCGTATAATAATGGTGCTCAATACGGAACGCTTAATTCGTACCGGTCGGCTTTGAGTTTAATTAGCAAAGAAAACATTTCCGAAAATGAAGTCGTTAAAAGATTCTTTAAAGGAATTTTTCGATCTAGACCTCCGCTACCCAAGTATAACGAAACCTGGGACACATCTCTGGTATTAAATTATCTGGAAAAATGGTACCCTAATGAAGCACTTAGTCTTGAAAAACTTTCAAAAAAATTGGTTACTCTGCTTGCTCTCGTTACTGCACATAGGGTGCAGACTTTGTCAAAAATTAGAATTAATAATATTGAAAAATTTCCAAAAGAGATTAAAATTAAAATTCCTGATCTAATAAAAACATCTAGGATTGGAGCACTCCAACCCATGTTAATTATTCCATTTTTTGATCAAAAACCAGAGATTTGCCCAGCTAAAGCTATATTAACTTACCTTGAAATGACTGAAGGACTTCGTGTCAATACGGACCTTTTATTTATCAGTTTTATAAAGCCTCATAAGTCGGTTGGTGCACAAACATTGTCTAGATGGATAAAACATACGCTAAGTCTAAGCGGAATTGATACTTCCACGTTCACTGCGCATAGCACGCGCCATGCTGCCACATCTGCTGCGCATAGGTTAGGCGTTAATATTGATCAAATCAGAAAATCAGCTGGTTGGAGCTCCAGCTCCCAAACATTCGCTAGATTCTATAATAGACCTATTAATAATGTGTCCAGTGATTGTTTTGGTATGGCTATTTTGAATGATTCATTTAAGAAGTAATGTTTTCATTATATTATAATTATGTTATATTACCTATAACAATGAATGTTAAATGATGTGATTGTATTCAGTTTTGTTTTCGTTACATCAATATACGTTACAATACAAGTTATAACTTTTCAATTTTATTTTATTACATTTTACGATTTGTCTCTAAAAGTCTACATGTGTATAAAATGCTAATCTCGAGGACGAAGCCTGAAATATAATTAGAGATTAAACGAACTTACCTGTGAGTGAAGTTCGATCCTAATTATATGAAGGCTTCGTCCGAAGAGATTAGCAACCCTCCCACCCACTCATTCTTTCCCCTTATTAATCGTAAAATATAAAGTGTACAGGATAAACAGACTCTAAACTAAATGAAGCAAAATGCGGGCGCAAGAAACAAGTTAACTATTATAAATACCCTCAAAAAAAAAAAAAAAGTGAATAATGTTTAAGAAATCATTTCTCAAAATAGTGTGGAATGGTGTGTACTACGCGTTACTACATGTGTATAAAATGCTAATCTCTTCGGACGAAGCCTTCATATAATTAGGATCGAACTTCACTCACAGGTAAGTTCGTTTAATCTCTAAGTATCATTAAGATACACTTTTTGATAATTAATAAAAAAAATATTTTTAATCTCTCCAATCAAGATCGGAGACTCTCCATGGTCGCTGACGAAGCCCGAAGAATCGCCAAACTTAGTGGCCGTGGACAGGGCACATATTATTGCTCGTTCTACGAGCGGATGGTCGATGGGGCCAAAAGTTTCTGGAGTGGCGATCGTGTACCGGAGTCGCAGCGTTGGAAAGGGAGGCCTTCCAAGGTGGACCGATGACCTGGAGAGGGTCGCGGGAATGCAATGCATGCGATGGATGCGATGTATACGTACAATATAATGTTAATTTTATTATTTGAAATGCTATCTCCCATTGCAATGCCCTTAAATCTTAATCGACGCGTTCAGTCATCGCTCGCAGCAGCATTTCACATACATTGGTGACGAGTGAATTGTGTTGTGATTGTGACATAGTGATTTAGTGATTAAATAATTGACCAATCAAAAACAGTGATAGTGACGTCCAATCAGAACTTAGAGACACGGATACGAAAGTGATTTGTGTATGTGTGCGTGAATCAAATAACTGTAAGTACTTTAGCCATAAGTTAACATTGTAAATATTAGCTAATTACTCCGTTTAATTAGTGAAAAAATTGTCTAAGTTGTTGTGCAAAATTGTTTAGAATATCAATTAGAGACTTTAACATTCTTATTCGAATCCGATTTGTTTATATTATAATGTAAATAGTCTAAAATATGCGACCTTGCCCATACTTAGGTAGTATTTTAAGTATAATTTTATAATTAATAGCTTCAGACACTTGAATTGTATACCTAAAGTTAATTAAGAACTTATAGAACCTCAATACAACATAATTTTATTAAAATGTGATATGTAAATTAGTAAAACAACACAAAAATGGTAAAAGTCATAGTGAAAATTAACACTTGAAATGTATTCAAAATTCGAGGTTCTCGCTAAGGTAAAATTTTGTAGTACGTAAGTAACCATGTTTGTAAGGGCCGTGGTCGTCTTTGGTCGTCTCCGGTCCCGTGCACTCCTTTTGAGAAATCAAGAATAAATCAAGGTTGATCAAGATTGGCCGGTGTTTCATTTGGAATCCCCATCAATATATATTCCTGCCACTGTTTTACCCAGAGATGCTCGGAGAAATCCCAAATTTTTACCCAGAGATGCTCGGAGAAATCCCGAATTCTGATGACATTTAGCGCAGATTTTCTCCTGAAAATTTTGCCATATTTTGTAGTCCAGCAGGTTAAAATAGATTAGAAGAGCTAGCCCTCCTCTAATCTATTTTAAGAGGATACACTCTATTCGTTAGGAATAGTATTTTGGTTCACTACGGCACTTTTTTTTTTACATCTTTTTCACAGAAAAATACCTCAGCTAAGCCTGAAAATGAGACCCAAGCTAAACCATGAATGCCGAAGGATAATGTCCTCGCTGTACGCGCATCTTATCATTTTGTTAGTTAAAACTTTTTTGAAATGTAACATTTTTTTTCTTCCGAAAACAAATCGCGGTTTTTTTCCCGCTTAGCGCCATGGCAAAGCACGAGACCTGCCCGGCTTATTTTTTTTTCAAAAGTCGTTCAATAAATGTCTAGTCTTTTTATAATAAGCTCGTTGTCTTAGGTTTTCATTTAAGACTCTTTTCTCGGTGATTCTTCTCGTTTACGCAAGGAAAAACAAACCGTGGTGTTATCTACACTAATATAATAAAGAGGTAAAGTTTGTTTTTTTGTTTTAATGTTTTTTTGTCTGAAGTGCTGCTTTATTCCTGAGTAGTGTTGCCAGGCGTCCCGATTTGCGCGGGACGTCCCGATTTTTAGGGGGACGCGTCCCGATTTGCACCTGATCGGGACGCTAAATATCCCGATAAATCAAAAAGTTCTAATAGGGTTCCAGGGTCAAAATAATAACATTTTATTTAGTCCGTAATTTAGTTTATAAAAAAATATTGTCCCTTATTTTTGAATAATCTAAAAGTCGGACTAATTACATTTTTTACGGCAACTAGCCTCTCAAACCACACAATTATAAGTAATCTGTAGTAGTATCTGTGACTCAATAATCCATCTTCGTTTATCCATTCCATTCACATGCAGCAAGATGTAACCAACAATATAATTTTAATATACCTAATATTAAAACTTTTAAAACAGCGGGAATCATTCATAACTTCAATATTTTTATAGTTTTGGTCTTTATTCCTGCATCTGAATTGTGCGAAAGAACTGCCCGGGTGTCAGCATTGTGTGGACCGCCCGGGTGACACCAATGAGCTTACGACGGAAGTGTGCCCTGCTCAAAATAAAATTACTGAAAAAAAAAAATGTGCCGATCTAAAACCTTAAATCCCGATTGTTCTGCGACTGTTTTGCTGTCTGTCCCGATTTTCATCCAATCGGACCTGGCAACACTATTCTTGAGTGACATAGGCTATATTTTATGTATGTACAGATAGCTGTGAAATTGCCTGGGTACCTTAGTGTCTATTTTCCCTTGCACGTTAGAATTCAGGTTTTCAAAAATGTAACTAGATGGCGTTGGTTTCTTCCCAGCTAAATGGCGACCAAGGCAATCTCACAAACCATAAACTTGACTTTTAGTTTGACAGAAAATATACACATGCGTCATCATTATCGTCAACAACTGAATGTGAGGGTAGATTGATAAAAAAATATGAGACACAAGCATAACTAATTTCGTGATTCTAATCAAATGTTTGTAAGCGGGCACGAATATTGCGTCTAGCGTAACAAGTAACGTTAAATTTCGATGCAGTTCATTAGAGTCCATTTGGTTCAATAATAACAACAGCGACTTATAAAGAATGTGTAGCTGGTTCAAATCTCATATATTACAAATCTTTTTTTTGTTTTCCAGCTTTTGTGTTTTAGTTAGGTATTATTTATAAACATTTTGAAAAGGATATAATAATGGTATAAAAAACTACTTATTAAGCAATTTTGTTTCTTTTGCAGTAAGACTGCTGATAGCTTAATGTGATATTTTTATACAAGTTGGCTTAGTGGTCTATGTAAAGACTTTGACGCAGTAAGGCACGAGATTAAATCGCAAATCTTGTAAATTTTTTTGCTTTCCATTTAAAACATTTTCAAAACGTTACTGTAAGCTACAATCAACTAACTAGACATTCTTCAAACATATCTGGAATAATTTCGCTTGACTTGTATTAAGTGGGTAGTCAAGAGAATTAGGCATATTCATCATAAAACTGGTATTCAATTGTTACTTATTTAAGGGTACAGAAATAAAAATGAACCGTTCTAATAACGCAAAAACCAGTCGACACTAATTGCAGTGACGTCATGTAAACAATTTTTAGCCCGTAGCATTTGCTACGTGGTTAATCCGCCACTGGCACTATTGAAATAAATAAACTGTTTTTGTCATGTTCAAAATTGTATTACCTTCAAATAATTCTATCCTTTCATAAGCAATTTAATATCTTCACTTCTTTTATGTGTTTTACCTTTATATATAGTTATTTAAATTACGTCTATTAGACGAATACTTAAATTATCTTTGTATGTAAAATTGTAAATATTACATATAAGTAATATTTAGTTGTTTTTCATTAATGTTGTTATTTATTTTTAAAATATTAATTTAAATTGATTAATTTAATTTAATATACATTTTAATTTGATTTAAAAAAAACAATTCAGTATTCTAAACACAAACCTACTAAAAGTAGCGTGACGGGTTTGAACTTACGACCACGTCCACATAAGTCTCCAGTTACAACCATTAGACTATTTCGACTTATGGAATAATGTTGAAATGAACAAGTGCATTACGTAACAGGACCGTATTCACAACCTTACTTCAAAGTTACGTCTTAAAGATCAAATTGTCATAATAGTATTCTATAATATTTGACCACCTTGATAAACTCATTTGAATTAGCCCCGAATTGAATACCACTTATCTTCTGCTAATTGCAGAAGGTTCAAATTCGTCTAACTTTTAGGATGTCTTATATTATCTACCTTCTACTGCCAGGTGGGTCAGATTTCTAGTTCCTCTGTGCTTTTTGTAAGTTATGAATAACAAAAAAAAATCGGTAGGATTTATATCGAAGCTGACAAGTGGATATTTAATTGTAATATAATATGACTGGCCTGTTGGTCTATTGGTTAGTGGCCCTGACTGTAATGTCGGGGTTGTGGGTTCGATTCCCAACCAGGACAATGTTTGTGTGTTGAGCACGATCATTTGCTGAATCTGGGTGTAATTTATCTGCAATATTTATGTTTTTAGAAATATATAAGTATGTTTATCAGTTGTTTAGGACTCGTAACACAAGCTTTGCTTAGCTTGGGACTAGGCGCCGTCGTGGAATATTATTATTAATATTCAAGTCGGTAGTTACTCAACAATAGGAAAAAAAGCAGGTAAACAGGCTCATCAAACAAAAAGGCAATAATAAAATAATATAGATGTTTATTTCTTACAGTTTACTATTCAACAGTCAGTTTATCGAATAAGATTATAATGTTACTTGTAATTTTTTATTGAGGCCATAGCTTAAATATTCGTTTCCCAAATTGGAAAGAGGATTGAAGCTTATGTAACCTTAACAAAAACAAACAAGAGGCAAGATATTTAAAAAAAACCTACCAATTTGCACAACAACATATCAAATGTTTAGTAGGTAACATAAAAAACAAAATTATGTTGTGTTTTAACTTTAAGTTTCATAACTTTTTTTAATTATTTCAAATACATGTATTAAGTAAAACACACATAACGAGGACTCCAGTACGCACTGAGTAAATATGTAATATTAATTAAATAATCATTTATCAATATCTCGTGTAATCACCATTTTGGTAAATAACAGCTTGCATTTGGGAACGCATTGAATTAATCAAATTTTTACACAAATCTGATCCACGAATACTCTCCCATATTTGTAAACAATGAGCCTCTAACGCATCTGGAGTACGCTCGTTTTGATTATTCCACCGTTGAACAATAACACCCCACAAATTTTCAATTGGATTTAAATCCAGTGATCTAGCAGGCCAAGGAATAGCGCAAATATCATTATGTTGACGAAACCAAGCCTGCACACTGTGCGAACGGTGTAGGTATTGGACAATTATCCTGCACAAATGTTATCTGTTGCAATTCTTCGCTTGGATATACAGTTCAAACCAGTTCGAACTGTGGGCAAAATTGTCTCCTCCAGCACTTCTATATAATTTGCACTATTTACTCGGTTTGGTATTCTCACTAGTTCTCCCGGATCGGCTGCACTCATCCATCCCCACATGTTCACCGTTATATGGCCAGATTGCCTATTGGGCACTAGGTGATCACTTGTGTATCGCGTATTATCTCGACGCCACAAACATAATCGACCGTGTTCAAAAAGCTTTTTCATCAGTAAAGATGACATTACTCCAATCAAAATTTAAGTGATCCATAACAAACTGCAATCTTGCTCTTTTATGGTTTTCCGTAAGCAAAGGTTTCACAGCATGCCTCCGATAATGCAGCCCTTCACTATGAAGAGCACGACGGACAGTATCGACGCTTGTGTCAAACAAACCAGCATAGTGGTTCGTCGGCAAAAATCCATTTTCTTCGTACTCCCTTACCATGGTTTGACGATGCAACATGTTTATAAGTTTTTGTCTACCAGTTCTTTGACAGTGTTTCAAAGAACACTCTTTTTCAAATCGTCGTACCCATAGAACAACTGTTTTTCTCTGCAATAATAAAACAGAAATATATAATAGCAAATAATGATTATTATAAAGGAGTTTTTTTGTTATATAAAAAGTGTAAAATAAGATTACTTACGTTTACACCGGTCTCTCTGGCTATTTCTGACAAATTTTTACCTTGATTATGCAAAGCAATTATTTGAGCTCTTGTTACTAAGTCTATATTACAATTCATACTCATTGTGATAAATTCACCTGATTAAAAATAAAATTGAACGAAAGGAGCTCGAACGAAGTAATCAAAATGAACTTAGCTTACAATCAATTAAGCTTAGTCACAATTTTGTGGTCGAAGTATTATTTATACTACCTACTAATTATTATTTATAAATCCATAATCAACCTACCCTCTCAAGTTTTGAAATTGATACATAGACAATCAGATATTTATAAATTGATATTCAATTTTAATATTTTCATCTCTTTATAAAAAAATATAAATTATTTCAATGTTTAAAGAAACAAAAAGGAACTACAAAAAAAAAAGCATTTGAAGCGCAGCAACGCCACCTAGTAGCAGTATAATATAAAGTTGTCGATAACAACATTTCAATCTGATTTTACGCTAGATGGCGTCATTTCTCGCTTCACACGATTTTTTTTCTGTACTATCCAACCACTATTGCAGCCGACCGTACCTACGCAGGCGAAGCCGCGGGCAAAAGCTAGTTTAAAATAAATCTCTATTGGTGCTCAGTGTCGGTGCAACGCAATAACCATGACTCTCATGCTATCTTCCTTCATCGACCACTCTATATTTGAAAAGGAATAAAAATGAATTTTTATTCCTAAGTTTTGGTAGAACTTAGGACCCATTTTGAAATTGAAAATAAGTTACTATTTTAGGGTAAGTTGCACCATTTAACTATAACGATAACCAAACCATAACCAGCTGTAAAACGGCCGCCTATTTGTCAATTCGACGATTTGACAACTGTTAACGGCTCTGTTATAGTTATAGTTAAATGGTGCAACTCACCCTTAGTGTACCAGAAAATTCTATTCTAGTTTACTGGCCTTTTTGTAAAACGGAATACTTTGATCACGAACTAAAATAGAAATCTTAGGATTGACTTTGAATTATTTTAAATATAATAATGATTTTCTCTTTTTGTAATTAGTTTTCTTTTTGTATTGTATTATTTTGTAACATCGCTAAACTCAATATTCATTTAATTTGCATAAAATCTAAGAAAAATCGTATTATTTATTAATAGTTTTATCCTGAAAACTATTTTATTGAAGTGGAAAAGCATCCAAAGACTTCTCCCGGGTACACTAAAAGTCTAACAATCCCTCTCGATCCACCTTAGAAGGGCAAGATGGAGCGTCAGTTACTGATTAAAACCACACCTGTGTGCTTCAGTTGCCCTTTTCGTTCTAGGGCCACAGGTATCCTTTTTAGAAGTTCTCCGTGGCTCTGAACATCGTCCGTTCTGGGCCCTAAGCTTTTGCTGATATCTCTTTGAGGAGCTTATGGATTACTCACCGTCAACTACTAAGGCTCAGTCCTTATCAGAGGGACGGAAGGCGTCCACTATCAATTGCTCGTCGTTGGCAAGCTAACGTGGCCGGGGATCATTCTACGGACTCCGTCTGGGTGTCTCTTGTGGCTGGGGCTCGATTTGCGGTTATTCCTTCGCTAGCTTCGCAGAAGGAAGCATCCCCATTCCCTTTCGTAAGGACCATGGCGTGTACTAGGATACAGCGTGAGAGGCCGCCACCGGCGATTGCCTCCACGAGGATAAGGCAGTGCTCTGCCCAAGCGGGGCACACCTCCACTCTATACTCCATTTTGTCCTCTGGCGACTGGCGAGGTTATGTAGTCACAAAGCAGTATGTAATAGAGCCTAGACGTGTTTTCTCAGAGTAAAACAAAAGACGACCGCGCCGTCATGTCGCGCAAGGCGTCCGCCATAGTCATTAAACTCTGCAACCTATCGGCGTCTCCGCAACCTTGAAGACTCAAGATTCTCAACGCTTTGAACTTTGGTCCACACAGGCCTATTCTAAAATAGTCTACGCTTGTGTCTACCGCTCGCACAGCGGAGATCAGTCCCAAGTTATGACCGTTTCGTTTCGATTCTCTTGCATCAAACGCCTCGAGTAGGCCACGCCTCCGATTCCTTAGCTCTGACCACGCGACTGAGCGTTGAGATGACGTTACAACAAAGGAATCGGAGGCGTGGCCTACTCGAGGCTTTCGATGCAAGAGAATCGAAACGAAACGGTCGTAACTTAGTTAGGAGAGTAGGAGACGTCCGGGCTCACACAGCATCTGAGTGAAGCAGCGGATGCGGCTTAGCAACGGTACCTTTTCGCCTAATTGCTGTTACTGGGGACTTTAATCGCGAGTTTATAATGCATAAAAGTATATGATATACTTCAGTAAACAGAATAAGAAAAATATATGTTATTCTTCGGGATACTCTATACTCTATTTAAGATGGCGTATTCGAAACGTAGAGCAGCTAGTTTCGTACGTTTGAAAAAACCATGAAGATTACTCTAAAAATTAGGAACCTTTTGTTGATTAAACACCGGAATAATATACATGCAATCATTCTGATTATTTCTGCAAGCAACGTTTTATCGTTATATTGTTTTAATTTTATAATCAAATCAGTAGATTTTTGGTAAATCGCCAAAATGCTTCATATTTTGTAAGCCTTAGCGCATCTCTTTTTTTGTATGCAGTGCGAGAGTGACTTTGTTTCCGCGGTTGTGTTTCCTCCTACGTATAAGATTATTTTTAAGGAAATTGAAATCTGTTCCACAGAAAGTATTGACACTAATCCTTTTGTGGATTATTGGTAATTTTAATGTCATCGTGTAAGTATACATATTTCTTTCGCATCTAATATCCACACTTACACCGCAACGGAAGTTGATTTTATGACTAAAATACTTTTTTACATATATGTAGGTACTATATATTATTTTGTGTAACTTTTAAGATATTATATAAGTATTGTGTAGCACGTACATATATAGAAAACATCATTTTAACGATGTTTTCGTAGAAGATACCGATGCGGAAACATTAAGACCTCTCGACGTCGCGGGGAAGAGTGCACGCTAAAACATATTTATGCGATATTATAACGAGAGAAACACTCGAGGGTGGCTCTCCACGCCCGCGCGCACATAACAAGTAATCGGGTACGGCCACGCCATTAACAACCAAGCATACAAAAGTTTAGCGAAAGAAAATCATATGAAAAGCGACCTCACGGCCTGAATGCCCCACGCCCACTCCACACCATTTTCACGCAAATTAAAAGACACAAACGTAACCATAGACAAGAATTTCCCGCGCGCGCTAAAACACACCATTCACAGACGTCGTATTCAATTGCTCGAGAGCGAAACGGAACGCCCCGAGGCATTAATTAGAGCAGAAAACTCGCGTCTATGGCCGTTCCTTTTTTAAAACTGAGGTCTTTATGCGAGCCGGGGCCTTTGTGCGCGTTCCGTTTGTGCTCACGGTTAAGTGTCAAGTCTTAGTGTCAAGCGATGCTTTAACCTCTTTGTTGACTATAATTTACGGGAAATCCTCATTTCACACCAACAAACGAAGTAAATTACAAAGACACCCCGCTGGTTTCATCTTAATTCATTCAACTAACACGAGGATCATTTGATTACTATTCACAGGTCCACCTCACACTGATGAAGATCAAGAAACCTTGCGATGCAATTCAGCGACCAGTCAGAATGTGGAAACATCAGATGCTGAAGATGACATATCCGTCGGCGACAACAGAAGTGAGACATCCACTCCCAAAAAGTCACAATTCTCAATCTCCGACGAATATAAGAAGAAAATAGACAGAGAAGAAATAGAAAGGTCATCGACGCCTTTAGAATACAATCAAACGAATTACAGTTCTCCTTTCAAAGAAGATGATAATGAATATGAGAACCGACCAGAAGAACGAATGAAGTTGTATGATACCAGTCTGTTTCACTTGTATAGGCCAGATCGAGATAATAAGAAGGATGAGGGTACCGAAGGGACTGGCTATGAGCACATGGCGGGGTTGTCGGACAGTATTTACGGCAGGTCTATGGATTTATCGAAGAATTCATTCCAGTCTCAGCTTTTGGCCGGCTTCGCGTCTGTCATCGCTGGTAGTACACAGAGGGAATCGCAAGAGTCTAATGGTAACTATTGAATTTATAATTAATCTTCAACTGGATATGGATTTTCTGTACTTTGATATTCCTTGAACCAAAATAACAAATTTGTACTTAAAATCGCACAAGTAGCTGGTTATGATCATCCACTTTTAATTTCTAATACATAATAGCATTCCATATGTCTCTGGTAGAAAATGCTATTAAGTCCACCTTCGTACCTTTAGTTGCATGAAGAACTAAATAAATAATATGTTTTAACCTGAAATTTTCAATATAAGATTATATTGAAAATTTCAGGTTTGCTCTCGTAATAAGTATCCAAAGATGGTCCCATTTCTGTACCTGTACCGTTTTGTCAATCTTTGCAATGCAATAATTTGACCATGATGAAAATGATTTGTTGTAAATAAGAATCATGTGATTAAGCATTTCGATATTATCAACAAACAGTTCGCAATAATTGTCAGTTTGTCGCACAACCTAAGTGCGATGAGGGCAAAACTGATGATTGACCTTATTTCTGGTTTGGTTGGTAAGTTTATGCACTGGAAAAATTTGATTTCAATACGATATTTGCGTTATTTAGATCGTCAGCCAGGCAGCCGGCCGTCTGCCCCGTCGAGTTCCAGCCGCAAGCCGCGTCGGCGACGCACTGCGTTCACGCACGCTCAGCTGGCGTACTTGGAGCGCAAGTTCCGCTGCCAGAAGTATCTGAGCGTTGCCGACCGCGGGGACGTGGCTGAGGCGCTCAGTCTCAGCGAGACGCAGGTTAAGACCTGGTATCAGAATCGTAGGTAAGTGCTAGGTATATAGCAAGTTTTGTTTTAAGCCATTACAAGAACTACGAAGTTCCTTTGCGTTTCTTGTGCATCTAATAACAAAAAATATGTTTCTTAAAAAAATAAGTTTTCTTTGTTTTTACGATGCTTCACAATTACATAAAGCACACTGCCAATGGACAGTCGATATAGTATACTCACATTTCGTTAGTTTATCGATACTTTTTATTTATTTTACCATCGATGTATATTTTGGCGCCCAACACGGGCTGCAATCGTCACATGCTGGGTGCCAATAAGAACAAGCTGTTTCATGAAAATTCAGAATTTCATGAGCTGCATAAAAAAATATACAATTGTTTCGGGCATTTAATTTACTAGATTTTGTGATAACCGATTTAATCATTTTGTTTTTTAACGGGGACTTTAATAATAATTGAAGATTCGTCTTTCATGAAAATACTAAAAACAACTTCACTTTGCTGTAGGTACCTTTTTACTTTTTAGACTATTCTAACTTTTAAAATATTATCTAACTAGTAACCGAACAGCAAAGTGAAGTTGTTGACGAATGTACCACTATCTTCAATTGTTATTAAAGCCCCATTTGGGCGCCAGTTAAAAAAAAAACTTTGTATTACTGCTACATTTAGACAGTATTTGACAGTATTACTTAATTAAAATTATCTAAAATACAGTATTAAAAATATCTAAAATACTGTATTAAAAATATCTAAAATACAGTATTAAAAATATCTAAAATACAGTATTAAAAATATCTAAAATACAGTATTGTATTTGTCATAGGACCAAATGGAAGCGTCAGAATCAACTGCGGCTGGAACAGTTACGTGCGCAGGCGGCGAGTGGCGAGCGCGAACTGTCGGCGCACGCGCTGCCGCTTGCGTGTGCGCTGCTGCCACCGTACCCTGCCTACATGCACTGCCATCTGTGAGCGTCTAGGAAAGATGCACTTTACTATCATATTGCGTTACTTTACCTTATCATCTCCGACCACGCAATCAAAGCGACCTTCACGTTCACCAACGTTTCTTTCCATTTAAAAATATTGAAACTTCTATAGACCACACTCTATTGAAGATACCAATGTCTTAGTGTCAGTGCCAAAATATTATTACACACAAAATCACAATAATACAATATAGTTACATAATGTAATCACACCATCACATCATACTGATATTATAAAGTCAAAAGTGTGAGTGTGTGTAGTACTTTTGTTACTTCATTATCATTACGCTTAGACGGCGACATGGATTTCGATGGAATTTGATAAACGGGTAGACCATGTTCTGGTATAATACTTACGATACTTTTTATCCCGGGAGTATGTTCTGTTCGAATCATTTTCTACGGTCACGCGGGTAAAGTCGCGCTGGCGAGTTAGTCTAAGCTAAATACTTTTATTTCAAGAATAAATTATTTCTTAGGAAATTAACAATTATTGTAGAGTTTAGTATGTATTAGTAAGATTTTAAGTAGGTATAAGTTGTAAATGCTAAACTAAAAATTGTGCAATAAAATTGTTAATGATTTTGGAATAGTCATGTAGATTAACAGTTCAGTTAGTAGATATAGATAGGTAATATTTCTTGTATATATTAATACCGATTACTTATTGTCAAAGTGGGGTAAGTAATGTCAATAATAAGGAAAAAAAACCCCTACATAAGCTGATTACACGCAATTTATAGCATTCTTATAATAATTATTTTTACTTAATTTTGTTTGACCTCTATCACACTAGATTAAATAATTTTGTACATATTCTTCATGAAAACTTACAGCAGATTGAGACCTAGTTGTATTTACTTTGTTGTATGCACTTGATTTAATTCGTGTAAATTTTGTAATGTTTGTAAATAAAATGACATCATAATTTATGGATCTAGAAATAAACTGAAAAGTAGGACAGCGGAGTGGTGTATGTTTAAGTTTGACATAAAAATTTATTATTTTTTATAGTACTTACCTACCTATTATTGCTGTCGTATCACTGCATTATTTGAATTCAGGTCTTTTTTATAAATATGTGGGACTAACTTATTTTCTATCGATAATCAAACACAAAACATACTGTTTACATTATATTTTGAAGTGGCAAGCGATTGTGGGTAGAAGAAAAAAAACAACTCGTGTAAGTACGTACTGGATGCCCAACCTTTTCAAATTTCAAAGGTACTTACAAAATATTTATTGTTCTCTAACAGGCTGATGTCAAGTTTGATGTATTTTTAAGAAACATGATTGTGACTTCTGTTTTTTATTGTACAGATATTAATTTCGATTTTTTTGTTGTTATTTATTACTAAAGTAGAATCTTAAACCATAGCTTTAACGTAGAATAACAATCCAAATTATAATAGCAAGTAAAATGATCTTAAATCACCCACAGCTTTTCAATCACGCTCCATTTCTGATCCCGCCACTCAATTCTGTGCGAATTATGCAAATGTTTTGGTGCCATTCCGAATCATGGCTGCCAACCGCTCGCAATTTGCATCTCTTAGCGAGTTGTTAACATTCAAAACGAGAACTCAGCCGCTACAGCGCTCGAAACTCTAAGTGCAGTAAGTATATGCCCTGAACTTTACCTCGCTTTAAAGCGCAGTAACGCTTTACAGCCTCCAAGTTTCTCAAGCCGACAACTTTGACCGGCCTCAGAGTCACATTTATTGTTCAATTTATTCAAACAAATGCTAATTTGTAGCTTTTCGTTTCAAAATTGTTGATTATTTATACGTCTTTATTTCAGATTTGAGCAAACGAGGGTTTATTAAAGGGTGGGCACGTGTAATTGGGCGGTTTTGATGTCGCGGGGGTGTCGGGGGAGGCGCGGGGTGGAAGGGTGAGGGTAATTGAAGTATTTTCCCGACGTTTGGAGGGTAGTTACGTTACCCGAGGCTGAATGGATTAGTTAGCGCGCCCGAGATAACGATCTGTCAATGATGCCTGTATAATGGGCGGTTTGTATTCTTTTATTAGGCGTTATTTGCTGGAGATTATGTTCGTTTAGTTTGTTTGTGTTTTACCACAGTTTGTGTATGTTCAGTGGCTTGTGGAGATTATATTTCGACGCTAATGCAATGATTATTGCTGTCCCTTTTATGGAGCATTGAATAGAGTTTTGATTGAACCTGTATTACGAGTATTAGCATAACGCACTGAATATGTTCAGCAGATTAACATAAAACCATATTTTAAAGAATATAATGGTCCGTAAGCTTAGATAAAAGCAAAACAGCTGAAGATAGGTGACTCGCCTCTAGCGCGTAGACCGCTGATATCAAGCCCTCAGTCACATACACGGGCGTGTTTAACAAAAATATTTTTTTTTGTTTTAAGTGGGATAAAGGTTATCAAAATACCTTCGTGTGCTTTTATGCGTTGTACAAGTCATACAAAAACAAATCACATGGAATCACATTGACCTGGTGCATGTAGTTGTGCACAGAGTCCAGGTTTTCTGATTTCAATGTTAGCGCGTAACGTATGTTTCCTTTTAATATATCAATGTCCGACTAGTAGTATGTAGTATGCGGAACAGGGTGTAAAGTGATACTTCCATTGAAAAGGGAGGATCCTACGATCAGACGGGCAGTTGCCCGGAATAGACACAACACCAGTGTCTCACAAACAAAAAGTCATTTTTGATTTAGCCGAATATTTTAGAAGGGCCCAGAGTCTGTTGCTCTGTGGAGGCTCCCATGGCAACAGACTGGGCTTTCTGATATCATCTTCATAATTCTGTTGACGCTCCTATTCTTATTCTTTATTGTACTGCCACCCAGGCGGCAGTACGAGTATGTGCTCATTTAACTCCGGACAGATTTTCAAGGGACTATACGTCTTAATGTGACTCTCATGACGCTGTAGAGCTTTTAGATCTCTGCTGGCCTGTGTAAATTGTAAGTAAAGGAGGGGTTGAATTTAGAGAGAAGAGGGAGAGGGAAGAAAAGAATAAATGAACAATGATTAATAGTGTGTGCAATAAAGTATATAATAAATAAATGTTCATAGTGAGGTAAAATAACAATGTAAGAACCGAGGCCCTCACCTCACATTTTGTTATTTTTATGTAATCGAATTTAGGTTAAAATATGAGTCTTAGCGTATTTAGTAGGAAGGAATCAACGTCATGACAAACAGGTAAGCCAATATAATTAAATTAAAATTTTAGGCTGACATTATCAAGAGTACAAGAATAAAGTTATGGGAATGACCAGTGACATGAAATGAAGCAAGCGTAGGTATAAATAAATAATAAAATTACAACTGTTCAACATAGTAAAAATGTTGCTGGCCACCAGCTCACACACCTCTTTGCTGACGACATTGTGCTATTCTTCACATCACCTTCAAACCTTGAAGAAATTTTTAAAGATCTGAGCACGGCAAGTCTTGAGGTTGGACTTACGATGAACAGATAGAAGACCCAGGTCATGACCAACAGCACGAAACGTAGGGTCGAGGTAGACGGGCAAGTGTTGCAATAATTATGTCGATGAGTATACATACTTAGACCAGATTGTATCCTTTAAAATAGGCAAGACAAGGAATTCGAAAGACGAATCCAAAATGCTTGGAAGACCTTCTGCGCCTTTAGGGATGACATGAAGGGTATAGTCTTCTGATGACACTGAAAAGAAAACTCATTGACATATGTATCCTGCCCGTCTTCACCTATGGTGCTCAAAGTTGGTCACTTACTGAACAACAAAAGTCCAAGTTCCTCAAGATTTGATAAAACCAGCATAGATCGTTTTATAAACACCACGCTGCGATCCATAATTCAAATAGCAGATGTCGGGCAAAAAACAGCCAGGCTGAAGTGGGAGTGTGCTGGCCACGTCGCAAGTATACACTCATCACTTCATTAAGTCGATTTGTGGAGTGCTGTGGACTAAATTTTATCCTCTTTTGGTGTACTTTTTGGTTTTGAGCATTATTTCCCTAGCGTTGGAGCTGGAGAGTGTTGTCTAACGCATCTTTCGAGCTCATCCCATGCATGTTCTACGATAGTCTAAGCTTGTCGGAATCCCGGAACAATTATGGTTTTATAGGCTTATATTATTGCAACCATGCCCCTATGGTCTAAGCGGTAGTGCAGCTTTGTATTACATACTAAAATAATTCTCGCCATCGGATCTGTAAAAGCTGTCTTTCGGATCTGTAAAGTTGTTCGGTAGAATAATGTTTATAAAAAAAAAAACTACTGATATTACAGTTTAGATTCGGAGATTACGTACTTGATAATGAGGCTGTCTCGAATAAAATTTTAGATTTATTTCTCTTCTTACATGTAGGTCGGTCTTATTTATCACATTTTCATAAAACATTTTTTAAGCATTTTTTATTTTTTATGTGAAGGTATTATCAACTTCATGCACTATCAACCGAATCATAATGCAAGACTTGTGTAATTAAATTGTGCTCCTACGTTTTAGGATTCGAATAAATATTATCGATTGCTTCGACATGCATATTCTGTTCCATTGGGTGTTTTTAGTGATCATATGTAAAACCAAATGTCAGCAAATGTTGAATGAAGAGTTAGCCATTTCGACACAAAAACCTGGAGAGAATATCAATATCAAACAGACGAGAATTGAAAGAAGATTTATAGAAGATTTGGATGATGAAGAGTGGCACGTCGCACATCTTCGGGGAGCTATCCTGGATGGCAGGAGGGACTGCAAGTCTGACACCTTCGCAGACAAAGTCAGAAGATATAGAAGGATGTTAAAAGAAGATGGAGGGAGGGTCCAGTTCGTGTCTTCTAAACCTCTTGTCGTAAAACCAGAGGATATAGTCGTGGAGACTTGTAAAGTTAAAGACGATTTCGACGACCCTTTAGCTAATTATACTATGAAAGTAACATCTGCGAATTTCAATCTTACCGAAGCACAAAATTCTACGTTAGCTGTTAATACAACAACGACAAGCATGGCGGATACGACAACAACACTAGACTTTAAGGCGACAACAGCTCAAATGAAGGTGGAGCCGAAGAAGAAGTTAGGGGATAAGGCAGATGAGGCTAAGAACGACACGAGACGAGGTGAGTACATGTTCAGCTCAGTGGAGTATTACGACGAGTCCATCGAGTTCGACAGCAACCTGTGCCCCGAAGCGGTGGAGATCATCGAGCTGGAGATAGACCAGCTCAGGAGCTACGATTTGGAGTGCGAGATGACAGTTGAGTGGAGGAGCTTAGAGTAAATGTCTCTTATCTCGTTTTTGTTCAAGTATTACGGATTCAAGTCCATTAATATAATTAAAGATATACTACATTTCTACATAGTTATTCATCTCACTGTCTTCCAGTTCCCTATAATCTGTAGCGATATCTATGATGCCACATAGAAACTAAAATACAAAATCCTGCATCACGGTATTGGCAGTTATCACACTGCCACTGAATTTACAAAACGCATCTACGCAGCGTAGCGCGTGAAAACGCACCTACGCACGTACTTGCGGGAGTGCTGGTCTGCATTATCGTGCGGGTTTTTTACGCACTCACGTGCGTAGATGCGTTTTGTAAATTCACGCAGGCACAAGGCGGTTATCACACTGCCACGCACCACGCAGCGTAGAGCGTGAAAACGCTCCTACGCACGTCGTGCATCATCTAGCGGGTTTTGTACGCACTTATGCGCGTAGTTGCGTTTTGTAAATTTACGCAGGCTTAACTCATTTCATACAAAGTCACGCATGGCACTACGAGACTTGATGTGCCACACCTTGCGTCTCGCCCGGCACCCGCGCGCGTGGGCGCTTGTTTCTCCATTTGTAGGCGCGTGATCTGCATGAACGCGCGTTGATGCATTTTCGGTGTGTTGAACTGTGCGTGTTTTCTATATAAACGGAGACCCTTTCAAGCAACGTTAAGACACGCATTCACGCGCTACGCTGCGTGGTGCGTGGCAGTGTGATAACCACAGAACAGAAAATACAGGTAGAAGTGCCCCTATCCTGGCAAAGCACGGGAACTAGTGTCGCCAAACTCACACATTTGTATATTAAATTGTCCATTACACACATAAAAAACAGTAATATGATTGGCTACAAATTAAAAACGCAACTTTTACTAATCATCTTCTTATTGCTTTGATAAATTAAGTCTTATTACAACAACTGAAAGTTGTTATTATTTGTCATGACACAAACAATAAAGATGTTTTTCGTCTTATAACCAATTTACAACGAGTTCAGCTACTCCACGCTAGATGGCGCTGTAACCAATTCATCATTTGTCATTCTATTCAGAACTCTAGATAATTTGAAATAGATGCCATATTCACCTGCACATGTAATCACTTTTGCTACTCTTTTAGAGATGTAGGCATATATCGATATTTTAATATTGATGTTACGTAATTTATTCAGGTAAGCAATGTAATAATTTGTTAACATCTTACAAATGCTTAATAATGGATAAGGTTGATTATCTTTAAAATATCAATGTTAAAGAGGTATTTGTATGTAGGGGGGTAATCTTATTTTTAACCGACTTCGAAAAGGAGAAGATTCTATGTTCGACTTAATGTATGTTTTGTTCACCGATATCTCGGTCAATTGTGGACTGACTTTGAAATATTTTTTTTTTTTTAATTAAAATGTTCTTAGTAGGTATTGCTTTATCGTTCAAATATCTATATTTGTTTTGTGAAGTTAATGTATTACGGTTAATATTATGTAATATTCAGCCTTTCAAGCGTGAAGAAGTAAAGAAAGTGATTAGCAACCCGCACCTATTTCGGACGGATGCAGGTTACGTGTTGTTAAAACCTCGTGATTTATGTGCAGTCTTAGTTAAATATTTATAAATTATACACATGAAAAGTCCGACACAAATTTTCTGAATGATGGTGCCAGCCAGGAAATAAATAGTTAGAAATAAATAAAAATTATCGATACCGACCTACTTTACGGATGTGTCCCATCCCTAATTGAGTAGCGTCGAAGTTACTAGAATTTATGTTATGATTTTGTAGATGACGGCCAAGTGTATTTAGACTTTGTAATTATGAACATAAGGTTGTTTATAGTTTGCATTAAAGTCATAAAATGTGGTATTTTCATTTAAAATCAATTTTATTAAAAATTAACAAAATTTAGTGCTTAACGATGATACGATACACCTCCACAAGATACATTTTTTTTTCTGCTTTCGTTTTTGCAGGTCAAAACCGAAAAACCAGGCATAATTTGTAATATTTCGCGTATTTCTGAGAGAACCAATCGCGACAACTGTCTGACGGCGAATAAGCTAAATGTTGCGCATCTCGACCTAATGTTGACACGCGCGCGATATCTGAGGGGCACTTCCTCTACTTTTCTTTATTCCGTGGTGATAACCACCTTACTAGCCTCCACAGTTACCTACAATCTGTACCGAAATCTACCGTGAAACAAGGAAACTAAAATTCAAAATCCTTTATCGCGATATTTGAGTTCTCCTCGCGAGGAGAACTCAAATACCATGCGGCCTAAAATCGACTATCGGGCATTAGCAATTGCCCAGGCCAGTCATAGTATCCTTTTTAATTCCATTTTTAATAGAGGTTTGCGGAACTTTACTCCCCGTTCTACATACCGCTAAAATCTACAATGTTAGTTCATTAAGGTCATCTATCGGTGTAAAAGCTTAAATAGCTTAATAGGCATGAAAACAGACTTCCAGCCACGTGGCAATCCACGTAGCGCTTCTCCAGACATCTCATACATTTGTCAATAGATGGCGTTGATAATTTCATTGGGGAACCACCACGCCCTTAGGAAAGTGAATACAAGTAATTCCTAATAGATGGCGTTAGGCGTAGTTTTGGAGGATTAATAGTTTTGTAATAAAACCTTTGTCGTTATAGTTTCCTAAAGAATTCATAACCTAGACACAAAAACATACTATGCGGAGTTGTTTAAAGCTTTAAAGACCATTTGGTTCAGCCAAGGTCTTAGTTTTAGTAATAAATATTCGTTTACCATAATTAGATATGATTCACTGGCTAGCAAATTCTTAATTCAAATGACTGAGTTGCTGCTATACCTAGTCTGTCTAATAAGCTAACCGACTTGGGAATTTTGTATAATATTTAATTATTTAAAAAATACTTATATTCGATACTTTTTATAAGGTTCTTCTATTAGTAAACAATGATCAAGATAAACCTTGATTATTGAACCAGAATTGACTACATCAGATTTAATTTTACCCTAATAATTACCCAAGTCAGTTGACTTATTATACCTTTTTTGCCCTATGATGAGTTCCCTGACAGTTCATTTTTTTCCGTGGCACGCATACCTACTACTTTAGATTACTAAAAAATAAACTGGCAAAAAAAAAAATGAAATGATAAAAAAAATATTGTCTTTCGTAAATTAATAAGTAAATTATTGTGGTTATAATTAACTGTTAATAAATTAAGTAAATAAAATAAAAAAGTATAGAACTTAAAAATGTGTAATGCGTTAAACGGAACTTCTGCCAATAGAGATTGACACTACTCGACGACACACTAATCGACAAAATCGGAGCGGCCATCTTGTAATCGCATGTAACGGCCAAAAATTGGAAAAAAGTAATAGAAAAAACTCAAAAAACTATAACAGAGGACTGGAATAAATATATCCGGATAGACCGAATTAGGACCAATAATTAATCATCGCGGTTAGTTGGAAAAGATTCCGATTCCGATATGGATACGAGTTCAAATCAAGAGACAAGTTCTGACAGTGAATAATAAATAAATTATTATTTTAAACAGACTGCATTTTATTTACCACTAGCCGTCCCCCGCGGTTCCGCCCGCATTATTTCAGGTTTTTAGTTTTTGTCAGGTTTTTTGGTTTACTGTAAAATTTCTTTAAAATCCGTATAGAGTAAGATCCCAGGACCGCCAGACATCACGTATTTTCTGACGAACGAAATGTGGACGATTGAGTACTGTTAGTATGTACTAAGAACGCATGCCTACCTGCTAGCTTGCTTAGACGGCCAATTTTCAGGTATCAGGCAATCAAGGTACATAAAATTATTACTTACCTCACGTAAATTCTCAAAGCTGATTTTTACGTATTTTGTAGGCAATATCTTTAAAATCAAGTCGCCAATACTCCCAGACACATTCCGTCGGCCATATTGCTTAACAGACGCTTTAATGATCAAGCATGAGAATTTACGTGAAGTTATGTCATTTTTTTGGGAGCTTTAAAGCGTCTGTTAAGCAATACGGCCGACGGAATGTGTCTGGGAGTATTGGTGACATGATTTTAAAGATATTGCCTACAACAGACGTAAAAATCAGCCTTGAGAAAATACGTGAGGTAAGTAATAATTTTATGTACCTTGATTACCTGATACCTGAAAATTGGCCGTCTAAGCAAGCTAGCAGGTAGGCATGCGTTCTTAGTACATACTAATAGTACTCAATCGTCCACATTTCGTTCGTCAGAAAATACGTGACGTCTGGCAGCCTTAGGATCTTGGACTAGTAGACTAGTTCTTGCGTGAAAAAGTAACAAACATCCACACACACATACAAACTTTCACATTTATCATCTATAAATCTAAAATCGGTAATCCGATTTCATTTTCTTTGCCAACTGATTCGTTATTGTAAAAAATCGATTAAATTTCGTTAGGTCACATCACTATAATTGTCAGACAAGAACTGTCAGGGAACTCATCATAGGACAAAAAAGGTATAGACAGACTCTAATCAGATATTTTTCTTTATAAAACCCCTTCATGATAATAAAAAGGTTAAAAATTCATGAAGTAATCAATAAGCGACGTAAGTGAATTTGTTCGATGAAAACAAAAGACATCACACCACTTCATAACTATTTTACAACTAATTCAAAACTTTAATTGGGCTGTAATACTATTAAAATTTATTTTTTTGCCTTCCATAACTTTGAATCAACATTGATATTTAAAAATAGTAGGTTTAAAACCGAGTTTCGTTTGTTGAAACGTGAACCTATTGTTTCCGCAAACGTGTAATTAAGAATGGTGCAAATACGAGTAATAATTAGCAAATTAAACAGTTAATTAGTTCGTACGCTCTCGTGGCAGACGGCAGGCTTCGCAGGTGTAGCTATTTATAACGTTAATTGTTTTCAGGTGTAGCTTCTCTTAGCTTATAATTATTTTACAGTTCATGTGTTCCTGGTAGCACTGTGCACTTTAGTTTGGAAATTAGGGTGCTTTTTCACCAGAAATGTGCTATGCTATCCAGGGCCGAGCCGACCCCACCCAGCGCCTGTGTGCAAAACTTACGGAGCGCCTCTTTTTTTGTTGATATTGATTATAATTTTAATTTTGTACTTATTTCAAGAAGTATTTTTGGCACGGAATCCCTAATTTTTTTTTCTTGATATAAAGTAATATAAACTAGTGCTTGACTGCGATCCCACCTGATGGTAAGCAGTGATGCAATCGTTGATGGTAAGGTGCACTAGTCTATGAGGAGCCTATTTACTCTAGCGTTGAAAACACCCAAATTATAATAGGACGATAGACCGGCTAGCTGAATTATTTTTCTAAAATAAGAGAAATCTAAGTTTCGAACAGACGACGGAAGGCGAGCAATGGGTAGCTCGCCGTCCGACCATCCTGTAATCGTCCGGACTGAGCCCAAGACGTCGACGGTGCGTATCGTTCCACGCGCGCCTCAAGGAGTTGTCAGCAAACCTTAGGGGCCCAGCAGGGTCGAGTCTACTGGGAACAAGGATTCGTTTCTGAAAGGAAGGTTCGGCCCCGGTATGAAAGGCAACGAAAGAACAGGAGTGGGTTTTTACACACTTATCGTTTTCAGTACCCCAGATGGCCCGTAAATTATTTTTTCTTCCTTTGCCAATCAGTTTTATCCTACTGTTATTTTTTTTTTCACTTTTTACCATTTTCAAAGGCTTCAGCACTAGTCTAATACACATTTGTATTATCTCGATCATTTTCGATATTGCTCTTTTTATTTTTTTGCTCGTTAAAATCCGGGAATTACCGGTGAACCCAAACTGATCGCGTTCACCATGGGATCTGGAGGCAACAGTCCTTGCACACAAGCACGATTTGCGCGTGGAGATGCAACGCCGGGACGAAAGTCCGATGCCGCGACAGGTCGCGGCATGGTGGATAGAGCTTCGGCGGGCTCCCATGGTGAAATGGCGTCAGCGACTACCGCAATCCAGTGTAACACAATAATGGCGGTAAGTCGAGAGGACTTTGATGCGTAGCTGGAAAAACCTCACAGCGTCCTCGTCTTCCGCATGACGCGGGTTCTCACCGGACATGGCAAGTTCGGGAAGTTCCTGCACTGAATTCGTGCGGAAGTGACGCCCGGGTGTCGCCGCTGTGCGGAACGCCCGGAGGACACGGTGGAGCACACAATTGAGGTGTGCCCTGCTTGGGCGGAGCATCGCCGTGTCCTCGTGAAGGCGATCGGCGGCGGCGATCTTTCGTGCCGGGCCTTGGTACAGGCCATGGTCCGGAGCGAGGAGGAGTGGCAGGCGGTCGCCGACTTCTGCGAATCAGTAATGCTAGCAAAGGAGGAGGCCGACTGCATCAGGCAACGGTGGCGCTCACAGCGCCCTAGCCGCCGCCGGGATTCCGGCCACCGTAGGCGCGGGCTTGCGGACGGCGAGCAATGGGTAGCTCGCTGTCCGACCGTCCGGTAACAGTCCGGACCGAGCCCAAGTCGTCGACGGCGTACACTGTTTCCGCGCGCCTCAAGGAGCTATCAGCAACCGCAAGGGCCCAGCTGGGTCGAAGCCTACTGGGCCAGGGTTAATTCGAAAGATAGCTCAAGCTCTGGTCGAAAGGCAACGAAGGAATAGGAGTGGGTTTTTAGTCAGTAAAACTATCTCCCGCTCCGCCCAAGAGCGGGAGATATCATTAGATGATTTTTCCACCACGAAAAAAAAAGCACTTAAAAGTACAGAGGTGGAATTAATGTCTTAGGAATTTTTTAACAGTCAACCTTTGGGTGATGCAAAGAAAAATAGGGGTAGGTGCCATAAAAAAGATAGAAAAATGCGAATACAAAAATAGATAAACCAATAAACCATATATTTAACTAAAATTATACAATATACGTTCAAATTAATAAACTACATTCCTATATTAAAATATTCAAACAATTGGTCCAGGAAAACATTTTACGCTGTGATGAACTAGGTACTGCCAAATTCTTGCGAATTAGCTCTCGAGCTTTAGCTTAACATTGGTGGAGGTTCAAGCTATGTTTTTTACACATCTTACTCGCTCCTAGCTCCCGGTATTAGTAGAAATGATCTTATAGTTTCGTAGCTTAGTTTTCACACACTAACTACATTACATAGTTCTAAGAAATGCATTTTTCAAGTTTAACTTCGTTACAAAATTAAGCTCCATTCACAAGCTAACCACAACTGTCCGCAAGTACTTTTTTTTTTTATAATGGATAGGCTTGCGTTTGACCACTTGCGCAAGGGACGTGTGTATAAGTCTGCAGGTAATCCTCGTAAGCTCGCCACTACTAATGCCTCCCAGGATCGTCGTGAGGAAGGCATTAGGAAGCCCTTGTGGCGGCGGCTTTTGTCAGAACCAAGGTTTGTGGGCCGTCACACCGTTGTAAATGTCGACACGCTTCCGATCTCAAGTTTATGGTGTTTGTGTGTTGTTAGCTGTGCTCTTTATGGGGTTTCCCTTGGAGTCTGTACCTACTTTATCATGGACATTTCAGTGGACTGTGATTGTGTGACTCAATGAGTTATAGTTTGTGAGTGGTCTTTGGTAATTTGAAATCAGTAGTAGCTTCTAGATATGTTGTTTACAAATCTGTGTAGATGGCAATGAACGGCTCGGCTATTCTGAAATTGAAAAAGAAATAGTTAAGTAAGTACTCTTTGTTATTGACTGAGTTTATTGAGGAAGTTGCCCGGCACTAAAACAAAAGCTCGTGGACATGTGTATTCTCCCCGTCTTGAATTATGGCGTATAAACTTGGTCTTTGATTAACATCCAGAAGTCCAAACTCATGGATTGACAACGAGCAAAAGAGTGCAGTATACTAAATGTTAAAATTAATGGATCGAGTTCGAAACACTATAGTGAGTATCTATATCTGCACTCCAAAAACAAGACAGCTGATGTGACCCAAAGCTGCCCAACTTAAATGGAACTGGGCAGGACATGTCTGCGGCATGCCCGACAATCTGTGGACCAAAATAAAATATAATTTGGTGCTCTGAGTCAGTGAGACGGTGTTGCGGCAGACCACGAAGGGGATGGCGGGACGAACTGGACAGATTTCGCTAGAACTGGTAGGAGAAATCGCGGAGGCGCGAGAGATGGAAGGAGTGGAAAGAGAGAGTCCCAGGAATGGGTCAGAATAGGCGAATAAAAAATATGTTGTTGATTGCCATAAGGTCCAATGCAGTGATACCAAATTGTAAACCGTTGTATTAGATTCGATTTCATTCATTTATGCTATTTTTAGGGTTCCGCACCCAATGAGTAAAAACGGGACCCTATTACTAAGGCTTCGCGGTCCGTCTGACTGTCTGTTTCACTAGGCTGTATCTCATGAACCGTGATAGACAGTTGAAATTTTCACAGATAATGTACATATTATTACTGTTGCCACTGTATCAACAAATACTAAAAACTAAAATAAAATAACTATTTTTCAATACTCGAAAACCCGCTCTTATTCCACCGCTTAAGCAATAGACTGTTTTCCGCACTAGTACAGAAAAGTACGCATGCTCTCCCCCGCTACTATTTTATTACATTTATCGTATCAGGCTGGGTGCGCGTTGACCCACGTGAGTCGCCGGTCAACCCCCGTTTATTCATCATCATCACTTCAGCCGATATACGTCCACTGTTGGACATAGGCCTCCTCCCCATAGCCTCCCCGTTTATTAATTTCTTTGTAAATGTATTGAAAAAAGTCGTTTGATACACATGCAAAGTCACTGCAGCCCTCGACTCAATAACAAATTGAAGAAACAAACAAAAGAATTCCGCCTCGGTCGCAATGACAAACTTTCTGCACATAAATCAAAATATAACAAATGTGATTTTTTTACGGGCGGTACGGAATCCTTCGAGTGCGAGTCCCACTCGTTTTTTTTTTTGTTCGTATTTGTTACTTGTTATTTGTGTACCTACATTATTTGGAGGTAAATCTCATAAAAAATAAAGAGAGGATCCTCGAATGAGTTTATTCATCCTACATTCGAAGTTCAGGAAATCGTCAAACGTGTTGATTCAGAGAGGTGCAACGTCTCAACTGCATTCACCCCACGTCGACAGGTTGGGCAACTGATCTACGATCTAGCTCCACCTCTTCGCTCGCCTGTGCGCCTGGTAGCTCGCCTTCGAGAAACACGTGAGGTGACGTGTCGCGACGTGTTTTCCACACACGGGGGGCGGACGTGTTCGTGAATCGTGTGTACATACATGCACACAGACTTGTATATAGTGCGTATGTGGTGACATGTGCCTGATGAAACAAAGAGGGATGGGCTTTGTGGTGTGTGGAGTAGGATCTGTGTAGGTCAAGGTAATGAGGTCAATGTACTGTTACTTAGTTGTCATCGAGATTTTACCAAAAAGGGGTTAAAAACTTTTTTTTAAAATTATTATTGACACACTATCTCACCTGATGGAAAGAAACGATGTGGTCGACGATGGAGTATGCTATCTAAGAAATGACACCAATTCCAGCAGGGAATTTCACTCCTTAGCTGTACAGTACGCATAAAGAATTTGTTCCGAAAATGTTTTGTATGTATGGGTGGGAAGTCCACCATGTGGCTAACTACCGGTGGCGCAAAGCCGTACGTCTAGTGATCCGATAATTTAACGGGCTTTCTTATGAAGAAATGGCCGAAACTGACACCGGACTTTATATTATTGATTATAGGTTTGAAACAACAGTAACTAAAGCGAAAAAAAACTTAAAAATATTACAAATACCATATACCCACACCCATAATCATCAATCCCTCTCACAGTACTCCTGAAATACCAATAGGTTTCTGTTATTGTTGAATTAGAATTCAAGAGATCATAGAACATAGAGGGCTTTCTGGCTCTCTATGGTCTCCATGCAGCCAGAGAGCGAGGTATTGAGGACTTATCACTGGCAACGGTGTGTCACTGAGGCACAGCAGACTGCTGTGCTTTTTGGCACGGCAGTATTTGTTTGAGACAAAGACACTTGCTGTGCTTGCTCGTCGCAAGCACAGCAAGCAAGTCAGGAGCGTCGGAGTGCCTTGCAGGCTATGGTGAGCTGATCTCGTGCTCGCCTTACCTTTAGCGAGTTATATCCGGTCATTGGTGTAAGAAAGCTTAGTGTGCAAAATACATTGAAGCGAAATTCAAATTTTCTTTTTTTGTATTTTGCAGTGTGTCGATTTAATTAAAATGTGATTGGCGGCTGTAAAACTTTTTTATTTACAGAATTATAAAAATTTAAATCACAAGCCTCTCAGTTCGTTTTATCCTATTTCATGAAAAAGCCAAACATATTTTAATTAACATACAACTAGACGAATGAGTTTTCACGGACTACCTTGGATCATCCCCCTTAATGTGAATATTATTATCTGATTCTTTTTTATTTATTTATATATTTATTGGTTCACCAACAATTGTTTACACTGGTATTATGGTAAAAGTAACATGCAATATAACAGTACAATGGTGTAACAATCACTTAAAGGTAAACTCCGCATGCATTAAGTATAAATTGTATATGTAAGTATATAAAATAAAGAAAACTTAACTAAACTAACCTTTATTATTGAAACCACTCGTCATTGTACATACAGTATGTCTAATCCAAGTCGAGAAGAAACTGATAAATATTAGTTCTTAACTTGTTAACCGAGTAAAAGTGCAGATCGATTGTGTCGCTACAATTATTAATCACCTTGCAAAATCTCGCATAAGGAGAATTGGAGCCTAAAACCGTTCTCCTCTGTGGTGGACACAGTGGTGTTATGGGACTGCGGGGAATTCTTACGGGTGCGCGGAAACTGAAAGTGTTCAATATCTGAGGACAGTCAATCTTGTAAGTCATAACTTTGCACACAAACATGTTCTGAATGTATTATCCTAAAGTTGTCCATTTTTGCTTCAATCCAAAATAATTAAAACCCCGAATAAAGTACCTATAGCGTGTTTTCTTCGAATCAGTCGTCAAGTCCGACCGCAGTGCTGGGGAGCTCGTTACTCAAAAGAATTGAGAGAAAATCGCTTGTCTCTTTTCATCGTATCAAATTCTGCGGTGCATCTCTTTCACGCGGGTGCATTCATAGGGGTATGCAATCGTTTATCTTATTTCAAAAAAGGCCTTATACGTCCGAAACGAATTTATTAAAATATGTACGTTGGCTAAGTAATAATAGGGTCTAAAATTTATTGTAAGAATGATAAATTAAGTGTCAAAGGGATGAACGCAATTTGTTGGTCGTGTGAGGGAAAATGTGTTGTAAATCGTTCGCTTTTGAGTTGCAATTGGCGTAAGATTCATTCAAACTTAGTTACAGGGGTGTTTGTGATCAAGTTGATACCGACTTTGTTGCAACTGCTTTAAAGATAAATGTAGCATAATATGTCTTTATATTATGCAGGAGAAATGTGTTACCTCCTGGTGTCTCCTGGTCTCCTAGTGACGAATGCCCTTTAACACGTGACGTCAGTGGGGTTTTCACACGCTCGCTCAGCTGTTTTTGTATTTAACACAAGGTGGTTCCGGTTTTTTTTATCTGGACCGTTGGTAACGGTTTTAACGAAGGTACTGTATTGTTTTTTTTTTAAGGTAAAAAAGTATTGTCAGGTAAAAATCGAAGAGCAAGGAAAATAAATCTTTTTAACATAAGTTATGTTTTGGTTTTTGGTTTACTAAGGATTTTTTTAGTGTTTCTTGACTTAAGAGCAAAACAAGTATCTGATAACTACACTCACCGTGACAGACGTGATATTAATGATGTGTGCTACTTGATTAATATTGCAAATGGTTCAATTGACTGTCCTGAACTTGTCTCAAAATTGTCAATACGCACTAATCAGATGGGACTGCGACAGCGACCACTTCTGCATGTACCTAGTGCAAACACCAATTATAAGCGTAATGCATTTTTTCTGAGAGCCAGTCACAGTTTTAATAAGATTTCATGTGAACCCGGCATTGACCTCTTTTGCACGAAAGTGGGCACAGTTAGGAAGCACTTAGCAAATCATTTTTTGAATAACCAGCACCTATTTGCACGTAAAACATAATATTATTTTTTGTTAAAATTATTGAGAGTTAACCAACTCAGTGTCAACCTTGTGGGACCAACATTGGTTTTTTTTTTTGTCATCATAACTACCCACATGTGGAAGCTTGTCACACATGCACGATATGCGCGTGGAGATGCAACGCCGGCGCCGGGGTGAAAGTCCGCTGCCACGACAGGTCACGGCATGGCGGACAGAGCTCCGGCGGAATCTCATGGTGAAATGGCGTCAACGACTATCGCAACCCAGTGCTGTGCACGCCACAATCATGGCGGTAAGTCCCCTCTTTGAGGCGTGGCTGGAAAGATCTCACGGCGTCCTTAACTTCCGCATGACGCAGGTCCTCACCGGACATGGTTCGTTCGGGAGTTTCCTGCACCGGATTCATGCGGAAGTGACGCCCGGGTGTCGCCACTGTGCGGAACGCCCGGAGGACACGGTGGAGTACACAGTCGAGGTGTGCCCTACTTGGGCGGAGCATCGCCGTGCCCTCGTGGGGGCGATCGGCGGCGGAGACCTCTCGCGCCGGGCCTTGGTTGAGGCCATGGTCCGGAGCGAGGAGGAGTGGCAGGCGGTCGCCGACTTCTGCGAAGCAGTAATGCTCGCAAAGGAGGAGGCCGAACGCAACAGGCAACGGCGGTATCGCCGCCGCCGCCGCCGCAGGGATTCTGATCCCGATTTCCGGCCACAGTAGGCGCGGGCTTGCGGACAGTGAGCAATAGGTAGCTCACTGTCCGGCCGTCTGGTAACTGTCCGGACCAAGCCCAAGTCGTCGACGGCGCGCACTGTTCCCGCGCGCCTCAAGGAGTTGTCAGCAACAGCAGGGACCCAGCCGGGTCGAAGCCTACTGGGGCCAGGGTTATCCGAAAGGGCGCTCGAGCCCCGGTATGAAGGCTAGAAGGAACGGGGTGGGTCTTTTAGTCAGTAAGAGTCTGACACTATCTACCGCTCCGCCCAAGGGCGGGGGATGTCAATGCATGATTTTTTCCCAACACAAAAAAAAAAAAAAAATGTGGAAGCTTGTAATTAGCAATTTAATTACCTGCTATTGTCACTATGTTGTTATTAGTCTGTAAGCTTTCCTAAAATGTGAAAAATTAAATAAATAAATAAAATAATAAATCATCATCATCATCAGCCTTTTTAATGTTCCTACTACGAGGTCGCTAATTCGAGGGGTTAAATGGGTTACTTTCACCCCGAGGTAAATACTGTGCTTTTCATTACGAATACGAGGAAACTAAAAATAAAATAAAAAGTTTGCAAAACCTGAGTCGTCGTACCTATGATTTTAAGTAGGTATCTTTCTTCTGATTTAGGCGGTAAAAGGTATTCCACTACTGCTTTAGCCTCTTCTCTTATGAAATTAGGCGTTAAATCACTATTTTAATCTGATAAACATAACGTGTAATACACAAATCTCTGTTGTACGGAAATGTAAACGAAACTCGAAAAAACCAACGACTGATTGCCACTTTCCCGCCATTTTGTTTTTTTTTTCTGCGGCCGGCCAGCTAATTAGCCTCATTAATGAAAAATTAGAAATTAATTGGAATCTTTTAAAAAAAAAGTATTTTAAAGAAATAGTTGAACAAATAAATCACTTAAAATATAACATTATTTAATTAAGTATTCAAAATATCTTGGAGCATCGGATATTAGAGGGTAGTAGTGAATCAGCGCCGCAAAATAAGCAATGCGAGCCGACCGTTGAACTTCGAGACGGCTGCGATGACTCACGTCGGGGGTCAGCTGATCGAGTCGCTCTCGGCTCTTCCCGTGCAGTCTGCGGCCGCTCCCCTTTCGGTGCGCCGTGCCTCCGACGGGGCTTTGCCACCGACGTCCCACGTGACGACCGGCGACCGTGGTCCCCTGCCCCATGACCCGCTTCCGCTGCTATCTGGTCCGGCCACCTGTACTGCACCGCTACCATCATCACCCGACTCGGCCGTCGTACACACGGTCAACAAAACTGGATCCAGCCCTACGCAGAAATCGTTGGCGGAGATTGTCCGAGAAGGGAAATGGAAGACACAGGCCCCGAGTGACCAATGGATTCGTGTCCAAACCAAAAGAATACGAAATCGTTTTATTGGGAAGCGAGGAAAAGCGATTCCTGAGCCTGGAAGTAATTTTATGGCAGCGGAAACTAAGGTTCCCATGTACATTTATAATGTAGCGAAGAGTGTGTCTGTGTGTGACATTAGTACCTACATAATGAAGAAGACTAATATTGATGTTAAAATTGAAAAAATGAACATGAAGTTAGCAAAGGATTACGAGTCATATAAAATATTCGTACCTAAACATTCATTATTAACTTTCTTAAGTGATGATTTTTGGCCAAAGGGGGTAGCCTACCGTCGATTTATAAACATCATTAGACGTGATAAGGATAATGTCCGTGTGACTAGCGAGAATATTTGACAGTTCTAAATTATGAATAATATCAACTTGATAAGTTTTAATTGTAAAAACGTGGTGAGATCAGTGGAATGTGTGCGAAATCTTTGTCGCTCGGCTGATATTGTGGCTCTGCAGGAGACGTGGCTACTGCCGCACGACCTCGGGTATCTGGCCGCGATAGACGATGACTTCGCCTGCACGGGTACCTCTGCAGTGGATACCGCAGCGGGGGTCTTACGTGGTAGGCCCCACGGCGGCGTTGGCCTACTGTGGAGAAAAGTCGCGTTTCCGACGGTAACCGTAGTGAAGTGCAATAGTGTGCGTCTCGCCGCGATAAAAATCGAGCTCAGTGATCGTTCCATTTTGATATTTTCTGTGTACATGCCTACCGAGTCCAATGAAAACTTAGTGGAATTCACAGAGTGTCTTAGTGAAATGACAGCCATAATTGACAGTCTCGATGTGGAGTCGGTGGTTATGTTAGGGGACTACAATGCACACCCTGGTGAGTCATTTGCTACTGAACTCTTAACTTTTTGTGCCGATTAATCGTGGTCGTGTGTAGACTTAGAACTGATGCCGTCGGACAGTCATACGTTTGTCAGTGATGCGCACGGCTGTCGGCGCTGGCTCGACCACTGTCTTGTGACTAGTGCTGCGCGGCACTGTGTGTCCGCGGCCTCTGTGTTATATAATACCTATTGGTCTGATCATTACCCTTTGTCTATAATGTGTAATTTTAATTGTGTTAAGCCTAAAATTTCTATACCTACTGTTTGCATAAATAGAATAGTCTGGGGTGAACGTGATGCGACTCAGATAGCTAAATTTAAAAATGTATGTCATTCTAGACTTCGTGACATTGATTTTCCTTCAGAATTAAGATCCTGTTCAGATTCTATGTGTTCCAATAAAAGTCATAAAATCCTGTTAGATAACATGTATGACGAGATTATTTGTGTACTATCGGAGGCTGCAATATGTAGTTATAATGTCACCGAAAAGCGTAGAGGTAATTATATTGCCGGTTGGAACAAGCACGTCCGCGACGCTCACGAGAGGGCTCGGCTATGTTTTCAGGCTTGGTTGTATGGGGGTAAGCCCGTGGCTGGCCGTCTTTATAGTGATATGTGTGAAACCAGGCGCGTTTTTAAATCAAAGTTAAAGTGGTGTCAGAATAATCAACAACAGATAAAAATGAATATTTTAGCTGAACATCACTCAAACAAGAAATTCGGTCAGTTCTGGAAAAACACTAATAAAATGAATCATAAGCCGGGCCTTCCCGTCAGCCTGGCGGGATTGCACGAGTCTAGTGAGATCGCCACTATGTTTTCTCACCATTTCAGGGTGGACTCTCCTCTGGGGCGAGCGCGGCAGAAGCCCGATGCTGAGGAAGGTAGTGAGCGTAGTGTTTGTTTTACAACGAAGGAAGTGAGTGCGGTGATCAGAGGTATGGTGAGGGGTAAATCCCCGGGTCACGACAGCCTCAGCATCGAGCATCTGCAGCACGCAGGTGTACATCTGCCTAGAGTTCTTTCTATGTTTTTTACCCTGTGTCTGGGCCACTCCCATCTACCCGATAAACTAATGCGTACTATAGTTGTACCTATCATCAAAAATAAAACTGGTGATACATCAGATGTTAACAATTATAGACCGATTTCCCTAGCCACAGTGGTTGCCAAAGTGCTGGACAGTCTGCTTGGTCAGTACCTGGATAAACACGTCTCGCTAAACGACGCGCAGTTCGGCTTCAGGCCTGGCCTTTCCACCGAGAGTGCTATCCTGTGCCTCAAGCGGACTGTTCAGTACTACACTAGAAGAAGGACTACAGTGTATGCTTGCTACCTTGATTTATCGAAAGCTTTTGATCTTGTATCGTACGATATACTTTGGGGTAAATTAAGGGATGAAACCTGTATACCTAGAGAGATTGTGCTATTATTTATGAATTGGTATAACAATCAGAAGAACTGTGTGAGATGGGCAGGCTCTCTCTCGGGGGAGTACGGGTTGGAATGTGGGGTGAGGCAGGGGGGGCTGACCTCTCCTACGCTTTTCAACCTGTACGTCAACCGACTGATCGAGGAGCTCAGCAGCACCGGCATCGGGTGTCATATAGATGGAGTATGCGTCAATAACATCAGCTACGCAGACGATATGGTGTTGCTGAGTCCATCGATTGGTGCCTTACGAAGGCTGCTCAAAATTTGTGAATCCTATGCGGTGGCTCATGGGCTCAAATACAACGTGAAAAAAAGTGAAATAATGATTTTCAGGCCGGACAACAAGCGATACACATTCGTTCCGAATTTCACTTTATGTGGTACAGCTCTAAACAAAGTCGAAAAGTTTAAATATTTGGGCCACTGGGTCACCGAGGACCTTAAAGACCGTGTAGATATTGAAAGGGAGCGCAGAGCGCTGTCTGTCCGATGCAATATGTTGGCTCGCAGGTTTTCACGGTGTACGGAGACTGTCAAAGTTGCGCTTTTTAAAGCGTACTGTCAGTCTTTTTACACCTGTAGCCTGTGGGTTGACTATACGCAGCGGACATACAGCGATCTGCGCGTACAATACAATAACGCGTTCCGGGTGCTGATGGGGCTGCCGCGCCACTGCAGCGCCTCCGCGATGTTCGCGGCGGCTGACACAGACGGCTTCGCGGCCATCATGCGCAAACGGTGTGCTTCTATCATGCGCCGCACGCGCGACAGTCCCAACACCATTCTGCGCGCGCTGGCAGACCGGTGGGACTCTCCGATGTTGGCTCGCTGGATACGACTGCACGCAGTCGTATAATGATTTGCCACTATAGTCGGGGAGTCCACCTGGACCTGCCACTTAATGATTGTGTGATTTGTCAATTTATTACTAACACTAGTTTATAAGCTTGCAAATGTACTAACACATATGGATGTAGATGAGTCTGAAATAAATTATTATTATTATTATTAATACTTGTCTTTAAGTTATTTCAATTTTATATCGCGCTGTGATTGACTGGCTGTATGGAAAATTGGAACATGGTTCAATAGAAATGTGAAAATAGAACTAGTTTTTTCTTTTAATAATTTAACAGCTGTCAGTTGTAAAGTAAAACTCTACACATTTCATTAATGTAATAATTTGCATATTTTTTTTAGCACACACCATTCGTGCCGGGCAAGGTGTCATAAGTATACTTTCTGGTCTTTTGATGTTCTAGTATTTTGTGACAATCTAAAAAGTGTCTATAGATACTGTTTATTCAGCACGGTACACACTAACTGTCGTCAGTTCCAGAAAAGATCGGCCCAGTGCGAGTCTGACTCGCGCACGAGAGGTTCCGTAGCGTCCGCTACAAAAAACCGTTAAAAAAGCAACGTTTGATGTATGGGAGATCCACTTAAATAAAATATTTATTTTGCTCGTTTACAGTATTTGTTGATAAAGCGGCAACAGCAATACCTCATTTATGAAATTTCAACTGTTTAGATATCACGGCTTATGAGATACAGCCTAGTGACAGACAGGCGAATAGCGAAGTTATAGCAATAGAGTCCCGTTTTTACCCTTTGAACACGGAACCCTGAAAAACATCGATATATATGTACTACGTACTAGATAGGGCGTGCTGAACACTCACTTTAAACGACTCCGTTGCACTGAATTCTAGGCAAATTGACATTGATGACTTTAGTGCAATTTTGACGTTCATACAGTGTGAAAGCGGCGCTTATAAATTCAAAAGAAAGTGAATTTGAGACGTAAATAATAATTCAGTGGTCATGAAAATAAAATAATTGATTATTCAAGCAATTTAATAGATTCAAATTTCGTAATAGTATGTTAGAAATTGTATTATTTTATTTAAAAGCTTTTCCATTTTACAATCATAGACTAAAACATGCAGATGTTCCTCCCACAAAAACCGGGTTTTTACCTACATCTGCTTTAGTGAACACGAACTTTGCATGATGTTTTATTCCGTTTATTTTTTTTTTAATATTTTATTTACATAGTATTTTTTCTTTTTTGTATAAATAATGGGTACCAATGAATTCCTTCAAATTCAATAATTATGAATAGGAATACGTCTGTTTTTCGATACAGTAAAAACTCAGCAAGAAATGCCAGCAAATTATTGAGTATCAGTTTTCATCACTAAGTTTTGTGGTTAAGCATTCTGTCATTCGTAAGCACTGAGGTATTACGTACCTACTTAAATATTATGTATACATAGATTAGTATTCAAATATAAATTAGGTTTAGTTGAATTTGTAGTCATATGTGTAATATAAGTGGTACATCACTTATATTACACATATGATCATTACTGTTATTGAGATTTAGTCCTTCATAAACTATAAATATTTCTAGTTTGTTCACTCTGGTCAGCCGAAAAGAGAAAAATTGATAAAATTATCTTTAAGAGGATAGACGTGAAAACACGTGGCTTCCTACAAAATATCCATTTATCTGCTCTGCATACTTTCAAACTGATGATACTAAAGCTGGAAAACGTTTTCTAATGAGTCGGCTATTCCTTGCAGTAATGCTATTCCTTCAGAATGTGCTTTCAAACATTTATAGCTTTCCCCTACATCATTAAACCAAGTGCAAATTTCTAACTCCGAATCAATTTTTGATTCGCCCCGAAAAAATAAGTTGAAAATAGATTTTAAAAAAGTTTTAGTTTTTTATGTAATTTATTTCATCACCACTGCTCTCAAAACGGTGAAGGAAAACATCGTGAGGAAACCGGCATATTTTGAAGACATGCGACATTCACTAACCCGCACTGGGCCAGCGTGGTGGTTTACGGCCCATTCCCTCTCCTAGAGAGAAGGCTTGAGTCCCAGCAGTGGGAAACATTAAAAAGCTGATTATGCTATAGTTATAGTTGTTGATTATTTTGTTACTAAATATTAGCAGCGCAGTCCTGACCATCATTCACTAAAGAAAGCTGTCCTTTAGAATGATGATTACAATAAATGGTTTCATTATTTTACACGATTTTGAATTCACTTATTTATTAAAGTAGTAGACGTAGTTTTCTGAATTTACACTAACGTGGACTATTGGTAAAATCTTGAAATAGAGTTTTATTGTAATGAAGTATTGTAGGCAAAAAACTGTGTCACTTCTGCGGTATAAATATCTATATGGATAACATGTCATAACACTATGTTGAACTAAACGCGTAAGTACTACGAAATTCATGGCGCTTAAGACGTTTTGATCGCGAAAAAAGTATCATCTAAAAGCCATCAGCGCTTTAAATTTTAATAGTTCTGTTAGACGACATAATGCTAACGTAGCGCTGCAGCAGATTTTCGTTATAACTTTTCAATATTTTGACAAATATTTTCCATGAAAGAGCCCACAGAACAGAAAATACAGGTAGAAGTGCCCCTATCCTGGCAAAGCACGGGAACTAGTGTCGCCAAACTCACACATTTGTACATTAAATTGTCCACTAAACACATAAAAAACAGTAATATGATTGGCTACAAATTAAAAACGCAACTTTTACTAATCATCTTCTTATTGCTTTGATAAATTAAGTCTTATGACAACAGCTGAAAGTTGTTATTATTTGACATGACACAAACAATAAAGATGTTTTTCGCACAGAACAGAAAATACAGGTAGAAGTGCCCCTATCCTGGCAAAGCACGGGAACTAGTGTCGCCAAACTCACACATTTGTACATTAAATTGTCCACTAAACACATAAAAAACAGTAATATGATTGGCTACAAATTAAAAACGCAACTTTTACTAATCATCTTCTTATTGCTTTGATAAATTAAGTCTTATGACAACAGCTGAAAGTTGTTATTATTTGACATGACACAAACAATAAAGATGTTTTTCGTCTTATAACCAATTTACAACGAGTTCAGCTACTCCACGCTAGATGGCGCTGTAACCAATTCATCATTTGTCATTCTATATAGAACTCTAGTTATTTTGAAATAGATGCCATATTCACCTGCACATGTAATCACTTTTGCTACTCCTTTAGAGATGTAGACATATATCGATATTTTAATATTGATGTTACGTAATTTATTCAGCTAAGCAATGTAATAATTTGTTAACATCTTACAAATGCTTAATAATGGATAAGGTTGATTATCTTTAAGATATCAATGTTAAAGAGGTATTTGTATGTAGGGGGGTAATCTTATTTTTAACCGACTTCGAAAAGTAGAAGATTCTATGTTCGACTTAATGTATGTTTTGTTCACCGATATCTCGGTCAATTGTGGACTGACTTTGAAATTTTTTTATTTTTTATTTAAATGTTCTTAGTAGGTATTGCTTTATCGTTCAAATATCTATATTTGTTTTGTGAAGTTAATGTATTACGGTTAATATTATGTAATATTCAGCCTTTCAAGCGTGAAGAAGTAAAGAAAGTGATTAGCAACCCGCACCTATTTCGGACGGATGCAGATTACGTGTTGTTAAAACCTCGTGGATTTATGTGCAATCTTAGTTAAATATTTATAAATTATACACATGAAAAGTCCGACACAAATTTTCTGAATGATGGTGCCAGCCATGAAATAAATAGTTAGAAATAAATAAAAATTATCGATACCGACCTACTTTACGGATGTGTCCCATCCCTAATTGAGTAGCGTCGAAGTTACTAGAATTTATGTTATGATTTTGTAGATGACGGCCAAGTGTATTTAGACTTTGTATTTATGACTATAAGGTTGTTTATAGTTTGCATTAAAGTCATAAAATGTGGTATTTTCATTTAAAATCAATTTTATTAAAAATTAACAAAGTTTAGTGCTTAACGATGATACGATACACCTCCACAAGATACATTTTTTTTTCTGCTTTCGTTTTTGCAGGTCAAAACCGAAAAACCAGGCATAATTTGTAATATTTCGCGTATTTCTGAGAGAACCAATCGCGACAAGTGTCTGACGGTGAATAAGCTAAATGTTGCGCATCTCGACCTAATGTTGACACGCGCGCGATATCTGAGGGGCACTTCCTCTACTTTTCTTTATTCCGTGGCCGAAACCACAGTGATCGTAAACTGTGTGAGGCCGGGCGGCCGGTGTTTTTGTTTAGTGTTTTTTATTTTTTTTAGCATATGAAGCTACTGCTAAATTAGAAAGTAGGTTTTTCCATACTAGTTGCGACCCTCTTTAGAACATGCCGTAATAATAACTGTCTGTATCAGTTTTACTGTTCCGTGTGTATACCAACAGTCAGTCAGTAACCTTTTTTATATCAAAGATTAGTGAAAGAATTTTGCATTATTTTTCAAAGATTATTGCATTAATATTTTTAGTTCTCATCGGTTTAGACAAGTTTTTCTATTTTACAGCATATAGAAAACTGCTGGCGAAAACTTGAATTATAAAAAGTACACTGCATCGTCGCTTTCCATCAGGTGAGATAGCGATCAAGTGCAAAACTATCAACAATAAAAAAAAAACCGATCAAGTACGAGTTGTGGACTCACACACCGAGGGTTCTATGCCAACTTATTTATGTTGTAGTTCGATTCCCGAATCGAGTCTCGAAGTTTTTTTCAAATCGTTAGCGATAGGTTAATGAAGTAGTAGTTAATTCCTCTTTAGAGAGGAATTAACTACTACTTCATTAACTAAATACGTCTTTAAGACTTTCCCTTTATATGTTTGTCTTGTTTGTTTAATAGTTCTGTGAATTATCTAAAAAGCGTCTAATATACAACGCTACAACTGTTTTTAATATGCATTTTAAATGCGGAAAATTAACTTCCCTTTGAATTTATGATGTCCTGGTATGAAATACGAAATATTTTGAAAGATTTGTTTCTTAATTCGGAAACGCCCACGAACGTGCTGCAACTGCAATTTATACCATAACTTCTCGTAATTCCTGTAATCCTGGTGCTGTTACTGGTTCACGCTTTGCGTATCTATGACAACGGCAGGGAATGGTCGTGAAGGGCTTTTGAACAGACCGCGGCTCACGGCAAGACTGAAAAATAAAAGTACCTTTACTTTTATTACATGTTTATTACCTTAAGTGGCTATGGATTAAGAGATGGTGATAGACCAATAATGATAGAGAATGGTGTTATAAACGTAAAGGTGTATCCCGGACACCCCACCCCACATTGCACCGTACCCTTAAACTTGTGAGAAAATATAATTCCGTTGTCAACATCTCTTTGAGGTGCGCGTGGTACACGACGTGCCGTCGTCTTTACAGGATGAGCGGACCGCGAGCTACCCATTGCTCGTCATCCACAAGCCTGCGCCTACGGTGGTCGGAGATGATTCTGTGATTTCGGACGCCAGGTGCGTCTTCTGTCGCGGCGGCTGGGACGTGGGGTTGTACTGTTCCTTTTCTCTTGCGGCCGCCTCCTACGCTAGCATTACTGCTTCGCAGAAGGACGCAAATGTATCCCATTCCCTCTCGCTCCGGACCATGGCCTGAATCAGGGCTCGGCGCGAAAGGTTGCCGTCGCTGATCGCCTCTACTAGGACATGACGGTGCTCCGCCTAAGCGCGGCATATCTCTACCGTATGGTTCACCGTGGCCTTTCGGGCGATCCGCGCAATGGTGACAACTGGGCATTTCTTTAGCCCGAATCCGGAACAGGAACTTCTCGAACTAACCATATCTGATGAGGACGCCGCCGCCGTAACGCCTCTCCAGCCACTGCTCAAAGAGGAGACTTACCGCTAGAATTGTACGTGCCCAACAAATATTTGGGGTGACAAGAACTATACAGTACATTGTAAGCTACTTCAAGAAAAACAGTCCTTCTCCAATTCGTATTGTCCTGTGCCAACACAGGACTTGCGCCAATTTACTGCAGAACTTGTTTACTTTTAACAAACCATTATGTATATCTATTGTATACTTGCTGATTCATGTTAAATTCGTCTTCTTGTTCGTTTATAGTTTTTCACTAACTGTACACGCATATGCACTAGATTAGAGTGGAAAGAAAAGAGACCCACGTAAACTTGAAGGAATAGGTACCTAAATTGGCATGCAACACAAGTGTGTGGAGAGAACGAAAAGAGAACTCCTAGTGCCGTTAGATGTCCTAGTATTTACAAGCCCTCAAAACGTGATGTATCGCCCGCTGGTGCCGAGGCTATGTGGAGCATGTTTTTTGTCTGTTTTCCTGACACCACAAAATAACGTTACCGACATTTTGTAAAAAACGGCTTTTCTATTGCTTAGATTTAGTGGAGCTCAGCTCAGTTTAATTTAAATTTTAGTTGAGCATGACGTTTCTCAAAAAACGGAAAGAATATACTGCGTTGTAAATTGCACAACGCTTGTATTTCTATGGTTTTAACTATTGAACCAACTGTATTTTGTAGAGGTGGAGACAGAAGTTTTCACGCATTATGTGATGTAAAGGGAACTTGTAGGAACAATTTTATTAAGATACATGCTCTTTTGCGAACAGCGAAAATTGTATGTAGGTTTTGTCAAAGAAAAATTCACCACTATAACTACGAAGGAATCAATTCTAATGCCATTATGTGTGTGTAGAGTGCAACGAGTACTCTTCGATCCTTTAGATGTCCTAGTATCCAATGGTTCTCAAAACGTGACATAACCATTGACTTATTATCGATGGACATAACGCTGGATGGTGGGAGGGTTACGAGTGCGACCAGAACCTGTAAGCATTTGTTACTTTGTAATTTCCACCTCGTTAATTAAGCCAACAAAATTAGCACCACTTCGTTTCAATTAGATTCTCCAGGCCACTAATCGAAACAAGCTTATAAGTTCAGTTACTGCGCATGATTTTTGTTAAACAAGTCTTGTACGGAATACCATAACTTGTCAATAGTTTAATGTTTTTTTGTTAACTGTTATGGTGGATACAATTACCTTGATAAAGCATTTTCAGTCAAGACATTAGTGCCTTACTGCTAACTGAAAGGCCTTCGCTTAGCAGTGCTAAGCGAAGGCCTTTCTCTTCTTTTTTGACAGACACGGTTTTCTTGCGCCATCTTGAACCTGCCTTCGTGCTCACTATTTGAGCATGGCAGCCTGCAAAATCAATTAGTACTGTAAAAAAAACTTGAATTTACTGCCCACACAATTAAGTTTCTTTGGCTAAATAGTCCCTCTATTGGGAAGAGTGAATGCTGGAGCACGAGTACGATTTTGTCGGATTAATTACTTACATCAACGAACTTCTTAGTTATAAAAGTTCTAGCTAGCTGAAAAGACCGCATATTCATACATTTTCTTATTCTGACAAAACGCGAAAAGTGAAAGAAAAAACCCACAAAAACTAAAACTCATGTATTTAATGGGTCGGGTGTGTAAAGTGCAAAGTAAACTTCTAGTGCTTTCTGATTTCCTGGTATCCAGGAACCCTTAAAAGAGACGCAACGGAGGGTATTGTATATTGGGGGATACGCGGACGAACCAGAGCACGGGACGCAAACAACACCATTTATGAACCGTGGCGACTCGAAGCTTTGACCAACCGGCTCTCCAGTAGTCATGCTGGTACTCTTGAATGACGATCGCCTTCGGTCACCTACCTCCTAGAGGGAAAAGGCAGGTCCTTGCACCAAGAACGGTTGATACAACTTACTCAAACAGTAGGAATAAAGGCAGATGACCAACAGTGGACATCTTTCGGCAGAAATGATGATGATGAAAACTAAAAATCTCATTAAATTCCAAATTTTTAAATATTGAAAAATAAAGGTAACAGAACCAGCCAGGTAACAGAACCAGCCAGGAGAATTGAAGAGTTTCGATAATAGAGGCTTTTAAGCAGGGTAAGGTATCCGAGGGCAGTAGGTACGCAAAGAATGTGTGATGCAAAACAAATAAATTACTTTTTAATTATGAAATAGTACATTTTGATACAAGTGCAGAAAGTTTGTCATTGCGACCGAGGCGGAATTCGCACGAGCCGTAGGCAAGTGTGTTATGGAGCCGAGGGCTGCAGTTAGGGTTGCCAACTTTTTTTACAAGAAATAAAGTATATTCAGGTCTATGAAGAATATTAAACAGTATTTTAGAAAAATGAACAGTATTTTATTTATTTATTGTTTTAAATACATATTTTTTAGAACTTTTCGCACAACTTACTAATTTACAATCTTTTTTAAAAACTTCATACGCCTCATCACAATCATAACTGAAATTAAAATAAATGAGGAGCTCATTTTTTATTAAATTAATAGATGCTCTATTTTTATCCTCCCGCCACTTAGCATTCATTACTGAAAAAACTCTTTCAGTAAATGCTGAGGTGGCGGGAACAGAAAGTAGATATGAGACAATTTTAGTTATGTTTTTAAATTCTTCTGAAGTGTTTACTAATAAATGGCTCCACTTTTGGTCAGTACTCATTTCAAGAAAATCTTTGTCTTCTGATATTTTTTCATAAATTACTTTGAAATTTGTTAATTCTGAATATAAATCATCCATACCAATATTGAGTCTATACAAATTTAGATTATCTATAATTTTCTCAAAATGATCAAATGTGACAGAAGACTTCAATGACAAACAGCTAATTAAAGAAAGCCAGTTAGTCTGACTAAAATCGAACCATTTCTCTAAATACAAATTAGCCTTATCAATAAAAAGTATGAAGTTATTAATAGCTCTATTATAAACTTCTTGGGCAGACTCTGTGATAGTATAATTTGTGTGAGCGTCTAATAACACATAATGTGTTAGCATTTTGATACTGGAAACAGTATTTTGTATACTTTATTTTTGTTCAACAGTAAAAAGTATAATTTAGTGAAAAACAGTATTATACTGTTTAAAACAGTATGGTTGGCAACCCTAGCTGCAGTGACAAAGCACGTATCTCAAATGACTTTTTTCAATACACTCACTAAAATGAATAAACGGGGGTTGACCGGCCACGCGTGAGGGACGATGCGCGCCTAGCCTGATACAATAAATGTACTAAAATTAAGGCGAACTTTTTTGCACTAGTGCCTAGTGCAAAAAAGTAGTGTAAAAAAGTGTAGTGTAGCCTATTGCGTGCCTGTAAGCGGTGGGATAAAAGAGCGGGTTTCCGAGTGAGTGTATTGAAAACTTATTACTTTATAACACGATTGACGATTATCTTAATGACGGTTCACTAATTGATTGACCTAATGCTACACTGTTCTGTTTGACATTATTATTTTAATCCTTTTTTTTTATGGTGGGAAAAAATCATGCATTGACATCCCCCGCTCTTGGGCGGAGCGGGAGATAGTGTCAGACTCTTACTGACTAAAAGACCCACCCCGTTCCTTCTAGCCTTCATACCGGAGCTCGAGCGCCCTTTCGGATAACCCTGGCCCCAGTAGGCTTCGACCCGGCTGGGTCACTGCTGTTGCTGACAACTCCTTGAGGCACACGGGAACAGTGCGCGCCGTCAACGACTTGGGCTTGGTCCGAACAGTTACCAGACGGCATTATTTTAATCCTGATTGACTTTCTTTTTATTTTCACTTGAGATTATGTAGTCTTACTTTGTTGACCGCGCTATACTATACTTTTATTTAATAATTGATTATTCACTGCTATTAATATTGATAAAAAAGTTGATATGAAATTCTTACAGCAGAGTGGTCATGGTTTGGTTGGGCGCCAAAAATAAGTACTGTTGAACTTTCTTACGTTTAACGAACTTCTAAATTACAAAAAGACATAAACAATTTCTCCTCATTGTGTTTTTTTCATGTGTTCTAGTGTCACCGAAATGTATCTGGTTGAAATGAACACACAATCTTACAATATTACTCAGACAAAAAAAGTAATTATTGCAATCGCTACATACGGCAAGTCTTGTGTGTTGAGTGCAACGGGGACTCCTAGTTTTCCTAGTGTCCTAGTATTCAACAGTCGGTAAAACGTGACTCAACAAAACCCGCTGTCGTGGAGGGTTACAATGTGCCATTTATGCCATCCCTAGTTAATGAATGAACTTTCAAAGACATACAGAAAAAAACTAACTAGATAACTTTTTTTTTTCCGTTTCATGTATTTGTTATTTGTTTAGTGATGTCTTTTTTAACCCAAAGGTTGACTGGGAGAGAATGCCTTGTTGCATTAAGTCCGCTTATGTACCACTACTGTGCATGAAGTTTAAATTAAAAAAAAAATCACATGTACATATCGTATATATATATTTATGTTTTATCACTGGTTCCGATTGGAACAATTTCCAGACGTCCATAATTTTTTAATGACAATACTCTAACACAGACACTTTTTGGAAAAACTAATAATTTTATCACTTTTCTTCATCGCATACAATTATATACATACCTACCTACATGACTTGAGGTATCTAGGTATCAAAAAAAGCCTTAATTGAGAGAAGAGATTGAGTAATAAAAAATATATTAAAAAGAAAACTTTCCTGAGATTTCTATTTCAGAGGTTGTACACTTTCTTTCCCTACATGTACCCCACCAATTTCCTTTTGGGGATGCTGGGTTTCAACTCGTTAGAGGTGAGAAGGGGTTTCGATCAGCTCGTAGTGGCTTATAAAGTCCTGAGCAGACGCATTGACTGCCCTGAGCTTCATGACCTCGTCTGTCGTCGTCTGTTGTGTGTTTGTGCCTGATAAATACATTGGACACGTCAAAGCCGCCGTCATAATCTATTTGCACTTCAGCCGTCTAGAACTGTCGCTAGAGCCGAATCCCCAGTGTGTCGCACTTTGAAGATGCATGCTGACTCTGAATGTGATGAGTTTGCGGACGAATGGAATAAAATAAGACGTGTTTGTCTGATGTTCTGTGAGAGACAGTATGCAAGGGTGTCCACTGTTCCATGTCAACGTGTATTACGGTATTTGATATTAAATTATTAATTTAAAATTATGTGTTATTGAAATAATCCTATTAAAATAATCAAATTAATTATTTTCTAAAATTCCATACAACTGTCAACATTATGTTTGTTTATTTATTTATTTTTTTAAGTTTTTTACAATTCTATGTTAATTAATGTAAGTGGGCATGTACCGTTTTAATTAACTATAAAGAAATAAATCAATTAAAATTTACTTTAATTGAAAGTCGTTAAGGGTGTTTTAAATAAATTTGCTTAAAACTTGTCAAGGCGGTAGCATAGCCGATTTTTGTTTACCATGATTTACAAACGCAGCTCTGGATGGTTTCTGGTATCCCAGTATCCAATGTAACGAAACACGTGGCTCAGATCAACGCTTTACAAAAGAGGGGCGCTTTCGTATTAGCAAAGTTTGCTCCTTTGTACTGCAATTCACACCTATTTTATGTTAATAACCTGAGCTCCAGCTGTTGATTCCTGTTACACTAGTATTCGATGTATTAATAACACGTTGTCTTGACACGACGCTTGAACACAGAATTGATATCGTCGTTTACTAAATAATAGAATAGAATAGACCAGAAATGGCCAACGGAAGTTCATACTCACAAAGATCTCTCAATGAACATAGTTACAAATAAATGAATAGTTCTGAATAGGTATGTTGAAAATGGTATCATCGATGTGACCTGATGATGATGATGGAGCCGGAAGATAGGCACCGGAACTCCGTTATTAATCAATGTATCCTAGCCGTGTTTGGGCTTATTAGAATTGTCATAAGATGCACTTTGGCTATAAGGTACTATCGAACTGATCTGATGATGATGATGGAGCCGGAAGATAGGCACCGGAACTTCGTAATTAATCAATGTATCCTAGCCGTGTTTGGGCTTATCAGAATTGTCATGAGATGCACTTTGGCTATCAGGTACTATCGAACTGATCTGATGATGATGATGATGGAGCCGGAAGGTAGACACGGGAACTTCATAATAAAACAATGTATCCTAGTAGGGTTTGAATTAATTGGAATTGTCATGAGAAAAAGGTACTCTGGCTGTAAGTGTATTGCAACTAAAAAGTGTGAAATAAAACACTTTTTACAAAAAAAATAACCGACTTACTAAAAAAAACACTAAAACCATCAAAATAACTTTAATTTCGAAAGTCGGTATTAAACAACGAAGAGGCAAAACTATTATAGAAACACCGACTTCCGAAATTAAAGTTATTTTGATGGTTTTAGTGTTTTTTTTAGTAAGTCGGTTATTTTTTTTTGTAAAAAGTTTTAACAACTCTTGAGTCTTGTATGCTGACAATTTACTTTGTGATGTATGTATTGTACTCATGTTGGTGCAAATAAATGATTATCTTATCTTTATGAAAAAGTAAATAGCAGCTTTCGTTCCTATAAAAATAAAAGATCTTATGCCAACTCATCTCTCAAGATAACCCATAGAAATGCAGTGCAAGTTACGTCCCGTGTAAGGGGTTTAGAATACCAGGACGTCATAAAGTAACAGCAGTTCTCATAGCCTATCGTAGTTGCACAAATTACACCGGGGTGTACGCGGTACGGTACACCGGTACACCTTACATTACGATTTTGTTACAGAGTTTTGTACGGCCAAATACACGGCTAGGCGACCGTGGCGCGATGCACATTAGAGGTTTTGTAATAGAAAGAAGGACATATCAGCAAAATAAAACATTACCTTCTTTCTTTGGCAGTTGGGTAAAAGAATAATGAGTTATTTGCCGAGACAGGTTTGATCAGAATCACCAAGAAGATCACTTTAAGCACTGCAATGGACTTGTTTATAACCGCAGGCCAATCCGGGACATGCAAAGTGTCGGATGTCAGACTTTACAGTACCACTAATCAACACTAATAGTTTATTTGATCTAAATGTGTAAATTGTAATCGATTTTATATTTACTAACATTTTCGCTTCGGACTATGGCCTGAAGCAGGGTCTGGCGCAAAAGGTCGCTGCCGGCGATCGCCTTCATGAGGACACGGCAGCACTCCGCCCAAACGGGGGACAAGGTGGAGCCACCACTTCACTGTGACACCCGGGCGTTTCTTTCACTTAAATCGAATAGTAAGTTCGGGAGGTTCCTACACTTCCTACATGGGAAAGGAGGAGGTCCGGTGAGGACCTTCTTCATGCGGAAGGTGAAGTCATCATGACGCATCTTCAGCCACTCTTCAAAAAGAGGACTTACCGCCATGATATTGTATGTACATACAATATCATGGCGGTAAGCCCAGCGGTAAGTACCACTACATAATTATGTACATCCACGACGACAAGTCACCTTGCAAAACTTTCGTCAGATTAATGGAGCAACCGCAGACTATTTAATTTAAAGATATTATGTTATGTACGTTTGTTAATTTCTAAAATAATTAGACTACTACAATACTGGGTTTAATTTGTTTTAACCCCATGAGCACCTGTTTTTTTTCCAAAACAAGTGAGTAAGGTACAAACACAAAAATGCCAATGTTTGTCCAAACTTCGTTCACTCAGATTTTTAGCCGCATACAAAAACCGGTAAAACGCAAATTAAGCAAATGTTTTTGTATGTGTTTTTCAATAAAAGTTTCAAAAGTGTTTTGTTGTACTTTTGTTTTAGTTAGTCTAAAAGCGGTGTAATAGGAGTCAGTTGTTGAGTTCTTGAATAAATGTAATTTAACTTAAAAGCCCAGCGAGGTTCACTTGTTTATTACCTATGACCACAAAATAGCGATGGAACACGTGTTTTAAAATAGTGAGTACTAGGAGATTAGGAATCAACAAGAGTTGTAACAATATGCGAAACGCTCAGGTGTGGGTTGCTGCAACTTGCACGGTGAATGCTGACATTATAATATTTATAATAATATACGCATAAAAATATCCTAATGTTTTTCGTCTCAATAGATCATGATCATGGTGACAAGTCCCCTCTTTGAGGAGTGGCTGAAAAGACGTCACGGCGTTTCCACCTTCTGCATGACGCAGATCCTCACCGGACATGGTAAGTTTGGGACAGAGGTTCCTGTATCGGATTAGTGCAGAAGAAACACCCGGAGGACACGGTGAAGCATTCAGTGGAGGTGTGCTCCGCTTGGGTGTAACACCGCTGTGTCCTCGTGGCCCGATCGGCGGCAACGACTTGTCGCGCTGGGCTCTGGTACCACAGACGGCCGCACGCGTGAGGGAACGGTCATCCTCACGCTACTGCAGCCGGGATCCCGGTCCCGATTACAAGTCACTGTAGGCGTGGGCTCGCGAACGACGAGCAATGGGTAGCTCACCGTCCTGCGTTCCGGTGACCATCCGGACCGAGCCCGTGTTGTCGACGGCGCGTACTGTTTCACGCGTGTCTCAAAGAGATGTCATCAAAGCCGTGGCAAGGTCGAATACTATTGGGACTATAGGATGGCTTACGAAAGAAACACCGGAGTTCTAGAACGCTAGGCAAAGAGGGAACATAGATGTCATTTTAGTCAGTTAAAGACACCCTTCCACACCGCCCTAGAGCGGGAGGACCTACCTAAAAAAATGTACTGTAGTGAATGGCAATAAATTCCACACGAAGTTCATAATAAAAATAAATTTCCCGAAAGAAAATAAATTGGTCTTATCCCCGAACGCCTAGGCACCATGAAAGGATCGCGATCGTGGGAAATCGTCGGTTGCGTCACGTTTTCAGAAAGCGTTAGATACCAGAGCATCAGAAAATGCAAAGAGCATACAAATTCATCAAAAGATGCACAAACTCACTTTCTTTCTGTGACGCAATCTGCTGGACATAGGCCTTCTGCTTGCAGGTGCTTCTCACTTCTAGCTTTTTAATATGACCTTCACTTGAACGACTCCAAATTCCTGAGAGACCTTGCATGCAGCTCATTCATAGTCTTCTTGGTGATTTACCTCTTTTTTTGAAGTGAGAATCATCTAATAACTTTTTTCTGGGTGGAACGACAAGGCGTGTTAGACTTTTACTGCTAAGTACTAAAACCCACTAGTGTTCTTCTATTGTTCTTTGCCTTCTAGGACCACGATTTCCTGATGGGCCCCCGCGGTTTTGCTGACTTTTCTTTTAGAACTATTTTCATATTTATGTTGAACCTCTTTGAGTCTCGCATAAACTCGTATAGGACCACGTATTTGTTGGAGTGTGGTATCAAGTATGTGCATGTATATTTTTTATCAAAGTACCTACATTGATCTCCTGACGGCCTAGTACAACTTGTTATGAAACACGTGGTGAGTTGAGAGTTCATCACTGCCGACAGAAGGAGCTTTCACTAATTAACACGATTTTACACAGTTTTAACGATTGCGCTTTGAATAATATTTTTTTTTTGCTCGTCATAATATTAAACTAATATTAGTTAACCCACTAAGAACTATTAGTTCAAATTGTATAAGTATGAAAGGTTAGGAGAACCGGTTGAAAGATTTAAAATGATGGTACTTGACGAACTTACTGTCAAGTATTGCACGCAGCGCAATCTCTGCTCTCTTGCAGCTAAAGTTGCCAGATATCCGGGATTTCCGGGATTGCCCCGGAAATTTCCGTCTTGTCCCGTGTCCAGTAATTCGATCTATTGTCCCGGATTACGAAAAAAATCTATAGGTATTTAAACAAAGAAAAAAAAAATTACAAGTAAAAGTCTATCAGGGAGACGTTTTTTTAAAGTTTGATTTTATTTAGTTTATATGATACTACATCATAATGTACATTGTTTACTGTAAAAGCAAAGTTCTCAATTTTATATCTTTAAAGGGTGTTTTCTACCAAACTTCATTTATCTGAACGAATAAAAGTATTGATTGGAAAAAAATGTATTCACCTGGAAATCTACACGGGGGGAGGTAAAGTTTGTTTTTTTGTCTGTAGGAGGTTTTCACCGATAGAAAGCCGCTTTTTTCCTGAGTAACATAGTAATATAGTAATTTATATATTGATAGTTAGAGCCACGGCCACACATGTGATTGTCCCGGACTCGGCAAGTTTCGATCTGGCAACCCTACTTGCAGCTCTAAGAACACTGCCAGTTTGGAGATGCTAGTTCACGACGACTAGAAACGTAAACAAACAAATCAATACTTTATTTAAACAATGTTATTTTGGTTAAGTGTTTTATTTAGATACTTATGTAACATTTGTTTACTGAATCTTATGTTGTTGTTATTTACGTAATTTCAGAGGTTTATTAAATGATAGAGTCAAAATAGTAAAACCATTTAACACTACCTAATAGATGTCTTTTTTTAAAGTAAAAAAAATATACAAATAATAATTGTTAATGTCATTCGCACATTGTCAAGCTCCTGGCTCTTGAAGAATGGACAGGGACGGTTCCCGAGCCACGTGTTTTTAAATATCGAGTACTAGGATAGCATGAATTAACTGGAGTACGCCAATATTGAGCAGACACAACTTTGGGGGTGAAGCTGAACTGAACTGAGCAGGTGCAACAGATGACCTTGACACAAACACAACACCCCCTGTTGGTAATAAGATACACGGACAGACGCACAAAAATTGATCGTTTTTTCCATTTTGGTATGGTAAGGATTATTTTACTTACTTAAGTGCAACGTTTTAATAGCGTTAATGATGTTATTTTTATACTATATTTTATACATCGTATACTCGTATTATGTAACTAGGTAATATTGATTTAATCTGACCATTTTTTATAAATATGTGAGTAATTCGACTGATTATATGGTAGATAATTTTGAGATCCGGACTACAAGATTTCAGTACATCGATAGTCCGATAAATTCGAAAATCCGACACCGACTTACAAAACGTTTGCCAGATTAACTTAGGCTAACTCCAATAACAATAAATAATAAAAAAAAAACAACCCGTTTCCATCATCGAACCAAAAGACTTACTTACGACTGCACCACTGATATAGGAAAAATATATTTGAGAACACTTTTTATGCAAACAGCTTTTTTAGGGGAAGTTAAACGTGAGCAGGAAGAGAGCAGATTTTAAAAAACGATATGAACGTTCTCATCTCTTGCTAACTTCTCGCGTCCTAGTACAAACTGAACAGAGTAGTCGATACTGGGCTATTCAGAAATGCCCCATGACATCAATCTGCTCCAAAAAGCGAGCCATTTACAGTGAGCGATCATAGATCTAGGAAAGGATAGTAGCTATAGATCAGAGTTACTGGAAGTTACTATTTTGGTTTGGTCAGTTAATAAAATACATCTGATTGCTGAGACTGAAAAACACACCATAAGTTGGCAAAATGACTAGGAAAATGATGATGGTGATTTTTCTAAATAAAAGGGTCTGCTGAACAAATACTGCCTTTGAATATTTTGTCACACTTTCTGTCCTTGATTTAACAGAATAGGCTCATGCTAGTGTCGAAATAGCTGCATCAAAATTTGCTAAATGAAAGATAACACGTTTGTTAAGCACACAATGAAGAAACAAGTAACTATGTAAAAAAAGGGAAATAAAAAAAAAGGATAGTCTGGTCTAACTAAACGATTTCAGCAAAACACGGTTCGAGATCGTTACAAAATCGGTGAAGTCACGTGTTAAACCGGTACCGGTACCAGGATATCAAAAGTTGCCAGGAGTTCTTGTTGCATCACACGAAACAAAGAAAACCAACCGTAGGATGAGTTAGGGTAGGGGTTCCACGAGAGAGAAGTTAGTAAAATTTATGGGGCCGGATGATACCTGTTGGGGCTGCGGGCACGCTCGACAGTGACCGTGGCCTTAGAGCGCAAAGGGCAACTGAAGAATACTGAGCAAGTCTAGTGACGAGGACAGCATTTTAACACCGGAAGAGTTAACAAGAGAATGATGCAGAATTAAATAAATGTATTACAAAGGGCGCGAACACATTTCCAATAACTGTGTTGCTATCGTATTTTATAAAATTGCCCAGACAAGGCAATCGTCAACATTCATTTCGATTCATAATAAATATAAAATTTATTTTAATCTATTTTTGTTATTTTTTTTTATAGCAGAAAAACTAATAAATTGTCCCCGGTTTTTGAATTTCTCCATCATAACATAACTATGACCCACAAAACATAAAGAATAATAAAAATCCTTAATTAATTAAAACAAATCTAAAATATGGCGTTTTGTTATAAGCTTATAAAGAAGTCCTATATTAGAAAAAAGAAAATAGAATTTATTTTTAATTTATCAAACAACGAAATCAACTTAACGGCTTGTTAAGGCAACATGATATTAAACATTGAGTACTAAGGCAGCAGGAAACAACAAGAAAGTGCATAGTGGTATTAAAATAGGGGAGCACTGCAAGAAGTTGAACTTTGCTGTACTAAAGCGCCCTCTTGCAATGTAAAGCATTGATCTGAGACCACGTGATTCATTACACTGGATACTGGGATACTAGGAACGAATCAGAGATGTCTTTGTAATACATGTAAAAATATTTCAGCTGTGTACATACGACTATTGATATTTGCAAATTCACGAGGAAAATTAAATATGTCTTGGAATAACCTGTCACAACTTTCAATCGAAGAACATCTTTAAATATTATAGATTTTCTTAAACTACATAATTATGGTTTTTGTTTTACCATCCTCCGCTAAAACATGAAGATTTTTTGTGTTCAATATTGGTGAGCACGTCACATACAGTCGCCTAATCAGGATTTTTCTAAATTAACAGCAGATAGGTTCATCAGATACTTTAGGCGTCTGTCGATGGGCTTTGTTTATTGTCATTCATTCCATAAAATACTTCTTTCAGAGGAAACTGCACTTTTTTACACCGAGATGGCACATTGATCGAAATTATTTAAATACGGAGAACTAAAATATTTTTCAATACACTTACTTGAAAACCCGCTCTTATCCCACCGCTTTCAGGCACGCAATAGACGGTTTTCCGCACTTGTGCAGAAAAATGCACGAGCTCTCCCTCGCCACAACTATTAGATACATTTATCGTATCAGGCTGGGCGCGCGTCGACCCTCACGAGTCGCCGGTCAACCCCCATTTATTCATTTCTTCGTAAGTGTATTGAAAAAAGTCGTTCCATACACGTGCAAATTTGTCACTGCAGCCCTCGGCTCCATAACGAATTGCGCCTCGGTCGCAATGACAAACTTTCTGCACTTGTATCAAAATGTACTATTTCAATACACTTACTCGAAAACCTTCTTTTATCCCTACCGCTTTTAGGCACGTTTTTACTGTTTTCCGCACTAGTGTGGGAATGTGCGCGTGCTCGCCCTCTCGCCACAATAATTGATTACATTTATCGTATCAGGCTGGGTGTTAGACGACTCCGACTAGTCGCGCGTCAATCCCCGTTTATTTCTATCTTCGGAAGTGTATGTTTACAACTTTCTCGACATATTGTATCAAAATGTTCTACTAGTCTTCTTTTGTAATTCCAGTCTTAATATAAAGTTAGTAGAGTAGTGTAAGTAGTGAGACTGCCATATAAACTCTCGTCCCATCTTTCTACATATTCAAGCCATTTTGTGCAACAAAAAGACTGAGAAAGAAGAGAAGTAGACTGTCTTTCTCCAAAGTCTACTCCATGTGTACCAAGTTCTATCAAAATCTATTCTGCGGTTCAGGAGGCAAAAGTAGGAAATAAGTTATCTACTTTTGCTTCTAAAATTTCCTAGATACATAATATACATAATATATGATTCGATCTTGCTATCAGCAATTTCAGTCTAAAAGAAGCGCTCGGCGGAGCGGGCCTTTTCTTTGCCATTCGCAGGATTTCAGTTGACGTAGGTTTTCAGGAAAATACTAATACATCAAACCTAATTAACAAAACTAAAAAAAACTTGGTAATAATGGTGATAAACAAATATGAAAAAAACCTGTGAAAAAAACATTAAAATCCGGTTCGAGAACATCACAAAAACGGTTACGTCACGTGTTGCATCGGTGCTGGTACCAGGATATCAAAAGTTGGTAGGAGTTCTTGTGGCACCAAATGTATTGTAAGAAATTAGGCTAGGGGGTTCAACAAGTAAATCACCTTCAAAGTAAAACGTCGTGAACCTATATTTAAAACTGCTACAAAAATTCATAGATGTTTATTTTGTTTTTCGAGTGTGTTGAAAAATATAATTTGAACATAACGTTCAACGAGTTTTTCTGATTCTCTCTGACAATTCACACTGAGGCCACGTGTTTTAAAATATTGAGTACTAGGACAACAGGAATCGAATGGGGTTGCGCTAGCGCTGTGTTAAAATCTGGGGGATTGCTATTTGCTCGGTGCAGTCAGCAGTGACGTCATTATTTATGACCAGTAATAATACAGACATATTTTTTTTTAATCGATTACCTACTTATATTTTCATCAATTAGTGGGGACGTATCGTTGACGTCAACTTGCGCGTTGAGGATGAGATTGTCGTCTGCTTAACCGGACTTCCAAAAAACCAAAAACTAAGTTAACGTTCAGCGTGCCGACTGGCACGAACGAGGGACGGAGTGGATGGACATTGACGGGAGCGTTGCGGTCAGTCACCAGGACAGAAGGACCCACCGTCTATGTCTGTGTTTTCGAAGGGTGCTAGTTTCCCTAAATCTCTCTAAAAGTCAGGTAATTTCGTCATCAGGAGTGACGAGATATGCCCCTGCGAATCTTGGAGTTGCAGGAGGGTACGTATCGGGAGGCCGATGTGAGGGGTTGCGGTGTATCACAACAGTGTTAAAACACATGGAAAAGCATTTCATGAACTGCTGGACTCCACTCCGAGAATTTTTTCGGTTTGGAGCGTTTGAATCCTATAAAGGTGATTGGATTTTGCGAAGACTGAGCAAGCGAATGTTATGCTCGGATTGATGGCCGCCGTGAAAATGTTCGACTTGCACTTGAGTAACAATTTGCTACAAGATCAAGACAAGATGGAGTAAAGCCTGCATTGAGCGATAGCGGCTTCAATGCTGGTCTAGGATCACACCGAGGTATTTGGCTGGCTTCTCCCAAGTCATCATCTTGCCATACATGGTGATCGGAGGTATGCCCCAGTATCGACTTCTTTGTACAAATTACACTAGATGTTAGAAATTTGTTAGAGATGATTTATTACTTATTGTTTTTAAAAACTCGCTTCTCTTGATTTTATTTGTACTTATAAAATAAAAATACAATTGTGCAATTACAGTGCGTGTATTTGTGTGTCCTTCAGTACTGGCAGGGGTTGATTTCTTTGTGTCAAGGTCGTCTGTTGCATTTGCCTCACCCTTAAAACTTATCTGTTAAATACTGGCGCACACCGGCAGACTCATGCTGTCCTAGTATCCGATATTATAAAACACGTGGTTTGGGAGCCGTCCCTCTTCAGTCTCTCACAAACCTTATCCATTTACACCAATTCTGATCTGAAAATGGTTTGTTGCAACTTCTTTTCAGTTGTTTGCGAGCGCTGTACGCCGGCCGTATGATATTATAATATCACCGTGGCCGTAATGAGGCCACATGTTTTTACTAAGTATCTATTCGCGCGTTTAGGGGTATTAATTATCACGTAATAGCGCGTGTTTTACTAAAGTCGCCAATAAAAGAATAAAAACCTTTTGGGTAGACCTTAGAAAAATCTAAAAAAGAGAAAAGATATATTAATATATCTAAAAAAGAAAAAAGATATATTTATGTAGAGACCAAAATTTTCGGCCGAACAAACGTAGACCCGTGTGTTCAGTACGACATTTCAAGGTCTTTCAAGTTGTACAAACGTATGTACAATCGGCGCGCAAGGAGCTATTGGGGTACTAGGCTATCAGATAGGACAGGAAAAAAATATCACTATTATTGTCATTTAATTTTTGACATACCTAACTAAAATTTATCAACTGCATTGTGCTAATATAAAATAATTTAGTGATATTAATATGTAATGCACTTTAATTCTAATTATGTCTCAGAATATGTAATAGTACCTACAAGACTATGGGAACGCGAGCGATATTGTAATCCTTGTAAAAGGCTGCAACATCATAAAGTAAGTACCTATTTAAAACGCCTAATAACGAATATGAAAATGAATTGATTCAGTTAACAACTTGCAGGGTGATGTGCATGCAAGTTATGATTTCAAAACAATACTGATTTATCTGGTTGTATTATTATTATTTTATTCATCTGGATGAAGAAGGGAACCAATTACGTAGTTTTATAAGCCGGCAACTAAAAACAGTAACGTCAGTTATTGAGGTTAGTTGTTTAGAAGATCTAGAATATTAAATATTATTTTAAAAATCAATCTCCATAGCGAACAAACGATGTTTTTTTTTTATTGATAGGCTTGCGTTTGACCACCATCTCACCTGATGGTAAGCGATGATGTAGTCGACGATGGAGCACGCTTGCCTAGAAGTAACCTTTCATTCTTTTTACAGAATATACAAGTGAGAACCCCGATGCGATGTTGAGACCACGTGTTTTCGGGCCATTTATACTAAGGCATCAGAATACGGTAAGAGGTGCTGCGTAAATTAATTTAGGGTTGCAATTTAAAGGTGAACTTATACTTTTGATAATGCATCCTACGTGATTTCAAAATAATTATGTAAAGAAAATGGCATTTTGATACATATTATTGGAGATCACCTATTAAGCAAGGAATTGCTTGTAATTAGATGACTCCGCACTTACACTTGTAATTTTTATGCAATTGAAATGTACAACAAGGCTAAAAAATAAATAAAAAGACTATCATTAATTGATGTCAAGCTAGAGAGAGAAGGAAAACTATCATTTTGTTTTTCATATCAAGCCAAGTCAAGACGCTGTCTTGCTGTGTAATTGTCATTAAAAAAAATCCTATCACTAGAACTTATTTTATTAAAAAGCTATTATCATCAGCATTGCCCTAAAACGTCCACTTTTGGACAAAGGCGGGAATTGCATTACTTGATTCTGCCATCTCGTTTCAACCATCGGACAACCCGACTTACGGCGAGTCTCCACCCTTACGTTGATGAAATCTCTACGGGCCGGACTAAGCGTTTCGCCTCCTCGTTTTTACCGCGTACATCGAAGAATTGGAACAACAATTTGCCTGCTGCGGTCTTCCCGTCCGAATATAATTTAGGTGTCTTCAAAGATAGAGTGAATAGGTTCATAATAAACTAGTGCACCTCACCATCAACGATTGCATCACTGCTTATCATCATGTGGGTTCGCAGTCAAGCACTATTTTAAATCAATTAAAAAAGGCTTCCCCATATATCGCCACAGCAAACTGTCCTGTGAGTCTCGGATTCGTCACCATTCCCGCGACCCTTTTTTTTTTGGTGGGGTAAATCATCCAATGACAACCCCCGCTCTTGGGCGGAGCGGGAGATAGTGTCAGACTCTTAATGAATAAAAAACCCACCCCGTTCCTTCAAGCCTTCATACCGGGGCTCGAGTTCCCTTTCGAATAACCCTGGCCCCAGACGCCCCAGTAGGCTTCGACCCGGCTGGGCCCCTGCTGTTGCTGGCAACTCCTTGAGGCGCGCGGGAACAGTACGCGCCGTATTCCCGCAACCTTCCACCTTGTGGGAGGCCTTCCAACGCTGCGTCTTCCGGTGCGCTGTCACCACTCCAGAACCTATAGAAAAGCCATTGGAACCAATAAACTGAAATTTTAAGAGGTAAAGTTTGTATTTTGTTTGTAAGAGGTAATCTCTGAAAGTACTGGTCCGATAGCTAAAATTTTTTCACTTATGGAAAGCTTTATTCTTGAGTGGTTTAAACTATATTTTATCTACGCGGGCGAAGCCGCGGGCAAAAGCTAGTAGCCAATAAACTAAAAAAAAAAAAATCACAAGCCTCGTAATAGAATTATATTTACAATCTCAAGGTTGTTTGTCTAGACTTTACGAGGAGGAAGGGGTAGTGGTAGTGGGAGGGTATTCTGTGACGTCACTGTGTGAAGTGACATGACGTCAAACCGCGTGTTCCTGAATGCCCTAGTACCGACTCCATTGTTAGTTTCATACCAGAGCTTCAGAAATCATTAAGTGATTCACTAGCACCAGCGGTATTCAACTTTGACAGCACGGTTTGCATAGTGAGCGATTGGCTACTGTGCTACTACTCGTAAATATACGGTTCGATTCCCGCACGATACAAATATTTGTATGTAGGCCAGTTAGATGTGCCGGGTACCAATGAGTGTCTTGTGTATGTGAATTAACATGTTTGTGAACGCACCCATTATACATGAGTCCTACCATCCCACCTAGTCCTAGTGAGAAGCAAGATTGTATTAAAAAAAAAAACTTAAAACAGACATCAAATTAAGTTACTGGAGAAACTTCTTATGTAAATCACTAAGTTTTACATTAATATTCGATTTGTTATTGTTATTAGGTAGAGGTACTATAACAGGCATAATAAGTTGGCTAGAACAAAAGTATCAGCCATAGTATTTTGTGCATCTTTTGATGAACTTAAAATGCTCTTGGCATTTTCTGATGCTCTAGTATGTGACGCTTATTGAAAACGTGACGCAACCGACGATGTCCCACGATTGCAATCCTTCCATGGCTTCTAGGACCAAACCTTCTTTCAGCTCAATTATTTTATCATGAGCTTTAAGTGTTTTGGGATTCATTACCATTCTACATCAATATTTTATTAATTAGATTTTTATATTTAATTATTTAATTTATATCTCACTAGCTGCTGCCATCAGTTTCGCATAAAATGGCCTCAAAGGAAAGTAAAAAGTATTCTATGTGCTAATCCAGGACATGGTTTCTATCTACATATTTAAATTATTGGTCAAATTTCATCCAAATCTATTCAGCAGTTCGAGTGTGAAGAAGTAACAAACTTACACACAGAAAATCACAAACTTTTCCCTTTTCTTGTTTTCACTATCAACGATGTGCTGGAAAATCGATGGTTGCATCACGTTGTCAGGTAGCGGTTGGTACCAGGACATCAGAAGACTTCAGGATGCGCGAAAACTGTAATTGAGGAGTTTCTTTTCAAAACTTGACTATTCCACTTTCGATAAAACTGACTTCTTTTTTGTTTGGTAACATTGAAATTTATAATCCAAGAAAATAAAATTGGGCCAAAACTTGATAATTGCACTAGAAAAAAAGATTAAAAGGCATGATTTCGTCAAAAATAGATTATTTCCATTCAAAATGACATTGCCTAATTTTTTTATTTTTGTCAGATATTATAAACTATTGCTTGACTGCGATCCCACCTGATAGTAAGCATTAATGCATTCGTTGATGGTGAGGCGCACTAGTTTATTAAGAACCTATTCACCCGAATACTATTTTGCTCAGATTGTGAAAAACACAAAAAGTGGAATAGTCAAGGTTTGAAAAGAACCTCAATTACACTTACGTGCAAAAATTCGGCCCACGCCTAACTTTTTGGTTTAAAACATGATACTTAGAGGAAAAACTAAAATTAATTAAATACAGATTTTGATATCAATTTATAGATAAAGAAGGAAAGCTTCATTGCACTTGTTTTAAAAATCATAGTTTTTTTTTAATTGATTTTACAGACTTATTTATAGTACGATCAAATTGAAACCACGTTTAGCGATGCGCAGGAAATAATTTCGGATCATTTTTTTAATAATAATAATAATAATTCATTCTTGTTCTTCATCTTCGGCTTGCCTTTATTGGCCGGCCGTAGTGAATACTGACGAGGAACAGAGCTCCCACCTCTCTCTCTTGCCTTTATTGGCTGGCTTGAGTGGAGATTCGCAAGAGCAAACGCGCTCGGGAGAAGGATGTATAATCCAGTAAGGTGCTGGTAGGGATCTTGACCGTACTTCCGGGATTGTCCTGATAGCCGTGGTATACCTCTCCACTCCTCAAGCACATCAGGATATTATGTTGCCCTCTTGTTGCCACGTCACTTCGTGCTAGCGACCGTTTTGGGGGCCCATTTGTTGAGTGTGCAAGTCACCCCCTGCCTTTTTATCGATGGAAATTACAAACATTGTTCAGGCAGGGGCACGTCGTAGTCTTAACATAGTTCCAGGTAACCAGTCCACTTAAGACTCCAAAAACCGTAGCCTTATATTAGTTTTCCACATGGTGCAATAGTTTCATTACAACCGGGAGTTGTCCTTAGATGCACTAGCATAACGCTTACAGGGATAATCACCGGTTGGCACCACGTCCAATTAAAAGCATCTAAAAGAGCCTCTACGAATTGGTTTCGTCTCCTCGTATGCCTTCCTAAGGTCCAGGACCTCAGGGTCCTGAGATAAAGAAATATATAATAATTTCACAACTATCACAGAACGTCGTCTAGTCCCAAGCTAAGCAGAGCTTGTGTTATGGTTACTAGACAACTTATAAACATACTTATATATTTCTAAATACATACATATTATAGATAAATTACACCCAGACAGAGAACAAATGATTATGCTCATCACACAAACATTTGTCCTGGGTGGGAATCGAACCCACCACCTCCGGCATAACAGTCAGGGTCACTAACCACTAGACCAATAGGCCAGTCAATCCATTGGCAGGCTTGTGTGGATGTAATCTTCTTTCCGCAAGTTTTCGTTGAACAATCCACTCACTTATTGAGACTACGGATTTAGAAGTTTTTGTTGCAACTGAACTCCAGTGAGATGTCGATTACGCAAAGACATTGATACCAAAAATCGATCATCGCGCTCTGATATCGCCAGATTTCTGCCTGAACCCGATCGTCTATTGAAACTTCCGGTATCCAACAAACCTTTGGCGCACTCGTCTTACTGCAGATTGTAAGTCAATCTGAATGTCAAATGAAAACTTTTAGCCGCGACTCCTTGGCTCTACTTGAGCGGCCTCAGTTGGACTTGTTTAAATTTTTACATGAAGGAAATACGTTTAAAATTAAGTTAAATAATCAAGAAACCAACAAAGTTAGGCAAATTCCAAATAAATAAAGATTTCATTAAATTTAAATACGGGACAAAATTAGAAACATTATGTTTAAAAAAGTGTAAAATGAGGGTGTTCGACGATTTGAGTTGATAATGTGAACAATGGTACATTCACTAAAATGAAGAACATGTGTAAAAGAAGTTTATAAACCTATCTTCAATTTACTAAAAAAAAATTACAATTATCAAATTTTTTGGTTAACTATTGGGTTCCAAAGCACTGCCTCAGTGCCTATGGGGTGGGCCGATTTTTTTGCATGCAAGTGTATTTGAGTTTGGTTCTGTAACAAGTTCAACATAATTAATGTTAATAATTAGGTACATAGCTTTAGCTTAACATTATGAAAGACTGAACAACAAGAAATTACATATTAACCTTTCAAATACCGTCAATTAGAGACACAATAGTAAGACAATAGCAGCGCGAACGCATTCGCTTGGGGTTTTATGAAGAAACAATATTCAAAACTCAAGGCGTTATATATTTCCAACCTAAAAAAATCTAAATTATTCCAAAAAAAAAATTGTCAGAAGTCTAGCAAGAGATGTTCTATGCCTGCCTCGTTCTTTATTCTTGCAATCTGCTCAAGTATAAAAAGAACAGATAGGTATAGTTTAGATCGACATTTTTTTACATTTAAAACACGACCATTCGCGCGTCGACTTTAAAAGTCGATTGACAGATTAAGCTACTTTTTTCGAATAAGCGTCGCCGGTGGAAAGCGTTGAGATACTAGGATATCAGGAGTAACTAGGAGCACTCATTGTGTTTTTCTAATTTGACATGTCACACATTACTAATTAAGACTAAGACTGATCTGTTGGTCTAGTGGTTAGTGACCCTGACTGTTATGCCGGAGGTGGTGGGTTCGATTCCCACCCAGGACAAATGTTTGTGTGATGAGCATAATCATTTGTTCTGGGTCTGGGTGTAATTTATCTATAATATGTATGTATTTAGAAATATTTAAGTATGTTTATCAGTTGTCTAGTACCCATAACGCAAGCTCTGCTTAGCTTGGGACTAGATGGCTTTGTGTGATAGTTGATTATTAAAAAAAAAAAAATAGTCCATATCTACGTCGCGTTACCACTCAGCCACGTAAAAAAAAAAAAGTTGACGGATTATCAGCATAACTGGAAACATAATTTACGCGAAAAAAGATGTAGAAAATGGACTGTTTGTTTTCAGGAAGCGTTGGATACCAGGACATAAAAAGACATCATAGTATTTTATTCAACTTGTTTGCTGTTGGAATTTTCTGATGCTTGATACTAAAACATCAGAATATTCCAAACGCTTCTTGAAAACAACAGACGATTTCAAATAACATATAATCTGAAAAGCGGTAATATCATGGTAGGAAATGGACGCTTGCGTCACGTTTTCAGGTAGTGTTGGATACCAGGACATCAAAAGACGTTAAGAGTATAGTTGCAAAACTTCTGAAATATTCGGAATAATTCCGGAATACTTCTGGGAAAGTTTCTTTAAATCGGAATTATTCAAAATGAATTTAATTAAGATTTTTTTTTTTTTGCTGAAAAATTGTATTTTGCATCGATCGTCGATCGCCGCCGCCGCTGCTGCAGCGCTGGCCACAGAGTACTTTGTACGCTGGCGCTGCGACGCGCGCGCGGGCCCGACTGCCACGCAGCCACGAGTCGTGCGTGTGCAGGCGATGGCGGTGCGGGGTGCGGTAAGAGGGGATATGCTCCCGGAGAAGTTTTCCCCCCCCGCGAGAAAGATTCGTACCCCGCAATCGAATGTTTCCGAATATTTCGCCCGAATATTTCGCCGGATTGCCGGAATAATTCAATCGGAATAAACGTGTTTGTAAGTTAATAATATTGTTCAGTGGCACATACGTAAGTAAAATATAAATGTTTATTTTAATATAAATGGGATTGATTAATGTTAGCCTGCGATTAACAGGATTTTTATTCTTTTGTTTTTAGGTAGGTAGGTACCTACTTATTTCGAAATCGAATGCTATTTTTATAAATGTCAGTTGTGAATTAAAAAATCAGGTCTAGCATTATTTGATTTGTTTTTTGAAAAAGGGTTAGAGTCTGTCTAATAAGTTAAGACTTGGGTAATTATTAGGATAAAGTGAAATCTGATGTAGTCAACACGGATTCAATAATCAAGGTTGATTAAGAGATAGAGATCATTGTTTAATAACAGAAGAACCCAATGATAGAAGAAACTTATAAAAAGTACTGAATGTTTGTATTTTTTAAATGATTAAATATTATACAAAATTCCCAAGTCGGTTGAGAGAGATCTCTGATTCGCGAGTCGTATAGCCCACCAAGTCAATAAAAACATTACGCGTAAATAGCCCAGTCAATAAATACTGTTACGCCATTAAACGTGAACCCGCCATATCTCCGAGAAAATAAAGAGTAGCACGTAATAATTAAAACGCATTGCTGTTCGAAAGGTCTAGAATGGTCGTGCGTAGCCTGGCTTAGAAAAATCTCGAAACATCCACATAGTACCTACAACTAGTGGGTAGGCATTTATCTAGGATAAGGGAAATGATACTCTCCGACGTTAACAATAGAGTCGAAATTCGCATGAAAGTGACTCTTATTACCACGAGTAATAAAAATGATTTATGACTTCGAGAAGCGATTCAATTGTTCTGGAATTCTGGATCGTTCGTGGGAAGTCGGTATCTAGAATTTTCTTGGCTCCGCATATAAATACGAGCCCCCGGCCGGAAGCGAGTCAGTTGTGATTTCGACTGCGATCAAGAGCGAACTACCCTAGTACTTGAAGTGATTTTATCTAACGACCTAAGCGATAGTGTAACGGTACTCTAGTGTTAATTGCGATTCGGATTATTGCTGACTGGACTATTTTGTTATTGTTAGTGGTGAATAAAGTTGTCTCTTATTAAATCGGCATTTGATTACCCACGTACGTAACAATACATTGAATTTGTTGTTTGTGTTTGTTGTTGTTTGTTCTATGTTTGTTTTGTTTGTGTGTTTGAACGAAAAATATTAATATTATATTGTAAAAAGGGTGGGGCGCTTTGTGCCATATGTTTCGTAAGAGTCGAATCGAGCACCCCACGCTTTTCCTAAAGTCAATGACCATGACCCCTAAGTATTTGACCTAAAATGTTATCGAAAAAAAATTGATCTGTGTTATTTAGAGAAGTAGCGCTCGCCGGCGCGGTCCAAGCAGCCCTTTGGTGTCCCGGGCGTTTCCCAACATTTTTGCATTTGACCTTGAGTTCAAGGACTTTGGTGTCAAGGTCATGCCCTATGGTGTCCCAGGTGTTTTCCAACTTTTTATACATTTGACCTTGGGGTCAAAGTCATTGACCTTGAGGTCAAGGTCTGGCCCTTGGGGTCAAAGTCATTGCCTTTGGGTGTCACAGGTGATTCCCAACATTTTAATGAAGTAAAGGTTTAAGTAAAGGTCATTGCCCTTGGGATCAAGGTCATAGAATAAAGGATCATTGTGTTGTCATCAGTCTTTGATGGGTGTGCAAAGTTTTAAAAAAATCTGATCGCCCTAAGCTGGTCAAAATCGAGCTCAAAGGCGTTGATTACCAACAAATATATAGGTGAAGCTAATAAAAGCGTGTTCAAAAAGGAGGTTATGAGTTTGAACCGTATGCATGTATGTTTGTCCGCGATCATCTCGCATTTGGCTGAACCGAATTTGATGCAGTTTTCAGAACAGTATTATTAGTCACTATATGTATATACGTGACATAAAAAAATGTTGAAACAAAAATGTTTAAGTAAAAAGATAGAACTGACTTCAATGAAGCCGGAGCACTTCAAACCACCACCAAGCGAAGACTTTATTGAAGAGGTGCACTCACAACTATAAACTTAATATATTCCTACCGCTCACAATACAACTAAAGATAATATTTTACAACTTCCAAGCGCGAAATAGGTAGTAAGGTCGATTTTCTTGTTTTTTTTTGACAGTTGAAATATTCCGAAAGTTTCGGAATATTTCGGAATACTTCCGAAGTATTCGACGGGAATGATTCGGAATTTTTCCCGCCAGCATCTATAGTTAAGAGCAAACAATAAATTTATCAAGAGATGCACGAAAACTGCAGCTGTGCACTATTCGTCGTTCTATAAAGTCATAAAATTAAATTGGCTGGTGAATTTTCTCTGACTTGAAAAATAACATTAGTTATTTTCTTAACCGTTGACGAAAGATTTGAAATACCAGCCAGGGTGTGAGTTTAGAGTTCAGTTGGCTATTGGTAACGCGGTGGTGCAGGTGCCGGCCGGTGCTCCGTTAAGGACGCGTGAGCAAAATTCACTCGCTCGAATTTAGGTATCTTGGTCGCAATACATCGACTTTACGCGCACGCACACATAGAGCCCATTGTTCGCTCAATTTTATACTTTAACCGAACATGTCTTGATATTTGAGGTATTATTTTATTTTTCTTAGTAAGTATTAATTGAGTCAAGCTTGTTTGATTTTTAGTATCAGTATTACTATATGGCAATATGTAATTGCCTGCTTATCCAGTTTCGAGTACTACTCGTATAGCAAAAATAAGTAGTTGCCATATCGTTACGGGTAATAACGACCAATTTCTTTGTAAACCTACGATTATTTCCCAGGCTTATTTCTTTAAAAATATTATATTTAACAAAATCAAATGGGTATTTGAGATTAATTTTATCAGACAATTAGGTACAACGCACAACCCCTCTCCGACATGAATTAAATCTTCAAACTCAATAAATACTCGTACGATGTCTGAAGCAAGTAGGTATTTCCAATTTAATATTCGATCTAATCGTAAAATACAGTTAAAACTATGAAAACTTATGTATTTTTAACCGACTTCTAAAAAAGGAGGAGGTTCTCAATTCGGACGTTTGAATTTTTTTTTATATATGTACGCGCATAACTTCGTTGCTTAACGACCGATTTGAAAAATTCTTTTTTTGTTGGAAAGGGTATACTTCCCAAATGGTCCCATAGTCACCAAGTCGAGATCTGATGACGGAATCTTGGCGAAATCAAGGGAACTCCTCAAATATCATAAGCAACCGTATAGTTCTTTTGGTATTTTCATCAAAGACTTAAGCATTTACACTCAAAAAATTACATTTGATGAAGTGGAACTGGTGAAGAAGACCAGAAATGGCCAGTGAAAGTTCATACTCACACAGATATCACAATGAACATAGTTATGCGACTACGATAATACAAATAAATGAATGTTTCTGGATAGGTATGTTGAAAATGGTATCATCGAAGTGACCTGATGATGATGGAGCCGGAAGTTAGGCACCGGAACGCCGTAATTAATCAATATATCCTAGCCGTGTTTGGGTTTATTAGAATTGTCATGAGATGCACTTTGGCAATAAGGTACTATCAAACTGATCTAATGATGATGAAGCTAGAAGATAGACATCGGGACTCCGTAATTAATCAATGTATCCTACCCGTGTTTGGGCTATTTAGAATTATCATGAGTTGCGCCGCACTTTGGCTATAAGGTACTATCAAACTGATCTGATGATAATGATGGAGCCGCAAGGTAGACACGGAAGCTTCATAATAAAACAATGAATTCATCCTAGCAGGGTTTGAGTTAATTGGAATTGTCATGAGAAAAAGGTACTCTGGCTGTAAGTAAGTGTTAAATAAGGAACAAACAATATCGAGAAACACCGACTTCTGAAATTAAAATTATTTTGATGGTTTTAGTGTTTTTTTTTGTGAAGTCGGTTATATTTTTTGGAAAAAGTTTTTTTTTTAATAATTATAAGGTAAAATATACAACGGATTTAGCCGTTATGTGTACTATCCAGACCCTATTTGTAGCATAGCCAATTTCTGTATTGTATTTGTGTGAAAAGATTGTATGGGACTGAATAATTTTAAAGCATGTTACTGGGAGATGAATAAATCATCGTTAATTTAATATCATGATATTGTGGCAACTTTAATTCCTTGTATATCAAAATGGTAACAGGAAAAATTGATTTATAAATACACTAGCTTTTGCCCGCGGCTTCGCCCACGTGGCGTAACCTAATGTTATTTCCCATAAATTTTGGGCCTCCATTTTATAAGCGTGAGCAGCGTAGTTCTTACTACCTTAATTCACATATACTACCATTGTTGGTTTTGTGTTAGTTAAGAAAACAAACACAAAACAAAAATGCAATTATAACTTTTCAACAACATCCAAAAGAAAACACAACACACAGTCATCAGTCGTGCGTTATTGTCGTTCGGCTTATTAGCTAAAGAAACAGTAGGCAAAAAGGTGCGGGGGGGACGATCAGCGACCGCGTCATGCGTAGCTACTGAAGAGCGGAACTCGTGAACTCGTGAATTTAATTTTGAGAATTATTAAATTTATGAAAGCTTTCTAATGGTACCTCCGATTTAAATGATTCAAAAAGTAATTTACAGATACTAATATAGTCTTGAACGCGAAGTAACTTATTTTGATAAGAATTAATACCGTAATTATGTAAATAGCTTTCCAATAAACACTTCATGAATGCCAATTTTTAAAAGTAGTAAAATGGATATATTATGTTAACCTTAAGAGATAGACACATGCCACCGCGGACTTTCCTGTAGACCTATATAAGATACACAATTCCACGAAACATTATTTTGTTATATCTCAAAGGGTTTAGGCAGCGTTTTCGTTATAAGCTCCCAGACGGCTTATTTTTTCCCGACCTCTTCAACAAATTAAAAAAATATTTTTCTTTCTTTCTTTCTTTCTAAATATCGTTAATGTACACAAAAATACATACAAAAACTTAACAAATTATATACTTAAAGCTTCCTCAAGAATCACGCTAACGAGTGGTGAAAACTGCTTGAAAATCGGTGCAGTAAATTTTGAGTTTATCGCGAACAGACAGACAGACAGACGCGGCGGGGGACTTTGTTTTATAATATGTAGTGAAAAGTGTCCTAATTTATCTTGGTACTGGAAGATATTGTTTTAATTTGTACTATACTCGAATTGCACTACGATGTCATACGTGTCATTATAACCTATATTCTAAGCTCGAACAAATTATTTTTATCGAGTTTCAAGATTCATGACAATATTCAACGCCCGATTGGATTACTATAGGGTTATCCATCATCATCAGATCAGTTTGATAGTACCTTATAGCCAAAGTGCATCTCATGACAATTCTAATAAGCCCAAACACGGCTAGGATACATTGATTAACTACGGAGTTCCGGTGCCTATCTTCCGGCTCCATCATCATCAGGTCACTTCGATAGTACCTTATAGCCAAAGTGCATTTCATGACAATTCTAATAAGCCCAAACAAGGCCAGGATACATTGATTATTTACGGAGTTCCGGTGCCTAACTTCCGGTTCCATCATCATCATCAAATCAGTTTGATAGTACCTTACAGCCAAAGTGCATCTCATGACAATTCTAATAAGCCCAAACATGGCTAGGACACATTGATTAATTACGGAGTTCCGGTGCCTATCTTCCGGCTCCATCATCATCATCATCAGGTCACTTCGACGGTACCATTTTTAACATAACTATTCAGAACCGAGAGTGAATAGGTTACTTCTAGGCAAGCGTGCTCCATCGTCGGCCACATCATCACTTACCATCAGGTGAGATAGTGGTCAAACGCGAGCCTATCAATAATAATAATAATAAAAAAACTACTGAGGTGTCAAGGGACACCCGGATGGAACGAAGTTCCGTTCTGGCTTGCTTTCTATAAGAGAGAGAGAGAGACAGACAGAGAAACATTCGCACGCCGCACGGCTTACAATAGCTTACTATAGCAAAAAGTGTCGTTACAACTTTTCGTGAGAATTTTTTCCGTCTAGCCAATACAATATAACTAAAAAATACTATCCTATTTTATGTTCATTTTGACAGCACTATTTCAACATTTTCGAAACCATGAAAACGACACTCATGACGAAAAAGTTGATAATTTCTGACAGCCGCCATCTTAAATTTACATTTTGACAGCACTATCGGCTTCAACAACCTCGAAAACAATGAAAAAGACACCCATATCGAAAAAGTTGATAATTTATTGCAGCCACCATCTTGGATTTACATTTTGACAGTACAATCGGTTTCAACACCCTCGAAAACCACGAAAACGACACCCATGACGAAAAAGTTGACAATTTCTTGCAGCCGCCATCTTGGATTTACATTTTGACAATACTATCGGTTTCAACACCCTTGAAAACCATGAAAACGACACCCATGACGAAATATTTAATATTTTTTTGCATCCGCCATCTTGGATTTATATTTTGACAGTACTATCGGTTTCAACACCCTCGAAAACCATGAAAACGACAACCATGACGAAATATTTAATATTTTTTTGCATCCGCCATCTTGGATTTATATTTTGACAGTACTATCGGTTTCAACACCCTCGAAAACCATGAAAACGACAACCATGACGGAAAATTTGATAATTTCTTGCAGCCGCCATCTTGGATTTATATTTTGACAGTACAATCGGTTTCAACACTCTCGAAAACCACGAAAACGACACCCATGACGAAAAAGTTGACAATTTCTTGCAGCCGCCATCTTGGATTTACATTTTGACAATACTATCGGTTTCAACACCCTTGAAAACCATGAAAACGACACCCATGACGAAATATTTAATATTTTTTTGCATCCGCCATCTTGGATTTATATTTTGACAGTACTATCGGTTTCAACACCCTCGAAAACCATGAAAACGACAACCATGACGAAATATTTAATATTTTTTTGCATCCGCCATCTTGGATTTATATTTTGACAGTACTATCGGTTTCAACACCCTCGAAAACCATGAAAACGACAACCATGACGGAAAATTTGATAATTTCTTGCAGCCGCCATCTTAGATTTATATTTTGACAGTACTATCGGTTTCAACACCCTCGAAAACCATGAAAACGACACCCATGACGGAAAATTTGATAATTTCTTGCAGCCGCCATCTTTGATTTATATTTTGACAGTACTATCGGTTTCAGCACCCTCGAAAACCATGAAAACGACACCCATGACGAAAAATTTGATAATTTCTTGCAGCCGCCATCTTGGATTTATATTTTGACAGTATTATCGGTTTCAACACCCTCGAAAACCACGAAAACTACACCCATATCGAAAAAGTTGATAATTTATTGCAGCCGCCATCTTGGATTCAAATTTTGACATTACTGTCGGCTTCAAAACCCTCGAAAAACATGAAAAAGACACCCATATCGAAAAAGTTGATAATCTATTGCAGCCGCGATCTTGAATTTCCATCAATAGATAAAGATTTAGTTTCCAAGCCAAAAACATTAAAAAAAAAATGTGAAGGAATATTAAAGAAGGAAAAAAAAAGAAAAAAAAAAGCAAAAAGTGTCGGTACAACTTTTCGTGAGAATTTTTTCCGTCTAGCTCCCTTTCACAACGCGCGCTAAGGAACTTCGTTCCAAAAAAAAAAAACATTTATTTATTTTTATTGTCATAGTCGCCTATCTATCTACGTTGTGATATCTATGTAAGTATGAAGTTCCGTTGGCCATTTCTGGTTTTTGTTTTAGAATAAAACTCATTCTGAATCAGTAAGTCCATTATTAGTCCATAATAACAATTTAAAAAAAAATGAGTATGATATTTGTATTTTTATTTCGGTCCGAAAAAGTAGCACGTCTTTGCAGTCGCAGTATACAAGTCGGCACACATTTTAGACGTATTTATTTTTTGTAAGAGAGCGATACGGACACCCGTTCACAAGCGCTTCTGAGCGCGGACTGACGCTAGACATCGCGCGTTCAATGAAAAATGTATGAAGAAATATTGAGAGTGGTTTTATTTTGATCATAAATCATAAAGTTATTTATGTAGGTTCAAAATAATTAGCTATAGGTGTTGAAGACTATATAAGCTGTATTATTTTATGTTTTTTAAAGTAAAAATGTTTACTGGATTTAAGTTACGGGTTCCTACTCAGACTCTGTTTCGTAATTTTCTTGTATTAGTGCGTTGGTAAAATCGTATTTACATGAAAATTTTATATGAGACCATAATATTTTTTTTATGCCATCCTGGAGATAAATATATTGTCTTTTATTTGATACCAAGATATACTCATAATTATGATTCCTAGAGCATCATAATGGTTCCCGAAAAACCGTGATATTTGTCAAAATAGGTGAATACGTCCTTAAACGTCTCCGTGATACGACTCCCCACGTTCACTAAAATGAAAATATCTAAGAAAATACGCGTCCTAGCTATAAGAACCTTACGTGCTTAAAATTATTATGAAATAAGCTATCTGATTATGTAAGTTTTGTGTAGATTGATCTTGTAATGTACTTATTACTAATTTAACTTCTCAGTTCCGTGTTCAAAAGTGGTCATATTTATAAAATTAAAGGAAAAAAATAAAAACCACAAAAAAACAAAACGACACTTGCCGTTCAAACGAACGCGAAATGACATTGAAACGCGCGTGTCATTCCACCGAAAATTGTTGACAGATGTCTAGCAAAAGATGTTCTATGCCTCGTTCTTTATTCTTGCAATCTGCTCAAATATAAAAAGAACAGAAATAGTTTTGATTGACATTGTTTACATTTAAAACGACCATTCGCGCGTCGACTTTAGAAGTCGATGTCAGATTAAGCTACTGTTTTCGAATAATCGCCGGTGGAAAGCGTTGAGATACTAGGATATCAGGAGTAACTAGGAGCACTTATTGTGTTTTTCTAATTTGACATTTCACACATTAGTTAGTCACACGATCACATCTCATCTACGTCGCGTTACCGGTCAGTCACTTAAAAAATAAATTGTTTGGAGGAAGCTTAAAAGTGGCACAAGTGACGGAAAAGTTGAAAGGGAGTCGTTTGTCTTATTATGGTCATGTGAAGAGGAGGAATGAAACCTAAAACTTTGGACCCAGGATAGTCATTGCACAAATAATTAATCTGGCCAATCGGGGCTGGGCACGCCACAATCATGGCGGTAAGTCCCCTCTTTGAGGCGTGGCTGGAAAGACATCACAGCGTCCTTCCGTATGACGCAGGTCCTCACCGGACATGGTTCGTTCGGGAGGTTCCTGCACCGGATTCGTGCGAAAGTGACGCCCGGGTGTCGGCACTGTGCGGAATGCTCGGAGGACACGGTGGAGCACACAGTCAAGGTGTGCCCTGCTTGGGCGGAGCATCGCCGTGCCCTCGTGGGGGCGATCGGCGGCGGAGACCTCTCGCGCCGGGCCTTGGTTGAGGCTATGGTCCGGAGCGAGGAGGAGTGGCAGGCGGTCGCCGACTTCTGCGAAGCAGTAATGCTCGCAAAGGAGGAAGCCGAACGCATCAGGCAACGGCGTCCTCGCCGCAGCCACCGGGATTCTGATCTCGATTTCCGGCCACCGTAGGCGCGGGCTTGCGGACAGTGAACAATGGGTAGCTCGCTGTCCGGCCGTCCGGTAACTGTCCGGACCAAGCCCAAGTCGTCGACGGCACGCACTGTTCCCGCGCGCCTCAAGGAGTTGTCAGCAACAGCAGGGATCCAGCCGGGTCGAAGCCTACTGGGGCCAGGGTTATCCGAAAGGGAGCTCGAGCGGCTCGAGCCCCGGTATGAAGGCTAGAAGGAACGGGGTGGGTCTTTTAGTCAGTAAGTGTCTGACACTATCTCCCGCTCCGCCCAAGAGCGGGGGTTGTCATTGGATAAATTTTTCCCACCATAAAAAAAAAAAATGGTCAATCGGGGCTTTCTCAATCCATCTTAAGCACAGTGCCAGAGATGCAAAATAAGAAGTAGCTTTTGAATAAAGACTATTGTGAATTTTTGGTGCAACGATCTTTTTGGGTATTACTCTACATTTAAACATTTTCTATTAGTTTTTGATGCCCTAGTATCCTGTGCTGTGAAACACATGGTCACACAATATAACCATACAAACTTGTGAATAATAATATTATGTGCGTGTCTATGAATGACAGCCGGCGCTGTCCGTGTTCGTTCTGATTTTTTCATTTATTCATTCACCCCAAATTCACCCACAAGCATTATAATGAACAGAGACTATTGATGTTCCAGGTAACTTCTGCAGTCCCAGTATTCAAGGCCGTCCATGAGACACAATGACATGTTCTTTCTTCGATATTCTATTTCACGAACGTGCGTGTATGCATGCACATTGTTTCAGTGTGCGTGAGCTATTTTTTATATAAACGATAAATTAATGCTTTTATGAAGCCTCACGTGAGGCTTCGTAAAAGTATTTATCTTTGAAAAAAGTTTGTGAGTTTGAACACTGTGACTCTTTCAATAAGTGCATACTAACTGTGCGGGGTTAGCGATGGATGGCGTGCGTCGACACTACAAGGCTGTAGCCGACTGCGTAAAGTTTAAGTCAAGACTTTCTTGCAGTTTATTTTACACAACACAACTACAGCCGATCGCGTGAAGCTTATATTCCATATTTATACTGTGCTGATACTGTGGATCCAGGCTGGCTATTGCACAAATAATTAATCTGGCCAATTGGGGCTTTCTCAATCCATCTTAAGCACAGTACCAATGTGGAGCCTCTTCATAATGTGCTACCTACATCAGAGGTAGAGTTCCACTGGGTTTATACATAATTATGAGGCTGTAGGTATAATTATTGGCTATACGTACGGGGGACTTCTGCGTCGGAGCCCTAGGCGCCGGCACGTAACCTCTCCGTGTCACGAGCTTAAGATCACTGACGTCTGCTTGTCATGATTTCCGATGCTGCACGAACGGGTATTCGGGTGGTTTGGCGACTGGTGACAGACGGCGTTCAGTTGCGTTCTTAAATAATCCCGATCGCCACATCAGCCCCCCCGGAGACCGTTACGGTCGAAAATAATCAGGAAAACGAACTTGGCGACCTGATCGGGTTTTGTGCGTATTAGTCGTAGTACTAGGTGGCGTCGCTTGTACTTGTTCATTTGGCGTAGAGTCGTTTAGCAGATACGCTGGTTTTAACCGATCTATAGACACTGTAGTAGGTCTGCCTTTTACGTCTATCTTGAAATATTTTTCGCCTCGTTCTATGACGTTATATGGGCCAGTGTACGGTGTCTGGAATGGTTTCCGTACAGCGTCCTGACGAACAAATACTTGCGTTGATGATAACAAATCTTTACTTATAAAAATTGGAGATGAACCATGCCGTGGTACTGGTGTTGGTTTTATCTTGCGCATATTATCTCTTAGACGAGAAAGAAAGTCATGGTAGTCCACCACTTCTGCGGGAGAACTATGGAAAAATGCTCCTGGTAAACGCAATGTTTCTCCATATACTAACTCTGCTGATGAAGAGCCTATATCCTCCTTGTAAGCCGAACGTATTCCCAGTAGAACTAACGGAAGAACTTCGTACCAATTGTCGTTGGCATGACATTTTATAGCTGATTTCAATTGACGGTGGAATCTTTCAACAATTCCATTAGCAGCTGGATGATATGCGGTCGTCTGTATGTGACGGAATCCGATTAATTTGGAAAGTTCGCGAAATAAATGTGCCTCAAACTGTTTACCTCGATCCGTAGTTATCTTCTCGGGACAGCCAAAGCGTGATATCCAGCCGGTGACAAAGGCGGAAGCCACTGTATCAGCTTTGATGTCATAGAGTGGCAAGACCTCTGGCCATCGTGTAAACCTGTCCACTGCTGTAGTCTTTCTTAATATTTGGCCACACGTAACTTTGAGTCATCAGTCTGACTGTAGCCTTAACTCCTGGATGACTCAATCCGTGAATGCAGTCGAATGCTTGTCGACGGAACTGTGGCGTCAGAAAAGGTCGCGGTGTTGCGCTCGAAACGTCGCAATACAACTTCTTACTGGAACCAGATACTTGTATTCTCTGTAGAACCAGTGCAGTGTTGCTTTCTAGGAGCTGGAAAAACTCGTTGTCGTCTTCTTGTGAGGATGCTAGGACATCTAAGTCTATTGCTCTTGTGATGGCATCCGTACGGGAAAGTGCGTCTGCCACGATGTTGTCTTCTCCGGCGATATGCTTAACATTTGTGGTAAATTGTGAAACGTAATCAAAATAGCGAAACTGACGGGGTGAGCAGTTTTCGGAGGCCTTCTGAAATGCTGCAACTATCGGCTTGTGGTCTGTATAAATGGTGAAAGTCTTACCTTCGACCATGTGCCTAAAATGTTTAACGGCTTCATAAATCGCCAGCAACTCCCTGTCAAATGGGCTATATTTCCTTTGGGCTGTGTTGAGTTTCCTGGAGAAGAATCCTAGTGGTTGCAAATCGGAAACCACATACTGCTGTAGCACAGCACCGATAGCTGTATCTGAAGCGTCAGTGCAAAGGATTAAATCTGCAGATAAATTAGGGTGCGCAAGCAACGTAGCTTTAGCTAAACTCGTTTTACAAGCAATGAATGCCTCATGCAACTCCTCCGACCACGTAACGGGAGTAGTGGGTTTGATTACTGGTCCGCAGAGAAGCTTAAGCAAAGGAGCTTGAATTGCGGAAGCTTTGGGCACGAATCGCCGATAAAAATTCACCATGCCTAGAAATCTGCGTAACTCCTTGATGGTCTTTGGTTCCGGGAAGCTCTGGATGGCTTCCACCTTCTGTGGAAGTGGCTTGGTACCTGCCGCTGACACTATATAGCCTAAGAATTCAACTTGGGACTCACCGAACTTGCATTTTGAAGGGTTTACAACAACTCCGTGGTCGTGTAAGCGCTGGAATACTTTTTCCAGGTGTTCCAGGTGCTGTGTCTCCGTCTGCGAAGCTATAAGTACATCGTCAATGTAAGGATAGCAGAAATCTAGGCCCCTCAGTATTTCATCCATAAATCTTTGGAATGTTTGAGCCGCGTTGCGTAATCCAAAACTCATAAACGGAAACTCAAACATTCCGAAAGGTGTTGTAATCGCCGTCTTAGGAATGTCGTCTGGATTAACCGGGATTTGATTGTAAGCACGGATCAGATCAATTTTGCTGAAGACTGTACACCCACTAAGGTTATGAGCGAAGTCTCCAATGTGCCGGACCGGATATCGGTCAGGTATAGTACGCGCATTAAGCGCGCGGTAGTCACCGCATGGTCGCCACTCGTTGTTTTTTTTAGGCACCAGATGCAGCGCTGATGACCACGGGCTATCGGACCTTCTTGCAATACCTGCTCTTACCATATCTTCAAACTCCCGCGTAGCTATACGGAGCCGATCCGGTGCTAAACGGCGTGGGCGACTGCATACCGGCGGTCCTGGGGTAGTGCGGATATGATGCAACGTGTTATGCTTGACCTTACGCGTGGATAGGTCCCCAGCCGGGCGAGTAATGTCCGGAAACTGAGAAAGCAGGTTATGATAGCGCGAAGTACCTGTAACAGCTTTAATTTGGCACAAAGTGGAGGATGCGGGTTTAGCAAACGTGCACAGTGACGTCAAATTGTCTACCAAGCGATGATGTCTGGCATCGACTAATAAATCATAATGCGACAGAAAGTCGATACCGATTATAGGCTTCGTGACGTCAGCTATAACGAAACGCCACGTAAACGCACGTCTAAGTCCAAAATCTAGCGTTAAATTGATCCATCCGTACGTATTGATCATTGTGCCATTGGCTGCAAACAACTTATAGTCTGTCTGAACACTCCGTCTATCACGCACATATTTACACGGATAAACACAAAGGTCAGAACCAGTATCTACTAAATATTGCACTTTTGTCTTACGGTCTGTCACAAATACACGGCCACCCGCTACACTGTCGCAGTCACGCGTCGCCGGCTTCACTGACTGCTTGATCCGTTTCCCTTCCGAAATGAGCACGGGTCACGGCACTTCGTTGACTGGTTGCCGAATCGTCGATGATACCAGCATAAGTCCGAGCCAGCTCTCGAGCGGCTCCGGGACTGGCGGCGCCAACGCGGAGAGTGTCCGCGACCCCTCGAGCGCGAGCGAGAAGTGGATAGCTCCGCAACCTGCAGTGACAGCTCGTCGACGCGACGCATGAGTTGGTCGATCGCAGACATCGAACACGAGGCTACCGGTGCGGATGTCGACGTGGATGCCGCGGCCACTTGCGCGTTTGGCTGGAGAGCTATCTCGTGTATCTTATCTACAATCTGGGCAACCGTATCCAGAGGAAGGTCTACTTGAGCCGCAATGATCGCCTGTATATGACTTGGTAGACGACTCATCCACAGGGACCGGATAAAGTCGTCGGGTACTTCTGCCCCAGCCAGATTTTGTAGGTGTCGCAGAAACTGGGAAGGCTTCCGATCCCCTAGCTCCTCGTGAGTTAGCAGCTGCCTCACCCGCTGTTCTTGCGAAGCCGACAACCGGGAAATCAACTCGGCTTTTATTTTATCATATTTATTGTCCGTCGGCGGTTTAGCAATGATATCTTTCACTTCACAGATGTATTTGTAATCTAAGTTCGCAATAACGTGGTAAAACTTCGTCACATCAGCCGTTATATTTGACAATGCGAACTGGCCTTCCAATTGTACAAACCACAAGGCTGGCTCGTTCGGCCAAAATGGCGGCACTTTGACACCCACGCGGCACACTTCGTCCGACGCCTCTTTTGCCCCGGTATTAGCCATTGTCCCGTTGGAATAGCGCACCAACAGATATCACTACACTTCACTGTCGATCACGTCGGGGTCACCAATTTGTAGGTATAATTATTGGCTATACGTACGGGGGACTTCTGCGTCGGAGCCCTAGGCGCCGGCACGTAACCTCTCCGTGTCACGAGCTTAAGATCACTGACGTCTGCTTGTCATGATTTCCGATGCTGCACGAACGGGTATTCGGGTGGTTTGGCGACTGGTGACAGACGGCGTTCAGTTGCGTTCTTAAATAATCCCGATCGCCACAAGGCCAACCACGGAACAGTATCGGCGTGTGTGGCACACGTGTGCACAGTGTAGTTCTAGATTAAAGCTGTACCTATAGGTTGCCAGATACTGGTCAAAGAAAATAAAATCTAAAATTTTATTTTTAGGTTGCTTTTTATCCTGGGAGTCTCTGTTAACTTGGTATATTTGGTATATTTTTTTGCTTACATACGGACGAAGCCGCAGGCAGAAGCTAGTTAATAATAAATCATTATCTTTAGTTTTTGAGGAGGATCTCGTCGCTAAAATAATATCAGCAGCACGGGACGATCTCCAAAATTAAGCAACACTTCGCGAGGTCGGTTGGTGGATGGGTCTCAATTTTAACATACCGAGATTCCTCTGTGACTCAGAAAGTACGTTTATTGTACGGGGATTACGTATCTCTCCATTAATTTAATTAATTCTTGTTGTACATAGTGAAAATAGAAATGTTTTAACACGAAATGGATGTGGTTTCGTTTCACTATCAACGAAGTGCAGTCGTGGGAAATCGATGGTCGCATCACGTCGTCAGGAAAAAGTCGGTACCAGGACATCAGAGGACTTCAACAGTCAACAAGCAAAGGATGCATAAAGCTATAATAACATTACATTGTATTTGAATTTAGTTCAAATCTAGGTTATAGATAGGTAGTTCTTTATTGACAAACTAGGTATTTGATCATCAAAAGTCGGCAGATATTATCAAAAAACTAAAAAATAATTAATACCGTTAATAAAATCCATTTATTCTGGAAAGCGGTAGTACGATGGCGATGGTTGGAAATGGACGGTTGCGTCACGTTTTCAGGGAGTGTTGTATACCAGGACATCAAAAGACGTCAAGAGCAAACAATAAGTTTATCAAGAGATGCACGAAAGCTGCAGGCACTTCGGTTCTGCTTGTTTTAAAATAATAATTTGGCCGACATAGAATTTTAACTAAATAAGAACACTGACAGTGACTAAGAAAAATGTAGTCGTCTTTATATATAAAACTAGCTGTACCCGCGCGGCTTCGCTCCCGCTCTTCCCTACTTCAGCCTACTATACCCTACTCTACCCTACTATACCCTACTAATTTTCATTTTTTTTTTCCATAAGAACCTTCTCCTCATAATAACGAACACAACAAAAAAATAATTAGCGAAATCGGTCCAGGCGTTGTTGAGTTATGCGCTTACCAACACATTTTGCGATTCATTTTTATATTATAGATTAAATTGGCTGGTGAATCTTCTAATACATAAAATGCATTTACTCGGAATGCAGGTTTTTTGAGTGCAACCAACCGTGGGAAATTATAGGATGCGTCATGTTATTTGGAATTGGTCGCTACTAAGACATCAGAAAACGTCGAGAGTCAACAAACAAGGCTACGAGTATTTCATAAAAAACGTACTTCTGATTGAGAATTGAAATTTGAAGGTATGAGAGCAGAAAACTGGAACAGTTTGCCTGCTGCGGTCTTTCCGTCTGATTATAATTTAGGTGTCTTCAAGGCTAGAGTAAATAGGCTTTTGATAAACTAGTGCGCCTCACCATCAACGATTGCATCACTGCTTACCATCAGGCGGGATCGCAGTCAAGTACTAGTTTATAAAAGATAAAAAAAAAAATATAATGAATCGAATAGGCGGGGGCTCATCACTCCACTTTTCAGCAAGTTTGCAAAAAAAATACATTGCATTGTAGCTCTAAGTTAGGAGCCAGCTTTTCAATGGGTGCGTTGATAGTAAAAATTATTCTATTTTTATAAATCTTGACCTGGCCGAGGCCTGAAGAATCGCCAAACTTAAGTGGCAATGGGCAGGGCACATTGCTCGTAGAACAGGATGGCCATCATCATTTTAGTTGGACATAGGCCTCCCTTATGGGGGCTGCCCGTTGGGACCGAAAGGTTCTGGAGTAGCGATCGCGTAGAGGAATACGCAACGTTAGACGGTCTTTTACAAGATGAACCGATGACCAGGTGAGGGATGCGAGACGAGCAGGACCGTTCATTGTGGCGACACTTGGGGGACGCCTATGTCTAACAGTGGACGATGATGAACTCTTGACCGTTGACTAACTGGAAATATTTCTTTTATTTATTTATTATAACTTTCGTTTTGGAAATGTGACTTGTTCACTTGCATTGCATCGTAGCAAGAAAGTGGGAAAATGACGGTAGTGTCACGTTTCCAGCAAGCGTTCGATACCAGGACCTCAAGAGGCGCAAAGAGCCAACAAAAAGTTTATCAAAGGATGCACAAAAACTATAACATTTGACGGCAGCTCTGCTTGCTTCAAATACATACTACTGAATTCTTGCTAAAATATTTTTTATTTAACTTTTTGAGAATTAGTACTAACAAGAAACGAGGAACAAGTTCTGAGAAAAGATTTGGGTGTGATTGTGGATGCCATAACCATCCAATAACAAAGGTAAAGGAGATCAAAGGAAGAAAGGATTACAAAAAAAAATGTGACTAGATCAGATGTAATTTTTTAAGAACGAGAAGAAGAAGAAGTTTTTTGCTTTGGCGTACGATCATTCATTAGAGGGAAGATTTTAGCCGTCATGTACGTAAAATATTTGTATTAATTTACATAATTATGTCCCACCGCAAAGCCTAAACTGTTGAACCGATTGACGATGTAGGCGTTCATCGATCCTCTATAAGGTAAGGTAAGGGCTCTGTAAAGTGCATTTATTTATATTATGTTAAATATGTGCTGGTCTACCCGTGTTATGATTTTGTTTCTCATATCCCGTCTACAGATTATTATAACTTAAAACCCATGATCACGGTAATAATATCTATTACTTACCGTGCCATGATATCATATTAAGTTCGTCGTTAAAAAAAAGTGGTTCATTCAACAAACCCAAACAAACCCGACGTGAAAGTTACTTGTACTTCTGATATCTTAGTATTCAATGCCTTGAAACACGTGGCGAGTCATAGACTGCATACTGACTCGCCCGCCACGTTTCAAGGTAGGTATTGTGTCGCGTATAAAATGAGGGGTGCGCTTTTTTGTGTCAAGGTCGTCGGTTGCACCTGGCTGGTAATAAACAGACTTGCCCCTGAAGTTTTGTGCAGTAGCCACTCCTTTTGATTCTTGGTATCCTAGTATTCAAGGTTTAAATTAAAAACACGTGATCCTTGCTTGTACGGTTCATTTAAGTTGTTGCGGTTGGTGAGCATTCTGTTCAGGATACCTACTATTAATATTGTAAATAATTTGAAAATATATTTGGTAAATAATTTGAAAACAAAGTTGACTTTTTTTTTAATTATTAACGACGATTGACTTTATTAATTAAAAAAAAAATGTAATTAAGCTTTGTTATCGACATGAATTTTCCCTACGCCGCGTCGCTCGCGGACGCAGGAGAGTGACAATGAACATTCGCACGATCGATAATTATGACAGTTGTACAGAAACACTTTTTTAAAAACACCTGTTTTCCGACACTTTTTCTGTTCTTTGTAATTACCAAGATGCCTGTCAAGCTGCAAAATATGAAGTAATCGTAGTAAAGCTTTTGACTATAGTGAATTTTTGTTACAACGATTTTGCAACAAAAATTTTGGGTATTACTCTACATTCAATATCTTCTATTCGTTTTTGATGCCCTAGTATTCCGTGCTGTGAAACACGTGGCTACACAACATAAACCGTACATAGGTAGGTACTTGCGATATTATGCGCTTGTGTACGACGGTCGGCGCCCCGCCTCTTTTGTCCCTGATTTTAGTTGATTCATTCATTGATTCATTCACACACTAAAAGCATTTTAAGGGATTATTAATGTTCCAGGTGGCTTCTACAGTCCTATTATTCAAGGCCGTCTTTGAGACACATGTTCTTTCTTTCTTCGTTATTTTATTTCGCGAATGCAAATTAATGTATGTGTGTATGTACTATGCGTTCTAATTAAGAATAGGAAAGGCAATAACCTCGTTCTGTCAAATGTTGAGTGAAAAGTACGGTTTGCAAAGAAAACTTATTTGCGTATCGATTGAGGCATTTTTTTTGCGTTGTATTACTAAGTCTTAGTTAAATCTAGGTGAAGTAAAAACGTTATTGTTTAGTATAAATCAGCTAAATATATTGTTGTTAGACTTAATTAGTTTAAAAAAGAAATCTAATTCTTTCTTATTTTCATTGTTAGGAATAATTCGCCTTCTTTTTCCATTTGCCACTACTCAGACACTTCACACAGTGATGAAGCGATAAGCAAAATTGAAGAACTGGATTCCGATGAAACTTTTTTCGTTCATGATTCGTAAATAAATTAAATTTTACAAATTTCTTGTTTTGCTCACCCTACCCAATTTCTTCGATTTGACAGTATGACGTAGCGTCACAATATGGCAATCGATCCTATTCATATTTGGAACGCATAGTATGCATGCACAATGTTTCAGTGTGCATAAGCTATTTTCTATGTAACCGCACATGAGGCTTCGAAAAAAGAATTTGCGAGTAACACAGTCACCTTGATTTCCATTAGAATACGAGTGTAATTTATATTGTAATGTTTTTGCGAAAATAATCCGCCAAAACTCCGTTCCGAGCTTACGCAAAAAGAAAAAAAAAATAGTTTTTTGTTTATGCCAAGTTATTTTTTTAACAGAATCTTAACTATGTAATAATATATATCATATAATGTCATGATAAATACAAATAATAAAAGGCGGCAGAGGAAGAATTCATTAGGCATCACAAAATTCGTTCAAATTGTTGTCAATCGGAAAACTGCCCAAAACATGGTGATGCTTTACTGAAGAGTACTTTTTATGCCAACCCCTGGTCACGTGAAGAGTCCACTTTTTGTTTGCTAATGCCACGAAAAACTTACTGGACTGATGAACGGCGAGCAACCCAATGCTCGCCGTCCACAAGCCGTGTGACTCCCAACGCCCGGGGCTTTTCTTGCGGCGGCGGAGGCTAGGCTGCTACCTCACGTTTGCGGCCAACTCCTTCGCTCGCATTACTGCTTCGCAGGAGTTGCTTCTCATTCCCTCGCGCTTGCTCTAGACCATGACCTTAACCAGAGCTGGACGTGAGAGGTCGCTGCCGGTGCCGATCGCCTCCACGAGGTGTTCTGCCCAAGCGGGCAGACTTCGCTCAATCGTGTCCTCCGGGTGATCCGTACAATCATGATTGATACCCGAGCGTTTTTTCTTCCCGAATCCGAAACAGAAACCTTTTTAGCTGGCCACGTCCGGTAAGAATCTGCATCAAGCGGAAAGTAAGTACAACGTAGCGCCTCTCTAGCTACTTCCAGGGGGGGGGGACTTAGCGCCGCAATTGTGGTGTGCCCCTTTATAGGCCTAATACTGAAAGATTACCATAAATTTCTTGGGTCATCAAATAAAGTTGTTATAATTGCTTCGTTTAAGATTTACATAAATTGATTATTTTACTTTTTACTTCTTTACATTGCCCTGTTTTAGGGGGCCACTGAGGCCACGTGTTTTCAAATTTTGAGTACTAGGACTTCAGGAACTAACTGGAGGTAAGTACGCTCACAATGTCTGAGGGGTGGCTTGCGCCTGCGGGTTGCACCTTGTACGGTGACTTCACAGACGTGTACGAAAAGATGACTTTACTTATAAATTTTTTTAGTTTTCTGGGATTTACAAAATATAATATTGCTTCCAGTAAAATTATTATTTTATCAAAGTATTGGTAAAACGAATAGAAACAAAAGCTGCGCACGCGATACAGGTATCTTCGATTAAACTCGAATAACTAAGCAACACTTGATGAGGGTGACCTGTGGATGGTTGTTCAACTTAAACATAAAGATTCATTCGTGACTCGGAAAGCACGTTAAATCGTTGATCTCGGTTGTCAAATCTAATAACAGTCTTGCCAAGGAGTATCGTGCTATCAAATAACTGAGTTGGGGACATCAGATCTATCTATCATCAGATTTATGTATTTTTTAAATGGAAACCTCATCTTTATAGAATGAAATTAAGTTTATTAGTAGGTACACACACAACTTGCACTTAAAAGAAAAGAATAGTATGAATAAAAAACAATAACAACAAAAACAATTGCTCAAATATGTTTGTGATTCCAAAAAAAGTGCCTACTTCAGCATAAATTAAGCTACGATATTTAAAACGATAAATAATGTAGCGCTGGTATTCTAGTGCTGGACTGAAAGCCGAACTCAACGTAATTGGGGAGGCTGGTTGACTGGACTTTGTTTCCCTGGTCTGTCTCATAGTAACCATGCAGTTTTCTGGAATATAATGTATGAAATTTTTAAGCGGCGTAGACGCACAACCACTAAACAATGAAAGTTGCTTGATTGCAAAATAACCGTTTTAAAAACAACTTTGTTATCTTATAGTTATTTTACGCTTTGTAATTAAAAACATGTATCCTTCTATCAGCAAAATAATTACATGTAAGCATTGTACGTAAGACCTTTGTTTGAAGAAAATCTTTCTCAGGGAAAGCTTGGTAGACCTAGAACACAAAATAGTAGAAGAAGAGCTTGGAAATTCAAATATCTAACACCTCCAGTTGGTCTATGATATCCTAGTACCCTGTGTCGCAAAACACGTGGCCTCACAATATTAATATACGCACACTGCCGACCGAATACATGTGTGTAGTTATACGCAGTTGTGCAATTGTGCATGTCAACGACGACGCCTCTGCCGCACCCCTGCTATACATTTGATAGACAGGTATTCTATTGAATAGAATTTATTAATGTTAAACATTTGAACTCCAGGTGGTTTCTAATGTCCTAGTATTCAGTGTCTAAGAAAACGTGGCATGAGCGTCCCGTTCCACTTTTTCGACGCTTGTAGGGTTTGCAACAAGGGGCTTGAAAGAGTTTAGAGGTTACGGGATTTTTTAAACATATTGATAATTTGTCTATCCTTATCCCAACTATGTAATTTGGGGTCGGCTTCCAGTCTAACCAATGCAGCTGACTATCAGTATACATGGAGCAACTGCCTATCCGATCTCCACTGGAACTGGGTAACACGATACTCCTTGATAAGATTTGTAACAGGGTTTTTGGCTTTTGACTACCGTAATAAACTAACGACAGTTTAAGATCGACAGTAACAGCCAGGACCAAACGCTTTTACGGTCTTTCTGGGATACGGATGAATTTTTCCCGTCTACGGACCGACCTAACGATAACTTGCAAATATCGTACGGCCCTCAATATTCGACATGAGAAGAATACCTACATACCTAAGCTACGTTGACTTGACCTTGGAAAAGTCATATTAAAAATAAACTCCCATGATAGGGTAAAAACACAAATTGATTTTTTTCTTTTATATTTATTTGATTTCTCACCTGTTTGTTGTCAGCGAGTGATCGCACTGAGGACGTGTTTTAAATGTTGAGTACTAGGCTATCAGGTATATATTGGAGGTGCACTCAAAATATTTAAGAGATGGATTGCGACTGCGGGTTGCATCTTGCATGGTGATGTCATTATGCAACATAAACATCATTCACTTATATTAAATTGCTAAAACTGTTGCCCGCGATTTAGTCAGCGTCAAGTTCGTATTACACAAATGGAACTAATAATTCTGTGCACACAAATCATTTCGAAAATATCTAATAAGACCAAAATCAAAATGCCAATTACTTACATACAGAAAATATGTTATATACAGTATAACGTCTTTTTGAACTTCAACAAAGCAGGAGTACCTATTATGAGTTGTAGCAGCTGGATTTCTAAGTTTTTGCCTAATCCATGGAAAAACGCATGATTTTATAATAATAATAATAACCCCATCGCCGTATCTCTACGTTGACGTCGTGGTGGGGCTTGCGCGCTCCAATAAACCCTAACCCCCGATTTCTGATTTAAGCATTTGAAGTTGAGCATTTCTCAAACTCTACTTTAGCCTTAAAACCTGTCAAAATTTGGCATTTAAGTAAGGTTTGAGACGTTCTTAACTCAAAATACTCAATTCAGAAACCCACCGTAAGTCTGTGTCGGTAGCGCTTGCTTAGCCGTAACATGCTTAGGGTGAGGGGCCAAACCAAGAGAGATATAATCCGCAGGGCAGTTTTGTGGCGAACTGTTAGGCATTAGCGATCCCACGGACGGACCCGATCTCCCGAGAGAATTTTTGTTCTTCATCTACGGCTTGCCTTTATTGGCCGGTCGTAGTGAACACTGACGAGGAACAAAGCTCCCACCTCTCTCTTGCCTTTATTGGCTGGCTTGAGTGGAGATTCGCAAGAGCAAACGCGCTCAGGAGAAGGATGTATAATCCAGTAAGGTGCTGGTAGGGATCTTGACCGTACTTCCGGAATTGTCCTGATAATAATAATAATAATAATAAACGTTTATTTATCCCCAACAAATTACAGCACAGTTAAGTTGACAGGTAGTTTGACAAAAGAAAGAAGGTAATTTGTGGGAGATCTGGAGTCCAAACTAAGCCAAGGCCTGTATTTTAGAGCTCCAGCCCCCCCATTACATCACAAATTGAAAATAGTCAACATGCGTGTGTGTGCATGGGTGCGAGCACATAAATATAATGTGTATACATAAATACACAAATACGGTATATTATATATATGTTATTAATATATATTAAAATATGAACTTATACAGTACATAGATAAATATAGATAATTCTACTTTGCTACATCGAGTAATTTTTCAGTATCCTTATAATTTAAAGTTAATAATAATTTGATCAGTTTATTTTTACATTCGTTTTTACGACAGTTGGCTATATTAATAATTTTGTTTAATTTATTGTACAATTCGCCACCACGAAATGGGAAATATTTTTGCGCGAATGAAGTATTAACCGCAGTCGTCCTACATATTGCATAGTTTCTTCTGGAGTGTGCTATGCGTTTCCTCCGTTCTTCGGGTAAGTTGGAGTGTTGAAGAAGTATAGTAAGCAATACGTAAAGTTGACGAACAGTTAGCACTTGGGCTTCTTCGTAAAGTGTTGTGGTGGAAAAAAGACGCGGTTTGTTTAAGCTCACTTTCAATATCATCCTTTGGGCTCTTTCAACAATCATCAGTTTAGATTTACAAGCTCCTCCCCAAGTAGTGATGCAGTAGCTAATGATTGATTGCACCAGGGTTTCATATACCATCCTCATCGTTTGTTTCTCTGCTACACCCCGTAGTTCTTTAAAAATGTATGTGAGCTTTCGTATTCTTTTAGACAAGAAGTCAATGTGGTTCCCAAAAGTTAAATTTGCGTCGATGTGAATTCCAAGATACTTTAGACATTTAACGGGATTAATACTGGGACACTTACAGTTTGGAGTTGGAGGAAAGTTACATTTATGTGCACGGATATTATAATTAGTAAGGTTAGAGACTTCCCTTTGATTTCGTATAGAAAATAAAATATATTTAGTTTTATCATCGTTCAAAGTGAGAGAATTAGATGATAGCCAGTGACACACTGTGTCAAAACCTTTCTGAGCGAGATCAAAAAGTTCATCCCACGAGTCTGCGAAAAAAGTTAGGGCGGTGTCATCAGCATAAGCGGAGATGCGACACTTTTTTATTTTAAGGGAACATAGCTCATTTATGTAGCAGAGAAAAAGAGTAGGACCCAATATACTACCCTGGGGCACACCAAAATCAACTGGATGTTCGTCACTAATGTGTTCTCCAACCTTTACTGATTGCGTTCTGTTGTTTAGGTAATCAGATAGTAGCGATAGTGGAACACCTCTGATACCCAAATCTTCTAGTTTTTGCACAAGGCGTGGAACAGAGACAGTATCAAAGGCTTTTGCTAGGTCGAGAAATATGGTCAAGCATTTGTCTTTATTATCTAATTTATGAACTAAAAAGTTCACAAGATCAAGTACTGCATTGTCAGTTGAACGGTTTACTCTAAATCCATATTGCGCGTCAGAAAACAAGTTATATTGTTCAAGGTATTTTGTTAACCTGCTGTTGATTATGCGTTCAAATATCTTGGATAAAGTTGTTAGAATCGCAATCGGCCTATAGTTACAGACGCTGCCTCTGTCCCCCGCCTTATGAATAGGGTGCACCACAGCTCTTTTTAATGCGAGAGGAAATATTCCAGACAGAAAGCAGCGATTTATTAAGTTTGTAAGCACAGGTGTTATAGTAACAGATATTTTCTTTAATATATCAGCACTGATCTGGTCCCAACCAGGTGAGCAGTCGCTTTTTAATAGTTGAAGCGTCCTTTCAACTTCTACGATGTCAGTCGGAAGGAGAACAAAAGAGTTAACTGGTGGCTTAGTGGCTTTAGTAAAGGATGATATATTATGTGAGGGAATCATGTCTGACAATCGTTTACCGATGTTTGAAAAGTATTCATTCGCTTTATTTACCGATTCTTTAGGGGATTTATCTGCAGCTAATAGTTGTAGCGGTAACTGCTTTATATTATTGCGGTTTGTAATCGTTTTAATCGTAGACCAAAGCTTTTTAGAATTATTTTTAGACTTTAAGAGTTGATCTCTCTCATATTGTTTTTTAAGTTTTTTTAGAAGGTTATTGCAATAGTTCCGATATCGCAAGTACGATATTTTTAATATGGCATCATTATCATTTGCTTTTAATTTTTTATGCATCCTGTCTCTGGTTCGAATGCAGCGCAACATACCAGCAGTTATCCAAGGTTTAATTATAACTTTCTTTCTAGAGATTAATCGTTTCATTGAGTTATTTGCAATCAATTGTTGTATTATATGTATGAAATTGTTCATAGCGGTATTTAAATTTTCTTCCTGATACACTGAGTCAAAATTTAAGCTTTTACATTCAAATTTTAATTTGTCTATGTCAATTTTATAATTTACTTTCAAGGTCATTGCTTTCGGTTTAGTCAAGTGGGTTTTTATACAGGATAAAACTGACTCATGGTCGGTAATAGTGGTACCCAAGGAAAACGTGAACGCTTTTAATTTTGTTTTCAATATAACATGGTCCAAACATGCCTTTCCTCTGGTGGTAGTATTTATGGCTGGGAGTAGCCCATGGAAAGCAATGGTATCTAGGTACGCGGTAGTCACGTGACCGGTTCCGATGAGGTCAATATTTATATCACCGACTATGATTATATTTTTAAAAGATGACACGGTCATTAGTAAATTATGCAATGAATTTAGAAAAATATCAGGTGATTTAAAACTAGGGGGCCTATAGATTGCAATTATTATTGTTTCATTTTTTATTTTGATAGTCAAACAATTTGCTTCTGACAGGTGAGGTTCATCCACACTACATTCTAGATTAATGTTTGTGTAGACAACTACACCGTCATTTTGGTTGTAATTATCATTACTTTTGTATGAATTATAACCTTGGAGTAATGGCAAGTTAACAACACGCGATAACCAGCATTCGGAAAGCACAATAATATCACATGATAATTCCAGTCTTTTAAGTAAAACATGTAATTCTTGAAAGTTACAGTTTAGACTACGAATATTTTGTTGTAGTACTTTTAAGTAATGTGACGGTTTTTGAAGATATGAGTTGCATTGCTCAGGGTCACATGTGAGAGGGACAAAAACATCAAATTCGTCAATTTCCCTAATTAGGTTCGTTGTGGCATCGAATGTGACTGAGTGTAGGGTATTCGTGAAAAAAATTTTGGCGTGATGACGTTATATAAGGTAGAAGTAGGTAGTCTATTTTGTGTTGTTGATAGCCGTGGTATACCTCTCCACTCCTCAAGCAATTCAGGATATGTTGCCCTCTTGTTGCTACGTCACTTCGTGCTAGCGACTATTTTGGGAGCCCATTTCTTGAGTGTGCAAGTCACCCCCTGCCTTTTTATCGATGGAAATTTAAAACATTGTTCAGGTAGGGGCCATAGTGTTAACATAGTTCCTGCTAACCAGTCCACTTAAGACTCCAAAAGCCATAAATTAGTTTTCCACATGTTGCAATAGTTTCCCTTCAACCGGTGGTTGTCCTTGGATGCACTAGCACCAAGCGATTATCTCTGTATGCACTAGCATACAGAGATAATCGCCGGTTGGTACCACGTTACATTAAAAGCATCTAAAAGGGCCTCTGCGAGTTGGTTTCGGCTCCACATATGCCTTCCAAAGGTCCAGGATCTCAGGGTCCTGATAAATAAATAATAATAATATTTTATTTATTTGTCAGGAAATTTTTCCCATATTAAAAAAATAAATAAAATGTGTTATGTGTGTTTGTAATTTAGTTGAGCTCCTTAGTTGTCTTAATTTTGAGCTACACGGGGGACAGGCTGACTGGACAGCTTCACTCAAATCTGTGTGGTTCTTTAAAAGACCATCTCAGACACTAATCTGCATAGTACTCGTATGATTTGACCATTACATGTTTAGTATATGGACTTTAAAAGAGATTTTGACTTCTGAGTTTGTTTTGGTATTTCTTCTCAGGGTAGTCAGCTAAGAAACACCGGCCTCATGTAGTTTAAACGGACTGAATAAAAAATTGACGTGTAAAAGTGTTTTTTTTTAAACCTTTTTTCAAAATAAATATCATATCACGTATTATGGTAAATTAATGTGTGACTTCAAACTGATTTCTTTGTTAAAAAGGCGGATACTAACATCAGTCTTTAGAACTACTACTCCACACTCCACCTGGCGGTGCTCCCCTGGTAGTGTAACTTCACCAGTGTTGCCAGACCTCCTGATTTTGTTAGTAAATCTCCTGATATTTGTGTTTTTAAATAAATATATACCGACTACAAGTTCTTTGGAGTCTCCTTACAAAACTACTAAGATGTATAGACCCTAATTCTAAGAACTAAGAGTATTTTTGCAACAAGCCATATGTTACCAATCCAAAAAGGTCTCCTGCCCTTGGGCGAAGCGGGAGATAGTGTCAGACTTTTATAAAAATAAAATAAAAAATAAAAATGCCCTTTATTCCACTACTTACAATTACAGAAACTCGTTTAGTTATAAAAACCATTTAGATATATATATATATACAAATTTGCTCTTCTGCTCAATCTCAATATATTTACATAAACTTGTTCCTTAGTCTTGATTGTCATCGCTATTCGTAGCGGTCGCCTCTGCGGCGTAGGCCTCCCCTAAATCACTCCACGCTTTCCTATCTCGCGCTTTCTGCATCCAGTTTGGTCCACAACGTTGGGTAAATATATCACGCCATCTCTTTCTTTGTCTCCCTTGCTTTCTTTTACCGTCTAATGGAATCCATTCTGTTACCCGCTTTGTCCATCTCGTACACTCCAATCTACACAGATGTCCTGCCCAGTTCCATTTCAGTAATCTTATTCGTTGGTTTACATCCATTAGTTTGGTTTTTCTTCGTATTATTTTATTTTTTATTTTATCTGCTTGTTTTATGCACAACATGCTCTTTTCCATTTTCCTCTGGCATATGGCAATTTTTTCTTCATCTTCTTTTCTCAATGACCACGTTTGACATCCGTATATTAAACAAGGTAGAATGGCAGTTTCATACACTTTCTTTTTTATGCGTAAGCTAATTTCTCTACTTTTCATTATTTCTTTTAGCCCCCAGTACTTCTTCCATGCTAAAGCTATTCTTCTTTGTATCTCTTTCTCAGTACAGTTTTCGAACGACACCAATTGCCCTAGATAGACATACTCTATCTTTGCGTTCTCTATTATAACGTCCTGATTCTCTCCATTTGTAATTATTTTTGTTTTAGAAGCGCTTAGCGATAGACCGACTTTCTTGCTTTCTTTTGCCAATTCGGATATCATGGACTTTAGTTCGGTTGAAGTCTCAGCAAATAGCACAATATCATCTGCGAAACGTAAGTGACTGAGAAGTTCTCCATTCACTTTTATGCCCTTACTGTCCCACTCTAGGCACCTAAAAACTGACTCGAGTACCGCTGAAAATAATTTTGGTGATAACGGGTCACCTTGTCGGACACCTTTTTGTACAGGAAACTCTACTCCTTCTCTTTCCAGTTTCACTTTAGCCCAACATTTAGAATAAACGCTCTTAATTAAATTTATATACTTTTTGTCCATTCCTTGGTGTGAAAGTGCTGTCCAAATTGCATCGTAATGTAGAGAGTCAAAAGCTTTCTGATAATCGATAAAACACATATAAATAGTTTTACCGTACTCGTTAGCTTTCTCTATTACTTGCGTAACCACTTGTATATGGTCTGTCGTTGAGTATTTTTTCCGAAATCCTGCCTGTTCACGTGGCTGATTCTCATCTAGGATTTTGGTGACTCTATTCAAAATGACCTTAGAAAATACTTTGTACATATTTGTCATAAGGCTGATGGGTCTATAATTTCCAAGTTCGCTCCGATCTCCCTTTTTGTGAAGCAGTGTGATTGTAGACTTTGACCATTGCTCGGGCGTTTTTTCTTCCCTAAGTATGTTATTGAACAGGTATTGTAGAGGTTTCAGTAATGGGATGCATAGGGATTTCAAAACTTCGTTTGCAATATTGTCACTACCAGGAGTTTTGTCGTTTTTCTGCGTTAGTATTGAGTATTCTATTTCAGATGTGAGAAAACTTTCCGTGTCAAGTAAGATTGAGGCTCCAGATGTATTGTGGTCATAGATGTTTTTTTGTAAATTAAAATCGTTGTTGTTTTGCTGATCGTCGGTGTACAGTTCTTTATAGAAACGTGTTGCTTCGTTAATTATATCTGGACGTCTAGAAAGTTAAAGTTAGTTACCACGTTGGTTTTTTAGGTTCGTAGCCCACTCAGTCTTATCACTCAATTCTTTGTATGCCTTACGCATAGCCCCTGTTCGTTTTATTAGCCTTTCCAATGTGTTTTGCCTATATTTTTTTTCTTCTCGCGCGATATGTTTCTATTGATTTTCTTGCTAATTTCAGTGATTTTAGATGTTATTTCTTTGGTACGTTTCTCTTTATACAATAGTTTTCTTTGTTCTAATAAGTGTTTGGTTTCTTGACTTACATAGTCTTTTTTATTTTTCTCTTTTTCAGGCAATAGTTGCAATAAATTTTTCATTACAGTTTCAAATTGATTATATTGATCTTGAATTTCTACTGTTGTACATAATGCTTCCATGAATTTATTTTCCCAAGATATTGCACTTTCTCCTGATACCAAGGGTAGGTTTCTGGTATAGTTAACAGGTTTTATATTCGGTCTTTTATGCTTCAATTTAACACAGAGTTTGCATCTTATCATTCTGTGGTCTGTATTAAAATTAAAATTACTTATCACTTCAAAATTATGTATATTGTTAGGTTTCAGACTTTTACTGACTAAAAAACCCACCCATATTTGTTCCATCTTTGCCCTTCATACCGGGGCCGGACCTTCCTTTCAGAAACCGGTCCATGGGCCCAGTATTCTTCATTTTATATCAAAGACTGAAAGAAGCAAGATTTTCAAATCAGCGGCAAAACGGCAACAAAAATAAACAGTCGGATGTATTAATTAATTAACCCCAAGCGAAAGCCAGCGTTCGCTCTTTCATTGACTTCCCTATCTATTGTGTTTCTAATTACGGTATTCGAAAGGTAATAAACGATAAATTAATAAGTATTTTATTGATCTCCTGATTTATCATATCAGTCTCCTGGTTCTTTTAACTCTTATTTCCTGGAATTTGAGATTTTGGTCTGGCAACACTGAACTTCACCAACTTCGGCGAATCTTGAGCTGCTGCCGCAATATTTCCGCTAAACCCGAATTCGCAATTGCATGGTTAAGTGCAGTATGTGACTGAACTGACTGAACTTACGACTATGGCGCCCACCTTCATAGGTAGAGTTTAAAGAACTTCGAAATCCTCAATGTCTTAGTTCCTAGCGTTCCTACAGAATATCCTGCAGGGTTTGTGACACCCAGTTTTTTTTTGTTACTTTACTACTCAGTGTCACCAGTTACACTTTTGCAGGGAACTGCACTCCTTAGCTGTACGTTCCAGTGAATGAGTTCTTATGACTGGAATATCTACCGGACATCGGTGTATGTTTAGTGGTCCGCTTGGTGAAATTTCATTATGCTATTTCGACGTACACTCCACAAAATGTAGCCGATAGGTGAGAGAGTTTCGGCGTGAAGTACCGTTTCAAATTTACTTGGATTCCTAACTTTTTGGCAGCCAGTGGAACTTTTGCTTCGCACAGGTGAGATACTAATTTCAAATAATAGCTCTAGTTAGTTTTTGATGTCCTAGTATCCTGTGCAGTGAAATCGAGCCCTGAAACACTACATGTGAATATTAGATCTGTGTATGTAGTTGTTGCTACCTGTGTCACGCCCCTGACTTGGTTGGTATATTCATTCACAAATATTATTAAAATAAATGGGCTTTGTTGAAATTGCAGAGTTGATCTCCAGGTGGTTTATAATGTACCAATTTTCAATTGGCGAATCGGCGACACTTGTGATTTTATGTCTTCAATCTTTATCTATAATTTTCAAGTTACAACAAAAGTAAGGTGGCGATTGTATTTTGGACAATTTGAAACATTGACATTACTAATATTTGACAAAAACAAAAACGCTAACGTCGATCTTGTGAGATTGATTTTATGATTAACCAATTCCTTGTAATTAATTACCTAATATTAATAAAAAACTTGTATAATCATAATAAACGCCAGGATTGAAAAATACCTTCATCTTGCTTTTTGCAAGTGGCCGCACAAGACCACGTGTTTTTAAATGTTGAGTACTAGGACATCAGGAATTAACTGGAGGTTTGCTTATAATATCATAGGGGCGAGTTACGGCTGCGCGTTGCATTTCATACGGTGACAAAGTAGTGCAGGATTCCAAATAAGTAATTCCGTTTTGATTTTAGGGTTTATTGTTGACAGTTAGGCGTAGAAGGGCGTAGATTTATAAAGTACTTAATGATCTGACTAGTTATCTATACGGATCAGCAAGTACAGTCACAAAAGGGATGAATTCAAGGCAGATTCATGCAGCTGCAATGATATAAAGAAAGATGTGTGGCGTTTTGTGAAGGAAAAACATAGGATGTCTGAAAGTGGTACCGTAGATCGAAAAGTTTTATGGAAATCAGTTTTTACGATGTGGACATTAATGAAGGACTTGCGGAGGAATGAGGAACGTTTATTATGAGCTTGTTGTGTTTCACTTTATTTGGTTCTATCTGGCCTATCCTTTAGGTAGGAGTCAACGTTGTCACACTATTTCCTTCTTGGCCTATCGCGTCGTCAGTTCCCGTTGCTCAGGATCCAGTCAGTGGCTGCCTAACTCTGTTGGCTCCCATAGGTGAGATATTGTTCGTCTGACATGCCTTCTAGCGATGCCAACACACTCACACACATGCGGTGCCAACATTGTACGGTGTGACTTTGGTCAGTAAAAGTCTGACACGCCTTCCACCCTAGAGCGAGAGAAGTCCTTTGATGATTTCCCAGATTAAACTAAAAAGGACAAAAACAATTCTAGCGATTCTCGTAACGTAATAAGTCTAGACTGCACTCTGCACAGGTTGGGAGGTCGATAATCTGTGACGTCATTATATGACGTGAAATAGCGAGTTCCTACGTGCCCTAGTACCGACTTCTCGGTGCATTTCTTACTAGGGTACTAGGATTGGCAGGTTGTGAATACAGCGACAACGTCATTGTTTTCTATAGATTCTGGGCGGTTTTTTCTTTAGATTGAAGTTCAGTTACCTACTATTTTGATTATTCGCAAATTGATCCACCAAAAATGTTAAACAGCTTTATACCCACTTCCCCCCTTATACTTGCTTCTTGTTCCTAGTGGATATTATGGTGTAGGTACAACAGGACATTTGGATAATACGTAAAATCATTGAAACAGGCGCGATCTCGATGAAATGGAGTTGAGAATTTTATTGTAGTGTTGACTACTGACCTCAGCGAAGTTTACCGAGTTGTCAACCTTCTCGGGGAACATCGCTGAGGTGACTTGATACATTTGCTGCCAAATACTACAAAAACCTATACTAGTAATATATCTATAATATTCCAATGGTAAACAAATTAACTATTTATAAGAAGATTTGACTTAAAGGACTTAGTATCTAAGCCAAAAGGATCAACATTTTGAAGTAAGAAATTTCTGTCGTTTTATATGATAGATGGCGTTAGTTTTGCTTTGGGTTGTTTCTCTAAATCAAGGTCGTCTAATGAACTTGACAATTTGAACTCTCCCTACCTAGGTATACATTGATTTAATAGTCACGCATTCCTGTTGACTCATGCTGTCCTAGTCTACAATGTCGAAAAACGTGGCCTCAGTGAGTCACCTCTACATATTATAATAGCTCGATAAAAAAATATATTCCTTTTATTTAGTCCGCCAGTAAATAAATAGTAAATGGGTATTGGTCACTTTTTTGTTTTAAGAAACCGATAAAAATTAGGAAAATATAGAACGAATCAAAGTTCAAGATTGGGGTCTTGTCACGTCACTTCTAAGCGTGACGTCACGCGGTATCTACGCACTGAATTTGTCACAAAAGGGAAAAAAATGCGTGCCCAAAATTTTTGGCTCTGAATTAATCGAATTATGAACAGAAAACGAACACGAATAAAGTAACAATAAGCAATAGGTATTTCTTTAATTTTAGTATCTAACGGTGTCAAAATAAAAAATACAATGTTGACTTCATGTCGTTTTTTGGAAAAGCTAGTTCAAGTTCTTTAGCGTAAAATAAAAGCGATTAAGAACAAATTCTGCAATTTTGGCAAAGGGCGTACTATCGGCAACGTTTGTTGTCTTGGTATATTACCAGAAAACACGTGGCCTCATGCACAGTAGCATTAAAAAAAAAACTAGCAATTTCAACCATTTCTGGTATCCTTGTTATTCCTGGTTTCCTGGTTATTCCTGGTATCCTAATATCTCATATCGATAAGCACGGGGAGTTCGCTGCGTTTAGTCACTTAAAAAATCTAAAACTTATATTCATAATATTATGCATTCCACTTTGTTCTTTGATATAATCTTTCACAAAACAAGCAGCTCGTTTGTGGAATGCATTACCCACAGAAGTGAGGCGAGATTAAATATTAAAAAGCAGGAGTTTTTATCAGATGTCGGAAAAGCAGCAGTCTATCTTGATACATAAGTATGTGTGTACTACATTTATTTAAGCATGATCCATATTACTGACCTGATTTTGTTAAGTGCCATGTCAATCTAATACATTTATAATGAGATCCAGGTAAAAAAGATAGTATTTTGTAAAAAAAATGCAAAAGCGGATAACCTATAATAAGTTGTCTGAAAAAAGGTTGCTGTTAGTGGGATATCAAATAGAATGTTGGTGTGATTGTGATGTATCATGTCTCTTTTGCATTTATTTCTCCCCTGTTCTCCGTTCGTTGCCACGTGTTTTGAAAGTGTAAGTACTAGGATCACAGAAATCAAGTAGAGGTTTGCTGACAACACCTGTGGAGTTGCATATTGCACAGTGACGTCATATTTCGCTGACTTTTCTTTTTATTTATAACACGTAAAAAAATGTTTGAAGTATCGGAAAGATTACTTTGACTAAATATAAGCTACGCCGTAGCACTCGTAACTCGTAGCATGGTGTAGCGTTTTGATTCAAACTTCTGAAGTCTATACAGCTAAAGATTTGAACTCTATGTGTGGCTTTGATCAGCTATACAGATCTTTTGTCGTTTGTATGACATATGACATAGGCAGTATGTCTGCCTCTGTACTTTTGTCTGTACAAAGAATTAAATAAATAGATACCTAAATAAACGAGCGTTATTTTTAATCAACGAAATTATTAAGGGAACTTATCTGGTTAAACTTACATTGGATTTAGTTTCGATTTTGGTATTCTCATTAGCTGTCCTACTTTTTATTGTTTATTAAAAATTGTGTTTTTAGTGGTATACGTGATGGTAAGCAGTGATGCAATAGTTGATGGTGAAGCGCACTAATTTAATAAGCGCCTAATTGTAGCCTAGAAGACACCCAAATTATAATCGGACAGTAAGTCCGCAGCAGAAAAATTGTTCTAGTCCTTCGATGTACGCGGTATAAAAGATGAGGCGAAACGCTTAATCCGAACCGTAGAGGTGTCAACCAAATAAGTCGGGTTATCCGATGGTACAAAGGTGTTTAATAAAGAATATAAATACACCGTTAAATTTTAATCGTTTTAATCCCGTGGAGGGTCAATCCGGTACATGAAACACTATCGATTTGTAAAGATAAAATTAAAAAATAAAGTGCCTTTTTTTCAAAACTCGCATTAATTTACGCTTGTACTTACGGAATTAATTTCTTTAAGAAATCGTCAGCTGAGCGAGTCCAATGACCTGTAGGTAGTTTGTACGCCTTCGGGTCATTGGACTCGCTCAGCTAACGTTTTAATAGAGAAATTAATTGTTTAAATGTTTTAATTTTATCTTTACAAATCTATAGTGTTTTATGTACCGGATCGTTTTAATCCCGTGGAGGGTTCCACGGGATTAAAACGATTAAAATTTAACGGTGTATATGTTATTATATGTTTGAAAATTGAACAGAAACAGAATATTTATGAAATGAAATGACGTGTAAGTTAACGAAACTTAATCGTAGGTGGTGGAACAGGCCTTGAAGTCTAGACTGCACAAGTCGGCAGGTCGATATTCTGTGACGTCATTATGACGATAAACTGCGAGTTCCTACGTGTCCTAGTACCGTTTTCTCGGTTCATTTCGTACTAAGGTACCTACCAGACTTGGCAGGTTGTACTGTGAACACGTCATGGTTTTCTGCAACTACCCACCGGCTAACGAAGTCTTTTTTTATAGATCTACGAATTTAAATTCTTTGATATTTTTATAGATACCTGGCTATTAATTATATCTGTCTTTCTCAAAAATAGTTCTTTTTTACCCGTCTTTTGGAATTAGTAATATAGGTACTTAAAGGCGAAAGTTTATATTTATGTATGCTTATTACTCCTTCACGCTCAAATGGCTAAACTGATTTGAATGGAATTTGAAATAGCACAAAAGACATTTTTTTTCCCGAGACAATGATTAAATTTCAAGCTGGCGAAGCCGCTGATAGGCGCCAGATAATTTATATGGAATAAAGAACACCGACCTTTTCCTAATATTTCTGCGTAGGAACACGAAAAACAAACAATTAACGTTGTATTTGTTGTTTTTTATTGCTAGAAAATGTAAATAATCAAGACAGCTTTATGTCTATAATTCCGTTTTTGAAATTAAGAATGTTGTATTTGTGTGTTTGTGTGTTGAAATGTGGAAGAGTCAATGACCGTTATTCCACGTTTATCTGACGCCTAGCTTAGTATTGGAAATGTAAAGGATGGTACATGGACGATATTATTATTTTTGCACATTTCTAAACTTTTGGTAACTTTTGATATCCTGGTATTCAATGGCTTGAAACACGTGGCGAGGCAGGTTTCCAGCGTCAAATTGAGGGGTAAAGTTGCGTTGTTTTTATTATTCACGTTTATTTTTAAAACTAATAAACCCTGTGACGACATATTTTGTATCACAAAATAGATAGGTGTGTGTTTAAACTGAAAGTACTAGAACCTCAAAAATTAACAGGAGATATGTTAACAATAATCTGGTATTTGAGTTGCATCTGCAATGTGCACGTGTGCACCTTGCCGGTGACATAATTGTACGCAAAGCTCATTAGTTTTATTAACGAAGCGTTTCTTTCTGTTAAAACATCAGCTCTGGTGAAAAGATTAAGGTAACTTCGGAAAGGCAACCGTTTAATTGTTTGCGATTTTTTTTATAATGTGGCGTGAGTTCCAATTTTGGCCGCGCACCATAATTCCTTTTTTAGTGTTAAACACAAGTAGATATCTGTTGCTGTGGCATTTTTATTCTAAGAAGTCTAGACTGCACTGTTGGGTAAATCGATATTCTGTGACGTCACTTCATGTCGTCATCCCGCGAACTAGTACCGACTTCTCAGTTCATTTTGTACTAGGGCACCACAGTTCGCAGGTGGTGAATACAGTGATAACGTCATCATTTCAGCAATTACTCTATAGTCCGCGTATTTTTGTAGACTTGCTGAATTTAATTTTTACGATACGATATGGAGTTTTTGGCGGGATATTTTCGAGTGAAGTTCAAAGGCTGTTTTAAATATTGCAAATTGATTAATAGTAAAATGTAAGATTTTTATTGAAGGAAGTACAGAAGTTGAGAAGGAAGGTTAATAATTTCTTGATTGTTTATCTTCAATTCAGATGTGGTTGATCAATATTTTTTGTAAAAACAAGAATATCAAAGCAGGTAGGTATGATTTTTTTTTTCCATATAATTATATATGTAATTCAATTTATATAAAATCAATTAATCTAATAAATAATCACTATATATACAAACTTAAAATAACATTATGTACAAACGAGTAAAAAAGGCTGAAAAACGGGGAAAAACTTAGAGGGCATCAAAAAATTCGTCCACATCGATGTCAGTGGGAAAAGTGCCCAGAACGCTGGCAGCATTGCCACGCTGGATGGCAATGCTGATTCGTTGACTGAAGAACAGTCCAGCCCTCTGGTCACGCGAAGAGTCGACCAACTGTTTGCTGATATCTCGGACAACTCGATGAGCGCTCGGACCCCATGGCCCTAGAGTTTCAACCCCAAACGGCTCAAACACATAACTTCCAATGAGGTTATTATATTTACGCCGTTTGAGGTTTTCTGCACCTGCAGCAGCCGCCCCAGCACAGCCCGCCGTACTCAGAAGATGGGATGGCGCAAGGGTATCGACACATGTTGCATCCCACACCAAAGGCCTACCCAATTTCCAAGGCATTAAATGAATACTTGGTATATATATGTATTAAATTTCTAAAATGCAACAATTGAATCCTGTTGTTTTAGTCTACTTATAATGCTGAAAAACGAATGGTCTCAGAAAAGCGCCAGATGTTCTACAGGTGCAGACAGAGTTAGGGTACGTAATTATGGAAACGCATTATTAGTAAAATTTGTGGTCCTAGTAACTAATACCAGAAAACACGTTTTATGGGCGTAGCACAAAAAAAAAACCTTTTAGAGCCACTCCTGGCACATCCTCGTACCCTAGTATCTCATGTCGATAAACACGTGGCCGGCTAGAGCTGTGTACAAATGACGAATACAGATCGAAACAAATAATTGTCAAATACATAGTAGTCTCGACACGTTATGGGCCCGAATGTCGCTATTTTCAGAAAAACCACTTGATTCTGATTAATAATGATGAAAAATGAACAGTCAGAATCAGTTGGATATTGAGGCAATCATTTGAATCAGTAGAATGTCCAATTTTAGTTTAAATATCATAGAGTACTAGAACGGGGGACGCGGGCGCATCGAGAATCAAATAATAATAATAATAATAATAATAATAATAATAATTTATTCAAAATACATTTACAAAAATATGAACATTACGCAACAGTAACAAGGTTTCCTATTACAATAATGATACAATTACAGTGCTTAAAAATATTGTAAAACTAAAATAACAAAAAAAGTACAATTAGGAGTGGTTTGGAATTGCATTATTTGATAGAGGACCGCCCGATCTAGGTTAATTTAAACCTGTGTTTCAGGCCATCACTTTACAGTCCAGTTTCATTGCGACAATCAAAATTTAAAATTAGAGTAAAATTATTATATATAAAAAATGTTCTACTGTAATAAATGACTACGATAACTAAGCATATGGTACAATAATACCTAAAAACTATATCTATGAAATTATACAAAAATAAACATTAACGAGTCCATTATGACAAAATTTCTAAAAGTTGTTCTGTGTCTGCGTAATTGAGTGACACTAAGTATTCTGACAACATCTTGTTACATGTTTTGTAACTTATACTATAGAAACTTAATACTTTGTTAAGCCTATTATATAGAAAAGGACCTAAGAACACGTAAAAACGCTTAGTAAAGGCATGTCTGGTTTGAGGCTTTATGCAAACCAAGTCCTTTCTTCTCTTGTCCGAAGGTGGAGGGACAAAAGGCAGTGCAGTATGCTGATGTAGTACTGTGTTTAAAATAAATAATTGCCGCACTGTTAGCACTTTACATGCTATGTACAGCTGGTGCGTAGGAAATCTAAAAGGGCGAAAGGTAGCAACCTTGAGAATTGCTCTTTGAGCACGTTCTAACGGGAGTAAAATGGTTTTAGCAGCACCGCCCCAAGAAGTTATGCAATATGTAAGAATGGATTGACACAAAGCCAAATAAACCTGTTTTATTAATTTGTAGTCGGCTATGTCACGCAAATTTTTAAAAACATATATTAATTTGCGCACTCTCGTACACAATAACTCGATATGTTTACGGAAATTCAGATTTGAGTCAATCGTTACACCTAGATATTTTACTTGGTCAGCTTTGGCTAAAGTGGGGCAAGAGCATGCATTGTCAGCATACGAGTACGTGCAGTTAATATGTGCGTGAATGTTTAGGTTATTAAGCGGTATGTTAGCATTTCTCATTGTTTCAAAGGATGTTTGCACCACAATTACAGATTACATCAGTTGATTGTTTGTTTTCCTACACTTCATGTGCGGTTGGTTTCTTGTAGAATGCTTAATTTCGTCTTTGCACAATTAGCCATTTGCCTAATTTGTGGATGTATCATCAAAGACACTTCCGCCTGATCACTAAGTTAATTTTTGCTTGCACTCGAAACGAAAATTTCAAAGGGTAGTTCGGCGGTTTATTGATCAGGCAGAAATGACCGCGATGGCACTTTTTTCTTTGTAGTAGTAGATTACCAAACAACATATCCGAGTAAGAGGATGTAAGACTTTTACTGATTGAAACCTATGTTCATTCAGTTGCACTTTGCGTTCTAGCTAATCTAATAACTCTTTCACACATTCATGCGGTCCTAGTAGGCATCGGTCCTACTCGGCCTCTACGGTTTTGATGGCATCTCTTTGAGGGGCGCGTGGAAGTGTACAACGTCATCGACTCGGGGTTGGACCTTATCGGACGGCTGGCGACGAGCAATGATCGTCGTCCGCAACTTCCGCAAGTCTGCAGCTAAGGTGGCCGGGTATCATCCTACCTACGAGGTCTAAGGCGGCGGCTGGGGTGAGAAGATGTCCCTTTCCTCACGGTCAGTCACGGTTGCGGCTATCTCTTTCGCTCGCATTACTACTTCGCAGAAGAAGATGACCACTTCCCATTCCCTTTCACTTCGGGCCATGGCCTGAGGGCTGGACACGAGAGGTCGCCGCCACTGATCGCCTTCACAAGGACATATTATATTCTCCACCGCGTCCTTTGAGCAATCCGTACCCGGGCGTTTTTGCGTCTAAATCCGAATCAGGAACCTATCGAAATAGGCAGGTCCGGTGAGGTACTGCGTCAGGCGGAAGGTGAGGATGCCGTGGCGCCTCTTTTGCTACTCCTCAAAGAGGGCATACCGCCGAAATAGTGGCGTGCCTTAGTATGCCTCCTTAGGAAAGACCACTAAATATAGTCTTTCGTCAAAAATACTATAGTACTTTGGTTAAGGTTAATGGTACAAGTTATCACTAAAGCGAATTGGTTTTGTATGTATTAAATTCGAACTAACTCCTAGTGTTTTCTGATATCCTTGTATCCTGGGCTGTAAAACACGTGGCCTCAGAGCATTGCATACACACATCAGGCTCTTATTATTTTGTACATAATAATATGTTGCTACTTGCCACGCCCTTGACTTTACAGGTAATATGAATGGGGATCATTGATGTTGCAACGCTAAACCTCCTGATAAAATCTGATGTCTTGGTATTCCAAGTCTAAGAACACGTGACAAGACAGCACGAGTTCTCAATGCGATGAAATAATGGACTGTGCACGGTAATAATATCATATTATGATATGATAATTATGATGATGATGTTATTATGACCGTGGACTGGGTCTTTAATGTCTTTATAGACAGACCTTCACAATTTTTAATCATCTACTAATTCATGATATTCTAGTAGTATCCACGATGTTGTAAAAACGTGGTAACGTTTATTATACGGGAGGATCGCATCATTGGAGAGTTGATATCCTATCATTCGTTTTTCTTTCTTTTATTTATTGTCTTGATCATTTTAATATTTAACTGACATTGTAATTGTAATTTATGACATTTTGAACCAGTATAAAATATTTTATTTTTTGTAATTAGATTTAATATGTAATTTATTTTAAGGAAACTATAAATATTTTGTGAATTTTGAACTAACATAGAAATAAGTGTTACTAACATACAATGTGGACCAAAAGTTGTCTTTTTTAAATAAATTATTATTATTATTATTTTACCTAATGTCATACTTAAATTAAAAAAAAAGATGGACTTATTCACAATTTTTCTTCAACCGAATTACGGCGTATGTTAAGTTCAGTACCTACTTGTATTACTTGATCGTGGGTCTTCATTTCGCCAGAAATGCAACAAATACAAACTGGTGGAATTCCATCTAACAACTCTATACTTGGTGTTCGTATGACTTTTATAACATTTCAGATTTGTTCCTAGTACGGCGTGATCTGCGATTTCTCTGTTAGTATTGTAGATTTAAAATAAAAATTGACCTACTCAATAAATAAATCAGTATAAGTGGGTACTACCTACTAGAACAATTAATTATCGTATAACTTAACTAATACTACCTATCTATCTAGGACTAGACGTGCTATTTTAACGTCATAGATTCATTAATGACGCGACCATGGGATGGGGGCACACGGATACACCCCTATCATATGTTCCATATTTGCATCTTTTGGTCCCTGATGTCCTAGTACTTTGATTCTATAAACACGTGGCGTTATCATTTACACCGTTCAGAGTCGTTCACACCACATATTTACATGAAATAGTTATTCGTCACATGGGTGGTCTACATTTCTTTAGTTTATGAGCCTTATATTTAGACATTAAATAACATAGACTACCTATTACGTAAAGGAAAAATCTTTGTATGTAAGTAGGTAAGCTGTATATTAACTTTTGCTTGGACATAAGTAAGCAGCAGGAGATTATGGCGCAGGGATATCTGAAAGGGAACTCGAGCCCCGGTATGAAGGCTAGAAGGAACGGGGTGGGTTTTTAATCAGTAAGAGTCTGACACTATCTCCCACTCCGCCCAAGAGCGAGGGTTGTCACTGGATGATTTTTCCCACTATAGGAAAAAAGGAGATTATGGCGGGATTTTTTCGAGTGAAGTTCAAGACTGTTTTAATTACTCGTAAATTGTTTCCTAGTGGATATATTGTGATGTTAAATTGTTATATCAAGTGGACAATATCTGGAATTATTGAAACAGGTGCAATTGTGGTAAAATGTAGCTGAGAATGTAGTATTGACTACCACAGAGAAGCTTACCAAAAAAATGACCCGATACATTTGTTGCCAAATACTGCACAATCATTAGAATGTGTTACATCCAAGTTCTAATGGAGCTTATACCTAACTTAAATTACTGGAAGCTTAAAATTTTTAAACTTGACACTGGCTAAATGCACAAACCGTGCGAAACCAAAACAAAAAGAAAGTGAGCTGCATTTTGTGAATGCAAAGATGCGTGAATGATAGAGCCGTCTTGTGTCATATGACAATACTAAATACAGCGATGCTCCAGACAACTCCTGATGCTCTAGTACCGCATGTCCCCAAACACGTGACGTCACCGGAGCGTTACCCGGCATGGGCCGCCTGACGTGTGGCAATTTACTACCATGGCACAAAAAAGGTTGTCGCCCAGGGGTATAGTAAAACGGGACCATGGGGATTATATTGAACAGATGGGCAGACATTGCGGCGGTAAACAACAATAAACGTGGCAGTAAGTTTGTTGTCCGATATAAAAATGAGTCTTCGATGAAAAACATCATACCAAGACGTCATAGTCATACCAATCCAAAGAGCATAGACGAGACGTAAAAGTTTAGTTATCGTGTTACGCTCAGTAATTCTTATGACCACTATCCAGCTCCATCATCAGATCAGCTCCATGAAACTATATTATTACATTTTTACCTAGATATAACTTTCAGCTCAATCAATTTACTGTTTCAAACTCTATTTGTGAAATCTGAGAAAAAGCTTGTAAAGATAATTTTAAAATCACGTGAATTGATTTTAAAATCATCCATGTAAGAGATTTGAGACACCGTTTTTTTAAGCGTTTTTTAAATAAATTAGTGAAGTGGGTACAAAGCCTTTTAGTGGCAGTAGGAATTGAGAGGTCAATCTTCTTTTTTCTTTTTATGCTAACCTGTATTGGCCCGCACTAAAAAATATTTTTGTGTTTACAAACGTAAACTCACAAGAAACATATTTTTGGGCCATAGAAATATTAGTTCCGTTTGCCGTGTAGGAATAAAACCCACAATTCGCAGAGCAGCAGCTAATCGCTCAATTACTGCACCAACCGTACTGTGAGATAAATAGCTGTCATTTATTTCAATTGTGTCGTGCCATGCTGAGTAGTATTAGAAGTTTATGTATCTTTGGTTCTATTATACTTTACTGGCTACGACAGCTACGGCGTAGCAAGCGTAGGCTTCTCATTATATATTAGCTAGCTACACAGCTATGGTCTACGAGTCACAGCGTAGCAGTGGGCATAACGTTTATTCAGCTCATAAATACAGCTTGTTGTGCTACTTGGGTATTTACAGCCAGATGAAAGCTCAATGAAAGCTACGGGCCGAGTGTGGCCATGTCCTCGCTAGATGGCGCTTAACACAACATTTTTATTTTGTTTTTTTTTGTACGGACGTAATGACTAAGTACGGGGGAAATTATTTATTATAACACTGTTATTCTCCAATAACTGATTAATTATCAATACAAAAAAAAATAACAGAGAGACTACACTTCTTTTTTTAGACCATATAAAAATGTTGTTTATTAAGTACAATTTCGATTGTCAATTAGGGCCAAAAACACGACCACATGTCGACGGCCGTATCTTATTTTAACCCCTACTTCGACAATAACAATAATATATTCAAATAACCCACGAATCTCCGATGAAAGAGAGAGGGTGTCGACGTAATAAACACAACAACTCATTGACATCATTTCATTGACAACTCTCAATCACCGCGAGCATGCATGTGTGCATTTCCATTCACATGCACGTTTCACGCGTAGTTGTCACCGACAAACTTCCATTTTCAAATCATGGTGGCGCCACGTGCAACGTTCTCCTGTCAAATTCGGTACATTGCATTTTAGTTCCCAATTTCTCCACGCATGCCAAATAAGTTTGCCTGTCTATGCGGATATTGATTTATGGTGCAATGAAGAGTTTCTGGTGATTCCTAGTGTCCTGGTACTAGTTGCCCTTTAACACAATGTCTCACCTGACTTGCTTTTCACACGGCTAGTTTAGTGGGAATTTGATAGATGGCGTTATTACTTGTTTGTAGTTTTTCAAGAGTTTTTCATTTGTGTTTATATTTTTATCTGTTTATTACTATTGTTTTCAGTCTTATATTATGAATTAACTTCTTGTTGCTATTATTTTAAAAGGGATTTGATTTTAAAGACTTTCTTCGGTTTTGATAATTGACATACTTTGTATCTTTATTATAATAAATAAATAAATATCTTTACTATTATTTATCATGATGTTTACAAGTTCTTTGTACTTTGAACGCCATCTGTTGGTCGTTTTTGTTACTAGGAAGCAACTAAATTGGTTGCATTATGAGTGGAATGCTCGAGTTTGCAGAAAATATAACAATTAATTTTAAAATGTTTTAATAAAATACAGTCGAATATAAAAATTAATTATTGAATTATAGAAAAATAATTAAAATTAGAGGACAATTGTTAAGAAAAGCACTACGCTTATTGAATCTCTCATTGCATGTTGTTGTAGGTAGGTACTGGTATGCGTGTGTGTTGAGTATTGGTACAGTGCACTCCTGTTGCTTCCGGCGCCCCTAGTACTTTGTGCCCCACGACACGTGACACTGTTGTCGGTTTGCCCCGACCCTAGTTTAGTGGTGTTCCGTATCCTTTGGTGATTCATTTATAAATTAATTATTGTTTTTTTTTAGGTTTAGAGCGAGAGGAAATGCCAGACTTTTAATGATTTTTTAATTTTTTTTTTAATTGAAAAATTCGAGTTTTAGGATTGCAGTAACTTTTACGAACAATCCTTGCATGGTTACATATCTTTAGATATTTTTTATCAATATAGGTATGAAAAAATAAATACGACGATTCGAAAATAATAAAGGTACCCAAAGATTTAAATATTTCTTGTGGTTAAGAGATGACCCGTCTCAACCGATGGCGCCTATTCACGAGCTTGACGCGTTTATCAGCACTTTTAACTCAACCACTAATTGAAAGCAACGCACAATAAAACATGACAAGAGAAATAAATATGTGAGAGAGACGCTCACAAATTTATGTTTATTAAAAAAACCTCCTGCGAACAGCTTTGCCTGCATGAAAGTGGTAAATTATCCTAAGAAAAAATAATTAATGGCTGAAAGTACTCAAGGGTACTTACATTTATTTTTTAAATTAGGTATTCGTCCAGTGACTTCTCCCGCTCTAGTGCGGAGCGAGACTTTCACCTTCAGATATCAGACTTTCACTGACTAAAACTCCACTCCGGTTCATTCTTTGGCTTCGTTTCACGCTTATTTCACCGTAGGCGTGGACATGCGGACGGCTAGCAATAGATAGCTTGCCGTCCGCGCCTCAAATAGATGTCAGCAAATCGCAGGGGTCTAGCAGGACCGAAGCCCACTGAAAGAGAACCCCAGGGTTCTGCAATGATGGCAAAGAAACAGGAACGCGTTCTAGTCAGTAAGCCTGATACGTCCTCCTACTCCGGCCAAGAGCGGTAGAAGACATTGGATGATTTCCCACCTCCAAAAAAGGATAGGTTTTAATCATGTTTTAATAGTCAGTAAAAGTCTGACACGCCACTTCACCAGTGAAAAGTCTTTGGATAATAATATTCGACTTGAAAAAAAGACATTCTCAATTTCTTTTTATTGTCTTTTCTGTATATTAGCTTTTCTGTGTAAAATTTTCATAGCTAAGCATTTTTATTGGTTTCTTACGCGCCATATAGTTGATGCGCATACGCATGTTTTGCCATCAGTGTAGTAAACAGTTTAGTTATAGTTAGATGGCACGGAGTACTTGTAAACTGAAATAAATGTACACCTGAACGACAGACTGACTACTGGCAAAACGATAGCTAATTTAGCAGCTTTGTTAAAATACAATTACATTATTATACATATTATATATATATGTAATGAAATGACCTCCTTGGAAATGACATTTCATTTTTTAATTTTTAAGCTGTGGATACGGGGTGACGTATCATTCAATGACAGATGATGTTTAGATTATATGTGCATTTTATTGTTATAAAAACTTGTAGAGAGATAATTAAAGGGATATAATTGAGGAGGCGATATTAGTGAACTTTAATGTCGTTTCTTTGTTTTCAGGTGAGATAAAAGTGTAACTTTAGTTAAACGATAATTTATTAAGTACATAATACTGTAAAAGCATGTTGAATAAAATAAATCTTTGTTTTCAGAGAAACAATTTGTGGTTTATTTCGAAAATCCTCAATAATATACCTTATAAAACGACATTAAAGTAATAATATAATATATTTTAATATTATTTCACAAATATCACACAACGCCATCTAGTCCCAAGCTAAGCAGAGCTTGTGTTATGAGTACTTAATATATTTATTTCTAAATACATATCTACATATTATAGAATAAATTACACCCAAACACAGAACAATTTAATGATCATGCTCATGACACAAACATTTGTCCTCGGTGGAAAATCGAACCCACGACCTCCGGCATAGCAGTCAGGGCCACTAACCACTAGACTAACAAGCCAGTCATAATATATTAGGTATCACACTAATCTCATAACGGGGAAAGTTTGCGAGTGTGTGTGTATGTTTGTTACTTCTTTATACTCGAACGGCTGAACGATTTCGATGAAACTTGGTCCGCGGGTGAACAATGTCCTCACACACACGACAATGTCACAAAATAGATAGGTAGGCTCAAGCAACGCACACATAGACACCACTCACGGACACGATATTTCGGAGCGCCACGGCCTACTCGTCGAACAGTTCCGGTTCAAACGCTCATTAGTGTGCGTCCACCGAGCGTAGGTATAAAAGATGAAGTACATACATGAGATTGTCTTCTATACCTATCTATTTTGTGACAATGATATCTCAGTCGCTCGACTTTGCTGCAGTTCAGCAAGCATATTGGGATGAGATGCGGCACTTCTTTGCATCTAATCCTTGGCAGCAGGTCTGCTTCTCTTCTGAAAATGCGACGACTTGTGCAGATGCTGTATCCGATGTGATACGTCAAGCTATGAATATTTCATCCCTCATAGCGACGTACCCATCGGTGGCTCAGCGAACCATGTCCTCACACACACAATGATCTCTCAATCGCTCGACTTTGCCGCTTCGCCGACAGAGTTTCATAGATTTGTATGTAAATTTGACGCAGGCGTATACCAGCGTATAATGACGAATACGCGTCTCTGAACAACGCGTCTAAGAAGCTACGCGTCCGTGGGCAGGTAGGCTTATGCTTTAAAAAAAATTATAAAGTCATGGTACAAGTGACCGCGACCCATTTTGTCGTGCAGCTGTACAGACTCGTAGAATCAGTCAGTCATCGTAAACTCGGCGCGTGCGCATATGTCCGCCACTTGCCGCTGATGTTCTTAGACGACGGTTGTTATGATTTGAAGCTTTTAACTATTTATTTATTTAAGGATCACCAATGAGTGTTACAATAAAATATAAAAGTAAGAAATAAAACTTGGTACACATAACCTAGTCCTATAATGCACACTCAATTGTAGGTATTTATTACAAGCTTTTTATTAACTTGCAATGTATGTATGTAACTAGTATGTTCGGGTCAAATCTTGCAACTCACTTTTGAAGCAGACATCTTCAACCGATCGAGCTGAAATTTTGTATACATGTGTAAAGTGCGTGACAATGCAATATTATTTACCATTTAAGTTTCCTGCTTTTGAACAAAGTCTGCCTTAAGTAATCTCTGCGAACAAAGTCCGTTTCCAAAACTTGTTCTAAAATTAAAAATTGTGCTTTACTATTGAAGATAGAGTTTTGAAATAAAAAATATTTAATAGAGATTTTCATCAGATTTTTTTAATGTTATACTGACGTTACAGACTCGGGTTGAGCCCTTTACCGAACGGTGAGCTACCCATTGCTCGTCGCTTGTAAGCCCGCAAGTAAATTTTACGTACCTATTATTTAAATTTTAATAACTGGATTTTCTTCACGAGTTCTGATTACAGATTACAGCTTTTGATAGAAGCCTTTTTGGCTAACTGAATTAAATTGAATGTAGGTTCTCTAGGAAATTTTCGTTTTACTTTCATAGTCAAAAGTATTTATTTTTAATGTTATGTATGAATGACCAGATGTGGATTCCTATTATCTTAATAGTAAAAAACAAATTTATATTATCTTAATGCGGCAATTGAACTTGCGACCCTTCCTCAGCAGGCGTGCGCTCCACTACTGCTGCGTCATTTCGGTTACCGCTGTATTAATAGCCATACATTCTACACAGTATATTCATCGATGTATATTTGCATTAAAAAAATAAAATAAAAAGCATGCTCCACACTGGGAATTACTCCAGTATCATGGGAGCATTCACAAACATGTAAAGTCAGTCACCTGCACAAGATACCTTTTTTTATGGTGGGTAAAAATCATCCAATGACATCCTCCGCTCTTGGGCGGAGCGGGAGATAGTGTCAGACTCTTACTGACTAAAAGACCCACCCCGTTCCTTCTAGCCTTCATACTGGGGCTCGAGCGCCCTTTCGGATAACCCTGGCCCCAGTAGGCTTCGACCCGGCTGGGTCCCTGCTGACAACTCCTTAAGTGCACAAGATACCTTCAGAACATCTATCTAAAGCCCATACAATTACCGGAACGGATCTTGAGCGCTCGGCGTCAGAGTGGGGATCGCATTGCGCATTCCATACATCGGCGAACCAATCGTCTTCGTTGTTAGATACATGCAGCAACGCAGGGAACGAATCAGGAGTGACGTCTATAATACGATGGCGCGGCGAGCCAATTAATGATACACCCCGCCCCGCGTCTCAATTCGCACCACTAAAGAGACCGAATATTTGACTTCTGCGCAACTTGAAGCCAGCGCTCATGATCCGTGCCGGTAATTGTACCAATATTTGTGCTGTGCGAGGATCGAACACGCAACGTAGCAGCCAACCGCTCAACCACTGCGCCAACCGTGCCCTCGAAACCGTGGTCGTTTGAATAAGTTGTCGGAACTAAATAAAATCACCATGCTCTTCCTCGTGACCACTGTTGAGCTAATAAAAAACAAAACTACAAAAGATGATATTTCAAAGACACGTGTCAAAAAAAAAAGAAAGAATGGTTTCTTTTTGACAACGTGTCATTCAATTTGTAACGTGTGATTCAAATTATCTATTCTTCAATGAATAAAGATAAAAGTTGTCATGCTTCGCTGTTCTCCCTGACATCTGTGTTTATTCTGTCCTTCGGAAGACAAAAAGCAGTACCATTTTTTTTTTTTCGAAAATTCTATATTTTTAACCGACTTCAGAAAGAAGTAGTTTATATATTCGGCTCTATGTATTTTTTTTTAAGCTGTTGCATAGCTTCTATCGTGGGCCTTGAGCGTGGAGATCGAATCCAGAAATTCCGTAACGAAAATAACCTAATACCCCCCACTCATTTGTTTTTTGAGCGTGGTGTGGTGACCGATAAGAAAACAAATGAGTGAACAATCTAAACTTCAATTCAATGTATGAAAGTGTAACTTCAATTAATATCAAAGAAAAAACAAAACAAAGGAAAAAAATACTGCATAAATAAAATAAATAAATAATTATAATTGCATAAGTTGATGAAAATGCTATGCAATAGCTTTACCGCGGCAGTCCCCGAGTGCCACACGTCTTTTTTTATTTATGTTCACCGAATTCTCAGTCAATTTTGAACCGATTTTGAAAAAGAGAATGTCCAATAGAAATTAATCCTAACTAATATTATAAATGTGAAAGTGTGGATGTTTGGATGTTTGTTACTTATTCACGCAAAAATCGCTGAACGGATTTGGATGAAATTTGGCATGCATATAGCCTTTTACATGGAAAAGAACATAGGCTACCTTTTATCCCGATTCCTTAAGTACCTAATGCCACGCGGGCGAAGCCCCGGGCAAAAGCTAGTAAAGAATAATTTCGAAGATGTGGAAAGGAACTCCTCATAGGATCACAACGGAACCATAGCGACGCGTCGTAACAAGTGAAATTGCTTTGTTTATACAACACTTTAAGAAAAGGATAAGGGGATATATTGAACTAATCTGATGATGAAGCCGAAAAGTAGGCACCGGAACTCTGTAATAAATAAATGTAACCTAAACGTGTTTGGGATTATTAGAATTGTTATGAGATGCACTTTGGCTATGAGGTACCATTGAGCTAATCTGATGATAGAAGGCAGACACGAACATACGAACCTAACTTAATTTAACCGTGACTTGGCTTATTGGAATAGCGTGCATAAGGTACTCTCTCTTGAAATTCCTGTAGATATATTGGAACAATGAAAAAAGAACTATCATACCGAGTATGTGTCTATGTTTTTTACTTTCACGCTGAAACGGCTGAACGAATTTGAATGAAGCTTGGTACTCAGGTAGACTATGTCTTGAAATAGCATATGTGATACTTTATATCCTGAGATTCCTTTTATCCGGGGTTCCATTGAGATAATTTTCCAGTTCTAAACGAGCAGCAGTTAATTTTTTATGAACGCAAAAGTAATCTGTTCAAAAATATCTATATCTATCTATCATAGTTGTCTAGTCTTGAACCTGGAGAAACCATAAGATATTTTTTATCAATGTAACACAGGCATAGCTACGGGTAGAAGCTAGTTTTAAATGTATGTTGTTAGTAACTGCAGCTAGCGGCTACGCCCGCGAGATAGTAGAAAATGATCCCAAGGCAACATTTACCCTGGGATTCCAGAGTAAAAATCTTAAATCCTATGTGCTATTTCAGGACAATCTCTCCGTGTACCAAGTTTCATAGAAATCGGTTCTGCTGTTCGAGCGTAAAGAAGTAACAAACATACACACTCACAAACTTTCACCTTTTTATAATATCTGTCTAATATTGTGATGAAGACGGAAATTACGTTTCTGAACAACAAAATCTCTGTTTGACTCGAAACTTTTTTTTCACTTTGATTAAGTGGAACAGTTTGCCTGCTGCGGTCTTTCCGTCTGATTATAATTTGGGTGTCTTCAAGGCTAGAGTGAATAGGCTCTTAATAAACTAGTGCGCCTCACCATCATCGGTTGCATCACTGCTTACCATCAGGCGGGATCGCAGTCAAGTACTAGTTTATAACAGATAAAAAAAAAAAAAAGTTACTCTTTTTTTTCTTCGAAGGTAGTATTATAATACTTAGTCTATTTTTGAAATATAAACATTTTAAATTACATTCTAGACACAATAACACATAGCTTGCAAACAGCAACCATTACCCACCCTTATCTCCATCCAGAACATGCATACATTAGCGCGTACAGCAAATCCTCCCCGAGCTCACATGTTCTAAATTACTACATAGCACGTCCCCCGGCGCGGCCTGTTCAAATCTCCCAATTGAAAAACGTCGTTCCACAGTGTAACCTGACTCATCAACACACAGACAAAATGGCTCAACTCAAATTTTATGAGTTGAGTTTCCCTTAGCGATGCCTTTTGCGCAAAACATATTTGCTTAGGGAGTTTTTTTGGCTTAACCTACTTATTTACGTAGTCCGCTTTGCTTTGGTTTAGGATCATTAGTGGTGCATATTTTAAAGACGACTGAAAAGACTGAAAAGTTGGTACTTTTTGTAAACGAGTTACAAGCTTTTTGAAGCTTTTAATTGGGAACCTTAACCTTAGGAAAGGTTAACCATTCGAATACCGTATAGAGACACAATAGAAAGACAATGAGCGAGCGAACGCTGGCGGTCGCTTGGGGTTTAATAAATTAAAATAGTTTATTTATTACTGGCCTGTTGGTCTAGTGGTTAGTGGCCCTGACTGCTATGCTGGAGGCCGTGGGTTCGACTTCCATCTAAGACAAATATTTATGTGATGATCACGATTTATTTGTTGTGTCTGGGTGTAATTTATCTATGATATGTAGGTATGTATAATTTAGAAATATATAAGTATGTTTAATACTCATATCACAAGCTCTGCTTAGTATGGGACTAGATGGCGCTGTGTGTGATAGTTGTGGAATATTATTACAAAATGTGTAGAAAACTTACAGCTAGTACAAATATGTACCACGAGCTCTTGATGCGATCCATTTAACGACCTAAACTGAACTGTTAAAGGGATGGAGCTATATAGTTTGTATAGCTACATCGCTGTTTCTCGCTCGCACGACTAGCGACTGTCATTTTAATACGTCATAGTAAAGCTCCTGTCTCCTCTATAAACTGACGTCTAACTAAAGTTTTCTTTTATAAATACAAAAAATACCATATTTTATGGATACTTGGTACAGTAGCCTACAAACAAATAGTTCTGAATGACTACAGCTAAAATATTGCTCATTGTGACTTAAAAAGTTTCGGCTTAAGCACTTCCTGGCTGAGGGTATACTATAGTTAGGAATGGCTCTATCATGATGTTTACACAACTTATTCAAATGGAACTACATTCCTAAATATTTATTTATATCTTACAAAAATATATTAGCATTCAAGCATTTAAATACATCAACAACTATATCACACGTAAGTCTCGCCAATTTGTAGATCAAAGACAAAAACTAGACGGAACAAATTATTGAAACTCGTAAAACCTTTGAAATGTGCACCGATTGTTTGTAGAACAGTGGTGAACAGAAACATTCCCACGGACATATTTATAAAAATATAGGGCCAATTATAAATAGCGCGCCCAGTGTCCACGAAAATGATATGACACGATTGAGAAGAACAAGTGTATATAATAGAAAAATACGCGAGCCGACGCGGCGGTTCCAGTCCATCCGACAACAGTTCGCGAGCTGGTCGGCCGCACTCGCCCGACACCTTCCCGCAAATTATATACAACTTCACGTCTTTTTTCTTTTCAAAAGTCGTTATTGACGCGAGTGTTCGTTTGACAATGATATGGATTTGTGAGCGTGCCAGTGAATAGCGCTCGTTCGCGCCGCCAAGTGACGGATGACTTTCCCGCGCTTTAACATCAGGTGCGTTCATGTAACACTGATAGAACATAATTAATGACACCGCACACATATTGATTTTATTGTCACATTACTGCAGCCAACCATTGTAGCTGTTACAAACTTTTTCCAATAGGATGTCCTAACATAAATCAAACATTAAAAGCCATGTACCATTCAGAATTGTGTCATTTACAAAATAAACTGCTTTGGCCTAGTTTAGAAAACTTATTTGAGAATTAAACGTAACGTGAAACATCAAAGCGCTTGAGTTCATTGATTTTACGTTAATTTATGTTTAAATAGTTATTAGATAATGTCGGTATGTGTGTGGAGTGGTGTTATTTTTCTCGTTTTCGTGTAAAGGTAAGTGAGGCGTCAGATATGAGCGGCCCGCGCGCTGGGTCGCACGTGGGCCCTGTTTGGACACAAACAAGTGAATTCTATTTTAGTTTTGACGTTTCGTAACAAATGTCTTTGCCCGGTGTGTTGATAAATGGCTGTTTCTGATAAATATGTTGTCCACCATGGTCGGCCTCGTGTGTAGTTCTGTGGCTCGCGTGTGCTCCCTCTGTGACAAGTCTTCCTTGGCCGATGTAAGTTTTTTCTTCTTATTTTTGTCTTATTGTTTGTTGTTTTCTGAAAGTCGTGATTTATAGTTACCGGTGTTAGAGATGTGTTTAAACTGTGTTCACAGCTGAACAAAACAAACTAAACAAACGTTTGAATGTAAGTTTGACTGTAAATGGAATTATTTTCGATTTATTAAATAAATCGTCGGAAAAGCGTGTGTAAAATGGTATGGTAAAAACTTTTTACTATTCATCATTTTCACTATTCAGAACTTTTAACTATTCTTAAGATATCAGGAGAAATGACTGTTAAAACTCGTTATTTTTTATTTTCGTATGTTTATATTGAAGGGCCATAACCAGACCTATTTTCCAAGTAATTATTTTGATTGTGCAAGTTACAATTTCGTTTGTGAAAACTTTTTTGATGATGTCAGCTGATCGCACACTCTAATATGGTACTTACTACTACCAAAAGGTTACTTTAGTAAGTAGATATTTTGTGTGAAAATTGACAGAATATATCGATTTCTAGAGTCTACTTTTACTAAATATGATTTTGAAGGTTCTTGCAATGATAGAAAATGTTAGGTACTGAAACTTTTCAGTATTATTTTCCTAGCGTGAAACATTATTGTACATAAACAATTTTTAGTATCTAGCACCTAGCTACTAAAAATTGTTTTTTTTTTACAACAATATTATTGTATTTTTATTATCATTTGTTTTTTAAACGTTCACTGTTTAGCATCAGGCTTCTTAAATTAACTAATTACGATAACAGACGCATATTATGATGCACGTTCATCAGCTCTTTTCCCAGTTTTTTTTTCTGACGTTTGTTTACGTATACATAATATTATGTTAAGTACTTATCATAGATCTATATGGAACTCATTTTAGCGCTCTGAAAGTTTATAATACGATTTAGTACATAAATGTTACGGTATTGTGTTATGTTAATAATGTAATAGTCAAAAATCTGACTACTATTATAATGACGAAAGTTTGTGAAAGTATGTTTATTATTTCTTCACGCGCAAACGGCTGAACGGACTTGGGTAAAAATTGTGACATGGGTAGATCATTTCCTTGAATACTTAGTACATTTCGTATTACAAATTCGTATTACATAAGATATTTTTTTATCCTGAAAATATGTTCTGTTGAGACAATTTTCTAGTTACGGGCGAAACCGCTAGTGTTATAAAGGCGGAGGTTTGTATGTGTGTGCGTAGGGTTATGTGGTGCTGGTGTGTCTGGGTGGGTTAGGGGGTATCTCAGGATTTGTCCTAGGATTTCAGCGTTTTTGGACTCTTCTTAGAATTGCGGCTGGAATTTTAAATAAACGTTTGAAATCTCAGGACTTTTAGAATTTTCAAAAAAGCTAAAACAAATCAATAAAAAACTTAATAAAACTTTAAATGAGCTAAAATTAATCTTCTTTTGGGAAAAGGGGGTTCACTGTTCACTTTGAGTGCGATATGCAATGCTTGAGTTAGATCCGCGTGGAAGTGTGGAAAAATTATCGACTAGTAAAAAAAAATTAGGATTATTCAATGGAAATCTGGCCTGTTCTCCGGACTTTTGATTTTTTTCATCTGGTAACTCTATGTCTGCGCGTGTGTATGTTTGCTACTTCTTCAAGCTCGCAAGACTGAATGCATTTGGATGAAATTTGGCACACTGGCAGGCCATATCCTCGAATAGCTCATAGGATACTTTCTATCCCGGGATGGGATAATAATTTTCATGTTTCACGAGGTCGAAGCCTCTGACAAACTCTTCTCTTTGATAGATGCTTCACGACTCTAACTTGACACCTCCGCACCTCTGCTCTCTTGCTCTGACTCATGTTAATTCATGTATGGTTTGGCATGTATCGTTTTAATTAAGTTTAAAAAATATTATTATTTTTACTCTATAATTGATTCAAAATAACATTAATATAATATAATAATATAATATTCCACAACTACCACACAACGCCGTCAAGTCCCAAGCTAAGCAGAGCTTGTGTTATGAGTACTAGACAATTGATAAACATACTTTTATATTTTATATTTATAAATTACACCCAGACACAGAACAAATGATCATGCTCATCGCATAAAAATTTGTCCTGGGTGGGAATCGAACCCACGACCTCCGGCATAGCAGTCAGGGCCACTAACCACTAGACCAACAGGCCAGTCAAAACATTGGTTAATGAAAACTTTTATTACTGTCCGTTCAACCGATTTTTAATTTTATTACGTTGGTAGCATGACAAATGACGACTGCAGTAAATAGTTTGTATTGTAACCACTTTTTGCTTTTAATGCCATCCTTATGCCTACGAAATAGAAGTTAAAATTGGTTGAACAGACAGTAAAAAAGGTTTCTTTGAATTTATAGAAATTAAGAACGCGAGTAGGGTATAAATGGTTGGTAAAGGGGTAATCGGTAACCTCTATAAACCCGGAAACCATCCCCAAGGCTCGTTCTTCTTTACCCCTTTCCTCATCACCACATGAAGCCCCAACAAATCAAAGCACCCCGCAATTGATAGCCACATTTCCGGCACATACATAATGCAACAACGATACTAGTTTTTACAACACTTGTTTCTTAGTGCCCCAGCGTTAATGCGCGCGGGGTACCCTGCTACCCCGCGTGGGGTGCCATAGTACCCCAACGCTCATTAAAGAGTTCGTTAGCTTTATCAGCAGCGTTTACGGGTATATCGTATTTTTATAGATGTTTGAATTTGTTTAATTAAACCTTACGATGCTCGTTTGGGTGTGTTGGGGTGGCTGATCGGATAGTTAACACTATAGGGGTCGTTATTGATTGTTTACATGTGTTCTTGTTGTTTTATAGGGGGTTAATGGAGTTAGTTGTTTTGTTAACTGTTGTACTTATTGACTGATAAATCACCTGTGTTTACACCATCATTTTATCACCATTCGTTTGCCTTTTTTGGAGTTTCTTGCCGATTCTACTCGTTTGTAAACGACCAATTGGAGCCGTGCACTAGCTTCTGGTGTTTTATATGTGCCCATGTGGGCCTACGTGATTTTTATTACTTTTATTATAGACTTCAATTTATGTATGAAAAGTAATTAACAATATACAGGTGCCGTTGCACTTAACTAATGCTAAAGTTTCTTTTTATTGCTAGGTTCACGCTTGACCACTATCTCATCTGATGGTAAGCGATGATGTGGTTGACGGTGGAGCACGCTTGCCTAGAAGTAACTTATTCCCCCTTGACTTAATAACCCCTAGGTTGTAGCTATCAGGAGACACAGACACCGGCAGGGAATTCCACTCCATAGCTGTACACATAATAAATGTGTTACCAAAACGTTATATACATACAGGTGGAATGTCTACCATGTAGCGGGGTCTAGTGGTACGATGATGGAATAGAACGGACTTGGCGGAAATAAATTGTGCGATTTCAGTGCACACTCCCTAAAATGTAAACGATAAAAAACCGACAGACTAGCAAATCGGCATCGATGCTAACTGACTGACTGCTGACTGACTGTTGACTGACTGTTGACTTTGAAGCGTCAACTCGACGAGTGCATCAATACCGATGATCTTCTTGACTCGCTTCCCAATCGACTCTAACACCTGAAGCTGGTATTTAGCAGATCCATTTCAAAGATGGGAGCAGTACTCCACATACGATCGAACTTGTGCTTGATAAAGGTTGAGCCGCTGTTATGGTATGAAGTACTGTATCACCTTAGCTAAGAGGTGCTGCATGACGTATGGATGGGTTTTTATTTATGACATACCAGCTAAATCTCGAGCAGTTGTGGCCAAATGGTAAAGGCCCCGACGCATTACTTTGTGTAATATATGAAACAGTGAAGGAAAACATCGTGATCAAACCGGCATGTATTAGAACCAAAAATTCGAAGACATGTGACATCCACCAACCCGCACTGGGCCCACGTGGTGGATTATCTCCCATTCCCTCTCCTAGAGAGGAGGTCTGAGTCCCAGCAGTGGGAACATTAAAAGGCTGATTGTGCTATGTGCTATGCTACAAAGAGGTCTCAATTAGTAGTAAAGAGGAGGCCTGAATCCCAACAGTGGGAACATTATAAGGTCGTCTATACTATACTATAGCTAAATCTAAACACGCCTTAAAACTTCACCTACTGTGTTATAATGAGGTCCTAGTACCCGCGGTGTTAAACGAGTAGGATAATCGCTAATCCAATTACTAAAACCCGCTAATTAAATTATTATGTCACAGTAGTGCGATACTAGGTTAGCAGGAAGAATGTACGACTGGAATCAGTGACGTCAGTTATTGCAATAGGATTAATATAAGCCGGGCTCTAAGGAAATACTAGGCGTGCAGTTTGCTAGCGGTTAACTCTACTCAGGAACACTGTTTTCAAATCTGTGAGGTTGTAAGCGATTAAAATAGACTGAAATTTTGATCCATCCCTATTTACGTAGAAATAATTAATTATTGTATCGATCTTTTTTTAATAAAAATAAATTATAATGTTACATCCATCCATACCTCTGTTGGGCTTGCGGACGATGAGTAGGTAGCTCGCCGTCCTGTAACCGTCTGGATTGAGCCTGATTCGTTGACGGCGCGTATTGCTCCTCGCGCGCCTTATAGAGATGTTAGCAAAACCCTTGGGGCCCAGTAGGACCAAAGCCAGGGTTCGCTTCTGAAACGAAAAGCTCTGGAACACAAGGCAAAGAAGGAAAATGAAAAAAAAACATATATATATATATATAGTAGTAAAGTAGCTTTTGCCCGCGCGGCTTCGCTCCCGCTCTTCCCTACTCCGCTCTACTATACCCTACTCTACTCTACTCTACCCTACTATACCCTACTCTACTCTACCCTACTCTACTCTACTCTACCCTACTATACCCTACTCTACTCTACCCTACTCTATCCCACTCTACCCTACTTTACCCTACTCTACCCTACTCTACCCTACTCTTCCCTACTCCACCCTACTATACCCTACCCTACTCTACCCTACCCTATCCTACTCTACCTTACTCTACACTACTCTACACTACTCTACTCTACACTACTCTACACTACTCTACTCTACACTACTCTACACTACTCTACCCTACTATACCCATACCCTACTCTACCTTACCAAACTTCACATAAACCATCTACTAAATAGTCCGAACAAAGCCTAAACATTTGGTTTGGATAGGTGAGCCCGTTCTTGAGTTATAAAATTACAACGAAAAGTGGCATTGATTTTTATATGTATAGATAAGGAACATAGCGCCGACCCCAAGTAATATGGGATAAGGGCAGGAAGAAGAAGAAGATAAGGATCATAGAAGAGGGTTTTAGTCAGTAAAAGTCTGATATCTCCCGCTTCACCAAAGTGCGCGAGAAGTCATTGAATGATTTCCCACCTAAAGAAAAAGCATAGTCGGCCATATGATGTTCTCACTGCTGGGAATCCAGCCTCTTCTCGAGGACAGGGAATGAGCTAATCTACCCTGAGTAAAGCTTCCGCCTGGGTTTGCACCCATGATACCATACTACCAGGGGCCCAAGGCTGCTATTTTTATAAATTCGTCATTCCAACACGATCATGCATTTTGCTAAAAGTTCGTAATCTGCTAATTCATAATGATCGATCATTGATCGGTCAGTGGTATCGTAATAGAGTTTTGGTAGAATGATAATATCGAGCATATTAAAACCAATAACTGCACAATAACGTTCTAATGGTAGAACACTGATCAAATAAACTGTCAAAGTTTTGGCAGATTACCGCATACGTCAAATATTCATTTGTCAATATGTACGAGATTACTATTCTATGTCACTTCTTTCAATGTAGTGTCAGTGGTTGACCATTGGAAAGTCATAATGACGCCATTATATTAGTAGATTATCAAACTTGTCAAAATCGACAATAATGACATCAATGATAGACCATTCTGATACTATTGTAATAGCAGACTTGAGGCCCAGTGCTCTAGTTGGTCTGCTCCCTCTGCTTGATTCGTTAGAGATCTGCCCCGACTTTACTTGGGTGCAATTATATACAATGTGCCTTCCTATTTTATTATTCTTTTTACTTGTGAGAACCACATCAAAATCCAATACGTTATTTACGAGGTATTAGCGGATAAACAGACAGACGCTTTGTTTTGTTAAGGTGAAAGTTTTTGGTTGTGAGTCTATTTGTTAGTCGGTTACTTATTCACGCTTGAACGGCTGAACGCATTTCAATCAAACTTGGTACATGGATAAACCATGTCTTGGGATATCACATAATATACTTTTTATCCCGAGAGTATGTTCCTTTAGCATCATTTTCTGCTATAACGCGGGCGAAGCAACAACAACTAGTCTATACTAATTATACTATATAGAAGTAAAGTTTGTTTTTATGTTTGTAGGAGTTAATCTCTGAAAGTACTGGTCCGATTGCTAAAAAATTTTCACCGACAGAAAGCTGCTTTATTCTTGAGTGACATATATGTTATATTTTATGTACGCGGGCGAAGCCGCGGGCAAAAGCTAGTACTATATAAAAAGATTTGTAACAGCCCTATAAAAGCTTTATTGGAATAACATCAATATTGTTAATAGATACATTTAAAATCCCACAATCCCGCACTAGAATTCTGGCAGACAAACCCGACATGGGTTCATCGAAACTAGCCATAAATCAGATTTATGACCAGGAACACATAGAGATCAATGCAGTTATCCTTCGTTGAACGAATGGGGCTAGAGACAGACTATGGGTCGAATAGATAACACGACGATGGGTTTGCGTATCCCAGCACTTTCATGCAACCTTAGTAGCAAGCGTACAGCTTTGAATCGAAAGGTTGACTGGTTTTACTGATAAATGATATTTATTTTACAATTAGGTTTTAAAAAACCTTTTTTCATTGCTCATACTCTGAAAGTAGGTCTGAAGTTGCCTGAGGAGCGGGCTGAAAGTGATACTTTTCATCCCTAGGGATTTTTACTTTACAACACACAGCTGTCAAAATTATTTAAAAAAAAACTAGTTCTATCTTCACATTTCTATTGAACCATGGTCCAATTTTCCATACAGCTAGTCAATCACAGCGCAATATAAAATTGAAATAACTTAAACATAAGTATTAAGTAATTAAATAATATTATATTTTAAGTGATTTATTTGTTCAACCATTTCTTTAAAATACTTTATTTTTAAAAGATTACAATTAATTTCTAATTTTTCATTAATGAAGCTGAATAGCTGGCCGGCCGAAGAAAAAAAAAAAAAAAATGGCGGGAAAGTGGCAATCAGTCGTTGAGTCGTTGGTTTTTTCGATTTTTGTTTACTTTTCTATAAAACAGAGATTTGTATTAACACGTTATGTTTATCAGATTAAAATAGTGATTTAATGCCTAATTTCTTATGAGAAGAGACTAAAGCAGTAGTGGAAAATCTTTTACCGCCTAAATCAGACGAAAGATGCCTACCTAAAATCATAGGTACAACGACTCAGGTTTTACAAACTTTTTATTTTATTTTTACTTTCCTTGTATTCGTAATGAAAAGCACAGTGCTTACCTCGGGGTGAAAGTAACTAATTTAGTCCCTCGAATTAGCGACCTCGCTACGCTCTGCCGCCAACTCCTTCTCGGGACGAAATGAGTTACTTTCACCCCTAGTGTAACAATGTACTATTTCATTACTCATACTCTGAAAGTGGGTCTGAAGTTACCTGAGGAGCGGGTTATAAGTAATACTTTTCATCCCTAGGGAGTTTTACTTTCAACTGACAGCTGTCTAATTATTAAAAAAAAAACTAGTTTTATCTTCACATTTCTCTTGAAACATGTTCCATCTTTCTATACAGCCAGTCAATTACAGCGCGATATAAAATTCAAATAACTTAAAAATAAGTATTAATTAATTATCGAATTAGCACGCTGACCCGCCAACTCCTTCTCGGGACGAAATAAGTTGCTTTCACCCTTAGGGTAACAATGTACTAATTTTTTTTCGTCAGTTTAAACTATATGAAGCCGGCCTACTAATATTACATTGAACTAGATTAGAATTCCTAGTATATAAAATTCCAAGCCAAACCAAGTGCGTGTTTAGCCACGAGCTTTGCAGGGTACCGTAGAGACCCCTTATAACGTGCGGATTTACAAAGGGGCTTTATGTTTATTAACTATGAACACATTGAGTTAATAATTAACAGCTTTTTAACGTTCCCGCGCACATGGCATGACTGTATGTGTGTATGTTTGTTACTGATTTAACAACTGAATGGACTTGAATGTTTGATGCAAGGGTAGATCACACTCTTAAATAGAACATAGATATATCATCATCATCATTTCACCTGAAATGCATCTCGCAACCATCGGATTCCCGCAACTTTCATCAGGTTATCGGTCCATCTTTCTTCCCCATCGACCAATAGGCTTTGATTTTTCTCATCCACTGTATTCTCCAGGTCTGGCCCACAGGTACTTTTTCCTGTACGCAGACCAAAAAAAAAAAATTGCTAGTTGGAATGAAATTTCGCACTGATGAAGTCATCGAAACTGACACCAATTTTGAAGCTAAAAACTTAACTAAAATTTTCCACATTCACGCGGGCAAAGCCACGGGCAGATCGTAGTTTTAAATAATTACTAGCTTTTGCCCGCGGCTTCACCTACGTACATAAAATATAGCCTATGTCACTCAGGAATAAAGCAGCTTTCTATCGGTGAAAAAAATTTAGCAATCGGGCCAGTACTTTCAGAGATTACCTCCTACAAACAAAAAAAAAAGCTTTAGGTCTTCATAATATTAGTGAAGACTAAGAGTAACATTTAATTTTACAGTATGTATCGTATTAACTTTGTTCGACCTGCCGATGGCCAGACAGGGTCCGCAAAGGGCTTCGGATGGAACCAGGGAGCCCCACAAGAAATAAAAGATTACAACTCTGTTTCAAGTGTATATTTTCGCAGAAAGAGAGTTTTCAATGTTTGATCTGCTGATGACCAGACAGGGTCCGCACAGGGCTTTGGATGGAACCAAGGAGCCCCACAAGAAATAAAAGATTAGAACCCTGTTTCAAGTGTATATTTTCGCAGAAAGTTTTCACAAGTACCTACATAGGTGTTATATAATTATAGTGTCGTCGGAAAATCTACCGGTACAACGCCATCTATCGAATCAAGCTAAACTAATAATTCAACAATGATGCTAACATTCTTACTATCATCATCATCATCATTTCAGCCGATACACGTCCACTGTTGGACATAGGCCTCCCCCAAGCGTCACCACATCGAACGTTCCTGTGCGTCCCGCATCCATCGGTTTCCCGCTACCTTCACCAGATCTTCGGTTCACCTTGTAGGAGGCCTCCCAACGCTGCGTCTTCCGGTACGCGGTCGCCACTCCAAAACCTTTCGGCCCCAACGGCCATCTGTTCTGCGAGCAATGTTCCCTGCCCATTGCCACTTAAGCCTCTTACTATCACGGTGAACAAACTAAATAAAAACAAGCAATGCAAACGCCACTTATCATGAACTTAACGCAACTGGGTTTAATCTTGGTTGGCACCCAGGTGTACAGCAGTAAGTTAAAAACCGTAATTTAACCGAACTGGCGTAAGTGTGACGCAAGTTAATTAGTGTAGCCGTCCACTGCGGGTGTAAGGAGACGATGAACGTGCCGCAATTCGCTGGGCTAGTGGGTAAGAAGCCTAATAACCAAGATAGTGTCTGCCAAGATATACTGGACAGTGTTTGTGGGGTACAGATACGATTGTTTGGCTGGCTTGTTATAGACTAGATGTCTTCTTTACTAAATTTTCTTGAGCGTTAGTTTTTAAATCACGTGCGCAAACGAAAAGGCGACACTTGTTTTTTCTCTGTTCATGACAAGTTAAAAAATATATATATATATATATTTCACATAGGCCTACATGGGCACTTATAAAACGTCAGAAGCTAGTGCACGGTTCCAAATTGGTCGTTTCCTATGGAGAAAAACCGGCAAGAAACTACATGGTTACCCTTTAAAAAATGTTGCTATTACAATATTTCCATATTACAGTATTAGTAGATATTATGTAAGAACAGTGTAGACCAATCAATATTGCACCCAAAACACAATAAAAATCATCATTATAAAAAAGTGAGTCGTAATAGGAAGTAATTTAAGAATTCGTAGAGTCTACAATGTTCTCACATTCACATTATAAGAAAGAGGCTATGTAAAGAAAAGCAAGAAAAAGAAAAAGTAGTTGGAAAAGTAGCAAGTATATCATTTTACAAAATATATGCTAGCTACCTATGAGATATTGAAACCCGAAGGTACGTCCCCGGCTCTCCTCACCCGGCTCGCGCACTGATAACAGTTATCAAACGTACGCAGGATCTGAGCCCGGGTAATGCTGTGTCCTTGTTTATTTTGCGACGGAGTACAGTCAGCAATTAAATTTGTTTTTTTTTTACCCCACACTCAGAATTACTTCTTTATCGTGGATACGTTTACAAATATCACAGTCACAAGTGTAACAACAACAATCTGTAAACCATACAAATATATGTTCCGTGCGGGAATCGAACCCGTGATATGCAATGCAGTACGTAGCCAATCGGTCAACTACTGTGCCAATCTTGCCCTCAATAAACTCAATACATATCACGTTCTTGCGACAGGTGCTGTTTAATAACTCACAAAATGCATGAAAGAAACTTTTACTGTTGAATTATCAGGTTGTCGCTTTTCTAGTGCTATCTTGCTGGACTTATTAGAGTTCTGTAATCCTAACAAGGAATATTATAAGGGGTATTATGTTCGCCATGTCCTTCTGTCCGCCCATCCACAATGTGGCAGAGAGATTGTCAATATTAGAAAACTAATATTTTATTACTAAAGTCATCAAAGTGATAAAATAAAATTTTGAAAAAGAGCTGCTGGATTGTAGTATTTCCTGAGGGCCTTCAAGTCATAAGTGAATAGGTTACTTTTAGGTAAATGTGCTCCATTGTCGACCATGCCATCACCATCGGGTGAGATAAATAGAGGTCAAACGCGAGCCTATCAATTAAAAAAAAGGTTCGAAGAAATCACAGATCGGTTTTAGACAGTAAAACTTTAACACAGAAGGTGAGTTGCACCATTTAACTATAACCATAACAAAGCCGTTAACAGTTGTCAAATCGTCGAATTGACCAATAGGCGGCCGTTTCACGGCTGGTTATGGTTTGGTTATCGTTATAGTTAAATGGTGCAACTCACCCAGAGTGTGTTAAACTGAAACAGAAACAATGAACCTGATATTTACTTAAATTCAGAACAAAGCAGCCATTATACAAAACAGCCACGTTTTTATATATTTTAAAAACAAAAATCCGTAGCTCAGACTGTACTTAAGCTATCTGACTGCAAACTCGTTTACGATGCCGACAACTTGGGCGGCTAAGTAAAGCTTAAAGCTTCATCCAACAAAGAAAGCCGCCAACATTCGTCGGCAGACTCAAATAAATCGCGCCGACATGCTGCGACTGGTGAGGAGACACTGCACCGGACACTGGAGGCACGTCTTGTTAAATTAATTATTTATACTCCTTTCTGTGTAGTTGAAAACTTAAAGCTCAATTTAAGGCCGAATTTTTTTTAATAATATATATTGTAGTACTTTTGTGCAGAAAATATGAGGAACTTGCCATATTTATTCGATAGCCAAAAGTTACTGGCTAGATATTGAAAAATGTATACTTAGTAAAAAAAAAGTTTAAAGAGCTTTTACTTTTATGCTGCAAAAAGAAAAAAGAAAAAATTAAATTAACGTAAATGCTCCTATTACCGCCAGTTTTAGCTGTCTTAGGATTCACTTTAAAAAAATAGATATAAGCTGTAATGTTAGGAAAGGTTTTATAATTTATAATTAATCTCAGCGAAGTATTCTTTGCAATTCAGTACTTAAATTCAATATTCAATAACACAATAGTTACTAAATAATTATTTAATCCAAAAGAGTAGTTGATTCTATTACCGACCCATAGAATGCGGCAAGATTCTATTACCGATTTTTCTGCTTCTTTTACCGACCGCTACGAAGTTGTCACTTCTTCTATACTATTAAATAAAATAAAAAATAGTTTTTAAGGTATTTATTATATAATAGCAATAGTTATGAGATCAACATTATTACAATATAAAAATCATTATTTATTGCAACGCTTAGAGCACTTATTTTTTGTTATTTTAATTTAAAAAAAATATAATCAGTCCCAGAAAACAGTCTTCAAACAATTAAATGCTTACTTTTTAATTACCTACATACTAATAAGATATTATGAATCAGTAACAAAATATTTTTATCCGTAATACAATCACAAAATAATTTCTCTTGTCACGCAGAGTTGTCCTCGGTATGCCATAGGTTTTTGAAGCTTCATATAAGTTGGCCCCTTCATTTATAGCTAGAAGCGCAGCTTCTAGTTGAGCAGAGGCGTACTGCTTGCGCTTCTGCGGCTCCATGATTCTATAAAAGAACACAATCTTTATAGAGATATAGAATTTAATTCTTCGAAAGAAGCTTTAAAAAGTTACATGGCCCCCATTCCGTCCCGCCATTTTTATTTGATTTGAAATCATGTAAAATATAGCCAATGCCATGAAGCCATGAATGAAACTGGATAGCAAATATTATTTTACATTAATAATATGGCATGTGACAAAATCTCTCAAAACGTCACGTATGCAAGAAATGAGCCAATTTGTTCAAAAATATACCTAAGTACATTTTTTTTTGTGTACTGTAATATTACCAAATATATCGTCACAGCTGTGAGTCGGTAATAGAATCAAGTATGAAGGTTACAATATTCTATTAGCGACCAATAAAATTAATAATAAACAGATAAAATATTCGCTTTATGGTATACTGTTAAATTCGATCTCATTGCTATATTATTGCTTTTAATGTCAGTTAGTCTTTAATTCAGATAATACAGGTTATTTACAGTATAATATCATTATAATAATAGAGATATTGTCTAACGTTGAATCTAGTTTTACACAAAAAAATTAAGAAATAGCTTTGTCGTTAATAGATCTAATGAAGTAAAATAATTTTAAGAATTGAATAAGCAAAAATTAAAATCAAATGAGGTAGTTTATAATAGATATTATTTTAGAATACTAAATGTTCTCAAAATTTTAACAACGCCATGGGTCGTTATTAGAATCAAGTTTTGAAATTTGGATTCTATTACCGCCTTAAATTAAAACATGATTTTATAACATAAAAACCAATAAAAAGTATTATATTAAGAGTTAGTTTAGAAAACGAATATATACGTTACAGTTGTAATGTGATTGCAAGAAGACAAATCCATTTTTAGGGTGTTATTTTCCTTAAGTAATATTTAGGTGTACTTACGTGGCTGGAGACGTGACACTATGAAAAGTGCGTCCGCTTCGGGCGCGTCCCACTCAAAGTCAAATTATTTCTTTCACTGGCTATTTAAACACACAAACTTTACTCTTTTTGTTGTCCAACAAAAATACGTAACTAATTTTTAAGGTATGACTTTTCTGGAACCCTATATTATGTCTAATATGAGTGATTTAAAAATTAGATCGTTAATAGAGTACACATTTTAGGGGGTCGTTAATAGGAGCTTTTACGTTAAATCAAACTTATCAAATAATTGCTTTATACATGTAATTTATCTATACATATAAAAATCAATGCCACTTTTCGTTGTAATTTTATAACTCAAGATCGGGCTCACCTATCCAAACCAATTGTTTAGGCTTTGTTCGGACTATTTAGTAGATGGTTTATGTGAAGTTTGCACAAAATCGGTCGAGCGGTTCTTCATTTGTCACATTTTTTGTAACAAATGAAGTAGGGTAGAGTTGGGTAGGGCAAAGTAGGGTAGAGTAGGGGGCCATCGTCTGGTCAGGAGCAGTACTTGCATTGGATGTCGAACTTAAACTAAATATTGAGGTAGAGGCTGCCCGTCATTAACCGGTTATCTAAAGGTGGTTCTATGCTAGAGGAGTCAAGCATGAGTCCAGCTCAAATTCGTGTTGTGTAACTCGTGCTCGGCTCTAGAGTCGGTGCACACTACACGGATTTGAGCTCGGCATCTTAATATCAAGAGAAAACTCAAGAAAGCCCAATTGTCGAAACCGACAACCCAGATTGTCCTGGCGTAGGACCGAGAAGACCCGACCGCCTATAGGAGCAAGGATGGACAAAGAAAAAGGAATTTTATAAGTTCAGGAGATTAAGAAACTAACACGAAATAGTGCTCATATCTCTCTGTTCACATAATTATGTTGCGGCTGTCAGCGTCGCCATAAAAGTCGCCTGGCTTTGGACTTTAATAGCCCATTCCGATAAGGCTGAGCACAGACTGCAGACTTTTTAGTGCGTCCAAGTTTACTGGGTTTAAACAGTCTAGGCTTTATCTATGAGCCTTTTAGCAACTTATTAGAAGACCATTATGAGAGGAAAGATACTGCTATTTTACTTGAGTCTTAAAGAAAGAAATAGTTTTCAACTCACGAATGCTAGGCGGAAGAGAGTTGCACAACCTTATTGCATGGACAGAGAAAGAGTAGGAATAGTAGCTGGATTTATGAGGAGAGGATTTATTGTACACAAAGACATAAAATAACATATGGAGAAACAGACAGTTCACGTACAAAGGCGAGCTTAACTCAACAATGAGTATTCTCCTAGCAAACCTTTGAGTGACAGAGAGAGAACAGATTTGAGGGTAGGATTTATATACATTTGTAAACCCATGCCACGATTTAATCATGACAAATTAGCCCTCTTTATTTAAATTCTTTAATAGTAGATTATTGTATTTTGAAAAGTGCGTGCACTTTTCTACTCGACGTACGAAGAGTGTCCACCCTTACATTGTTGACACCTTTATAGCGAAACGCTAATACTGAACACTTTTTTATCTCACGTAAACTAGTGCTTGGCTGCGATCGCTTAGTCCGGACCGTAGAGGTTTCAACAACAACTTAGAGTTTCACCTCCTTGTTTATACCGCGTACATCGAAGGACTGGAACAATTAGCCTGCTGTGGTCTTCCTGTCCGATTATAATTTAGGTATATTCAAAGCTAGGGTGAATAGGCTCTTCATAAACTAGTGAGCCTCACCATTAACGATTGCATCACTTTAACATCAGGTGGGATCGCAGTCATATACTATATAGTTTATATCATACAAAAAAAAAACAGTGCTTAATATCACGCCGTCATATTGAATCCCGACCACGATGAAGGATGTCATGTTAACTTCCGAGGAGAGAGAGGGAGTTAATACTAGAATCCTGAATGCAGTGAGGAGTTCGAGCTAGCTCAAGGTAAAAGCACCTTTACCTCGAGGAGCAAATCTATTCAGTACCTAGTTATGAAAAGTAGAACTAGTCCGCGGAAAACGTTAATTTCTTTCATTTTGTCCTGTCACCCGTTACACTATCACTGACACTCTTTCTTTCCTATTACTTCTAACACAATCCATCCATATTTTTTGACCTCCCCCTCCCTCTCCATTCATCTACAAGACCACAACAATACTGTTAAATATTACCGATGAAAAACCTCACTGTCCATTGCATCATAAAATAATACTGAGAGGAAAATTTGAGGTGACGAGCAACCATTACGCGGTAACCACAAACCAGTATTACAAATTATTCAAACTACTAGGGACACATAAATTACTAGCAATAATACATTAAGCTGGAGTTACACGTGCATTTGTCAAAATATATCGTGTGTGATAATCACGCCGTTAGCGAGGATGACGAAGGGGGCAATAGCTGCAACACTCGCCATTTGAACATAAATCTAGAATATGCACGATTTATTGCGAGCACTCGAAATAGTACGTAGATGTCACGCTAACACGTGTGCGTTGAGAGTATTTTGGTAATGAAAGTATGAAATTACACTTCGTTTTGTGTTTATATACCTATTAAAAATCTTGTTTACATCTTTTTTTAGTTGGGAAATCATTCAATGATTTCTCGAGCGTCCCAGTCTTCGTCCCAGGACCCAGGAGTTCCTTCCGAAAAAAATCTTGGAGTGGAATTCCCTGCTGGTGGAGACCAGATCACTTTTAGGCAAGCGGATAGAACGATGCGAAAGTGGTCAAACATAACCCAATCGATAATAATAAAAAATAATAAAAAAAAAACAATAAATGATTAACATCCATGTTCCCAATAGTTCAAAAATGTAAAAAAAAGATACCAGGCAACCATAAATAAAAGTTTAGAGAATCAGTAAAAGAAAATACTTGAAATCTTGCTATTGCCATACTTGTATGGTTTTACACATCTACTTGACATTTTTATTTTTATTTTGGCTTTATATTTAGCCAATGTCAAGTTTAGAATGTATTAAGTTTTCAGTCACTTTAAGTTACTTTGAGTTCCGTTAGAATACGGATGTAACACATTCTAATGTTTTTGCTGTATTTGGCAGCAAATATACCTCTAAGGTCAGTGTTCACGATAATTTTCAATTCCATTTTTTCCGAAATCGCGCCATTATCAATGATTCCACAAAATGTCCAACTGCGTAGACACTTGAGATACAAAACTACGCCAATTTTATATCACAATATCTGCTAGGAATCAATTTGTGAATTCTTAAAACAGCAACACAAAGAAACTCAATAACAAACGTAAGAAAAAAAAAAACAAAACTTATAAAAATAAAATGACACGTCAGCGAAGTGCCGGTCAAGCCAAACACTACAAACACAAAAATGTCAATACAAGATAAGCGTTTTATTATCATAAACATATTTATAGCCACTAAAACTACATTTTCACTACTTTCGTTTTTCCTTTTTTTGGCACAAAATCCGCTGATCATAGACTTTTTTATCTATGGCCGCCATCTTTATAGGTGCTGAGGAAAGTTCACATAGGGATTATTTTGTCCGTTTGTGACCAGGAAGCCATGATTTAAGGGAGGTCTAGCGAGCAATTGGTGCGTAAATTACTGAACCCCTGGTGTGAGGATATTAGAGGTCGAATGTGAGATAAACTGGCTCAGGAAAGTCTTAAAATTAAATTGTTACATCAGAGAGAAGTTGCTGCAAATTCTTAGTTTGTTTACAAGACGTGAAGTTAGTAGGAAAAAAAAGCACTGATACAAATGCTGCGTTATTTTTTTTCTCTTATCCTTGAGTACATTTAAAGGATGGTTTCTAATCTAACCTTGTATTTTTTATTGTTTACTAGTCTTTGCCTGCAGGTTCGCCTGCGTAGGTACCTACATAAAATATAGCTTAGGTAGCTCAGGATTAAAGCAACTTTCCATCGGTGAAAACATGTTAGTAATCGGACTGATACTTTCAGATATTACTAGCTTCACCTCTTTTTTGTATTAGTGTAGATAGGCGCGTACTTGACCACTAACTCACCTAATGGAAATGAGTAGTATGAAGACAAATGAGTAATATAATTACAATGAGTCGATAGAATTTTTCTTACTAAACTAAACACGCATAAATATTCGAATAAAAAAAAGTTCAGTGCTAAATTGACAACAATATGTTAAGATTATCTGATTCACGCTTTTAATAAAGATAAGTAAATAAGACTAACATGAAAAACAACTTGCTAAAACACTCCGAAGTGACAATTTTCCCGTCATTCTTTATTTATACAACGAAAACAACAAAATGCTAACATGCTTATGTTGGCAGAACGGAATGTTGCGTTCTATTTTTGTAAAATGACAGATAGGCATGTTTTATCAATTCAAGTGTACTTTTATATGATATTAAATCCTCGTTTGTTTTTGATTCATGTGCGTTTAATTGCTACTGAAACTATTTATGTGCCTTTTAAATATTGACCTTCGTCTCTAGGTATATGTAGTTCACCATCTGCCATTCTTATTTAATAATGAAGTATGGCGAACTTGGCCGCTCTATAATCTACTCTATGGGTCTTTTCTTTTTTTTTGAGGATGGGAATACACTGCTCACACGTGTGCCACACACGCCGATCTGAGCGCGTCGGTCTCCATATATTTTATATAGAAACTAGACTTGTAGAGCTACACTAGATCCACGCCACGCGACGTCGTATTAAGTACAAAGAAGGCGTGTTACACGTGTGCACCTGGTGTGATGTAGTTTTAGCTTAATTCTGCTTTGGGTCTTCACCCAGAGCGAGCGAAAGTGGCAGACTCTTACTGACTAAAACCCTTATTTTTCTTCCTGTTTTTCTTCAGCTTTTCTTTGAGTTCCAAGTCTGTAATGATTCTATAGAAAAAGCCTGCACCCTACGAGTACAATGTTTAAAAATATTTAGAATATTAAAAACTGATTCAAATTATCTAATAATAATAATTTGAATTTAAAATTAACACGTATGCAACGGAAATTTTATGAGGGCTTCAAAAAGAAGATTAAAATTGAATTGTCTGACCAAAGATGTTAATTATCAACTGAAGATACAAAGAACCAATGTCTATCTTAAACTTGTAATATCCCATGTGACCGTCATACGATGTAATTCCACCCTAACCCAACTTATACGCGGAGGGGCTTGAGATTTCAAATATTCTCACATCTCGGGCATGACTGCAGTAGTTGTGATTAATCATCCTTTGCTGAAGCCAATTAGCCATAAACCCACGAGCTCCTTCCACATCTACTAAAGAATGGGAGCCAGCCAAGTCACATTATCTAAATGAGTTAGTACAAACTTCTCGCTTCAGTTAGACTCTCATTTCTCATGGGGTGTGGTGTTCAGATACTCAGCCTTGTTACCTTGTACGATAATACATACATATACAATATATATTATAGGGTGACTGGCAATTAGTGTACGATACTTAAACACGTGATTGTGCTCATGATAACAAACAATTTTTATTATGGGAGCAAAGCCGAAATCGCGAAAACAAATCAGCTGTTCAGTCCATTAGGCAAACTTACTTGACCATTTTATTTTATATAACAATTTAATTCTATGTGACAATTTTATCTTGTATGACATTTTATTTAGTATGATTTGTTTTCTTTTATTATTATTTTGTATAACCATGGCACAATGATTAATTTTATTTCATTTTATGTTCAGTTATAAGCGTTTTGGTTTCAGTACTGTAAGCTAGTAATGTATTTCTTAATAAATAAAATAAACATAAGTGTACTGAACAGCTGATTTTTTTTTCGTGATTTCAGGTTTGTTCCCATAGTAAAAGTTGTTGGTTATCATGAGCACAAGCACGTGTTTAAGTATCGTACACTAATTACCAGTCACCCTGTATAAGTATGTTTGTATTTATTTACTTATAAATAAAAGACAAGAAGGAAACAGAAAAATAGGTACAAACGTGATGATGATGGTAGTGTTATGTTTGATGATTTTATGTTTAATTTTTTTTCGTATTATCTGTAACTAGCTTTTGCCAGCAGCTTCGCGTACATAAAATATGTCACTCAAGAATAAAGCAGCTTTCTATCGGTGAAAAAATTTTAGCAATCGGATCAGTACTGTCAGAGATTACCTCCTACAAACAAAACCTAGGGTAGCTTTGCCTTTTTATAATATTAGTGTGGATGTAGGTATGTTTGTATTTATATATGTAAGTGTTTGTATTTTTTCGTATTATTGGTAATTTTAAGATTTAGACTGGATCCCACCCTCCATTATGATCTCTCTCTGTCACTCAATGGTTTGTTGGAAGAAAACTAAACTTAGAGATATGCTCGCCTTTGTACATGAACACTGTTATCCACTTATATTATAAGCTGCTATAGTGTACAATAAAGAACTAAAGAGGAATACTTAGTCGCAGTGGTTGAGCGATTGACTGCTGCTCTGCGGGTCGCAGGTTTGGTTCCCGCACGGAACAAATATTTGTACGGCTTATAGATTAGTGTACCGGGTCACGCGCTCAGCAAATTCTGAAAAGGAAACCCTTAGTCCTAGATAGAACGCAAAGGGCTACTGAAGGACACTAGTGTGGTATTAGTCAGTAAAAGTCTGCCACCCCCTCACACCACCCAGACCGGAAAAAGTCATTGAATAATTTACCACCTTAAGGAAAAAATTGGATGTGTTTAGAAACTGAGCTTTGCGTAATAACACCAAGGGGAAATACCTACTGACATGAAGTTAAATGAGGTTAAAGTCAAAATAATTGTTTGTTAACACCGCCATTAAATGAATGTTAAACCTTATTCTGGTTTTATTGTTTAAGTTTTCCTTCTGTGCCGTTTTGTGGCCCCTTCGGTTTACCAGCCTGGCTGTGGCGCCACGCTCGTAAACCAGGATTAAGTGACTTATTATTCTTTGCACATTTGACTACATTAAAATTCGCTAAGACTATTCAAAAATGTGTTTGTTTATTCATTTCATTATTTATGTAGATACAGGGGAGAGAGTAATGGATGGACTTTTTCATTTGGTTACGCCATAAGTTGGATGACTTTACCGATTTATTTTGTTTTTTTTTTTTTTAATGTTTTTTAACGCTTTGCAAAACATTTTTACGAAAATTAAAAAAGACGTTAAGAAAATTGCGTATAAATTGGAAAATTTCAGAAAATTTAATGATTATTTAATCTTCACGCGTGAGTCAGTTATATATAAATACTAGCTTTTGTAAGTGGCTTCGCCCACGTGATTGTCGGATTCCCCAATGTGTTGTAAGAAATTCAAGTCTTGGAGTCTCATTTAATAAGACTTGATCTCTATTGGGAGACTCAAGTCTTATAAATAAAACTTATGAGTTATAGTCCTTTAGAATTTGGAGTCTTTTTTTAAAAAGACTTGAGTCCTGCCAAAAAGAACTCAAAGACTCAGTCTTTTTAGAAGAACTTATGACTGAGTCCTCTAAATCTAGCTATAGTTTGAAGTAAATAAAATAACAATTAACAAATGATTGATTTATTAAGTACGTTACTATTATATATATATATATATTTTTATATATTTTAAAATTATTACATATATATATTATATTATATATATAAATATATATATTATTTGTATTTTTATATTAAATTATTTTAGTGTACTGAGCCACGAAGACAGGCACATTGAAGCCCTTATAGTTTTATTTCCCAATCAACCGATTGGGCGTCGTTCGGTAATTAAATTTCCTGATTTAGAAAAGGCCTGCTCGCTTCGTATATAAGTTAATGTACTGGGTGAAGATGGTCTTACTTTATCGTCTTAATTAGCCATGTTGATTATTTAATATCTATTATTTTAGTACGGGAAACAAGCTACAATTTTAAAGTGATAAAATACGTTCGTAACAAAAATGTATTTGTCTACCTACTCTCTTTCTGTCAAAACTGCCAGAAAAATAATCGTTCAAATCGCATTCGTCACACCAATTCAAGTTCATGACTCAGTCTAGCTCAAAGAACTTAAAAGACTCGAAAAGACTCGAGAAGACTCGAAAGGACTCAAGAGGGCTCAAAGGACTCGAGACTCATGTGAATAACGAGTCCTAGTCTCAAGTCTACTCGAGTTTCTTACAACACTATCCCCATACAAACTTTGGACCACGTTTCATTCCCCTAGGGGTTGAATTTAGGAAGATTCTTAGCGCATGTCTATACCCTACAGTTTCTGAGATTTCGTGATTATTCAGTGATGAGTATAACAAAACTGCTTACTTCTACAGAAATTTCTTTCAGCAGATCTGCGAAAGGAGAAATTCAAAGAATTGAATCTGTTTCAATTAAAAATTGGTTTTCAGGGTTCCCGTGGTTTTATTTTTTAGTATTGATTCATTTTTGTTTCCCATTGAGCCCGCTCTTGACCTCGACACGCTTAATGGAGAGCCATGAATGCGGACCGCTATGGATGAGTGAGCTCAGGAGATGCCTTCACTCTTGCTTTGATGGAATCTCGGTTGTAGGTGACATGGGTCTATCTATAGCGCAGGTTTGCGGACGATGAGCAATGGCTAGTTTCCCGTCCGCCTATCCGGTAATTATCCGGATTCCTGATCAAGCCTAGTTCAACAACGTGTAGTGTTCCTCGCGCTTCCCAATTGAAGAGATTTTAGCAAACCATAGGGGCCCAGCAGGGCCGATGCCCGCTAGGCAGGGATTTCCTGAAAAGGAAACCCGTGCTCCTAGAATGCAAAGAGCAACTGAAAGACACAGATTTTAGTCAATAACAATCTGGTACAAACTCACGCTCCACCCTAGAACGGGAGAAGTCATTGGATGATTCCTCACTTAAAAAAAATCTACCGTCGAAAGAGTACATTTCCTCTTGCCAGCTTATTTAAATATATTCGCCATTGCATGCATTGATGCACCTTTTCGTGACACGGGCAAAGTTTGCAGTATTCCGGCAAAGTTACACCAAAAAGGTGTGAAACTACAAGAGCTAGTCGACCGATGCGGCAGAACTTTAGATACAGCGGCGAACTACTCCATACTCGTATTTATGTATTTAAACTTTTAGGACATTAAAGTTTTTGTTTGTTCACAAATATATTCCACAGGGGAGGGTTTTGTGAAATGATTTTTGAGTAATGCAGTGACAAAACATGGTAGAGGCGTTGGAAAAATTGGGTGCCTACTATCATAGCTCCTTCTCCTTGCGTCGTATTCTTCAATGCTAAGGCGATTATCACACTACCACTCATCACGCTGCATGATGTCAACGCACTTACGCGCGTACTTGCGGGAGTGCAGATCTGCATCATCGTGCGGGTTTTTTACGCACTCACGAGCGTAAGTGCGTTTTGTAGATTAACGCAGGCTCGGACTCATTTCATCCATAATCCCGCACGGCACTACGAGACTCAGTGTGCCATACCTTGCGTCTCGCCCCGCACCTACGCACGAGTGTGCGGGAATGCTTCTCCGCATGAAGGCGCGGGATCTGCATGAACGCGCGTGGATGCATTTTCAGTGTGTTGGACAGTGCATGTTTTCTATACAAATGGAGATACAAGCAACTTAAAAAACGCATTCACGCGTTACGCTGCGATGCTCTGCTCCTTGAGGCGCGCGGGAATATTACCCGCCATCGACGACTTGGGCTCGGTCCGGACAGTTACCGAATGGTTGGACAGCGAGCTACCCACAAGCCCGCGTCTACGGTGGCCGGAAATCGGGATCGGAATCCCGGCGGGTGCTGGGGCGCTGTGAGCGCCGTTGCCTGATGCGGTCGGCTTCCTCCTTTACTAGCATTACTGCTTCGCAGAAGGAGGCGACTGCCTGCCACTCCTCCTAGCTCCAGACCATGGCCTGTACGCGCGGCCCGGCGCGAGAGATCGCCGCTGCCGATCGCCCCCACGAAGGCACGGCAATGCTCTGCCCAAGCGGGGCACACCTCCACTGTGTGCTCGGCGGCACCCGGGCGTCACTTCCGCACGAACCCTTGCCCTGTCCCACCGGAACCTGCGTCATGCGGAAGGTGAGGACGCCGTGAGGTCTTTCCAGCCACGCCTCAAAGAGGGGACTTACCGCCATAATGGTGGCATGCCCAGCACTGGGTAATATTTATAAAGGTAAGTTTTGTTAATCCGATGAATATCCGTGGTCGGGTAGACCACAGAACAGATAAAATAGGTTAAAATGGCCTTGCGGACGGGGCAGGTGGGCCTCAAAATATAATCATAGTCATACTTGACACAACCAATAACAAACTGGCGATCTAAGTGTGCGTGGTCTGTTAGTTGCATAATGCGCGTTCGTATTGGTTTATTGCATGTAATAGAGTTGAAGGGTGGGAGACAAGCGGCGACTCTCGTTGTAGCACAAATCGGAAATTATTTACTTTCTAACTTCTTTTATCTTTTCTGTCGGGTAGACCATGTTTTGGAAATCCTTTGGTAGAATTTTTGACACTCTAGCGGGCGAAATCACTATCGCCCGCTAGAGTGTCAGCAAAGACTAGAATTAGAATAAATCATATATAAATTAGTTTTATTTTTCTTTTATGTAAATGCTAGTCAATTTCGCTTCCCCTCTCATACCAGCTAAAAAGGGGGTGGTGTAGGAGAGTAAAAAATATTCTACGACCTATTCTTAGACTTATCTACGAGTCGAGAGGCGAGTATCCGCCCTTACATTGTTGAAACTTCTACGGTTGGGAGTTTGGGACTAAGCGTTTCGCTTCGTCATTTATACCGCGTACATCGAAGGACTGGAACAATTTACCTGCTGCGGTCTTCCCGTCCAATTATGGTGATCTTCAAGGCTAGAGTGACTCTTAATAAACTAGTGCACCTCACCATCAACGATTGCATCACTGCTTACCATCAGGTGGGATCGTAGTCAAGCACTGGTTTATATCATTAAAAAAAAATATACTTATATAAAAATCACTGTGACATAAGACTTTTACTTATTTTATTGCTGGCCTATTTAAGGCTTAAGAGTTCGTTTGTTTGAACTCGCTAATCTCAGAAAGTACTGGTTCGAATTGAAAATATTTTTAAGCGTTGAATAGCCCATTCGTCGAAGGAAGTTGTAAGTTACATAACATCACGCGAGGACCAATAGGAGCTGAGCAGTAACCCAAGACGCAGGTCCGGAGCGAGGAGGAGTGGCAGGCGGTCGCCTTCTTCTGCGAAGCAGCAAAGGAGGTGGCCGACCGCATCAGGCAACGGCACTCACAGCGCCCCAGCCGCCGCCGGGATTTCGATCCCGATTTCCGGCCACCGTAGGCGTGGGCTTGCGGACGGCGAGCAATAGGTAGCTCGCTGTCTAATCATCCAGCAACTGTCCGGACCGAGCCCAAGTTATCGACGGCGCGCACTGTTCTCGCGCGCCTCAAGGAGTTGTCAACAACTGAAGAGGCCCAGTAGGGTCGAAGCCTGGGGCGAAGGGTCTGTTTCCGAAAGGGACGCTCGGCCCCGGCATGAAAGGAAACGAAGGAACGGGGTGGGTTTTTTAGTCAGTAAGAGTCTGCCACTACCTCCCGCTCCGCCCAAGGGCGGAGGATGTCATTTGGATGATTTTTACACACCGAAAAAAAAAACCCAAGATGCGGGTGGAACCGCGAGGGATAGCTAGTATGAACATAAATAGGACATATCCTATGTCCATGGTGTGTGTAAGCTGAGGCTTATACGAGGATTGACCCTTACAAAGTAAATATGATATTGGAACAGTCACAATAAAGAAATGAAAAAAAAAACCGACCGAGAAGGAATTGAAACCACTACATAAATAGGCAGATTAAAGGGTTTCTAGTATTTCAACGGAATGAAACCCCATCTGTTTAGGTAGTTAACTAAACGTAAACCATCTTTATATGTCTTTTTATTTAAAATAAATCGTATAAAGGACATACAAAAATTATTTAAATTTAGTTAATTACCTAACATTGGATTAGGTGAATACCAAATTGTAAACATTTTTTGATAATATGTTTGGACAATTTTTTATATAAAAGACATGTTAAGATTGATTACATTTAGTTAACTACCTAAACCGATGGAGTATGTAATCATTTCTTTATTACCTAATTATATTTTTCTGGTTTCACACAGTTTATGCATTTAGCCAAAGTAAAAAAAAAAAAAGAAAACTTAGAAAGTACTTAGTTTTTGATACATAATACAATCTTACTTTACTTAAGGTCGTCGCACATGAGCCACCGGCCACAACCACAAAACGCCGCATACGGTTGACGCCGGTGGCCGCCACACGCTACAAATCGCCGCTGCTCTCTTATGGCCCAAACCGACAAATAAACGCTGATTCAAAGCGCTGTCACACACCACTCGCGTCGGAGTCCATTATGATAGTGTGCGTGTGAGTTGAAAAAATGTAGCAGCCACCGGCCACAAGTGGCTGTCGCGTGCTTCAGCTTCCTTTGTGGCCGGTTCTAGCTCCACGTGGCGTCGTTTGTGGCTGTGGAATGTGGCCTGTATGCGGCGACACTTACTTTCTATTCCATTACATTAAATTCTAATATTTTTGCATTGGCATAAAAGAATCGAGGCGGCAGCAGTGCAGTAGAATCTGTCTAAAAAATCAAACGATTTGGGTAATTAAGATATTGATTATTGTTTAAAGAACCTTACAAAAATGATCGACTAAAAGTATTTTTTTAAATGATAATAATTATACAAAATTCCCAAGTCGGTTGGATTTTTTAGACAGACGTGGTAGTCGTGGGTTCAATCCATTTTTTTCCGAGACCGCGCCTTCAATTGAAATAAAACACTACACCATTTCAACATCACAATATCACTCGGAAATCAATTAACAGATAAATAAATAAATCAGCCATAGAATATCACTAAAATATCCCGTCAAAAAACCTTCTTGTACTTCAATCATCACTCTAAATGAACGAATGAGTGAACGTTGACACTGAACGCCTCTTGTTCTAATTAATGAGTGTATCTGTCGCAGGTGTTCCTTCCGAAACATGTTCATTTGAGAGGCTCGCGTGTATCGGACATGTTGACGGCTGTTCGGGACTGTTCAGACAAATGTTTTAAGTTAGAGAACATTCGGCAGATGTAGCTACACATTTTTTTGGAGACTTTACTTTGTTTGGAAGTTGTTTTGTAAAGGTCTGTTTAAGTGTTGACTTTTCTTTTTGTCAAAATATCGGTTCGAGATGTTCTTAAAATTATCATCATCATCATCATCATTTCAGCCGATAGACGTCCAAAAACGTCTTAAAATTATGGCGTCTGAGAATTCCTCTGCATAGTTGTCGATTGAAAGTGTGCCTGGGGGATACATTATATGACAATGCTTGATTTTTTTTAAGCGGATAAATCATCTAATGACGTCTCCCGCTCTTGGGCGTAGACTGTGTTAAGCTTTTACTGACTAAAAACCTACTCCTGTTCCTTCGTTGCCTTTCATATTAGGGTCGAGTTTTTGAAACAAACCCTTGGCCCCAGTAGGCTTCGACCCTGCTGGGCCCCTACGGGACAATGCTTAATCTGTGACCGATTTTTAGGACATCCTCACTCTAGGGCAGAGTGGGAGGGTGTGACAGAGTTTTACTAAATAAAACGCTTCTTTGTCTTAATTCTCGGGCCCCGGGGTTCTCTTTCGTACAACTCATGACATGACATCTGTGACCCTGAGAAAAACTCAGAGTTTCTTCGAGTAAAGTCCAGTAGCTATTTTAATTATTCGCAACTTGATTCCTAGTAGATATTGTAATTTAAAATTGATGTAGTTTTGTATTTTCAAATTATTATTACAATCTATATCGCAGATGTCACTTTATCGAGAGTAAAACGCGTGCATACTCTGTGGCACAATATCTACTCTTCAAGTATCGTTGTTCCAGCTGGTCATACTTCTTAGTGCTAATACCTAAAGTCTGACTCCATATTTACCAAAATATCGATGGAGGAGCTTCAAGTATTGAAGATACTGAAAGCTAACACTACTTGCAAAACTCGAACTAAGTTCTTATAAATCTGTATTTAGTAAAGTTTGGAAACCAAAATAAGAGAAAGTAACACGAAATGTCTATTTTGTTAAAGATCGAGATTTTTATGTTTTTAGAAATGATTACTACAAGTTACTTACTCCTGTTTTGTGGATGCTTTCACAAACATTTAAAACTCACATACCCAAGACACCCAGAACCGGAACAACTATCTATCTAAAGGTCAAACAATTTATATTTGTCACGTACGGGAATCGAATTAGCGACACGCAGCGCAGCAGCAATTCGCTCAACCACTGCACCAACCGTACTGTCGTTGTTATATGGTATAGATATTAATCGAAGCCACATTGTAACATAATGGATTTCACCCCAACGAATGGCGGCCATGGTTCGTCCGAAAGGGAATTCCGGGGTCCTGGGAGGCAAAGAAGGAGTTAGAAGTGGGTATTAATCAGTAAAAGTCTGACGCGCCCACCCACCCTAGAGCGGGTGAAGTCATTGGATGAGATCTTACCAATAAAGAACCCCAATAAATGGCAATGGCGGTACAGAACCTCGCAAAATACTTCAATAAATTCTTTAATATTATTGACTGTAAATTTTATTACGTTTGACTAATGACAGTGATGAAATCTTATGATATAATAAGCAGATTCTAAAAACATTTGCACGACTGACAAGTCGAATATAGTGAGGCAAAAAAGTATTTTACCATGTTGTACAACGTGTTGTTTTTGATATTCCATAACTCAAGGTTTATATTCTTAAGGCTGAGTTGCACCATTTAACTATAACGATAACCAAACCTTAACCAGCCGTGAAACGGCCGCCTATTGGTCAATTCGATGATTTGACAACTGTTAACGGCTTTGTTATCGTTATAGTTAAATGGTGCAACTCACCCTTAGGGAAAAATAACACCAAAGGTCCTAGAATATGTGGTCCAAAAATGCATGGTTTCAAAGATATCATCAATCATAATTAATTTAGATTAAAAATTGTCACCCGTATGACAAATCTTTACTTTTGCGACGGCAGTGTAGTAAAGTTATAAAAAATATGACTGCCTAAATACACATTATTACATATTTACGCTGTCATTTCACGTAAGGGTGTCTTACATTAATAATCTTGAACTTATCAAATTATTATGTGTGGAAAATGAAAACAAGAAAAGATAATTGAAAAATAAGCAAGAATAATAAATAAATTTCTTTGCTATGGAATTAAAAAAAAAACATGTTGTATAATACTCGTATACCTAGCAAATAAATAAATTTCATTTCAAAAACTTCATAAAGTGGGCAAGGAATGTTTTGTGACAAAAATAAACAATTTCCGATTTATTTCCTCGCTTGACAACTGATACGTCGCCATACAGCCTGCAATGTCAGATGGACGCCATTTTAGTTTTGTACGCTTTTCATTAATATTAGATATCGTTTTGCAATTCTGGACATTTGTTTCCTTTAGCTGTGTTTTTTTGGTTTGGTCGCGACTACTCTCTCTCCTGATGTCAAACGATGCTCTGATGGACGATGGAGCACCCATGCCTAAATATAACCTATTCACTCTTCATTTACATGCAGTATTTTCTACATTATTATTATCGTTTTGAAACACTGGACATTGCTTTCTTTTTTTTTAAATTGATATTAGTGCTTGACTGCGATCCCACCTGATGGTAAGCGTTGATGTAATCTTTGATGGTGAAGCGCACTAGTTTATTAACAGCCTATTCACTCTAACCTAAAAGACACCTAAATTATAATCAGACGGAAATAACGCAGCAAACAAATACACTATGTTTTTTTGATTAAACATTCTACATAGTTATTATTTATATCAAGCAGTGGTAGTACCATGAATTGCTTTTATTATTTTAGGCTCACGCTTGACCACAATCTCAGCGATGATGTGGTTAACGATAGCATTCTTAAAAGTAAGCTCTTCATTTATTTGCAATATTTGCTTTTAAAAGACAGAGGGCGCCCTCTAGCTACGCGGTGGACAACCGTATCAAAAGATCTCGTACGAGCTCAGCTGGATGCACAGACAACCCAGGATAGACTATCCTGGCGCCCAAAGATGAGGAGAGCCGACCCCAAATAAAGGGATAAAGCAAGGAAGAAGAAGAAGATATGCTTTTCCTTTGATCTCTCATTCATTAAAACTACAGACTAAATGTGAGGTCCCAACATAGCAGAAGGAAGTGTAAGCTGTAAGAAATTTTTGCAGTAAATATTAACACGCTGCATGACTAATAAATTCCGAGAACTTTTCAAGACATTATCCCTTATATATGCGTTGATCCTGACATCGGAATGCCTTGCAGCCATTACGCCAGCGGAGCACCAATTAGTTCAGAATCTGCCACGTTCCGACATCACGTGCGCAATGGAGCGGCGCGGAAGAATCGGGCACACACGCTCCTTACGCAGCATAAAGCTAGAACTACATTAAACCGACGCACACATGTGACACCCCTGATTTGTACGTAGAACGACGTCGCGTGGCGTGGATCTAGTGTAGCTCTACAAGTCTAGTTTCCATATAAAACGTATGGAGACCAACGCGTGTATGGCACCCGTGTGAGTAGTAGTTCTACCTTCAGGGGCCTTACCATAACGTGTTAAAATAATAATATTAATGTTCCACAACTATCACACAAAGCTGTCTAGTCTTAAACTAAGCAGAGCTTGTGTTACGAGTACTAGACAACTGATAAACAAAATTATGTAAATATTTGTAAATACATACATACCTATTATAGATAAATTACACCCAAACACAGAATAAATGATCATTCTCATCACACAAACATTTGTTCTAGGTGGGAATCGAACACACGACCCGACCGATATAGCCGTCACTAACCACTAGACCAACAGGCCAGTCAGTAAAGCGTACGAGAGAGAGAAAGGGATGGGGTTATCCTTTTAAGACTTCACTTTAGATCATTAAAAATGAACTCGTGGTAGGATCGCTGGACAGCGTTCCTTTAAGATTGCACTCGCTAATTCTAACGCACACATTCTTTTACAAAAGGTTATCTTATTATGATATCTACTTATCCTCAACCGAAAATTAACTTCCGGAAAAAGCATAATGGCCGTTTTTCTTGTCTTCGAAATGGGCGATGAGCGAACGTCATCAGTCGCCGCCATTCCGTGCACGCGGAGACACCATAACTCTCGCGAGAAATGTACCCTCAGCCGACATGCAGAAAGTTTAAATTTCATTAAAAATGGAGAAAGAAAAACTTCCGTCTGCAGTTTAAATAATGAAAATACTTTCGCGATAGCTGTTACATATTCAAATGAGCACGAAACAAAATTCTGAGGCATAAATATTGTAGACGAGACTGTACTAACTAGTTTTCGTGATGGAACGTTCCTGGCAGGGCATAGACCTTGGCGCAGCCGTGGCGCACCATGCCGTGCCGTCCCGCAGTGCCTATCTGCAGGAAGGCCTGACAGCCTCGTGGAGTGCGAACTGCATTGTTGCAGCACACAATGCCCTCAGATAAATGCTCACATGATGAAGTTTTCAGGCAGTCCGCGTAGTTTCAGTGTAGTTTGCTCGCTGTCCGATTACGCCGCAAAGAATGGGACAAAGATTGCTGTTTGCACGGAAACTATTTATTACTGGCCACTTTGTCTGCTGGCTTTTGTGTGGTTAAATTCTATTTTTGAACCTTTGAACCGTTTTAGTGTAATAACGTTAAAGACAGGGTTGCCAACCGAACTCTAAAATAGAGTATTGTCTACACTTCTATACTATTATTATAAAGAGGTAAAGTTTGTTTTTTTGTTTGTAGGAAGTAATCTGTCCGAAAGTCCGATTACTAAAATTTTTTCACTGGTAGAAAGCTGCTTTATTCCTGATTGACATAAGTTATATTTTATGTACGCGGGCGAAGCTGGCAGGCAAACGCTAGTGCACTATATTTGTAGATGTACCATGGATGTCAAGACGTACTCTATATATTATTATTTATTATTATAATATTATAAAGTGGTGAAGTTTGTTTTTTTGTTTGTAGGAGGTAATTTGTCGAAGTACTGGTCCGATTGCTAAAATATTTTCACCGATAGAAAGCTGCTTTATTTTTGAGTGACATAGGCTATATTTTATGTACGTAGGTAAAAGCCAGTACTTTATATATTATGTAGACGTACTCTACGAGTATAATCTATAATACTAATAGAGGACGCTATTTTTTTTGTACACTATGTTTACTATATTATTGCCAGTTACGCATTCCTAGTACCGAAACCAAAAAGTCAACTTTACTGAGAGTATTTTGGGTCATGAATATGAATCGGCGGGAAGAGAGGAATAGGGCTTCATTGAAATTGATTGAAAATGAACTTCTAATCTGAGTTAGAATGTTTGGGAGTCGTACAATTCTTTTTACAATTCTTTCAAATATACTGAATTTCTTCTAATATAAGTTTTAAAGTCTGTCTAAAAAGTCAAACGACATGGGTAATTCTTAGGGCAAAATGAAGTCTGATGTAGTCAACACTAGTTCAATAATCAACGTTGATTAAGAGATCTTGATCATTGTTTACTAATAGAAGAACCTTATAAAAAGTATCGAATATAAGTATTTTTTTCAATAAATAAATATTATACATAATTCCCAATTCGTTTGACTTTTTAGACAGACTGTAATCCTAGTTTGGGACTCACCCCTTTTTATATTTAAGTGCGTGACAAAGCTAGACTACTACTCTCGGTTCAAAATAACCTTCCCAAAAGGTCAGACACATCTCAAATAAATCGCCAACTACCCGCCGTGTGTAACCCAAGCCATCGCAAATCGGTTGTCACTCAACGAATTCACTCAGCCGCCATCGTTAGCTAGAGTAGTCCTAAAAGAAAGACTAGAACAAGACGGGATGAATAAATCAAGGATGCGACGTAAATCCCGGCATCCCGGGATCTCGGCCGTCCCGGACGAAGCGGGATTCGAGTCTCATTTACAATTTAACTGCAGAATTAATCTGACAGCGAAGTGAATCGACCGCTGGGCTCCCGATAAAATTTATTGTTCTTGCATACAGCAGAGATACATAGATATGTGTCTAATCTACTTGTTGTGGACTGTCTTCGAGGATTCGTAAATTGGAGAGAGATTTATTGATTGTTGCTGAGCTTCTCTGACTTCTCTGTTAGTTGGGTAAGGGATGAAATATTTCTATGTGTAAATGTGTAGGGACTTAAAGAAGACAAAGAAAGAAAGAAAGAAATTTTTTTCTAAGTACATATGTATACGTCACACAATACTGGCTTAGAAATATTGGACAAGCTAATTGCTAGCAACTCATAAACATTACAAGAATTGTAATAAATTAACGACTTAATGAATGTAATATTTAGTTTTATTTTTAATGCCAGAACATTAATCATTAATAAAATATAAAAAATACGAAATAAAATCATCTTCTATTTAGTTTAGGCCAGCAATTTGAAAAACTGGCCTAAACACAAGATCACTTCTTTAGTAAAGCTGTTGTAGTTCTTAAGTTTTATTTTTTTGTTGAATTTTTTTGCAGTTTGTTCTGTCTAGTGGTAGGCCACACACGTTCCAGTAGACTTGCGCAAGTGTACTGGAACGTGTGTGGCTACCATTAGATAACCATTCAACCTGCTAGGGCTGTACGAATGTTGAAAAAAGTCACTGCAGCAATGGAACGCTAAGGGCAGCTGAAGAAACACAGAGTTTTTTTTTTAAATAATATTCCACAACTATCACACAACGCCGTCTAGTCTCAAGCTAAGCAGAGCTTGTGTTATGAGTACTAGACAACTGATAAACATACTTATATATTTCTAATTACATACATATTATAGATAAATTACACCCAGACACAGAACAAATGATCATGCTCATCACACAAACATTTGTCCTGGGTGGGAATCGAACCCACGACCTGCGGCATAGCAGTCAGGGCCACTAACCACTAGATTAACCGGCCAGTCGAATCGGGTTTAGTCAGTAAAAGTCTGATACTCCGTCTCGCTGCATCCAATTCAGGAGAAGTTATTAAATGACTCGCCCACCCTAAAAAAATGGTTAATATTGATTATAAAAATGTCGAAAACTATCAAGGTGACGGTATTTTTGCGGTAAGTGGTCGTAGTTCATTACCGATTTTCTAAAAAGAACTTTTAATAACTATAACTTACGCATAAACTTGCTCAAAGCCTACTAAATCTCAACTTATTTTTTTCATTTTCAGCATGGGTTACGCTATCCATATTTTTTCTATGTAATCCCCACCTTTTTAACACTTCGACCTGAGCGCTTAATGCTTTGATATAAGGTGCGGGATTTTTGTCCCGGGGAGTTTTGGTGGCCGGGATCTGTCCGGACTCCGGGTCGCGAGGACCAGGGAAGCATAAATCTTTGGAGCTTATTTGTTGGGGAAAGTAGTCGGCTTTGCGCCCGCCGTCGGTGGAGGGTTACTGTAATTGATTTGTTAACAGTGCTCACTTAACCCTTTGGGAGACGCCGCGGCTTCTGTTCGGCCTATAGGTTATTATAGTGTTATTTCTGTTTCGTATTTTATTACATCCGAGTTGGGATTGAGGGGTATCTATTTTTTATAGTCGTTGTAGGACTTTTCTGTGTGACATATAAATGCTATTTAAGTATACATTACAGACTTTGGGCACCACTAGTGACGCTCTAGGCGATTCGATCACGGAAGGCTTGCGAACGAGGAGCATCGGATAGCTCGCCGTTCATATGGACCGAATCTGGGTCGACAGCACTTTATGTGCTACAAGCATCACAAAGCACACAGTAAAGTTGTACGGGTCAGTTTAACCGTTCAAATACCGCAATTAGAGACACAATAGAAAGACTCTGAGGGTACCAGGCCAAGAGGAAGATCGCCTATGAGGTAGACCAACCAGATAAAGGCGGCAGTAAATGGCTCGTCATCACTACACGAATGCACGAGTAAGGCGGCCATCAGAGATGAGTGGCGACGTGTTGTGAAGCTTGCCACCAACACCTGAAGTGATGACCAATCTGTCAAGTGTGATACCGACAAGGAAGAAGAAGAAGGAAGAAGAAAGACTCTTACATCACCATATTCACTAGGAACATTCCTAGAGTCAGTCAGTCATTTAATAGTTTTCAAATGTCTTCTCCCGCTTTGAGTGGAGCAAGAGGCAATGTCAGACATTTACTGACTAAAACCCACGGTATCCTTCAGTTGCCTATTGCAATCGCCATCGTAATAACTCTTGCGAACAATGCACTTCATTCAACCCCAAGCGAAGGCCGGTGAAAAAGGTAAAGAGGTAAAGGTGAGGTAAAGGTAGAAAGATAAGACTCTTTGTCTTTCTGTTTTGTCTCTAATTACGATATTCGGAAAGCTTAAATAAAAACCGTCACACAAATTCACTTGAAAAAATTTCGCCAAATACCGAAAACAGTTCTCAACAGCACTAAAACTAAGAATAAATCGATAGCTGACAGTGTTAACAGTTGCCAGTAGGCAATACTGAAGGCTGTACAAATAGTCACGAGTACGTACCGTCACAGTGCGGAAATGAAAGCTAGCGCCCTTCGCAAGACAGAGCCGCCTGCCAAATAATAAATACACTCTGTAGGTCGTTCAACTCGACTTGCCATGTCTTTTTTCGTTTCGGCGTTTGAAAGAAAGTGTAATAAGTGCTAACATTTGTTTTACTCATTATTTTTCTAAGTTTAATTAAAATTTTACTGACATCTCCGAAGAAATTCTAATATTTCCATCTTTATTTTGTAATTCATTAAACCCCAAGCGAACGCCGGCTCTCATTGTCTTTCTATTGTGTCTGTAATTATAGTACATATTCGAAAGGTTAAATTAATACTGTTAAGACTCGCTAAATATTTTCTAGCGTTTGATGATCTATTAATATTTCGCACGTGTTATCGGTAAAATTATGGTGGTCCTCAAATGCCAAGTTGAAGACATTACTGACACCCTATGCCTTAGAAAGCCCATAAAGCCAATGTCCCTGTTGTCATTCGTAGATCTTTGACAGTCGTTACATTATAGTCAGACACCAGAAAGTATAAACATCAGTCTATCCACGGAGTATCGTGTTGCTGCCAGGGGATTCACCCGCGTGATATTAGAAAATTATCCCAAGTGAATTCACTCCTGGAATAAAAAGTATCCTATGTGCTAATCCAGGATATGGTCTATCAATGTACTGGCCGTTCGAAGGTGATGAAATAACAAACCAAACAGACAGATAATCACAAATTTTCGCCTTTATAATATTAAATTAAATTACTTGCTGGAATCTGTGTTTCCTGATGGCTACAACCTGAGAATCTTTAAGTCAAGAGTGAATAGGTTTCTTCTAGGTAAGTGCGTTCCATCGTCGACCGCATCGTCGCTTTCCAAGTGAGATAGCGGTCAAGCGCCACCAACCTATTAACAATAAGAAAAACAGAAAAAGATGTGATCCCACGGACCATCATCATCTTCCGTGATGGAACGAGTTTCAGTTCCTCAAACATTTGCAAACCAACCTGCTACCTGACTACGAAATACTTCTAAAACTACCTTTTCCCTACACCATTTCCTTCTTATAGTTCTTACCTCGTTCCCAAAAATGCCGATAAGTCGCTAGGTATATGTGTGACCTATTACAAGGTCAGTTGGCCCGAATTCCCTGACCAAGTCAATATCTTGGTGGCTCACACGCCACTGCGCCGATTAGGGCGGCCATTACATCGCTCATCGCGTGGAATATTATTTAATAGCAATTTTCGGGACACTTAGCCCCGAATAGACTGTAGATAAGGTGATACGAAGGGTGGGACGAAGATCTAGAGATTGTGGAAGGGACTAGTCAACTAAATTCGTTCAGCTATTAAGACCCTGAAGAAGTAACAAACAAACACGTACTCACAAACTTAATTACCATTATAGGAAAGATGAAAGGGAATCGTTTGTCTTGATATGGCCATGTAAATAAGAGGCATTAAATGCATGATACTAAAAGAGTTATAATAAGTAGACATGCGGATGGATGGAGACGCTGAGGAAGGCTAAAGAAAAGATGGATGGATTATGTGAGAAGTGATATGAAAGAAAAGGGAGTTAGTGATAGCGTGACGGGTGACAGGACAGAATGGAAGAAAAAAATGTGTTGCACTGACCCCAAATAAAACGGGACAAGGGCAGGAATATGATAATGATATAAACTAGTGCTCGACTGCGATCCCATTTGATAGTAAACAGTGATGTAATTCGTGATGATGAAGCGCACACCCACATCCATCTCAACATTCTCATTACCACTACATGCAATCTTTTTTCGTCCGTCTTTTCACAGCTTAACTTTCTAATCAATACAGTATGACAGACCAAACATTACAAAAATAACCGTTGAACCTGATAGCCAAAAATAAAGACCAGAATTTGAACATCCTTCTTGTTAATGCTTATAGCCTCTTAAACATCTGGCCGAAATTAAATAGACACAACACTCGTACCTGCCTAGGCGGCAATACGATTATCTGTGCATTTAATTGCGGCCAGCTGCGCCCGGATAGAACCCTGCTAACCTATGTGTAAAAATGTTTTTAAAGATCCAAGCCATTTCGTAGGAGTAGGGAAAAGCTGCGAAATTACTAAATATTTTTTGTAGACAAAATTGGTTGATAATGTTGTTTATGAACCTATAAATCAATTTAATAATGCGTTCAGGATGCTGATGGGGCTGCGGAGATTCTGTAGTGCTTCAGGGATGTTTGCTGAATATCACGTGCACTGCTTTTATCCTACAATGCGGAAAAGATGCGCATCCCTAGTGCGTAGAGTGCGTGGCAGCGCCAACAGCATCCTTAGCATGATCGCTAGTCGGCTGGACTGTGCTTATATCGGTCATTGTTCCGCCATTTGTCATGGAGTGGCGCAGTAGTGATCGTTGTTCTTTTTACATGTTTTGTTGTGGGTAGTTTTAAGTATTACTAACACTAGTTTATAAGAACATTGTTACTAAAAAAATTGGACACCATGGTCTGAAATAATAGTACATTGTTACACTAGGGGTGAAAGTAACTCATTTCGTCCCGAGAAGGAGTTGGCAGGCGAGCGCAGCGAGGTCGCTAATTCGAGGGGTTAAATGGGTTACTTTCACCCCGAGGTAAACACTGTGCTTTTCATTACGAATACGAGGAAACTAAAAATAAAATAAATAGTTTGTAAAACCTGAGTCGTCGTACCTATGATTTTAAGTAGGTATCTTTCTTCTGATTTAAGCGGTAAAAGGTATTCCACTACTGCCTTAGTCTCTTCTCTTATGAAATTACGCGTTAAATCACTATTTTAATCTGATAAACATAACGTGATAATACAAATCTCTGTTGTACGGAAATGTAAACGAAACTCGAAAAAACCAACGACTGATTGCCACTTTCCCGCCATTTTGTTTTTTTTTTCTGCGGCCGGCCAGCTATTCAGCCTCATTAATGAAATATTAGAAATTAATTGTAATCTTTTAAAAATAAAGTATTTTAAAGAAATAGTTGAACAAATAAATCACTTAAAATATAACATTATTTAATTAATACTTGTCTTTAAGTAATTTCAATTTTATATCGCGCTGTGATTGACTGGTTGTATGGAAAATTGGAACATGGTTCAATAGAAATGTGAAGATAGAACTAGTTTTTTTTTAATAATTTGACAGCTGTCAGTTGCTGTTTGTTGTGTCCCTAGGGATGAAAAGTATCACTTTCAGCCCGCTCCTCAGGCAACTTCAGACCTACTTTCAGAGTATGAGTAATGAAATAGTACATTGTTACACTAGGGGTGAAAGTAACTCATTTCGTCCCGAGAAGGAGTTGGCGGGCGAGCGAAGCGAGGTCGCTAATTCGAGGGGTTAAATGGGTTACTTTCACCCCGAGGTGAACACTGTGCTTTTCATTACGAATACGAGGAAACTAAAAATAAAATAAAAACTACTGAGGGACACCCGGATGGAACGAAGTTCCGTTCTGGCTTGCTTTCTATAAGAGAGAGAGAGAGATACAGACAGAGAAACATGCGCACGCCGCACGGCTTACAATAGCTTACTATAGCAAAAAGTATCGTTACAACTTTTCGTGAGAATTTTTTCCGTCTAGCCAATACAAGATAACTAAAAAATACTATCCTATTTTATGTACATTGTGACAGAACTATTTCAACATCTTCGAAACCATGAAAACGACACTCATGACGAAAAAGTTGATAATTTCTGACAGCCGCCATCTAATATTTACATTTTGACAGCACTATCGGCTTCAACAACCTCGAAAACTATGAAAAAGACACCCATATCGAAAAAGGTGATAGTTTAATGCAGCCGCCATCTTAGATTTACATTTTGACAGTACAATCGGTTTCAACACCCTCGAAAACCACGAAAACGACACCTATGACGAAAAAGTTGATAATTTTTTGCAGCCGCCATCTTGGATTTATATTTTGACATTACTATCGGTTTCAACACCCTCGAAAACCATGAAAACGACACCCATGCCGGAAAATTTGATAATTTCTTGCAGCCGCCATCTAGGATATATATTTTGACAGTACTATCGGTTTCAACACCCTTGAAAACCATGAAAACGACACCCATGACGGAAAAGTTAATAATTTCTTGCAGCCGCCATTTTGGATTTATATTTTGACAGTACTATCGGTTTCAACACCCTCGAAAACCATGAAAACGACACCCATGACGGAAAAGTTAATAATTTCTTGCAGCCGCCATCTTGGATTTATATTTTGACAGTACCATCGGTTTCAACACCCTCGAAAACCATGAAAACGACACCCATGACGGAAAAGTTAACAATTTCTTGCAGCCGCCATCTTGGATTTACATTTTGACAGTACTATCGGTTTCAACACCCTCGAAAACATTGAAAACGACACCCATGACGAAAAAGTTGATAATTTCTTGCAGCTGCCATCTTGGATTTACATTTTGACAGTACTATCGGTTTCCACGCCCTCGAAAACCATAAAAACGACACCCATGACGAAAAAGTTGATAATTTCTTGCAGCCGCCATCTCGGATTTACATTTTGACAATACTATCGGTTTCAACACCCTCAAAAACCATGAAAACAACACCCATGACGAAAAAGTTGATAATTTCTTGCAGCCGCCATCTTTGATTTACATTTTGACAGTACCATCGGTTTCAACACCCTCGAAAATCATGAAAACGACACCCATGACGAAAAATTTGATAATTTCTTGCAGCCGCCATCTTGGATTTACATTTTGACAGTACCATCGGTTTCACCACCCTCGAAAACCATGAAAACGACACCCATGACGAAAAAGTTGATAATTTCTTGCAGCCGTCATCTTGGATTTACATTTTGACAGTACTGTCGGTTTCAACACCCTCGAAAACCATGAAAACGACACCCATGACGAAAAATTTTATAATTTCTTGCAGCCGCCATCTTGGATTTATATTTTGACAGTACCATCGGTTTCAACACCCTCGAAAACCATGAAAACGACACCCATGACGGAAAATTTGATAATTTCTTGCAGCCGCCATTTTGGATTTATATTTTGACAGTACCATCGGTTTCAGCACCCTCGAAAACCATGAAAACGACACCCATGACGAAAAAGTTGATAATTTCTTGCAGCCGCCATCTTGGATTTACATTTTGACAGTACTATCGGTTTCCACGCCCTCGAAAACCATAAAAACGACACCCATGACGAAAAAGTTGATAATTTCTTGCAGCCGCCATCTTGGATTTACATTTTGACAATACTATCGGTTTCAACACCCTCGAAAACCATGAAAACGACACCCATGACGAAAAAGTTGATAATTTCTTGCAGCCGCCATCTTTGATTTACATTTTGACAGTACCATCGGTTTCAACACCCTCGAAAATCATGAAAACGACACCCATGACGAAAAATTTGATAATTTCTTGCAGCCGCCATCTTGGATTCATATTTTGACAGTACCATCGGTTCAACTCCCTCGAAAACCATGAAAACGACACCCATAACGAAAAAGTTGATAATTTCTTGCAGCCGCCATCTTGGATTTACATTTTGACAGTACCATCGGTTTCAGCACCCTCGAAAACCATGAAAACGACACCCATGACGAAAAAGTTGATAATTTCTTGCAGCCGCCATCTTGGATTTACATTTTGACAGTACTATCGGTTTCAACACCCTCGAAAATCATGAAAACGACACCCATGACGAAAAATTGGATAATTTCTTGCAGCCGCCATCTTGGATTTATATTTTGACAGTACCATCGGTTTCAACTCCCTCGAAAACCATGAAAACGACACCCATGACGAAAAAGTTGATAATTTCTTGCAGCCGCCATCTTGGATTTATATTTTGACAGTAAAAGTGTCGGTACAATTTTTCGTGAGAATTTTTTCCGTCTAGCCCCCTTTCACAACGCGCGATAAGGAACTTCGTTCCAAAAAGTTTGTAAAACCTGAGTCGTCGTACCTATGAATTTAAGTAGATATCTTTCTTCTGATTTAGGCGGTAAAAGGTATTCCACTACTGCTTTAGCCTCTTCTCTTATGAAATTAGGCGTTAAATCACTATTTTAATCTGATAAACATAACGTGTTAATACAAATCTCTGTTGTACGGAAATGTAAACGAAACTCGAAAAAACCAACGACTGATTGCCACTTTCCCGCCATTTTGTTTTTTTTTCTGCGGCCGGTCAGCTACCTATTCAGCCTCATTAATGAAAAATTAGAAATTAATTGTAATCTTTTAAAAATAAAGTATTTTAAAGAAATAGTTAACAAATAAATCACTTAAAAATATAATATTATTTATTTAATACTTATCTTTAAGTTATTTCAATTTTATATCGCGCTGTGATTGACTGGCTGTATGGAAAATTGGAACGTGGTTCAATAGAAACGTGAAGATAAAACTAGTTTTTTTTTTAATAATTTGACAGCTGTCAGTTGTAAAGTAAAACTCCCTAGGGATGAAAAGTATCACTTTCAGCCCGCTCCTCAGGCAACTTCAGACCCACTTTCAGAGTATGAGTAATGAAATAGTACATTGTTACACTAGGGGTGAAAGTAACTCATTTCGTCCCGAGAAGGAGTTGGCGGGCGAGCGCAGCGAGGTCGCTAATTCGAGGGGTTAAATGGGTTACTTTCACCCCGAGGTAAACACTGTGCTTTTCATTACGAATACGAGGAAACTAAAAATAAAAAAAAAAGTTTGTAAAACCTTAGTCGTCGTACCTATGATTTTAAGTAGGTATCTTTCTTCTGATTTAGGCGGTAAAAGGTATTCCACTACTGCTTTAGCCTCTTCTCTTATGAAATTAGGCGTTAAATCACTATTTTAATCTGATAAACATAACGTGTTAATACAAATCTCGTTGTACGGAAATGTAAACAAAACTCGAAAAAACCAACGACTGATTGCCACTTTCCCGCCATTTTGTTTTTTTTTTTCTGCGGCCGGCCAGCTATTCAGCCTCATTAATGAGAAATTAGAAATTAATTGTAATCTTTTAAAAATAAAGTATTTTAAAGAAATAGTTGAACAAATAAATCACTTAAAATATAAAATTATTTAATTAATACTTGTCTTTAAGTTATTTCAATTTTATATCGCGCTGTGATTGATTGGCTGTATGGAAAATTGGAACATGGTTCAATAGAAATGTGAAGATTGAACTAGTTTTTTTTTTTTAATAATTTGACAGCTATCAGTTGTAAAGTAAAACTCCCTAGGGATGAAAAGTATCACTTTCAGCCCGCTCCTCAGGCAACTTCAGACCTACTTTCAGAGTATGAGTAATGAAAAGTATTTATTATTATTATTATAATAAACAAAATATTTTTTTTAAACGTGGAGTAGGCTTCTGAACGTCACTGTTTTATGGCACTTTTCGGGCGCTTGGGCCTTAATTTCTTGAAGCCACTTCCATGCTCCCGACCTCCGTGTACCAACGCACATCAACCCTGAATGACCGGACGGTCTGCGTGATGGAATGAGACATACATATGTATCCCGCGGCCCCGCCTGGGACCCCGTTACTTACATTACTCGGGCTCACTTCGTCTGCCGGGGATTGGAAATAGAATGGCTTGGTGCGTAGTATTGATACACGTGGATATTTGTACATGACATGTAATCTTTATTTGTTAGTCACTATGATGCATGAAGAAATTAGTTTTCAATATGGATTAATAAATAAGTACATTTTGATTTTGAAGTGAAATAAAGTTCATCCTTGCAATCAAGGCGCAATTCGCCCGAGCCGTAGGTGAGGGTGCTATGGAGCCGCGTGCTGCAGTGATAGTAGGTAGAGTACATACATTTTGATGCAAGTGTAGAAAGTTTGTCATCGTAACGGAGGCGCAGTTATGGAGCCGAGTGCTGTAGTGACAAACTTCCACGTGTATCAAACGACGTTTTTCAATGTATTTACGAAGAAATGAATAAAAGAGGGTTGACGCGCGACTTGTAGGTGTCGCTTAGCGCCCAGCCTGATACGATAAAATACAATCAAATGAACTCGTGTACTTTTCTGCATAAGTGCGGAAAATAATAAATTGTGTGGTTGCGTGCTTAAAAGTAGGTTTTAGAGTATAGCGAGAACTTCACTATATCGACGCACACGTGGACCACACCTGATTTGTACGTAGAACGACGTCGCGTGGCGTGGATCTAGTGTAGCTCTACAAGTCTAGTTGCCATGTAAATTGTATGGAGACCGACGCGCTCAGATCGGCGTGTGTGGCACACGTATGCGCAGTGTAGGTAGTAGCTTTAGTGTATTGAAAAATATGTCATTCAGTGATAGGTAACGAACAACTACACTAGTACCTATTTAAAAAATCGGTCCAATAGTTTTTGAGTTTACTCATTACAAACATAAATCCAATAATACAAATCTTTTCTCTTTATGATATTAATATAAAGAGAAAAGATTTGTATTTTGATCCAGATATATTTTTAATCCAGATTTTGGGGGTTGCTAGCCTGCAAAGGGTACAAAACGACATATTAAGGAAAATTACAAATGCTCCATGTTTTACGAGGAACGACGAAATCCATGAATACTTAAGTACCCCAACAGTAGCCTCAGAAATAGAGCACAATAAAAGGCAACATACAGAACGTCTTGCCCGCCACCCCAATCCACTTGCCTCTGGTTTGCTTAATACTGCCAATGTGGTTACAAGACTCAAAAGAAACCACGTACTTTAAGCAGAGTGAAGGGCGCTGGCCCCCATTTCTGCCAATAACAACATCTCACGCAACTCATTTGCTTAAAGTCTGGCGACTGATTGCAAATAAACAGAAGAGAAAAAAAAAATATTAATTTAGATTCTATTTATATCTTTTGTAAAACTTTCAGGATTTATTGATCGTATAGAAAAAAAGTATACGTGCGCAAACTTAGAGGCGACACTTGTTTCTTCTCTGTTTGAGACAAGTAGTATATCATTCTTCATATACAGTATATATATATTTAGCTACCTATGAGATATTGAAACCCGAAGGTACGTACCTACCCGGCTTTACTCGCCCGGCTCGCGCACTGATAACAGTTATCAAACGTACACAGGATCTGAGCCCGGACAAATGCTGCGTCCTTGTTTATTTCTCGACAAAGTATAGTCAGCAATTAAACTTGTTTTTTTTTTCACCCCACACAAGTATTAATGACTCCTGTATCGTGGGTGCGTTTACAATCTATACATATAAATAAAATTGGAGTGTCTGTTTGTAATATTGAAATAACCGCTTTTTACTACATGCATATGAATAAATATACGTTAAATACACCAAAATAACATTTTTTACAATTTTTGCCTGTCTATCTGTCTGTCAGTTTGTCCGGGCTAATCTCTGAGATGGCTGGATCGATTTTAACGGGACTTTTTTTGCAAGTAGCTGATGTAATAAGGAGTAACATAGGCTACTTTTATTATAGAAAAAATAAATTAAAAATCCTGTAGTCCACGCGAACAAAGTCGCGGGCATAGCTAGTCATTAACTCTCATACACAAGGCACCCAGACCCGGAACATTATCTATAGGCCATACAAATATCAGCAGAGCAGTAGCAAACCGCTCAACCATGACCGTGTGATTGTGACGATTTTTAAAACTACCGAGGTGCCTTTAAGTCAAAGTGGAGTGAATAATCTGAGGGTCCTAAGATTTAGGGTGAGTACGGTCAGTCCTTCTTGGTGAGCGACTGAGTGTGCTCCATCGTTAACTACATCATCGCTTAGGTAAGTGGTCACACGAGCCTGACATTATTGGTAAAAAATATTGAACATCCCATTCGTTAAAAGCCTGGCTTTGCCCGAGTCGTATTAGAAAATTATCCCAAGGAATCATACTCCTGGAATAAAACGTATCTTAAGTGATATTTCAGATCATGGTCTACCCTTGTGCTAAATTTTATCCAAATCCTTTCAGCAGTTTCATTGCGATGGAATAATAAACATACACTCACAAACTACCTTTATATTATTAGTAGGTATGATATCATAACGGGAAACGGAAGTTGTAGCTCTGAAATTATGTTTAGTTTGAATTATATATAAGAAAAACCTGTTGCTGAAATGGAGTTTTTTTTGTTTTTCCTCGTGATTTCGATTACATGTAAATGTCGCAGTGTTAACAAACTCGCTACTGACCGTACAAACGAGTATTACATTACGTTATGAGGGTCATTATCATTTTGCCGCATCAGCATGGAAAAATGCTGGTCAGGCCGTGTTGATGCTATGAAATTAGATAATGTACGAGGTAACACTCATTTTTTAACTGTTTTCAAGTAAACTGAGGGATTAATAGGCCTTTACCTATGAAATTGCATCTTATATGTTCGGTTTAACTTTGAATTATAGAATCTACACTACACTAATATAATAAAGAGGTAAAGTTTGTTTTTTTGTTTGTAGGAGGTCATCTCTGGAAATACTGTTCCGATAACTACAATTTTTTCACCGATAGAAAGCTGCTTTATTCCTGAATGACATAGGCTATATTTTATGTTCGCGGGCGAAGCTGAGGGCAAAAGCTAGCTATAATATAAATTAGCTTCTGCCAGAGGCTGACCGTGAAAGTGGGTTTTTCCAAACCAATTTTGTACCCCCTTTTACCCCCTTAGGGGTGGAGTTTCGAAAAATCCGTTCTTAGCGGATGTCTACACCCTATAAGGAACCGACCTGCCAAATTTTAAGTTTGTAGGTGTTATAGTTTCTGAGGTTTCGAGATTAATCAGTAAGTTGTATATCGCTTTTATATATATATGGCGAATAATAATAAATATCATTAACGTATCGTTTGTTTAATAGAACATACACTTGCCTCCCAGAAAAGAAAAGTTAAAAAAGTTATTCGTGAAGTAAAATTTCCTAAGCGAAAGCGATTGAAACAAAAATACACATCCCATTCAGCAGCAGTTCCAGTCTGTATACGTCTTTAATATTGCATACTATTTGAGCGCATAATTTCCACAAAAGAATTCACATTGCCAACTAATACGAGTTTTAGATTTCATACAAAAGTAGTTATAAATACAGCGATATTACAGAAAATGTAAAACAAAGAAATCAATGAATTCTACTAATTTCGAATAAGAATAATATATTTTTATTATATGGCAATGGAAAAGGCTACGCTCTCGCGGAGTTACCTTGCGTGATCCCATCAAGAATTAAGATATCCGCAAGATACCACAAGTTACTGACATAGCCCAAAAAATCGACAAAGTTATGTGGCAGTGGGCAGGGTACATTGTTTGTAGAACAGATGGTCGGTATGGCCGAAAGGTTCGGAAGTGGCGTCCGAGTACCGGAAGACGCAGCGGAAGGCCTCCTACTAGGTGGATCAATGACCTGGTGAGAGTGACGGGAATGTAATGGATGTGAGACGCACAGGACTGTTCGTTGTGGCGACATTTGGGGGAGGCCTATGTCTAGCAGTGGACGTCTTTTCGCTGAAATGATGATGATGATCTTTATTATAAAATTTATTTGAACTTATAAATCCAAGGAAATTCAAAGATACTACAGTTGAAACCAACATTCAATGGAAAAGACCTATTTTATTATTTTATTTATTAGATTTACGAAAAAACTTACGTTCGCAGCTCTTAAAATTAATTTACACGACATTTTACACACACTAACGAAGTGCGAGGTAGTTTTAAAATTATAAAAGCATCGTCACTCGCGAATTTGTTTTTGAAAATTTTTAACAATTTTTATTGTTATTATGTGGGTCAATCTACAAGTCTATGAGCCAATATCTTGTAGGAAATTTTTAAAAAGAAGCCGTTGGCCTACTCCGTCTTTTATTGCTTGTTTCATGTGAGAACAAGCAGTCACGGGACCACAGAGCTCGGAGTGTCGCAGACGTCTTGATTTTTTTTTTTTTCGAGATTGTATCTTGTGGCAATGCGATAACAGCAGTAGAAATTTAGTCATCGCAAGCATTTAGCTTAAATAAGGTTATTTTTGCAAGTTCTGAACAATTAATTTTATCTCCTGTCACTCATCATCATCATGTCAGTCGAAAGACACTCACTGTTGGACATATGCTTCCTCCAAGTGTCGCCATAACGACCAGACCTGTGCGTCTCGCATCGGATGCCCGCGGCCCTCCCTAGGTGATGGGTCCACCTAGTCGGAGGACTTCCAATAGCTGTATCTTCCGTTATGTGGTCCCCGGAACCTTTCGGCCCCATCAACCACATAAGTTTGGTGATTCTTCGGGCTATGTCGGTAACCATGATTTTTCTGCGGACATTTTTATTCATGAGCAAAGAAACTCCGAGTAAAACCCTTTCCTTTACCCTTTGGGTGACTTCAAGCCAAGGTGAGGCTCATGCTCGTTGTAATAGACCACGTTTCAGAGCCAATTATTTATTGATTTATTAAAACTTTATACACTAGACACTGTACAAAGGCGGACTTAATGCCTCAGGCATTTTCTACCAGTCGACCTTAGGGTGGTGCAGAAACATAACATGGTAGGTGCAACTTCAAAGCAAATAAACAAAAAGAAAATAAAAAATCAAAATAAATACATAATAATACAAATAAATACATAAAAATAAACAAAATTATTATGTGAAACAAATTTACTCGTAACAAATTACTGCTGTGATGATTCTGTCAACTTCATCACTAGCGACACGCACTAGTCATTCAAGAAGGCGGAAAATAATTGAGGAATAAAAATAAAATAAAACTTTTTGATGTAAATGAACAAACGAGGCAGAAATAACAACTGAGTCGAAGGGGATGGCATTATAGAGGTGAAAGACTGCAATGACAAATAGACACGTGTATCAAAAGACTACTCGAAGAAATAAACGTAAAATTTTGTAACTAATTGAGAGAAATTGGTCGAGTATTTTTGGAAATGTTCCCTGAGACTGCAACCAGCCTAACATTATAAAAATAATAAATTTTACACACATGCAAATCATTTTCATTGCGAGATTAAAAATGCCAGGATCGGCGACACTTTAAAAGTGTGTTTGAAAAAGTTATATCTTAAGTCTTAATCTAAAACATGGTCTACTCGTACGTACTCAGGAGTAATAAAATAAAATAGAATGCTGCCGGTAGTTCCGTGGTCTATGCGCGTTGACAACTGCCGTCCGCTCATAAATCGCCGCAAGCGATGCGTGTGCGCTGATTCACCGCCGCCGATATCATAATATAGGGCGCTGACGTCACGCACGTTACATTTTATACTGATTTTCTTTTATCGTTCCCCGGTGTTAGGAAATCTGTGTTTTAGATGTTTGTATAGTGTCTATTGAAATTCTAACATTTGTAAATATTTTTTCATTAATATGTTAATTAAAGGGAAAAATGTAAATAAATAAATGATGATTATTGCTCTGTATGAAATGTAGGTAAGTAGTTAGATGTGTATCTAAACCCCGAGAGGTTCCGTAGCCAATAGTAATGGCCGTTACTTTGCGCAAATGAATGTAGGGTCTGTTTTGTGAAGCGGGCATTAATGGAGAGAAGTGCCTCCTTGGCCTGCCTGCACTCACCATGTTCTATCCATAGTTTGTGGTGTAGACCTTTGGTGCGTTTTCTTACCAAATTGCGTTGGTATATTCGAAGGGGAGCGGCACAATGGGTTCCTATTGCTGCCATACTCGAACCACTTCTGGCGAGTTCGTCCGCTGCATCGTTGCCTTGGGATTCGCTGTGTTCTTTTATCCATTTAATGGTCACTTGGTTGTGTTTACCTACCTGGTTAAGCCGTTGGTTGCACTCGTATTGAGCCCAGAGTTCACTGTGTGGCTGTTCAGCGCTTGCAGGATAAACTGACCTATTAAAGGGACAAACTGAACTCTTATGTATGGGTAATGGGTAGGTATAGCGTATAACTCCATTCCTTTTTCTCGTTCGCTCGCTTGACATTTTTACATGTTACGGTAAGGCCCATGGTCTGATGACTGAACGAGCGCCGAGCTTCATAGAATTAAATTGTCCAATCCTCAATCGTCGTCCACATCATCGCTTACCATCAGGTGACATAGAGGTTGTGACCTATCAATAATAATAACAGCTTCGACCATCTGTCGAAGATTTCGTTGCGCAGTTGGATCAAGGGCCTGATACAGAAGGCAGTACTCCTCGGCTATACGGCCCGCATTGTGAGGAGGTTCCTGTGTCTGGAGCTCTAATCGCCGGTAGTATGAACTCTATTCCCGACACCGGTGAACTACTATTTTTTATATTTTCAAATGTATTTAAAAAAAAAATACATAAAGCGTTTTAGGAACACATTTATTATGCGTGCAGCCAAGGAGTGGAATTCCTTGCCGGAGTCTGTGTTTCCTGATAGCTACAACATAGGGGTCTTTAAGTCAAGAGTGAATAGGTTGCTTCTAGGCAAGCGTGCTCCATCGTCGACCACATCATCGCTTACCATCAGGTGAGATGGTGGTCAAACGCAAGCCTATAAAAAAAAAGTTATTTTAAGAAATATTTAAAAATGTAATTTATAATGTTGAAAAAGTGAAATAAACAAGATAATTATAAAAACACCTTTATGCATTGTCGGTCTACCTCTCAACCCATACGAGACTCCATGGGTTATCCAAAAAGGAACCTCGGAGTTCTGGAACAATGCAAAGAAAGATCTTAGGAGTGGGTTTTGGTCAGTAAAAGTCTGACACACCCTCGCGCTCCACCCTAGAGCGCCAGAAGTCATTGAATGATTCTCCGCCTAAAAACAAAAGGCATACGAAACTAAACTAGTAGCTTCAAAGATAAATAATCTACAAATTCAATATCTTAGCTTCAAAGAACTTTAAAGTAAAGCCACCTATTGTTTGTACGACTTAAAATTCCTCGCGAGTAGTGCTTGCGCTCAGTATCTTCATTAGTTGGAGCGCCTCCAGCAACAGATTGGTAAATATGGACACAGACTCAGCTCGGTGCTCCAAACTGAGGAACAGTTTGACCATTTGGACAACGATGCTTTGTTTTTTCTTTTTGTTTTCTCACGGTTTTTGTATTTAATAAGTGTCAAGTTTACAAAGTAAGTAGATATTTAGTTTTTGATGGAGAATACAGACACTACACGTTTTTGCGAATGTTAAATATTCTATAATTGTTACAGTACCTATTTGACAGTAAATGTAGTCAGCCTTCTCGGCAAGCTCGCTAAGGTAGTCAATATTACAATAAAGTTCTCAACACCATTAAATACTGAGTTCGCGCCTATTATAATGATTCCACTTTTGGACAATAAGTGGAACCAATTAACAGTTTTAATTTATTAAAACAGGATATTGTTGTGATGTACAGGATATTGGGAGTTAATTTATTAAAAAAAAAAACAAAAGAAAAAGAAATAAAAATCCATACTGAACTTCACATTTTGATCAATGGCGGTAATAGAGTGTCGCTTTGTCTTTTCATCAAGTTTGAAATTGTTTATTATATAGTTAATAAAGTTCTTAATGAAAATCATTTTTTAATTTTACAAACTTTTATGAAAAGTTATATAAAAAGTTCAAAAATATTGCACTTATTACCGAGTTCCTATGGCCATCTTCCAGCTTCACGAGTACTTTGATGCTACATGCAGGGTATCAGACCCTGGTTATGTAGCATCAAAGTACTTATCAAGACCTATCATACGAGCCCAAACTCGATGAGGTTGTGTCGTTTAATTACCGAGTTCCTACGGCTTATCTTTAAGTCCCATCATCAGAACAGCTGCATGTCATAATAATTTGGCATTGTCATCTGATTTACACATGCATGCAGAATTTCAGCTCCATCCGTAGCAATACGCAATACTTGATTACAGACAAACAGGTGAAACTAAATAAAAGCTTGTAATAAAATCGATACCAGAAAGTTCCGATAACACATGTTTTGACTCCTTACAGCCTAAGATTATTTTTTTTAATAGCATATATTGTCCCACTGCTGGGCATTGACCTCACCCAACTTCACACAGCCTAAGATAGTTGCGAAATATAAATAAGTTCAATTATCCATCCCCAACATATACCCGCCTTAATTATAGTTGAGCCGGGCAGTTTTATTACACTGTGTGTCCAAAACGAACGAACAAAGAGATGGCATTTTTGCCCAGATCGTGGCGATAAAAGTGTAGTAGCTGATTACCACATTTGGCACCGACTCCAGTCTGTACACCCAGTGTAATATTAACAGCATGCACTTACGAGGAGATAGGGATAAGTGGATAGGGCTTTTTTTATGTGATGCTGTCGTTATGCCTCTACTCGATATAAAGGAAATCTTCTTGGCTAAACGAGTACAAGAACGGCGCTGTGTAGTCTTTTGCATATGCTCAGTCGACAGCAATTTTGAGGAACTTTTTTCACGCCATATATTATGGTCTAATTATCAGACAGGTAGTGATATGTATGTGCTTCTCGATCACTCATATATGTAGCACTGTAGGTACAGTGTGGAAGTGTTATTACTAATCCTCAGTATTAAACTAGCGTTCATTGAAAGCACTGGAGTTCTTATTTCTGCACCTTCTGCACGAAAACCTATCAGGTAGACATCATTGTTTCATGGTATTAAGTTTGAAGTATTTGTTTTAAGTTAATATGTAAGGATATTTAAGTTTCCTTATACAAGGTTTTCTTTTACAAGGTTTTTTTATGCACCCGCCATATTGTCTCTGCACTACCTTAGGCGTTTAACACATGGCCCCGCGCACCGCCGCGGTTGGCGGTGAAGCTCATGTTACATTGGTCACTTAGAAATCTGTTGATACCTTACACACGTACACCGGAATTTCAATACGATGAGATAAAATAAAATAAATATTTTCAAGGTTATGTCAAGTTGCTCTTGAAGGCAGACTGGAGTCTATTACCAGTTATCAAGCCTCGTAAAATTGTAAATGGACTCTTAAGTTCTAGTTTCACGATCCCTAATAACAGTAATGAAGACGGCTGCGATAGTTTTCAACTAAAATACTTAAGAACACGAACTAGTGCACGTTATACCGAAGTTCACGCGAAGACCGTTTGACCGAAGTCTGTAGGTCAAAAGTCTGACTGTCCGATAAAAATCTGTTCGAAAATTCGGTTGGTTTTATGTAAGGTGTCGGAACTATATACAGATAGTAGGAAATTGTAGCTAGGGAACATACTAACGGGATAAAAAGTAGGTATTCTATGAGCTATTCTGGATATTTTTTACAACTAACACCCAACGCCGTATAGTCCCAAGCTAAGCAAAGCTTCATCATCATCATCATCTCAGCCGATACACGTCCACTGTTGGACATAGGCCTCCCCCAAGCGTCGCCACTTCGAACGTTCCTGTGCGTCCCGCATCCATCGGTTTCCCGCTACCTTCACCAGGTCGTCGGTCCACCTTGTAGGAGGCCTTCCAACACTGCGTCTTTCGGTACGCGGTCGCCACTCCAAAACCTTTCGGCCCCAACGGCCATCTGTTCTGCGAGCAATGTGCCCTGCCCATTGCCACTTAAGTTTAAGCAAAGCTTGTGTTATGAGAACTAGATAACTGATAAACATACTTATATATTTCTAAATACATACATGCATATATATAGATAAATTACACCCAAACATAGAACAAATGATCATGCTTATCACACAAACATTTGTTCTGGGTGGGAATCGAACCCAAGACCTCCAGCATAGCAGTCAGGGCCACTAACCACTAGACCAACAGGCCAGTCAAATCAGTCAGATATGATCTAACCGTATGCCAAATTTTATCCAAATCTGTCCAGGGTTTACGAGCGTGAAAAAGTAACAAAAATACTTTTTAACCGACTTCTAAAAAAGGAGGAGGTTCTCAATTCGGATGTTTGTATTTTTTTTTTTGTTATGTATGTTCGGGCATAACTTCGTCGCTTACCAACCGATTTGAAAAATTCTTTTTTTGTTGGAAAGGGTATACTTCCCAAATGGTCCCATAGTCACCAAGTCGGGATCTGATGATGGAATCTTGGCTAAATCGAGGGAACTCCTCAAATATTATAGGCAACTATATAGTCATTTTGATATTTTCATCAAGGAATTAAGCATTTACAGTCAAAAAGTGACATTTGATGAGGTGGAACTGGTTAAGAAGACCAGAAATTGCCAACGGAACTTCGTACTCAAACAAATATCACAATGAACATAGTTAAGCGACTAAGACAGTACAAATAAATGAATAGTTCTGAATAGTTATGTTGAAAATGGTATCATCGAAGTAACCTGATGATAGTGATGGAGCTGGAAGATAGGCACCGGAACTCCGTAATTAATCAATGTATCCTACCCGTGTTTGGGCTTATTAGAAATGTCATGAGATGCACTTTGGCTATAAGGTACTATCGAAGTGATCTGATGATGGAGCCGGAAGGTGGAAGGTAGACACGGGAACTTCATATGAAAATGATGTATTCTAGCAGGGTTTGAGTTAATTGGAATTGACATGAGAAAAAAGTACTCTGGCTGTAAGTGTGTTGCAACCACAGAAATCTTAATAATAAGGCAATTATTATTGTAGAATAAAAATAGAAAAACAAGTGTCAATAATAAGTACTTAAATGTCAATAAGAAATAAGGTAAATAAAAGTCAAAATAAATTTTAAAATGGAAAAGATGTAAATAAATTTCTTGAGGTCAAAATTTTGCCATTACAGAATTCATTCACTGCGTAACTCCAAGGTCTTGACCACTATTACTACTGTGCCATTGGCCAGTCCTGATGACTTTAATGGTTTAGAAATAAAAAAACTTTTTATAAAAAAAATATAACCGACTTCACTAAAAAAAACACTAAAACGATCAAAATAATTTTAATTTCGGAAGTCGGTGTTAAATAAGGAACAAACAATAACGAAAAACACCGACTTCCGAAATTAAAATTATTTTGATCGTTTTAGTGTTTTTTTTTTAGTGAAGTCGGTTATATTTTTTTTTCAAACATACACTCACAAAATTTCACCTTTATTATATGATTTTGTTATTTGTTTATTGTGCAAACCTACCACAGTGTTGTTTTTTTTAACCCGAAGGTTGACTGGGAGAGAATGCCTTGTTACATTAAGGGGCCGGCGACGGATGAATTTCCAAACAAACGTAATACCATGCTCATTTGCAGTTGTAGCATATTTCCAACATATTATGATGATATTCGGTTATAGACAATATTTATCTAGGTTCCTACGTCTTTCTTTTTAAAAAAAAAAAACAAAAAGAAATTTAAGCAAATTGTATTTCGCACTTTTTTATAGCGTAAATGGCAAATACTTGCCATTTGGCTTTTCTTGTATTAAAAATAACAATATTTCTAATATTCTCGACGTAGGAACCTAGATAAATATTGTCTATAACCGAATATCATCATAATATGTTGGATATATGCTCCAACTGCAAATGAGCGTGGTATTACGTTTGTATGGAAATTCATCCGCCGCCGGCCCCTTAAGTCCGCCTATGTACCACAACTGTAAATTAACTTTAAATAAATAAATATTAGTGTGACCTCTGTCTGTTATGTTTTCACGGATAGGCTACTCTACTGATCTTGATATAATTTGGTGTAGAGTACAAATACCGTCACGAATCTTGAGCGCTCGACGAAAGAGTCAGGATCAATTTGCGCATCGTACACATCGTCGAGCCAATCATTGTAACTGCAAAGATGTACTCCCAGCTCCCGCGTCTCACTTCATACCACTAAAGAGACCCAATACATCACTTCTCATTCAAGTCTGCGCGATTTCAAGTTCAAGTCAGCGCTCAAGATCCGTGCCGGTATTTGTAAGCTTAAAACCTAATGAAGGACATAGTCTTTATCTGGCTTTTTCTACCTTCAAAAGACCGTTTCGTGGGTGTTAAAGTTTTTACGAAAACAAACTCAAGAGCGAAGTCTCGAAAAAATGCTAGTTACAACTATATATTAAATAATCTCAAGGCTGTTTATTATTAACAATCCCGAGCCAGGTGCTAGGGCAGGTGTCCTTGAAGGCAGGGCTGGAGTGCGCCAGGTGGATGTCCAGCAGCTCGGCGATGGGCAGCATCCTGGAGGCCAGCGCCTTCAGCATGTCGATCACCTGAGGCCCCACCTGCTGCGGCTTCGTGGACAGGACCTCCAGGGACTTGGACCTGATAGCATAGTTCACTGTGTTGCGGAGATGGTACTGTTAAAATTGAAGAAGAAAATTAGTGTGTCGATGTAATTTATTGATTTATCGTATTTCAGGCATTAATCTATCGGCGGCGGAGACCTCTCTCTCTCTCTGGCCTTGGTTGAGGCCAAGGTCCGGAGCGAGGAGGAGTGGCAGGCGGTCGCCGACTTCTGCGAAGCAGTAATGCTTGCAAAGGAGGAGGCCGAACGCATCAGGCAACGGCGTTAACGCCGCCGCCGCCGCAACCGGGATTCTGATCCCGACTTCCGGCCACCGTAGGCGCGGGCTTGCGGACAGTGAGCAATGGGTAGCTCACTGTCCGGCCGTCCGGTAACTGTCCGGACCAAGCCCAAGTCTTCGACGGCGCGCACTGTTCCCGCGCGCCTCAAGGAGTTGTCAGCAACAGCAGTGACCCAACCGGGTCGAAGCCTACTGGGGCCAGGGTTATCCGAAAGGGCGCTCGAGCCCCGGTATGAAGGCTAGAAGGAACGGGGTGGGTCTTTTAGTCAGTAAGAGTCTGACACTATCTCCCGCTCCGCCCAAGAGCGGGGGATGTCAATGCATGATTTTTTCCCACCATAAAAAATAGGCATTAATCTATAGATATATTATTGAATGACATTAAATTGTTACAGCATTATCATCATTTGAACTGAAAGACGTCCACTGTTACACATTGACCTCCCCCAATTGTCGCCATAACGACCTAACATAACAGAATTGTTCGAGTTTTAATCGAACACTAAGCGAAAATGCATAATTGCATCGAAGGCAAGTGTGCACATTCGCTCGTCCACCAAAATGTTGACCAGTTCGCGTTCAGATCTCGATTAAAAAGATAGAATAGACAAATTAAATAAATTAGATAAGATAATGAGCAGGGCACATTGGTCGCAAGACAGATGGCAGTTGGGGGCGAAAGGTTCTCGAGTGGCACCTCGTACCGGAAGACGCAGCGTTGGAAGGCCTCCTACAAGGTGGACCGATGACCTGGTGAAGGTTGCGGGAAACCATTGGATGCAAGACGCACAGGAATGTTCGTTGTGGTGACGCTTGGGGGAGGCCTATGTCCAACAGTGGACGTATATCGGCTGAAATGATGATGATGATGATGAGATAAGATAAATGATTTAATTACATTAATAAAATTAGTAACTATCCTCCCGATCGAATTTCGGTCGCAGTGGAGATCAGCCAAGTACGCAGGAGATATTATAGTGCACTAGTGTGTGCGCTAACACAGGTGCACTCTCTGTTCCTATATTCTCATACTCCGATGGGACGGCAATCCGATATTATGGAAGAGAGATCAGGCGCAGGAACCACGGCTTTATATGCTTTCCGAGGCACAGAGGCATAAAATAGATAGGTACAGAAGACAATCTCATGTATGTACTTCGTAGGCGCGGGCTTGCGGACAGTGAGCAATGGGTAGCTCGCTGTCTGGCCGTCCGGTAACTGTCCGGACCAGGCCTAAGTCGTCAACGGCATGCACTGTTCCCGCGCGCCTCAAGGAGTTGTCAGCAACAGGGGCCCAGCCGGGTCGAAGCCTTCTGGGGGCCAGGGTTATCCGAAAGAGAACTTGAGCCCCAGTATGAAGGCTAGAAGGAACGGTGTGGGCTTTTAGTCAGTAAGAGTCTGACACTATCTCCCGCTCCGCCCAAGAGCGGGGGTTGTCATTTCACTTTTTATACTTACGCTCGGTGGACGCACACTAATGAGCGTTTGAGCCGGAACTGTTCGACGAGCGGGTCGAGGCGCTCCGAGATATCGTGTCCGTGAGCGGTGTCTATGTGTGCGTTGCTCGAGCGCGCTTTGTATGTAGATTGACTTCTGTACCTATATATTTTGTGACAAGAGTGTCACCAACCAAATCTCCGGGCTGCTACAGAGATAATTCCTAATAGAAAAACCCAATAACACTTTTACACCATCCGGGAATCGAACCCAGGAGCCCCTCAGTAGTCACGCTTGCGACCACGAGACCGAAAAATTATTTTATTTAGTCAATAGGGTTTATTAGAAACTAGCTTTTGCCCGCGGCTTCGCTCGCGTACCTACATAAAATATAGCCCTATGTCACTCAAGAATAGAGCAGCTTTCCATCGGTGAAAAAAAAATTCACTATTGGACTAGTAATTTTTAAGATTACCTCCTACAAACAAACAAACAAAAAAACAAACTTAACCTCTTTATAATATTAGTGTAAGTAGATATATTTTTCTTTATTTTTTGTCCTTTGCGAACCATAAATTATCTGTTTTTTCCTGCTTACATTTAAAAAGTAAAATAATTATGCTGGAAAGTTCGTAGGGTTTGTTTTAATTCATGGTAGTCTTTACCTGTATCAGTAGTGCTACTCCAAGATGCACTGGTTTGATCTCCATGGTCTTGAGCTTCCTCACCAGTATCCTCGGAGTCAAATCATCCAGCTTATCTAGCTGAGTTAAGATGCGTGGAGCCTGTAGAATAATACACAAGTAGAATTATTTTTGTCTAAGTTACTTCTAGGTAGCCCGCTCCATCGTCGACCGCATTTTATTTGCCCGAAAAGGCGCAAACTTAAGTCTAACATATTACTTATAAGTACATTTGACTGGCCTGTTGGTGTAGTGGTTAGTGACCCTGACTGCTATGCCGGAGGTCGTGGGTTCGATTCCCACCCAGGACAAATGTTTGTGTGATGAGCACGATCATTTGTTCTGTGTCTGGGTGTAATTTATCTATAATATGTATGTATTTAGAAATATATAAGTATGTTTATCAGTTGTCTAGTACTCATAACACTAGCTCTGCTTATCTTGAGACTACGCAGCGTTGTGTGATAGTTGTGGAATATTATAGTTATAGTTATTATTGTGAGATACCTGTCGAGCGCGAACTTATCCACAAGTAAAAAAAAAATTGACGGTTCAAATACTGCGCTGAAAAAGTCCCGTCGAAATTGAACTAGCCGTTTCGGAAATTAACCGCGGAACAGAGAGACAAAAATGAAAAAAAAGAACATTAGTCATATCTATATTATACAATAATGAATATGCTTTCTTATTAATTTAGTACAAACATGTTATTTTAATATTACAACATTTCACTAGTAAAAATTTCAAATGGGGAAGATTAACTGTGAATTATTTTTAATTTTGAAGTGAAGCTTTTTGCAGACGTACATTATTATCTACACCTCGGCACACAGTATGTCACTAGGCGGAGCTTATTTCCTTAACGTCGCTGTCTTCATTGTTGTGTCATTGTCAACCAGGTTCAACCGAGAATCCTACTCAAATAGAATCGTTGTTAGTTATATTTTAGAAAACTACTTTAAAGTTATGATGTTTACTCCCGATACTTCGCGTGTGTCATTACGTTAAAGAAATACATTTTGTAAATATGTTGGAAAAAAAGAAACTGCATTTTTTTAGACATTAGTTCCTTGCTTTGACTTCTAATGGTCGTAAACTAGTGTTTCTGTACTCTTTAGTATGATTTAGCCACGTTTGCGACCACTAAATCAACGAGACTTAAGAGGCTGCTTTTCCACTCGCCTATCGTTAACATCGAGCATGTTTTAAAAGCTTGTTACTACATCTAACGCAATTCAACGCGATGTTTAACGAAAAGGCAACGCGAAAAAAGAGAGATAACGTCTGAAAACTCTATTAGCATTCGGCAATTTTTTACAAAACTTGTTTTAGGAAATACGTGTTTTTTTTTAAACCCTTAAAAGTTTTTGAAAAAAATTGTCGTCATTCTTAATATAATTTGCAAGGCTTCTATTGTTATACTTTTTTGACTTTTTAAATTTTTGAGTAAATTATAAAAATGTCAAAGTTCAAGCAAAATAGCAGATTTGCAGAGGTCTTTACTGGATTAGTTTTACACAAATTTATAAATTGATTTCAATAGAAGCCTAGATAATATCCACAAAGTGTTTCCAAAATATCTAATGAAAAATGTGTAATAAAGTTGTAATCGCGTAAGAGCGGTTGAATGAAAAACATTGAAAATGTCTGTCGAGTTGCATCCCCTTAAGGCCCAAGCTAAGACTTTCTGAAGCCTACTCCTCGGTAACGGCCCGGTTAATATGTTTGAAAAAAATATATGTTTATTATAGATTCATGAACAACATTATCAACATTTGATTTTTTCGTGCTATTAATACTTTTGTCTAAAAAAAATATTATTTAGCAATTTCGCAACTTTTCCCTACTCCTTCGAAACGGCTTGGATCTTTTGAAACATTATTACACAGCCTGCGTCTGGTGGCAGGGACCATCACCGGACATTGCTCCCTGAATAAACACTTTTTCACAATAAATATCACAGATAGCCCTCTGTGCAGAGGATGCATGGAATCAGAAGAAACTGTCGCGCATGTGCTCCTCGAGTGCACAGCCGTCAGCGAGATAAGAACACGAACCTTGGGAACACCGAATTCGCTGATGGACGCTCTGAGCAAACCAAAGAGACTCATGTGTTTCTGGAATGAGGTGGGCTGGTTGGAGTAAAGGCCGCTATGGCTCACGCTCAATGGTCCGATATGGACTAAGTGCGGAAACTAGACCACGAAGATAAGAAGATAAGATAACATTATTACACATAAAAATGGGTGGTTAAATATTCTTTAAAGTGAACATTGCATATGTAAATCAATCAATATTTCGCAAAGAAAATGGATTTATAGGTCAATCGCGCGCTTTCCGGGCGCTGTTGGCCGCAAATAAATGCACAGATTTGCATACTGCCGCCTAGGCGGGTGCGAGAGGTGCGTCCACATATTTTTGGCCTTAAAAGGATGTTTTTTATATGACACCAAAAAATCGTCTTAATTCAATACTCAATTGTTTATTGCATTCCACAATGTACATGCTTAGGTGGTAAGTGAAAATTTAATAGACACAATTGTGGACCCTGTTGGGCACAGCAAAAGACATTATAGACTAACTTATACAATATACATATATCCAATTTCATTAAACATTCATTACGCTATTCATTAATTACATTAAATTAAAACATTAATTAAATTATATTTGGCATTCATTTCATTAAACATTAATTGCATTAACCTCTATATTATTATTATTATTTAAATTATATTTGGCATTCATTTCAATAAACATTAATTACATTATACATTCATTATATTAAATTTAAGCATTAGTTGAAATTATATTTGGCATACATTTCATTAAATTAAACATTATTTACATTATATTAGACATTAATAAAATTATATAAAACACTCTTTTTATTGTTATGGATTTTAATTGTATTATTTTTCTAGCTGTATAAATTTGTCATTTAAATATTCATTTATGCTGTAATAGCATTTACTTAATAATAGTTTTTTTTAATTTATTTGAAAAAACAGCAATCTTTTTTTCATTTCTTAACAGCTCGGGTAATTTATTATAAATTTTTATCGACATTACAAGTGGGCCAGATGAATGCATTTTTAAGCGAGATGTTGGTAAGTTTAGACGTGTTTTGTGTCGAAGTGTGAATCTTGACTGAATGTCTTCTCGTTTAGTGTAAAAGTCTTGGTGAGTGTGCGCAAATTTACAGATTTCCAGTATGTAAATGGAAGGTAACGTAAGAATATTAAGCTTTTTGAAATGAGGTTTGCAGCTATCAGTTTGTTCAATATTAACCAAAATACGAATCAACTTTTTTTGAGTTAATTTATTGTTGGTTGCACAAGTTTTGTTTACCAAGAAAATGGGGATCGAATCAACGACTGCTTGTTTAGCTTAATTAGAAGCCATCCATCACTAAACTGTCAGTCTTTTGGGAGTCTGCTGTCCATTTTAGTTAATTCTTGCTACTTTGACATTTGACTTGATGATAAGTTTTAATTTAATTTAGCCAAATTCTGGTACTTGTTGTTGACATAAAACTTGACAGGGAATGGTGTCAACATCAACACCTTTATGAAATTCAAATTGTCTTATAACCACGACAAAGTAATAATATTTTTTTTTTTTCTGAGGTCGGTACATAAGACTTTTTGTACAATTTTAGTGAAATCCCTGACTCATCTGCTAGGTGATTAACTACTATATTACTAGGTGGAAACAATACAATAAGTTCTTAGTATGTAATCTATAAAAAAAATAGGTAAAAATATCATCGCTTGTATCAATTAATGTCATTAGCGCACTTATGACTCGATTACAAGTACTTACGATCTCATGAGAGACGGTAAGGCTAAGGACCCGTTGGTCAGTACTTGCAACCGGATGGTAACTAATTATGTACATACGACCCAATGGCCAATGCTTTTGGTCAAATATGGTCAGTGCTTACAACCTGTTGGTATCAGTGCTTACAATCCATTAGTACCTAATTAATTACGACCGGTTAGAAAGTACTTACAGAAATTAAATAATGCCGTTCAAACTAGCACTCGTGTGGAACTACACTTGCACGTCGGCCATCTAATCGTGCATGTATCTAGACTGGTCGTGCCTATGTCTATACTCAGAGTTTCGGCAAACTCACGGTGAACATACTGTTGTAAAGCCTGGCATAGTCGCGGAACACTTGCATATCGGCTATCAAATCGTGCATGTGTCTCTGTTATATAGATACATATTACTCTGTTAGTGGCGAGATACTCACAGTGAACATAATGTCGTAGTGCCTGGGGCTCATGTGGAACACTTGCACATCGGCCATCTGGTCATGCATGTGTGTCCACTGGTCGTGCATGAGTTTACACTGTCAGTGGCGACATACTCACAGTAAACATAATGTCGTAGAGCCTGGCGCTCGCGTGGAACACTTGCACATCGGCCATCTGGTCGTGCATGTGTGTCCACTGGTCGTGCATGAGTCTACTCTGTCAGTGGCGACATACTCACAGTGAACATGATGTCGTAGAGCCTGGCGCTCGCGTGGAACACTTGCACGTCGGCCGTCTGGTCGTGCATGCGTGTCCACTGGTCGTGTATGAGTCTACTCTTTCAGTGGCGACATACTCACAGTGAACATGATGTCGTAGAGCCTGGCGCTCGCGTGGAACACTTGCACGTCGGCCATCGGTCGTGCATGTGTGTCCACTGGTCGTGCATGAGTCTACTCTTTCAGTGGCGACATACTCACAGTGAACATGATGTCGTAGAGCCTGGCGCTCGCGTGGAACACTTGCACGTCGGCCATCTGATCGTGCATGTCCTTACTTTCCACCGACATGTAGTATTTGTGCGCTGTGTCGATGCGGTTTTGAGCTGTAGTGTTGTGGGGCAGGTCCTGTGAAAACAAATAGTAAGTGGTAAAATGTAATCATCGTCGTCATGATCTGATCAGCTTGCAGTTGAGTATCAGCAATTTTATACATATATGGAGTTTCAGGGACCAATTGATAAGGCATAGTGATAAATCTTGGGAAGAAGTGTATTTTTTTTTTAATTTATTTACGAGTACGATTAATCGTCCCCCCTCTTTTCCCTTTTGGTCCAGTTCAGTGTACTTTTTTCATTATGTTTAATTTTTAGGTATTTCCAATTTTATGATGCCAACTAGTTACTATATGATGTACTATACTGATGTATCTTTCTAATGGTGAAAGAGTTTTTAAAATCGGTTAAGTAGTTTTTGAGTTAAATAGTTATAAACAAAAAAAACAACAAACCTAAGCAGTACCTTTGTACATAATTTATAATAATGTTGTATCTTCTTCTTTTTACTGTGTGTACATAAATTATAAAATAAATAAATAAATAAAAAAATCAATTCTTTCCTCTTCATAATATTAGTTCAAGTAAACGCAAATATCTTTTTTTCTGATCTAAATATGTCAGGGTTGATTTTCATCCACGGGCGACACGAACCCTCGGTTGCCTGCGAGAGAATGTCTTTTATACAAGACGGAAAAGCATTAAATAATTTCTCTCGATAGGGGAGGAGCAGGGGTCCTATCAAATTTTTATCCACCAGTGATCCTTCAGTTGCCCTTTGCGTTCCAGGGCTGCAGTAACTCTTTCGAACAAACCCACTAGAGAACGCCTGACCCATCAAATATGAATGTGTACCTTTGTGTTGCAAGTAACAAATAAATAAAATCAGGTAAGAAAAAGCCGGTCAAGCACTTCCGTACAAACTTAGCTTATAATTGCATTAAAAAAAAATTTTTTTTAGACTAGTTGATTCGTGAACTTCGTACCGCGCCTTGGCGAACTTACAGTTAATAAATGTAGTATATTTTTCGATATAGTCAACCGTTTACGATGAAGCAAAGCCTAAGTAATATATCAAATCACACACAATTTTAATGTATAAAAGTTATCTACATTGATTTCGTCTCTTTTACGTGATGCACGCACAACAAAAAACTTCTAGAGATTTAATATTTGTAGATATATATATACTAATATTATAAAGAGGTAAAATTTGTAAGTTTGTATGTAGGGGGAATATCTGGAAGTACTGGTCCAATTGCTAAAATTTTTTCACCGATGGAAAGCTGCTTTATTCCTGAGTGACATAGGCTATATTTTATGTACACGGGCGAAGCTGTGGGCAAAAGCTAGTAGATAATATACTTAAACTAGTGCTTGACTGCCATCCCACCTTATGGTAAGCAGTGATACAATCATTGATGGCGAGACGCACTAGTTTATTTACCATCAGGTGGGATCGCAGTCAAGCACTAGTTTATATCAATTTTAAAAAAAGGTTCTATTTTTGCCGACTTGTACGGAATCCTAAAAATAAGGTTAATCAAACCTGAGACACGATTAGCTTGTGTACTATGTGCATGTGTGCTTTGATATTATTTGACAAAGTGCCTTATATCGAGTAAATAACGCTTGTTGCGATAAGACCGTCTGGCGCCTGCGTACAGTGGCGGTATTGCTTTGTGTTTTATCGTATGGTTTACAATAAAGTCCGAAATCTGAATTTACGTGAACAGGCCTTGTCACTACCGCTATGTTGGGACACTATTCATTCTGTATGTAGTATTATTTTGTTAAACACCGTGTCTGAGATACCGACACACAAATGTGTACCATGAATCCAGGACGTGATTTTAGACCTGCCAGAGGTGGAATTTTAGACCAGCCAGAGGTGGAATTTTAGACCCACCAAAGGTGGAATTTTAGACCCACCAAAGGTGGAATTTTAGACCCACCAGAGGTGGAATTTTAGGCTCGCCAGAGGTGGAATTTTAGACCCGCCAAAGGTCGAATTTTAGACTCGCCAAAGGTGGAATTTTAGACTCGCCAGAGGTGGAATTTTAGACCCAACAGAGGTGGAATTTTAGACTCGCCAGAGGTGGAATTTTAGACCCACCAGAGATGGAATTTTAGACTCGCCAGAGGTGGAATTTTAGACCCACCAGAGGTGGAATTTTAGGCTCGCCAGAGGTGGAATTTTAGACCCGCCAAAGGTCGAATTTTAGACTCGCCAAAGGTGGAATTTTAGACTCGCCAGAGGTGGAATTTTAGACCCAACAGAGGTGGAATTTTAGACTCGCCAGAGGTGGAATTTTAGACCCACCAGAGATGGAATTTTAGACTCGCCAGAGGTGGAATTTTAGACCCACCAGAGGTGGAATTTTAGACTCGCCAGAGGTGGAATTTTTCGTCGTTTTTCTATTTATTTTTTTTAGTTTGATTTTAGTTAGTTGTAATTAGCGTAGGGTTTTATTATTATTATTTTTTAATTTATTTTAATAATAGTTTTTAGTAGTGTATGTAATAAGTTAAATTGATTTAAAGAAATAAAACATCTATATATTTTTTTTAACCCTTTGTAAAATCGTTATCCTAATTAACTCCAATGACATTTATTTATTCACTTTTAAACTGTAAAGTATTTAGCGAGACCAAAACGCGATTTTGCGCGACTTTCTTTGCTAGCTTTATAACTTCATGGTTGTTGAAGATATTTAAAACATACTTTTACATTTGTTTACTAAAAGATTTTTTATTTAATTTAGCAAATATACAAATTGCATGTGTATATCCTATTGTTCTTTTTACAGTTCCATACCTCAAAAAGAAAAAACGGAACCCTTATAAGATCACTTTGTTTTCCGTTCGTCCGTCTGTCTGTCTGTCTGTCAAGATTCTTTATCTCTAGAGCGCGTAATGGTATCGAGTTGAAATTAAAACCATATACTTAGGTATGTGGACTCTTAAAGCTGTAAAAAAACAAACTTGTGAGGTAAAACGAGAAAAGATACTTCGGTTTATGTGGCAAAAACGTACATTTCGACACTTGCGAGGAAATCAAAATTCATATGGAACTTTCCGTTGACCAAGAATCCTGAAAGGTATAAAGCAAGGTCTTATAGCACAATTACCTAAATCTGAAACTATAAATTTAAAGTCACGTCATAAAAAAAAACTTTTAGGTGATTCGGAAAAATCGCCTAAAAGTAAGTTTGTACGGAACCGTCAGTGTGTGAGTCCGACTCGCACTTGCCCGGTATTTTATTTTTTATAGAACAGCACTGGCCACATAGTCAGAGGCATTGAAAAGTGGAATAAAAATACAATATATTGGTACCCTAGGGATAAGAAAAGAAATCGAGGTAGACAGTAGGTATCGAAGATGGGATGACGAAATCAAAAACATAGCAGGGAGTACATGGACTAGAAGAGCTCAGAATAGAGCAGAGTGGAAGGAAATGGAGGAGGCCTTTGCCAAAGTTGGGCAAACAGACCTGCCCCCCTAGCCAAGTTACAACCGTTTCGCTTGCGTCGAACGCTTCGAGTTGGCCGCGTCGCCGAATCTTTTGTTCTGACCACGCGACTGAGCGTTGAGATGACGTCATTCCCGTACATTTGTAGCTTTCTACTAGCGTTAACTATTGCAGATTAACAACTTGGCTAGGGGTACAGGTTGTTGGTGTCAATAACTCGTCAGAGTTGTTAGATTAAGAAACTTTGTATATAATAACTTGTGTACAACAATTTTAATTAAGGTCTGAATAAAGGCTTATTTTATTTTATTTTATTACTGTCTATAATTTATGACTTGAAAAGCTTTCTCTAACTGAAAACCGAGGGTCCGTCTACTCCATGTTTCAGCCAGAGCGGGCCGCATTATTTCGTTTTTCATTTGGCTACAACTCAGGCGTATGTCTCTCCTACAGAAAGTAAACCGTTTATTTACAATATAACCGTTATACCGTATATTCGGCTATTGTTGCCCGAGTCCATTGTTTCAGGTCGATATGCATAAAGGAGCGGTTTCTGCGCTCATATTTACAGGCGCAGTCAGTTAATAATTCATTGACTAGCTTGTTGGAGTTGGCAAGTTAAATAGACTTTCTTTTTGAAATACGATGCGTTATAGAATGATATGGATACCACAGAACTGAAAGGTTAGAATGGCCTTGTGGGCGTTTATATATTTGTTACTTTTTCACGCTTAAGTGGCTAAACTGATGTGAAAGACATTTGGCACACAGGTAGACCATGCCTTATATATAGTATGTCATCGTCATTTCAGCCAAACGACGTCCATTGTTGGACGTAGGCCTCCCCCAAGTGTCGCCATAATGACTAGTCCTGTGCGTCGCGCATCTAATGGACTCCTGCGACTCTCACCAGGTCATCGATCTACCTTGTGGCCACTTGTGGGAGACTTTCCAACGCTGTGTTTTCCGGTATGTGGTCGCCACTTAAGAACATTTCATCCCCATCGATCATCTGTTCTGCGAATAGTGCTATTCGCAGAAATATTATACTTTTTATTCCGGGAGTAAGTTCCCACAATGTTTTACTTTCACACGAGCAGAACTGCTGGGAGCAACTAGTTACAGTATATTTATACTCCTGTATATACCTACGAGTACATACCTTCGCAATATCGATGAGTTTCATGATGAGCGAGGAGTAGATTCGTCTGCTGATCGCGTCGGTGCGCCGCGAGCGGTAATTGTCTACCTCGCTGGAACCAGACGGGGAACGAAAAATATCAGGGATTACGGGAAAATACTCATCTTGTTACATTTTATTAAGGTTGTCTGGCAAAATGAAATGTTTGCATAATCATAATATGTGGTTATCAGACCCTAGATGAAGGGATAAGATAACGGCTCCCGCCGGAGATGCTCCGGGCGGGATAGCTTTTGGTGACTGTAGGCGCGGGCGTGTGGATGGCAAGTAATAGGTAGCTCATCGTCCGGCCGTCCTCTAAAGACCAAGAACGAATCGATGGCGCGCCATGTTCCACACGCGTCTCAAAGAGATGTAAAGAAGATTGCGGGGCTAATAATGGACAACCACACCGACTAATTACACCGCAGATTTCCCTGCGCAGAAATACGTCATCTGTGAAAATTTCAACTGTCTAGCTATAACGAGGTACAGTTCATGAGATACAGCCCGGTGACAGACAGACAGACAGACGGACAGCGGAGTCTTCGTAATAGAGTTCCGTTTTGATACGGATCTCTAAAAATTAATGTGTCACTCCGATCAAACGGAGCCTTAAATAGCGGTTAGGTACCAACAGTATCATAATCTAGTATTTCAGAAATATTTTTGAACTCAATGTACAGGGTTATTTGTAAAACAAAAAAAAACTATACACATATTTGTAAAACCTATTCTATGACTTTTAAAAATTTATCATATTTTAGTTTATCAGATTTTCGTACATAAATAAAATTATTTAAATTGAATGTTCTAAATATTACGAAATCTATGCGAAGCAAGTGACAGTACAATAGCAGAAGGGAGCGGGATCGAGCGGCGGGGGAGCTTGATGCGCTTGCGTCATGTCATACAGACTTAGGTAGATATAGCAAAATACAGACTTGAAATGTATTAGATAGAACAACGAAATCTTGAAGGTTTATTTTTGGTAAAGGGATTAAGTTTTGTAAAAAGTCATAGAATAAAAGTTGTTGTTTATGATGTCAGTAATGCAGTCCTGCAAGATTATTATTATTTATTTATATTTAATTATATATATTATATTACACATCAAGGTTAAAAATTTACAAAAAGAAATCATGTAATAAAAGACACACACACAATTGGCAACCTTAACGCACCAGGCGATTTCTTCCAGCCCCGGTATGAAGGCTAGAAGGAACGGGCTGGGTCTTTTAGTCAGTAAGAGTCTGACACTATCTCCCGCTCCACCTAAGAGCGGGGGTTGTTATTGGATGATTTTTTCCTACCATAAAAAAATGCGATTTCTTCCAGGCAACCTAGAGTGGACAGAGATTGCCTGACACAAAATGGGGTTACACTTGGTGCAAATATAAAAGGTTAGGAAGGTTGTTAGTGTTTTACGAATAGCCCAGCCCCCCTAGCCAAGTTACAACCAGTTTGTGTCGAATTCCGTTCTCTAATCGGTAACGCCTCGGTGACAGCAATTGTAGAAAACGATAAGTTGGTAGCCATGTTGACGCGCCTGAGTCGGCCGCTCGTTCTACAATGTAGCGTTTGTGTAACAAAGGATGTAGCGTTAAACATTGTAGAAACGATTTTGAACGATGTGAACTTGGCTACGAATTGTCTATTCGTTTGTTCTGACCACGCGACTTTACGTTGATGACGTCATTCCCATACGTTTCGTCACTTTTCGATAGCGTTAACGATTGCAGAATAACAACTTGGCTAAGCGTGCTGTACATTTTACATAACACCTTTTCAGAACTATGTGGAAACAGCTTCCAGTCTCCCCATATGCGGCTCAATACCAATATTTTACGCGTAACTACCATCGAACTACGCACCTATCCTAAGCCGCTAAGCCATGACGTCGTTCCGACAGTTCCCATGGGAATCCGACATGAAATATAATGGAAACTGCCCTGTATACAATACATATTCTGGTTTATGCTACAGTCGATTCAAGGCAAGCAATATCAAGCTATGCAGGAAACGAGCAAAATTCAAATTCATTCCCTGAAGATCAATTTTTTTTTGTGAACCAAACCAAATTGTGGCTCGAGCTCGTCATCACATCAGCTATAATAATAATAATATTCCACAACTATCACACAACGCCGTCTAGTGTTAAGAATAGAATAGAATAGCATAGGATAAATTTTATTGTACACCAAAAAGTAACATAGCTTAATTAGTATATAAACTTAAATCTATGGGTGCAATGGTGGTCTTATCGCTAACAGCGATATGTATCAGACAATCTTATGTAAGATGGATTGAAACGACTGAAATAATACAGGAGGTATGCTGCGGTGTACTGCTAACAATTTAATCAGACACTAGTTAAGCATTTACATGAAATAATTACATACCTATGTAAAACACAATACGTAACTTTGAAATAATTAAGCTAATCTCAAGCTAAGCAGAGCTTGTGTTATGAGTACTAGACAACTGATAAACATATTTCTAAATAAATTCATATTATAGATAAATTACACCCAGACACAGAACAAATGAGAGCAGTGGTGGCCGAGTGGTAATGGCTCCGACTTACGAGTTGTAGGTCGCGGGTTCAAACCCTGTCAGGCGCATTACTTTATGTAATTTATTACATTACCACTGCTCTCAAAACGGTGAAGGAAAACATCGTGAGGAAACCGGCATGTCCTAGAACCAAAAATTCGAAGACATGTGACATTCACCAACCCGCACTGGGCCCGCGTGGTGGATTACGGCCCATCCCCTCTCCTAAAGAGGAGGCCTGAGTCCCAGCAGTGGGAACATTAAAAAGGCTGATGATGATGATGATGATGATGACAGAACAAATGATCATGCTCATCACCCAAACATTTATACTGGGTGGGAATCGAACCCAAGACGCAGCATAGCAGTCAGGGTCACTGACCACTAGACCAATAGGCCAGTCCTATATTTCTTGTTTGATTAAAGTTGTATAGATAATAAATACTCGTAATATGAGCACATGAAACGAGGTTTGATCACCATGCCGGCTAATAATTGGGCACGCCTTAATTATTGCGGTAAGTCCCCTCTTTGAGGAGTGGCTGGAAACACGACGTCCTAACCTTTCGCATGAAGCAGGTCCTCACCGGACATGGTCAGTTGGGTGATTTGTGTGGAAGTAGCGCCCGGGTGTCACCATTGTGTTGACCGCCCGGAGGACACGGTGGAGCATACGGTAGAGGTGCGCCCCGTCTGGGCAGAACACCGCCGTGTCCTCGTGGGGGTGCTCGGCGACAGTGATCTCTCGCGCCGAGCCTTGGTATAGGCCATGTCCGGAGCGAGGAGGTGTGGCAGGCGGTCGCCTCCTTCTGCGAAGCAGTAACGCTAGCAAAGGAGGCGGACGCACTTGCGAGGCAATGGCCCTCGCGCCCCAGACACCGAAATTCCGATCCCGATTTCCGGCCACCATAGCCGCGGCCTTGCGGTCGGTGAGCTACTCCCGCTTGCTGGTTGCCATCCGGCAACCGTCCAGACCGAGCCCAAGTCGTCGACGGCGCGTAGTGTTCCACGCGCGCCTCAACGAGTTGTCAGTAACTGTAGGGGCCCAGCAGGGGCGAAGCCTACTGGGGCCAGGGTTATCCGAAAGGGCGCTCGAGCCCCGGTATGAAGGCTTGAAAGAACGGGATGGGTTTTATAGTCAGTAAGAGTCTGACACTATCTCCCGCTCCGCCCAAGAGCGGGGGTTGTCATAGGATGATTTTTCCCATCGGAAAAAAAAGGCCTGGACGGCGCGCACTGTTCCCGCGCGCCTCAAGTAGTTGTCAGCAGCAGCAGGGACCCAGCCGGGTCAAAGCCTACTGGGGCCAGGGTTATCCGAAAGGGAACTCGAGCCCCAGTATGAAGGCTAGAAGGAACGGGGTGGGCTTTTAGTCAGTAAGAGTCTGACACTATCTCCCGCTCCGCCCAAGAGCGGGGATTGTCATTGGATGATTTAAACCACCATAAAAAAAAAATAAGGCCTGCCCGACATTTGTTAGGCTTTTTAAATTTGACCATTTTTTTTACCAAACTGAAGTGGCAATGGGCAGGGCACATTGCTCGCAGAACTGATTGCCGTTGGGGCCAAAAGGTTCTGAAGTGGCGACTGCGTACCGGAAGATGCAACGTTGGAAGGCCTCCTACAAGGTGGACCGATGTCCTGGTGAAGGTTGCGGAAATCCGATGCGAAACTCAAGATATGCGATGTAACGATCGTAGGAATCCATAGCACGCATCGATAGCTCGCATCCGTAGCAGTACAGCACACATCCTTCTATATAAAACAACATATCTTAATTGAAACCGTTTCCACCAGTGCTAAGCTATGAATATGATTGGTAAATATCAAACGCATCCATAGCTACGCACATCTCTGGTGGAAAAGCACCCTTATTCCTGAGTGACATAGGCTATATTTTAAGTATCGCGGGCGAAGCTGTGGGAAAAAGCTAGGCTTACAATAAAACACAATCTGTATAATTACCGTTTAACAATATACTTGATGACGAGCGACATGGTCCGGTTGAGGTACACCTGGTTCTCCTTCTTCAGGTCGAAGAGTAGCTCATTCTCGAACTTGGAGTCTTGCAGGGCTTCCACTATGGCTTTTGCGATGCGACGGTTCTCTTGGAAGTTTATCTGGGGGCCATGAGCATGGGGGCATTAGAGATAGTCAATGAGACAATGCGAAATGTGATATGAATTAAAATGGTGATGGATGACAGGCGGAGTTATGAGAGGCGTTACGGTCCGTGAGCGTAGCTAAGCGCTGGGCGGCGAGCGGTAAGATCATAAGGCGAACATTAAACGGTAGGTTTTGCTCTCTGTTTTAGAAAGAAAAGAAGAAAGAAAGAAAATATGTTTGTTCTGCCCGTATAGAAACACAAATAATTACAAAAAAGAAAAACAAAACAAAAATTTGTTGCTTTATCGTCAAGTGTAGACCAGGCCTAACTGACTTGAACCATAGACAACTTGGTTGTCTAGGTTGTCTATTAAAACAAGCATAATAATATAATCTGTGCGACGCTGGCCGACACGACTTTTTGCCACAGTTCAAAGATTTTAAATATCCTAGGATATATAAAATCTTTGCCACAGTCATTGTTTTGATTGACGAAAAACCTACTGTCTAAAGCGATGATAGACATTTTTTAGTACTGATTGACGAAAACCATTTGAACCCGCGACCTACAACAAGTAAGTCGGTACCATTACCACTCGGTCACCAGTTCACCACTGTTCACAAAAATAAAAATCGTCACTTGTGTATACATTTTTCGTGTAGTTTTTCTCAAGTAATGCTTGGCTGAATCTAACGAACATTTTTAATTTTAAAAGCCTTATTTTGCAGATACAAAAATAAAAATAGCCTTTGTTCAGAAACCGTATCTGAACAGAACAAAGGAAAATGCATTTCGCAGCGATTAAAACAAATAAATGTTTTTTAAGAACACGCTGCGATGCAAAACCGTGCAATTTAGTTCTCATAAAATGTTTTAAAAAAGAAACTTGAAAATAAAATCATATAGTTTTTTATCTTGGCAACATTTACATCTGTATGTGACTGTTATCAGCACGTGCATTGTTGCCAAATTTCCGGAGCTATTTTGCAATTCAGAGCCAGTACCGTAGTTAAACATGGGCGAAGTGGGCTCTTACGCACAGCCTCGCATTCAAAGACAGCTCACGTATGCGGAGGCTTGGGCAAGCCATAATTATGGCGGTAAGACCCCTCTTTGAGGTGTGGCTGAAAAGACCTCACGGCGTCCTAACCTTCCGCATCACCCAGGTTCTCACCGCACACGGTCAGTTCGGGAGATTCCTGCACCAGATTCGTGCGGAAGTGACACCCGGGTGTCACCATTGTGTGGACAGCCAGGAGGACACGGTGGAGCATAGAGTAAAGGTGTACCTCGCTTGGGCAAAGTGGGTTTTTAGTCAGTAAAAGTCTGACACTATCTCCCGCTCCGGCCAAGGGCTGTTCGCGAGAGTTGTCTGATAACGAGGGTTTTGTTTTATAATTCTATAAGCTTGCCTTTGACCACTGCATCACCTGATGGTAAGTGATGATGTGGTCGAACACTGAGTTGCGACAGCCGCTATCTCGTTTTCTAATTTATGAAAGGAAAAGGCCTCGTTGATGATAATAATAATATTCCACAACTATCACACATCGTCTAGTCTCAAGCTAAGCAGAGCTTGTGTTATGTGTACTAGACAACTGATAAACATACTTTTATATTTCTAAATATAGACAAATTACAACCAGAAATCGAAAAACCGGCCAAGAACGTGTCGGGCCACGCTCAGTGTAGGGTTCCGTAGTTTCCCGTCCGTCACAATAAGTGTACCCACTTATGAGTGTAAAAAAATGCTTGCATATACGATTATACTACAAACTTAGTCCAGAAATTATTTTGTAGAACCTTTTTGTCTTTTTTGTACAAAAACTGTTCTTTCCATCAAGTTCAAAATAATTTTCCTAGAAAGTCCTTATAAAGTTCTACTTGTCAGATTTTTTTCATATTTTCTAAACTTATGGTTCAAAAGTTAGAGGGGGGGGACACATTGTTTTTTACTTTTGGAGCGATTATTTCCGAAACCATTGACATAATCAAAAATGATTTTAGTAAACCCCTATTTATTTTTAAATACCTATCCAACAATATATCACACGTTAGGGTTGAAATTTAAAAAAAAATCACTTCCCACTTTACATATAGGGGGGCTACCCTAATAAAACATTTTTTTCCAATTTTTATTTTACCACTTTGTCGGCGTGATTAATATACATATTGGTACCAAATTTCAGCTTTCTAGTGCTAACGGTCACAGAGATTAAGTGAGGACGGACAGACAGACATGGCGAAACTATAAGGGTTCCTAGTTGACTACGGAACCCTAAAAATGATCATGCTCATCAGCCTGGGTGGGATTCGAACCCACGACCTCCGGCATAGCAGTCAGGGCCACTAACCACTAGACCAAAAGGCCAGTCAATGTCAAGTCAAATCAAATGATGCACCTTCGCCAAATTTGTCTACGGTACGCCTCTATTCAGAGTGTGCAACAAAACAATTACGGTTACCTCGGGGTCTGGGTGGGCAGAAGCGACGGCTACCACGACTAGGAACGAGGCGAACGACACCATTCTACACTCAAACATTCACTTTAACTGCCAATACATTTTATTTTTCAGTAAAAATTACTTTCACAGAGAATATCCAACGAACGCTGTGTTTTTTATTCACGAGGGACGACAGTGGCGGCGGTTTCCAAAATGGCGGCACGTAGTAGAGTAACTCTGCTCTATGGTCGCTGGTTGGTGTTGAACGCATAAAATGTGATTGTTAATAAAATAGTACGAAGCGTTATGCGGCTTGTGTTTGCGTAGTGACATGCGTTCAGTTGGAATTGGAGCTCTGAATGTAATATATTGTTAGTTTTTACAAGAAACAACTTAAACGTGAATTGATTTGATGATTGATGAGCAATTAGTTATCACTTCAATTTTATTGGTATTTTTCTTCTCTCTTATGTCAGCTTTCTTAAAGAGCGTTAATTTCAGTGTATCGTCGTCTTTTCTAAATTCTTAATTGAAGTGTTTTCATTTAAGAATTTAAAACGTAAACCCTTCGGGGCGCATTACTTTGTGTAATTTATTTCATCATCACGGCTCTCAAAATCGGTGAAGAAAAACATTGTGAGAAAACCGGGATGTCCTAGAACCAAAAATTCGAAGACATGTGTCATTCACCAACCCGCAATGGGCCCGCGAGGTAGATTACGGCCCATTAACTTTCCTAGAGAAGGGGCCCGAGTCCCAGCAGTGGGAACATTAAAAGGCTGATTAAGCTATTAATTTAAACAGTTTATCGACCATCACCTATTTTTCTTTCAAAAACAGTCAACATTTAGTACATAAATACTACCTACGATAAAAAATACATTCATGAAAATCGCGCGCTTTTCCAAAAATTCAGTTAGTTTTCAATTTCGTATATAAAAATAAAAATTGCAATGACGGGCAAACAAAACAGTTTTAAAAGCCGTCCATTTTTATAGTGCACGCTATACCAATTTAATATAAATGGATTTCAGCATAAGAAAGAGAAAATCACCAAATTATAAGCTTGTTATGTTACCTGATACTCGCACGAATACATGGTTACCGGGCGATCCGTGCGGTGTGTGTCGATGGTGTCGATCTTGTGACCTTTTTAAACAGTTTTTGGGAAGAAATAAAACATGGTGTAAAAATGATTGGAATCGAATCTGAACCAACTATCTTCAGGTTTCGCGAAAAATACGTCATGGGTAAGACTGATAATGATGAAAACTGAATTTTCTTCGTGTTATTTTCTAAATAAAAAAGAAACTTCGAAGAAAGCGGCTTTATTTTTGAGAGGCTCACGAGCGGAACTAAGCAACTATACATTTTAGATAATGATCAAACTTCTGATTTGTTTTTCCATTAAACCTAAATATTTTAACGTTTTTTGTGGAGAAAAACAGTGTTCGAAAAACATCATGCAACTTATTTAATTCATTAAGCCCCAAGCGAGCACCGGCGTTCGCTGTCTCGTTGTCTTTCTATTGTGTCTCTAATTACGATATTCGGAAGGATTATTGAAAACTAGCTTTTGCCCAGTTCTCGTGATACGCGTCTAGATCATCTCGCCACCTCTTTCTAGGGCGACCTCGATGGCGCTTACCGTTTGTAGGAACCCACCGGGTGGCGATACTTGCCCAGCGGTCACTGCTCATGCGGCTGACGCGAGAGAAGAATGTCTGGAAGGACTTGGGGGAGGCCTTTGCCCAGCAGTGGGACAGTAATGGCTATTAAAAAAAAAAAAAAAAAAGCTTTTGCCCGCAGCTTCGCCCGCGTATACATATAAAAATAGCCTATGTCACTTAGAACTAAAGCAGCTTTCTATTAGTGAAAATATTTTCGCTATCAGCCCAGTACTTCCAGAGATTACCAATAACAAAAAAAAACTCTTTATTATATTCATATAAAGATTAAATTAGTCTTCATTTTTTTATATTCATTGAGGTTATACGTTATTATAGGTTTTTTTTGAAGATGGGAAATCATCTAGGTTATTACTTCTTCCTCTCCAGGGTTAACGAAAGCGCGTGTGAGACTTTCACTGACGAAAACCTCGCCTATGTTCCTTCAGTTGTTTTTTACGTTCAAGGACCACGAGTATCCCTTTCATACTTAAATACATTTTAGGTACCATCTGAATCACTTCCATCAAGACATGCGCATCACGAATTTAAGACAATGCGACTACGATGTGACAACGAGTTTTCATTGAGATTGTTCTATCTTTAGTATTAGAATAGAATAGAATAGAAATACTTTTGTTCGGTACAGACACAGCACAACGGTTATATACACAAAGTAAATAAGAATAAAAGTACAAAGTACGCCGAGCGTGCCGCACCGAAAGGGTGACTACTTCACATTATTACGTCGCAACTGTCTTCGAAAGCCTAATCAGATTTAATTTCTAACGAGCAATAAAACGGCCTTTTACCTAAATAGAAAAATTTCAAGTCAAAAGAAAACCATACTAATAATATGTATAAGTGTGAAAGTATTTGGGTAATTTGTTTGTTATGTTTTCACGGTTAAACTATGCTGAACCGATTTTGATGAATTTGGGTTCAGAGAAAGCTTAAATCCCAAGGAAACACTTAGGCTACTTTTTATTTGGCTTCGACTTCAAAAAAAACAAAAGTCCTGGGCAAAGCCAAAATATTTATATCTACATATAAATAGGTATCTGAATTTCCATAACATATTTTACAGCTGTCTAACCCGAAAATACCAAGTTGCAAATAGCATACCTAAACCAATCTAGAGCCATCACCGGCAAGATTGCAACGATGAAATACTCGGCGTGACGGCGTTCCGACGTAGTAGCGTAGTGCCGTATCGGCGTAGTGCCGTACGGGCGTACCGGCAAATACCGGCGCGTGTCGCAATACTTTTACAGCCACCGTAAAACTTGGGATTTATTACGTTTACAATACGCCACTACTCGGTACGCGAATTTATGGAAATCTGTTATACTGTGTACGAGAATATTGTTAGTTGTCTCACACTACGAAACGTCACGGTTTTATGGATGAATATTACTATTGTATTGGAAATTGTTGGTTGATTTATTTCTGGGTGGGTCGTGGTTTTAAGTCTCTGCTGTATTTTTATGGTGTATAATATATCTATCTATCTATTTTGAGTAGCGGGTAAAACTGTAGATTTTAGATTACGAGTAGGTATATTGCGGACAGTTATTTTAAGTACTCTACTTGATAATGAATAATTATGTTTTTCTGAGTATTTTACTTAGTACTAATTTCTATTTTTATATGATGCATATTGCCCAATAATATCAAAATTACGACAGCACTACACACCAATTTCTCTATAAATGTGTGCATTTAATTTATTTGAGCAAGCAAAATTTATTCATATCAAACTTAGACAGTCCTAAATTTGAAAGCAACATCTGGGTCTTCGAAATATAGCTGCATTCGGCCAGCAGACAGCCAAACAGATGGTCAAATACGTAAACCGACTTTACAACTCAAAGCTGACTTAAAAAAGCAATAACAAACTACGTATCTCCAAGTAGTCAGAACCGAAAAAAAAAATAACCTGTCACAACGACGCAGCTCGTAAAACAGAAAGATAAATTTTTACGCGAACCACGTAACATATCGGAAAATTGAGAAATTCTAGACAAAACTTTAATATTACACAAGGCGATAAGTGAAACGTGAAATTTCAGCGTTTTCCCGCGTAGGTACTGAAAATTTATCCGCGCGGGATCGCCCGGGAATGGAACCCATTCGATTTCCGCGCACTTTTCCCCGCACTACTTCAGGGTGGGGACTCGGTGGGACGGGAGCGGAAGCGGAACAGCGGACATGTGAAAATGAATGATCGTTATCAATTAATTTGTTCTCTGATTTATTAATACTGTATTAAGTTTCATTTTTGTAAAATGTAACTATTTTTTGGGGAATGAATTGTTTCAATTATTGATTATATTATTTCATCATTATAATTTCTGACATCCACTGTTGGACATAGGCTCACAACGAACGGTCATGTGTCCTGCGACTCTCATCAGGTCATCAGTCCTTCTGGAAAACTTTTCAACGATGCGTATTGTGATGCGCAGGCACGCATCACAATACGCATCGTTGAAAAGCTTGATCTCTCTAGAACTTGATCTCTCTAGAACCTTTCGGCCTCATCGACATCTGTTCTGCGAGCAATGTGCCCTGCCCATTTGGCGATTCATCAGGCTATGTCGGTAAACAGGGTTCTCCGACGGATGTCTTCAGTGCTGAACTCTTTTTTAAGTCCTTCCAGAAATTTCTTCCCGTGCCTCGTTGGACCAGCCTCACAGCAAGCGTTCAGATCGTCTCTCCACCACTTTATGTACCGCACACATTTTTCTTCGGACAAATTAGATCCTTATTGGGTTTGTACACAAGAATCTTTTGAAAGTGGTGAGTTCTGGAAGCACTTGAATTGTGTGAAACACCCGAGTTTCACCATTATGAGGACCGCCCCGAGGACACCGCGCGTTTCAAAGAGACGTCAGCAAAACCTAGCTGGGCCAAAGCCTACCGGGCCTAAGGGTTGACTTCCGAAAGGGTAACCCGAGGTCCTGGAATGCTAAGCAAAGAAGGAACATGGGTCTGATTTTCGGTAGTTTCCGCCCTAGACGGGGGAGAAGTGATTGGATTGATTTGGGTGGTTGATTTTCCATCTTAAAAAAGCCCTTTCAAGCATCCATTGTGTGGAAAATTTTGCTCAACGGCCGAAGTATGGATCTACACCAATCAGCTGAGCGAGTCCAATGACCTGTAGATAGTTTGTACGCAACGCCGACTTCTACCTACAGGCCATTGGACTCGCTCAGCTAAAGTTTTTTTAAAGAAATTAATTTCGTACATGCGTAAATTAAAACGAGTTTTGAAAAAAAGGTAGTTTATTTTTTAATTTTATCTTTACAAATCGATAGTGTTTCATGTACCAGATCGACCCTCCACGGGATTAAAACGATAAAAATTTAGCGGTCTATAGCTGCCTATTCCAGTTCAATTGCACAAGCTAAAAGAAAGGTCATGCGATTACTACTGCTCGATAAATCACTATTTAAAGCCTATCAAACGGTTTACACCCAATATATCACGTTTAAAGTGTCCATGACTTCGTGATACGATAAAGATGGAAACTAACAATCAAACATAAATAACTGAGCAATAAAATACGTTTTAGTCACCTCGAAATACTTCGAGATTTTGTGGTCCTAAGGTACTGTACCACAAACCAGTGAAATTGAGTAGATGAAGTCGCCGTTGCTCCTGGTTGAATATTTTATTTTGTAAATATGGTTTTTAAAAAACAAGTTTACATATCATTTTTTTCATCAATTTAAACTAGATGAGTGGGTGTTTCGTAGCTGACTACCTTGAGTTAGTGGACCTGTACAGTCAGTGCAAGCATTTGTCAGTATGCGTGTAGCTCAACTCAGGACTACTAAGGAGCTCAACGACTTGACGAACAATACCAAAGAAAGGACACTTGGGTAGGCCGTATAAAGTATTCAAAACTGCCAGACATTATGATAAAATTACAGAAAAGGAAAAAGTAATCCACATAGTCCCCACATTCACAATAATTTTACAAGGTTGTTATGCGCACGTTAGACAGACTAATAATCCTTAGGGGAGCTTGCGGACGACAATCAATGGGTAGGTCGCCGTCCGGCCGTCCAGTAAGGAGAAGTGGGACCGATGCTCGCCCCAGAGTCACGGAATTATACCAGGGTCCTTTAATTGCTTTTTGTATTTCAAAACGGAACGTAAAGAACAACTGAAGATAGGTTTCAGACAAAGAAAGTCTGATATACCTTCTCGCTCTGAGCTGGAGAGAATCATTATATGGTAACCCTTCTCAAAAAATGGTTGTCATAATATTCTGTATCTAATAAATAAATATTTCTGCCGCTACCTCAAGCGGAGCGATATTGACAACACTTATTCCGCTAAGCCCAACAACATATTCCAGCCTCAAAAATGATATTTGCAAATCAATATGCATTGGCAAAGAAATTCGCGGTACATATTGCACCGCACATCGGCGATATCAATTATTGAAATGACTTGTCGTTATATACGAGTATGATACGGATATGATACGGTGTTCTTACGTGTGTGGTTACAACAGAATGCTTCGTTTCTAACCGATGGGCAATAACTAGCAATGTTTCCTGGAAGTTGGATGGCTGTTATGAGAGCATAGGGCTTTTGGGAACTGTGTTTGTAGCACTAGATAAAATAAAATGTGCTTTGTTAGTGGTTGTCAGTTTCTTTTTATGTTGCTTTTTTGGTCTGGCAGTTCGTTTTTTGTTTTGATTCAATATTAGCTTTTGCCCGCGGCTTCGCCCGCGTACTTAAACTATAGCCTATGTCATTCAAGAATAAAGCAGCTTTCTACCGGTGAAAAAAATTTAGCAATCGGACTAATACCTTCAGAGATTACCTTCTACAAACAAAATAAAACAAACTAAGTTCCTCTTTATAATACTAGTGTAGATGAGATTTTGTTTTTGGGTCCAGGGTCCATGTCAGTTTAAATGCTATAAGACTAAGGTAGTCTCTAGATAAAATAATATTAGCAGTCTTTAACTCTCCTACATTTTTTATGGACATTCTCAATTTTAAATAAGTAAAATAAAGACAAAAAGCTGTCTTGGATTGCATCGGTTGCGATCGTTTACATTGTTGGTTTTTCGAGTAGGTACTCCTGAAGAGAGATATTAGGAAAAGATCATTGTAGGACATGGGTCTTTTAGTGTAGGATCAAGTACATAATTAGTTTTATATGGGTTGGTTAGTGAATTTGTCCAAAACTTCGGCTACATTTTCATTAGGAATTTGTTCTTCAATTTAACACAAAACTAACATAAGTAAAATACAGTCAGTTTAACCAAAATACCTTTAAAATATACCGCTTCATCACAAGCATGAATCTGCAAACGACGAGACAGTCACTAAAGAATTTTATGACGCCAAACGAAGTCGTGACCAGCAAACGAGAGAAATTTTATGTCAGGAAATAGAATTCATCCATAGCACCCTGCCATTAAATGGACGTCACATGGACAAGGTAATCTGAGCGCATAGACTAAATATTATTTCTTGATTGACAGTCTAATTTGGAATGACAGGACAGAAGGAATTCCAACAGATTTTGCTTATTGATTTCTTGGGTTTCTGGAGATGTAGATTTGTTCCGTGCTGTCTAATTTGCATATGTCGTGCGTACGCGCATGTGTGCAAAATTCATTAGTCTTAATTCCTTCTTCTCTAATGTACGAAATTGTAAACGGAGGCCCAGAAAGCTTCCGAGTAACTTCACCTTTACATAATATTATCACTATGCCAAAGGTGACAACGGTTGGTTAGAGAGACGCCATAGCATCTTCACTTACCATCTGATGCAGGTCCTTATCGGACACTATTGTTTCGGAAAGTTTCTGTGTCGGAATCGAGGGGAAGCTACGCCTGTATGGCACGATGAAAGCCCGCCGTTTTCTCCTGAAAGCGATCAGCGGCGGCAATATCTCGCTTCCCGCTTTAGTCCAGGTCATAGTTTTGAGTGAGAGGGATCATGGATAGCAGTCACCTCCTCCAAAACAGTAATGCGAGCGAAGGAGGTGGCAAAAAGTGATAAAAGAAAGGAAATTATCGAATCCCAGTCGACGAAAAAAAAATGTCACTACATATCGTGATAGGTCTGTTGTTTCTATGGTTCTCTAACAAAAGCATCTATAAGTTTTTTTTAGGTGTGAATGATAGTATCATGGTTGTCCAGAATTGATCAAAGAAGAATACGTGTTCCATTGACTCCACAGAGACAGCGTCGATGGTGATTACTAATGAATTTTGTCTGATAAATTTTGTTTTTGCCCACAGTGGTAGGTGCGAGGATGGCGCGAGCAGCGAGCTCGCGCTGATTGCGGCGGCCCTCAGCACCCATGGGCAAGACATCTGGAGGCCGGCCTGACCGCGAACCAGGAGTGCGCGAACACAGGATTGCTAACCGAAGGTAACATTCTTAGAGCAAACTACAATGAGACACCAAAAACAGCACTAAAAGAGAACAACACTGAAAATCCGAACGAAAGTGTAGTTCACATTATTGATAGTGCACTCAAATATTTTCCAGTATCAGCTCTTGAAACAAATAAAATATAGCTCAAGCCAGTAAATAATAACCAGTTTGCAATAGAACTGAAAGTATCGATGCTAACTGCTTTAAGTGCGCCAAGCATTCACATATCACCCACCAATCTAATGACATAAAGCTAATTTAGTAGCACTGCACTGTAGGATACATTCATGAAATCACTGCAGGCGCAGAGCGGCACTGCTTCCCGCGCACCCCATGGGCAAGACGTCTGGTAGTCGCCAAGAAGTGGTTGGCCGACAAGAACTGCTTCGAGTGAACAGGATTGCTAACAGAAGGTAATACTGATAATTAAAAACTGAACAGAACATTATTCACTACATCATCATCTTCAAAATCCGAAAGACTTCCACTGGTGAACACAGGCCTTTTCCAAGTGTCGTCATAACGAATGGTCTTTTGCGCCTCGTATCCATAGGACCCCTACGACCCTACCACGAGCTCGTAACGTAATCCATTTTACGACGTAAACTGAACTGTTAAAGGGAGCTGTATATGGTGTATAGCCCCATCCCTCTTTCTCCCTTGCATGCCTGACATTGTAGCACTACATGATAAGGCCCAGGTCATCGGTCCACCTTATGAGAGCCCTTCTAACGCTGCGTCTTCCGATGTGCGGTCGCCTCTCTAAAACCTTTCCAATAATATCAGACAATTCCATTTGGTATCTGAAATAAAGAGTGAACCAAATAACTCAAATAGAATCGATCTCAAACGGCATCAATGGAACATTCACAAACAAATGCTCACAATATAAATAAATGCCTCAAGACATAATCTAACAAACATTTTACCATTGAGCAATAAAATCAGTTTAAGCCACACAAATAAAAAACTACAGCGATAATAGAACAGAACGCTTGCTAACAAGATATTAAAAATAAACACAATATCCATTAACAATGAAAAGTGTATGATACAAGTCAACAGACGTTTGACCGAGTTCCAAAATACGCGTGATTCATATTACACTATCAACCAGACAGGCAAAGATCTCTGAGTCGACGGCAACAGTTGTTCAGAAATCAATCTTCGGTTGCTGACTCGTCGGCAGCGTTTGACAAGGTCGACACCTGTATTTGTTTGACAAGCTCCTTAAAACGGAACAATGCTTGGTAAAGTGATGCTCATAACGTTTGTTGCCTTAAAAAACAAACTCCACTCTGTATGAGACTTCAATCGAACGGTTTTGGAAATGAAAACATAGGGTTTACCACAGGGCTCTGTGTTAAGCCCATAAATAATTATCTTGTTTTTAATAAAAATTGAGTCATAAGACATACGATTATTTGACGATAACGATACGGAACGATTTATTTAATTATCCATTAGACGTAAACTGGGATTAAGAGGCGATGTTTAGTACATTCATCACGTAAGTTTGGGTAATTTGGAGAGCGTCCAAAGCTTTTTCGTAAATATTGTCGACTGAATGGGTTTTTCTTTCATAATGAGACAAATATGTGGTTAAGATTATGAGAGTTAAATTAATGGGTACAACTCTGCACGTATATTTACTGAACGGTCGCTGGTTGAACACATTGATTCCTTCATTATATTTAGTTCTGTTTGTTTCATTAAATGAATTTGAACGAGAAACTCGTTACAAAGTTGAGTAATATTTCCTACATTGTTAATTTGCACATTAAAACACTCAGCTTTAGTTTTTTTTTACTATTAATTTCTTATGTATCCTGGATGTGATTGATGAGGATACTGTCACTCATGTTCTCGAATGAGCACTCGCCATCTATTTGTTTTTTTTTTTAATAAAATGAAAATTAAAGGTCGATAAGACGAACACGCAAAATATACACAACATATACACGCATTCAGCGAACAGTTCATATAAAATGCTTGTTCAATTTCAATGAAATAATGAATACTACAACTTGGTAGCTTACACCCGTTATCTATTCTAAGTCAATAAATACTTCCTTATAACTCAACTAAATTGACGTTTATAGCTTGTTTAATTTTAACTTTTATGCTCTTTTAATATTATTATGGTGACAAATTAAGGGAAGAAGATTTATTTCTAAGAACTTTAAACGCGAGGGGTGTTGTGAATAGTGACCCAATACTCATGTTCAAAGTTAAATGTGACAGTGTGCTGTGCTTCCTCAGTAGCAGAGATATCCAGCCCATCGATGTTTCTCAATTCAACCTTGTCCCTATTGTTATATTCATTATACATTTATAGTTCGTACTCTCTCAAAACAAAAGAAAAACAACTTGTCTCCCCTGTCCGATTGACAACAGAAGTAACCTTGGGTTTCTAATAATTGAATGGCTATTTTTATATGTTCAGCGGTTTCCTAAAGCCCTGCTAGTTGTGTCCGAAGCTTTACGGAGTTTATACACAATTGAGTCGATTTTAACTATTTTGTCTACATTTAGTTCGGCACACGTGTGATGTCGACGCGCGCGCTTCCGATGTAGAGATCCGCCCATTCATAGGAAGTGTTGTTGTGCGTGTAATGTGGTGCACTAGTGTTTGTTAAGAATAAGGATTCTGACATTTCTTTTGGTGAGTTTATCTTTGTTTGTTTCAGTGATGGTTGGATAATTTGATGATGTTTATGTTTCGTCTAATTTAAAAACAAATAAAAAAATGTGTACATGATATGTGTAAGTGAAAATATTATATTTCTGCACTACCCTAAGGTCGATTGGTAGAAAATGCCTAAGGCATTAAGTCTATATTTGTACCTACAGTATTTCTTATTAGTGCATAAAGTTGTAATAAATAAATAAATAATAAAATGTGGGCTCTTTAAAATTCAATAGTATAATAGCAAAAGTTGCAATATACTTTGAAAACAAATTAATAATTGATACAAGCCCTTAATAACTAATTAAAAGTAACCTAAATTATGGCATCGATAAAGTCCTCCGCATCGCTGTCGACTATTAGCTGTACTACCCAAAGAACTGGTGGCATTGCCATGCAGTATGGCAATGCTTATCCTCCAAGGATAAACATTGCCAAGTTCTCGGGTCACTCAAAGTTTGGAAAGGTCTTTAAACAATTTGTGAGCACTCGTACCCCACGATCCGAAACTTTCAACCCCATATGGCTCGAAAATATAACTACCAACAAAATTATTATATTTATACAAGCTGAGTTCAGCAAAAGTTGTTCTATCATGTAAATTACTATAAAAAAAAAATTGGGAGTTGGTTGGGGTACGAGGGTAAAAAACAGCGAACGATCTATTCTCATACCAACAAAATATTTTATAAAATCGGCTGAGCCGTTTCGGAGGAATTCAAGAACAAACACTGTGACACGCGATTTTTATATATCTACACTAGTATGATAAATAGGTAAAGTTTGTTTTTTTTTTGTTTGTTAGAGGTTATCTCTAGAAGTACTGGTCCGATTGCTAAAATTTTTTTACCAATAGAAAGATGCTTTATTCCTGAGTGACATCAGCTATATTTTTTGTACTCGGTCGAAGCTGCGGTCAAAAACTAATTAGTTATATCTTCGACATTGATCATGTAAAACTATTGAGAGTTTAAATATGTATACAACTGGTACATAAACAGCTGATACAGGTTTATTATCAACGTAACCTTCGTTATTCCAAACTAGGATAGTTTGTTTATCTCCGAGCCATTGTACGTCAGAATAACATTACACAGAACAATGCATTCCTGCCTGCACTCAAGACGGAATTTAATTTACTTGCACTAAATATATTTATAATATCTAATAAATGCTAGCTGCAGCTTTGAACTGCACGATTTGGATACCGTTAAAAGCAAGATCAGCGGCCCTATATATTTTAGCATAAAATATATTATACTAGTTTTTCCGGCGGCTTCGCCCGCATACATAAAATATAGCTTATGTCACTCAGGAATAAACTAGCTTTCTATCGGTGAAATTTTCGCAATCGGACCAGTACTTTCAGAGATTACCTCCTACAAGCAAAAAAACAAACTTTGCCTCTTCATAATATTAGTGTAGATTATACTATAGTATATTATGCTGTGTAATTGTATTTATGATTAAGTATATAATTCTAAAAAATATAATTTATTATTCATATAGGTACTCGTAACTACTGATCTAATAGAATAGGTTGCTACTAACATATTTTCATAAGTAATTTTAATTATGGAAGAAAAAACTCATACTTACAAAAACAATGCTATGTAGTTTGGCAGATGTTATTATATTGACATATAGTATAATCTTAATAGATTATCGATGTAATAAATGAATAAAATTAAATAAAAAAACAAATGTCGCTAACGATATTCTTCCTGAAAAGGCTCGAATTATGTTCTATTAGACAGGCACAACACACAACCCCGCTAGGCCTGACAGGTTTTTCTGCACAGTTGTGCAACACACACGATCCGGTTTACCTGTACAACTCATCTGTACAGGCAAACCTGTCAGCTATACCCTAGCGTGTATGGCGGAAAAGGTGTACTTACCTTTCTCTATGGTGTTGTTCCTGTCTTAATCTATCAGGTCCGTCCTGTACTTTTACCACAAAGATACGCACCTATCTTGAAGTAGAGGCTATAGAATAGAATAGACTAGAATAAATGTACACCTAAAAAGTAACAAAACTTTTAGCTACATTCTTCTCCAGCAGCCAAGTATTGTCACCTTTCAATCGTGGAAATCACAGACACAATCCTTTTCAATAGAAAGACAATAGGTGCGCGAACGCCGGCGTTCGCTTGGGGTTTAATGAATTAAAGTATCAGCTCTACTTAAGTTGGCACACTTTTTTGGACCTCCACCCCAGGCACTCGAACTTATCTCTAATGCCTTGATCACAAGTACAGAGCAAGCGTACGAGACTGTGCTCTCAGCTACTCGGTACGTATAAACATAACGCCAAGTGCTCAGCCGAAGATGAAGCTTGGCGCCCGTTCTACCTAGTGCTAATAGTCCGAATGTCCACCCTCCCGCTTCCCCACACTGTCACGCTCACTCGGCAGGTCTGAACGTGTACTGTCTCTCCACTCGATTGTCACTTTGTATATTTTTAATAACCTTTTTACATCGTGGCCGTATTGTAGTCTCAATTAACTGTCAGTCTGAACTGACTATGCAAAATAATAACAAAACATGTGTGAACAGCTACTCGTTTACATCACTGTCTCGGCCGAGAACTATTATACTGTCTCACCCGTTTATTCGATACGTGTGATCAAGGCCCATCAAGGCCAGGTAATGACTGTGAACTTCAACCTGCTCCTCTTTCCTAGGGACTCGTGCCTGTCTTGGGGCCGTCGTGCTCGCTGCGGCAGCGCGCGCGCAGGCGTGTCCGCGGGCGGCGCGGGCGCGTGGCGGAGGCGCGAGCGCGCCCCGCAGCCGCGCAGGCCCATGGAGATCCTCACCAGCATCTATGCGCTGCTGTCTGGAGGGGTGAGTACTGAGTTGGATCTAGAACAGAGAAGACGCAATTTTAAGAAACTATTAGCTTCTACCAAAAAATAAAGCCGAACATAGAACGTAGGTTTTTTTCATACAAACTTTGGATCCCGTTTCTTTATCTTAGGGGTTAGATTTTGGAAAATACTCTCATAGTACTTGTCTACGTCGTAAAAGGAAGACTTGTGCAAAATTTCACGTTCCTAGACCGGTAGTCTTAAAGATGTAGATAAATATGTAAGTTGCGTTGAAGGCAGTTTAACGGGCATTAGAAGAATTTTCGGTGTTATTGAGCCGAGTACTTGAGTGACTTTCCACGTGTAATGAAATAAATAAACGGCCGGCCCGGCGAATAGTAGAGGCTACTATACTACTAGGCTCCCAGCCTGCCTTAGGTTCAGGTAAATAAGAGATAGATTTCCATGGCAAACCAGGGTCATATAACTTCAAGTTTTATTTTTTACAAAAAAAAACTTGCGTAATTAAAGCTTTACAGTGCTTAAGTGCATGTTCCAGCCCTTATACGACATACAGCGGTATACCTAAGTAACATAGGTAACTGTTTACCATAACCCTAGTCTGCGACACTAATTAACATACGTAAGACTAGTCTTGAGACAGGAAGACCGCGGAAGCCGGTACTAATCTCGTTGTAACGTAACGTACCTAACCAGGGGCGTAGGTAGGTGACCAAGGGCCCTGGGACAAAATGAGGGGCCCATAAACTGGTTAGGTTTTATCAATATATCGCACCTCCACTTTGTGGTGGCCGATTTTTGAGTTGTGACACTATTTCGCCACCCTAGTGCTTGAGTGGCCAATCAACTAGTGAACTGATTTTACAGGAGAATTTTTTTTTAAGAAACTCATTGATATTGCCGGAAGTTGATTAAATACTTTCACATAATGGAAACAAGTATGACGGCGTTTACGTCAAACCTCAGGTTGACAGAACTGTCAATGTCAACCTAGCGAAGCGTCATTGTCAAAGGCACTTTTTGATTGTTCCTGTGAGAACTGATTAAAATACGTGGATGAAAATACGTTATAATAAATACGATAAAATACGTGTAATCTGAAGCTGTATTTTATTCCAACTATCGCGCCTAGCTACCCACATAATTAGAAGATGAGTTCTGATGAAGGGCCTCCAGGCCATTCTGCCCCTTCTAGTAGTTATTTCTATCTGGATAATAATAATAATAAACACTGCAGAGATTAGTAGCTACACTTTGAAATAAAAAGTAAATTTTGCTATTAGTCGAGTTCAAGCACTACGGCAACGATTTGTCAAAAATCAAATGATCGAGATAAAGGTGTTTAAAAATTATTGGGGGGGGGGGGGGCTTGTTGCCACCCCAAATAATTTTTAAACACCTTAACACTGCACAATCAACAGATATTTTATAAGGGAATTCTCGTCAAGCGAAAAGAATTTGAAAATTGATTGTTGACAGATTACGTAGGTGGGAGAAGTTTTGGCTAGTTCAATTGGAGCTTTTCTAATCAGATTTTAGGGTCCTTCGGGTCACAGTTAGTGGCATTAGCTATATGATTAACAGCCCTGGGGGAAAAAAATCTAGGGTTCCTTTTCTTTACGTAAAAAATTGTCAAATAACCTCTTTTGTTGAGCACTGTACAGGATAACTGAAACGAGTAGCTATAATTAGTGTTGCAACCTATTTTATTTAGACTTTGAAGGTGGGAGAAATCTTCGCTAGTTCAATAAAAGGTTTGTTGATCAGGTTGGCCCCTGCCCCTGCCCCAAGATTGGGGCCCCGGTACCCTGCGTAACCCTTCAGTAGCTACGCCTCTGAACGTAAGTCGGTTACGTTACGGCGCGACTTCATTATTGTATTGTTTGGGTTATTAAAGACATTTGTTTCTTTGTGTGCCCTGTTATTAATTGTAATATTTCTTCCTGGTCCTTCGGTCTTATTGTCCTGTGATATTTGGTCCTTGTGTGGTTTCGTTTGGTGTGATTATCGAAGTGATATTATTGGAACTATGTGTATGCTGTATTTAGGTATACAGCGTTTTATGGTAATGTGCATTTTTTGTAAGAACAAACAAAACATTTTTTTCGCGCCAAAATGCCTGCCAAAATGTATTTTCAGATTTATTTTATGTAGGTAACTACTTGTGCCTTTAAATAAACCAATGCTTACCTAGTTAAAAACTTTACTGCTCCAATTTGTTCCGCTCAAGACTCAAGAGCCAGCAATAAACATAAAATCTCTCTGAATTCAAACAGCGTAGTATTACAAAGAGCTTCCCCAATTTACACCGATTTTAACTTTGAATGTTTAATATCTGCAGGCTATACATAAAAAAATGAATTCTAAGCTTTAGAACCCATGTTTTTATGTATTATTTTCCCGTGTACAGCAAGGGGTGAACCCGAAGATTGATTCCGTAGCATTCCGACTGCACTGCGGTGCAACAACCGCCGCGTTGCTGGCAGCTAGCGCAGCCTTAACAACGCGCCACCTGGTGGGAAACCCTATCGACTGCATACACACGAGGTGAGAAAACACGACGTATAGCTAGCTAACAGACCACGTAGTTCGTACTTAAATTTATAGATGGCGTTAAACTAAACCTTCGCGGAAAAGTGTGGGACGAAAAATGAGCGAAGATTTTTTTTGTATCGAAAAGAATTGTTTTATTTCTGTAATATGACTTGTATTGTTATTAAAATAATATACGAGGCGTATTACATGTTCAGGTTTAAAATAGTGCCGCTGTCACGAATCTGCAGCGGGGTTATTCATGATGAACTCATTAAACAAAAATGTGTGCCAATTATTATTTTACAGTTAATAGTTTTATTGGTGTAATAAATTAAATTAGCTCACGTACTAAATGGAAATTATGACAGTCTCACGCTGTAAAATAATATTTTCAGTTTGTAACGATTGCGAAAATACTGTTATATTCGTACTGGAAAATACTTTAAACACCCGAATATCATGAAGAAGTAAATGATAACAAAACATAAAGGGTGGATTTTTGAAACAAACTTTTTTATATGTCAAATATTGTCAGATTTGGCTAAAGTAAAATTTGAGAAATACACAACTGCAAATGCTTATTTCACAAATCGGGAATATACGTATGCTTGCTATAGAAAACTACCTACCTGATTAAAAATTTTCAAGTTGCTGGTCTCTGTTGTAGGTCTCAAGAAAAACTTTTGTTAATTCTATTAGGTACAGTTGGCACTAATATTAAAGCACTAGCACAGACTAAAAAAGATTATTAGATTCAATTGTAATTGGTGTAGGCATTAAACGTTAAAGGAAATACTTATCTAAATCAAGAAAGAAAGAATTAAAGAAAGAAAAATAAAAAAGAATAAAAAAGAAAGACAATAGATTATTTTGGCACAACACAAGGCACATATCATTACTTTTGTTTCAAGAAGAACTATCAATCTACAAGGTGTCGTTTTGAAGCTGCAAAATATTTCAGGAGGTAATTATGTTAGTGATTCTCGACCCGAATCAATAATAAAATAAGTAGGTAATTTTTTTTTTTATAACCGCGCTTTTTTTCACACACACAAACACGGAACAATAAAGGGCTTTTTCACACACACTAACTCGCAACGATAGTTTCATAAATAATGTATTGTTACGTACGTGGGTAATCAAATGCCGATTTACTGACGAGAGAACTTTATTTACCACAAACAATAACAAATTAGTCCAGTCAACAATAATCCGAATCGCAATTAACACTAGAGTACCGTTACACTATCGCTTAGGTCGTTGAGTAAAATCACTTCGAGTACTAGGGTAGTTCGCTCTTGATCGCAGTCGAAATCACAACTGACTCGCTTCCGGCCGGGGGCACGTATTTATATGCGGAGCCAAGAAAATTCTAGATACCGACGTCCCACGAACGATCCAGAATTCCAGAACAATTGAATCGCTTCTCGAAGTCATAAATCATTTTTATTACTCGTGGTAATAAGAGTCACTTTCATGCGAATTTCGACTCTATTGTTAACGTCGGAGAGTACCATTTCCTATAAATACCTAACTACTACTTGTAAGTACTTTGTGGATGTTTCGAGATTTTTCTAAGTCTGGCTACGCAAAACCATTCTAGACCTTTCGAACAGCAATGCGTTTTAATTATTACGTGCTACTCTTTATATTCTCGGAGATATGGCGGGTTCACGTTTAATGGCGTAACAGTGCCCCCCTCTTAGTCATGCTCGTCCCGAGCGTTATTAGATCCGTGATACGGCGCCAATCTATCCACATGGACAACCTTGGGTTTCCCTCTTAGCCCTTTCTTGATGCGGTAGGTCACGTCATTAATCCTTTTTAACACGGTGTAAGGTCCCTCCCATCGAGCTTGGAGTTTCGGCGACTTCCCTTTCCGTCGAAGCGGGTTGTGAAGCCAGACCAGTGTACCTTCCTCAAATCCCTTGGCATTGGCATTACGGTCGTATCTAGTTTTCATTTTTACGCTGGTGTTCATGCTATTCTCACGAACTCGTTTATGCACTTCGTCCAATTGATCTTGAAGGTCACTTACGTAGTCTGTAACTGGCTTAGTCTTGTCAGGTGGCACGCCAGTTATGGCATCGACTGGGAGTCTAATCTCCCTGCCGAAATTCACTCTTGCTGGGGTATGTCCCGTGCTATCATGCACTGCCGATCGGTAAGACATCAGAAATAGTGGAATATACCGGTCCCAGTCCTTCTGATGGTCATCGACAACCTTAGCCAGGTGATTCTCCAGGGTTTGGTTAAACCTTTCCACCATTCCGTCCGACTGAGGGTGCGCAGGTGTGGTGCGTGTCTTATAAATTCCCAGAAGAGTACACATTTCCTGGAACAGCGCAGATTCGAAGTTACGGCCTTGATCGGAATGGATTTCCAAAGGTGCGCCATACCGACATACTACTTCTTCGACCACCTTCTTCGCCACTGTCGTCGCTTCCTGATTGGGTATGGCGAAGACTTCGGGCCACTTTGTGAAATAGTCCTGGATCACCACTATGTACTTGTTTCCGTCATTTGTAACTGGAAAAGGTCCAGCGACGTCGATAGCGATGCGTTCCCATGGGGCTCCCACATTGTACAGCTGAAGCCTGCCCCTGCTCCTAGTCTGTGGTCCTTTCACAGATGCGCACGCTGTACATTTCCGACACCATTGCTCTATGTCATCTCTACAATTGAGCCAGTAATACCGCTGTCTCACTTTCAGTAGAGTTTTCTTGATGCCCAGGTGTCCTCCAGAAGCACCATCGTGTATTTCCTGTAGCAGGGGGACTACTTCACATCGTGGTACTATCACTTGTGTGGTCACCTCCTTGCCATCGTTCGATTCCCATTTCCTACAAAGCACATCATTTTCTAGGACTAAACTGTCCCACTGTGCCCAGTAGCTCTTAGTTACGGGACTGTGTGACGATACTTCACTCCACTGGGGCCTAGTTCCGCTACGCTTCCAGTCCAGTATAGGTCGAATATCGTCATCTTCTTCCTGGGACTTCTTGAAGTTACCTTCAGCCCTAATTAAATTAACGTGTTCTCGGGCTTCATTCTGCTGGCAGTGTCTGCAGTCATCATTACATGGACGTCGCGACAGGGCGTCAGCATTGTTATGCCCTTTTCCACTACGATGTTCCGTCACAAAGTTAAACTCCTGCAGCTGCTCGAGCCATCTTGCAACTTGGCCCTCAGGGTTTTTAAATTGTAAAAGCCATTTCAATGCAGCGTGATCCGTCCTCAACGTAAATTGTCTTCCTATGAGGTACTTGTGGAAATGCTGCAAGGTTTTAACCACAGCCAGCAGTTCTCGTCGAGTCACGCAGTAGTTTCTTTCTGGCTTTGAAAGTGCCTTACTGAAGTAAGCGATTACGACCTGTCTGTCACCCTGCACCTGTGACAACACTCCTCCAATTCCCGTGTTGCTGGCATCGGTATCAACGACAAATCTTCCGTCTCTGCTTGGATACCCCAGTATGGGCGCTTCACATAGCCGTTGCTTTAGCTCGTCGAATGCTGACTCACAGTCCTCGTCCCAGATAAAATCTCGTTTATCCTCAGTCAGCTGATGTAGAGGTTTTGCAATGTCCGAAAAATTCTTGACAAACCGCCTGTAGTATGTGCACAACCCTAGAAATGCACGTACTTCCGTTTTGTTCTTTGGAACCGGCCACTGTTGGACTGCCTTTACCTTCTCAGGGTCGGTTCTCACCCCGTCAGCGGAAATAACATGTCCTAGGTAGCTGACCTCCTTCTTGAACAGGGCGCACTTCTTTGGGCTTAGTTTTAGGTTAGCCACTCGTATCCTGGTGAACACTTTCTCCATATTCCTCAGGTTTTCCTTAAATGTGCGACCCATTATAATGACGTCATCCAAATATACCAGACAGACGTCACCAAGAAGGCCCACCATGACTCTCTCCATGAGGCGTTCAAACGTTGCTGGAGCGTTGCATAACCCAAACGGCATGACGTTAAATTGCCACAGGCCGCTGCCAATGCCCGTACTGAACGCTGTCTTTTCTTTATCTTTCTCGCTGATTTCCACTTGCCAGTAGCCACTTTTCAAATCAATGGTCGAAAACCACTTCATGCTACTGAGCATATCCAGCGTATCGTCTATCCTTGGTAAGGGATAACTGTCCTTCTTCGTCACATTATTCAGCATTCTGTAGTCCACACAAAATCTGGTGCTGCCGTCCTTCTTCTTCACCAGAACGACTGGAGAAGACCATGGACTCGTAGAAGGCTCAATTATTCCGCTATCAGCCATGTCCTTTACCATTTCTGCTACCTCAGATTCCTTAGCCCAGGGTATGCGGCGCGGTCTCTGTTTAATCGGTCTAGCATCACCTGTATCTATCTCATGCTTGACGAGACCTGTTCTCCCGCAGTCTTTTCCCGTTGCAAAGATATCTCGAAACCGTAGCAGAAATTCCCTGGCTTGCTGCAATTCCGAAGGCGATAACTTGCTCTTAGAATTTTCCAGAAGTTGCTGGATGTGTTCCGTTTCAACTTTGGTCGTGTCTTGCTTTGCTGGAGATGTGTTGATTTGACGGAGATACTTGACTTCTTCACATCTTCCAACAACACTATTTTTCTTCAGTTGGACCTCTTCTTTCCCAAGGTTCACAATCCTGACCTTGGATTTCCCTTTCGTCATAACTAATGTCCTCGCAGTGATGATCTCCGGGTGCCGGCCAGTATCTTCTACCAAAACACATCTTGTTTGCCTGATTCTCTTGGGAAACTTTACTTCGACTAAGGTTTCTGTTCTCGGAGCCAGTGTAGTATTATTTAAACAATAGAGGTTGCATGACTTAATTCCTCGCAGGAAGACTTCTTGATCTGGGAATTTCAATACTCCCCTGTCGATATCTAAAATACATCGGTTATTCCGCAAGAAGTCGAGACCCAGTATGCAATCGTCGGTAATATTCGCAATTAACGCAGGATGGATATACACTTGATCACCGATTTTGAACTCAATTTGTGTATCACCGAGGACGGAGACTGGCTGGCCGGTTGCTGTCTGAAGTCGGCAGGATGGAGACTCTCTTTGCCACAAGATGGTGCGTTTCAGCAACTCAGGTCTTATAACAGTCCGTGACGCCCCCGTGTCAACGGTGAAATTGCAAGCACGATGATTCAGCGTCCCTTCGATGATCAAACTATTTCCGTTGTGAACTTGATTGATGGTGATGGTTGGGGCCTTCAGTTGACCAGCCAGCACCCGCCCCGCGGCCCTGGCGACATTTAGTTTAACGACTCCTCGTTAACTTGAGTTCCGGAGTCCACACTCCCCCTCTTCTTGGGGCAATCGGTACGAATGTGCCCTTTTTCTCCGCACCCGTAACACGTCGGAATATAGCGGGACTTTGCCGAAGAAGCAGCTACCACTTCTCGTTGACGTGGTTGCACTGACGGCGAGACCACCACTTCCCGAACTCTGTGCGTGCGTGAATCTTGTCGTACGGCTTCCACTTCCAAAGCATGAGCCATCGCACTCTTTAGAGTTTGGTGGTGTCCGAGACGCACCGTAGCCCTGACTTCAGGATCCCGTAGACCGTCGATGAAAGCTTGCACCAGATTTACTTCCACCATCTCTGGTGTCATCGACATGTACGCACGCCGGACCAGCCGTTCAACCTCGACTCCCCATTGCTGGAGGCTCTCGTTCGACCTCTGCGTTCTCTCGCGAAGTTGCGCGCGGAAAACGTGCTCGAGGTGCTTGTCTCCATAGCGAGTGTCTAATCCCTCCATAAGACGCTCCAACGTCCTGCTGTTCGGAGGAAGGTTCTCTAGGACCAGCAGGGCATCCCCTCGTAGAGCCAAAGTTAATGCCGCAAAAGACTGCTTATCATCCCAGCGGTTTGTTTCGACCAATGTCTCGAATTGGTACTTAAATGCCGTCCAGGAAGACGTGCCATCAAAACGTGGCACATCAAACTTTGCGGCGGATGCACAGGGAGTGTGCGATGGTGAGCCGACAGCAACGGGTTCGCGCGCTTCGAGCTTGACGATTTTTTTGTTGATGTCCAGCAGGCGATCTTCGTGGCCATCAATTCTTGTTTCGAGGTTATCAGCTCGGGCGGAAACCTCCTTGACCTCCAAGGTGAGATTCTTTACCTTCTCGCCCAACGTGACGAGGCCGTGGTCGATTTTATCGAGGATCAAGTTCTGCTTAGCCTCCTGATCGCGGCGAGCGGCTTCCTGTTCGCGGCGAGCTTCTTCCTGGTTCGCTGCGATTAGGTCCTGAAGCTTACGCTGGTTGGCCTCCTGATCGCGGCGAGCGGCTTCCTGTTCGCGGCGGGCTTCTTCTTGGTTAGCCGCGATTAGATCCTGGAGCTTACGCTGGTTAGCCGCCATACTAGCTTGCATGGCGGCCAACACCGCAGCGAGGCTCATTTCCGAGGCTGGTCCTGTTGGCGCCTCAGCAGCTGCTGTTGCTCCCATATCAGCCTGATCTTCCTCCTCCATACGATGACGCGCAGCATCCATCTCCATTTGCCTCCTTGTTCGTGGTCGCTGTTCGTCGTCCCTCGGTGTTAATGGCATTTCACTTCTGACACCAGTTGTTACGTACGTGGGTAATCAAATGCCGATTTACTGACGAGAGAACTTTATTTACCACAAACAATAACAAATTAGTCCAGTCAACAATAATCCGAATCGCAATTAACACTAGAGTACCGTTACACTATCGCTTAGGTCGTTGAGTAAAATCACTTCGAGTACTAGGGTAGTTCGCTCTTGATCGCAGTCGAAATCACAACTGACTCGCTTCCGGCCGGGGGCACGTATTTATATGCGGAGCCAAGAAAATTCTAGATACCGACGTCCCACGAACGATCCAGAATTCCAGAACAATTGAATCGCTTCTCGAAGTCATAAATCATTTTTATTACTCGTGGTAATAAGAGTCACTTTCATGCGAATTTCGACTCTATTGTTAACGTCGGAGAGTACCATTTCCTATAAATACCTAACTACTACTTGTAAGTACTTTGTGGATGTTTCGAGATTTTTCTAAGTCTGGCTACGCAAAACCATTCTAGACCTTTCGAACAGCAATGCGTTTTAATTATTACGTGCTACTCTTTATATTCTCGGAGATATGGCGGGTTCACGTTTAATGGCGTAACAGTACATCCAATCATCATCCCGCACGCCACACCCTAGCCACGCCCCCGCGGCCATCGATCAATCGATTTAGTTTAGTATAATTAAAAAATTAAATAACAAGTATTACTGATTATTGACCAGGTATCGTTTTTTTACATGATTTTTTATGAGTTTTATTACAACCTCCTGAAATATTGTGCAGTTTTAAAACTGCACCTTGTATATACCCAGCATTTTCGAATTGTGGTGACATCGCCTTCCAGTTAAACTGGATGCACCTGGAAACCAGTATTTCAGGAGGAGAGACTGCCTATTTACTTCCAGCTAGTAATTGTGTAACATGTCTTACAAGACTGTTGTTAGATGGCTTCCGACTTTTTTTTTATCTGTTATCAACTAGTACTTGACTGCGATCCCGCCTGATGGTAAGCAGTGATGCAATCGTTAATGCTGAGGCGCACTAGTTTATTAAGAGCCTATTCACTCTAGCCTTGAAGACACCCAAATTATAATCAGACGGGAAGATCGCAGCAGGCAAACTGTTCCAGTCCTTTGATGTACGCGGTATAAATGACGAGGCGAAATGCTTAATCCGGACCGTAGATGTTTCAACAACGTAAGGGTGGATACTTGCCGTGCGTCGGTTTGTCCGATGGTAGAAATGAGATGGCGGAATCAAGTCATGCAATTCCTGCGCACACTCTCCAAAATGCAATCTGTAAAACAATGAAAGGCTGGCTACCCTACGCCTGTACTCAAGGCTTTGAAGATTGGACTTAACCAAATCTGGATCACCAATCAGCCTCTTCGCACGCCTTTCCACCGAGTCCAAATCTGCCAGGTTACTATCCGTACCGACAGGTAAAAGGGTAAAAAATGGCTCAGACTTACCAAATACCTATTTTTTTTTAAATAAAAATCTGTAAAACCATCTTGGAGAAGTTCAATAACAAACACTGATGCGAGATTTTTACAAAAAAAAACTTCTTAATTAGAAAAGCAAACCAAATCCAGCAAAAAAAAAACCAAACTTATTAAGTTCTTCCCAAAAAAGATTTAATATTTTGGCAATATTTTCATCGTGCGTAGGTACTGCGGAGGAGTCAAAGTTTGTGTTTCTTGACAGCTACAACATTGACATTTTAGAATCATAGTGAATAGGATTACTTTTAAGGCAAGAATGCTCCTTCATCGACTAAATCATGCTCATATCAGGCGTGATAATATTCAAACACGACCTAAAAATACCTGTAAAAGTACTTAAAAAAATCGCTGCCCCACACTAGAAATAGCGTTCACAAACATGCAAACTAACATACATAAGACACCCAGACCCGGAACACCTTTGTTCCGTGCAGGTATCGTACTCGCGTCACACAGCGCGGCCGTCAGTCGCTCAACTATCATGCAGCTGAAAACAGCATCACAGACAAAATTCCTATTCCTCATACCCTCCTCCTTTCTCCAGGGACATACCAGAAGACGTGCTGAACACCTACTGCTGGATCCACTCGACGTTCACAGTGGCGGGCGAGGCCGGAGGAGCCTACCCTGGCGTGAGGGGAGCAGGCACGTCCCCGCGCAGATATGGGAAGTACTACCAGTGGGTCGCCTTCACGCTATTCTTTCAGGTCAGTGGTGATTATTATTAAATAAATGTTATAAGATCTGGTTTATTTAGCCGAGTGGACAGATTAACAAACACAGAAGAGCTTGCAACACAGGCGTATATTTTTTCTGACAGTATAAACAATCAACGACGCCTCTCTTATCGACATGATATTGAATTGCTATAAAGCGATCATATCTCCATCAATTAAGAACTTGAGGGTTGTATAAGATGGTGATGTTTGCTGAGGCGCAGGCAAGGAAAAGATGCGCCTCTTATATTCTTCAATGACTTTTCATTGCATTTTGACATTGTACGAGTACACATAAAATAGGAAATACTGAAAACATCTCATTTTTAATTATGTTTACATAAAAAATAACGTGGTCCATAAAATTATACGTCTTCATTTTAAATCTGACATTAATTTTTAATTTTATTAAAATTCCATCAACTCTATGTGAATTTGCTAACTAAATACAAACTTAATATTTCTAGTTTAATGTTTCCGTTAAAAAATATGGTAGTGTGTGTGATTCCGTCTAATGTTAAAAGGTCTTCATATACCATTATAATTATTCAGAAATAAACGATACTACTCATATTCTATTCCATTCCTTACACACTCGAGTTTGTGGCAGTACCAGAACTAACTAGGTGTTTTTACTGGAAGTCCCCCAAGCTGCAAAGGTGGATGCGGATTCATGTCTTAAACCTCAGATACATTAGGGCAGAAAATGGCCCCCAACATGACGTGCAACGACTATAAAATTGTTGAACAACATGTCCCGCGTCACGTGACAAGTTTGGGACATTGGACAACTTTGCAGCGATACGTAGATTGAGCGTTGCACGGGACATTTTGTTTTCTATTGTATGTAAGGTTTTTTTTTTTTTTTTAATTAGAACTAACATAATGTTTAAGTACATTGTGACTAACACATTATGGTCTTGGACTGAAATAAACAGTTATTATTCAGCCTCAAAGCGACAGAGCGAGGCTAAGTGCGGCAGCGATGGTGTGCGCAAATGAAAAGAAAAAAAAGAGAAAAGGTACCATTGTTTTGCTCGTTTGGTGGGGGCACTTCCATGCCCCCTAATTAAAATTGTAAGGGAATTAACTATTTAGTTCAATAAATGCTGAAGCCATTTCTAAAGTGAACTATTGGTGTTCACTTGTTAGTTGAAAGGATACGAGAATGTCAATGTCATAATACAAGTGCGTCGGTGTTTAGTGTTTTGGTAGACCTCATCCGTTAATTTCCATCAAGTGAGGAGGAAGTCAAGAACGGTATCATCAGGCATAGTAAAGCCAATAAGAGAATTAGATTATAAACAAATAACAAATGACTAATGGGATGAATACATGATTTTTGAAGTAGTTTTAAGAAAATGAATTAGTCAGATTCGTTGGTTATTACGAATGTTTAAATGATGAATTTAACTGTAATGTTATGGATAAAAAGAATTTAAAAGTTTACATTACTCATATGCAATGGACACAAGCTGTTGCTAAATTGTAGCTGAATCACTTCGATATTCAAGATGGTCAGTTTCCTGGCTATCCTATTCACGAGTTCTCTGCGAGGTCGTTTCGTAGTCGAAAAAGACTACGATGGCAAGTACTCACGTATATCTAACGACGTTTTCTAACATACAACTACTATTTGAATAAAAAATCATAATCATAATATTTAGACATAAATTATTATGACAATTCACAAGTCATGGATTTGTTTTCTAGCACTTATGATTAATTTTGTGGATTGCCGACCACGCTGATATCATTATTAAAATAAATTAAATTAATAACTAATTGGGCTTGTTGACGCATATTTTTACGCTAGTGCTAAATGCACTTCATTGTGTTGCAAAAAACTATAGGACTGATTTTTCGAGTAAAGATTTTACAAAGACCTTCCCAAAATAGTATATTCCTTCCCAAAATAACCCTAATAGTCACTCCAATACGTAATATATAACCATAATATTGCAAACAATAATAATGATAACAAAATTGCAAAATAATATTGATATACGAGCAATAAAGTTAAGTGCTAGTCGCTTAGTCTATGGTGAGTATAGACTATAGAGAAGTAAATGACTCTAGTGCGGTCATCGTGAATTGGCTACTTAGCGGGTCTCGGGATTAGCTAGCACGCTATAAGACTGTAGTAGGAGTGACGAGTATTGGCGGCTGGCATTTTTTATATTAGGACAATAAGAAATGTGCATTAAAAATAAAAAAAATAATTTAAAAATAAAAAAACCCGACTGCGTAAAAAATTACTTAAAATAAAAACTGAAAAGAAAAATAAACAAGTTCAGTCCACAGTTCAGCAACAGTCGGGACCCATTAAAATAATCAAGACTAAAATCATTCTATCTAATGTGGGTCCCGAGAGAGAAGAAAACGTCAGCTGAGCGAGTTCCATGACCTGTAGATAGTTTATACGCAACGCCGACTACTAACTACAGGTCATTGAACTAGCTGAGCTGACCTTTTCTTAAAGAAATTAATTTCGTACGTGCGTAAATTAATACGAGTTTTGAAAAAAAGGTACTTTATTTTTTATTTTATCTTTACAAATCGATAGTATTTCATGTACCGGATCGACCCTCCACGGGATTATAACGATTAAAATTTAGCGGTGTGTATTGGAGATACTAGGAAAAGGTCAATGTGTTTTATTTTAAGTTTATCTGGCGCCTTGTATAGTAACCATATAAAAAAAAAAAAACCCGACACCGAAAGCAGCTCAATGGCACCAGCATGTACAAAACTATCTCAAATATTAGGTCACACATATGTTTAAAAGTAAAGTAAATACACAATAAGTATTTAAGGTCCCTACCGCAGTTAACAAACGAGCTGATGACCTTGAACACCTGGACAGATCTTTTTAAATTGTAGCTAAGAACCATTTCGATTAGATCAGCTTTCAAATAAAAAAAAACCACATCAAAATCCGTCCATTCGTTTGGAAGCTACGATGCCACAGACAGACACAGACAGACACGTAAGACTTATAACACCCCTCTTTTCCGTCGGGGGTTAAAAGTAGAATATTAACAGTGAAAACATTAACAAAATTGATAGCAAAGCGAACGAGATATAACAATTTTAAATAAATGTGGCAATGGGCAGGGCACATTGCTCGCAGAACAGATGGCCGTCGGGGCCGAAAGGTTCTGGAGTGGCAACCGCATACAAAGACGCAGCGTTGGAAGGCCTCCTACAAGGAGGACCGATGACCTGATGATGGTTGCGGGAAACCATTGAGAGACGCACAGGATCGTTCGTTGTGGCGACGCTTGGGGGAGGCCTATGTCCAACAGTGGACGTATAATGGCTGAAATTATGATGATGATGATATCTGTCTCTCTCGGGTGTGATGGAATTTGACGTTAAAGTTCACATTGGACTTCTCTCTTTTTTATTAACAGCTATGAATTTTTGTAACTTCGTTGTTAATAAAGATATTTTAATTTAATTTTTAATTTATTTGGCAAATAAAAAGTCCATGCATATTCTGTATTGGGCATTTCTAACAAGCAAATACACATGTTTGATTTATTTTGCTCTGGTGGGAGCGAGAGGGTACTTGTCAAACTTTTACTTACTAGGGTCGACCAGTGAGGTCTTGGGCCGCCTTTTGTGTTCCAATGCCTCAATGATTTTTTCGAACAATATCGTAGTTGATAAGGATAGATGGCTACATATACTTACTTGAACATTGACACTAAAATTATAACAACATAATAAGAATAGACATTTAAACAATTTTTTTTTAATGTCTGTTCAACAGATTTTGACTCCTATTCCGTAGGAATACGTGGTGGTTACAATACCAACTATTTACTGCAGCCGCCATTTATCATGCCACCAACGCAATAAAAGTCAAAATCGGTTGATCGGTCAGTAAAAAAGGTTTATTTAAATGTGTATTTATGTGTGTAATCTTGAATGGAGTATAGTACGGTAATATTCGCAGTAATAAAATACATATTCAAAGAATTCTCTTCGAATCAATTGAGGTCTAGGAAAAGGTACAGATACTGCTACGAAGTGCTACGGCGTAGCAAGCGCGTAGCAGTGCTAGCTACGAATATTGGCGCATTGATTTTTTACATTTTTACAGGATTAATATTTCTTACTTATACAAATATTTACAATATAACAATTTATTTATTTATTTTCCCTTCACACAGTTACCTTATTCTAGCTTTTAACATTGCCTATAATTTAGGGCTAACTTTTAAATTAAAATGTAAATTGCTGCTTCGTTTTATAACCAACTAGCGGTACCCCGCGGTTTCACCCGCGCCTTTGGTTACTGCTCCACTCTCGTGAGCCTTCCTCAATAAGTGGGCTAACCAATTCTAAACTAATTTTTCAATTCGCACCAGTAGTTCCTGATTTAAGCGCGTCCTAACAAACAAAGTCTTCAGCTTTATAATCTCGAAAAACCAAAACACAAAAATAAAAACTAAAAACATCAAAAAAGAATCAAATAACAAACAAACAAAACAAATTAAAACAAACAACAACAACAAACAAACACAACAACAAACAAAACAAACAAATGAAATCTCGTGTCACAGTGTTTGTTACCGAACTCCTCCGAAACGGCTTGACTTATTTTTGTGTATATTTGGTAGATCAGAGAATAGGTCATAGGTTATTTATTACCCTCCTTCTCCTTCTTCTAGATTTTGATGCAGTTGTCAGAAAAATATATCTTTTTAGTGTTTTTTATTGTTTAGTAAAAAATAATTCTACAAAAATAAACTCAAGTACCCAATTACGAAGTTATTAACGTCCAGTTCGTGCGTGTCGTTAATACAGACTAGGCGTGTCAAAACTACCCACAATAACAATATATATGAGGGCACATCTAAAGGATTGTGCCGTGACTGCGTGACGCGGCTTCGATTGTTACCGGTAAACTGCAGTTACTAACACCTTTACCTGGCTTCACTTGCATGTCAGGAAGTGGTTTTAGCTATAGTAGTTTGCTTGTTTTTGTAGATAGACAGGTTTAACTTTATTTTACTCACAAGAGAATATCTGGTTTCATCATTATATAGTTTTATTTATTTCAAATACAGTTTTTTTTAATAAATTTTGCTCCATACTAGGAATAACTCCTGTATCGTACATGTGTTCACCAACATGCAAACTCACATCTCCAAGACACCGACTGTGTTTAGCCGACTGAGATTTTGTAATCTCAGTCGGCTAAACATAACCCTTATCCTTAGGATCACTTTGTTGTTCGTCTGTCTGTCCGTATGCCAAGACCTTTAGAAAACTTTTCCTCAGGAACGCTTAGAAGTTTATGCTGAAATTAATATAAAATACTCACTGAAAATTCCAACTATACACACAATAAAATAGGAATGTTGATGTAAATCAACATAGGCGAGCTTAACCCACATATGGGTTTTCTTACAGCAAACCATACAAATGAGAAAGAAATTTTACATTTGAGGATAACTTTAAATCCAGAATAAATGAAATCTAACTCAAAACTTAAAATAAACTAAACAGATATGTGTATAGCACACCATAAATAAATATAATATATATAAAAAAAAAACCTATTAACATACCTGCATATTCTAAAAAAATAAAAATATAAAATCATAAAGAAAAAAAATCAATCAATCAATTAAATCTTCTGAAATCGAATTATTTACATATGTGTATGGTACCTTCAATGCGCGAGTTCAACTCAAACTTGACCAGTTTTTACAAACATTTCCCTGCTAAATATCCGGTTCTCTCAATGAGCTCCGGTCAAGGGTCACAGTTCATATCATATTAATAATAAATGCAAATTAGCTATTTAACGCTTTGCAACAACAATTAATTCTCCTAATGAGCTCATTTACATTACCAGCAGTAGGTACTTGATATAAATGTCTCGGTTTAACTTATTATTAATTACTGCTACGAAATTTTCGAGAATACTATTTTTTGAGGTTGGAAATCTCTAAACCTTCACGCTCTGGGTGGAGCAAGAGCGAGTATCAGACTTTTCCTGATTAAAACCCACCTGTGTTCCTTCAGTTGTCTTTTGCGGTCTAGAGTCGCGGTAACTCTCTAAGGTAAGATGTGGGATCTTTACTCAGAAATAGAAATCCTAAATCAATCGGATACCGACTCACTTCTATTTAAAAAAAAAAACTACCTATACGCCATTCAATATTTATTTAAAATATAAAAACTACTACTACTACTATATAAAAAATGCTATAATCTACCTGATTTCTAAACTAAAAGAAATCTAAAAGTAATCATATCAATACGTAAACATACAATTCTAATTCATATATATATTGTCATGTGCAAAGTAAAAAAAGTTATTTACAATTTTACGATTTTCTGATAATTTATAATTACTAAACACATTGTCCATACCCATCTTCGCTTAGAGACAATCTGTGTGAACATTTCATATGTGGTCAAACACTCGTATGAAAATAAATTTACATATTTAATGATTTTATATTTTTAATGAATTTCTAGCACAGATTTCTCTCAAGTAGGTAGAGATAAACAGCATTAACAATTAGTTTTTTATAGCAGTTGAACATAACTGCTATAAAAAACTAATTGTTAATGCTGTTAAAGAAGGCAAATGACTAGCAATTAATCTCCCATAATTTAATCTATTTTGTAAACTAATTTTTCTAATTTTTATTCAATTTTTTTTCCAAAATTAACTTCAAGCAAAATTGTAACTGTACATTTTTGTTGAATTATTTTGATTAGTTCGTTGGCATGTTATATAATTATCCCAGTTAGAAAGGGTAGGTAACCTGTTATTAGCCATAGTTTACTATAAAGCACTTACTCTGTAACATACTTCGTGTATCGCTGCTGGTTACCTAAATAAAACAAAATAAAAAATAAAATAAAAATTAATATGACAGAGTACCTAGTAAGAGAATTGGACAAAACTTTTTTTTGTTATAATCTCGCGTTTGACCACCAACTCACCTGATGGTAAGCGATGAGGTAGTCGACGATGAACCACGCTTGCCTAGAAGTAACCTTTTCACTCCTAACCTGACTTAAATGCTTCCAAGTTGTAGCTATCAGGAAACACAAACTCCGCCAGGGATTTCCATTCCTTACTCTTTTCATTTTATGTGAAAAAAGTCTCATCCTGGCTGACTTACGATTCGGACATAATATATTCGGACACAGTATTCGAATTGACACATTTAAAATGTTTTTTATCTGACTGTACCAAACAGCTTCAATAAAGGTGGAGTCTGAATATATTGTGTCCGAATCGTCACACAGTATCCGAATTGTCACATTTAAAACATTTTTTTATCTAACTGTACTCAACAGCTCCAATAAAGCTGGAGTCCGAATATATTGTGTCCGAATCGTCACACAGTATCCGAATTGTCACATTTAAAACATTTTTTTATCTAACTGTACTCAACAGCTCCAATAAAGCTGGAGTCCGAATATATTGTGTCCAAATCGTCACACAGTATCCGAATTGCACATTTAAAACATTTTTTATCTAACTATACCAAACAGCTTGAATAAAGGTGGTATCCGAATCATCAAAACAGTAGCCGAATTGTCACATTTAAAGCATTTTTTATCTGTGTATTAAACAGCTTAAATTTTAGTGTTGTTCAAACCGTCAGCATCTCCTTATCCCTGTCCAAAAAAATCCGCAGCTCTCATTTCAAACAACACCGTCTACCCTGACAAACAGACGGACACAATAAGCAGTGATTCGCATGTAAATCGGTAAGTATGTTAACGTCCGCTGCGTTTTGTGACGGTGTCCCGCCGTCGTCGGTAGGTGCCTGGTGCTTGTATTTAGTGTCCGCGCACGTGCTACTTGTCGCGACGGGCCGGCTGGCCAAGGCATAGGAGGAAGGCGGAAGAGATTATGAAGGAGCATTATTACAAAAAAACCTGGAAAGTGCGTCGGACTCGCACACTGAGGGTCCCGCGCAAACTTACCTATGAAAACAGTTTAATTCTCGAATTGAGTTACGAAGATTTTTTCGAATCGCAAAAAAAGTATTTTTTGGCGTAATCGTAATGTGACCGTGGATGGAACATAAATTCGTCAGTACGATCCCGAGTCCAAACAAGAGTTAATGCATTGGATAAAAAGGAAAAAAGCCCACCGAAGAAATTTAAAGTGGAAAAGTCGGCATCGAAGCTCATGGCTACCATTTTCTGGGACAGCGAGGGAATTTTATTCATTGATTTGCCTAAAGGGATTACAATGGCTTTGCCTACAAAGTCTTTACTACACTAAGTTACTGAGTCAGGCACGTGACGCAGACGGACAGAAAATCCGTGGAATTTGGCGCGCGGAGTGCTTTTTCTGCAAGATAACGCGCCCGTTCACACATCTCGAGTTACGAGGGATGCCTTAAAATCTACGGGGTTTTACAGAAATTGTCTACCTACTTTACAGTCTAGACCTGGTTTCTAATGCCTTTTTATTTTTTTCTATATTAAAAAAGGAACTACGGGGACGAAGATTTTCGGACGACAACAAGACCCTCTATTGTCATCTCTCTCTATCGCTCAATGGTTTGCTGGAAGAAAACTCAACTTTGAGTTAAGCTCGCCTATGTACATGAACTTTGTTATCCACTTATTTTGTGTTGTTATAGTGTACAATAAAGAATTAAAGAATTAAAGAAGATGATGGCGGCTGCAAACAGACATTTTGAGAAAAATTGTTAAATAAATAAAATAAAATATACAGATTGTATAGCTGTATATTTTATCCTCCCTCTTTCTCGCTCCCGTTTCGTTTCGAATCTCTTTCTACAGTCGGTAAGTCCTCCGATTCCTTTGTTCACGTGACTTGACATTGAGATAACGTCATTCCCATACATTTGAAGTAAGTATTCTACTTGCGTTAACGATTGTAGATTATCAACTTGGCTAAGCCCTCTGTACACTATCGGAACGCATTACGGGAGCGACTCAATCTCATCTCGCTCACTTCATTAGTTTTAATAGGTTTTCCTTTTGAATTAGCTTAATCTTCTCTTAAATATTTATGGTCTTTAACTTTAGTTTTTTTTTTTATACTCACCTAAAAAAGACACCGTCTTGCCCACTTGTGTAAATTTTGTCGTTAGTTTTCTCTCGCCGAACGCTTATGCCTTGCATGAGTGTTACAATTTGACATCGCCGTGTAGTGTCCATCTTAACATGTTTACTGCTCACCTGCGTAAGTGGGTCGCTCTGAGATGCTGTGCTCTCGGCTGTGATGAAACTTGCTTCATTTACAGTCTCTTGACTTATCCAGGTACGCGTGCAAGCGCTGGAATTTGTAAAAAATTAGACGATTGGTGTTTTGGGCAAATTGTATCGAGATTGATAAAGGCGGAGAAAGCGTGACTTGCATCATTTTAGAAAGAGCTAAGGTAGAATGAATAGGCTCATAATGAACTAGTGCGCCTCACCACCTACGATTACATCACTGCTTACCATCAGGTGGGATCGCAGTCAAGCACTAGTTTATTAACCGACTTCGAAAAGGAGGACTTGAATGTATGTTTTTTTTTATGAATGTTCACCAAAAAAAAAAAAAATAACCAACGTTAATGTTAAAAAAACACTGAAAAGTACAAAATAACTTTAATTTCAAAAGTCGGTGTTAAATAACGAAAAGACAAAATTATCTATTATAGAAACACCGACTTCCGAAATTAAAGTTATTTTGTACTTTTCAGTGTCTTTTTAACATTGAAGTCGGTTCATTTTTTTTTTTGTAAAAAGATTTTTATATAAATAAAAAAAAAGAACAAAAAACGGTATCATCCAATAACTTTTCTCATTTTAGGGTGGAGTGTGAGGGCTTATCAGACTTTCACTGATATTAAAACCACACCTGTGTCCTTGTGTTTTAAGACTACGAGTTTTCTTATCAGAAATTCCCCGTGGCCGCAGGCATCGGCCCTGGTAACCCCCATCTTTTTGAGTCACTCGTGGAACACTATACACCTTCAACGACTTGGGCTTGGACCGGACCGGTTACCTACTGGACGATGAGCTACCCAATGCTCGTCGTTCCCAAGAGTCCTGCGATTCTCAAAGGCCGGGGTGTCTCTGGTCGCGCCGGCTGAGACGTGAGGATGTTCGTTCTCTCTCACTTGCGGCCCAAAAGGATGACGACCGCATCCACTCCCTCTCTATCATCAAGACCTGGGTAATAAATATCTACAAAATGGAACCTTTTTATCTATATTTGTAAAGTGATAACATTTGCTGTCGTGCAAATCGTGGGAGTCACATCACGCCCAGCCTGATATGATAAATGTGGCACGAGCACGCGCACTACACCGCACTAGTGCGGAAAAGTGCTGGGCACTAAGCGATTCCCACGAGTAGCGCGTCAACCCCCGTTTATTTATGTCGCAATGCTGAATTTTACGTTTTATAAACTAAACTCTCTCCACTTGTATCAAAATATACAATTACACAAAAAAAAAACTAGAATATAACGTTATTCTTGGTGTGAGCCATTGACCTTATGAATCACGCAGATCTGCAAATGATTAAGACCTGTGTAATTTATAGGTACGTTACCGTCCACATTTGTTACAAAGTCCAGTTAAAAATACATTTAAAAACTGTTGTTCAAATTCTAAAATAATGTCTTCCTTGTGCAATTTACGTTAAAATCGTTGACGTAACTAGTCCAATAAAATCTCCCAACAGGTATTTATTTTGAAAATAAACTCCACCGTGTTTACAGTGTAGGGACCAAGGTAACATAAATAACACGTCAATTGATTAATTAAAATAAATAAAAACACATTAATTCTCAGCTTTATATTTATATTTTTGTTGAAGATGCTGCAATTTGTAAGCCATCAAGAAATAGGGGCAAAACGTATTAGTTTTCGTCTTGTTTGTCCAACGGGTCGAGTTGTAAATTAAACATAACAACTCGCCTGAATTCTCTAAAGGGGCAAGCAGAGATTTGTTAATTGCTTTTGCTAAATACCACACAGATTCAAATCTGCTTGGGCGAAACATCGCCGTGCCCTCGTGGGGGCGATCGGCGGCGGAGACCTCTCGCGCCGGGCCTTGGTTGAGGCCATGGTCCGGAGCGAGGAGGAGTGGCAGGCGGTCGCCGACTTCTGCGAAGCAGTAATGCTCGCAAAGGAGGAGGCCGAACGCATCAGGCAACGGCGTTATCGCCGCCGCCATCGCCGGGATTCTGATCCCGATTTCCGGCCAACGTAGACGCGGGCTTGCGGACAGTGAGCAATGGGTAGCTCACTGTCCGGCCGTCCGGTAACTGTCCGGACCAAGCCCAAGTCGTCGACGGCGCGCACTGTTCCCGCGCGCCTCAAGGAGTTGTCAGCAACAGCAGGGACCCAGCCGGGTCGAAGCCTACTGGGGCCAGGGTTATCCGAAAGGGCGCTCGAGCCCCGGTATGAAGGCTAGAAGAAACGGGGTGGGTCTTTTAGTCAGTAAGAGTCTGACACTATCTCCCGCTCCGCCCAAGGGCAGGGGATGTCAATGCATGATTTTTTTCCCACCATAAAAAAAAAAAAAAACACAGATTCAAATCGGGTAGTATTTAAACGAGTGACTGTAAATTAAAATCCACCCTAATGTTGTTGAAACCTCTACGGTCCGGACTGGTACTGCGGTCTTTCCGTCTGATTATAATTTAGGTGTCTTTAAGGCAAGAGTGAATAGGGTCTTAATAAACTAGTGCGCCTCACCATCAACGATTGCATCACTGCTTACCATCAGGTGGGATCGCAGTCAAGCACTAGTTTAAACCAATTTAAAAAAAAATTAAGTGACAAAAATAATTATTTTGGGTTATAGAAATAATATGTGAAAGAGTGACGAGAAATCACCAGAACAGCGACTTACAAACTTTAATTTGAGTTACTTAAAATACAAAATGAGAAGCTTCATAATATTTGAGCGATCTAATATTTGTTTGAGTGTCAACGTTACGTCCTGTATTTTTTTCAATATTTAGCCAATGATTTATTTATACTGAACGGCATTTTATCTAAAATTTTGTGTTCCGAATGTCCTAAATATTGAAGTACACAGTATCGAATGTTTTATATATCGATATTTATGTATTATGTACAAATGTCACAAGGTAATTTGATAATTCGGATATTGCGAAAACCCGGATAATTAGAAAATGGTGAAATAAAATCTGCGAGCAACTTGGACGTAGCTTTAGGTCACACTTCTAACCTATGTAACCTAACCTACTTCACCCAGTTCAAAATGATGAATCTAACTGCGACTAGACTATAACTAACTAACTATAATTAGACAATGGTGGAAACATTTGTTAAAGTTAGCATTTTAGTAGTTCGTTATGTAAAACCTCAATTTTATTTCTAGTCGCTCACTTACTAATTTAGTCGCTCATTTAATAATTTAGTCGCTCACTTACTAATTTAGTTGTTGAACTAGGATTTCAAAAACCCACTTTTAGTAAACACCCTTGTGTTTAGTCATTTGATTGTGAATATATATCACAATCAAATGGCTAAACACTAGGGTGTTTCATATTTTGTTGATTTTCAATTTTCATTTGACTTTACCTACTCGAAATCTTGATACCACTCATGCACAGTGTTTATATACCAAAAATCACCAAAATCGGTTAATATTTAGAGGTCGCATATATCGCCAATGAAGTTTTTTCATACAATTAGTACCTACGTCATCAATGTAGGGTGAAGGAAAACATTGTGAGGAAATTGTTTTAGAATCACCGCCCGCTTGTTGGATTACGGCCCATTCCCTCTCTTAGAGAGGAAGCCTTAGTCCCTCTGGGAACACAGACCTCCATGTCCAGCAGAGGACCTGTTTCAGCTAAAATAATTAATGGATTTACTAAAGTATTATCAATGTCACGATTAGTTTCACATAATTTTAAAATCGCACTAATGAAATCCTTTAATACATAACATGATTGAAAAGAGTGTCCATGGAGTTTCTTGCACATTCTTCTCCGAAGAGCTCTACGCTTTGGAATGTGCAGTTAGCATCTTTTTTTTTTGCCTGTTTACTTGACAGTTCAAAAGTTCTTGTAAATGCTTTGATGTTTGATTCTTGCTTCATTTAACGCATTTTCACGAACATAATAGTTACTTTTTTTGTCAAACAATTTTTGAACACAGCAACTAAATTCGGGGTAGTAATAAAAGCTCCGACAAAAAAAGAAGAATTGTCCTTACTCAAAATATTAAATCTACTGCCTAAAATACTAACTTTCCGACTACTTTTGTCCGAATAAAAATGACGAAACGACCGAATGAGATACTGAAATCTTCGAAAAATAAACATGACTATCTATTGCTATAATACTTTTCTACCAGCATAAATTACGTTCTACTGAAAACTTTGCTTTGTAATTTTTATCTTTACTTGCCGACTATTAATTCATAAATTACCTTTCATATTTCATAGATTGTGGTGCTATTTTAACTGTCACATTATACTAAAAATATTATTCTGAGTAGCTATACAGAAACTTATAAAAAATATAAAAATGTACTTGTAACAATAACTTTTAATTGCATCATATATCATGAATTTTACTTACCACGGGTATGCTTCGATATCGGTACCTATTTCAGGCGTTAAAAAGTTAAAACAGTCGTATTCATGGGTACGTATAAAAATCCCGAATTTTAAATTACCGATGGACGAAATCCCAAAAATTGAAACGCCAAATGGTCGTATGGTCGAAAGTTTAAAATCCCGAAAGTTCATTTGTTCGAATGTTTAAAATCCCGACTCATCCGTGTCGGGGTGCCCTAAGGTCCCGATTTGTTTTATTTTGAGAAGTAGCACTCGCCGGCCGCTGCCGCGGCGCCGCTCGCTTCGCTCGCTCGGCTCGCGCGCTTTTGGTCACAATTCTAACCTAACCTAACCTATTTCAGCCACAATCTCTCGTTAAAATGTGTTTACCATTGTCTAATAGTCTAGTCACAGGTAGATTGTATTTTGATTGCACTTTGAACTGGGTGAAATAGGTTAAGTAACGTTAGAATTGTGACCAACCGCTACGTTCAAGTTGTTTCGTCTATTCGGGATTTCGTCCTTTCGGGCATTTGAACATCGGTATTTTGTGTTTCGATATAACGACTATCGGCATTTAAACCTTTCGGTATTTTGAATTTCGGTGTTTTGCACGTCGGTATTTCAGCCATAGGTATAATGAACTTTCGGGATTTTGATACGTACCCCTATTCATGCCTTAATCGAAAACCAAGTAGACTTTGGTTTTCTAGAATATTATACCGTATTATTAATCGACAAATTTCCTAACTTTTATAATGTCAGCAAGAACAAAGATAAAAATAAAACAAACTTAGTTTATTATGAAAATGTAGTTACGTAGTAGACCCGAACTCCATCGCGCGGGCCGAACAGTTGAGGTATTTTCATCATTATTGAAAGCTAAAAAATAAATTTGATAACCAACCATACCTAGAAATTAAAACAGTTCATGCAAGTTGTAAAAATATGATTATTTTGACCAAACCTCTGTTGTCGGTAACTTAGTAATTTTGTCGGAGGTTCAGTATTCTATTCGGAAGTTTAGTTTTTTTATTCGAAGATCAATTTTTTTTTAGGAGAAAATGTAATTTGAACATGCTCTTATTTGTTGTTAAATTGGATATTTTTTTTCGTTTATGTTTTGGGTTTTTTGTCGGTAATTCATTATAACGCTAGTTAATTAGAATAATAGTCGGCCACAGATTGCTGGAGATTAAATTGTTTTTCGGAACCATTATTATTTCCCCTAAATTCGCATCATTCAGTCACCGGCCTGCCATCAGAGTGTCACGGAAGAGTGCATCAACGCCATCTGTCGGGCGCATCGCTAATTACTGCGCGTTCACTGTAGGTAATAGAATCTGTCGGGTTTACGCGTCCACGGAGTTGGCACTAAACGCGTATGATTTTACGGAATTGGTGTCAAACTAGTGTCGCGATGGCACAGTGGTTAAGGAACCAGCCTCTCATGCAGGAGGCATCCTTTCATGCACCCCAAACCAAATCTTCTTCTTCTTCCTGCCCTTATCCCATATTACTTGGGGTCGGAGCAACATGTTTTTTTCTTCCATTCTGTCCTGTCACCCGTCAAACTATCGCTAACTCCCTTTTCTTTCATGTCACTCCTCACACAATCCATCCATTTTTTCTTCGGCCTTCCTCTCCCTTTCTATCCACCTACATCTACTACTCAGAACTGTTTTAGTAATATGCGGTTCATCTCTCCTCTTCACATGACCATACCAAGAGAGCCGATTACTTTTCAACTATGCACTCCAAATATTGGTTAGAAAAAGTATAGTTTGAGATTGGTTAGAAAAAGTATAGATGTTCTATCTTATTCTTTTCATGTCGATATGAAAAGAACAAGATAGAACATTTACATAATTTTCTACTTTCGACCTTCGAGTATTACGACTTATGCGTGTGTGTAGTTGTATAAACTACCTTACAATTTTGGTTAACATAGTATGTTCTATCTATCAGAATTAAAAGGCTCTGCACAATCCATCTTTCGCCATTCCACCCCCTAAAACCGAGCATCTACCCCTAAATTTTTCATACAAATTACAAGCCCCGATGAGAAACACTTCATCTTACTACGTAACACCGGTAAAGTTAGGATTTACATAAACTAGAACCGGTAACAGCACCTTATTATGCTCGAAAAGCGAAACAACTTAAAGTGTTAGTGTTCTTACAGCCTGCGAGGCGGGTGCACGTGTCGAGTTAGCGGAATTACTACGCTTACGTCATACCAACTGGGGGGATGGCGGTAGGTTTATCTTGCAGGCTGGAAAGTATGATGCCAGGGTAAAAAAATGTATTTTAATTAGTCCTCTCTGTTAGTTAAAAAAAAAAATAAGGAAAGAAAAGGCAAGGTCAAAGAAAAGACAAGACAACATTTTAAAAAAAGAACAAGATGAACAAAATAGAAAGAAAGGAAGAAATACTGGAAGAAAGAAAAAAATATGTTCATCTGACATACACAAATATTAGTGTAGAAACTTGAGATTAAGCTCGTTAAAAATAACCCCCCCCCCTCCTCCTCTTGTCCCTTTTTGACTTTGGGAAAGAACCTAGAATGCAACTTGGAACGAAACTAAAAGAAACAATAAAATAATAATTGATTACATAAAGTCTTTTCATGTAATTACATAATGGTTACATAATGTAATATAGACGGTTACACGTAAATTTTAAAAACATCAAAAAATCAAAACGGACCTTTTATTTTTTTGACAAATTAAAAAAAGAACTACACTAGTATTGTGTTGCCGTAAACCTCACGGCGTAATCACCATCCACCTGACGCAGGTTCTCACTGGACAATTCGGCATGTTCGGGAGGTGCCTGCACCGGATTCATGCGGAAGTGACGCCCGGGTGCCGCCACTGTGCGGAACGCCCGGAGGACACGGTGGAGCACAGAGTCGAGGTGTGACCTGCTTGGGCAGAACATCGCTGTGCCCTCGTGGGAGCGATCGGCGGCGGAGACCTCTCGCGCCAGATCTTGGTTCAGGCCATGGTCCGGAGCGAGGAGGAGTGGCAGGCGGTCGCCGACTTCTGCAAAGCAGTAATGCTAGCAAGGGAGGAGGCCGGCCGTATCAGGCAACGGCGCTCACAGCGCCCCAGCCGCCGCCGCGATTCCGATCCCGATTTCCGGCCACAGTAGTCGCGGGCTGCGGACGGCGAGCAATGGGTAGCTCGCTGTCCGACCGTCCTGTAACTGTCCGGACCAAGCCCAAGTCGTCGATGGCGCGCACTGTTCTCGCGTGCCTCAAGGAGTTATCAGTAACAGCAGGGGCCCAGCTGGGTTGATGCCTACTGAGGCCAGGGTTAGTTTCGAAAGATAGCTCAGTCCCGGTATGAAAGGCAACGAAGGAACAGAAGTGGGTTTTTTAGTTAGTAAAAGTCTGACACTATCTCCCGCTCCATCCAAGGGCGGGGGATGTCATTTGGATGATTTTTAACCACCAAAAAAAAACCTCTGGAATACTAATGTTTAAAAAAATCCACAATACAGTTAAATTAGTCATCACTATAAAATTAAAACAGTTATCACTTTAAAATTAAAATAGTAATCATCTTAAAATTAAAATAATTTTAACTTTAGTTATTACTTTCAAAATAAACATGAAACAATAAGATTAACACGATCAATTTTTATATTTATTGCATTTAAAAAAATAAAATATTTAGACCAGTGTAAGACAGCATAAAGTACCATTACCTACTCCTTTTAATTTAAAACATCTTTGGATTAAAAAAATAATATATGAAACTAGTCTATAGACACACCAAACGCACGCAGTATAAAAATGTTCAAAACACGTGAAAACATCGTACGACTTACATATTCATGAAGGCTTTCCCACCTAATGTCTAATACCTATTTCACCTTCATGTAAATATTCCAAATTCATTCAGGAAACTTAAGATTCGTCTATTTTGAAATAAAATACAAATATGAAACATGTTTTATCTACACTAATATTATAAAAGGGTAAAGTTTGTTTTTTTGTTTGTATGAGGTAATCTCTGAAAGTACTGTAAGTATATAGCCTATGTGGCTATATTTTATGTACGCGGGTGAAGCCGTGGGCAAAAGCTAGTAGAAATAAGAACGAACAAAAAAAACCGGCCAAGTGCGAGTCGAATTCGCGTACATACGGTTCCGTACCGTCTGTAGCAAAAAAACGGCAAAAAAATCACGTTTGCTGAATGGAAGCCCCCTGAAATATTTATTTTGTTCTGTTTTCTGTATTTGTTGTTATAGCGGCAACAGAAATATATCATCTGTGAAAATTTTAACTGTCTAGCTGTCATGGTTCATGAGATACAGCCTCGTGACGGACAGACGGACGGACGGACAATGGAGTCTTAGTAATAGTCCTATTTTTACCCTTTGGTTACGGAACTCTAAAAAGAATAAACTAAGTACGTTGTTTGATTTATGGCGCCAATGAAATATTCATTTGCGCACTTCAGCTTCAGTGTATGATCATTATAAGCTTCAAAATATATATAACATATTATTTATTACAACAACTTTTCACATGCCACTTAAGACTTCAGTTTTCGTAAACCTTTCAATGTTTACGTAATCCATTAATATGTTTATTACTTATCATCATTTAGACCCAATTATCTCTGAAAAAATATATTATTTATTATCTCGTTTTGTCAAATTTCTCGGCAATCCCCACGAGTGACACTCTTGCTTGTTAGTCAGCATTAGAAATATAAAATATTGCAAAAATAAAAACAAGCATATGACAGTTTGACGCTAAATAATAAACTTCTCCTCATTTACACGGCACCCGTAAAAATAATAAATTATTACATTAAACTCCTATTTTTTATGAAAACAAGAAATATGGAAGCACATTTCAACACGTCCAATTTAGTTGTTATACGTGCCGAGATGTTTATGCACGCTCAAACGGCTAAACTTCAAAGATTTATCCGCCTCCGTGTCACGCGCGATCGCTGTCTTTGATTCTTACGTCTTGTTTCAATTTTAAAATACGAACGTGTTCTCCTTGTAACATGCTGTAGCTAACTGACTTGTCAGTTCCGTCACCTCTGTAAATCATATTATTGTTCGTCAACGAAGCGTCACGTCGTCTCGCGTCACGTCACGACGTCCGTAATACATATAATCTGCCGACAACTAACGCGTTGACGCAAATAAAATCGAACGAAAAACCATCACTAAAACATGAAGCCATTTTGTTTTACGATAATAAATTCAAATGTCGAACTCAATATTTATTGCCGTTTTTATAGTTTGCACTGTAACTAAAGATGTTATTATATTTTAGTAAATAAAATAAATATAAAACGGTTACGCGTCCAAACGGTTCTCACGATCATCATAAACGTAACATATCTCTATTATTGTTGGAGCCCTTCCAATGTGTAACTATTATACCTAGTTAGTGGGTATGCGAGGTAGTGATGCACCGCGGCAGGCGCGGGCCCCGTCGCGGTACCTCTGGGCTGCTAATTACCGTGGCAGTAGACCCGAGCGGCGTTGTGCCGCAACACGTTTCATCAGCTGACCTAATAACTTCAAATATTATGATGTTCATGTAGGCAGTGGCGGTGGCGGGCTGCACGCGCGTGCCGCACGCCCAACTTAACTTTATAAATAGAATGCACATCGCCCTGTATGTATTTAACGTAAGGAGCTTTTTCAGCGGCGGGAGCCAGTCGCCGCGAACGTCTGAGCGCGCCGCCCGCGCCGTCCCGCGCCGACAGTCGACTCGCAACACAACGTAACTTTTGGAAACGGATCGCGAACTTTTTTTCTATACGAATTTTCGAAGTTTTTCGATGAGAGTGGGTGCGGTGCAGTGCGGGCCCTCGCCGCCCAGTGAGCGCCGAGCACGCGTGCTAGCGCGCTAATCACCGCAACGTAACCGTGTTTCAAAAATAAAACGTTGCCGATTCGAAACCGGAGCACCCCGAAGGTTAATGACAAAATAAAAAGCATGCATTAAAATTGTGTGTCTGAAGACTGTGGGCGATCGCAACCTGGATCTAGCCTATGTGCTATATCGACACGTGAGTCGCGCTCTATTTTGCAATGACGATACATTCGTTTGTCTTGTGGGAGACGAATTAATATTACATTATCGGTGACCTGTTACCTGTACGTCCGCAGTACGTGCAACGTCTGTCATACCGTATGTAACAGTTTGTGCAAGTAATTCGTACAAATGAGCTGGTAATTAGAGTAGTAGTTGTAATTAACTCTCTGCTTCCAACAGAGCCAGTTTTGCAACTAATAAAGGTGTTCGTTAGTATTTGTTTACATTCCAGTTTCGTAATAACAACACGATGAGAAATTGAACTGTGTACAATTCATATTCTGAAAACTTTATATAAATAAACTATTAAACAGTGATCACGAAAGAAAACGTAGTTTTTGACTGAAATAAATAACTTTTTGTGAATACTCGTAGTTTAAAATGTCAAGAAAAGCATTTTATTTACCTGTGCGTTCCTTCCAAGACTTTTCTTTTTTCATTTTTTTACTGTCGGGTTAGAAACTGTAAACTTTACTTTTTATATCAATCCTTGAAAACAAATATAAATCAATTACTATTTATACAATTAACTCAAATATTTGAACACAATGTTAACTTATAAACAAAACAAAATGACAATTTAAAATCTTTCGGCATCTGATGTTAAGCTTCCGTCAAAATTCAAAAAAGGATGGGGGGATGTATAGTGTGCGGTATATGTCTGTTTATTATATTTTTGGTCTTATGTTAAATTCAATTTATATGTCTTTTTTTTCCCCCTTTTGTTGTACATTTACAAGGTTCCTCAAACGCAAAATTTCATTTTAAATCACATGGTTTGCTGTAAGAAAACCCAGTTGTGGGTTAAGCTCGCCTATGTACTCATATCTAATGTCCTGTTTGTTTTGTTTGTATTTTTTTTTTTTTTTTTTTTGTGTACAATAAAGAATAAAGAATAATAAAGAAGGAACCTACTCGCATCTTTTTCTCAACTCCAACCTAATTCCGCAACTTTTATTCTTACAAGTCAATTCTGCACTTTTTTTAGAATTCAGTCGAACTGTTCCGTTTTCGATCAAACCCGCCGTGTGGTGATTTACGACGAGTTTCGAAACGTTGCTCGATAATGCTCATAGTTCATCGAACGAGGCGTTTGGACAATGTTGACCCAATATCGCGGGGAGCGGTCTGCTTGCCGAATTACTATGTACCTCGTACATTAAACAGTGGCTAATCGAGACCGTGCTTTTTAAATTAATTATACCTACCGCAGAACACGCCGCTTGCGTTTCAGCGGATAATTTGAAGGTGCTGGATGATATTTTTGTGAAATATTCACGTGAAGATAGTGTATGGCTTCCAGTGAAGATGTTGTATTTTGTGTAGATTGGGTTTTGTGTTTATTGAGGTTATTTGTTTACTTTGATCTTTATATTATGGTTTTATCTAGATTTAAATGAAGATGATGTATCTATGAACCTATCCAAAAAAATACCGTGTTGTTCCATATTCTGGTAGGTAAATAAATAGGAATCTTATCCACAATAGTAGCCACGAATTATCATAATTAGCTGCGCTAATTCGAAAAAATCTGATCAGTATGAGCTCACAAAATTTTTACCAAACAAATATTGCTGCAACATTTTTCCTAAGGTCAAATATTCAATAAATTAACCATCAAAGTACAAGATACAAAAAAGAAAACACTAAATCATCCCCAAGTTATTTAACGAACTGAAATAAACATTTATTGCGTATCGATACTAGGCAGAATGTGCGTTATCTTTGCGTCCGCTGCTTTCCCGCGCTTTTCTCTGTCACTCATTAGGAAATAATGGCGGCCGCTTGATGGCTGGATGGTTTGATGGTTTGACGCATTCAATGACGGACACGAAATCGTCATACTAGGTCTGTTGAAAACGTTATGGGGATATACAAAGAAATGGTTGTAACTGTAACAAATGATTTATTTGTTAGTTACATTTATTTATGGTGATAAAATAGTTTCTGGTATAATAAAATGTCAACATTTTTTGTTCATCTATCTATAATTTATAAATTAAAAGGAGAAACAAACTGACTGTCATGACGGTCAATTAGTTTCTCCTATATAAACGCACAGCTGAAAATACTGGGATTAAAGTCTATCTAAAAAGTCAACCGACTTGGGAATTTTGTATAATATTTAATATTTAAAAAATATATACCGCTAAATTTTAATCGTTTTAATCCCGTGGAGGATCGATCCTGTACATGAAACACTATCGATTTATAAAGATAAAATCAAAAAAAAAAATTACCTTTTTTTTCAAAACTCATAATAATTTACGCAAGTACGAAATTAATTTCTTTAAGAAAACGTCAGCTGAGCGGGTTCAATGACCTGTAGTTAGTAGTCGGCGTTGCGTACAAACTATCTACAGGTCATTGAACTCGCTCAGCTGACGTTTTCTTAAAGAAATTAATTTCGTACATGCGTAAATTAATACGAGTTTTGAAAAAATGGTACTTTATTTTTTGATTTTATCTTTACAAATCGATAGTGTTTCATGTACCGGATCGACCCTCCACGGGATTAAAACGATTAAAATTTAACGGTGTATAGATACTTTTTATAAGGTTCTTCTATTAGTAAACAATGATCAGTATCTCTTAATCAACCTTGATTATTGAACCAGCGTTGACTACATCAGATTTCATTTTACCTTAACAATTACCCAAGTCGGTTGACTTATTAGACAGACTCTAGTAACTTACAATTTTGCACAAACTTTTTTTTATGACCTAAGCGAGGGGGTGGATTTTGAAATATCCTCTCTTAATAGGATATTTCAAAATCCACCCCCTATAGGGATGATACGGGGGTCCAAAGTTCGTGTGTAGAAGCCTATTTTAGTCGAAGTTGCTGGCAGAAGTCTTAAATCAATGTTTTATAGTCTTTTTAACACCAAACAATATGCTTTTCGCCTATTTAATACACAAAAAATATTAACAGTTGGCAAAACAGACCCAACACTAAAACTTTACACATTTTCTTGCGAATAATCCTGGCATTGTAGATGCACATAAAATTAAGATGTTATTTTCTCGTTATACTCACGAAATATGTTCGCAATTTTTCCACGGGATAGCTTTTGCATTCACAATTCTATGTTGAAACTTAACACCTCTTGACTTGACTCATTTTGTTGGTATCTTGAGAAACATAACAACCAGTAATTTGTCGTTTACGTAATCAAAGAATATTTACCATGTTTCTTTTCAATATTTTTTTGTTTCCGTGTTTTACTCTATTCTTTTCATATTTTGCGGGATTGCGCTTCCTATTTAAAAAATATAAAAAATAAAACAAAATTCAATATCTTATTTGCATAATCATAATGCATTTTCTCGGTAAACAGCAGTAGATTTTGTTCCTATTAAGCATGTTTGTAGTTAAACAAAATGTATTAGACCAGTGGTTCTCAAAGTGAGCAAACGTGTGGTGGACCCGTGGACCTCGATTGACGAACGGTCGGACGACCACTGACGGTGACAAGCGGTAATCGTACAGAAGTGCGAAGCTATGAAAATCCTCCTTCTCTCTAGCACTATGTGAGGCGGGATTATAGACTACATGTTTTGTATTAAATTGAATACCGTAATATGTTAAACGTATTTTGATGTGACCTATTAGTAGTAACTAAAATTGAGTGATGCTAAGGTTATAATGGCACAATGGAGAAAACCAATGCATTCCCCCCCCCTCCCCAAAACCTCGTTTTTAAATTTTTTAATGGATTACAACTGAATGTATTTTTCTTGTTTGAACACTTCATCTTCATTCAAATAGGTCTGCCAATTTTTTTTCAAATCAAGAGATGGGTTCCGAATTCCATACTTTTTGTTAGTTGGGTCGCGGTTCAGTCCACTTTGAGGACCACTGTGACTACTCTGGCTAATCCTTTAGGGAATCTACGTAACCCAATGTTACCGATATCAACACACATTCGGAAATATGTTTACCCAGTTTCTATCAGGGATATTGACTTTTCTGTTTCTGCATACCGAAATCACAGTTTCATGCGTTAATTTTGCTCAATTTTTTTTGTCTTCTGTTTTCACTCGGTTTTTGCATTAAACCAGTAATATGTTGTTAAGTTTTTGGTACAGAATATATAGGTATACAAATTACTCTTATATTTTTATAATATTTTTTCAGTTTTCCGCAGCAAATATTATAGAGTCGCCCTTCTCAGCAAATTTCGCTGTCGTAGTCAATACTACAATAATATTCTAAGCCCTATTTTACCGAGATCACTTTGTCATTAATTTTACATATTGTCCAGTTGTGTAGATAATAGAATAACAAAACAACACCAATTTTACATCACAAGAGAATACTGTGATGTACCTAAATCAATCAATTATTAAATATTTGTGTACACGAAATATATAAAATAAATAAAATGAAATCCCGCCAAAAACGTTCCTCAAACTGTCATTGACTTTATTTATTACTCTTTCCCAAGATTTTCAAACGCCATTCTTCATTCTTAAGGTGCAATCAATTATAAGGTTTGTAGCATATCACATACATCATACTGCGTTATTTCCAACACTCTCTTGATACAGTCAAACGCACGTTAGTATTAACTAATTCAACTAAGAAAATCATCCTTATTACTTTAAGATTTAGTTGTTACTGTCTGATAGGGTCAAATCATTCTATGACTTCTCCCGCTTTAGGCTGGGGCGAGAGGGCGTGTCAGACTTTTACTGACTAAAACCCACTTGAATCAGTCAGTTACCTATTTTTTTTTGTTTCGTGTTTACCTATACATTGTTTGTGTGCCTTGCCAAACAAATTCGTTTTCTTTATTTATTTCTTTTTTGTTTCTTTCGTTGCCCTTTGCGTTCCAGGACGAAATAATTTATTTCAAAACATTCCCGTGGTAACCTGTTCATACGTAGAGTCTGTCTAAAAAGTCAAACGACTTGGGTAGGTAATTTATTAGGGTAAAAATGAAATTAGACTTAATCAACACTGGTTCAATAAGCAAGGTTGATAAATAGATCTTGATCATTGTTTACTAATAGAAGAACCTTATAAAAGGTATCGAATATAAGTATTTTTTAAATGATAATAGTAAAAAAAAATCCCAAATCGTTTGACTATTTAGACAGACTCTACAACTATACCTAGAAATGTGTATTTATTTCTACACGACACATGTCACAGGCGGCACTAGCTAACTACCTAGGTACTACAAATCACCGTTTCTAAGAAACGTATTCTCAGAATGAATTAGTGTCAACTTTGTGCAGTTCGTTGCTTCGGACTTTGTAGATCTATTTTAGCGGTTCATAGGACTTATTGTGTTTGAAGAAGTGATGCTTCATTTCATGTCCGTGTGTTACATAATAAATACCTATAGTTTAACTTGGTAACTAACTACGAGTATGTGCTGAAATAAATGTCTTTTTTTAGGGTTTCCGTACCCAAATGGTAAAACGGAACCCTATTTTCTGTTGCAATATATAAAATTAAATACATATAAAAAGGCCTATAAAGCTCCCATATAACAGACATGATTTTTTGTCGATTTTATAGATAAACCCTTGTTGTTGTTTGCACGGAACCCTTCGTTCGTGAGTCCGACTCGCACTTGGCCGGTTTTTTAATTTCTGCGTCCTGTTAGGGCAGGTTAAGATCTTAAAGCATATCGCCTTATGATCAATACTAAATTTAATGTATTTTTGAGTTACTTTAGGATATGGGTGCAACACATCTTAATGTTTTTGTTTTTTTTTTTGTGTTTAGTAAACATATCAAGTTACCCTTATCAGCAAACTTTGCTGAGGTAGTCAAGACTACAATAAAATTCTCAACTCCATTTTACCAAGATCAATGTTAATGATTCGACATATTGTCGTGGTGCAGGCACTTGATATATAAAGCTACATCGATTTTAGATCACAATGTCCACTAAACATTTTACAATAATTACTTAAAATAGCTACTGAACTTTCCCTGTTAAAATCCCGCGAAAAAAACGCCTAACAAGTCCCTAGTGTAGTGTGTGATAAATGATAAATTATATTTATTTTGCAAATAGGTTTTAAACAGTTTTAAAAAACTCTTTTACGCGTCAATTTTTTTTTCGTCAGTTCAAACTGGGTGAGGCCGGTCACAAAATAAAAGAGATTTGTTGCTCATAAGTCATAATAAAATTAAATGCAACCTCTTTTCAATAATCGTGCAATAAAACTCCGGCCACTTATCGTCAAAAACTCGAAGATGCCGTTAACTTTTTTTTTTAATTTTTTTTTTTGTTTTTAAATGGCTTTATTTTAGTTTTCAATAAAAACTGACAGTATTTTACACAATCAATTGAGTATATCCTCTTTTGATCAAATTTTAATGTAATCCATCTTTAAGGTCTTTTTAGGATTCCGTAGCCAAATGGCAAAAAACGGAACCCTTATAGATTCGTCATGTCTGTCTGTCTGTCTGTCTGTCTGTCTGTCCGTCCGTATGTCACAGCCACTTTTTTCGGAAACTATAAGAGCTATACTATTGAAACTTAGTAAGTAGATGTATTCTGTGAACCGCATTAAGATTTTCACACAAAAATAGAAAAAAAGCAATAAATTTTGGGGGTCCCCATACTTAGAACTGAAACTGAAATTTTTTTTTTTTCATCTAACCCATACGTGTGGGGTATCAATGGATAGGTCTTCAAAAATGACATTGAGGTTTCTAATATCATTTTTTTCTAAAATGAATAGTTTACGCGAGAGACACTTCCAAAGTGGTAAAATGTGTGTCCCCCCCCTCTAACTTCTAAAATAAGAGAATGATAAAACTGAAAAAAATATATGATATACATTACCATGTAAACTACCAACGAAAATTGGTTTGAACGAGATCTAGTAAGTAGTTTTTTTTTAATACGTCATAAATCTAAAAAAATACACTATTATTAAAACATCGATCAAAGTTACAACGAACTACAAGAACTTTTATATTATGTTACTTGCTGCTACGGAACCCTCCATGGGCGAGTCCGACTCGCACTTGGCCGGTTTTTTTTTTTTGAGGGTTCATTATTAACTTTTTCTACTCCAGGTGGGAGGGTGGAGGGAGTGTCACAATTTTACTGACTAAAACTCACCCGTATCCTTCAGTTAACTTTTGTGTTGCAGCGCTAGGTCTTAAGGTTTGTGCTTGTTGAAACACTTACGACCTTAATGAAATCCTGATGCAGGTACACTACAGTATAGATTCTTCTAGAGTTTTCGTTCTATATTAAAGAAGTTTCTGGTGTGGCAACCACGTACCGGAAATGCAGCGTCGATGGGTCGCTGGAATCTGATGAGTGCGTGACGCATAAGACCGATCGTTGTGGCGACACTTGATGAGGCCTACGCCCAGTCTGACACGGTAAATGTAATAAAATTGTGGCGTACGCGTACTTTTCCGCACTAGTGCGTAAAACAGTCAAAGCGATGGGATAAGAGCGAGTTCTGAAAAAGTATTTAATTGATGCAGCTGTCTGTACCTACCCCAACCCTAGCCGAATATAACCCGGTCAGTTCCAAACATAAAATATTCTCTTTTCCAAACCTCCACAGTAGCTCGTCTATATTTTTATTCAACATCAATAAACTGGCTAGTTAAACATGCGCGCGCGCAACCGTTGTAAACTGATTTTTATTGGGGCGCTCGTTTGAAAAAAAAACTACAAACTGTAAGAAAGTAAACTTGGACGTTTGTTTAGCGATGGGTCACATTCCTTCGATGGGTGGGAAGCGATGCAGGCGAGCGGCTGTCTGGGAGAGACATGCAAATTATCAACGTGGATTTAATCATCTTCTCGGATGTTTCTTTCAGCGCTCTTGGTCTATCCAAGTCTCTTTGTCTAGGCGATTTCCGTTTGGAAAGCATTCCCTCCTGAAGACCTGATCTCATTATATTCTGCTTTAATTTTTTTTCTTGGTATGCTCCCAAAATCTATAATAAGCTTTTCTTTCTTTTTTCCACAACTATCACACAACGCCGTCTAGTCTCAAACTAAGCAGAGCTTGTGTTATGAGTACTAGACAACTGATAAACATACTTGTATATTTCTAAATACATACATATTATAGATAAATTACACCCAGACACAGAACAAATGATCGTACTCATCACACAAACATTTGTCCTGGGTGCGAATCGAACTCACGACCTCCGGCATAGCAGTCAGGGCCACTAACCACTAGACCAATAGGCCAGTCGAAGCTACCTGAACACATTCACGTTTGAACATATGTGCATGTATTTATTATTGTTTTTTTTTAGTTTGTCTTTTATTCCAAAGGCCTGCCATGTTTTTTCTCTGCATCACCCTAAGGTTGACAGGTAGAAAATGGCATTAAGTCCGCCTTTGCAAAGTGCCTTTCACTTGGGTATAAAGTTTGTTTATCAAAAACAAATAAATAAATCTAACTAGAGTCTGTCTAACAAGTTAAACGACTTGGGTAATTATTAGGATTTAGTGAAATCTGATGTAGTCAACACGGGTTCAATAATATAATCAAGGTTGATTAAGAGATAGAGATCATTGTTTACTAACAGAAGAACCTTATGAAAAGTATCGAACATAAGTATTTTTTAAATGATTGAATATTATACAAAATTCCCAAATCGGTTGACTTATTAGACAGACTATATATCACCATTTTAAAACCATAGTTTGATACGTATGGCTTTGTTATTTATTACAGGAATGTTTGCATTTTACAAATAATTCTGTATTCCCGACAGAATTTATGAAAATGACCTCGTTAAGGCAATTATGAAGAACCGCGGCAACGGGTCAGACTAAATTAAGAGAAAAAGACCAATTCAGTTTACTGTGGCACTTAAAAATAACCAAACTGAAAGCAACGTTCTATTTTAAGTGCAAGAGAGAGATTTCCATCTAATTTTGATGCAATTCGACAACCTCTGTACCAGTATTTTGGCAACCTTTTTTTTAATACCTATAAAAAGAAATAAGTTTGACTACGAGAGAACCATACTTTTAGGGATCCGTACCCAAAGGGTGAAACGGGTCCCTATTACTAAGACTCTGCAATAGATGAGTTATAGTCTGATGCCACGTAGGAGGCGAATCGTCAGCCGACGGACGTCCACTGTTGGACGCAGGCTTCCCCCAATCGAATTCCTGCAACCCTCACCAGGTCATCGATCCGTTTGCTGTTCATATTATGTAGGTATTATTAATAATACCTGTGTTACACAGCACATATTATACAAGGTGTAAGGGACAGCCCTCCACAAACTTTAAGGGCTTGCTTAGTAGATGAAACTGAACAACTTTCCACAAATTTTTTTTTCAGGAAACGAAAAAAACTTCGGCCTCTCCATACAAACTGTCCAATTAAGTTTATAATTTTTTATGGTGAGGCGGATTTTTTTTTTCGTGTCCTGAAAAAAATTTTTGTGGAAGGTTGTTCAGTTTCGTCTACTGAGCAAGCCCTTAAAGTTTGTGGAGGGCTGTCCCTTACACCTTGTATAGGTATGATAATACCTATACAAGTGTATAGGTATTATCATATAGGTATGATAACCAAAGGACGTTGTACGACTGACGCTGGTGTCTCCTTACTAAAACACATTTTTAATGCGTGGGAGGAGGCACAAGATGCTATAGGCATCTTCTGCGACCTGTCTAAGGCGTTTGATTGTGTGGTTCATGAAACATTACTCCTGAAACTGGAGCATTACGGACTAGGCAAAGCAGCGTTAAGCTTATTAAAATCGTATTTGAATGACAGACAGCAACTAGTTCAAATAAACGGTGTCAATTCGTCGGGATTAAATGTGAAAATGGGGGTACCCCAAGGTTCAATTTTAGGTCCTTTTTTATTTTTAGTATATATTAATGATTTACCCTATTTGTTGAAAAATAAACTTAATATGGTGTTGTTTGCTGACGACACTTCTTTGATTTTTAAGATAAATAGAAGGACTAATAATCTTGACGATGAAAATAACGCTTTATTGCAGGTCCAAAACTGGTTCACTGCTAATAATCTAGTTCTAAATGGGAAAAAAACTAAATGCATAAGATTTTCCTTACCAAATGTCATAAGTAGTGATTGCGACATAGTATTGAACAATGAGAAACTAGAATTTGTTGATAAAACAGTTTTCTTGGGGATTACGCTTGACTCTAGGCTACAATGGGGTCCTCACTTAACATCTCTTGCAGGACGGCTTAGCTCGGCTGCATATGCTGTTAGAAAAATCCGCCAATTTACGGATGTTGATACCGCTAGACTAGTCTATTTTAGTTATTTTCATAGTGTCATGTCGTACGGTATCTTACTATGGGGACGGGCTGCAGACATCGAGTCAATCTTTATATTACAGAAAAGAGCCATCAGAGCTATTTACAATCTCCGCCGGTGCGATTCTTTAAGGGAACTGTTTAAAGATATTAGCATAATGACGGTACCTTGTCAATATATCTATGAAAACATCATGTATGTTAGAAAAAATCTTCATCTTTTTAGCAAAAGAGGCGATAGACATAATTATGTTACAAGAAATAGGGATCAATTAGTTCAACCAGGTTTCAGACTGGCTAAAGTGGCCTCTTCTTTCATGGGGTACTGTTTGAAATGTTATAATAAAATACCACCCCAAATATTAGAACTCAATGAAACGAAATTTAAATCTTGTATTAAACGCACACTATGCAGGCAAGCATATTATAAGTTGGAGGATTATATTCAAGATAAAAATGCTTGGCTCAATGCTGGTCCAGCTCCACTACCACTAGGGCGTACTAATTAGTTGATTAGTTGGAAACTAATATTATTATTTTTTAATTTGAAAGACAGAATTGCATTGTATAATGTAGAAGCACTTTTTCCAAGTTTGTGAATGTGAAGCACCATGGAGCATTTTTATTAGGTTACAACTTTTTTTTTTTTTTGACATTACGAGCATGGCAGTTGAGAGTTTGTCATGCTCACTCAAATGTCTCGCTGTTGGTGGCACGTGTTATTGGGTCGTTCAGTTCCCTTCAAAATGGTTGAGCTGAGTGGGGCTGATGCACGCGTCATGCTCGTGAACGGGTGCCGTCAGATGGGACTGGTCATCTCTTAGCTGCCAGTGGCTTAATTCAGTTTCTATCTTTTAATTATTTTACATTTTTATTTCATTATCGACATTGTGCTCACATGATAGAAGCAACAAGTAATATGTAACCAAGCATTATATGTAACACATAATATGATTTAAAAGAGTGTCCATGGAGTTTCTTGCACGTTCTTCTCCATAGAGACCTACTCTTTGGAACGTGCAATTTAGCTTCACTTTTCTTGGACTGACCGACATTTGACTATTCAAAAGTGCCTGTAAATGGTCTATTTGAAATAAATGCTTTGATTCTTTGATTCTTTGATTCTTTGATTGATAATACCTATACACCCTTAAATTTTGATTGTTTTAATCCCGTGGAGGGTCGATCCGGTACATGAATTACTATCGATTTGTAAAGATAAAATTAAAAAATAAAGTACCTTTTTTTCAAAACTCGTATTAATTTACGCATGTACGAAATTAGTTTCTTTAAGAAAACGTCAGCTGAGCGAGTCCAATGACCTGTAGGTAGTAGTCGGCGTTGCGTACAAACTAACTACAGGTCATTGAACTCCCTCCGCGGGATTAAAACGATTAAAATTTAATGGTGTATAATATGAACACAAATACTATACAGGGTTATTTGTATAACACTAAAACCTTGCAGGACTGTATTACTGACATCTTAAACCACAACTTTTGTTCTATGACTTTTTACAAAACATAATTCCTTTACCAAAAACAAACCTTCAAGATTTCGTTGTTCTATCTAACACATTTCAACTCTGTATTTTGCTATACCTGCCTCTGTATGAAGCGACCCAAGCGCATCAAGTTCCTCCATCGCCCGATCCCCGTTTCTCTCCGCTATTGCACAATTGCTTGCTTCGCATAGACTTCGTAATATTAAGAAATTCAATTTATTTAAATATTTTAATTTTTGTTTGAAAATGTAATGAACTAAACTATGATAAATTTTTAAAAGTCATAGAACAAAAGTTATTGTTGATGATGTTAGTAACATAGTCCACCCAAACAACCAATTATATTAATTAAAACCTCTAAGTAACATAACTGTCTATCTAAAAAAAATATAACTAAAACGAGCTATTTTAATAAAAGCTAGACATTTTACTTTGCCTCTTGATAATTCATCCGATCAATAGTATGATGATTCTACCAACTTCTTGTGAATGTGTTTCCTGCCTTCACTTTTCCCGGCCAGGTCACCAAAGTTTCTGTGTCTTCACCTCCGGGGTCAATGACAAGCTCTTAATTGATCGGATCGTCTCGAAATACGACTGTGAGGTATTCACGACCAGACTCTTTTGTTTGTATTTATAGCAAGGGAAGCCAGACGGCGAATGTTTGTGTAAATTGACTGAAAACTGTGAAAAAAGAAATTGTTTAAAAAGTTGTACAAAAGTATAAGCAATTCTAAATGTCCCCCTAACCGATTGGGTTGATATTTGGTTTCAGATTCAGGTTCAGATTTATTTATTAACTATCTGAACCGGCGATATCTTTCGATACAGTTAACCGGTTGCAATGAGACAAAGCCTAAGTAATAAGTTAGGCTTTTTTACACACAATTTTAAACTTTTTGGAAGGATGTGTGTTATACCGCGCGATAAAAGCTTGTTTTGAAATACTACATTTTGATACAAATGTAGAAAGTTTGTCAATACGACTGAGGTGAAATTCACCCGAGCCGCAGGCGAAGGTGTCGGAGCCGAGTGCTGTAGTAACAAACCACGTGTATCAAACAATGTTTTTAATACACTTACGAAGACATAAATAAACGGGGATTGACCGGCGACTCGTGGAGGTCACTTAGCACCCAGCCTGATACAATAAATATAATAGTGTAGATACTTTTTTTATTTTTCCGCACTAGTGCAGAAAACAGTTAATTGCGTGCCTAAAAGCGATGGGTATAACAGCGAGTTTTCGAGTAAGTGTACACATAGAGAAAAGGCTTTTCATTTAAATCTTGTTCTGACTACAAATTAGTGTTTATCTTCGTAACAGTATGCCATCAACTTCTTAAATCTTCAAGGAAGCCAGGTTAACTTGTTCTACAATACCTAGCATAGCAGTCGCCATAAAATCTTCCCACTGCTGGGACACAGGCCTCCTCTGTAAGAGAGGGAATGAGCCGTAATCCACCACGCGGGCACATTGCGGGTTGGTGAATGTCACATGTTTTCGAATTTTTGATTCTAGGACATGGTGGTTCCCTCACAATGTTTTCCTTCACCATTTTGAGAGCAGTGGTAATGAAATAAATTACACAAAGTAATGCGCCTGGCTGGGTTTGAACCCACTACTTACAACAGTACCACTTACATTAATATACAACCAAATTTGAAGGTTACCTAATTATTTTCCTGGTTACAAAGTAACCTTGTTCCCGCTAATACGTTTTTATCAGATTTGGGAAACACTTCGGTTTTATCTTTAAGGATATCGGCCATCGAGCCTTTGACCTGATTATAGGATAAGAATTTCTACTTTTTAAAAAAAGATACTTAAATTTTATTTTTAGATTTCACAACGTCATTTAAAATAATATGAAAACTAGCTTTTGCTCGCGACTTTGCCCGCTTACCTAAAATATAGCCTATGTCACTCGGGAATAAAGCAGCTTTCTATCGGTGAAGAAATTTCGCAATCGGACCAGTACTTTCAGAGATTACCTCCTACAAACAAAAAAACATAAAAACAAACTTTATCTCTTTATTATTTTATTATAATATAATTACAATATAGATGTAGCAAGAAACATTTATAACTTAAATGAAAACTAAGTGTGTCATGATACACGTGGAAAAAATTCTGGCCACATGCGAGTCGCGAACTTCCATACCATTATCCTAACTAATATTGTAAATGTGAAAGTGTGGATGTTTGGATGTTTGTTACTTAATAACGCAAAAACGGCTGAACGGATTTGGATGAAATTTGGCATGCATATTTGACATGAAAAAGAACATAGGTTACCTTTTATCTCGATTCATTAAGTACCTAATGCCATGCGGGCGAATCCGCGGGCAAAAGTCTATAAAACAGCAAAATCACGTTTGTTGTATGGAAACCCCCTGAAATATATAGTTTATTCTGTTTTCCAGTATTTGTTGTTATAGCGCCAACAAAAATACATCATCTGTGAAAATTTCAACTGTCACTATCACGGTTCAAGAAATACAGTGCGTTTCACTTAAGAGGTTCCTTTGCCGTAATGTTGGCAATAAGAACAGTGTTGCTACATTTTTAGCAATGAAATTATTTAATATTAGGGAGATACTGAAATTGTCATTACTTTTAACAATTGCCTTATAATTTTTTTTTTATTATTTCTTTTGGTAACTGTAAAAACTATTTTTGAATAAAGCATACAACGTTGGGCGCCATTTCGATTGTCCTGCAATTCTGTCAAATACCGAAACCAACAACTTCCTTTTCCTCCATAAAGTGGTGCGACTACCGTTAAAATTTATTTAGTTTCACATTTCGTGCAAAAATTTTGGTAGAGTAGGCAACTCTTACTTTTCCCTTCTTTTTTCTGTAGACAGACAGGGGAGCCAACAACACGGCAAAGGAACCTCTTAAGTGAAACACACTATACAGCCTGGTGACAGACAGCCAGACAGACAAACGAACGGACAGCGGAGTCTTAGTAATAGGTCCCGTTTTACTCTTTGGGTAACCCTAAAAACACATAAAATGCATGTATTTCAACTGGAAAATTAGGTACCTAATTAACTCATCAACATTTCAACCGTACAACCGGTTACCTTTCATCTACGCATTCTTTCAATTCGTCGCAACTAATAACTCTCATAGAAATCACTTAATTTAAGTCTACTAGCCGTCTAACTAAGTCTTCAAAAACATCAAACATAAACACAGAATAATAAAACCCCAGAAACTTTTATTTATTAATTTATTTTATAGTTTTTGTTACTATTTTGGTTTACAATAAAGTTTACTTTACTCTTTTTTCTATTCTTTTCTAAATACAAACAAAACCTACGCAATGACGCACTCACACGTTGATAGTAGTCTACGAACACTAAGCTATTAACTGTATACCACGGCCAGTCGAAGAACAGCAGAAGAAACCGATATCACACACCATCGCGGTGCTTCATCGACCAAATCATCAGAGGACCGAACAAAACCGGCAATGGAACTTGGAACTATCGATAACTCCCAAACTTGAATTGACTTTCAAAATGTTTGCACTGTATCCATCATTTTCAACTGAGAGACGTCCACTGTTAGATGTAAGTCTCCCCAAGTATCGCCATAATTACTGGTCCTGTGTCTCCAATATACCACAATGTGTCAAGACGAAAGTCTACCACCAGAGCGTGTTGCCAGTGACGAAATCAAAAGACTTACGGGGTTACCATGACGTTCAAAGTAAGATTGTTTTAATCTTGTTTCAGTGTGCTTAAGAGATGGCACTAGACAACCTGTATAGCTCTGTCAACAAACGTCATGACCTTGGTCTTAAAATCATGCAACGGGCTATGGAAAGGGTTATGCTCGGAATTTCTTTACGTGATCACATCAGAAATGAAGATATCCGTCGGAGAACCAAGGTTACCTGTATCCATAACTGTTGTCAATCTGTTCCCGTTTCCTGGTAATACAAGCACGTAACCTCACAGAATAAATGATTAACAAAAAGAACTCCAGATCCGACCTTCGAGCCGGATACTTACGCTTATAATTATTTACAATCGTAAATCGTATTAGCGAATGATTTCGTTTATTTTTTCAATTCTAGTCAATGATAGAGTCGGTGTGCGCACTCGGCGTATCAGCGCACCGGCGTATAGGCGTAGAGGCGTATCGGTAACTCAGATTGTGTCGGTACACCAGTCTATTTTGGCATGTAGGAAGTTTATTATGTATTTATAAATGAAGTCGGTGTTGTGGAGCGTATACACTCGCCTCGATATTTGAAATTATTACGCAAATAATTGTTTAAAATAAATATGGTGAGTTTGTTTTCTTTTTTTCGTTGTTTGTGAATCGAGGTCTGTTCGAAGGAGGTCGGGAAGGATTGATATAGTTGGATGGTGTGGCCGTGGTGCGAACACCGCGCGTCATCTCGAAACGTCGATTTTACTCTTAATTAATGCACGGTAGACGTAAATACAAACACATAAGAAGTTACGATTCGTTTCTCCGAAGACGCAGACGTGGAGAAAAGCTTAGAAACCACATCACACTGAAGTTAATAGTTTAATTATATACTAACTGCAGTCAGCGGCTTTGCCTGCGATTATAGCAGAAAATTTTCTTGCTGCGGTCTTCCCAGCCAAATATAATTTGGGTGTCTTCAAGGCTAGAGTGAATAGGCTCTTAATAAACAACTAGTGTGATTCACCATCAACGATTGTATCAATGCTTACCATTAGATTTATATACCTTTAGGGATCGTAGTCAAGCACTAGTTTAAAAAAAGATCCCGAGTGTAGAGAACGTAGAATTAAAAGGTCTACCCGTGTATTTCACACTGCCAAAGTTTCGTCTTTATAATATTAGCGTGATACAGTTGCAATATGCTACCTACCGTACATATACCGCAACTAACTCCCTCGCAATTCAGTATGAAATAACCATCACAGAAATGAAAGGCTAAAAAATATGCATAGATCATGGTAGATCCTGGTGTGGCGACATGTCGATTAATCGCGACGGTATTAGTATCCTGACATGCCTATTCCGGCGGCTCTCTCGGCGCTCCAGAGCAAACTTCATAAGGCGAGCGGTCTGGGATATCCCACAGTGCTCCCGATAAGATAGATGCACTGGGCTATTCAGGAATATCTTGTTTGATAGTTGATACTGTGAGCACTGAAATTCAGATGTGATTGTGCTATTTGACCTTTAAAAAACCGTCAATTAGAGGCACAATGGAAAGAAAATGACAGTGCGATCGCCGGCGTTCGCTTGGAGTTTATAAACATAGACGAGAATATCGACTCATGTCAATGAACTACCTTCTAAAATAGAAAACAAAGGAAGTGTCAGGCATTTCCGGCTGACACAGCATAGTGTCCCATTTTTTTAGATAAGAAGAAGAATAAGAATATTTATTGACTAAAAAACATACATTTATGGGCTGAATTCCTGGAACTCAGACTAGGATTCCCTGTGTTGTGAGAACCAGGCTCTTACTGATGAGGCTCTTAGATGGTAAATCATGCATGATTTCTCCGTTAAAAAAAGTATCAACAAATTACTTATATCAGCCATATATCTCCCTTTACTATATACTCTTTCTTTCTTCTTTCATAAAAAAAAAACTAAATTTTTAGAGAGAAGGCACAATCTTATATATAAAATTCTCGTGTCACAATGTTCGTTCCCGTACTCCTCCGAAACGGCTTGACCGATTCTCATGAAATTTTGTGAGCATATTGAGTAGGTCTGAGAATCAGCCAACATCTATTTTTCATACCCCTAGACTAAGAAAGTAGGGTAGAGTAGGGTAGAGTAGGGTAGAGTAGGGTAGAGTAGGGTAGAGTAGGGTAGAGTAGGGTAGAGTAGGGTAGGGTAGGGTAGAGTAGGGTAGAGTAGGGTAGAGTAGGATAGAGTAGGGTAGAGTAGGGTAGAGTAGGGTAGAATCAATTTTTCATACCCCTAGACTAAGAAATTACTTAAAAATTATTTATATGGCAAAACAACGTTTGCCGGGTCAGCTAGTAATTCATAATTTCTGGAAATATAAGTGAATCCACCAACTCATTGTTTTCTGGCCTTGAGTCGTCAAAAATACCAAGGAATGTCATTGACCGACACGTTTCCGGTTTTCCAAGAAATTTGCAGAGAAAGTAACATTGAAATAACTTCAACAGTTTCCGACATATTTGCGTGACACATGCAGATAAACATTAATGAAGTGTGTTATTTTTGGCGCCAAACGGTGGGTGGGGCTATGCAGTCAAATTTTAAATGTTCAATTAATATTTTTTTTCGTCAGATTTAAAAATAGTAGGTATATTTTAAGTTTGTCATTACGACCGAAGCTGAATTCGCTGGACCCGTAGGCGAGTGTGTTATAGAGCCGAGGGCTGCAGTGACAAATTTGCACGTGTATCAAACGATTTTTTCAATACACTTACGAAGAAATGAATAAACGGGGGTTGACCGGTGACTCGAAGGGTCCATGCGTGCCCAGTTGTTACGATAAATGTAATAACATTGTGGCGGGGAAAGCATGTCAATTTTTCTGAAAATAGTCTATTGCGTGTGTTTTCTAGAAAGTGTATTGAAAATTTGTTATCGTCTGGATTTCCATTCGTCTTAGTTTTATCTGAGATAGATTGGTTGGAGCTCGAGATGATTATTATTTATTAAGTAGGTGTAAATGTTTTCTAAGAAGTATCTAAACACTATTCGTATTCACGGTACAGAGATTAATTCAGATAGAAATGGTACAAGTTGTGTTTAGTAGGGCTAGTCCCACATTTTTAGAACGTTCGCATTTTAATTTTAGTAACTTTCACATTTTAAACTATTAAAAACTTATAATTTATCTATGCGGTTTGTTTAATCTCAGTGATCCCCACATGGAATGCAACCAGGTGGCAACCGGGACTTAAGGCCCAAGCGCCCGAAAAGTGCCATAAAACAGTGACTTTCTGAAGCCTCATCCATCCTCGGTAACGGCCAGGTTTATAGGTTTGAAAAAAATATATGTTTATTATAGGTTCTTGAACAACATTATCAACATTTGATTTTTTCGTGCATTAATAAAAATATTTAGCAATTTCGCAACTTTTCGCAACTTTTCCCTACTCCTTCGAAACGGCTTGGATCTTTAGAAACATTTTTACACATAAAAATTGGTGGTTAAATATTCTTCAAATTGAACATTGCATAAGTAAATCAATTAATATTTCGCAAAGAAAATGGATTTAAAGGTCAGCCGCGCGCTTTCCGGGCGCTGTTGGCCGCAAATAAATGCACAGATTTGCGTACTGCCGCCTAGGCGGGTGCGAGAGGTGCGTCCACATAAATTTGGCCAGATGGTTCAAGGGACTTTAAGCCTTAAATTCCTATTCGCTACCGGGTGGTGATTGGGAATTTATTGTTATAGTACGTTATTGCCGTTTAAAAGATTTTCACGATTTTTAAAAAGAATTGAGCTTCTGGTTTCAAGTTTTGTAAAAATTTGAATCAAGATTAACATAATACTAATGTCTTTTTTAACCGACTTCTAAAAAAGGAGGAGGTTCTCAATTCGGATGTTTGTATTTTTTTTATTTTTTTTTTTTATGTATGTTCGGGCATAACTTCGTCGCTTGCCAACCGATTTGAAAAATTCTTTTTTTGTTGGAAAGGGTGTACTTCCCAAATGGTCCCATAGTCACCAAGTCGGGATCTGATGATGGAATCTTGGCTAAATCGAGGGAACTCCTAAAATATTATAGGCAACTATATAGTCATTTTGATATTTTCATCAAGGAATTAAGCATTTACAGTCAAAAAGTGACATTTGATGAGGTGGAACTGGTTAAGAAGACCAGAAATTGCCAACGGAACTTCAGACTCAAACAAATATCACAATCAACATAGTTAAGCGACTATGACAATACAAATAAATGAATAGTTCTGAATAGTTATGTTGAAAATGGTATCATCGAAGTAACCTGATGATAGTGATGGAGCTGGAAGATAGGCACCGGAACTCCGTAATTAATCAATGTATCCTACCCGTGTTTGGGCTTATTAGAAATGTCATGACATGCACTTTGGCTATAAGGTACCTACTATCGAAGTGATCTGATGATGGAGCCGGAAGGTGGAAGGTAGACACGGGAACTTCACATGAAAATGATGTATTCTAGCAGGGTTTGAGTTAATTGGAATTGACATGAGAAAAAAGTACTCTGGCTGTAAGTGTGTTGCAACTAAAAAGTATGAAATAAAAAACTTTTTATAAAAAAAATATAACCGACTTCACTAAAAAAACACTAAAACGATCAAAATAATTTTAATTTCGGAAGTCGGTGTTAAATAAGGAACAAACAATAACGAAAAACACCGACTTCCGAAATTAAAATTATTTTGATCGTTTTAGTGTTTTTTTAGTGAAGTCGGTTATATTTTTTTTATAAAAAGTTTTTTATATTAGTTACCTATTTACTTGTAACGGACAAAATTCTTTGACAACTATTTTATAGACTGTATTTACTCTATTTCTAAGTCTGTTTATACTCTATTTCCTCCTGAACCGCACAACGAGTTTTGATGCTGTTTTCACAAATAAATAAAGCAATTAACGAGGAAGGGTCATGTGTATAATTTGCACGCAAAACCGGGTGGAATCACTAGTAAATCATAAGCTTAATTTAATGCTGCTCGCCCAAGTCCGATAATTAATCGGTGACCGATTTTCTGTAGGAGAAAAATAAAACACACTGATAGCAATAGTGCAACGCACACATCCTACAAAAAGTCGGTCAGAAAACAGAACAATGTTGCAAATATACAAAATCGGTCCGATTATCTGTCCTACAAAAAGTGTGACGTGGGCGGGCAGCGTAAACCCGAGTCGGTTGAACACAGTCCCTAACATTGATGCAGTTAGCGGGACCACACAGCAACTACTGACGGACTTAGTTCTATTCCGATCTAGTTTACAATTACGCCGGGGTTATGACGGGCAGTATTGGAACTTGTCAAGCTGAGAGCTAACTGGAAACATGGAATGGAGAAATTGATATGAACGGTTCTAAAATGTGAAGATATCGAGCGTTTTAGGTCCCTAATAGGGCCGATGCTCGTTAGGGCAGAGGGGATTATCTGAAAAAGAAACTCGTGGTCCTAGAACTTAGGTGGGTTTTAGTCAGTATAAGTATAACATAAACACCAATAAAATATTCCACCTCTACCGTCCGGACTAAGCGTTTCGCCTCGTCATTTATACCGCATACATCGAAGGACTGGAACAATTTGCCTGCTGCGCTCTTCCCGTCCGATTATAATTTAGGTGTCTTAAAGGCTAGAGTGAATAGGCTCTTAATAAACTAGTGCGTCTCACTGTCAACGATTGTATCACTGCTTACTATCAGGTGGGATCACAGTGAAGTACTAGTCTATATCAGATAAAAAAATATATATTATTTCGCTCCACCATGCACCCTCTAGGGGGCACGGTGGAGCTTACTGAAGCTTGGTAGAGCGTTATACTTTTCTTGCTCTAACAGGAAAAATTATTTGATGATTACCTATCCAGTAATCCTAGTCCTTTGTCTGATCCTTGCTGGCCGATCAGCGTCTCACCGTCGATGACGGCTGGTGCTGAAAATCATGGCTCTGTCTTACACGAGCCCCAGCATTTTTCTGAGCGCTGGCCCTTTTGTGCGCATGTGACGCATATCCTACCAATTATTATTTTTTTTTTTAAGGTGTACGCCATATTTGATGTTTTTATTTTTTAAGGTATACGCCATATTTGATGTAAATAAACTCTTTTTCTTTGTTCCTTTTAATTCATTAAACCCCAAGCGAACGCCAGCGTTCGCGCACCTATTGTCTTTCTATTGTGTCTGTAATTTCCACGATTGAAAGGTCGTCAAGGGCTTAAAAATTGGATAACTATTTTTAAAATAAAGTCTATCATCTGGAGTAGATTTTCAAGTTTGTTAAAATGTAAAAATTAAATACATAATGTAATAAATATTATTGTAACGCCATTTTTTTTCAAATTTGAGATTCATCGCTGCTGAAAATCATGAATTCAGTAACTCAAAGAAGATGCACTTGTATATCTGATTTTTATACCCTCTAAAGGCATCCTTTTCTACGATTGATGATATTTAGAGTACACATAAGAATAGATAAATGTATTGAACACGAAATAAATGCCAAAACTTCAACTTTGACGCTTGTATATGTTCTTAAAGTTACATTTTGACGTTCAGAGATATTACAGCGGCTTTAGATCGACGGTTTTAGAAAATTGACTCTCTATTGAGCTTCGTTTCCCAGTTCGGTTAGCCTCAAGTATTTATATCCGCCATCGGAATACTGGTCTCTATATTTTCAGACGATAATAGCTCTTTTGAATATATTTTTAGAATATTATCTAAGTATCTATTCTACAAAATTGGGATGTTTGTTGGGTGTTTTTCATGTTTGTAAATATAATCAAGTATGAAGAGGTGCTTGCAATATTAATACTTAGGTACATGACTTTTTAGAATCTAACTTTATATATACAAATATTATGAAGAGGTTAGATTTTTTTTGGTTTTCTTGTCTGAAAGTACTGGTCCGATGCGAAATTTTTTTCACCGATAGAAAGCTGCTTTATTCCTGCAGGCAAAAGCTAGTTCTCAATATAAACATAACATCGCTTACTTGAGAACAATAATGAATGGCTATACATACTAATTTAGGAAACTACTACTCGAAAATCGACACGCCTAACGAACGCATTCATTTTAGAAGTAATGTCTGGTCGGCAATCAAATAAAGCTAAAGCTTTGTTTTGAATGCATCGATTGAGGGAAGGTTTCTTATGCGTGCGTGAGGGAATTTTAATATTAGCTGTGTTTTAAATCATTATTAAGGTCAGATTCATAAAACCATTCGTAGATCCGTTTTTAATGGCTACCTTATTTAATCTGTATCCGTATTTGCTTATTATTTTAACGAATGATCACTTGATTAAAATAATAAAATAATTGTATTAGAAACGAGGCCCACACGTGTTTCATCCCATAATATCTATTATCATCTAGCCCACTCATTCTTCGAATAGTTTCCATTCGAAATTCGTCTACAGAATCCCTTTTCACTCAAAACACCACCATTGGCCCCTTTTGAACGATGTTTATCGCTCACTCATTCACTCGTTCAACATGACATCTTTTGTATCATCACAAAACTGTCAAACGTATTTTTTTCACACTCCGAACTGGCCATAAATATGTTTCTTCTTCCATTTTTGAAACGACAGTGTTGCAACAATAAAAAATAAAACAACCCTTTTAAGTGTCAAAGTATTTATACGTCTTAAAAATAGTGGGGTGAATGGAGATAGATTTAAATGTATTCTCGCGACGCATTTAAGTTTTATTAAACTCGTCACACCACAACTTTGGCATTCATGTTTTTTAAATAGCGGCCATTTGTTAAGTGTTTAGTAGTTGGAACTGAACTGTTTTATTTGTCAAGAAATATAGCCGTCATCAATCAATTTTGAGCTGTTTTTCTTCGGTTATATTAATGAATCTAATTTTGTAGTAAGATTAGCATTTAGTCATTGTCTTATTATTTAAATGTAGAATATGATGTGCAGAGAATAACTTGAAGAAAATTTGCGTTATAAGATAGTTTATGATACGTAGTGTCTTTACGCGTTCTAGAACACTCAAGTTATTTAACTTATGTTATTAAACTTGCTCGGAACACTATTGTTTAAAACTTCTTCTAAACTAGGTACTTCTTCCGTTCCGTAGATCTATTCGCCACGTGACGTTGCACAAAGTCTACTGAAATTCGGCGGTATATTATTCAAACCTCATTTTAAGGAAACCTTGACTGTTCGGCCTTCTGATTAAAAAAATAAACCAATCAACAACATTAATTATTTTCAAAATCACACGTACGCTCAAATATTTACAAATTAAACACAAAACTAACAAATGAGTGTTGCAACCACAAACACATTTATTCTCTGTGGATCTGTAAGTATATCCATCACTAAATACTATTTTTAACACTAGCAACACCCATTTTTACGCGCCATACTTGCTAACGCGCGGAGAATAGCCCGGTGAATAAATAAATGTAAATATAGGTAAGACGGCATAGTAATTACCTAGCCAGGTTACCGCTGGTACTAACACAATGTTTATTTGTCCAAAAGAATTATTTCTGTTACGAACTTGGCATTCGTTGTGCGGTGAGAATTAAATGTGGGCAACTAAACGAATTTAGGTTAGGTGTGGCAGGTGAGGCCGGTGAAGAATTGAAGATCAGGTTATGTTTAGTTAGGGTCATCATCATCAGCCTCTTTATGTTCCCACTGCTGGGACTCAGGCCTCCTTCCTAAGAGAGGGAATGGGCCATAATCCACCACGCGGGCCCAGTGTGGGTTGGACAATGTCACGTCTTCGAATTTTTGGTTCTAGGACATGCTGGTCTACTCGTGCACCAAGTTTTACCGAAATCCGTTCAGCCGTTCAAGCGTGAAAAAGTAACAAACCTACACACGTACTTTCATCCTTAAGTGTAACATAAGTGTCATATGAGAGCTGTGGTGGCCGAGTGGTAATGGCTCCGACTTACGAGTCGTAGGTCGCGAGTTCAAACCCAGCTATACGCATGCATTAATTTGTGTAATTTATTTCATTACCACTGCTTTAAAATCTTATCACTGCTTTAACGGTGAAAGAAAACATCGTGAGGAAACTGGCATGTCCTAGAACCAAAAATTCAAAGACAGGTGACATTCACCAATCCGCGTGGTTGATTACGGCCAATTCCCTCTTCTAGAGATGAGGCCTGAGTCCCAGCAGTGGGAACATTAAAAAGACTGATGATTTGAAGAGAAGCTAACCTTTATAGACTGTGTGGGTTGTTACCGTACGTCTTTTGTCTTTTTATAATTCAATTATGATGAGAGAGCATTTACGCAATGTGCGGTTGTCCCTTACATAGACTCTACTCCAAATAGTGCAAACGATTTAAAAGAGTTATAAAAGAAGTAACAGACATGCACACATAAAGCAAAACTTTCTCCCTTATGATATTAGTGTAATATAGACTTTAATCAGCTTCAGAAAAATATACTATTAAGTAAATAATTAACGAATTAACGCTAGTGAACTAAAAAATTAAACCTTTGTCAAATGCTCCATCACTTGAAGCTAGTATCAAAAGTATACCGATTCATAAAACTAGCGTATCATGCGATTCTTATGCGCAACTTCAACTCTGACATAACCTTTTCATAAACCAAAAAGCATAAACAATCTATATTGAATTCCGGATTCGCGGGCTCGCGGTTCGTGGGACTATTTGGACCGGGGACCGCGGTCCCAACTTCCACCTACAAAATATTCTTTTTAGGGTTCCGTAGTCAACTAGGAACCCTTATAGTTTCGCCATGTCTGTCTGTCCGTCTGTCTGTCTGTCTGTCTGTCTGTCCGTCCTCGCTTAATCTCTGTGACCGTTAGCACTAGAAAGCTGAAATTTGGTACCAATATGTATATCAATCACGCCGACAAAGTGGTAAAATAAAAATTGGAAAAAAAATGTTTTATTAGGGTAGCCCCCCTATATGTAAAGTAGGAAGTGATTTTTTTTTTAATTTCAACCCTAACGTGTGATATATCGTTGGATAGGTATTTAAAAATGAATAGGGGTTTACTAAAATCATTTTTTGATAATGTCAATAATTTCGGAAATAATCGCTCCAAAAGTAAAAAACAATGTGTGTCCCCCCCTAACTTTTGAACCATAAGTTTAGAAAATATGAAAAAAATCTGAAAAGTAGAACTTTATAAGGACTTTCCAGGAAAATCATTTTGAACTTGATGGAAAAAACAGTTTTTGTACAAAAAGACAAAAAGGTTCTACAAAATAATTTCTGGACTAAGTTTGTAGTATAATCGTATATGCAAGCATTTTTTTAAACTCATAAGTGGGTACACTTATTGTGACGGACGGGAAACTACGGAACCCTACACTGAGCGTGGCCCGACACGCTCTTGGCCGGTTTTTTATGAGCAGTTTTTAGGGACCTCAAATAAAATAAATACAGTTTTTTCGGTAACCATTCTATCCTCAAGCGCATATTGTACATACATACGGTTTTATAACTTAAATGACCTTGAAAACCGCTCAATTGTCGTTGCACGAAATTTATTCGGTCAAAAATTTTGGTCTCTATATTCCTTTATATTCCTTTTTCCTGGGAAAAACCGAAAAAAATATTATTAGCCTTTCAATCGTGGAAATTACAGACACAATAGAAAGACAATGGTTTCATGAATTAGTTATTTTTTAGTAGTTATTTTTTTGAGATTTTAGTAAAAAACGCGCACGTAGGTAATAATAATACCATTCGGCGCGCGAGGGGTTAATGCCTTCTTCATTGTGGTTCCAAAATACAACTAAAAAAAAAAACAAAATGATAGGTGGTAATTAGGACCGCGGTCCCCGATCCAAAGAGTCCCACGCCCCGAGCTCACAGGCCGTTTATACCGACACAACGTTTAGGCTCATTGTCGCGTGTTCCGTACTGCACCGACTGTCGAAGTTTTGCAATCGATAACATTTGCCTGGCGTAGTTTAGCGATTTGCAAATACTTTCGAAAACTTTGTAAGAACGAATAGGCTGAATAAGAACGCGATTTAAAAAATAAAATGGTTTCAAATGTCTGTTCAAATATTTTTGTGACTATTTTATTTTGCCTGCTGCATGCCCGACAAACTTTAGGCCAAAACTAGCGACGGGGTCGCGCCACGAAAGAGATGGACCAATTAGACAGATTCCACCAGAACTGGCAAGAGGAAGCGCGGGCCCGCGAAAGATGGAAGCATCAACAGCGTCTACACTGTGTACACCAAACGCCAAAATATAAGGCTGAAGGACATTCACTGAATCTGATTAGGAGAAAAAAAAGTTTTGCAGATAACCATAGAGTTCTGACAGATTTGACGTTTAAAACTTTTGTTTTTCTATAAGCTATATCTGACACTGATCAAAATTCGTGCGCACTTCCTAAATATTACTCGTAATAATACTTACTCAAAAATTCTATATTTACAAATTCACCTCTGTTCTATACAGAAATATGAGTTTTAAATAAAGTTCTTGTATATTTCTTTCGCGGATATTCAAATAAATAAATGTTGTGATAGATTATACCAATTTAGACTTTACTAGCTACTTTATGGTTTTCCTTTGAATTTAGAACTCGTGTGAATAAGTTGAAACAATTTTATAGTGTTCATATTTTTTCAAATATTTGTTTGATTGGAATGAACGAATCGAATCTGTTGTAATATCTACACTCTTCAGATATATGCTGTTCTAGTATACGTATTTATATTTTACACTTAGTCATCGGGAAGCTCATAGGTAGTAAGAAAGAAAATTGGCCAAGATAACAAGAGGTTTTTTTTTTATTATTATTGATAGGCTGTGTATGACCACCATCTCACCTGATGGTATATTCATTTAAAAGGGTTGGGTTTTTTTATCTTGGGATAAGTATTGCCTTGCGCCAGTCTTTTGGGTACATTGCCAATCGACAAAGTCACAGTGATAGAGTTTTTTGACGCCTTTTTTTCGATTATTTTTGTCGTTAGTTTTAATTAATTGAGGGTTTTTAATTTTAATTTTTTGTTTTAGTGTAAGAAGGCCCACATTAATTTTTTTTATTTGTATATGACGTAGCATCGTATCGTAGAATATTGTCCATCTCATGTGAAAAAAATTACGATTTTTTATTTTTTTATTACAAATTTTACGTAATAGTTGTCCACTTCATGAAATACCCACCTCGAAACTAACCTCACATAACTTTGGTCATACCATGAAGTAGCTAATTTTACCATTTGGCTATAATATGGTATATAGTTATCTAGTATTTCACAAGTATTTAAACATATTTTTTATTTAAATACTTTAGATAGTAAACCTAATTGTGTCAATAAATAGGTAATCTGTAAAAAAATATATTTTTCCAGATTAAAAAGTATCTCATTAGTGTATCTCACTAATTATAATAATTATTAGGATAAGAATTTTTGAATTGTGTGCAACACTTGCCTTTCAAAGTATACCTGTACAATTTCTAAATATGTTAACAAACAAACAATTTTATATCTCTACAATATTAGTTTAGATTACAAGATTGCGTTATAGTTCGGACCAAATAAATATTTGTCCATTAAAAACATTTTAATGTTTCTTAATATCGGATTGTATCGTTATTCGTGGTGTATCAAGCTAACGTGGATGTTTCGTATATGGGTCAGTTTACATTGAAAATGATGAATTCTTTTAGAATGAAACGGTATGCTTTACGAGTCGGAATATAATTTATTTAAACGTATAAACATAGGTGTACCTACCTGCGAGGGATACTTCTATTAGTTTTGCAATTTGTGACGAAAACCAGAAATTATTGTACAGTCCTTTTGGAAATTAGCACGAAAACTTTTCTTTTTTAATACATTTTTGATAAACCAATATATTCTGTGATATTTTAATTTTATTTTTATTTTTATTTAAAGTGTGTATTTTGTATGATATATATTTATAGTAGGAGGTATAGATGTATTATTATTTTTTTATATTTAATTATATGTGCTTTAGATTAAGACTTCACACATTCTTCTTTTGCTTCCTACAAACAAATCAAAAAGAAATGTAGACTCTATTGGTGTCTACATTTCTTTTTGATTTCTCCTTTCACAGCTCTACTGGAAAAAAAATTCAAGATTTTTTTTGTCTAATATGTATTTTCTTTTTAGGTTTTTTTTTTTTGTGTGTACCTATAGAAAAAGATTTTTTTTTGGCATCCATGTACAAGTTGGGTATGTTTTTAATTAGCTTGTGCTTGGCTCTCAGTCTTACATGGAGTAACTTGCCTATCAGACCCCCACAGCCCAGTTACTGGGCAACACTATACTTTTTGGAGAGACTGAAGGTCAGACATTCTGGCGTCTGACTACCTGTAACGACTATCAAAGATCTACGAATGACAACCGGGACTGTCCAGGACCAACGGTTTTTCGTGTTTCCCGAGGCACGATCATATAATAACTTTATTGAATCAATTAAATAAAAAATTATAAACAAAGTTAAGACTTATAAATATAAGTAGGTACATTAAAGAAAGGCATCTTGTAATATTAGGACCCTGCCTCCTAAACTAGGTGAGACCTGTGACTCTCTCATCATGGCATAGTAACTTGTCTGAATTTAACATTATTTGTTTTTTTTATTTTATTCACAAACTAGTGTTTCACTGCGATTCCACCTGATGGTAAGCAGTGATGTAATCGTTGATGGTGAGGCGCACTAGTTTATTAAGAGCCTATTCACTCTAGCTTTAAAACACCTAAATTATAATCGGATTGTTTTTGATAAATACTGTGAAAAAACACAGGCCGTGTTACCATATCGGTCGGAGTCAATGATCGAGGATTCACTTGGGTGTAGGCATGATGTCATTAGTACCACTGATATTGGGCATCGGCTGGTATATTTTGGAGACGGTATTTGGGAGGTTTTAAAATAATTACAGCTTTGAGAATAACTTAAGATCTTAAGATAATATGACGCGTGTTTAAAAATAGACGCGGTTCTTAAATTATGATTGACTAGCTTCAGCTAGCGGCTCCACTCGCGTCAAAAGTACTTACTAATAGATAGCATAAATTGAATTTAATATACAACTTAAAAATAAGCGACTTAAAAAGGGATTGACTTGATTTTTTTTGACTACCCTTTTTTTCCTACACAAACTTGACATTACATTTGTTTATATTGCTTGAAGTACACCGCAGACTACCCCCTTTTTTAGTTATTCCATCCCAAGGTTGTCTGGAAGACATCGCTTTCAGCGATAAGACCGCCACTGTGCACATAGGTTTAAGTTTCTGTGAAATTGTTACTACTTTGGTGTACAATAAAGTTTATTCTATTCTATTCTATTCTATTCTATTCTATTCTACATGGAAGTTTCGGTTTCGGCAGAAACTGAAGCCGTAATTCGGTTTCATTTGCGGTTTCGGCAGTCAAAACTAGTTTCTGTCGGACACTATTACAATGTTTAGCATAAAATTTATATTTTCGGTGACAACAGTATATTTTAATAGCCTTTCGCGGAATCTATAAAGGAGTGACTCGGTGAACATTTCCCCGCTGCATCGATGTTCGTAACGTAAACTAACGCGCGCAAGGCATTCCAACATTACTGCACTAAACATTATGCATTACTCGCTGAACAACTATTTACTACTGTTATTATAGTTTATTGATTCCAGAAGATAATTTGACAATAAACACACTTTATATTTAATTGACTAAGTATTTAATATTTTTTTTTCATTTTCAATAATGTAGGTACAAACAAATGTTTTTGAGGCGATAAATTCAATAACAAATGGATATTACTGTTTGCTTGAAAAACATAGTTAAAATATGAAGATGTTCATCACCATGATTACAGCCGAAAGTGTACATAGGCCTCCCCCAAATGTCGCCATAACAACCGGTCCTGTGCGTCTCGCATCCATGGGATTCCCGCGACCCTCACTAGGTCATCGGTCCAGTACGTGGTCGCCATTCTGTTCTGCGAGCAATGTGCTACTGTCCACTGCCACTTAAGTTTGGTGATTCTTCGGGCTGTGTCGGTAACCATGGTACTCCTGCGGATATCTTCATTTGGTTCGACTAAAAGTGGAATATCATAAATAAATAACCTAAATTTTTTTTTTATCGTATTTTTCTTTCTGCGCCATTAACCCCGCATCCTGAAGCCTCTGCAGTATGTTCAACTTCTTCAAATGCCCCTCTGGGGTTACGGTGCGTTACATTTCTAAAATCTCCAATATTTGCTTTACGTAATACTTGAACGCTGCCATTAAATAGACCTCGATGTGTATTGATACATGTAACCGGTGTGGACTCTTTGTCCAACAAAAATTGATTAGAGGCCATAGACTAGTAAATTTTTCAAAACGAAGAATCATAATTTAATAATCATTTACTTAGAGATTCCCAAAAATAGATTGTATTTCTTAAACAATTTTTTTCTGAAATCTTGAGTATTTTTCGTACCTGGCTCACTTCAACGTAAATAACTCAAGAGTTGGTGCGGTCGTATCATCTTTACGTTACATTAACTTTATAGTACCTACACTGTGACGACCTGTAGATATACACCAAGTACGAAAGAAATGGTATGTCAAGAGACCGAAATTTTCATATTAAAGTAGGCAATAAAAACAATATCTACAAAGACGTAATGTTTAAGTACCTATACCAAGGATCTTTAAAAAGGAACAAAATGACCTTCATCATTTCAACCGAAAGACGTCCACTGTAGGACATAGACCTCCCCCAAGTGTCGCTACAATGAACGGTCCTGTGCGTCACGCATCTATCAGATTCCCGCAACCCTTACCAGGTTATCGGTCCACCTTGTAAAAGGCCTTCCAACGCATGTCTTGCGGTACGTGGTCGCCACTCCAAAACCTTTCGGCCCCAATGACCATCTGTTCTGCGAGCAATGTGCCCTGCCCTTTGCCACTTAAGTTCTATGTCGATAACCTCGGTTCTTCTGCGGATATCCTCATTCTTGATTCGATCACGCAAGGAAACTCCATGCATAGCCCTTTCCGTTGTTCTTTGGGTGACTTTAAGTCTTCTGATATGGCCCATTGTAAATAAGCGATCACGATTCGGACCCAAATCGCCTTGATGTTTTCTTAAAATTGTAAAACACAAGTGTTTACTATCAGCAAAGTCCATGGTATAGTCAAAAGATCCTTGTCGCACTGTACCTTGAATACCACGAATGTTAAAATAGTAGATACATTTTGATACAAATGCAGAAGGTTTGTCATTGCGACCGAGGCGGAATTCGCACGAGTCGTGTGGAGTTGAGGGCTTCAGTGACTTTGCACATGTATCAAACGACTTTTTTCAATACAATTACGAAGAAATGAATAAATGGGGGTTGACCGGCAACTCGTGGGGGTCGACGCGCGCCCAGCCTGTTATAATAAATGTAATAAAATTGTGGCGGGGGAGAACACGCGCAATTTTTTGCACTAGTGCGGAAAACAGTCTATTGCCTAAAAGTGGTGGGATAAGAGCGGGTTTTCGAGTAAGTGTATTAAAAATAAAATAAGTCCCAGTAGGTACCTTTTCTTCCACATTCAAACACTAGGTCTTGCCCTCAGCTTCGCCCGCGTAAATAAAATATAGTCCCATGTCACTCAGGAATAAAGCAGCTTTCTATCGGGTAAAAAATTTTCGCAATCGGAGCAGTACTTTTAGAGATTACCCTCTACAAACAAAAAAAAACATAAAAACAAACTTTACCTCTTTATTATATTGAGGGAAAAAAAATTAAGCTAAACCATACCATCAGTACTATGTAACAGAATATAAGTCGCGAGAACTTTATTCCACATTCAAAAACGGTACCATCAATACTCTGCAAGAGAATAAAAGCCGCGATATCTTAGTTCCATATTCAAAAACAAAAAAAAAACACGCTCAATAGTGCCAACATTCGATTTGCACTAAAACACCAATGCAGATACTACTTCGATAATAAAAAAATATGCTATGAAACATTGAAAACTGAAAGCGAACGTTTGCGGTCCAACTGAGATGATAGGGTTACATTATTCAGATGGGTTTGCCGACTGCCGCGCACACTATAATGGGAGGTTAAAAAATTATAAGCTTTCACGTCTTTCCTCTGATCGACAAGGTTCTTTTGAGGTTTGGAGGCAAGGTAACTTTATAGAATTTGTACTCAGTGAAATTGAGTAGTGTAAAATAATATAAGTTTTTGATAAAGTATGCATTAATACAAGAAATGTTATAAGTAGGTGTCTACAAAAAAAATGAAATGTAATTTTAAACGATAAATATTGACATATGACGTAGCAATGTCGCCAGTATTTTGGGTGCCAGTCGTTATTGATGGTTAGAGACTTTTCGACGCCATAATTGTCTTTAAAAAATCGCTTTTAGCGATAAGACCACCCATTGTGGCACCCTATTAATTTTAAGTTTCTTATGTAACTGCTTTATTTTTGGTGTACAATAAAGAATTTATCTATCTATCTATCTATTGATTTGTTTTTTTTTTTGGTAAATATACAGTTATGTCATTGGTATTTTTTTTTTTGGTAGAAATTGCTAGTTACTAAAAAAAAATATTCAACATATTTATTTTTTATTAAAAAAGACTACAAAAAATAAAAGCCAATATAATATAAGCCAGCAGCACAGCCTTGAAAGGCCAGGCCTTCCACGAGATGGATCGATGACCTAGTGAGGGTCACGGGAATCCAATGGATGCAAAAAGCACAGAATCGGTATGGCAACATTTGAAGAAGGCCGTGTCCAACAGTGGATGACTTTCAGCTGAAATAATAATGATGATGATAATGTAAGTCTATTTTTAAAAAGTAAACGTTCATTTTGGCCTCGCTTCTAAAACTATTAGCTCTTCTATTCAATTAGAAGCGTCTCATTCATACCACCTCTTATCTATTAATGAATGTTGAAATTTAGCCAACATGAGCATGTATAGACCAGAGACAACACAATGAAACTCATCAATACACTAATAACTCTTAACCTAGTTAGTGTAACCGACGCGGCTGCACTCGTTATTGTCAATACAACAACTAATTCTTATGTAAATTGCCAAATTACAACAGGTTTTACAAATGGTGAAATGTTTTTTGAGACTCTTTCATCAGGTGCTCCTTAAATGTTTTAGAACCATTTCATAGATAGAACATAGAACCATTTTAAATAAAAGTAAAATACGTACAATAGACGAATAATGTATGAACAAGCCTTTTTTATATTACTTTGTATACCCAATGCATTTTATCATCACTGCTCTCGAAACGGTGAAGGAAAACTTTGTGAGGAAACCGGCATGTCCTAGAATAAAAAAATCGAAGTCATGTAACATTTACTAATCCGAACTGGGCCCGCTTTGTGGGTTACGGTCCATTCCATCTTCTAGAGAGGAGGCCTGCGTAACCAGCGAGGCAGTGGGAACATTACAAGGCTGCTTATGATATGCTCCGTTTGATTAGGAATAATCTTGCACATGAATTTTAAAACAATTACCCATAACTGTTCTAAAAAATAAAATTCAGACAATAATTCATTCTTTTTAAGACTCCAATCACTGTTTTTTTTTCTCTTGGTTTGCATAAAAGTTAAGTGTAGATTTCATTTGTTTACCATTACGATATGATCGTACACAGTCGAATATTTTTGCAGTACCTACCTACTTGGCAGCAAATATATATATCAAGTCAACTTTCTCGGCAAACTTCGCTGTGGTAGTGTTGCTACAATAAATTTCTCAATTTCTTTTCACTGTGATCGCGACTGTTTCAATGATTCCACAACATATTGTCCACTTGTGGAAATACTTGGAATACACAACTACACACAAATTATCATAATATCCACTATGAACCAATTTGTGAATAAATAATACAGCCACTGAGTTCACTCGAAGAAATCTCGCCATAAATTTCAAATTACTGTTGTCTTGACGAAAGAGTCTACAATATCTACGTACATATTTCGCCCACTACTTTATCCCATTGCTTCACCCGAACATTTGTCACAAGCGTGGGTAGATGAAAAGATACGTAATGACTGAGCAAAGAGCATATTTCACCGGTTCTAACGATCGACACAAACTGTTCAAGCCCGAGCCTGGACGTTCATGTATCCGGTGGTATTCACCACAGAGTTTTACAGAGATTTATGCCTCGTTACTCCAGGATATTGTAGTTTTATAATGTCATTAGATTAGAGGTAGGCAGGTTATGAGGAACTTCCCGGGGCCGTCTATTTGTGAATGGGTTATGGTGGGTTTGGGTTCCTTGAAACTATGTGTTGATCAATGTTTTGTTTACTTTAAGTCTGAATTTCTGTGTTGGGAATTTGAAGTGTGCTTGTTTAATGCCATAGTATATAATTACCTCTCGCGCCGGGCCTTGGTTGAGGCCATGGTCCGGAGCGAGGAGGAGTGGCAGGCGGTTGCCTCCTTCTGCGAAGCAGTAATGCTAGCAAAGGAGGAGGCCGGCCGTGTCAGGCAACGGCGCCCTAGACTCTCCGGCCGCCGCCGGGATTCTGATCCCGATTTCCGGCCACCGTAGGCGCGGGCTTGCGGACAGTGAGCAATGGGTAGTTCACTGTCCGGCCGTCCGGTAACTGTCCGGACCAAGCCCAAGTCGTCGACGGCGCGCACTGTTCCCGCGCGCCTCAAGGAGTTGTCAGCAACAGCAGGGACCCAGCCGGTCGAAGCCTACTGGGGCCAGGGTTATCCGAAAGGGCGCTCGAGCCCCGGTATGAAGGCTAGAAGGAACGGGGTGGGTCTTTTAGTCAGTAAGAGTCTGACACTATCTCCCGCTCCGCCCAAGAGCGGAGGATGTCAATGCATGATTTTTTCCCACCATAAAAAAAAGAGTACATAATTAATACTAATAATAAATTACAATAAATTACAGAATACTGTAAATGATATTGTAAAAAATATAAATATCATGATTAAAACACGTAGCGACATAATAGGTACTAAAGTAAAGTGATGGGATATTTTGTACATCATATCCGATGGAAAAAACATGTTTTTTTGCAATTGGTACATCTTTACTCAAATAATTTCCTTCCGAGTTTCCGGCCAAAAATCATTAGCAAACGAACATTGAATCGACAAAGTACGAATTATTTTACAAAAAAGTAAAAAAAAAACACTTTTACACGTCTATTAAAACCAGATGAAGCTGTTGTTTCCTAGCTGACTACCCTGAGAAAAAACAACGAAATAAACAACTCAAGAGTCAGGTGTCTTTTCAAGTCTATACAGCAAACTTATAATGGTGAAATCATATGAGACCCATGGAGAATAGTGTCTGAGAAGATCTTTTATATAAAGAACCACACAGATTTGAGTGAGCCTGTCGATTCGGTGCAAATACAGTACCAAAATAAGGTTCTCAAATTCAAATTTTTACTTCAGGAACCGTGTTAGACTATCACCCATTTGCAAAAGATTAAAGAGTAGAATCAACTGTTAACTAACGCCATGTTTAGACCAACAAGCTTTCAGAATCAAAGAAAAAGCAAACTGCTCTAAAATGCTTTACAAATGATCGTTTGTTTGTTTCTATCTTTGCTTTGACTCCAATTGTATCTCAAACCACTAATTCCCAACCATCGTCTTTTGTTTCCCTTCAAAATCTCTCACCATCAACATTGAAAGGTATTTTAGCTTGCCCACCTGGTTTAGCTAGGGTTGCCATTCGTCCCGATACGTCGGGACATGTCACCGTTATTAACAGTGGTGTCCCGAAAAGCTATAAAATGTCCCGACAAACATAGTCGAGCGCAGAGCTACAAGTTTTTAAAAATTGTCGACGTAGACGAACAGAATCGCTTGGAAGTCGACACCGTGGAAGCTATTCTTCAATTAATTTACACTTGAATTGTGAAGAATTTTATAAAAATTCTTATGTTATCCTCGATAACTATTAAATGAATACATAGGTACATATTATAATCCTAAATGATTTTCTTATAAAGTTTCCTTTTTTAATTAGCTAAGCGATATGCGATGGCTTTGCTATTGCCCTTGTTTACCGATGAACACAGTAAATACTAAAAAAAGGACCCCAAATTGTAATTGTCCCGACGGGGCCTTCGGAATTTATGGCAACCCTAATTTAGACGCAACAATGTAGATACAATATACATACGATTACAGTATGTCTGGTCCGTGGGTTAAAAACCGCGGGTATTAACCCAGTTGTGTTCTAATTCGAGCGGCGCGTACGCAGCGGTCGATCCCGACTGCGTCAATACGGATGATTGATGATATTTGACAACTATGGCTTTTGGTTACTGTTGCTGATATCATGTTTATTTCTTTGAGTTAGGATCTTTGTGGTTCGTGGAAGACTTGTTTTGGTTTCCTCAGATGGTTGTACTGACCTGGTTTTGTAGTGACAGTGGCATCAGTGACAATAAGCAGATGCAGGTTTTGGTCAGTCAGTCTTTCTTTATCATGTTCTTTGACGCTCTTTCCTATTTTTTTAAGTTTTATGTGGCTTTTAGGAGCTGCTTCAAATAATTCCTCATCATGTCAGCTGAAAGACGTCCACTACTGGACACAGGTCAACCCCAGATGTCACCATAACCTTTCTTGTGCATCTCGCATCTTTCATCAATCATCTGTTCTGCGAACAATGTGCCTTGCCCACTGGCGTCGATTGTTTGGACTTCAAATAATATAGGTACTTAATTTCTCAAATTAGTGGTATTTCCCAATAGAAATATGCTAAAAAATAATCAAAAGGCACTGCGAGCTTTGAACATTTTGTGTGCCAAGTACCGTATGCAATGAGTAGACACATCGTCTTGTACCTAGCAATTAGTCAACCATCATTGCACAATCATTCAAATCATTGATTGTTCATCATCTGGAACCATCAGAAGTCTAAATCTTCTGTATCAAATTCATTTATTTATTTATTAAAACTTCATGCAACACAAAGGTACAAAGGCGGACATAATGCCTGAGGCATTCTCTACCAGTCAACCAATGGTGGTGAAAAGAAATCACGACATAAAAAAAAAAGAAAATATTAATAAGAAAACAAGGGATCTTATGTACAAATTAATATATATATATACAACTAGTTTTATTATTATATGCGAAACCAGAAACATGTGTCAAGTATGTACAAAATTTTATAACTCTATCATGAAAATTCACAAAGTTATAAGCTTGTTATGTTACCTGGTTCTTCACACAAATACATGGTCACTGGGCCATCCGGGTGACTGAGGGGTTGTTTTGCTCCCATACCCAGCTGTCCGCTGGTACCTAATGCCCGCTATGACCTGCCGTGTCATATAGTGTGTAGAATATAGAATAGAATAACAATAGGTTTTTATTTGCACCGAAATCACGTACAGGTTTACAGGTCTTTGTATACCAACTACGTCTCTAGTCCGTCTGCCTCGCCTGTACCGTTCTATTTACAGTGAACTGGCGAATGTGTTCCTTATTCGCCGAGTACGTTAATATTTACGTGAAGTTATTTGTGTATTAGGTTCAATATAACTACATGTTGGAACAAGCGTTTCGCCTCGTCGCGTCGTTTATATCGCGTAACTATTTGTCTGTTGAGGTCTTCCCGTCGGATTATAATTTAGGTGTTTGCAAAGCTACAGTGAATAGGCTCTTTATGAGTATTTTCTGCGGCCTACTCAAATTTTCCTTAGTATTGTTCGTCAAGTCGTTGAGCTCCTTAGCAGTCCTGAGTTGAGCTTTGCGAATACTGACAAATGCTTGCACTGACTGGACAGGTCTACTCAAATCTGTATGTTGGTTCTTTCTTCAAAAAACCATCTCAGACAAATCTGCATGGTTCTCATGTGATTTTGACCATTACATATTTACTGTATGGACTTTAAAAGAGACTTTGACCCCTGAGTTTGTTTCGGTGTTTCTTCTCAGGGTTGTCAGCTAGGAAACAAAGCCACTTCAAGTTTAAACTTCACACTGACGAAAAAATAAAATTGATTTGTGAAAAAGATTTTTTTAACCTGTTTGCAAAAAAAATATCATTTATCAATTATTCATCATTCTAAAGCTCATTCAAAAAAAAATATCTTTTAATAAAAAAAAAAAACTGTGATAGACGGGAGTTACTGAAGTGTTTACGGTAGCTTTTTGCCCCTAGTGACAATCCTGTCGCATATTTCACAGAAACTGTTATTTTCTCCTTTCATCATATCAGCCGAAAGATGTCCACTGTTGGACATAGACCTCCCCCAAGCGCCGCCACAGCGACCGGTCATATGCGTCACGCATCTATCGGATTCCTGCGACCCTGACCAGGCAGAATTTTCTCCTTTCCCTGTCAATAAAATTAGATGTCTTCAAAATAATTACTAGTGACCTCGACTGCACGGGTGCAAATTATTACGCTAATATTATATAAACTTTAACATACATTTTTTTTTTCGGTGGGAAAATCATCCAATGACATCTCCCGCTCTTGGACGGAGCGGGAGATAGTGTCAGACTTTTACTGACTAAAAACCCTCCCCGCTCCTTCGTGCCTTCATACCGGGGCTGAGCTACCTTTCGAAACTAACCCTGGCCCCAGTAGGATTCGACCCAGCTGGGCCCCTGCTGTTGCTGACAACTATTTGAGGCGCGCGAGCTACCCATTGCTCGCCGTCAGCAAGCCCGCGCCTACGGTGGAACTTTAACATATACGCGTATTTCTAATTTTCCCTTTAAACCACATCATAGAATAAACTGACGATGGTCTATAAGCTTTAAAGCGGGCCAGTAATATCTGTGTGTTTACGATACCCAGCCTACACATCAATTTAACAGATGTTATCACATAAACCTAAACCTAGTCTCCACAAAACGTTTGACGTCACAGCCCACTATTTGCGAACACTTATCAAAACTGTGACGTCACGAGCTAGCGTTTCGCGATCCGTATCAACTCGCCGAGCGTGAGTTTAGTGGCGGATTAGACATGTTACAAGAGTAGCAAATGCTACAGGCCCCGCGTATTCGGGGGCCCCGCGCTTTTGGGGATCATGCACTTGAACGCAAAAAACGATCCAGTCTAAGTATACCGGAGGGACTGGCCAAAGGATTCGAAAAAGGAGAGAGAGGCCTTCGCCCAGCAGTGGGACATAATGGACTAAATAGCTAACTAACTAAGTATATTATAGAAATCCAAATATAGGCGAGTATTTCATAGAATACGACAGTCAATTAATCTCTTAGATTTTCCTCATTACCGTACTTTATAAATACCTGACTTAGTCTTAAAATCCACGTGGTTATCGGTGAATGAGAATAATAGTACTAAATAAGTTTATACATTGACCCTGTGGTGTTTTTACTGTGAGAGTAGTCTCTCAAGCATTATGACGAAATGTATTTGACCCGAGTCAGTAGCCATCCGGCAATTGACTGGAGCAGTTATGTTTTGCGAATATTATGTACCTATGTCATTCTGTTGATGAGCCGTGAAATACCCCAAAACGCGGTACAATACAGGACTCTAGCTGGGTTACCATGACGACGAAAGTAAAATTGTTTTATTCTTATTCCAGTATGGGTAAGAGACAGCTATACAGGTTGTCTAGCGTTATCTCTTCTCCACACTGGAATAAGAATGAATTACCACGAGGTAACCCAGTTGGTCGAATTTGCCACAGGAGCTTAATCCGCCACTGCGTGAGTTGTATCGCGTCGATGGCTGATCGATTGGCGCCAGTTGGCATCAGATCATACGCCGTATCTGTGCCATATTGCTAGTGTTGCCACGGATTTCTGACAGATACCGGAGTTAAAATCCCGGGATTGTAGTTCGTTGACCTCTCGGTTTTACTCCAGTTATTGAAATAGCTTGCATTGTGGTTTGTTGGTGTAAGTTCTTAGTTGGATAGAATCATTGTTATTGAGGACTAGCTTGTGCCTGCAGCTTTTTCCGCGTACGTAAAATATAGCCTATGTCACTCAGGAATAAAGCAGCTTTATATCGGTGAAAAAATTTTCGCAATCGGACCAGGACTTTCAGAGATTACCTAGGAGGTAAACAAAAAAACAAACTTTACCTCTTTATTATATTAGTGTAAGATGTAGATTAATGCTTGTTAGTTTTATTGTAGGCAAGCAGGCAGAGGTATAACTAAGAGGGCCCTTCCTGGGCCGTCTTTCGTCAACCTGAGCACAGTTTTATAGCTTGTTGGTTCACCGATCATCCAACGCAATGTTTAATAAAGAAGCAATGTAAAAAATAAAACGCTCGGTTGGCATTCGGTAATTCTATCATTCACTCAAATACTTCACAAAACTAGTTTTTTTTTATCTGATTGAACTAGTGCTTGACTGTGATCCCACCTGATGGTAAGCAGTGATGCAATCGTTGATAGCGAGGCGCACTAGTTTATTAAGAGCCTATTCACTCTAGCCTTGAAGACACCCAAATTTTAATCAGACGGGAAGACCGCAGCAGGCAAATTGTTCCAGTCCTTCTATGTAAGCGGTATAAATGACGAGGCGAAACGCAGTTCCAGAAAATACGTGTTTTATCAAACACCTTAAAAGTTTTTGGTAAAATATTTCATAATTTTATTCAGAATCTTGATTACCTAAATGTGCAAGGTTTTTTAAATCTATGAATAAATGTATTCAATTCATATGATTAAATCTGCTATTTGTCAAAGGTCGTTACTGATTAAGTTTAACATTTTATGATTTGATTTCAATACAAACCTAGGTAATATCATTATGATATCAGTGTTTCCAAATTATCGAGAGAAAGATGTGTAAAAACATCATAATCACATATGAACGGTTGTATGAAAATGTATCTCGGGAAGGTCGTTTTTAATTCATTAATACATCAAACCCAAAGCGAACACCAGCGTTCGCTCTCTTATTGTATTTCTAATGTATCTCTAACTACGGTATTCGAAAGGTGGAAATGTCACAATCGCCAAGTTAACCGTTTCGCTTGCGTCGAACGCCTTGAGTTGGCCACGCCCCCAATTCTTTTATTCTGATCACGTGACTGAGCTTTGAGATGACGTCATTCCCGTGCATTTGAAGCTTTCTACTAGCGTTAACGATTGCAGATTGTCAACTTCGCTAGGGGTATAGTTCTCTTTAATGGTATACCGATTAAACGTTAATCCAAATAAATAATACATAGAACAGAGGGCTTTTTTTTGTTTATTGAGTCATAAGGAATATACATCACCTGTTTAATATCCCGATCAATATCAATACTCGAATGTTTAGCTTATATATTTATATCCACTAATATCTATTACCACGGCTAACTACACGCTAGATCATAGAGTAACGAAACGGTTCGGTGGCTAACACAGTGACGGTGTATAAGATCCAAGCGAATGTGATTCGCTAGGGTCGTTGGTAGCCGCAGGACAATCCCTGGTCACCGTAGCGTAGGCGCGGGCTTGCGGACGATAAGCAATAGGTAACTCGCCGTCCGACCGTCTGGTATCCGATCCCGAGTCGTCGACAACATGTAGGACTCTATGCGCGCCTCTAAGAGATGTCAGCAAACCGCAGGGGCCAGCAGGGCTGATGCCTAATAAGGCCGGGAAAATTTTTGAAACAGCGGTCCTTTCTTTTTTTGTATTCATGTATAGGCTTGCGTTTGACCGCTATCTCACCTGATGGTAAGCGATGATACGTCCTACGTCTTAAAACGCTTAATCAGGTCAGTAGTTATTAACACAAATTTACTTTTACAAACAACTTTACTTCTTTACTATATTAGTTAACAAGATTAAGAAACCCAAGGTTTGCCAACGTGCCATGTTGCGCAGTACTATGCTCCAAAATAGAGATCGTTGATGTGACTCAGAAGGCTGCTCAGCCTAAATGTGACTGGGCTGGACATGTCTGCCGCATGACGATCAAACGGGAGTCCCGCAAGACAGGGTAGCAGCAGACCACGAAGGAGACAGCTGGACGACTTAGATGTCTTCCTGAGGAATTAGCAAGGCTCTTCTTGCTAATTCCTCAGGAAGAGGCTTTGAGTGAACTGGGAACATTGGAATGAATGGTGAATACCGAGTGGTGGAACAGTACAGACCAGGTAATCATCATCATTTCAGCCGAACGACCTCTACTGCTGGCCATAGACACCCTCCAAGTGTCGCCTTAACGACTGGTCCTGTACGTCTCGCCGCTCTAAAACCTTTCGTCTCCATCTACCATCTGGTCTGCGTGCAACGTGTCCTGCTCATTGCTGATCCTTATAGCTATGTCGGTAATCTTGGTTCTCTCATATCTTCATTTCAGATGTGATCACGCAAGGAAACTCCAAGCATAACCCTTTCCATTGATCTTTGGATGACTTTAAGTCTTCTTATCAAACCTATTGTAAGCGACCACATTTCGGAGCCATATGCCTTGCCAGGTATAACAATAATGTAATAATAATATTAATTTGGCCACTCTATTCACTGCCATTCCTCTGTGCTCTATGCTCCAAAGTCCAAACGAACTTCAAACGCTGTAACCTCATCAATAAGTACTCTATGGTAACCCAAGATATAAACCTGATGCTCTGACCTTCATCATTGAACTCCTCGACACACTCTAGCTAACCGAATTACTTTACAATGTCAGTCGTCGGGATTTATATAAACATGCGTTTAAAATCGCGGCCATTTTTCTTTACGCACTTCAATTGTTTATTTAATAGTTTGTACTCCTCATTATGACTGTCTACACTGTATTAACAGGAATAGCCGGATGATTAGGTTTCCGTGTTTTGGGATGAATATGTTTTTGTTTGAAGAAAACCCTTGAAAAGTTTCTGTAATAGTTTTCTTACAGACTAAAAATTTACGCCATCAGGTGCTGTTATTTAAGCGAAAGGTCTGCTGCTTTGAAAACGTTAGTTTTGCGGTTTTGTGAATAAAGGAAGAAAAATGAGACGAAGAACAAACATTTATTTATAAATATAAATTTATTATTATTTATTGGACATATATATACACATAACGTTCCATCATCGGACCACACGACGTACGGCGTTGCGCCACCGGTACATGGTGGACATCCCACCCATACGAACAAAGAGTTCTAGCCAAGGAGTGGAATTCCCTGCCGGAGTCTGTTTCCTGATAGCTACAACTTAGGGGTCTTTAAGTCAAGAGTGAATAGGTTACTTCTAGGCAAGCGTGCTCCATCGTCGACCACATCATCACTTACCATCAGGTGAGATGGTGGTCAAACGCGAGCCTATCAATAATAGAAAAAAAAAAAGAAATAACATAGGCAGAAACATGAACATAGGCGGGTCTGGTTTCCTATAAATGCCCAGTTATTAGTCAGGCGGATATGGCATTACACAGTACTTAAGTATGTTCCGGCCGTCTTCCGTGTAATGCCGGGAGGCCGTACTAGTGCGTCTTAAGACTATCACCTTATCGATTGCACACCTCACTGTCATTGTCTAGATAAACAATAGGAAATCGTAAAAATGTTGCCAGTTATATCGCTAGTTATGCGATGTTTGTATCTGAAAGAGATATGGCATTATGAAGGTAGGGAAACCAGGGATTAAGGAATTGATTGTTTGATAAACTATCTGATAAGCTAGCTAAAAGACAATACCTACGTAGGACGGAGGGTTCGGAGAGATAGTAGAAATAAACACCTTTATAGACTTTTATAAAACTTATATTTTGAACTCAACTTTTATATTTGTGCCGCTCTTTTGTTTCTACGTTATAAACGATGTGATTAAGAAGTTCAGAAATAAAACACAATCTGTAATCATACTACAGTAATATGTTCGAAAATAGGCATGATTATAAAATAGCGCGATAACACAACAATTTTAAGGTAGCCACATTAAAAATGAAAATTAGCAAAATTTTGCTAATAGGGCTAAAGGTGATATATCCAAATCTTTTCGTTGTTTTACCAAAAATTTGTTTGCAAATTAACAGACATATAAGGATCTTCAATTAGTTGCTAACCGACAAAATAAAATAAAAAACCATCGAGGAAAACCTTTCAATATTAAGATTACAAATCTCTAAATTGAAATCCTGCAAGGTCCACTTCAAAAAGATCAGCTTCAAATGCTTCACAATCATTCATCATCCTCACAAAAGATAAAGCGAACGCTCGGCACAAGAACGCTCAAAGATCTGCCATTAACAATAAATGATTTCCGTCTGCATCTGTAACTCTAGAACTCACACACGTCAGTTCTGATGCATCAAGAACATTTTAAACTACAGTGTTTAGATCTTCGCGAACTTCGAAGAAATCTTGACCTATTTTAAATGCAATATGACTAAGGTATCATCCATCATCAGCCCATGAATCATCATTAGCTTCTTCTACATTGTTTATAAGAGAAACAATTCCTCGAGATATTATGAAGATCATTATATTCGTGTAACACAATTTATTGTAGTCGATTATTATAGGTGAGTCAGTTTTTTCTGACCTAGCTCGTAAATTGTGGCAGACTTGTCTGTTTCTGACAATTTGTGTGTTGGTATTGTCAGTAATTGAGGTGATATTGTCACATTAATAATGTTGAATTATCTGTTATTTATTGACTTCAGATACAAGCCATATTTTATGGCTATTTTATTGTAATTAATTGCAAAATTTGGCAATTAGTTCCACCATTACCATGCTACGTTGCGGTTGCTTCAAATAATTTCCCCATAGGATTTGTCAATTTGTTTTTAGATATTAATTAAAATGATGTTTATCGAAATAAATGTTGTCTATTTCGACACAATTTGGCTACAAATTTAATTCATTTATTACAGAATTTTGTTGGTAATTAATTATTTTGATATCTTTTGCCATTATTCATTGGTTCCATACACAATTAGTAATGGTCTAGATCATTTTTTTAATTTATGAAAAACTTAAATCTTTCTTTTTCTTTTATAACTACTTTGGCGAAATACATAACGTCAAATTTAAGTGAAATAAATTATCTTAAGTCTATGTTTCGAGGTTGTAATGAATGTTAACTTTGGAAATTCCTGTCAATTTTTGGCATCGATGTGTAAAGTTAACACAATCTCATTAAACCATTTCGAGGGCATGTGTTTTTCTATATTTAGCTTCAATTTATTGGCTCTTGTTCGTCTGATTAATTCTCCAAAAATACTCTTAAGTACCAGGATGGCATGTGGATCAGGAGTCCGTTACTCACTGCGGATGAACGGAAGCAGAGAGAAGCACACTCTGATGTGGAAATACTCTTGTGATTCACTCGGAGTGCAGATGCCTGGCACTGTTGTCTTAATTACTCTTCTTGGAGCCCTAACTGCATATGGCGTGTGTTGCACTGTTTAAGTTAAGATTTTTGGTCATCTCTTCATCTTTCTATATTCTAGTAGGTGTGACTTAAACCAACATGTTTATTTTTGAATCTTTACAGTGATTGTTTCGTGTTTTCCTTAATATACAAAAATACGAAATGACTGTTCCGGTGGGTGGAGTGAGAGGGAGTGTCAGACTTTTGCTGACTAAAGTCCACCTGTGTTCCTTCAGTTACCCTTTCAGTTGTCCTGTTACTTTCCAGGGCCACGGTAACTCTTTCGGACAATCCCGTTACCGTTGATTGTCTGTGAAAATAAATGATTTTTAAATTACTAGTGCGTTACAAAACCATTTATTTCCAACTAGTGTCTAAAAGCGGCTTTGCCCTCGTGAAAGTAGAAAATATACCTATGTTACTAATGATGACGCAGCTACAAACCAGTGAAAAAATTTTCAAATTCAGTTTGATTGTTATATATTACCTCCTACATGCAAACTTAAATAGAAATGTCACCTTTTTTTATAATCTTTGTATCTTTTGTACGTGTATTTTTTACCTAGCTCGTCCTAAATGGCTTGACTAATTTGGATGAAATTATGTGTGTATATATGGGTCTCAATCGAATTTAATTTTTTTTTTTAACGAAATTCCAATTTTTGGCAGGATAACGTCTCGCGTCTGCCGGAACCACTAATATTTGAAAAAAAATCTGAAATAAAGTTACATATCACAATAGTATAATTGCCTTTAAATGACAAAAGCAGCGATATACTACTATGTTACGTAAAACTTGTAGTATTTCGCACCAAAATCCATCCAAAACCATGCCATTCCCTTAACCATCAGCTCAGTCAGTCGCAAACCTGTCGATCATATGGGATGGCTGCGTCTGGAACCGATCCAGGAGCGACTCGATACTAATACACATTAAATTTTATTTTAGCTGCCGTTACCCGCGCCTGACGCCCGGCCATCATACACCATAGACTAGATAGAGATACAGAAGGGGCCATAGATAAAGTGACACTGATATTATAGAGGCGAAAGTTTGTGAGTGTGTGTGTGTCTGTTACTTTTTCACACTCAAACGGCAGTTCGGATTTCAATGTAACTTTGGTACAGGGTAGATCATGTCCTATAATAGCACATAGGATATATTTTTATCCCGAGAGCGTGTTCCTTTGGGATAATTTTCTATTGTAATACAGACGTGAGAGCCGTGGTAGCTGAGTGGTAACAACCCCGACTTACGAATTGTTAGTCGCGGGTTCTTATCCAGCCAGACGCATTAATTTGTGTCATTTATTTCATTACCACTGCTCTCAAAACGGTGAAGGAAAGCATCGTGAGGAAACCGGCATGTCCTACAACCAAAAAATTCGAAGACTTGTAACATCCACCAACAGGCACTGGGCCCGCGTGGTGAATTACGGCCCATTCCCTCTCCAAGAGAGGAGGCCTGACTGAGTCCCAACAGTGGGAACATTATAAGGCCGACTAAGCTAAGCTAAGCCGTGTATATGTTACAATCAAAACTCATAACCAGTCAAAACCACTTTTGACTGCAAAAAATAGGCAAAAGTACTTTTGACCGATACCCTTAGTTAAAAACATTTTTTACTAATTTTCGCGTCAAAAGTGGTTTTAACTAAGGGCAATTACTATGGTACATGTGGAACATGGTAGGTGCTATTTGTTTGCACAGCCTAAACTAAATAAAAAGTTTTTGTTAATAAAAATAAAAAAAAACACTTACGAGTAGTAACTAAAAAAAAAAAATTACCAATTCAATTTGCAATTCACAGGTCACGTACAATGCCGATGGAATTTCAAAGCACGTGAACTTTAAAATTGTTTCATAACACTATTTTGATGATTTTCCTGTAATTTTCACTAACCACCTCAACTTTTTATGAGTTTTGACTGACGATCAAAATTTTAAATCGGGCAAAACTACTTTTGATTGTTTTTGCAGTTAAATGTCAGTCAAAAATGTTTTTAACTGAGGGCATCGGTCAAAAGTACTTTTGCCTATTTTTTGCAGTCAAAGGTGGTTTTGACTGGTTATGAGTATTGACTGTAACATATATATGTGTATGTGCTAAGTGGAATGGAAGCAACAAGAAATATGTAACCAAGATCATATTATGCCGATAACTCATAATATAATTTAAAAGGTGTCCATGAAGTTTCTTGCACCTTCTTCTCTACAGAGATCTACGATTTGGAACGTGCAATTTAGTTACACTTTTTTTTTAACTAATCAACATTTGAGAGCACTGGTGGCCGAGCGGTAATGTCTCCGACTTACGAGTTGTAGGTCGCGGGTTCAAACCCAGCCAGACGCATTACTTTGTGTAATTTATTTCATTACCACTGCTCTCAAAACGGTGAAGGAAAACATCGTGAGGAAACCGGCATGTCCTAGAACCAAAAATTCGAAGACATGTGACATCCACCAACACGCACTGGGCCCGCGTGGTGGATTACAGCCCATTCACTCTCCTAGAGAGGAGGCCTGAGTCTCAGGAGTGGGAACATTAAAAAGGCTGATGATGATGATGATGATGAATCAACATTTGACTATTAAAATGTGTCTGTTAATGGTCTTTTTGAAATAGATGCTTTTGATTTGATTTGTTCGTGCACCATTTTCCTCTCGTACGAAATTGGCCTTCTGTGCCCTATATATTTATTCTTTGTTACACTATCATTTTAAAATTATTTCAGTCTGTGAGTCAAGAAGTCTAGCTTTTAAGCCCGAGAACGTTAACCTTGTTTATTTGTGAATTGTAAACGGCTTTAATCTTTTTGTTTGTAAATAAATATAAGATTTACTATACGTATATGAATGTTAGTATGTGTGTGCAGTGAATATGAAATCGGTGTATTTATTTTAGCGAGCCAATTCGACGTTTCAATCGCATTTGCAAGTTTATCAATCGATCATGTTTTAGCTGGTGTAGTAGATAGGCTTAGATATATTACATGTATGACTGGCCTGTTGGTCTAGTGGTTAGTGGCCCTGACCGCTATGCCGGAGGTCGTGGGTTCGATTCCCACCCAGGACAAGTGTTTGTGTGATGAGCATGATCATTTGTTGTATTTGGGTGTAATTTATCGATAATATATATGTATTTAGAACTATCACACAATGCCGTCTAGTTTTAAGCTAAGCAGAGCTTGTGTTATGAGTACTAAACAACTCATAAACATACTTATATATTTCTAAATACATACATATTATAAATAAACAATTTTGCGCACACCTACCATAGTATCGTCTTTATTAACCCGAAAGTTGACTGATAGATTATGACTATTTGCATTAAACGAAAATTTTAAATTATATGAATAAATAAATTTCAAAAAAACTCCAAATACTTCTATGTCTTCCTAACCCAGGCCGTGATCAAAAGTTCGTCGGAGCGATTGCCAACCAGACCTTCACTACTTAGTTTTTAATTTTTTTTATTTATGTAAACTATTGCTTAACTGCGATTATAATTACTGGGCAACTTAATACTTCCATCAAGGTTTTATCATAAAAATGTGTATTGAGCAATGTTGTATGGACGACAATGCAATGTGCAGGATTGAGAAACAATTTCATGAAAAACCAAATACTCGTATTGTTGAAACAATATTGCTTTACCTTGTGTTTATGGTACTCGTAACGTGTGTAGGCAATCTTCAGACAATAGATGTCAATCTCACCAGGCCAAAAGACCGATATTCAAGTTGTACCTATTTACCGGCCGCTGATTGATTTCTGATTGATGGGCAATGGGCAGCGAGTGCCGCTGTCACTTCTGTCAAAATGTCGACTGTCACTCATCGCTGAACAGCTTGGCAGCGGCTTGGTTCTCGTCTTCATTACCGATGGACAGCCGGTGTTTTGGGTTACCACCAAAAACATAAAAACTTTTTTAGTAAATAAAATTAAAATTCAGAAACATCGGTTTCAGAGATTAAAGTTATTGAGCCTTTTTTTATTTTGATTGTATTTTTTATTTTTAGTTTTTGATAGGGTCCCGCTTGACTATTATCTCGCCTGATGGTAAGCGATAATGTGATCGACGATTGAGCACGCTTGCCTAGAAGTAGGTAATCTATTCACTATTGACATAGAGACCCCTAGATTGTAGCTATCAGGAAACACAGACTCCGGCAGAGATTTCCACTCCTTAGCTGTACGCACGATGAATGTGTTCCATCTATGCGTATGTCCATCATGTAGCAATGGCTCATCGTAGTAAAATTAAGTTAAATACAATTCCGACGCACACTCCCCGAAATGCAACCAGTATAGTAGAAACTCGACAGGCTTATAACTTGGTGCCAATGCTTTAGACTTTGAGGCTTTAATTATCCTAAAAATTACGGTTCTAACTTAAACTATAAACTTTAAGCAACTTTACTTACTTTTCCTGACCTTGAAACGGACGGACCAAATCCATCTCACAAATTCCAAGCATGTGTTAACACTATTATTTCGCGCGTAAAGATTGACATAAGTATAACTTTTTTGACAAGTCACCATTTTGTTTATCTAATTATCCAGCCATCACTTATACGACTGCGGGCACCGCTCGCCGCGTCGTAAAATACTACTGACTATAAACAGCGCATCAAAAGAGAGAGGATTCTTTTATTAATCTTGTCCTTGATCTAATTCTTTATGGATGACATTCTGCTTAAGCAACACAATGCAGTTAACTTTGCTTTCCCTTGTTTTCTTGTGAAGAATTAGCTCCTCTTTCTACTGCAAATGAATGCTTGACTTGATTCCGCCATCTCTTTTCTACCATCTGACAACCCGACGTATGGCGAGAATTACAGTGAAACAAAAAATGCGACCCTTTCCGTTCCCGTTATTGATCATATTTGTGTAGGGGGGCGTCCATAAATTACGTGAGGTGTTTTTTTTAATTTTCTGCCCCTCCCTCCCCCCCTGGTGAGATGTCGTGAGATTTTATTCAACCCCCTCCCCCACCTCGCAATCTCACGTGAGATTTTTCAAAATGTGAGTTTCTTACGTAAACGTGTTGGATTGTTATTGTAAAAAGAAAAAAACAAATTTGCTTCGTGCTTTTATTTACGACTAGTTATGACTAGTAATCAATGTTGCTGAGAGTTTAATTATAAGTGTAATAAAAATTTAACAATAGAATACTTAAATCGTAACTACTTAGATTAAAAAAGAGTATCTACTCTAATTCAGTCCATGGAGAATCATGCACGGTCTCAAGAGAGACTATTGGAACCAACATGTCCATATGATTTTCAGTAAAATCATCTGATCCTTCAACTTCGTTCTGATCTAGCCACTCTAAGCCATTGGCACTTGCACAAAGTAATTCATTAGCTCGTCTTGTGACAATCCGTGTGGGTCGCACTTTTCGGAACATACGCGCTTGCTTAGCTGGTGCAATGTGGGCTGATCGTCTGTGCTCTGCAGCTCTTGTGCTAGATGCAAAGTAAATACCGCATGTACTGCAGCATCTTTTCTCTAAATCATCACGTACACTTGGGCAATAGAGATCATAAGGCGTGCTGATGAAGGCATTCAGCGGTTGAATCGGTAGGCAGTGGCGTATTAGAAATGGAGCAAATGACTTTCCGTCATGCTCTTTAAAGTCCGGAATTGTCAAATGTCCATCAACTTGAGTGATAGGGTACGGAGGTGGCAGAAAACGGTCGTGAAGAATCATATGCAGATCACTCCGGCGTGGGCTGCAGCACTTCTGGTCATCGCATTTTACAACCTAGAAAAAATTGCTCTCGTTCATCGAGTCGCGCGTTCGGCTGACAGTGGCACGAAAACAAAGGACGGGCTACACTGTACCGTGAATTCAGATTGAATTGAGCTATTTGGTATAAAACAAATATGGTGGTTTGACAGTAAGTAAATGTATAACGTCGAAGTATGAATGAAATTATTTTCTATTGAACGAATTAGTGAATGATCTTTATCGTATTACGATTACGCTTAAGATTAAATCTTATGCATGTACAATCTGGATTAAATGGACCAAAATAGTATAATTTTTTTTTTGTTTCAATCAGAAAAAAAATTGCGTGATATTTGCCGAGACCCCCCCTCTCTCCAACGTAAGATTAGATGAGATTTGACTCGACCCCCTCCCCCCCTTAAACACCTCACGTAATTTATGGACGCCCCCTAGTCAAAAAAAAGAATACCCAAAATCAGCAAAAATTTGTCACAATTGGTAAATTCATAATTGAATTAATCATTCGTAGGTAAAAATTGCTACTAGAAAATTACGCCAGTAATTTTGCTGTTTATCAATATTATTTATTGACACTTTAAGTACTTAAATAATAACAAGACCCAAAGCCCTAATAAGCCCTCTAAGAAGCTTTTTAGGTATTTGTACAAATTAAAAATGAGTAATAAAGAGCTTTTCGCCCTCGCTTCACACGAGTGATAGAAATCTTTAAAAATTTTGACTTTTCTCTACTACAATACAATGATATAAAATATTGCTTGACTATGATCCCACCTGATGGCAAGCAGTGATGCACTTGATTATTGATGGTGATGCGCTCGGCTTTATTAAGAGCTCATTCACTCTAGCCTTGAAGACACAATCGGAGTCATTTGTTGTTTGACTTATAATATTGGACAAAAATAAACCTAAGAAGGCACCACATTTATGTAGGGGAAGGTGGGGGGTTACCAGAAAAGATAAAGACAAAATAAATAAATCAATATAATATTTATTCAGATATTAAATATTATAATCGTTAAGTTTGAAAACGTGGCACTAAAGTGCGTCCACACGGCACAGACATATGTAGATTATACACCGACGTCGTCTGCACTGCTATGTACCATAGACAAAACACTATAGAAATAAACGGAAGTCAATACTAAACCTGTACTATGTTGATTCACCATAAATCCCATAGGCGCTGACATTTTCACATGTTCATAAACTAAACAGTTCATACATAATATAACTAAAACATGTTTTAGAATTTCTCTAATAATAATAATTATATCTCCTCTTCCACTTCCTAATATGTATATCCTCCTGTTAATATGAAACAAAAGTTTTAACGTGTGTTTGTGATTATGACCCCATTAACAAAATATCAGTCCGCTATCCAAACACACGGAATTATAATAAAACCTTCATAAATGATTCCTTTTGGGAATTTGCATATATTTATTTATGACCTTACTTGTTTGTTTTAAATATTAGTATTGATCTGTATTTTCCGGCGGACGTTGGGGCAAAGCCTGCTGAGCTGTTTTCAAGGAATTTTCCCCAAGAAGTGCTGATATGAGTAATGATATCTATGAATTCATCAATTTAAACACAGCTTTGAAGTTTGAATCATGTGTTTTTGCACAGGAAACCAACCCACACAAACTCCACAATTTGCAAAAAAACTGTCGCAATTTTCTACACACAACTATATTAAACTATCAAAGAATGTAATTCATTAACAACTGTTTTGATCTCATATCAACTGAATACACATCAAAACATTACTGTTAAAACACTTACACGAAACCAGTTAATAAAACTTTAATCGCTCACGAAAAGGAAGTTGTAAAATATGATAAAATGTAAAGAGCAGCATTTCAATGAGTATTACTAAGATTTCCGGATGTAATATCAAATAAAAGTTGTTTTATTGAGCATAATGGCGCCAAAGAAATAATTCTTTAGTCTATGATTATGTTTATTTTTTTTTTTAATTTCGAAAGAGCGCAGCTTGATTCGAAATTTAAAATTTGGATGAGTTACATCCGTTGGTGCAGAGTATGCGTTTCAAGAATCACTTACCGGTTTGAAAATTTGACATGTTTATTTATAAATGTTGCCAACAAATACTGTATGGTTGCAAAGTGAATTAAATGATATGCAAAAAGTGTGTTAGTTCTATCCGTCACAAAATTAGGACGATAAGCAATCTTGAATTATTTTTCAAAAATACGATCCGAAAACAAATTTCTAAAGACTTAAATTTTCAGACTCGGCTAGCTGCAAGAATACTTTAATAATCTTCAAATAAATAGGTATGTAATTAATTACCTAGTATATAGATGATTTGAATAAGTACTGCATCTTCTAAATAAACGAAATACAAACTCAATCTGTTGTACAAATATCTACACAATTAAAATTGTTCGAGTTACTGACATTCGTAGACATATTGTAATTTTAATGTCACTCACATTCGTGACTGACTGACTGACTGACTGAGTGCGTAACAAATGTGCAGTCACTCGAATGTTGATATTTTTACTTTATCTATATCAGATATAGTAGTATTATAAAGCTGAAGAGTGTTAAGGTTAAAGGTGCAAAGGCGGAGTTAATGCCTTAGGCATTCTCTACCAGTCAACCTAGGGTGGTGAAGAGAAAACATGGCAGGTGCATAAAAATAAATTTAATAATTCTTTGTTTGAACGCGATAAGCTCAGGAATTGAAAAAATATTTTAGTGTTGGATAGCCCATTTATCGAAGAACACTATTAGTTATATTATTATAACATCACGCAAAGCCGAATGTCCGTCTCTGTATCCTTACGGACGTAATGTAAACCATTACGTTTCGACCAATAGAAGCCAAGCAGTAGCTATAGACGCGGGTGAAACCGCGGGGGATCACCAGTTTTACAATAACGTTGGTAAAACTCTCTTTTCTAAAAAACAGTTGATTTTCCCCTTGACAGAAACATAGAAACACATAATAAATGAGTCTAAATATTTAAAGACTTCCCACTTCAAAAAAGCCTCCAACAAACAAACACTCATTTAGCATTTATAACCTTAAGTAACAAAAATCTCCACCAAACGTCAGATCGCCTGTTAAAGTCAACACCAAACCATAAACCAAAAAATAAAAACTGCCAGTTCAAAAAAAACCATCAATAAATTATTAAAAACCCGTCCGTTATCGTTATGAACAATGGGAATGCACGATAAACATCAAAATAATAGCTCTGAGCACTTTTATCTGCCGTTTGAGCTGCATTCGGAATACGGACGTAAATAAACTGAAAGTGCAAAGAACCAGCCGAGAGCAATGTTTGACGCCGCGAGCTGTATGCGAACAATTGAAAACTGGCCCGTTACTACAGTTTATTTTTGTTTTTAGTAAATAATAAACGTGATAATTAATTCAGCAAAGCTTGTTCATACGTTTTACTATTTAATTAGTATGTTAATTAATTCACAATCACAAACTTCTATCTATAGTTTCTTTTTTTAGGATTATATATTTTAAAGTACATTAACTTGCGAACAATTAACCCGACTACAGAAAAAAAGTACTTATATAAAACAATTTTTTTTTTCAGATATATTTATTTTTCAAATTTTTTTTAGATAAATATCTACTTAAAGATGAAAATCAAAACCCTCTTATAGAAACTTGTCGTAGTCGAGTGACGAGCTGTCATATTCAAAAGCAAGCTGTCATATTGATTAACTAAAGAAAGCCATGGCATTAGTACGTTCACTGGTCCTAGTGAAAAAAAAAAGACAATCGGAGAAGCTCCAACGATTTAAAAATCGAACGCCACCAAATTGAAGCCCGATCTATTTTATTATTTTCACTTGTGATGTCGTCGACACCGGACGTACGTATGTAACGTTCGTTTTTATAGCGATACAAATGTTAAATTATTACCTCCATGAATGGTTGCTTTGTGAAATGTTGTGGCTCTTTGAATTGCAGTTTAAACCCTTTGTTTCGTGATGGACTGCCGTCTATGAAGTTTTGGAGAATTTGTATAATAGCGTGTAGTAAACGGAACTGTCACTTTAATGGAGTTATGATGCATTTTGTTTGAAATATATTTCGTTTGTTTTTATAGATATGAATAGAGGAATAACTAAGATTAGGTATGAGTTTTTTGTAGTTCTATTAATAATTATAATTAGACTACAAAGCACAAAATAAAAAGTCAAGTTTTACGATGGAAAAGCTTTTTCTTCTTTTCATGTCTATGGTCTAAGTTTTTTTTTCTGTCCAGTATTTGGCAACCCGTCATTTGTTTTGTTATTGAATTTTTCATAGGATGTTTATTTCTATTACCGCTACCAAGACAAAAAGAAAATTAAAGAGGGTTCCCATACAAGTAATGTTATTGGGTCGCAGTTTTTTTGCTCGGTGTTAATATTATAGACCGGAACCCTTCGTCCGACTCACACTTGACCGGCTTTTATTTTATTTATTTGGTACGTGTTGACTAGTCTCACTGTTTTCTCATATCTGTTAAAGTTGTATTATGTAAAAACAATTATTTTTTCAAAGCGTCTAAACCTTAGTTTTTTACCGGTTCTCGAAACGACAAACCGTGCACTAGCTTCTGTTGTTTTACAAAATGTTGAGACTCAGTCAATGAACTTTTCAAACTAAAACATTTAATATTTCGAATTTTCCAGCTCAATCATATTTAAAGCTTACAAATCCACGCCAGGAAAAACTAAATCTTTTCATCTTTACAAGAAAAAAAAATCATTCAACTGGTAATTCCAATAAATAAAATGGTACTCCTACAAACGGCGCGTACGCACGCTTTGATAAACTCACAAGTCACGATATTATATCGTCACCAACTCCCACCCACGTGTCACCGGGTATGAAGTACCCATTTAAGATTTAATTTAATTTTTATTTATTTAATATTCCACAAATATCACACAACGCCATCTAGTCTCAAGCTAAGAAGAACTTGTGTTATGAGTACTAGACAACTCTAAGTACATACATATTATAGATAAATTGCACCCAGACACAGAACAAATGATGTTGCACTCACACAAACATTTGTCCTGGGTGGGAATCGAACCCACGACCTCTTGCATAGCAGTCATAGCCACTAACCACTAGACCAACAGGCCAGTCAAAAGATCATCCACACTAACATTATAAAGAGGTAAAGTTTTTTTTTTTTTGTTTGTTTGTAGGAGGTAATCTCTGAAAATACTGGTCCTATTGCAAAAATTTTTTCACCAATAGAAGGTACTTTATTCCCGAGTGAAATATATATTATGTACGCAGGTAAAGTTGCGGGCAAAAGCTAGGAGGTATATATGAGACCTTCTAAACAAAGTGGTAAATCCAGCCAGGTAGACATTTTCGTCCACCATAGGACTTGCGGACGGTGAACATCGGGTAGCTCGCCGTCCAACCGTCTGCTAAGGACCAAACCCGGATCGATACCGTAGGGGCCAAGCAAGGCCGAAGCCTACTGGGGCCATGGGTTGAGTTCTGAAAGGAAAACCCATGGTCCTACAATGCAAAGGTTAACTGAAAGAAAACTGCTATGGATTTAGTCAGTAAAAGTCTGACACGCCCTCTTTCTCTACCCTAGAGAGGGAGAAGACATTCGATGATCTCCCTGTTAACATTTTATTGATAGTTGTAATTATTTACATTTTGCTTTAAAAAATATTTTCCATCTTAAAAAAAGTATGACATATTGAAAGTTCCAAGTTCTCTAACCGTATCGCTGAATCATAATTAGAAGCTTCACAATTTTTCTTGTAACAAAGCCAAAATAAATTACAACTTTAAAAAAAAAGTAATCTTCAAATAAATAATTTGCCACAAACCGGCGCGTACGCACTCCATTTGACAAACGCACGACATATATCGTCTACCCACGTGCCACCGACCGGGTACGAAGTCGTGCGATACGAGTATATACTCACGTTGAGTATATACCTACGACACTATATATACGGAGCTTGTGAATGAATAACGCGCGTATAAATGGCTGCGCGTGCGCTGCCAACGTTGTCACACGAGCTAACACTAAATACGTTAGAGAAGGTCGACTTTTTCAATTTTTTTTATTTGGTGTTGGGATTTTAATTCAATTACTTCTCTCGGTCTAAGGTAGAGCCAGAGGGTGTGGCAGACTTTTACTGACTAATGGTCTACTACACTGCGCACACGTGTGCCACACACGCCGATCTGGGCGCGTCGATCTCCATACATTTTACATGGAAACTAGACTTGTAGAGCTACACCTGATCCACGCCACGCGACGTCTTTCTACAGACAAATGAGGCGTGGTCCACATGTGCGTTGATCTAATGTTCTCCTTGCATCGTATTCTTCAATTCTGAGGGTCGTGACCTCCCTGCTTTATCAATTTAACTTTCAGGATATTTCTCCAGCGGTTTCTGTCTCTGGTGGTGTGAAGAGCTTTGTACATCGTAGAGTCAAGAGCGGGTCTGATACGTTTTTATTTATAGACTTATTGTCTGTTAGGTAATAAAGTTGATAATCAACCAACAATTTTTTGCGATTATCGCCTTTTTGTCCGAAGACCTCGACATGTATCCTCCCGTTACCCTTTGCGTTCTAGGCGCGCAGGTTTTCTTTTCAGTTTTCCACAGCCCTAGTGGGTATTGACTTTACTGTGGCTAGATAATTGAGTATCTCAGAGATTAGTACAGTATTTTTAAGAAAGCTTTTGCTTTAAAATCTTAACCTGCCACATTTTTTTTTATTTGATATAAATTAGTGTTTGACTGTGATCCCACCTGATGGTAAACAATGAAATCGTTGACAGTGAGGCGCACTAGTTTATTAAGAGTCTATTCACTTTAGCCTTGAAGACACTTAAATTAAAATCGGACGGGAAGACCGCAGCAGGCAAATTGTAATACAAAAATAACTCCTAATTTCCTCACATTTTGTCAAGCTTTTGATATAATTGTTGCCAAGATCAGACTCGAAGTTCCTCGAATATTGTCTTTATTACAATGACAAAGAAAAATATATTTTATGTGTATAACATGAATGAACGAATGAGTTGGAAAGAAAAAAGATCCTCAAGAAGTTTGTAGCTGTAGTTTGACAAATGCGTGTTAGTACTGCAAGATGTTTTATTAAGAATAATGGCCTACATGTTTTACAAAAATATACATAAAAAATCTATCTAACATATATAATATGCACAAGTAGTTTTTTCCGAATACAATTCGATTTATTTAACTCATTAAACCCCAAACTACCCCTTACTCGCCATTTGCAACCCCTGCGCCAACAGTGGGGACTTATTTATTTAATTCATTAAACCCCAAGCGAACGCTGCGTTCGCTCTCTCATTGTCTCTAAAGTTAAGTAAGATAAAAACAAAATATCACTCAATTATCTACTTGATATTGTTTAGTATTATCAATATTTACTCTCTAGAACAAATGGTCGATTGGCCCGAAAGATTCTGGATTGGTGACCAAGTACCAAAAGATGCAGGGTCGAAAGGCACAAGGGCTGCGGGAATCCGATGGATGAAACACGCACAAGTCGTTGTGGCGACGCTTGGGGATGCCTATTGCCCAACAGTGTATGTTTTTCCTCTGAAATGATGATGATGATGAATAAAAATTAGTCAGGTGCCGTGTTGGGCACCCATCATCACTGCTTGATAGAATTATTTCGTAGCTCTCCGACACCACTTTTTACGTGTAACGGTTCCCAAGATGGAGTGCTTTATAATGGGCTCACAGGCAATAAATAACGTTGGTCCTAAATCTTAAACCAGAACTAGCTAGTTATAAACGTTTCAGTTGATTGAAATAAAACGCGTTTATCGTTTATTTTTATTTCCAATAAATTATAATAAAATAAATTTCCCGTTAATGTTCAACAATTATGCAACAGTTTAAATTATTACCTACTGGTGAACTTAGACAAGGTTTAACGGAAAAACATGAAGTGTATTTTCATTAAAAATATAAACAGAAACTGAATTATGAATTTATTTGGACAGAGTCACGTGCCACAATAAAACACATAAAGATGACAAGCAAAATAAATAGAAATATGAATTACTCTTTTTAATGTAGTTTTTTTCCTTCGGCTTTGCACCGCAAGTTATTCCGTTTAGAGTCTGTCTAATAAGTTAAACGACTTGGGTAATTATTAGGATTTAATGAAATCTGATGTAGTCAACACGGGTTCAATCATAAAGGTTGATTAAGAGATAGAGATCATTGTTTACTAACAGAAGAACCTTATAAAAAGTATCGAATATAAGTATTTTTTTAATGATTAAATATTATACAAAATTCCCAAGTCGGTTGACTTATTAGACAGACTCTAGAACGGTATATTTATCTGGATTGAAAAAAAAAGATAAAAAAGACTTAAGTGGCCATGGGCAGGGCACATTGCACGCAGAACAGATTGCCGTTGGGGCCGAAATGTTCTGGAGTGGCGACCGCGTACCGGAAGACGTAGCTTTGGAAGGTCTCCTACAAGGTGGACCGATGACCTGGTGAAGGTTGCAGGAATCCAATCGATGCGGGACGCAAAGGATCATTAATTGTGGCGACACTTGGAGGAGGCCTATGTTTAACAGTGGACGTCTATCGGCTGAAATAATGATGATGATGGTTAAAAATAGTCTTGTAACTTGCTATCCTAAAGAATTTTTATCATCGGAACAGTCTTAAAAACAAATAAATATTTCACATAATATTCGAGGCGCGCGGTATCCTAATGATTATGTTCAAGATTGAGGAGTGGCTCTCCATGGAGAGATGTCACGGTGTCCTCACCTTCCACCTGGCGCAAGTCCTCACAAGTTCGGGAAGTACCAGTTTCGGATTCAGGCGGAAGAGGAAGAAACTCCTGGGTGTTGTCATTTTGCGAACCTCGCGGAGGACATGGTGGAGCATTGGCGGAGCACCGCCGTGTCCTCGTGGAAGTGATGTCAGCAAAACCGTAAGGGCGCAGTAAGGGCTGGGTATTCCCGCTAGGGTCACGGAATTTTTTGAAAGAGATACCATAGTCATGGAACACAAAGGGCAACTGAGGGACATAGGTTTGGTTTTAGTCAGTAAAAGTATGACACGCCTTCTTCCCACCCTAGAGCGAAAGAAGTCATTTTATGATTTCCCACCTCGAAAACTTTCCAAAAACGTACTACTAAGTATAATGGTCTATATATAATTTTTTTGGGTTCTAGACCAACAAATTAATGAGAAAATCGGAAAAACCAATACGCTAAACATTTACTGCTTTGAAAGGCTTTCGGATTTTTTATTCTGTAACCTTTTCATCATTGAATAGTACCAAAACGTGATTAACCCTTAGGATCGCCACACACGAGCCACATGCCACAGCCACAAACGCCGCCACGAGCTAGAAGCGGCCACAAAGGCAGCTGGAGAGCGTGACAGCCACTTGTGGCTGCTAGCTGCTGCTTTTTTTAATACAACATACGCGCAGTATTATAATGGACTCTGACGAGGATTAAATGAGCGGCTGGCGTGAGACGGCGTTTTGTATCGGCGCTTAGTGGCCAGTGTGGGCCACAAGAAGCGAGCAGTTGCGATTTGTAGCGTGTGACAGCCACCGGCGTCAACCGTGTGCAGCGAATCCATAATATAAATAATTATTATTATTTACTTATTTCACAGACAACAAATGATCCATAATGTATTATTATCTACATTGTACTCACATGTTAGAAGCGACAAGCAAAATGTGATGAATGAGTGTCCATGGAGTTTCTTGCACGTTCTTCTCCATAGAGATCTACGCTTTGGAACCTGCAATTTAGCTTCACTTTTTTTGTTGACTGACCGAGACATATTGACAATTCAAAAGCGCCTGTAATTGGTCTATTTGAAATAAATGTTTCTGATTTCTGAATGTTTGTAAACAATTACCTTAAACCTAGTGTTAGTCTTATATTTTAATTACTTATACTATTCTGTGTATTCAGCACAGAAGATGACTCCAGTTTTATTCTCTCCGCAAAAAGTATAGTACTTATAGTTTTAATATTCCATTCTTTTCTTTTCATTCCACTGTAGGGCCTTTGCCCTACAATGGGACACAATGGGCTCATAATAATAATGTATGAGAACTATGGGAAATATGCCGGTGGCGGCGATTTGTAGTTGTGGCCGGTGGCTCGTGTGTGTCGACCCTTACTGTATCATTGTGAAGAAGGAAAGCCAACGTTTTGTACTTCTCAGATGAAAATGTGAAGCCTCGCTAATTGGCTGATCTTTTTCAGCTTTTTTACTCCGGCTTCCTTTTCCGTTCAAGTCTGTAGATGGCGGGAACAAATGTACCAAACTGTACTTGCAGCTTTTCTTCTTTTAATGACTTAATTAATAAATAAAAAGAAGGATGAATAACTGCATGTAAAAGATAAGAATGTTGAGATGGATGTGTGATATGACGAGAATGAATAAAATGAGAAATAAGTATATACTTGTAATATTACAGGAAGTTTGAAAGTGGCGCCAGTGACTGAAAAGTTAAAAGGAAATCAGTTGTCTTGGTATGGTCATGTGAAGAGGAGAGATGAAGCGCATATTACTAAAACAGTTCTGAGTATACATGTAGGTGGATGGAGAGGGAGAGGAAGGCCGAAGAAAAGATGGAAGATGTAGAGGAGTGATATGAAAGAAAAGGGATAGTTAGGGAAAGGGGGGTTAGCGATAGTTTGACGGGTAACAGGGCAGATTGGAAGAAAAAACGTGTTGTGCCGACCCCAAGTAATATGGGATAAGGGCAGGGAGAAGAAGCAGAATTACTAAAAATACAGGGCATTAGAAGTTCGATTAAGTCAATTGAACTAAAATTATGAAGGAGAAATTTTATAAATGTATGTCTGTATGTGTGCATGTTTTTATGGAATACCTTCGAGTGTAGTCTAAGAGCAACAAACATACACACATACATACAAACTAGCACCTGTATAATACTAGTGTGATTACGGATAAACCGTCCACAATACTTTGTTAATTTAGTAAGAAACTAGTATTTCTTTCACAATACATTTCCTGTATAAAAACCTCAATAATAATCATCATTAAAAACATAATCACGTAATAAATGACATAACTAGCGGAAACGACAGCCGAACGTTTACGAAACTTCCCGAACGCATAATAATCACTAATGTTATGCGCCCGCGTCTTCGTTTCCTGCCTCGAATGCGAACGTCCTTGACCTAATATCGGATTTACACGAAAATATATCAAGAACTAAAGTTAGAATAATATGACCATTTTTTGTAACACTTAAAACAGGACATTGTCAACATTACGATGACAGTAGACTAGAATGTGTATTAAAATAGATTCTAACATATTATTTCGCAACTCTCTGTTTTTTCACATTAGGAATTACTTCTGTATCAAACATGTAAACTCACAAACACAAGACACCCACATCCTTAACCACTATCTGTGGGTTAAAAAGTGCTACCTTCATACCTCAACATAACGTTCACTGTTAGACATAGATCTCCCCCAAGTGTCGCCACGATGACAGGTCCCGTGTATCTTGCATCCATCGGATTCCCGCAACCCATACCAAGTCATCGGTCTACCTCTACATCGGTTGAGGGAAGTCTTCCCACAAGGTAGACCGATCATCAGAACCTTTCGACCCCATCCCATCCCATCCCAGTGTTCTGACAGCAATGTGCCCTGCCCAGTGTCACTTAAGTTTGGCGATTAAATTAACTAAAAATAATCTAAAATATGGTGTCGCTGTCGACTGGTAACCGTACCTTAATTTCTGTGTAATGGCAATGCTTAATTGCTTATCATCTGTCCAAGGTGTAGGCCAAACCTTCCGCCACGTGAAGCATCAAAAATGTGTTTAGAGACCATCGTAATTCTTTTTGTTTTCTTTTTATCATAATCGATTGCAGATGCCAAAACAAAGATTGCGTATTTCAAGGTTCATTTTCAAGGTCGCTAAAAGGCTTTTTCAATATTCTTCTAATGTTGTCAGACATTATCAGATTTTCTGTTAATTGATTGATTTTTAGTTTTGATCAATGCTGTTTTTGTTACTGAAATCAGGACCATCGACTTCCAAATTTTTTCTCGGGTCTGAGTAGCAAAAACAGAGATAGTTCCGTTCAAAATGGGACGTATGGTTACCTACGTGAAGTATGACAGAGGAAAATTAAAAAATATTTGTTATTCAGCGGAAAGGCGTTCTTTTTGAAGAGTGCCGTAAATTAAGGAGCTCGTTAAATGAGTAGTTAGGGTTGCCAGAGTATCGTGTGAATGATTTTATTATGCATAATAGTATTAGTATTAACTATAAGTAGTATTATCTGTGTGAGGCCAAAAAGGCGTTTAAGGCTAAATGCTGCCATTAAAGCAATCTATACTAATATTATAAAAAAATTAAGATTTTTTTTTGTTTTCATGTTTTTTGTTTGTAAAATTTTTTCACCGATAGAAAGCTGCTTTACTTCTGAGTGACATAGGCTATATTTTATGTACGCGGGCGAAGCCGCGGGCAAAAGCTAGTGTATAATAAACCTGTTAAGCTACTTATTATTTTATGTATGTATGTACTAATACATAAAAACAAAGGAAAAGTGGAACAAGGACCCCCGGTGGGTCCATGTCCTAGAACCAAAATTTCGAAGACATGGGACATTCACGTTCAAAATTCGAAAACACGTGGTAGATTACGGCCATTCCCTCTCCTAAAGAGGAAGCCTGAGTCCCAGCAGTGGAAACACTAAAAAAGCTGATTGATTATGATGATGATGTACTAATACGTTACACATTGTGACTGACTGAATTTGAACTCACGGCCTACAACTCGTAAGACGTGATATTAAGCCTGTTGCAGACCGAAAACTAAGCTATGCCAAAGCTAAACTAAGCAAGCTAGGCTAAGCTAAGCTAAGCTAAGCTAGAAATATATGGCGTGCACACCAAGAGCTAAGGTAAAGCTTAGTCAGTGTTGCGAAGTTCAAAGACGGACGACGCTCGCCATGAATATAATCGATGAAGAAAATTCCGATGATGAATACGTTACACACAGAAGAAGAAGATTAATACAGACCTATTATTATATTATATATTATATTCTTGACAGGTTGTACTCTGATATTGTATGCGCCCTCTGTGAGGCTGCAAAGGTCAGTGGTAGGAAAGCGCATGCTGGAAGGGGTGGAGGAGGCTCGCGCATAGCGGGATGGAATAAACATGTCGGCGAGGCTCATCGGGTAGCCAGGTCTAGGTTTCAGGAATGGGTTTCATTTGGCAAACCTAGAACTGGATGTGTTTATGATGAAATGAGGAAGAGTCGAAGAGTATTTAAATCTCGACTCAAATGGTGCCAAGACCATCAAGACCAGGTCAAAATGGATGCCCTTGCTGAAAAGCATGCGTCTGGACACTTCCGGAGTTTCTGGCAGTGTACCAACAGTGTCAATCCGGGACCTGGTCGCCCGGCGAGCGTCGGAGGAGTGAATGACCCTAAAGAGATTGCTGACATCTTTAGAAGCCATTTTCGTGTGGAGTCTCCGTTGGGGAAAGGGAGGGAGGTGCCCACTGCTGAGTTACCGAGTGGTCTTGTGGGGACTAGTTTTAAATCAAAAGAGATAGCTAGAGTTATAAGGGCTATGACTAAAGGTAAGTCTCCCGGCCACGATGGGCTCAGCATTGAGCACCTTCAGCAAGCGGGTCCGCATATATCGAGAGTGCTGGCACTGTTCTATTCACTGTGCGTGAGTCATGCCTACTTACCACCCGACTTCATGAAAACGGTTGTAGTACCTGTGGTTAAGAATAAGACTGGGGACGTTGCCGACGTAAGTAACTACAGGCCTATTTCACTTGCAACAATTTTAGCAAAAGTGTTTGACGGCCTGCTTAATACTCAGTTGAACAAATATCTGTCATTACATGATAATCAGTTTGGGTTTCGACCCAATCTATCTACTGAAACTGCTATACTGAGTCTTAAGCATGTCGTTGGGTATTATACTGATCGGAAAACTCCAGTGTACGCGTGCTTTCTCGATCTCTCCAGGGCCTTCGATCTGGTCTCGTATGATATCCTGTGGGAGAAGTTGGAGAACATCAAGCTGCCCCCAGAATTATCTAACATATTTAAGTATTGGTACAGACACCAGGTCAACAGCGTCAGATGGGCGGGTACAATGTCGGAGCCGTATAGGTTGGAATGCGGGGTGAGACAGGGTGGGTTGACCTCCCCTGCGCTCTTCAACCTGTATATGGATGCACTGATCGATGGGCTCAGCCGCCAGCGCATAGGCTGCCATGTGGATGGTGTCTGTGTGAACAATTTGAGCTATGCGGATGATATGGTGCTGCTGAGTGCATCTGTCTGTGGATTGAGGAAATTACTGAGTACCTGTGAGGAGTATGCCTCAAGCCACGGGCTGAAGTATAATGCAATCAAGAGTAAATTCATTGTGTTTGGGGCGGGTCTTAAGATATCAAAGGATGTTCCACCTGTATGTGTAAACGGGGTTTCTCTAGAGAGAGTGTATAAGTTTAAATATCTAGGTCACATTGTCTCAGCAGATCTGAAAGATGATACGGACATTGAGCGGGAGCGGAGGGCGCTGTCGGTCAGGGGTAATATGCTGGCTCGCAGATTTGCGCGCTGTTCGAGGGAGGTAAAAGTAACACTGTTCAGAGCTTATTGTACATCCCTCTACACGTGCAATCTGTGGGTAAGGTATACGCGTGCGGCATACAGCGCCATCCGCGTCCAATACAATAACGCGTTCAGGGCGGTGATGGGGCTTCCTCGTTACTGCAGTGCCTCAGGTATGTTTGCAGAAGCGCGCACTAACTGCTTTCACACAACTATGCGTAAGCGCGCAACATCCTTGGTGAGCAGAGTGCGGGCTAGCTCCAACACCGTGCTGGCGATGATCGCCGCGAGACTGGATTGTCCTCTCATCCGGCATTGTTCGGCTAGACATGTTCCGATACCAATGCCGGAGAGGGAGTATTAATTTTAATTATGTTAGGTAATTAATAATATTGTGGTTTTAATTTGTTTATTTTAATTTTTTCACTTTGATTGTAATTATAATTTGTTTAATTTAATTTTAATTAATTTAATTTAATTCTAACTTATTTTGACATTAATTTATGATAATTTGAATTTTATTTGTGTTTGTGATTTATATTTGTATGGAATGTGTAATTTATATGGGAATCATTTCCTGAAATAAATGATTATTATTATTATTATTATTATATTATTATTTAAAAAAAGACATTCCAGACCTTGGATATGTTAACACATTCAATTTCTTAGAGCTTAGCTCAGCTCGCGTAGCTGCACATCGGCATACATAACTAACTTAGCTTCGCATATGTTAGTTAGCTCACATAGCTTAGTTCGCATAGTTTGCGGTCTGCACACAAGTATGGAAAACTGCGTTAGCTAAGCGAGCTAAGCTAAACTAACTTAGCTTAGCTCTTGGTCTGCAACCCGTATTACCACTGGACCGCCACTGCTCTTACTTCCACAAACTTTGGGTAAATAAACTCTAGCTATTCAGACCTCTGACCATAACACACAGTTGTCTATAACACACACAATAGACGTCATAGTTTCGTCCATTATTCGGTAGTTGCACCATAGCAATGTTGCCTCACAGACCATGATATCATTGGGCGCAGTATCACGCATCACTGCGTACCACGTGGAATAGTTAACCGGTCATACGCATAGACAATGATCATTTGACTGTGTATTAGGAAACTAGCTTCAGTCACCGGCTTCGCTTGCTTGAAGGTCGAGAGTAAAAACATTGTATAAATCTCTCAGAAAAAGCTAAATAAACCCTTTTCTATTAATTTGCAGGATTTACTAAAAAAAAATTTTTTTTTTTTGAATTTATGCTAATAACTCGCGGTGAAAGTTTTAATAAATTTATTTAGGTTCACATTTCTTTTTTTTTGTGTAATTTAGTGCGGTGTATTCATAGACATTTTGTTAACTGAAAAAGGAAAGTGCCTTTTTGGTGTTTCTGAAGGACTCTCCTCATAAATAAAAGAGTATCCTTAGAGTTTCTTGCACATTCTTCTCCATATAGACATACTTTTTAGAACGTGCAAATATGTAGTTTAATCTGTAGTTTGATTGATTTCTTGACGATTAAAAAAAGTGGCTGAAAATGGTTTATCTGAACTTTTTTGAAATACTATAAATAAGCAAACTAATAACTTTATTTTATTTGTAATACTCGTATTAGTTCAGATAACAATCGTTTGAGGACGCACAGAAGAAGAGATCTTGCAAGGATTTAGAGGAAGCAGGTCTTTTTTAAAATAGAGAGACAATATTTAACTTTTACAAAAAAATAAACTTTGGGAACGAAAAAAACGCCAAAAAAAATTATAACACAACCCCTATTTTGTCGAATAAAACAATGCTTTTCAGCTTTTAAATTTTTCAACTAATGCTAAAAATGTTACCCAAACTCAGGAACACGAAGCATGCGAAATATTTAAGCACATTCGGTAATACTTGGCAGCTTTTTCTTTGCCAAACAGCTAAGGATGCGTCGCGAGATACATAATTTACGATCTCCAAAAAAAACAACTGCCAACCCTGCAAGATTGCCAGATTTCGACCGCTTAATTTTGACAAACAGTTTGTCGCTGCTTTTATTTATTATGGCTATACTATTTTATTGCACAGATTATTTATCAATAAATCATGTTAATTATACGCATCTGATAACTGTAAAATGATTTTAATGATGAAAATTAATTAGTTTTTAAATGATTGGCTGCCATTTGTGTCACATGTGACCGATTTGAGCATAAGATATTGATTAGGTTATAAAATAATATTTGGCGATTTAATTGGTATCATACTTATTTAGGTATTAATTAGTTTTATTTAACATGACATCTGCGAAATGTCATATAATAAATCTGTAGAAATTTTTACTCATAAAAACTAAATACGAGGATTCTATTTACAATAATGGCTACGACAAAATTGTTCAGAAATTTAATTTATATACTTTTATATATGTTTTATCACTTGACGGTAAAAAAATATGCCAACAAATGTTCAAAATTCTGCCATCACTCAAAGTGACTTGTAATATTAAATTAGTGTGATTATGTAAACGGAAGATCGCATGTTATTTATTTATTTGTTTGTGAAACACTTATCGTTTGTAGAATAAAGTCAAGAAACTGTATCAAAGTTATTTGCACCTTTCGCAGCCTGAAACCACACGTAGCGGCGACGTGGCCGGCTTACAAACCAGAATTGCTAGTGAACCCACTAGATGATGTGAACCTATTTACTGATATTTGGAAGGCACTAGGCCTTTATAATTTTAGACATTTTTACATTGAATTAAGACTTTTAAACTATTGCATAGCTTCTATCGCGGGCCTTGAGCGTGGAGACCGAATCCAGAAATTCCGTAACGAAAATAACCTAACACCCCCTACTCATTTATTTTTTGAGCGTGGTGACCGATAAGAAAACAAATGAGTGAGTGAACAATCAATCAAAATTCAATTCAATGTGTGAAAGTGTAACTTCAATTAATATCAAAGAAAAAAAACAAAGGAAAAAAATACTGCATAAATAAAATAAATAAATAATTATAATTGCATAAGTTGATAAAAATGCTATGCAATAGCTTTACCGCGGCAGTCCCCGAGTGCCACACGTCTTTTTATTAAGTAAAATAAACAAATTACCTAAGCTAAATAAACTATTGCGTCCACACAAACTTTCCGCACATATATCAAAATGTACTATTTTCTAACAAAATGCTAGCTTTTGGGCAGGACAACGACTACTGGGACTGCTAGTAGCATAGTATAACGTAATAAAATATATCAGAATAGCCTATAAAATATGCAATGAGAGAAGCACTACCTACACGTGGGCGAAGCTGCTGTATGAAGCTATGTACTAGTAAAACATAAAAGCTTAGTGAAGATGTCTACAGATTCAAAGTCTTACTACAACATAAAACATGTCATAATTATAATATGTTAACATCATATTCACGGTGTATCTTCCATTATAATAAACAAGTTATAGAACGTAGCGTATGGAGCCATTTGTAACACACTTATAAATTAATCTTGAACAGCGCTCTCTAATCCTTTGATGTGCTTTCAAAGCTCCGAAGTGCATCAAATGATCAAACATAATATTTTTATACTTTGTTCCATTAACAAATATGTTATTTTTTAGTGTAATGAAGATTATAATCTGATACAAAGCCATCGTAAAATAGGCTTAAAATATTCAGTCATTGAAAGGATTAAATGGCGATTCGCGCGCATTTTCCTGTCAAAGTGACGTTTAGTGTAGGAACTCTATTATCTATGGTTTTAAAAATAAAAGTATTAGTAAGTAGAAATAATACAAGAATACTTAAATGAACACAGAAGTGTGATGTAAAAAATACTAACGAACATTTTGTTTTTAATTCTCTTTTTTAAGTCTTGAAATAGAAAATTAATCATCATATTGCTTCTGAGCTGCAAAATATTAGGAAATACTTGTCATCGTGAATGTCCGGGCGGTTAAAAGCCAAGTGGCCGTGAGACAAGATCTGAATCATCTCAAACAATGGCTACTAAATATAATATTTCAAAGGAGCTCTTAAAATCTAACGTGTAAATATTAGCACAATTTAACAGAAACAGTGCCGCGTGGCACACTTTGTGACAACGTGGGCCTTGAACCGGCACTGGCCCGTAAATCGTTTCGGCTCGAGAAATAGACTTCTTAGAAACGCGCGAAGCTCATCTAAAGATTGTCATTGTTGTTTAAAATATCACACAATGAGGGCATTATAGTAGACAAACATAAAATTATTCGAAAGTCCGCAGCGATTGCACTCGACGCGAGTCTACGTCGAGTATTGCCAACGCTAATAAATATCTTAATGCGCATATAACTCACATCAGGTGTCGAGCTAGTTTATGCTACTGTAATCATAATATTGCGGTTAGTCACTCGCTCACAGCTCTCCTGCACTCTCCAGGTTGAGTCATAACCACGCATAAATTAACCCGTAGGGAATACACCAGCATTATTTAGGTTCATAATTTAAATATTTTTCATCAGTTTCCTACAACGATTAGTTTATCGTAGACGCGGTGCTCCGGCGGATCGACGACGTGTGAACTCATAAATTTGTACTAGAACATCTGACCTGATAATCTAGTTTAATACGTAAATTCCTCGAAGATTAATTCAAAGTGCGTTACGCAGCGCGCATCATCGCGTCGTCGCGTCATCGACAGACTGGATGAGTGGAGGAGGCCGCGCCGGCATGGCGGCGCACACGCTCTGACCTGCCGGACCATGAAACGAAGAAAACATGAGCCAAGCGCTGTCCCTGCTCAAGTTCATCAAAATACCAAAAAAGTTATCCCCACGTGAGAGGGCATGAGCCCCCGGAACAGTCTCACTGCCAAACTAAATAGTGCCTTACGTTATAAATAGTGTAAACTTGGTGCTTCGAAACAATAAATAATGTTAGTGAACACAGACACACGGACGATCAGCTCAAACGTTTAAGATGTTAGACGTTTTTCGTGGATTGAAGAATCTGATAAAAGTGAACTATATACAAATCGACTCTCCTGTATTCCGCTTGCACTACTCTATAACCGTGATCCTGCTGATCTCGTTCAGCCTGATCGTGACGACGCGCCAGTACGTGGGCAACCCCATCGACTGTATCCACACGAAGGACATTCCCGAGGATGTGCTGAACACGTACTGCTGGATACACTCCACCTACACGCTGAAGAGCTTCTTCAACAAGAAGGTGGGCGTGGAGGTGCCCTACCCAGGCATCGGCAACAGCCGCGAGAAGGGCAAGGAAGATATGAACGACAGGAAGATCTACAAGTACTACCAATGGGTGTGTTTTTGCCTATTTTTTCAGGTGAGTTTTAGTTTTAGTAAGATATTTCCCTGACTAACAGACGATATTGTTGACACATTTACCAAAGTGTCACTACTGAAATTAACGCTCACTTTTAGATCGGTTTTGACAAGTCGTTGACAGCTAACGTTTTCTCTTGTCTATGTTATTCGCGTATAGACAATTTAGTCTGCTTTGAATTTAGAAACACGCGCAGAGCGACTGTTTAATTACATTTTTTTCTTTTACTAAATGACGTCTGGGATAATGGAAACATTGTTACTGGCCAGTTTTTAATTCGAACATTTTTACAGCTATGATACCATAGAGATTTCTGATTGTGAATGTTGGTTAGGCAATCACTCCTTGTAAAATTCTATATTTAACAGGGAGGGACGGCTAACTAAGGGATTCGCGTTAAGATTTGACATTTAAAGAAACCTTTTTTTACTGCCTGTTCAACCGATTTTAACTTCTATTTCGTAGGTATTCATATTATATATACCTTTCGAATGTCTTAAGTTACACAGTCCGACATAAGGTAATTGTCTTTCTATTGTGTCTCTAATTACGACATTCAAAGAGTTAAAAGCAAAAAAGTGGTTACAATACCAACTATTTACTGCAGCCGCCATTTGTCATGCCACCAACGTAGTAAAAGTCAAAATCGGTTGAACGGACAGTAATATATGTCTGTTATTTTGAACTGAGTATCCTCCTATTTAGCTGTGTCTAGTTAGCCTAGAAGCTGACACTAATATAGTAGGGAAATAGCTTGACAAACCGCTTGATTGATATCAAGATTTCACTTTTCTACATAGATTTCTTTTTTAACTTATATACATTTATTTAGGGTTTTATTTTTCCCTGCAGGACATATCAAACGCATTGTACTAAATAATATCTACGTCATTCCTTTACATTAACCTAATAAATATATTCCTCTAATGGCTACTGAGGGAGTCGGTGTTGAGGCTGTGGCACTAGTAGGTAAAACATTTTCCCATTTCCGATACCGGATCAGCTAAAGCGCGCTGAATGACTCCTACATCCATCCTATTAATGTTAAACTTCCTCATCACCGACTCCCTCTCCACCTCGTTCCGAACACACTTCATGAGCAAATGTTGCACGTCCTCAATTTCATCACAAGTTTTGCAATTTGGAGAGTCTATCTTCTAACAAAGGATGTTAGTGATAGTTTAACGGGTGACAGGACAGAATGGAAGAAGAAAACGTATTGCGCCGACCCCAAGTAAAATGGGATAAGGGCAGGAAGAAGAAGAAAGAGTCTATCTTCTGCATTAAGTGTGCAAACTATGCTGATGGCCAGACTGAATGCTATCTATAATATGAAAATGAATCGCTAAATGTGATGCTAAGCGAAAATCTCGAGAACAGCTGAACCGATTTGGCTAATTTTTTTTTTTTTGTGTTTGTTATTGTGAGGAGAAGGTTCTTATGGAAATAAAAAAATAAAATTAGGGTAGTGTAGGGTGCTAGAGGGTAGAGTAGGGTAGAGTAAGGTAGAGTAGGGCAGAGTAGGGTAGAGTAGGGTAGAGTAGGGTGGAGTAGGGTAGAGTAGGGTAGAGTAGGGTAGAGTATGGTAGAGTAGGGTAGAGTAAGGCAGAGTAGGGTAGAGTAGGGTAGTTTAGGGTAGAGTAGGGTAGAGTAGGGCAGAGTAGGGTAGAGTAGGGTAGAGTAGGGTAGAGTAGGGCAGAGTAGGGTAGAGTAGGGTAGAGTAGGGTAGAGTACGGCAGAGTAGGGTAGAGCAGGGTAGAGTAGGGTAGAGTAGGGTAGAGTAGGACAGAGTAGGGTAGAGTAGGGTAGAGTAGGGCAGAGTAGGGTAGAGTAGGGTAGAGTAGGGTAGAGTAGGGCAGAGTAGGGTAGAGTAGGGTAGAGTAGGGTGGAGTAGGGTAGAGCAGGAGTGAAGCCGCGGGCAAAAGCTAGTTTTTAATAAATATCTGCTAGTACTATTTGAAACATCGATTTTAAGCTTGTGAAAAAATCAAGCTTTAAATCTATAAACCCAGTGTCGCATAAACAAAGCACAAGTAAAATAAGCAAACTATAATTAGCACAGAACATTGTTTAATGTTGCCAGCGCGACCCGGGCCACAATAAATATTTATTTTTTATTATTTTCCACCGGTTTACGGTCGATAAAACTGGGACGTTAATCAGGAATCCGGAAAATGCTGTAATTAAAATATTTCTTTAGATTTGTAGAATAAATTAGAGTGCATGTAGTGTGTGCGGTCGGACTGTCAGTTTGTCTGTTTAAAATGACATCAAGGTATAATTGCCGTCACGGATCTTGAGCGCTGGCTTCAAGTTGCGCAGAAGTTAAATATTCGGTCTCTTTAGAGGTGTGAAGTGAGACGTCTACGACTACGGCCCATTCCCTCTCCAAGAGAGGAGGCCTGAGTCCCAGCAGTGGGAACATTAAAAAGGCTGATGATGTAGATAGACTTGGTGTCCAAATTTCTATACGAAATTTCACGTACGTTGTAGTAGCAATAATTCATAGTGAGTGGCTGTTCACTGTCTGTTTAGTTAATCTTGGTAATCTTTAACAAGAGGTTAAGCCTGTAATCCTTCCGCCTCTAATTATGTCGGCACTACTCGCCACTAAGAAGATAACGAGTGGGCCGTGCTGTGGCAGACGGTTTAAATTAATTATGAACAAACTGTGCTTTGGTGTAGTGGTTCCCTATACACTGTAAAAGCTGTGAGATTTAAATCATGTCGGTTAGACCCCTCTTTTACTGAACCCTTCCGCATGACGCAGATCCGCACCGGACATGGTAAGTCCGGGGAGTTCTTGCATGTGATATAGGCAGAAAATACGCACAAGTATCGCTTGACCTGTGACCATTGTGTGAAAAAAAGCATACGGTGAATATGTATCCCCGTGGAAGCAATCCGTGGCAGTGACTTTTCACGCTGCGTCGCTCCTCAAAGAGCTGCCAGCAAACCCTAGAGGCCCAACAAGGCCGATGCCCGCCAAGGCTGCGGGGATTTTCTGTAGAGGATAATAATATAATAATATTCCACAACTATCACACAACGCCGTCTAGTCTCAAGCTAAGCAGAGCTTGTGTTATAAGTACTAGACAACTGATAAACATACTTATATATTTCTACATAATACATATATAGATAAATTACACCCTGACACAGAACAAACGATCATGCTCATCACACAATTGTCCTGGTTGGGAATCGAACCCACGACCACTGGCATAGCAATCAGGGCCACCACTAGACCAACAGGCCAGTCGGATATCGTAGTCCTAGAACGCAAAGGCCAACTGAAGAACACAGGTGTGGTTGTATTCAGTCAAAGTCTGACACGCCCTCGCGCTCCACCCACAGCGGTAGAGTTCATTGCACGATTTCATCAATTCAAGAACTGAGTAGCGAGCTTTGGTTTTTTTACTAGTTATGTTTTTGATGACATATATACAACGTTATAGTATGTTGTATGCTATCAAAAACATACATACATACCAAATACAATTGCCGTCACGGATCTTGAGCGGTTGCGCAGAAGTCAAATATTCGGTCTCTTTAGTGGTGCGAACTGAAACGCGGGGGCGCGCCATCGCGTCATAGACGTCACTCCTGATCCGTTCCCTGTATTGCTACATGTATCTAACAACGAAGACGATTGGCTCGCCAATGTATGGAATGCGCAAAGTGATCCCCACTCTGACGCCGAGCGCTCAAGATCCGTTTTGGCAATTGCACTTAAATGCACATTCTGTGAGTAACTATTGTGTTTGTGAACAGAATTTACTACAGAATCGACTGCAGCTATTTCAAATTAGTTCTTGATTATTTTAGAATAAAACACGTATTTTGATAAATGCTTCGATGTGTCACCACATATTGGTGTACCTACATAAAGTATATACTTATAAATAAATAAACACTACCTAAGTGCAATTGAACAGTACTTAAATTTATGATTATAACTTAATTTTATAATTAGGGATAGCCACCCTAATTAGAAAATTAAGTTATAATTGCATAATTAAGCGTTATTCCAGTTACATAATTATGTTGAATTTTGAGAATAAATAAAGGTATTGAAAGTACAGGTAAGGAGTGGAATGCCCTGCTGGCCCTGTCAATCTATGCAAGGGCGCGGAGATGTCATTGGATGATTTTACTACCTACGTTCAAGGAGTTGTCAGCAACAGCAGAGGCCCAGGTGGGTCGAAGCCTACTGGGGCCAGGGTTAGCTCCGACAGGTAGCTCAGCCTCGGTATGAAAGGCAAGAAGGAACGGGGTGGGTTTTTTAGTCAGTAAGAGTCTGACACTATCTCCCACTCCGCTCAAGGGCGGGGGATATCATTTGGATGATTTTTACCCACCACAAAAATAACCACCTACAAAAAAAAAAAACTAAAATTATGTATATATATTTTGAAATCCTTGTACTTTCTCGTTAAATATCGGCTCCCAAGGAGAGTTGTGTAACGTTGGCAAGGAGCGATGTTTTTATTAGGGCTGGCTCCACTGCTCACTGGCCGCTAATGTATGCAAATACCAACAACATGGTAATGCCGGGGCGACGCGCGACAACCCTGCCGTTCCACTGATGCGACTTTTTTTTGCCAAATAAAATGTTTTGGAAAGCAAAAACTAATGCTATATTTGTGTAACTTAGGTAGGTACACAGATAAATTATTGATTGTTAATTTATTTGTTTTTTTTTTTTTTTAAGCTATTGCATAGCTTCTATCGCGGGCCTTGAGCGTGGAGACCGAATCCAGAAATTCCGTAACGAAAATAACCTAACACCCCCCACTCATTTGTTTTTTGAGCGTGGTGACCGATAAGAAAACAAATGAGTGAACAATCAATCAAAATTATTATTATTATTATTATTATTATAATTGCATAAGTTGATAAAAATGCTATGCAATAGCTTTACCGCGGCAGTCCCCGAGTGCCACACGTCTTTTTTTTTATGATATAAACCAGTGCTTGACCGCGTTCCCACCTGATGGTAAGGAGTGATTTGAGTATCTTCTTGAGTCGTCTAGTGTATAACCGTGATAAGCAAACCGTCTGTCAGTGAGCCCTTATGGTGACTCGTGTAGGCTGCAGGATAATTCAAAAGAGTCACACCGCCTGAAATCCAAACGGCAACTAAAGGCTGAGTTTTGGTCAGTAAATGTCTAACTCCTACATCATTATTTAGTCGTTTAAATCCGCTGAGTAAATAGGTTTATTCGCTTAAGAATATTAAGATCAAAGAACAAAGTCTCAGATCAGATACATTAGGGGATACTATGTCCTCCAAAACGACGTGAAAATTATTGGAGGGGAAATTGCAGGCAATTTTGTTTCCTAATTGTGTGAGGCTTGAGTTAATCATTAAAAGGCCCAAAAACTTAAATTATACTTAAAGCTGTTTTTACCTAATTACAGCAGAGTCAGTCACAAACGTTGTCTTGCACTAAAAAATACAAGTTCTTACGACTTTCATGCCTGTTAATCTAAAGTAATGTTCAGCGCGACAAATCGCACAAAAAAGTCGCAGCATCAAAACCCACCCTTAAACAGATCATCAGAATAAAAATGTAAGAACTCACTCAAGTAGCAGTTAATATCGGTTGATTATCATCCCGACACAGACATTACCCCCCACCACTCCCCCCCAACCACCTCCCCACACCAAAAGCGACCTAATTTTCAGTTTATTAAGCTAAATAATGGCATGTTTAGCCGAATGGAAGACAGTTGTGAACTATTTAGGGATATTTTTACAAATGTTTTGGATTTTGAAATAAGAATGCGTGGTTAGGTTGGTTAATTTTAGCTTGGGTGTGGTTGATTTTAGTGTTTTCTTGATTTAGTTTATGGTTTTTTTGGATCAGTGGTTTCGTTCGACCTTGACCTAATCATTATTTATTAGGTATCTATATTTATAAGATTTTTAAGTTTATTTTAGGTAGGTAACTATCTCTTGTGTCATGTCATGCTTTGACTTTGAATAAGTTTGCTGGAATTTTATTTTATTGGTGTGGGAAATTATTAAAAAACTCTGACAATTGTAAATTTGTGTTTACGTCACAAAAAGACTTTTTTTGCGATTTGGACCTCAATTCGGGAATTGAACTATTTACATAAGTTACTGTTTTGTATGGGACCCTCTGAGCGCGATTCCGACTCGCACTTACCCAGTTTTTCTGAATGACATCAGTTTTTAAAAAAATATTCGTAGACTAACGTTGGAGAATCAATATGTACCTACTCGTAAGTTTCTCGGCCAACACCTATAAAGAGCGGTTTAACCTGTCTACTTCAGTCTCAATTTTAATACTTTTTATCTTAGAATGACTTGATCATGTTTTAACCTACTTTTTCATCATGAAAGATATATAATTGCGCCTATCACATTATAATATTAGGTATTGTCTATCTAAAAAGTCAATCGGCTTGGGAATTTTGGATAATATTTAAACATTTAAAATACACTTATATTAAATACTTTATATAAGGTGAATGTTAGTAAACAATGACCAAAATCTCTTAATCAACCTTGCTTATTGAACCAGTGTTGTTTACATCAGATTTTATTTTCCCTAATAATTGCCCAAATCGTTTGACTTTTTAGACAGACTCTATACAGGTAAGCCTGTCATACCTTTTTAGGGTTCCGTAGCCAAATGGCAAAAAACGGAACCCTTATAGATTCGTCATGTCTGTCTGTCTGTCTGTCTGTCTGTCCGTCCGTATGTCACAGCCACTTTTTTCCGAAACTATAAGAGCTATACTGTTGAAACTTAGTAAGTAGATGTATTCTGTGAACCGCTTTAAGATTTTCACACAAAATTAGAAAAAGAGCAATAAATTTTGGGGGTCCCCATACTTAGAACTGAAACTCAAAAATTTTTTTTTCATCAAACCTATACGTGTGGGGTATCTATGGATAGGTCTTCAAAAATGATATTGAGGTTTCTAATATCATTTTTTTCTATATTGAATAGTTTACGCGAGAGACACTTCCAAAGTGGTAAAATGTGTGTCCCCCCCCCTGTAACTTCTAAAATAAGAGAATGATAAAACTAAAAAAATATATGATGTACATTACCATGTAAACTACCAACGTAAATTGGTTTGAACGAGATCTACTAAGTAGTTTTTTTTTAATACATCATAAATCTAAAAAAATACACTATTATTTTAACGTCGATCAAAGTTACAACGAACTACAAGAATTTTTATATTATGTTACTTGCTGCTACGGAACCATGGGCGAGTCCGACTCGCACTTGGCCAGTTTTTTACCTTTGTAAAACACTGGCAACCCCTCAGGACTGTGTTACTAACACCATAAACAACAACTTTTGTTCTATGACTTTTAAACATTTATCATATTTTAGTTCATCAGATTTTCATACAAAAATAAAAATATTTAAATTAGACTTTCTATTAAATATTCGAAGTCTATGCGAAGCAAGCGATAGTACAATAGCGGAGGGGAGCGGGATCGGGCGACAGGGGTGCTTGATGCGCTTGCGTTGCGGCTGCGAATTTTTCGAAGGTTACCACAGCCCACGCAATAAAGGAAACTGAAGGAAGACTGTAGTCAGTAAAAGTCTGACATTAAAGAGCGGAAGAAGTTATTTCATGATTTCCGACGTAACAAAAAAGGTTGGTCATATTGTAACTAATCAACTAGTGAGATATTTTCTTAGTTCATGCTCATGTAGTGCCCCTGTCAAGTGTTTGAGGGGATCTCGAGGCTTATCAACGTCGTAGTGTCGCATTATGTGGGGTCACGTCTGAGCACGGCGCTTATGTCATCGTGTTGTACTTCCATCTTGTCACTTTCATTAAAACACACGTGTTTCGACGCTAGCTGAGCTAATAACAAGGTAACAAGTTAGGACTGGAGAAGGTTCAACTTAATTGACAGTACAGAATATTACAGTTAATTAGTATTTTTCATCAATTTAAATGGACTAGAGCAGAGGTCTCCAAACAAAAGACCGCGGGCCAAATTCCGGCCTGCCAGTGCCATCAATCCGGCCCGTAGAGGCTTTTTAAGACGTAGTGTGACTAATGTGTGTATCTGACCTGCTATAGTCAATGTTATATTGTTATTACTGACTATTTCTTTGATAAGTTGAAGAAGAAAACACAGAATGATAATTACCTAATTAATTAATTTTATTATGAAATATAACTAACAATTAATTGTGATTTTCCACCGGCAATAATTTGTATGTGGATTGAAATCACTTGTACTAATTAAGTTAAGGGCAGAATTTTTATTTTATTTTTTATTATGGATAGGCTCGCGTTTGACCACTATCTCACCTGATGGTAAGCGATGATGTGGCCGACGATGTAACACGCTTGCCTAGAAGCAATCTATCTAATTTAAAGGCTTTTTATCCTGGAAGTAAATTCCCTTGAGATTATTTTCTACTACATGCGAGCAAAGTCGCAGGCAACAGTAATTATAATATACAGTGAATTAGAGTTAATTTACATAGTCGATCTTAACTCAAAGTAACATCGAAGGATAGAAACAATTTACTAGCAGCGATCTTTCTGTCCGATTATAATTTAGGTATCTTTAGAGCTAGAGTGAATAGGCTCTTAATAAACTAGTGCGCCACACCATCAACGATTGCATCACTGCTTACCATTAGGTGGGATCGCAGTCAAGCACTAAGGTAGGTGCCACATAACCGTGGTATAAAGTACATTGACCTTTTCCAAATATCTCTGCTCTGATCTCTCTAGGTAGACGAAAACAAACAATGAATTGATTTTCATTACTAAATCATGTAAAGGATCACGATAGATGTTGATTGATGATAGCTTTATGTCATTATTTCCGTTTTTGAAATTAATAGTATCAACAACCGTAATTTTTTCTTGCCTGGCGCTTACTTTAGCAGCGATCTTCCCGTCCGATTATAATTAAGTGTCTTCAAAGCAAAGGCGAATAGTGCGCTTCACCATCAACGATTGCCTCACTGCTTACCATCAGGTGGGATCACAGTCAAGCACTATTTTATATTATTAAAAAAAAAGAGTTTTCCGAGTGAATGCTGTTGAAACTTGGCACATAATAAACCTTCACAATTCAACCACTCCAGCAACCAGTCCATTACAGCGCGCACACTCAGAACCCAATCGAAATGTCTGCTTATTATTCCAGATAACATGCTTTTAATGTGAGCAACCTTGTCTGATACGCAGCATAATGCATGAGGCACTACCCAGATTAGAAGCCCAGTCTCTCGGGTACCCGAGCCCGCAGTATCACACCGGGATCATGTGCCTAAAATATGGACAGCGTACTGTAGTTGCCAATTCAGAGGTTTGGCGAGGATCTCGATAATACTCGATAATAATTGGAATCTAGACTATTTGTAGCGGTTAGCGCTTCGATATAGCGTCCTAAATTTATGACGCTTTTCTAATGGACGCTGTAAAGTTGGTTACGCTTTAAATTAGGCTTATTTTAGAGTAATTGTACTGTGAGGATGAACTGTTATTGAAACTACTGTTCTCAAGCGATTAAAAGATAAATATAGCTTTATTTTCCTTCTATTTTTTGTTCTTTACTTAGAAACAAGAAAGAAAGACAATAAAGTTTATTCTATTCTACATTTATTTGTGACTCGTATAGGACAACAACAATAAAATAAAACTGACCGGTTCTGTGCGATTCACATCCATCGTATTCTCGCTACCCTCACCAAGTCATCGGTAACCTTGACCGCTATAGGAGTCAAGGGTAGACGGGCTGCCGGGCACTAGGGGCCATTTCTTCGTTGTGCTTGTCATATTAAGAGAGTTTGCCATAATCACCACTTGTTGTTTTTTAGCCCTAGGGCTTGCCAAGCGTAAAAAACCATATTTTGCCCTGGACACCAATTTCAGGTCCTCACGTTCAGCAGTGGCAGTGGCCCTGGCAACCACAAGATCAATGAGCCAGATCCAGTTACCCAGTACACAATGAAATCATGCGTGCGGTTTGCTGCAGCTCATAAATTATGACGCTTGTTTTCAACTGGTAATAAATCCTCCCTCTGGTGACCGTCACAAATGGCGCGGAATCGTTGTCATTCGCGAATCCATCTATTATTTAGATACCTATCTGCCTATATGTATTGCAAGGCCTATTATCGCACTAGTGATTTTTTAGGATTCCTTACCTAAAGGGTAAAACAGGACCCTATTACTAAGACTCCGCCGTCCGTTCGTCTTTCACCAGGCAGTTTCTCATAAACAATGGTAATTAGACAGTTGAAATTTCCACAGGTGATGTATTACTGTTACCGTTTAACTACAAATAACTACTTTAACACAGAATTTAAAACAAAACCTTTGTGCTGCAAAGTTTTCATAAATAGATAAATAAAATAAACATTTAAGCCCCCTTAAATGTTTATTTTATTTATTTATTCTCCCATACAAAAAACGTAATTCTTTTGCTCGTTTCGGAACCCTTTGCGCATGAGTCCCATTCGTACTTGACTTGGTTTTATTTTATTCTGTTTTTTTTTTTTAATATTTGTAGTTAAAGCGGCAACAGAAATACAATAGCTGTGAAAGTTTCAACAGTCGAACTATCACGGTTCATGAGATTTAGCCTGGTGACAGACAGACAGACAGAGAAGTCTCAGTGTTAGGGTCTAATTTTACCCCTTAGGTACGGAATCCTAGAAATTATCGTACACTCGTGATAAAAAGCATATACTGTGGTACTGCTCTCATCTTTGGAATGAATCTGCCAAACACCAACATGATGCGTTTGAGTCGATTGACTTTTTTTCTGGTGGGTAAAAATCATCCAAATAACATCCTCCGCCCTTGGGATGAACAGGAGATAGTGTCAGACTCTTACTGACTAAAAGACCCACCCTGTTCCACCGTGCCTTTCATACCAAGGCCAAGCCTCCCTTTCGAAACCAGACCCTGGCCCCAGTAGGCATCGACCAAGCTGGGCCCCTACGGTTGTTAACAACTCCTTAAGGCGCAGGAACAGTGCGCGCTGATGACGACTTGGACTCGGTCCAGACAGTTACCGGACGAACGGACAGCGAGCTACCTATTGCTCGCCGTCCGCAATCCCGCGCCTACTACTATTCCGTCCGGAAATCGGATCGGAATCCCGGCAGCGGCTGGGGCGTCAGCGCCGTTGCCTGATGCGGTCGGCCTCCTCCTTTGGCCCGTTCTAGGTTTAAGCAAGAGGGTATTTATTTATTTATTTATTTAATTCAAATAGAACGGCTGAAACTAAATACACTATTTAAACACATAACACAAAAAGACAAAACATTAAAATGAACACAGACAAGTCATATGTCGCACAGGACTTTAGTGGTAGATACTACTTATAAATAATAGACACAATCATGCATTCATCTCACAGAATTTCATACATTCTGACAGTATCGTCTTCCATTCTTCCCCAAACATATCAAAATCTGTGTTTTTTGTTAATGCTCTCCGCATTAAGCGCAGAGAGTATCCGCGGTAAGGGCGATACACAACAGAACAGTTGCACACTCCAGGAGCCGATGTTTCCTGCCACAGTTGTAGTGGTTTGGCACATACAAGTTACAGATAAGGTTTTGTAGATCAGGAGCATCTATAATTCTCCTGAATATTTTGAATGCCACAATCATCTGGTCGCGTGACCGTCTAGCTTCTAAGGAATTGAAACCCAATCAACCAAGCAAAAATTTCGTGGCATATAAAAAAGGATAATAGCCATAAAGACGTCTATAGAGATTCTTTAGAAATGCTTTTTGCACTTTTTTTGACATGGTATGACATGGTATGACAGACTTTTACTGACTTACATTCCATCATTTGACCTTTTGCGTTTTATGGCCGTGGTAGCTCTTTTAAACGTTCCCGGTAGACCAACCCGCACTGGGCCCACACGGTAAACAGCCCATTACCTCTCATACAGAAGAGCCTTGAGTCCCAGCAGTGGGAACATTATAAGGCCGATTATGCTATTTTACTCAATTTAAGAATCAGACCAGTGACCGAGTTTCGTGCAGGAATCGAAGCCATAGAAATTAATCGCCAATCGTGGGCGGTTACGTTATAAATACCGACTTGCTGACCATTCTTTTAACGTCCTGAATCCTTTTGTCGTAAGCACTTACCTACTTAGTGTTCCCGCACACGGGCCTAAAAAAAAAGCCGCTTCTAGCTTTTTTTGGGGCGGCTTTTTCCGCTTCTAGCTTCTCCGGCCACAAGCTGTCGCGTGCTTCAGCTTTTTTTGTGGCCGCTTCTAGTTTTTTTTGTGGCCGCTTCTAGCTTTTTTTTGTGGCCGCTTCTAGCTTTTTTTGTAGCCCGTATGCGGGGACACTTAATGCTTCTACTATAGCCTATAGGTATAAGAGGTAAAGTTTGTTTTTTTGTTTATAGGAGGCAATCTGTGAAAGTATTGGTCCGATTGCTAACATTTTTTCACCGATAGAAAGCTGCTTTATTCCTGAGTGCCAATTAGGCTATATTTTATGTATGTTGGTGAAGCCGCGGGCGAGAGCTAGTGATTTTATAAAGCCGCGTTTTCATTAAGAGACATGCAGGGACATAACGCCGGACATTTACGTAGTGTCTTTGCGACTTTGTGGGACAATATCACTCGACAATGTGGGGACACTTGGAGGAGGCCTATGTTCAGCATTGGACGTTTTTCGGCTGAATGATGATGATGATGATCGCTCGACATTGGTCTTGTTCACCGTACCCAGTGATGATAAGGATGTGTGAGGAGGCTCTCGTTGGGCAACAGTCGAGGGACACGGCCACAGTGCATCGACTTGCAACAAGTCCTGCGACTCGTAGATGTCGCAAAAGACGTTGGGCAACATCGCACATACCATGTTTTCGTGTCGAGCAACGAGTCGCGGGAAAAATTTCTCCTAGAGAAAACGCGGCTTTATTGTGTCCTGCACTACTTACAAGTGATATATTCGCTACTAGCTTTTGTCCGCGCGTTCGCCTGCGTACATAAAATATAGCCTATGTTACTTAGAAATAATAAGACAGCTTTCTATCGGTGAAAAAAAATTTAGCAATCGGACCAGAACTGTCAGAGATTACCAAACAAACAAAAAAACATACTTTACCTATTTATAATATTAGTGTGGATGTCTAAAACTGAATTTAATTTCTGTCTGTGTATGATTCACTGGGACAGTCGATGAAGTGATATAAAAAAAAAAATATTTATTATCTGACAACGAATTTACTAGTATTGCTGAAAAATTAATTCGAAGCAAGATTTAGCAGCATTCTGATTTAAAGCCTGCCTACACTAGCGCGGTGCGGGCGCGGTGCCTGACTGCGTCACGACGCCGCATCGAGGAAATAATTATGGTGGTTATATTGAGCAGTATGGTGACGTGCCGCGTAAATTCATGACAAAGAAACTTCGCATAACCCTCTGCAGCACCGCCACTGTAACAAGGCACGACGTCATGACGCAGCACGGTATCATTAAAACCTCCTTAAGTATTTAGAAAATAGTAAATAGTCTCCTTTATTGGCTAGATTTGTTAAAGATGTTTAAAAGAGAGTGTTCAACAATCAGCTCTGAAGACATTCTAGCGAAACATCGACTGTCGGGGAGCTACACGCTAGTTGTCGCGACTCACAGTACATGACTCGTGCTACGGCACGACATCTTGCCGTTTTGGAGGTATACGAAACAGAGTAAAGTCCCGCAAACCTCTGTTGAAAAGGAAGGATCCTCCGACCAGACGGTTGATATATTATGTCTGGTGGGCAACTGCCCGATAGATGATTTCGGGCTGTTCTAAATGTTCAAATCGCGCGGAGAACTTTTGCGCGATGCAGGATAAGTTGTTATGTGACGTCATATAGTTATATCGCTACAACGTATTACGTTGGTATCGCTGGAGCCAGACTCCCGAGGACTGATCGCGAAATTTTTGACGACGCAGAACTTGAACAACACGGTGTACGCGCACCGCATATCTGCACGACGCGGTATCGTGACGCAGTCAGGTGCCGCACCGTTTCGAAGCTGATTATGTGGCCATACTCTTACTCGCTCTGAAATTAAACTTATTTTATGCCGCCATGCCTCGTCGGCGGTGCATTCGCGTTCGCAATGTTTACGCCAAACGTCAGTTTTATTGTCCTGATTATATTATTGTCAGACTGTTTAAGATTACAATAAAAATGAACGTATGTCTGTTTGTACCAACTTTTCAAACATTGTTTTACTTATTGATGATTAACCAGTAATGTGGGCCGCGTTTGAAAATCTTCAGAACCATCTGGTGCGATGTCCACTTTAAAAAAAAAAACTTTTTAAGGAAAAATTTTCTTGCTCTTCTATTTAATTGCAAACTGATATCTGAACTGGGCTGGTATTCACAGTACGTACTTAAGGCCAGGTTCTACTTATTTTGAATTTTTTTAATCCTCTGGAAATCCACAAATATCCACGACAACTACAAAAAAAAACACTTGAAAAGTATGAAACAAGATTTTCAGGATCCTGAAATAAACAAGGTAACTGGAAAAACAAGAACAGAACAAAAAGAAAAGCCGTAGTCACACGAGGTACCAACCGAAACCGTGTTTGTTTCAGCATCCTGAAAATCTTGTTTCATAATTTTTCAGCGTTTTTTTGTCGTAGTCGGGTTTTAGTTTTTGAGTTTTTTTTTAAATGAGACACGATAATTTGACTTGACTCACGAAAAAAATGTGGAGGGAAATTCAAAATTCGAAGAATGGTATTTTTACTTTTAAATAACCAAAGTTTACAAAATAATTAAAAGTGGCCGGTGCCTTATACATAAAAACTTATTTTTGTAAAACTTTCTGAGTGGCCTGGTACAAAAATCATCGTTATCCTGAACTATAACACAAATTCAAAAATAAAATTTATTAAAAAAATATTTAAAAAAAAAAAAAATTAAAATTTATTTTATTTATATTTAAATTTCTTTGTTCACGTAGAAAACGTCATTTTTTATACATCTTATTTAAATTTTTACACCAAAATGTCTCTTGCGTCATCATCAGTCATCCTGCATTTTATGAAAGTTGGTAAATATTAAATTTTTCATAGCAGAAAGAAAACCCATAAAAATTTTGTCTGATATAAAGGTTAGCCAAGATGTTTTCCAAATTTATTAGAGGAATCGCTTTATAATCAGCATCCTTCAAATCTCAAATGTCCAATCTTAACAATTATAGTGGATCTACAAAATGTTAAAACAACATTCACTTTTAACGTTTGTTTTTTTGCTCAGAAAATTAGTAAAAATGAATATCCGTCCAGATGGTTCTAATATTCTCGATATCAGAATCAGAACCATTTGGTCGGATATTCATTAAATGTTTTTCCAATTAATAAATGTACCTATCTGTTTTTTGTGTGATATTTTGATGATAACAGACTGGCAGTTTTTTGAGTTTATTTTTTTTCCTGTACGTGTGTGGTCTGTATGTTTTCTTTCCGCACATATTGTAGAGTATTTTATGTGATCTGCTGTGAGTTTTTGCACGTGGTACTGCTTAATGTTATGCAAACACGTTGCTCATGCCGCTTTTTCTCAACGTATGACACATCGATGCTATGAAACTAAATCTAGTGCTAGCGCTAGGCTGTTTGCACACTGACACTATGTAGCGACATCTATGGCGCCACATTGGAACTAAAACTACAAAGTCCTACATCGCGGTATTAGGATGTTTTTGATATCGAACGGATTTGATCACGCATGCGGGATTGAGACCCTTGGAGTTCTTCGCGCGATTAGAACATTTACTACATTTGCCTGCTGGTCTTCCCGTCCGATTATAATTTGGGTGTCTTCAAGGCTAGATTGAATAGGCTCCTCATAAACTAGTACACCTCACCATCAACGATTGCATCACTGCTTACCATCAGGTGGGATCGTAGTCAAGCACTAGTTTATTACTTAAAAAAAAGTCCAACTATCGGGCCGTAGCCCGGACCAGACAACACCCGTGTGGTCGGGGGATCCTCCCTTTTAAACGGTTTACTGTTCTGTAAACCTCTAAAACTTAAGTACATTTTCTTATAACAATTCGGCTGCCCGAAAGGCAGACAAGATTATTCTTTTAACATGTCGATGACCCATATGTCGGTAATCGCATTGTTTTCTCGATTACCGACTTATTACCCGGTAATAAAGTCGGTAACCCGAAAACTAATTTTTGCGATTACTGACTTATTACCCTGGGACGTCGATGTGGATTACACATAATTAGCCATCAACCTCGATGAGTGTATGTGTAAAGTTTCTTTGTCTTATCCATTTACCCGGAGAAGATGAAGAAGCTAAAGAAAAAGTGGAGAATGAATTACTATTTTAGTGTACACTAAAGTTTATTCTAGTGGCAGATTATGTGAGGTAATATGTGAAAGAAAACAACAAGTCCGTGATGGCGTCACTATTGACAAGATTGGAAAATTCAATTAAAAATATTTTTCAACACACTCACTCGACAACCCGCTCTTATCCTACCGCTTACAGGCACGCAATAGGCTATTTCCCGCACAAGTGCAAAAATGTGCGCGTGCTCTCCCCCGCCTTTATTTTATTATATTTAACGTATCAGGATGGGCGTGCGTGTCCCCCACGAGTCGCCAGTCAACCCCCGTTTATTCATTTCAGTGAGTGTATTGAAAAAGTCGTTTGAAACACGTGCATATTTGTCACTGCAGCCCTCGCCTCCATAACACACTCGCCTACAGCTCGTGCGGATTCCGCCTCGGCCGCAATAACAAACTTTCTGCACTTGTATCAAAATGTACTATTATTTCACACAGGCCTACATGGGCAGGGGCACTGTACAAAACATCAGAAAGTAGTGGTTCCGATTGGTTGTTTCTTATGGAGAAGAACCGGTCGGGAACTACACCATTTTTTTTTTTAGATCGCGTACCCAAAGGGTAAAAGTGGGTCCCCATTATTAAGAGCTGTCCGTCTATCTGTCACCAAGCTGTATGTCATGAACCGTGGTAACTAATGAATTTCTATAGGAATTTCTGTAAGATAGGTTATGTATTTCTGTTGGCGCTACAACAACATATATCTACTAAAAATGGAATTAATTTTTTTTATTAAAAACCAAGTTGTTTAATAGGTAATGAGTCAAACTCGCACTTGGTCTGTTTTTTTTTTTAAATCGTGTTGCGCTATCCTCAGGGAACATATTGTCAGCGATGTAATATTTTAATGCCCAGAAACATACAAATAAAGTGTTTAGTTCTCCTCAAGTAAGTCTACACTAATTTATTAAAGAGGTTTGTTTGTCTAAGGAGGTAACACTAGAAGTACGGATCCGATTGCTAACATTTTTTCACCGATAGAAAGCTGCTTCATTACTGAGTGACATAGGCTATATTTTATGTACGCAGGCGAAGCTGCGGGCAAAAGCTATATATTTTTATATATTACTAGCTGTACCCGCGCGGCTTCGCTCCCGCTCTTCCCTACTTCAGCCTACTATACCCTACTCTACCCTACTCTACCCTACTATACCCTACTCTACCCTACCCTACTCTACTCTACCCTACTCTACCCTCCTCTACCTTACTCTACCCTACTCTACCCTACTCTACCCTACTCTACCCTACTCTACCCTACCCTACTCTACCCTACCCTACTCTACTCTACCCTACTCTACCCTCCTCTACCTTACTCTACCCTACACTACCCTACACTACCCTACTCTACCCTACACTACCCTAATTTTCATTTTTTTTTTCCATAAGAACCTTCTCCTCATAATAACGAAAACAACAAAAAAAAATTAGCGAAATCGGTCCAGGCGTTGTTGAGTTATGCGCTTACCAACACATTTTGCGATTCATTTTTATATTATAGATTATATTATATTATATCTAAATGCATTTCCTCACATTCATCGACAACAATTAGTACCATCGTTATTTAAGAAACATAGTAGCCTAGTTACAAACGAAGCCGGATTCTAATGAAGCTATAAACAATTATTATTTATTAGCAGTAGTTCGTGGGAACGCACTAGTGCGCATACATAGCACATAGGTAGGTACATAGTGGTGCATTGTACTTTGTTGTTACGGCGAGTTTTCATAGGCTGGCGAAGTCTTGCGAAATCACTGATGAAACTAATCATCTCTTCACATACCCAGCGAACTCCTAATCATACCCAGCGTTCTGAATTGCGATAAAAGTGATTATATCGCGAATCAGACCTATAATAGGCACAAAATATAAGTTTTATTAAGTATCTAATAATTGTTACGTTGCGCGTTGGTTGGATTCAAAGACATTAAACATATACTACCAATAGACAGGACATAGCGAACAAAAGTCCAAACCGATACTTGTTACTTGGTAGTAACAAGTCGCTCAGTCTAGTATGACACCCCTAAAAGTCAAGTCGTGTTTGTATCCGCTTTAGGCACTAAAAGAAAATCATTTTCTGAGAAAATGTGCTGAGTTGCGCATTACGCTATTGCAAATTTTGTTACGGTAAAATTATTGGACCTAACTTCGGTTTATTTTCGTAAATATTCTTGGTATTTACGCAGTAATTCATTAAAATTCAACAATTTCCACGAATAGTTCTAGAACATTTGCTGAATTTATGATAGCGCCATCTATTGCTGAAAAGTTTAACCTTACCTAGAACACACCAGTGGCGTAGCGTGGGTTTTCGCCGCTTGGGGTCGACCAGAAATACGCCGCCCTTTGTTGCTTATTATGTTTAAGAACACAAGTATTAAGATCGACTGCAGGTATCCCGTCAGGGCCACTAGCTTTATTCTTACGTACGTCTTTCTGATGGATACGAATATCTGACATACTCGTCACGTACCCATCAGGAGAAACAGGGGGCGGTGCGTCAACGGAATTCAGACGCAAAGATTCCGCAATATGAGAGGCAATTAAGTTTGCTTTCTCTCAGCGGTGTGAGCTAGGGACCCGTCGGGTTTCAGCCGTGGCGGAGGTGAGGGACGGCAGAAGTTCGATTCACTCGAGTTTGTCAGGGACCAAAACGCTTTACTACCAACGGGGTTTGTTCCCTATTCGGCCAATGTGGTCAAACTGAGACCTCCACAACACCTTAAGAGTCACGTCATGTGCCTTGCGCATACGAATGTTGGCCCAAGGTCAGTATGCGCGTGTTTAATCGCGTCAGCGTGAACACACTCAGTGCCAAGTCATGGTTGAGCTTGGTCCGACATTGTTACGTCAGAGAATGAACTTGGATTAATAAAAAACAATATACCTGCTGCAGCGCGCAGGGTAGACTTAACATCGACATCAAAATTTGCAATTTCGTATATCTAAGTTTTTTTTTCCAAATAAATAAATTGGCGCTTTCTGCCGCCTCCTTTCGTATACCGCCTAGGGCCATGGCCCCCACCGCCCTTCCCTCCCCAAGCTACGCCACTGGCACACACTGAAGCTTCTACCACGAGCTCATAACGTGATCTATTTTACGACCTAAACCGAACAGTTAGATCCTTTTTCGTTCGTACTACTGACATTTTAACATATCGTGGTAAAGCTCCTGGCCACCTACCGAGCAATAGTTAAATTTATACAAACTTTGACAAATTTAATTCGCGTGATTGCTATTCAAAGCTAGATGGCGTCACTGAGAGATAGGATGACAGTTTTTCTAAGACATTTCTCCTGATAGCCGCTCTATTGTATCTCTTTAAATCTCTTTGGTTGGATTCGACATATTATTGATTTTGTCGCAATTCGGAATGCAGGATAATCGTCATCGAGTCATATCCATCTGTCAAAAAAAACATGATCAATTCATCAAACAATTCTTTTTTTGTTAATATTTTTGATCTGGATACTAAGTCTTTTAAGCCATGTCTTCGTATAATTAATTGGTTTACCATTAGAATATGGATGTATATACACATCTTATGTTTTTTGTAGTATTTGACATTTGACAGCAAATATAATCAAGTCGACCTTCTCGGCAAACTTCGCTGAGGTCACTACAAAAAAACCACGGCTCCATTTGACCGAGATCGCGTCTTTTTCAATGATTCCATCATTGATATACAAAAAGATTCCATATTTATGTATTGTCCAGTTGCGCATACACTTGAGATCAGGGATGTTACGGAGCTCCATAACCTTAACCGAAACTATCGGATATCCGATATAAAATAATATCCATAACCGTAACCGAATCCGAAATAAAAATTTCGGATAATATCGGATAGGGGCGGAGCCTAATTGCGACACGTTATGACAGCCTGTCATAACGTGTCGCGTTGTAAAATATAAATAGTATAGTAGTAAATAGTATGTATTTATATTTGACTTCTGAAATTCCTTAAAAATCTAATATCCGTAACCCAAATTATCCGAAACTAACGGATAATCCGAAATAATTTCATATCCGTTTCCGTATCCGTAACCGGTATAATAATGATTTCTATATCCGTATCCAATCCGTATCCGAAATTTCATATCCATAACATCACTACTTGAGATACAAAACTATACGCCAGTTTTACATCACAATACCCACTAGAATCAAATTGCTATTAATTAATTCATTAATCCCCAAGCGAGGCGAGCGTTCGCTCTCTCATTGTCTCTCTATTGTGTCTCTAATTACGGTATTCGAAAAGTTAAAACATACCACAGTGTCTCAAGACGAAAGTCTATGACCAGTGTGTGTTGCCAGTGATGACATATGGCACCGAAACGTGGTCGCTCACACTGGGCCTCATCAAAAGACTTAAAATCACCCAAAGAGCAATGGAAAGGGCTATGCTCGGGGTTTCCTTGCGTGATCGAATAAAAAATGAAGATATCCGCAGGAGAACTAAGATTGCCGACATAGCACGAAGAATTGCCAAACTTAAGTGACAATGGGCGTTGGGGCCGAAAGGTTCTGGAGTGGCGACCGCGTACCGGAAGACGTCGCGTTGGAAGGCCTTCTACAAGGTGGACCGATGACCTGGTGAAGGTTGCGGGAATCCGATGGATGCGAGACGCACAGGAACGTTCGTTATGGCGACGCTTGGGGGAGGCCTATGTCCAACAGTGGACGTATATCGGCTGAAATGATGATGATGTTGATGAAAAGTTAAAACAGCCACTGAAGGAATCCCTGCAAAAACTCACATGATCAATCCAAATGGCGGCATGACAGTTATTTTTCCCGCGCTGTCATTGCGGTAGGCAAAGACAACTGGACGTACAGCCAACGCATAAATCACGCGTCGGCGATAGCTGCACGTATCCGAACGATGATCGATGCATCCGAAATGTATTTAGAATTCGACGAATTTAATGTTTGTTTATGCCTAATGCATAATTAGTGACTTTTCATTCTGTAAATCAAAACCCCAGTAGGGACTCGACTAATACTTGACTAATTAAAATTAAGGACTGGAAAATAGTTCAATATTCAATATAGAAATGAAGATATCCGCAGGAGAACCAAGGTTGCCGACATAGCACGAAGAATCGCCAAACTTAAGTGGCAATGGGCAGGGCACATTGCTCGCAGAACAGATGGTCGTTGGAGTCGAAAGGTTCTGGAGAGGCGACCGCGCACCGGAAAACGCAGCGTTGGAAGGCCTCCTACAAGGTGGACGGATGACCTGGTGAAGGTTGTGGGAATCCGATGGATGTGGGATGCACAGGATCGTGCATTGTGGCGACACTTGGGGAGGCCTATGTCCAGCAGTGGACGTCTATTGGCTGAAATAATGATGATGATGATGATATTCTATCTAAAGACTAGCAATTATCAATTTTAAATTATGCTTTCTCGACAGAGTTTCATAGATTTGTAAAAAAAAAAGTAAAAATTCATTTATTTTTTCCACATTGATGTAACACAGTACAGACAGTATAATAAATGGAGTGGACTGGAGCCTAAACTGCAGATATTTGTATGTAGCTGCAGTGCTCTCGACCTCATGCTCTCGGCTGAATAATTTGTATGTAGCTGCAGTGCTCTCGACCTCATGCTCTCGGCTGAATAATTTGTATGTAGCTGCAGTGCTCTCGACCTCATGCTCTCGGCTGAATAATTTGTATGTAGCTGCAGTGCTCTCGACTTCATGCTCTCGGCTGAATAATTTGTATGTAGCTGCAGTGCTCTCGATCTCATGCTCTCGGCTGAATAATTTGTATGTAGCTGCAGTGCTCTCGACCTCATGCTCTCGGCTGAATAATTTGTATGTAGCTGCAGTGCTCTCGACTTCATGCTCTCGGCTGAATAATTTGTATGTAGCTGCAGTGCTCTCGACCTCATGCTCTCGGCTGAATAATTTGTATGTAGCTGCAGTGCTCTCGATCTCATGCTCTCGGCTGAATAATTTGTATGTAGCTGCAGTGCTCTCGACCTCATGCTCTCGGCTGAATAATTTGTATGTAGCTGCAGTGCTCTCGACCTCATGCTCTCGGCTGAATAATTTTTGTGTTCAGAGGATGTTTGGGCACTACAATTTGTCCAACTAATTAAATATAACGCTGTAATAGTTACCTTAATTACATATTTAATTCATTAAACCCCAAGCGGATGCCGATGTTCGCCCTCTCATTGTCTTTCTATTGTGTTTTTCTAATTACACTATTCGAAAGGTTAAAAATCAGACCTCCTCCTCTTCGAGTCATATTTCTCATTACTGAGGGTCCGGACCAAGCCCAAGTCGTCGACGCCGCGCGCCTCAAGGAGTTGTCAGCAACAGCAGGGGCCCAGCCGGGTCGAAGCCTACTGGGGCTAGGGTAATCCGAAAGGGCGCTCGAGCCCCGGTATGAAGGCTTGAAGGAACGGGATGGGTTTTTTAGTCAGTAAGAGTCTGACACTATCTCCCGCTCCGCCCAAGAGCGGGGGTTGTCATAAGATGATATTTCCCATCGAAAAAAAAAAAAAGGGTCGTGAAGTTCCCGCTGGATCAGCTTCTTATTGATGAAATCTCGCCATCTGTGACGGTTCTTAGCGTCATGAAGTGCGACGTGCAATTGGGTGTCCAGTGTGGAGCGGTCCTGATCTGCCCATCTTATTGGGCTGCGGCCTCTTGGTCGTTTGTCATCAACCATGCCAGTTACGATGAGCTGTTCAAGGTTGTGGCCATTTTTCCTGGCAATGTGGCCAAAGAACTCCAGTACTCTGCGCATGCAGGTAGTCGACAGTCTGATCTTGATGTTCAGTTCTCGTAAGATAGAGCGGTTTGTACGGAAAAAATCAGACATGTATGTAAAAATAAGTAAAGTTCATTTATTTTTTGTGGAGCTTTAAAGCGTCTGACAAAAGTTTTTGGTCCATGAAAGTGTCGTAACACTTATAATACTACTCGTACTTAAGAATAATATTCTACAAATCATAACAAAAATCAGCCATCAAAATTTAAGTTAAGCTTTCAAATGCCGTAATTAGAGACAATAAAAAGACAATGAGAGAACGAACGCCGATCGCAGGGGTTTAATGAATTAAGTAACTCTTATTTTTAGTTGCCTTTCTGACCTGGTGTCCTGGTATCACAAGGAGAGCTCCAAAAGCACACAGGTCTTCAAAGCACATGAGACGCCACTGAGAAGTTGTATCTTATAAATGATAAATGATATTTATTTTGTAAATAAGTTTAAAAAACATTTTTACACGTCAATTTTTTTTCGTCAGTTTATGCTAGATGAGGCCGGTGTTTCCTATCTGACTACCCTGAGAAGAAACACCGAAACAAACTCAGGCGTCAAAGTGTCTTTTAAAGTCCATACAGTAAATATTATGTAATGGTCAAATCACATGAGAACCATGCAGATTTGTCTGAGATGGTCTTTTGAAGAAAGAACCATACAGATTTGAGTGGACCTGTCCAATCAGTGTAAGCATTTGTCAGTATTCGAAAAGCTCAACTCAGGACTACTAAGGAGCTCCACGACTTGACGAACAATACCAAAGAAAGGACATTTGGGTAGGCCGTAGAAAATACTCAAATTGCCAGACATACGTTAAAATTACTGAAAAGAAAAGAAAAAGCAATCAACATAGTCCATCATCATCGCTCTGGAATCTTAGACGTCCGAGGCCTTACTATAACCTAACCTTGACCTTCTCTGACCTGAACGCACATTTCCACCTTTACTCACTTTAAGCTCCATAAATAACTTCCGCCACCAATGTCAATTTTAATCTCTAGAACATAAAAAATTGTGTTTATTGTGTCTACAGAAAATACGTGGGCTATTATCTAAAATAAATGATCCCATATATTTTTTTGGTTTGTCTATAAACAATCGCGCAACACTTTTAAAACATATTAAAGATTATTTATGAACTGTGTTAATAATCCTAAATATCCTATTTAACAATCATATTTTCATTTCAGAAAAAAATGAGTGATAAATCTTTGTCCTAATACCAAAAACATGTAAGAACCATAGCTAATAAAAATGGCTGTGTGGCGTAAATTATTTTGAGTTCGAAATTCAAATATATTGTGAACTGTCAAGGTTAACCATAAACAATTCATTAGAGCAACCAGTGCAGTAATTAACTCATGTCTGAAATGAAACTATAGTGTTGTTCTCATTAATGGTTTTCATATTTCATACGTCGTTTCGTGCGTGGCCGTGAAAAAGTCACGACTCGCTGACGTTTTCCCGCCCGTGGGAAATGGCCGCAAGTTATAAAATATTGGCGGGAACCATTTGGCATGTGGCTTAATTACTGTTTTGTTTCGTATACTCATTAGTACTGATTTGTTTTAAATTCTTAATTAATAATGTTTCCGTGTTTTGACGTGTTTGTATTTGTTTGCTGACTTTACTATTGTTATTGTAATACATTCTAATAATGTAGGTACTAAGAAATCATAATATAAGTACCTACTCGAATCTGGGGCCAGGGTTATCCGAAAGGGAGCTCGAGCCCCGGTATGAAGGCTAGAAGGAACGGGGTGGGTCTTTTAGTCAATAAGAGTCTGACACTATCTCCCGCTCCGCCCAAGAGCGGGAGTTGTCATTGGATGATTTTTTTCTCACCATAAAAAAAAGTAAGTAAGTACCTACTCGAATACGAATAGTATTTTCGAAATATTTATTTTTACGTATTCTACTCAAGTCACATTTGAGCCATTTGTAGAAAAGCTGCCAGGCTCAAATGGGACTTGGCGGGACATGTCAGCCGCATGCATAGGGATCGCTGGGCGAGCGTCGCCACACAGTGGGTCCCCACTGAAGGAAAGCGCCGTCAAGGTCGGCCTAGAAAGAGGTGGCGGGATGATCTGGACGCGTATCGCGACGATTGATTTGAGACGGCGCAGGAGAAGAAAGTTTGGACGGACTAGGGAGAGGCCTTTGCCCAGCAGTGGGACAGTAACGGCTAGAAAAAAAAAATTACTCAAATCCACACACAATACTGCTCCGACGTCTTTGTGTCGATGTAATGGCAAGATCTCAGAAGTAGATCACTTCGTGAAATGAAGAAGTAAAACTGACACTAACCACATTTCAACGATCTATCGTTTCAATGAGAGAGCGTTCGCTTGGGGTTTAATGAATTAAAGAGATTTCATCAAAACCGTAAAGCAAGCAGCAGGGTCGAGCGGTTGAGCCTACATGGACCACGGGTTGACTTCTAAAAGGGAAACCCTGTGGTCCTGCAAGCTAAAGAAGGAACATAGGTGTAGTTTTAGTCAGTAAAAGGTCTGACATACCCTTCCACTCCGTCATATAGCGAGAGAAGACATTTCAAACTTCATTTCAAACTTAACCTTTCGAATACCATAATTAGACACACTATAGAAAGACAATGAGATAGCAAACGCCGGTGTTCGCTTGCACAAGCATTGCATAATCAGCTTTTTAATGTTCCCACTGCTGGTACTCAGGCCTTCTCTCTAGGGAGGAGGTTCGTTTGGGGTATTAATTAAAAAAAACAATAAAACGCTTCAGCGTGTGACTCGGGCGCCCCAGTCCGCACGACGTCGTCGCTGCGTGTGCCAAGTGGCTCAGCTGTGCTCTTGGACCTGTCTGTCGGCACCGGCTGTAATCTATTGTAACACTAGCTAATTATGAAGTGTTATAACACGTTAACTGAGCTATTTCTCTGTTTGTCACACCTACGCTTTTGTAAATCGTAGTCTTGTGTAGTTTGTGGACGAACTAGGTCGTAAAAGTGCTTTCACTGGCGAACTACGCGATCTTTTTTTTTCACGAGGGTAAATTATCAAATAACAATAATCTTTATTAATTTAAACGTTAGTACAATATATAGGTATTACGGAATCCAATCCGACCAAAAAATCGCGATCCCACAAACCAGGCAGATTGAAGTCTGCGGGATTAGATTTTGCTATAGGTAAGCGTGGCTGTGATTTTGCCTGCGGACTGCTGACTTGCCCGCGTACATAAAATATAGCCTATGCCACTCAATAAAAAGCTGCTTTCTATCGGTGAAAAAATGTTAGCAATCGGATCAGTACTTCCAGAGATGATAAATCCTACAAACAACAAAAAACATAAAACAAACTTTACCTCTTTATGTAGATTATTTGATGATATCAGATCTCAAAAAAAAAAAGATAATCTCTCTCAAAACAATTATCGAGAAAGCTCTCCGCACGTAGGTGTCTTTTGTTTTATAGCAATTACAAGCTTACAGATTACATGTAGGAGTCGATTGAGCATTTCTAAACACAGTGTTGCAACAGAATAAATGGAACACAATAATTAACTGTCATTTCACCTACGAGGACTAATAATCTTTATTTTTCGACACACTTGCTCAGAAAGTGACTATAATTGCACTACACTTAGGTATATAATGTAGCTTGTAACCAAACTGTGACTTTTTGATTACCATTATGCACAAGTGTGATAATGTAGTGATAACCTTTTTTGTTAAACCTCTGTTCTTTTGAGAACAGAGGTTTAAAAAACATTGAATTCTAAAAAAAAAATACATTAGGTATTGCGTTCAATAGTACAAATTAGTGTCTTGCTTGCTTATTTTATGCTAATTTGTATTTAAATAAACTATTTTAACTTTTACATGTTTAATAAATAAAACCTTTCATAAAATAAAAATATTTTTTCTGTTTATAAACTTATCAACCTCATTTTTATTTTTATTCAAACAGCCTAGCTAGAGTAGCTAGTCTATGGCCGCCATTTTGGATGCGTGCGCATAAGAAGAAAGAACAATTTTTTGCCGCAATAATACAAAAAAAAAAACAGTTTTACTGTAGCAATAATTAATTTATTTATAATTTTTTTCTTCTTAAGTGTGTCGAAAAACGTCGTATGAAACGCGTGAATATTGGCGATTACCGTCCGCGGCTCTCTTAAGATCCTCGCCTTCGGCTCGGATCTAAATACCGCCTCAGCGGTAATCACCAACATTATACACTTGTATCATAATGTACTATTAACTCTCTCTCTACACATCTGTGTATTATTATTGGCAACTATTGTAACGCTAATGACACTTATCAATTATTATAAATACAATAGTTTGATTTGATTAATAACTTGTTGCGTGTTTCACCGCGCGCGTGGATGCATTTTCAGTGTGTTGGACTGTGCGTGTTTTCTATACAAACGGAGATACTTACAAGCAACGTTAAGACACGCATTCACGCACTACGCTGCACGCTGCGTGGATCGTGACAGTGTGATAACCGCCTTAGAGTTCTCCGCACACAATATACAACATCCCGTATCATCATTCGCTTGGTCGGAGGATCCTCCCTTTTCAGCGGAAGTTTGCGGGACTTTACACTCTGTTCCAAATACCTTCATAACTTTTTAATTACGGAAAGGAAAACCCATTCCTGCAAAAAACACATGTGTGTTTTGTGGAAAAATGTTCCAAGCGACAGTGTGGTCGATTGGAACATTCTTCCTAAAAAAAGTCCATGTTTGTGTAAAGATCGAATACAAAATGTCAACACACACGTGCTACGATATTTCCCCCTCTTACTTCGTCAGCGTTATTCATAGTAAGCATCTGGCAACATCCGCGCGTCGATATGATTTCTTCGGATCTAACCTTTTTTGAAGAAAACCCCTGTAAGTTTGATAAACAGATTGACCCTCAGATACCTGAGTATTGTTTGACCTCATAATATCGATATCCGATATCCCTTAATAAGCCGCCCTGCAGGTAACATTCAAGGTCAAAACCATTAAGTATTTTTTGAGTCCTCTTAATTCCAGCATTTTGATATTTATTATAGAGTTTAGCGGTCCTTACAGACTGTAATGCCCAAAAACTAGCTTCGCTTTTCAAAAAAAAATTTAAACTCCATTGCAACGTCACCTCAAATATACACACAAAACTTCATCCCAATCGGTCAAACCGTTTAGAAGAAGTGACAAAAACACGTACAGAAGAATTATTAATTTATATACCTACCTTAAATAAAAATGTTTTAATTTACGAGTATTACTATGCTGAGATTGGAGATTGGCATCGCACAGTTCTTTTTTATTTTGAATACTGATTTTTTTTTAAGTTTGTCCTATGCGAATTACAATAAATAGTTTTTCTTTATTTCTACCTTCCTGTTATTTTTTTTAGCATAAGTAATTATACAACATAATAAACACACTTACACACATCCTAAAATTAGGCTGACTTTAGAAAGATACTTACTACAAAAATCAAAATACTTAAAAAAAATCCTTCTTGCAAAAAACTCTGTCACTTAGAACATTCTTCCTAAAAAAGGTTCCAATATAACAATAACGCTCGATATCCGTGCTAACGCTAAACTCTGAGCTACTTCAGCACAATACGTTCGCTAACACTCGTCTCCCGACAGCCGACAAGCAACAAGTATGTGACAATCGGTTCACAGCTGATCGCCGAGCTCACTCGGCTATGCACTAGTGTGATAACAGCCTCTTGCTACTACTGCTCTATTTGTGCTCAAGGAGGTCGCTTTAAAAATAAACTTTTGTGGGAGAAAAGTGGGTAGTATTAGGTGGTTGTCTGTCTTCACTAAGCTTGCATTGATCGTAGATTGGGTTGCCATGTCTTGAAGCCGAAAAGCGGGACAGACAATCTTACTTAGCCGGACACTTAGTCAAAACGGCCGAAATTTTTTTTTTAAGTCTGACATGACTTTTTAATAACAATAAAATCTTTTTAAATTCTCATAATCCAGTTTAGCTGGGCATTTATTATTATTTATTATTACATCTTGGAGGGCTTACAGCTTAAACAAACTAAAAATAAAAACAAAAATTAGTAATATTAAAAATAATATAAACATTGCAGAAAATTAGGGAAACAATTAAAAGGCTACTTAAAAACCCGAGGCTGATGCGTCTTCTGGCCGACGCCACACTAGTTGTAAAGGGATCCAAGTCAAAAAGCCAAATTTTTTTCAAAGTAAAAGCTCTAAGCTTCTATCCTTTATATTATACTCTAATTAAATAACCACTGCTCTCAAAACGGTGAAGGAAAACATCGTGAGGAAACCGGCATGTTCTAGAACCAAAAGTTCGAAGACATGTGACATTCACCAACCAGCACTGGGTCCGCGTGGTGGATTACGGCCCATTTCCTCTCCTAGAGAGGAAGCCTGAGTCCCAGTAGTAGGAACATTAAAAAGGATGATGATGATGATGATGAGTTTTACATTTAACTGATATAAGTGCTAGTCCACTCCACTTGCGCTAGCAATACATGGTAAGGTAGAAGTGGTTGAACACAATAACATGACAAATCTTAAAAAAATAGTTCAATTTAAAAAGCCAAACAAAGTCCGAACGGGCCGGACACGCAACGAAAAAACCTGACCATGTCCGACTTTCTACGGACGCATGGCAACGCTAATTGTAGATAGATGCTACGAAAATGTTCGAAAGAGTTACTGCGGCAATTGAAAGATACAGGTGGGTTTGTAGTCAGTAAAAGTATGACACGCCCTCTCGCTCCTACCCAGATTGGGAGAAGTTATTTAAGAACATCCGACCACAAAAAAAAAAACACCTAAAAAGTATAAAATAAATAAATATTAACTAAATATTATTACAAGAGTATCATTGGCAATGATGCACTCGTTGAGTCGAGGCTTCAAAGTCTTGAGCATCGCCTCTGAGTTGCTAGCCTGTCGGTTTCCTACCGATTGCATTTCGAGGAGTGTGCGTCGGAATCATAGCCTATTCCGTCAAGTCCGTTTTTTTAGAAAACCACCAGACGTACGGCGATGCGCTACCGGTACCTACTTGGTGGACCTGCCACCTATACACACAAAAAATTTTGAGACATTAATTATGTGTACAGCTAAGGCATGAAATTCCCTGCCGTAGTCTGTGTTTTTCATAGATACAACCTTTTTTTTTTTTTTTTTTTTTTTTTATGGTGGGAAAAAATCATGCATTGACATCCCCTGCCCTTGGGTGGAGCGGGAGATAGTGTCAGACTCTTACTGACTAAAAGACCCACCCCGTTCCTTCTAGCCTTCATACCGGGGCTCGAGCGCCCTTTCGGATAACCCTGGCCCCAGTAGGCTTCGACCCGGCTGGGTCCCTGCTGTTGCTGACAACTCCTTGAGGCGCGCGGGAACAGTGCGCGCCGTCGACGCCTTGGGCTTGGTCCGGACAGTTACCGGACGGCCGGACAGCGAGCTACCCATTGCTCACTGTCCGCAAGCCCGCGCCTACGGTGGCCGGAAATCGGGATCAGAATCCCGGCGGCGGCGGCGGCGGCGATAACGCCGTTGCCTGATGCGTTCGGCCTCCTCCTTTGCGAGCATTACTGCTTCGCAGAAGTCGGCGACCGCCTGCCACTCCTCCTCGCTCCGGACCATGGCCTCAACCAAGGCCCGGCGCGAGAGGTCTCCGCCGCCGATCGCCCCCACGAGGGCACGGCGATGCTCCGCCCAAGCAGGGCACACCTCGACTGTGTGCTCCACCGTGTCCTCCGGGCATTCCACACAGTGGCGACACCCGGGCGTCACTTCCGCACGAATCCGGTGCAGGAAACTCCCGAACGAACCATGTCCGGTGAGTACCTGCGTCATGCGGAAGGTAAGGACGCCGTGAGGTCTTTCCAGCCACGCCTCAAAGAGGGGACTTACCGCCACGATTGTGGCGTGCCCAGCACTGGGTTGCGATAGTCGCTGATGCCATTTCACCATAAGATCCCGCCGGAGCTCTGTCCGCCATGCCGTGACCTGTCGCGGCAGCGGACTTTCACCCCGGCGTTGCATCTCCACGCGCATATCGTGCATGTGTGCAAGGACTGTTGCCTCCAGATCCCACGGTGGTAGGCCAGCCAGAAGGCTCGCTGCTTCGCGGGAGACCGTGCAGTATCCCCGCACCATCCTTATCGCCATGACCCTCTGGCAGGCGTTTAGTATGGCCGCCGGTCGCTTTTTCAGCGACGGCGCCCACACCGGCGCCCCGTAGAGGGCCATGGACCGAACGATCCCCGCGTAGAGCCTCCGGCAGGAGGCGTCTGGACCCCCAAGGTTGGGCAGGAGCCGCTTGAGCGCAGCCCCAGCCCGGTTGAGTTTGGGAGCCAGACGTCGGAAGTGCTCCACGAAATTCCACCGGCTGTCGAGGACGAGTCCCAGGTACTTCATCGTCGACCCGACACCGATGTGAACTCCTCCTACCGTTAGTTGGGAACTCAATGGCGGCGCGTTCCGAGACTGGCGACCGTGGAAACACATCGCCTCGGATTTGTGAAGCGCCACCTCGAGTCCCAACTCCTGGATCCTGTCAACGACCATCGCAACCCCGCGTGTCGCTAGAGCGACCGCCGCCTGGTACGACTCTCCCTGCGCTAGAACCAGCGTGTCGTCTGCGTAGCAAACCACGCTGACCCCGTCAGGGAAGTCGCCGCGCAGCACGTAGTCGTACCCGATGTTCCACAAGGGTGGCCCTAGTACCGACCCCTGCGGAACACCGCACGACATCTCTCGACGTTTCCAGTCTCCCTGGTGACCGGGGTAGACTATAAACCTATCCGACAGATAGGCCTCGACCACTCGACAGAGGTATTCGGGCACCCGGTGGTACCGGAGTGCCCTCCGGATCGTACTCCAGGGCAGGGAGTTGAAGGCGTTGGCAATGTCCAAGGACACTGCCACGACACACCTGCCCCGGGACACCGCAGCCCCCGTCGTGAGGGCTCGCACGCGCATGATGGCGTCCACCGTAGAGCGCATCCTGCGAAAGCCGAACTGTCCGTCCGAAAGGTCCGGCCCCACCCGTGTTAGGCGCCCGACGAGGCGGTTTGCAATGACTCTCTCAAAGAGCTTGCCCACCTCGTCGAGCAGCACGATGGGCCGGTACGCGGACGGAGAGTCCGTCATAGATACAACCTGGCGATCTTTAGGTCAAGAGTGAATAGGTAGCACCCTCAGTCGTCAATCACATCGTCGCTTTCCATAAGGTGAGATAACACTTACCTAGAAGTAACCTGCACCCCTAGCCAAGTTGATAATCTGCAATCGTTAACGCTAGTCGAAAAGTAATCAAATGTATGGGAATGACATCATCTCAACGTTAATTCACATGGTCGGAACAAACGAATAGAAAATTCGTAGCCAAGTTCACATCGTTCAAAATGATAGAATGAATTTCTACAACGTTTAACGCTACATCCTTTGATAAACAAACGCTACATTGTAGAACGAGCGGCCGACTCAGGCGCGTCAACATGGCTACCCACTTATCGTTTTCTACAATTGCTGACACCGAAGCGTTACCGATTGGAGAACGGAATTCGACACGATACGGTTGTAACTTGGCTAGGGGGGCTGTTCAGTACAGAAATCAATAAAACATCAAAATAGGGATCTTCATCTTCAGCTTACAAAGTGTACCCAAAAAAAAAAAACCATTCATATTATCGAAATAAAAACGCCGCTTGAAATCCAACGCCATTTAAAAACTCATAATTCTTCGATTTCTTTACCAGCAAGGCTCCCGGCATTTTATTTGTATTTACGTTCCTAAGTTGCCAAACCTCGGAATGTTCATGCGAGTGCAGCCCGGCTATTAATCCAGTAGTTGCGGACGGGCTGAGCAGCTGTTGTGGCTGACCGCGGCTCCAGAAAAAACTGGCAACACTCGCAAAAACTTACGATCGCAAGAACGGGTTTAGAATGTTCTGTTTTTCACCTATCATGGGATTTTTTTATGTACGTATTGGAAAAATAATAACGTTAGACTTTGTTGTTGATTCAATGTCCAAAAAGGCAAGCTACTTTTGGATATTGAATCAGCAATCCGCCTGACTAGGGCTATATTTCACCGTCGCGACCAGTTGTGTCCCGGTAAAATATAGATCTCCAGAGAATCCAGACCACAATCGGTCTCGTTTTTTTTTTGAAGTGGAAAGTCATCTTATGTAATCTTTTGCTCAAATAGAAAAAAATATTTTTCAATACACTTACTCGAAAACCCGCTCTTATCTCACCGCTTTTAGGCACGCAATAGACTGTTTTCCGCATTAGTGCAGAAAAGGTCGCGTGCTCTCCCCCGCCTCAATGTTATTACATATTGTAACGTATCAGGCTGGGCGCACGTCGACCCCCACGAATCGCCGATCAACCCCTGTTTATTGAAATTCTTCGAAGTGTACCTATTGAGAAAAGTCGTTTGATACACGTGCAAATTTGTCACTGCAGCCCTCGGCTCCATAACACATTAATTCCCCATAACAGAATTCTGAAACTTTCTGCACTTGTATCAAAATGTACTAAATTGATGCTCATGCAGGACGTAACGACGACGCGACGGTAGAATTATTCAAAGTCAAAGTCAAAATATTTTATTTCACATAGACCTACATGGGCACTTATAAAACGTCAGAAGCTAGTGCACGGTTCCAAATTGGTTGTTTCCTATGGAGAAGAACCGGCAAGAAACTCCACGGTTACTCGTTTAAAATGTGTAACTACATGGTTACTCTTGTGCAGCTGCCTGTATCGATAATGATTATTTCGATGAAGTCAATGCTTTGACAGAACAAAATGAAATCTGTAGTGTAGGTCAGTATCATAGGTACAAAGTAATGTGTTTTGCAGACACGCATCACGCGTGTAAAATGATTCATACAAAAGATAACATACGCATTGTTTTGTCATCACTGCTTATGAGATAACGAGGACAAAAGAATACATCTAAGGTGCCTGGCTCTCAGTTCGTGGTCCAAAAAAAATCAGGGGCCTAAGTCTGCTATTTTTACAAATTCGTCATTCCAACACGATCCCATTGTCATTTTGCTAAAAGTTTGTAATCTGCTAATTCATAATGATCGATCATTGATCGGTCAATGGTCTTGTAATAGAATTGTGGTAGATTGACAATATCGAGCTTATTAAAAGCACTAATTGCGCAATGACGTCGTAATGGTAGGTCACTGATCAAAGGAACTGTCAAATTTTTTGCAGATTACCGCATACGTCAGATATTCATTTGTACGAGATTACCATTCTATGCCATTTCTTTCAATGGAGTGTCAGTGGTTGACCATCAGAAAGTCATAGTGACGCCATTAGGTATATTAGTAGATTAGGTACCAAAACTTGTCAAAATCAACAATTATGAAAGCAATGATAGACCATTCTGACACTATTGTAATAACAGACTTGAGGCCCTGGTCAACAGCGCGTTGATGTTGATGATGTGCGGCGAACACCCTCACACATCATCATCATCATTTCATCCGAAAGACGTCCACTGTTAGAGATAGGCCTCCCCAAAGTGTCGCCATAATGACCGATCCTGTGCGTCTCGCATCCATCGGATTCCCGCGACCCTCACCTGGTCATCGGTCCACCTTTAGGGAAGCCTCCCAACGCTGCGTCTTCCAGTACGTTCCATGCACGCCTCAATAAAATGTCAGTTTGATTGATAGGACCTGCTAAATAAATGCTAGGATTGGGGGATTAGGTGGAGGCAGAGCTCGTGCTCAGTCTTTGCGGACAGCGAGCCAGCGAGTGAGGTCTTGTGTTCCACCGCTCCACGCGCCTTAAAAAGATGTCAGCAATTTTTTGTTTTCATATTCCACAACTGTCACACAACGCCGCCGCGCCGTCTAGTCTCAAGCTAAGCAGAGCTTGTGTTATGAGTACTAGACAACTGATAAATATACTTAATTTCTAAATACATACATATTATAGATAAATTACACCCAGAAACAGAACAAATGATCATGCTAATCACATAAACATTTGTTCTGGGTGGGAATCGAACCCACGACATCCAGAGTCAGGGCCACTAACCACTAGACCAACAGGCCAGTCGAAATTGAAGACGTCAGTTAGAGCCAACCCCTGGCTGGGCTACGGATTGTTGGAAGGAGTTACCGCAGACTTCGCAATAGAGAGCTCACTGTAGGTTTTATTTAGTAAAAGTCTGACACTCCATCACGCTCCACCCAGAGCGGGAAGAGTCATTTGAAGATTACCACAAAACGAGTGCCAAGAACTCTAGACAAAGTATTTTCAATACTCTTACTAGTAAATCCTCTCCTATCCCTACCGCTTTTAGGTAGGCACTTACTATTTTCCGCACTAGTTCGGATAAGTGCGAGAGCTCACACCCGCCACAATTTATCGTATCAGGCTGGTCGCCAAACTGGGCAGCCCCCGTTTATTTATTTCTCCGTAAGTGTGTTGAAAAACGTCGTTTGATACACGTAGAAAATCACTGCAGCACTCGGCTTCATGATACCCTCGCCTGAGGCTTGGGTCAAATCTACCTTGGAAAATGACAAACTTTCTCCACTTGTATCATTACTATAGAGCCTATACTAATCAGCCATAACGATTAACAAGCTCTCCGAACAGACACATAATCTATTCCTAAAATTATGGCAATTCAACTATTCACTAATAGAATATCGCGTTATCAAGGCCTCTAGTGCTTAAGCATACATCAGTGGCTACACTCTCGTGCCACATAGAATCCATCTGAAAACGATCAAAACAGTACATTTTCAATTAAACCACATGAATCGACAGAGCTATTAATAACGCCAGTAAAGTCGGGGACACACTGGCCACAGAATAGATATGTACAGAAGTTAATCTACATTCAAAGCGCGCTCGAGCAACGCACACATAGACATCGCTCACGGACACGATATCTCGGCTCAATTCAGCTCATTGCGAGCGTGTCTGCGTCCGCTTGAGACATGCGTCTATGAACTTTTATTGTAAAGTTAAATAATGAAGCAAAAAAAAAAGTTATATCGGAATCGGAGTCCCGACGGTGGCTGGGGCGTGAGTTTCGTTGCTTCACGCGAGCGGCCTCCTCTTTTGCTAGCATTATAGAAGGAGGTGACCGCTTGCCACACCTCGCATCAACCCGGCGCGAGAGATCGTCGCCGCCGATCGCCCACACGAGGACAAGGCGGTGCTCTGCCCAAGCGGGACACACCTCTACCATATGCTCTACCGTGTCCTCTGTGCGGTCGACACAATAGGGACGTCACTTCTACACGGATCCGGTGCAGGAACCTCCCGAACTGATCATGTCCGGTGAGAACCTGCGTCATGCGGAAGGTGAGGACGCCATGAGGTCTTTCTAGCCACGCTTCAAAGAGGGGACTTACCACCATAGTTATGGCGTGCCCGAAATACATACATGAGATTAACTTCTGTACCTATCTATTTTGTGCACTGGGCGACTTGCGGTGCGGACGACGTACGGCCGGTCAATCGTTAGGCCATAAACACACGCGCGATACGCGACGATGCGGAACGTAAATAAACCGGATGCGGGTCGATGCGGGGAAGTGAAGTATTTCAGTAGCGGATAGCTGGCGATTTATTGTTTGTAATGCGATTTTTTTTTTTCGGATTCGAATGACTTGAGACTGGTGATTTTGTGGTTATTTTGGAAAGTATTTTTGAAGTAAAAACGTGATAGCTATGTATTTTTAAATTAATTATCTCGCGTCATTGTGTTTGTGTTCGCACTCCTATTTTTTTTTTTTTTTTTTTCGATGGGAAAAATCATCTTATGACAACCCCCGCCCTTGGGCGGAGCGGGAGATAGTGTCAGACTCTTACTGACTAAAAAACCCATCCCGTTCCTTCAAGCCTTCATACCGGGGCTCGAGCGCCCTTTCGGATTACCCTGGCCCCAGTAGGCTTCGACCCGGCTGGGCCCCTGCTGTTGCTGACAACTCCTTGAGGCGCGCGGGAACAGCGCGCGCCGTCGACGACTTGGGCTTGGTCCGGCCGAAACGGCTCGACCTCGACTGATTGTAATGTTTTTTTTTTGTAAGTATATACCTATTTAGTAGGTATGAGAATAGATCGTAAAGCCTTTGTCTATCCTAGCCTTACTCCTGTTTTTAATCGCAATTTTAGTATTTTTGTGCCGATTTATTGTTACGTTTGATTTTTTAACAATAATGTGGTAGAACAATGTTTTTTGGGGCAGCTAATTTACTTAAGTACATACGGTCTACTAAACATTAAGTGTAGGTATACCTATAAAGACTCTATTCCATAATTTGAGAATTCACTGGAACGTTAAATACAAAAGTGACATTTTACAATAGTACGTCGGCATAGCACTCAACGATAGTGTAATATTCTACCTGCAAACTTTTTAACAGCAATCCAGGGATTATAAATATATTATTTGAAAACAGACCAACAATTGTAGCACTTTATATAAGTATTAAGTAAAGACGTAAAGTTTTGAAGATGAAAACTAACAAATTTCAGATCAAAACGACAAAAAACTCTTGTAAACGACTACGAACACATGCCCACACTATTTCGGGGCATGCATTGAATAGATAATACCGCGGCTGAGCCGAATCGAACACTCAATTTATGAGGTACGTGCACCCCACTGTAGCCGACACCCTGCACCCTGCAGTCTGCAGTCTGCAGCCGAAACTCTGCATTATGCACGCTGCACAGTTCACAACTTGTTTGCAGGTTGGCATTACTGCAATAGATTCGTTTGAAGGAATAACTTTGTCAAATTATACGATTTTGTGGTGCCGTTAATTAGCTTTTATGCTATACCACTTCTGAAAATTAGCCAACCAAACGATTATTTATTTAAGAAATTACTAGTATAGCGTATATTAAGTACATGTAACTTTGTGTAAGTTAAGGATGCTTAATATTTAACTAGCTTTTCTCAGCGATTTCACTCTCGTGAAAATATTTGGTACCTATATGACTCAGTCTATATCACTCAGTGATAAAGTAACATTCAATTGGTTATAAAATCTTTAAAATCGATCACGTAGTTATTCAGTTAATTCATTACAAAAAAAAAAATACAAATCTTTTCTCTTTATTATATTAGTAGGTACAGTGAATTCTTTTAATTTTACGGCTTACCTGCTATTAAAAATATGTAATAAAACTTAACTCATTCCACACTTTTTTAACATCACAAGTAAAAAGCTTTAGATAGCCGCTTAATAATATCTTAACTCTTGATCCAGCCTGGAATAGTCTATTTCCAAGAAAAATCCCGAAAACACGAACTCTTTGAATTAACGATAAGGCAAAGGCATCCCTCCAAGCCATGTATTGAAACACTTTAAATTTACAATTTACGTGACACACCAAAATGCAGCTGAAACGGCTATACCAACCTAATAAACAGCATATAGTTGAGCGCCCACTAACGCCATCTAGTAGCCTGCCCCAAAAACGTCAATCTGTTATTTATATAAACCCATCAGTATTATGATATCTGTCAGTGTGTGCGCATCTATCCGCGGCCTGCTGAAAGCCATAATATCTGATGGCTATAAACCATTTACGATAGTGTCTAGCCAGATGAATTTATGACGTATGGATAGGGCTGCCGATTGAAAGTTATTGATTTAAGTTATACAACAGTGAGAGTTTGTTCGATGTCCGGTTAATATAATAAGATTCTAATTAAGGAAGAAAACAATTAAGACAGATTTTTGTGAAACTGACTTTTCTGAATAAGAATAAGAATAAGAAGAATAAGAATAATGTTTATTGTTCATTGTTACAATATATGAAGAATACCTTAAAACTATTACATTATCATTAATATTGTCTGTAACTAATTAGGGATTTAACATATATTTAGATGGTGATCCCCAAACTAGGTAGAACCTGTATCTTGGGGACCTGAGTTGAGATAACTTTATAATAATAACATTGTAGCGGGTGGACATGTAGAAATTCGGTTTTTTATACTAAGCAACGAGGTTGTTGTAAACAATGGAACAACAAAATGAATAATAAGAATTAAAAATAGGATAAAAAAAAAACAAGCTTGCTTAAAATTAAGGTTTTTGCGCCTAGTGTATGTGTGTACGTGTGTAGTGAATGTGTGTGGTGTGTGTAGTGTATGTGTGCACTTGTGTATGCCAAATACTATTGCCGTATTGTTGTTAATTATTGCTTTAAAATTGCCTCTGTCTGTTCGTACGATAAAAGAGCAAGCCAGTTAATTAAGGTCTTTTTACACGTAAAGTTCTTTAAGTTTTTGATATCACAGCTCTTGCTGATTTTATTGTAAATTTGAACATGAGAGTAGCAGGGGCATCTCCTGACCAACAGGCTGTCTGCTTCGGGAAGAGGAATATGGAGGATGCGTTTAGACATTATTTTATTGTAATCGGATCTGTATTTTAGGGTTTTGTGAATAAGAGTTAAGTTTTATGTGTCCACTTAACGCATAATACACGAATGTAGACGCTGTTAATTTGAAAATTGACACACTCAGGCACCAAAATCAGGATTGTCATAAATTCTAGTCTTAAACTGACTTCTCTAGAATTTGACATTTTTGGATCTTTATTGTTTTTCCCCGAAGAATATTGTAAGGTTGGGTTGTTGATCTGTATACCTGAGGCTGTAGTACTTTCTTGAAAGTCTACCTGCTTGTTTCTAATTTACAGCCTCATTGGAGCTCAGACAACAGCTTTTACAAAGTTTTCTATAGCATTATAATATTTAAGAATAAACATTTTCACTGCCTTTTCTAGTATAACATACTTAGGTAACAATATATTTTACTTCAATTCACGTGACCCTTTTTTTTATTGTGTGAAAAAATCATGCATTGACATCCCCCGCTCTTGGGCGGAGCGGGATATTATAGTGTCAGACTCTCACTGACTAAAAGACCCACCCCGTTCCTTCTAGCCTTCATACCGGGGCTCGAGCGCCCTTTCGGATAACCCTGGCCCCAGTAGGCTTCGACCCGGCTGGAATTCACGTGACCCTGGCTTTTAGTTTATTCTTTTAAACAAAATTCTTTATCTTTTTTAACACATATGACATTAATATTATAATGGTGATTTGTGAGTGTGTTTGTATGTCTGTTACTTCTGCATGCGCGAATAGCTGCATACATTTGGATGTGGGATACGCGTAGAATAGTACCTACGTAGGATGCTTTTTATCCTGTGCTTTTTTTCTATCACTGGGACAAGGCCGCGGGCTGCAGCTAGTTTATTCAAAATCAAATTCATTCTCAGACAGCCCTGCCTAGCTTCCGATATGTGTTTTAGCAATTGCATTTATACACTGGCAATAGCTATAAACATTGCTACATCGTGATACAGGTTGCACTACGGCCATACAAATGTCTGCCACTTTCTGTTTCATACACAACTTTATTACCACAGATTTGAAGATTGCTCCCATTGTGACTCACGCCTTATTACTAACAACCTTTTTAAATTTTAGACTTTAGGAATATAAAAATAAAGTCCAAAATAAGTTGTTGATAAGTTAATTAAGTTGGCTGTAAAAGATTTGAATGGCGCTGTAAATGCGGCAGTTTAGAATAAGTTAGATAGTTCTAAATGTACTAATATTAGTGAAATTGGTTTCAGTTAGGTTTTAGGGCAGTTTGGTAGATTTTAGAGACCATTCAACAGATTACTGATTAGGATTGAAACTGGTCAACAAAATGATAAAAACAGTAGTAATGTGTTCTTCAAAACAAAACATTTCCCCACACTAGGAATTACCTACACAAATTACAACTAAACAGTGTCTCAAGACGAAAGTCTATGACCAGTGCGTGTTGCCAGTGATGACATATGACTCCGAAACGTGGTCGCTCACAATGGGCCTCATCAGAAGGCTTAAAGTCACCCAAAGAGCAATGGAAAGGGCTATGCTCAAAGTTTCCTTACGTGATCACATCAGAAATGAAGATACCCGCAGGAGAACCAAGGTTACCGATATAGCTCGAAAAATCGCCAAACTTAAGTGGCAATGGCATACCTCGCAGAACAGGTGATCGATGGGGACGAAAGGTTTTGGTATGGCGACCACGTACCAGAAAACAGCGTTGGAAGGCCTCCCACAAGGTCCGATGACCTGGTGATGGTCGCGGGAATCCGATGGATGCGAGAGAATCGGTCATTATGGTGACACTTGGGGGAGACCTATGTCCAACAGTGGACGTCTTTGGGCTGATATGATGGTAATGATGATGTGTCTTCCTTACGGTGCAGGCTTCTCTGCCCTGTGGAGGCCGTAACTTCAATTTGGTTTAATTCAAGAAAGGGTTGAATACATATCTAAGGCGGTCAATCGCTGAAAAATTGCGCCTAACGTGCTGACCACCATAATATCCTACGATAAACTCAAGTAGGTATCCACAAGACATGGTACCTAAATAGTAGAGTCCACATCGTAACCAAAAGGTCAATCCGAACGTTTAATTTCCGTTATGTTTCCCTTTACATTTCCGGGCCCAAAGTTTTACGATCATAACAATATATACTTATATTTCCAAATCATCCCAAAACTTCTTGACCAAACTTCGTCACATCTGCAATAAAAACATCAATTCAAGGGGTGTAAAGTACAACAGATATAATAATATACAATACTAGCTTTTACCCGCAGCTTCGCCCGCGTACATAAAATATAGCCTGTCACTCAGGAATGAAGCAGCTTTCTAACGGTGAAAAAATTTCAGTAATCGGACCAGTACTTCCAGAGATTACCTTCTACAAACAAAAAAAAAAGACGTGTGGCACTCGGGGACTGCCGCGGTAAAGCTATTGCATAGCATTTTTATCAACTTATGCAATTATAATTATTTATTTATTTTATTTATGCAGTATTTTTTGTCCTTTGTTTTTTATTTCTTTGATATTAATTGAAGTTACACTTTCACACATTGAATTGAATTTTGATTGATTGTTCACTCATTTGCTTTCTTATCGGTCACCACGCTCAAAAAACAAATGAGTGGGGGGTGTTAGGTTATTTTCGTTACGGAATTTCTGGATTCGGTCTCCACGCTCAAGGCCCGCGATAGAAGCTATGCAATAGCTTAAAAACAAACTTTACCTCTATAGTATATTAGTATAGATTATATTTAGTTTACGTGAAACCTGAATTAAATTATAGTTTGTTTATAATCAGTAACTGAATGGATTCCAACAGTTTTTAAACCCTGTTATTTTTTTTTCCCAAAAATATTTATAAAGGTCACAAGTTGGACACCACTGGCACTAAGTACAACACAGGTCACGGCAGGTGATAGCGGGTATTAGGCGCCATCAAACAGCTGGGCGCAAATACAAAACAATCCCTCGGTCGCCTGATTGGCCCGATGACTATGTATTTTTGTTGACATAACAAGCTTATAACTTTGTGATTTTTCATGATACAGTTATGAAATTTTGTACATACGTTCTTTACACAAAATACTAGAGTCTGTCTAATAACACTGTGCAACAAAATTTAACTTTTTTTTTCCCACCAGAACTTTTTTGCCACATATGGTTTTATTTCGACTCCCTTTAGTAGAAAACAGATTTAGAAAAAATTAGTTAGCTACAGTTTTTTTGTGACAGCCACTTCATTTTTCATGAAAAACACTGATACTTATTTGGAGGTAGGCGGAACAGAGAGTAAAGTCCCACATACCTCCATTGAAAAGGGAGGATCCTCCGACCAGACAGGTGTTATAGTCTGGTGGGCGACTGCCCGATAGATGATTTCGGGCTGTCGTATATGTTCAAATCGCGCGGAGAACTGTGAATGCGCGATGCAGGATTTCGTACTTTCTTCGTAGTTCTTATGTGGCGCCATAGATGTCGCTACATCACTCCCCTCCGGAGATCGGAGATCGATGGTTCTTCGATGCTTCATGATGCGTGCCAGGCCAGTGATAGGTTGGTTCCAGTGGGTCGAAACCGATGCCGCATAGTTCTCGGTGAGTCGGAACTGTCTGCGGTGATGCCCCAGTGAGTCGGGGTGTTTGCTATCCCAGTGAGTCGGGATAATGCCCCAGTGAGTCGGGGTGATGATGTCCCAGTGAGTCGGGATGATGATGTCCCAGTTAGTCGGGATGATGCCCCAGTGAGTCGGGGTGGTGCTGTCCCAGTGAGTCGGGATGATGCCCCAGTGAGTCGGGGTGGTGCTGTCCCAGTGAGTCGGGATGATGCCCCAGTGAGTCGGGGTGGTGCTGTCCCAGTGAGTCGGGATGATGCTGCAGGCTCCAGTGAGTCGGAGTAGTGCTGCTGGCTCCAGTGAGTCGGAGCGGTGCTTGTGCGACGTAGGGCTTGACTGCTGGCGTCGACCAGGAGAGGTTCTTAATAGCTCTTCATGTGACTGGCCGAAGGTGTGGTGTGCCAAGCCAAGGTCGCTGATGAGGCTGAAGGTGATGACCAGGTATGACCAGGTAGGCATGCTGGTGGTCAGGATACCCTCTATAGCCGTGGGTGCTGGCTGTATGGCTCGTTGCTCGAAAGCTTGAGGAAGTGATGATGACGTCACGAAGTAGTAGCTGCACGAAGGCTGCGATGACGTTCATTGTCGAGGGTCACCAGTTTGGAGGTAGGCGGAACAGTGAGTAAAGTCCCGCAAACCTCCGTTGGAAAGGGAGGTATGTGGGACTTTACTCTCTGTTCCGCCTACCTCCAAACTGGTGACCCCGACGTGATCAGAAGGTTGAAGGTTGTCCCGCAAACCTCCGTTGAAAAGGGAGGATCCTCCGACCAGACAGGTGTTATAGTCTGGTGGGCGACTGCCCGATAAATGATTTCGGGCTGTCGTATATGTTCAAATCGCGCGGAGAACTGTGAATGCGCGATGCAGGATTTCGTACTTTCTTCGTAGTTCTTATGTGGCGCCATAGATGTCGCTACATCACTCCCCTCCGGAGATCGGAGATCGATGGTTCTTTGATGCTTCATGATGCGTGCCAGGCCAGTGATAGGTTGGTTCCAGTGGGTCGGAACCGATGCCGCATAGTTCTCGGTGAGTCGGAACTGTCTGCGGTGATGCCCCAGTGAGTCGGGGTGTTTGCTATCCCAGTGAGTCGGGATAATGCCCCAGTGAGTCGGGGTGATGATGTCCCAGTGAGTCGGGATGATGCCCCAGTGAGTCGGGGTGGTGCTGTCCCAGTGAGTCGGGACGATGCTGCAGGCTCCAGTGAGTCGGAGTAGTGCTGCTGGCTCCAGTGAGTCGGAGCGGTGCTTGTGCGACGTAGGGCTTGACTGTTGGCGTCGACCAGGAGAGGTTCTTCATGGCTCTTCATGTGACTGGCCGAAGGTGCGGTATGCCAAGCCAAGGTCGCTGATGAGGCTGAAGGTGATGACCAGGTATGACCAGGTAGGCATGCTGATGGTCAGGGTACCCTCTATAGCCGTGGGTGCTGGCTGTATGGCTCGCTGCTCGAAAGCTTGAGGAAGTGATGATGACGTCACGAAGTAGTAGCTGCACGAAGGCTGCGCTGACGTTCTTTGTCGAGGGTCACCAGTTTGGAGGTATGCGGAACAGAGAGTAAAGTCCCACATGCCTCCATTGAAAAGGGAGGATCCTCCGACCAGACAGGTGTTATAGTCTGGTGGGCGACTGCCCGATAGATGATTTCGGGCTGTCGTATATGTTCAAATCGCGCGGAGAACTGTGAATGCGCGATGCAGGATTTCGTACTTTCTTCGTAGTTCTTATGTGGCGCCATAGATGTCGCTACACTTATATTACAATTAATTTAAAAAATACTGTTTTTTTAACTATATGTTACGATTTTCTGGAGTATATTGCTTAAGGTTGGTTACCACAAGAATCCAACCAAAAACTGTTAGTATTCAAGGACTCCATTTGCACTGGTGTGGGTTTTTCATACTGAAAATGACCTGTCAGAACCTTTCTCTAATGCGTTGCGCAAAGTATCCCAGATTTTTGGTACCGAAGTCTAAATGTAATGTATGTGTGTAGAAAGTGGAAAATTATAACTCAATGCTTGATACATTTTAATTGATTCCTATGTGAGATTTTTGTAATAATTTGTTTCGTAATATAAAAAAAATAAATATGTTCTTGTAAGTTTGTTTTTAAAAATCACCAAAAAGATGATCTAGACTGTTCTAGATCAGCTTGAATCAGTAATTAGTGTTCCTCTCTTATTAGGTACAAAGGCTAGATCATAAATTTTATCTGCAATTACAATACACGACGGTAAGTTGATGGTATCAGTTCCAGCGCATTTGTTTTGTTTGGTGCTGCAGATTTTGGCACATTAACACTATGAGAAAGTATTTGTATTGCAAAACGTACATTTGTATATTTTATAGAGTATGTTTACGTCATATTTATCACTTTTGCCTATATAAGTCAGACAAAACAAGCACAGACATGTGGTGTGTCTGCGGTCTTTAGAATCCTGTTCAAAACATAGGGTTTCCGAAGCCATTAAGCGCACTACTTTTGTCTAAGCAATAAAATTATTGACTCCTGTCGTAGAACCTATCTTAAGCACTCACCTTACTTTAAGAAAACCACGGAAAAATCAAAACTATAACGATAATACCATTTTTCCCGGTCAGCAAAATTTTTTCATTGATTTTTAGAACTTAGTTCACCACATACACAGCAGAAACTGTTAGGATGAATGATACACCTTCTTAATGTGTGGACAAACTTACAATTTAACACTATCTTTAAAAAAATATTGTAATTCCTGCGACCGCAGTGGAAAGTTCGGGAAATTTTTAAGTGGCTGTCACGCCCAATCTGTAGCTAATAGAAACAAAGTATAGTAGTGTTTTATGATGAGGGTAGATAGCTAAGTAAAAATAACTCTGCACAATCTTGGTGGGAAAAACCTTGTTGATCAGTGATAATTTAAACGACTTGGGTTATTATTAGGATTTAATGAAATCTGATGTAGTCAACGCGAGTTCAATAATCAAGGTTGATTAAGAGATAGAGATCATTGTTAGCTAACAGAAGAACCTTAAAAAAAGCATCGAATATACGTATTTTTTTAATGATTAAATATTATTCAAAATTCCCAAGTCGGTTGACTTATTAGACATACTATAGACAGGTGTTTCAGGATTCGTATATACTAAAAATAATATTGTTTATAGGTTTACCAGCTGACCTGGCAAACGTTGTTTTGTTATTTAAATTATTATCAAAGAAATAAATACGTGGTGGGGTAAAAAATAGCCTACGACCAAAACTTTTTTTTAATGATTTAATTTAGTGCTTGACTGCGATCCCACCTGATGGTAAGCAGTGATGCAATCGTTGATGGTGGGGTGCACTAGTTTATTAAGATCTTCGAAGATTTCTGACATACACCATGATCCCGTACTGGGCCCACGAATCCCCGCGGGATGTTCCTTTTTCTAGAGATGAAGCCTGAGTCCCGGCAGAGGGAACATTACATTATATAAGTCTGATTAAGTTTATGCAAGTTCAACAACCAACAGCATTGTTATATTCAAACCCACAATTGGGTACTTGCCTATGTTTTTGTACAATATTTTATGCTATAGTCTGTCAAAAAGTCAACCGACTTGGGAATTTTGTATAATATTTAATTATTTAAAAAAACTCATATTCGATACTTTTTATAAGGTTCTTCTAGTAGTAAACAATTATCAATATCTCTTAATCAGCCTTGATTATTGAACCAGTGTTGATTAAGTACATCAGATTTCATTTTATCCTAATAATTACCCAAGTCGGTTGACTTATTAGATAGACTATAAACAACAAATTAATGAGACTAATTAAAAAAAAAACAATATTAAAATAGTTATTAAATAAAGCAGCAATTAACATTTCAAATATTGTTATAAGAAAGAGTGGGGGCGCGTTTGGAACATCTCGCTATCTCTTTTATACACACGTAACCTAGTGGTGGTGACGTCACATTTCGGTATATATGCAGCCTTATTCTATTATTTGACAGTTTCCCCTTCCACCACATTTAAAAGATTTCTTACTTAATAGTGAACGGATTTTAAAAACTCTTTCGATTTGCGATTTTGTATTTTGACTTATTGATACAAATAAAAAAAAAATGCGTTTACTCCCTAATTTTTGTTCCAGGCAATGTTGTTCTACGCGCCCCGTTGGCTGTGGAAGTCGTGGGAGGGGGGCAAGATCCGCGCGCTGATGATGGACCTGGACGTGGGCGTGTGCACCGAGATCGAGAAGAAGACGAAGAAGAAGCTCATCCTGGACTACCTGTGGGAGAACCTCCGGTACCACAACTGGTGGGCTTACCGGTACTACCTGTGCGAGGGCCTTGCTCTTATCAACGTTATAGGTGAGTTTCAATTTGTATACTGTTTTTTTTTTTCGGTGGGGAAAATCATCCAATGACAACCCCCGCTCTTGGGCGGAGCGGGAGATAGTGTCAGACTCTTACTGACTAAAAAACCCACCCCCTTCCTTCAAGCCTTCATACCGGGGCTCGAGTTCCCTTTCGGATAACCCTGACCCCAGTAGGCTTCGACCCGGCTGGGCCCCTGCTGTTGATGACAACTCCTTGAGGCGCGCGGGAACAGTGCACGCCGTCGACGACTTGGGCTTGGTCCGTGAGTTACCGGACGGCCGGACAGCGAGCTACCCATTGCTCAATGTCCGCAAGCCCGCGCCTACGGTGGCCGGAAATCGGGATCGGAATCCCGGCGGCGGCGAGAGCGCCGTTGCCTGATGCGGTCGGCCTCCTCCTTTGCGAGCATTACTGCTTCGCAGAAGTCACTATTAATAGGCTCGCGTTTGACCACTATCTCACCTTAGCTGTACGCATAATGAATATAGTTTAAGGGGCCGGCGACGGATGAATTTCCATACAAACGTAATACCACGCTCATTTGCAGTTGGAGCATATTTCCAACATATTATGATGATATTTGGTTATAGACAATATTTATCTAGGTTCCTACGTCTTTCTTTTAAAAAAAAAAACAAAAAGAAATTTAAGCGAATATTGCTTCGTATGTATTTCGCACTTTTTTACAGCGTAAATGGCAAAACACGCCATTTGGCTTTTCCTGTATTAAAAATGACAATATTTCTAATATTCTCGACGTAGAAACCTAGATAAATATTGTCTATAACCGAATATAATCATCATGTTGGAAATATGCTCCAACTGCAAATGAGCGTGGTATTACGTTTGTACGGAAATTCATCCGTCGCCGGCCCCTTAAGTATTTCTAGGACAGTGGTGGCCGAGTGGAGTGAATTTTGGAAAACCCTCTCTTAGTGCTCGGTCATGAAAGGAAACCTTGTGCTGAATTTCAGGCTCCTAGTCCCAGTTTCGGCTGTGCGTTGATATATGTCAGTCAGTCAATTTCACGACTAAGAAGCGTATTTTGCGTACGGATGGGACAAATGTGTCATTCGAATAACCCCAGCTCCTCAAGGAAGGCCAGCAACGCCTTGGTGTTACTGACCATTTTACGGAGGATACCTACCTGGATTTCCGAAGTACTTTGCCCTAAGCTGTAACCAGCGACCGCTGGACAGCTTAGAAGCAGATGAGCTGCTGTCTCGTCCTCTTCCATGCAAGCTCTACAGAGTAGGCTGTCTGTAACTCCTATGATAGAGCTCGTTTTTTGTGTATTATCTAGATATCATATTTTATTTTGATGTCACACTGTCAAACAGTGTTTTAATCGCCATACTAAGTTTCTATGGAAAAATTACCGACTATGACACCCTAAAAAAGTCAACACTAATCGAGATCGATACTAGCCACTTGTCTCTAAACACAGAATTATATTAACCTAATTTGAATCCTGAAAGCTTTTTGGAAACCTGTCAAGTGGACTCTCGGTTGTCGCTGACAGATCTGACGCGTACTGATCGCATCCAGCCACTTTCACTCACTTCAGCTTAGTAAATAAACTGTAAGTTTTTTCAGACAAAAGGCAATTAGGTTCCTGAAAGCCCAGTCTATAAATATTAACATCATAATCTGAAAGGATTTTTGAACGTGATGTGTGTTTAAAAATATTACAAGCTTTTATTTAGTTTCACCTGTCCCGATATTTGTCTGTCATCAAATCTTGCAAATTAAATTTGACCCACTTCCCGGTTACCGATTGAGCTGAAATTTTGCATGCATGTGTAAATCAGATGACAATGCAAAATTATTGTGACAAGGAGCTGATCTGATGATGAAACCGGAAGGTGGCTATTGGAACTTGGTAGTTAAACGACACAACCCCATCGAGTTTGGGCTCGTATGATTCGTCTTGACGAGTATTAATTATATAGGTATACCGAGCTATAAAAGCTTGCTATGAAAAAATGATTTTCATTAAAAGCTTGTTTTTTTTAGTGATATTTTATTTTCTTAGAAGTAAAATATGTATATTAATATAATAAAGAAGTAGTTTATTTTTTTATTTTTTTGTTTGTAGCAGGCAATCAGAAAGTAGTACAACTGTACTGGTCAGATTGCTGAAATTTCTTCACCGATTGAGAGCTACTTTATTCCTGTGTTACAAGGCACACTGTGCCCCTGTGTACACGGGCGTAACCGCGGGCAAAAGCTAGATTATGATAAAATTTACTAAGGGTGAGTTGCACCATTTAACTATAACGATAACAAAGCCGTTAACAGCTGTCAAATCGTCGAATTGACCAATAGGCGGCCGTTTCACGGCTGGTTATGGTTTGGTTATCGTTATAGTTAAATGGTACAACTCACCCTAAGGATTGCTCGATTGCTTTAAGTTGCATTTATTATTTGAGTAACCCTAAACCTAGTTTTGAGCAAGATAATGTCACAAATAGATTGAAATATTTTCCAGGAAATATAAATCTTAACATTATATAATAAAGCCCCTAATGAGTTGCTTTCCGGAAAAGGTGACATCATAAAGCTCATTAAAATCTGTCAGGAAATATCAATATCTCTTTGTGTTTAGGTTGTAATGCTAAACCTATAAGCGGTATTTACTTTCGCTTCCCGTCGCGTTTCCAATAACAAAAACTAAGTAGGCCGCGAGGAAAATAATGCTGTGTGCGCGATCTCGTCCTAGTGCGGCCATGAGCACAGCGGGGGAGCGTTGAGATGACCTACCTACCTTGACAGTGAAAATAGCGTATTCTTATTTGAATCCCATACGGATTCAAATAATAAGAATAGATTTGACACACTACAAGTACAAATGTCTTATTCTGTAATACGACTACTTATACTTAATTGGAAAGTTACATAACATACTTAATCAGCATTTTTAATGTTCCCACTGCTGGGAATCAGGCCTCCTCTCTAGGAGAGGGAATGGGCCGTAATTCACCACGCGGGACCAGTGCGGGTTGATAAATGTCACATGTCTTCGAATTTTTGGTTCCAGGACATGGTTTCCTCTCGATGTTTTCCTTCACCGTTTTGAGAGCAGTGGTGATGAAATAAAGTTTAAATTACGCAAAGTAATGCGCTTGACTGAGTTTGAACCCGCGACCTACAACTCGTAAGTCGGGGCCATAACCACTCGGCCACCACTGCTCTCAGGAAAATTGGAAACTTGTTCCTAAGATAAATATAGCTAGGTTTTCTGCCTAGCTTAGGAAAGGGAGTTCTGCCCACATTATATTGATTCTGAAAAGTCGGTTAAACCTAAAATCGTTGTTGTATATTCTTTTTTTCATGTTTTATTTTTAATTGAAATAATAAGATTGTTATTAATCTTATAAATAATCACTAGGTATATATATACAAACTTAAAATAATAATATGTACAAACGAGTAAAAAAGGCTAAAAAAACGGGGAAAACTCAGAGGGCATCGAAAAATTCGTCCACATCGATGTCAATGGGAAAAGTGCCCAGAACGCTGGCAGCATTCTTTGAATCACATTGTAAATTATTAAATTGCCAGCGGCACCACATGCTGGTATAAGAAGTGCTTTACTGACCCCATAACAATGTCTTTCTGAAAAAATAAAGATTTGAATTATTATCCTTACTGGGGATCACCGAACATATCAATGCACAAAAAACCGGCTGCCATTTCTATACCCCTATGCAGTGTATGTTTATGTCAGGCAGTTTATTTGCCGACAGCTTTGTGACTCGCGAATACATTGAACAGATTTATATCCCACGATATTGTCGTGTGTTAGCATTTTGGCAAGAGCCGCGGTTGTAGTGGCCCGCGCGGGACCTAAACATGTCCTAACTGATATATCAGACGCACATCTGTCGCGCGCACGATCTGAATCGTGAACCAACCGGACACAGGACAAGATAGATCAGAAGACCAACTTGATAGTACCATTGTAACGGAACGAAGCAACACCACTTGCACTGATTAGGTTATATTAGACACCACTTGCACTGATTAGGTTATATTAGACATCACTTGCTGATTAGGTTATGTTAGACACCACTTATGTAAAGCAAAAATAAATAACTAAGCCTCTCACTCAGTCTTCTCACAAATCAACAGACATTCAGCAGTGAACAAATCTAGTCCAGCACTGGATTCAAGGAAAGCGTTGTACTCAAGTAGATAGCTTCAAATATACTTTGGTAAAATGGTGGATTATAGATCCAACACCAAGTTCAAGTTCGGTGTTTCTGTTTAGACTATTAGCTAAAGTATCTTGTGTCTGAATTCTTCATTCACCTACTCTCTATATGGTCTGAACAAGAATCCAAAGCCACAGTAAACACTGGAGGTGTACCCCGCTTGGATGGAGTACCGCCGTGTCCCAGTGGTCGATATGTCAGTCAGTCAGTTTGGCCTTTTATATAGATTTACTTTTTGAATTGTTGCTTTCTTAGTTTCGTAGTGCTTATCTATTTATTTGTTCAGACGCCTATTCAACGTTGCCAGTAGCGTAGTTAGCCGTGGGCGAAGTGGGCCCTTGCCCACGACCTCGTACCCAAAGAGGCTTCGCACAGAAATCAGAAACGTTTATTTCAAATAAACCAATTACACGCACTTTTGAATTGTCAAAATATCGGTCAAGCTAAATTAGCTTCACTTGTTTGACTGATGGATGCATGTTCTAAAGCGTAGTTCTCTATGGAGAAGAACACAAGCGAGGGCTCTTTTTAAGAACGAGGGGTTTTTCATAATTGATAGGCTCGCGTTTGACCACTATTTAATTTGATGGTAAGCGACAATGAATTGCGATCGAACACTGGGTTGCGATAGTCGCTGAAAAAAAATGAAAGATTCAGGCCTCGCTGATGTACCTGCGCCCAAGTTTAAAGAAGTCCACGTTACGCCTCAGATTAGGTACTTATGTGAATACAAAATAAACACTCAATTTCTCTTAAGTCAAACGATTTTCGTAAATTTAATCTTTACGTTTTTCGTAAATTGTTTTATGTTTTGAGAAAGGAACACAATAGTCTGAGTCTTCTGGTCCTTTCTTGCACTACGCCGCAGGGTCCTACCGCACCGATTGTAAATCATAACATATTGAATTAAAACGGGCATAAACCAAGTTTTACAGCACGCGGCGGGTTTATGCCCGAATGTTGACCTGTGCACAACTATGCTATAAAAAAACACCATGCGTAGTCTCTATTTTTTTAGTTAGTTTAGAATTAAATCGACTTATAAATAAAACATGCAGCTCATTATAAACAATCGTGCTTTATTTCATTAAACCCCAAGCGATATATATTTATACTCCGATATTTTTTATTATTATTATTTTATTCAGTGATAATGATATTTATTTTGCTAATAGGTTTTTTTACAAACACTTTTACACGTAAATTTTTTCGTGAATTTAAACTTGATGAGGCCAGTATTCGAAAGGTTAATTCATATTGTGTTTCATTTGGCATTTTACTTAAATAACGGCATCGATTTTTTTAAATTATAAACTAGTGCTTGACTGCGATCCCACCTGATGGTAAAACATGATGCTATCGTTAATGGTGGAGCGCACAAGAATGAGAATTACGATTATAGCAGAAGTTTGGTTTGAATATCATCGCGGGTTGGATTCCTACACGGACAAATTTTTGTATGGACTATATTATACTTATATAGTATCGGGTTTTGGTGTCTTGTGTTACAAAGTTCCTAATATTGGAAAACGATTGAGAAATTTTAATTAACAAGCTTATTGACTTTTTGCTCGTCCGTGAATCGAAACCAGGACCTCACGCTGGACTGTAGGATTATTGGAAATGGATATATACTCTGGCTCGGGTGGCTTGACTCTGGAACGAAACGCAACTACCACAATTTGTCTCTGCATCACCCAAAGGTTGACTGGTAGAGAATGCCATAAGGCATACAGTTCGCCTTTGCACTCTTAACTGAACTTAACGTAACTGAAGGTAGGGTGAGTTTTAGTCAGTAAAAGTCTTACACTCCCTCTCACTCCACCTAGAGCAGGATAATTCATATGATGACACGCTAAAAAAGGGAACCTCATGCTCACGAACACTAGCTCATGTAGCCTGATTAGTAGCGGCGATTTTTACTAGTACCTATTTTTCAGATGAGTTTCCTTAGACGTTTGCAGGATTAAAATGGTAGAGGGAAACATAATAAGGATAATCAAAAAAGGTCGCCCTACCATGCGTGATAATTGACCTGCATTCTCAGAAACATTAGGCGAGGTTGGAAATTAACAGTAATGGCAGATATTGGTGTATTATTAAAAGCATCTGTCTGCGGCATCACTCATGAGGACGATAGTAGTCAACTACAATAGTTTTGAAGACTTACCAATGGATACAGTTATAATATAATATTCCACAACTTTCACACAACGCCATCTATTCCCAAACTAAGCAGAGCTTGTCATTCAGGAATAAAGCAACTTTCTATTGGTGAAAAAATTTTGCAATGAGACCAGTACTTTCAGAGATTACCTCTTACAAATATGAAAATATAAAAAACCGGCCAAGAGCGTGTCGGGCCACGCTCAGTGTAGGGTTCCGTAGTTTCCCGTCCGTCAAAATAAGTGTACCTACCCAACCACAATGAGTTTAAAAAAATGCTTGCATATACGATTATACTACAAACTTAGTCCAGAAATTATTTTGTACAACCTTTTTGTCTTTTTTGTACAAAAACTGTTCTTTCCATCAAGTTCAAAATAATTTTCCTAAAAAGTCCTTATAAAGTTCTACTTTTCAGAATTTTTTCATATTTTCTAAACTTATGGTTCAAAAGTTCGAGGGGGGGGACACATTGTTTTTTGTTTTTTTTTTGCGATCATTTCCGAAATTATTGACATTTTCAAAAAATGATTTTAATAAACCCCTATTCATTTTTAAATACCTATCCAACAATATATCACACGTTAGGGTTGAAATAAAAAAAAAAACACTTCCAACTTTACATATAGGGGGGCTACCCTAATAAAACATTTTTTTCCAATTTTTATTTTACCACTTTGTCGGCGTGATTGATATACATATTGGTACCAAATTTCAGCTTTCTAGTGCTAACGGTCCCAGAGATTAAGCGTGGACGGACTGACAGACGGACAGACAGACATGGCGAAACTATAAGGGTTCCTAGTTGACTACGGAACCCTAAAAACGAAAAAAATCTTTACCTCTTTTTAATATTAGTGTAGATGTAAATAAACACAAAATATCCCTAAATCGGTCTCCTTCCTTTCAATCAATCCGAAGATTGTCTGTAAGAAATTATCCTGTGCGATTAGACCGCCCACTATCCACTTATTTTTGTAAATCTTTATCCTGTATTTTTTCTTTGACACGAAACAAATGATCGAGATCATCACAAAAACATTATTTTAATGAATCTTCGGTGGAAATAAAACCCACGACCTCCGGCATAGCAGTCAGGGCCACTAACCACTAGACCAACTCCAAAATGTCACCACATTGTTTTTTAAATTATGGTTTTAGGACACGTTTTTGTCACGATAAACATCGTGACAAAAACGATGTTTTCTTTACCGTTTTGTGAGTAGTGGTGATAAAATAAGTGACACAAAGCGATGCACCTGACTCAAAGTCAAAGTCAAAGTCAAAGTCAAATCATTTATTTCAAATAGACCATTTACAGGCACTTTTGAATAGTCAAATGTCGGTCAGTCCAAGAAAAGTGAAGCTAAATTGCACTGACTTTGATTGACTGGTTTTGAACCTGCAACTTATAAGTCGGAGCCGTTACCATGGAGCCACCACTGCAATCGGATCTACATGTATCATCACGTATAAACTGACAATGTCCATGTTTTTCAGGGCAAATGTTCCTGATGAACCGGTTCTTCGACGGAGAGTTCATGACCTTCGGGCTGGACGTCATCGCCTACATGGAGTCAGATCAAGAGGATCGCATCGACCCCATGATCTACATATTTCCAAGGTAAGATCACCAGCAGTTTAGTGAATGTTCCAGGGTAGATCGAACAAAATATACCTATTTGCGGTAATGACATGTATGTAGGTATTTATAAAACCATTGCTTTTAACTCGTTGTATGTCCGGAACGTGGATCCACACGGGACACAATAACTTTTTAATTGTGTCTCTAATTACGGCATACGAAAGGTTAAATTAGGGTGAGTTGCACCATTTAACTATATCGATAACAAAGCCGTTAACAGTTGTCAAATCGTCGAATTGACCAATAGGCGGCCGTTAACGGCTGGTTATGGTTTGGTTATCGTTATAGTTAAATGGTGCAACTCACCCATAGAGTAGAGCTAATCTGCTATTTTAATCAAATATTCACGTTGTATCTTATATCTCTAAGTTATAGTAGCGTCATCTGCTTTGGTATATTACCATTGCAGCGGCTGTAAAACTATCGTTTAGCTGTACTAAACAGCAAACTTCTTGTAAATATGTGATTCTTGGCAAAACGTTAGTTAACGGTTGGTTAACTGCTATATTTCTTGTCTACACAAAGCAAATACCATTTATATATTTAAGTGATTTCTTTTTAGCTTCTTTTATTAACTAAATACGTGTATATTTCAGGATGGTGAAGTGCACACTGTTCAACAAGTTCGGGTCGTCAGGCGAGGTGGAGCGCCACGACGCGCTGTGCATCCTGCCGCTCAATGTGGTCAACGAGAAGATCTACGTCTTCCTGTGGTTCTGGTTTGTCATCCTCGGCATCCTCACCTTCATCACCCTCGTGTACCGCTTCATCATCATCTTCTCGCCGCGCATGCGAGTCTACATGATGCGCATGCGCTTCAGACTCGTCCGCCGCGACAACGTCGACACGATCGTGCGGCGCAGCAAGATGGGAGACTGGTACCTCCTCTACATCCTCGGGGAGAACCTCGACTCGGTGATCTTCCGGGACATCATGCACGAGTTCGCGAACAAGCTGAACCACACCTACCAGCACCACATCCACGGCGCGCCGGACGCGTGACCTCCGGTGCCGGGGTGGGTGTTCCACACGTGACTCACGTCGCTGCAGCGCGACCTGCCGCCCGTGTGAGCCGCGCGCGCCCGCGGGCCCGCCGGCCGCCCTGCAGTACCCCACGCATGTTCTCGACTTCTGGACAATACTAACGAGTGTAAAGACTACTTTTATCGATACTTTTTAATCGAAATCGTAACAGTGCAATTCTAAACATGCAATAATAGTTTGTACTTAATCTTTAAGAACGTGATCTCAGGACGAATCCTATCGAAGGCCTTCTAATAGTTAACATCGACGGCTACCCCGTTAGTACTAGTATACTTTTTAGAACTATTTTACTCATAGTTTTGCTGCTCGTAGTAATCTGATAATCGACGCTTCGTTTGTTTTCTACTTTAGCTGTTGTATCGTACTGAAGGTAAGCACATGGTGAGCACACACACACGATATACACTTTTACACATTTCACTCGCCAAGGATTTGACAGACCAAAAAATTAAAGCAATAATTAATCAAGCAATTAAGTATTATAGTGTAGTTGTAATTGAGGATATTACTAGTGGAACGAACAGTTCTTTAGAGGATCGAGGAAATACCCGTGGAGCAGGATCACCGCGACTTGACAGACGTAGCTTTTGCGTGTCAAAAGATGCGATTACTTTATTTGCAGACGAACGAACCATTGAACATGTAACGCAATAAGTAGAGTTGAGCTTTTTGTTTCGAATACCTAAATTAGTAGTTATAAACGCCACAAAATCAACAGCAGTTTCATTTGAGGATAACATTATTTAAAACTTTAATTATTTCCAGCTTCAGTTGCAAAACGAATTCCCAAAAATTACTCCGTATACAAAAGGATAAAACCGCCACATGTATCTAGCGCTCAAATGATGAAACATTGTTATGACGATAACCACACTGCCAACGGAACACATCTCAGAAATGATCTAAATGTTCTCTAAGATGTGTGATTCAAACGATTTGTTGTGTAAACCTAATGATTTATAATGGAGCGACTGAATTCATATAATTTCTTCGATTATTATTAGAGAATTTATTGATATTTTGGTTGAAGAAATCTAATCTATATATTATATTGAAACCTTTGTCATAGAAAAGGAGATTATCTCCATTCTTCCTAGGTATTTCCAAATCTGGATTTGATTTCTTCAATCAATACTTTAGACGTAAGTTTGCAGATTCAAAGCATCTACAATTTATAAAATAAATGACAATTATTGAAGGATTAAATTTGATGACAATGATCTTGTACTCTAAATATTATTTCCGAGTTAGAATACATTGAATTTGTAAGCTTATGACGCTATTTAGAGAAATTTATTTGCCTAGAAGTAGGCTAAAAATTATTATTGTTACAAACAATTGTTGTGTTCGTAAGGATATTAGAAAATTGTGTCGGCGTCACTGGACTGGGTTGCTTGATCTCCAAGAACATAAATTGTAGAAGATTTTGATAATGTACAGATAACTCAAAGACACAATATTACTGGATCTAAACAAAGTGACATTTCACCAGCTGTACCGATTGTCAAAAGTTCAAAGCGGGTTTTTGGTGGGACTTTTTCGAGTTCATTTCAATTTCAATAGACATTGATTTTAGTCAGTAAGTCTGACACGCTCCACCCTCTAGTGTGGACAATTTCACACCTTAAAAAAATATCAATGCCATACATTTTAAACTATTTGACAATTGTTACCGCTGACAGAATCACTTAGTATATACCCAGATATTTTCTTTCTAAGAACTTCCAACAATAGCCAATACAACTTTGCCCGACTGCCTTAAAAGGAGGGTAATGTTTTCTGGAGATCACATTCCATGTTACAGTACACACGTAAATATTGTAAATGTAAAGGTTGTCTGGTTGTAAGATGTAAATTGTAACGATTTATACATAATACTTATTAATTCCTAACGCCCGTATTCGGTTTGAATTTAAAAAAAAAAACCTGGCTCACCTGATTGTAATTATTTTCCATATAGATACTTACCATATGTATTAAAAAAAAAACGAAAATGAAAAATATTTTATTTTACAACTTATGCCTACATGGGCACTTATAAAACTTCAGAAGCTAGTGCATAGTTCCAATTGGTCGTTTCCTATGGAGAAGAACCGGCAAGAAACTTGACGGTTACTCTTTTTTTTTCAAATATGATATGATTTTGACCAGTCAAAAAAATTTTATCTAAAGTAACTTATATGTTAAATTGGACCTGATTATGATTTGTAATCTTGACTACATATATGTTACAATGCTATATCTATTGCTTAGTTGACTATTTCTTTGTCACATTATAATATGTGATAAATCGGGAATCCGATGGATGCGTGATGCACAAGACCGGTCGTTGTGGCGACGCTTGGGGGAGGCCTATGTCCAACAGTGGACGTCTTTCGGCTGATATGATGATGATGATGATTCACAATGATGATGAGGCCTGTTCACAAATTCGGTCTTAGCGGCGTGCGGTCTTAGCGGTCTTAGAGCGCCTCGCACTTAGCCACTGCCCACAGCGGCAAGGTCATGAACGGGTCGGAACGTGTTACATCCTGGTCACCGATCAAGTTCTTCCATAGCTTACCTACGCATGTGTCCCTAGGTAAAATGTCAAAAGACACTTGCTAACTTAAATCAGAGTTACTGCAACACGTTACACGTGTGTATAGAGCAACAAGATCGTCGAATACGGGCGTAACAGCAACACGATACTGCAACATAAGAGTACCATGCCAAATATTGTGCCAAAAGTTATTATTTGTAGCGAGATGTTACGACAGACGAAAGTTACCATGGGAGATATCGAATAAATAATTTGAAAATCGATTTTGTATTTTTACTTCTTATAACCAAAATCTAAATGACTTTATCCCCTTCAACTAGCTTTTGCCCGCGACTTCGCCCGCCTACATAAAATATAGCCTATGTCACTCAGGAATAAAAAGCTTTCAATTAGTGCTATTTTTTTTGCAATCGTACCAGTACTTTCAGAGATTACCTCCTAAAAACAAACTTTACCTCTTTGTTAGTTTATTTCTGATTTAAGGCTTATAGTCCCTTGAACCATCTGACCAAAATTATGTGGACGCACCTCTCGCACCCGCCTAGGCGGCAGCACGCAAATCTGTACATTTATTTGCGGCCAACAGCGCCCGGAAAGCGCGCGGCTGACCGTTAACCCGATGTATGCCGGAACGCAGATCTACGCGAGACACAAAGCTTTTTAATTGTGTCTCTAATTACGGCATACGAGAGGTTAAATCCATTTTCTTTGCGAAATATTAATTGATTTACATACGCAATGTTCACTTTGAAGAATATTTAACCACCAATTTTTATGTGTAAAAATGTTTCTAAAGATCCAAGCCGTTTCGAAGGAGTAGGGAAAAGTTGCGAAAAGTTGCGAAATTGCTAAATATTTTTTTTAGACAAAAGTATTAATAGCACGAAAAAATCAAATGTTGATAATGTTGTTCATGAATCTATAATAAACATATATTGTTTTCAAACCTATTAACCTGGCCGTAACCGAGGAGTAGGCAGAAAGTCACTGTTTTATTGTACTTTTCGGGCGCTTGGGCCTTGGGTATTTGATTTCTCAAACTCTAGCCAGGAAACCTGTCAAAATTAGTCTTAAATTATGGTTTGAGACGTTCTTAATTCAAAATCCTGAAATCAGAAACACTCTTACTTAGAGGACACGCGTGAGAGAACGAACATCCTCACGCCCCTCCGAGACACCAGACACTGTAGGCGTTATCAGACGACGAGAAACTGGTAACTCGCCATCCGACAGTCTGGCAACGGTCCGGACCGAGTCCCAGTCGTCGACAGCTCGTAGTGTTCCACGTACACCTCAGAGATATCAGCAATACCGTAGGAGCCCGATGTCTTCTAGGGCCATGGGATCGGTTCTGAAAGGGGTTACCTGGACACAAAACTCATTTGAAGGAACATAGGTGTGGTTTTAGTCAGTAGAAGTCTGATACGCCCTTCCGCTCCGCCCTAGAGCGGAAGTCATTAGATGATTTCCCTCCTCAAATACCCCTCACCCTGAACCCAAATACCCGAACCCTAGACTAGTCGCTAAATCACCAAGATAAGGCAACGCTTACCAAGGCCCGTCTTGGTGTACAATAAGTGTATAAAAAATAAATGTCGAGTCTAGCGCCATCTAGCGAGAATACTGGCACGTTCGGGCCAGGGGCAGAGAGAGGTCGTCAAGGTGGCTTGTCATACTCTTTAATGATTCTGGTTCTTAGGAACTTTGGGAATTTCAATTTAAACTCTCAGGCACAAGTGTCCCGAATTCATTACCCCCGGCACCAGCTAACTTAAAGCTTATAATTAATAAGGTTTAAAGAATGAGCCTTCTGTCTGAGCAGTTACGGAAGTATAGTTTGATGGAATTGCTTATTGCAGGCAAATTAAAAAATATCGCGGAAGCCATAGAAAGGAAATTTAATAAAAAAAAATATTTATATGAACGACAAAGAACACTTCAGAAAAAAATTGCCGTTCATAACTTCATCCTTTCAGATACCGTTAATTTGAGACACAATAGTAAGACAAATATTATACGTGTGTACGCTTGGAGTTTAATGAATTAAAAAATACAAATAAAAAATCTTTATATAAAAAAATGTAATATATTTCACTTTCCTTTTTGACAAATAAAAATATTGAATTAAAAACTAATAACTTAAAAATAATGTCTTAATTCGAGAACGTATCATACAGAGTACATAAATAATAACACAATTTAAACTAAATGTAATAAATGCTGGATCGTTACAAATAATATTACATTTAAAACTAAAGTGAAACTATTGTGATGTTAATTTATCACATCATTTTGCATGAGACTTATTTTTAAACAAGAAAAAAAAAAACGCTCGCGCATCAAATGAAAGGCTAAGGGTGAGTTGCACCATTTAACTATAACGATAACAAAGCCGTTAACAGTAGTCAAATCGTCGAATTGACCAATAGGCGGCCGTTTCACGGCTAGTTAAGGTTTGGTTATCGTTATAGTTAAATGGTGCCACTCACCCTTAGTATATTACTTTCTTATTATAATTTCTAGTTAGCCTTTTGCCAAAATAGATTAATATAGATCTACGCATCGTGTTCAAACGGAGACACTTTTTGTTTCAGTTACCGACACCGAACTCTTTTTGATCGTCATGAGTATGTGTTAAGTGGGAGCAATTGGACACAAAAAAATGTTTACGTATGCGCAGGAAGTGGATTTTTCATACTGGTTCTATAGAAATCAAATATTCATCGGTAGCTTGTACCTGACACAAGACACTTGCGATGAGAAGATTGCGCGCTGCGTAAGTTATATAAAGTGATAACCGAATGAAGCGCGAAAAAATATCATTTACCATTTATCTTTCAACAGATCCTAAAATTAATCTAAAATAATCGTCTGTTAGGAACATACGTATAACTATTAAATTCACTATTTACATTCTGTCTTCAATTGCAATAATTCCTTGTCATACACCGATTAACGGTACGTTATTTCACTCTTCTAAATTCACTCTGTCAAACGAAAATAGATTTTAAATGTATTGCAATAGGTTATAATCTCGAACTGACAGAATCTTTTCGTATTACCGGTGTACGACATTTAAAAAACCTAACTTACAAATATAAAAGTCACTAAAATGGAAAATTGTCTCGAACTTGCGCACACGCAAGTCGTGTGACGAAACTCTTACGTATACTAAATACAAATAATATAAGTTTTATAATTTTATACATATTTGTGATATTTTATGGCATTTTTCTTGAGCGCTTTTTGTGATTAGGCGTTGCATTATTTATATTTGTATGGTCTGAAAATGAAATTCTATCATTATTATAATTTTATTTGAAGCAACGCTTTTAGAATCTCTGTTTTGGTTTATATATTATTTTAATGATTCACTAACACTATTTTATTATATTGGTGAGATGAAAACTTGCTTGCAGGGAAGACAAAATTTAAAAACCGCCATCTTTATATAATATGCTAGCGGTGGCGACAGACGTTATACTGCTCGAAAACTGGCACGTTATCAGAAAAAAATAAGAACCCGATTGCAGCGCCACCTACAGAGTCCAATTTTATATTAAAAAAACTAAAATATACATACAAAATTACTTTTAAATCTGTCAAGCCGTTTAGGAGTTAGGTGACAAACACACGTACAGAAGAATAATATATATAAAGATATAGTCATATTTCTCCACGTATTTAGGAATGTTAATCGAGAGGAAGTCTTCACCACAACAAGTAAAAAATGATTTCAATATTAAAACTTAACAATTCATCTAAAAGTCAACTTTTAACGCGCAAAACAGCGAAAATGCTAAAAAACACTCCAATATAACGGAGTTTATAATTTTATTAGAAAAATGAACACCGACCGTCAGATAATCACAACACTCGTTACGATTTGGATACGAGCCGCGAGAGGGCGGCACCGTCACTTTAGAAAGAACTAAAATTACAAGTTTTTCTTTCGCTTCACTTAAATAATTGTATAACTAGTTCTAGTATAGTATAAAAACACAAATAATACAATATATCACTGACTACATTCAAATATAAAATTGGAAATATCCAAATGCTAAGGCCGTAAACTTTACCGTTACACAGCTTACTTTTTGAGATTTAAAACATTTACGCTTTTTTAGTCAAAATTGTCAAACACTATAATAGTCATGCAAGTCCATACATTCCATCCAACACTACAGTTAAGGCCATACATTTCCAGTCCATCTGATCATGTCAGTGCTTGTCTCTACAATTACACATTTTTTTTTATACATAATGGACCAAAAAGGACCAAAGACTTGAGTATAAAAAGGCGCAAAAAATCAAGTCTTATTCGGATACATACATTACGTAGTGAATTGCCATTACAAAAAAAAAAACATACAATTAAATATTGCCATGCTAAAATTGTAAAAACATTTGTGCTAAGATATGGTTCAGATTATTTTGAGACATGGATAAAAATGATTTCACGTCATCAAAAGATGGATTGTATTTAACTTAAGTAACTTAAAAAAATAACTGTCAGAGTATATGAGAACATTAAAATAATTGTAAAAAATAAAGTTACAAAAGAACTAGCTATATGATATGCATTAAAACTGTTTAGTAAAAATGTCTTTTTACTCACATCAGGGGATTTATACTCTGTTTAAAATAACATTAGAAATTTAAAACCTTTTATTACTCTCCGTTCAACCGATTTTGAATTTTATTACGTTGGTAGCATAACAGACGGCGGCAGCAGTAAATAACTGGTACAAGTAGCGGCACGAAACTTTAGCGCTGACCGTTATTGCGCAGAAGTAAAAATTAAGGTACCTGAGGGGGCTAGCGGGATGAAGGGCGAGCGTGCGTAGCGCCGATTGGCTCTCCAGTCGCATTCTGTTCATTCACATGCGCAGCAATCCCCTCCGCGTATCGTTCAGCGCTAGACTTACGTGCCGCTACTTGTATTGTAACCACTTTTTTGCTCTTAATGCCTACGAAATAGAAGTTAAAATCGGTTGAACAGACAGTAAAAAAGATTTCTTTAAATTTCAAATCTTGACGCGAACAGGGTATAGAATAAGCAATTTGGTTTTGTTTACAACCATTAGTAAAATAAAAAAATAAAGTAATTACAATCCCCCTTCTCAGATCTAATATAACTAATGATAATTTTAAATTGAAATAAAAACTGAGTTTCCAAAAGAGAGAGAAAAGTTAATTGTGAGATATTTTGGCACAAATTCTGTGCGGTTTGTGATGAATATAACTAAATTGCGTAACAGAGATCTTAATAGATGTGATGAATTATGAGTCTTCTACAGTGTATTGCAGACCTTTATTTTCAAGTCTTTAATATTTTGAAGATCTGCTAGTGTTAATATTGTCCTCAATTACTAGCGATTTCTTCCTAGAATTCTAGAGAGGAGGCCTAGGTCCCAGCTTTGGGAACATTATAAGGCCGGCTATGTTATGCTAGTAGCGATCTAAATTCGAATTAGTAGATCCTGATATTAGCGCGTTCAACCAAACAAAATCTTCAACTTGGTAATATTAGCATAGATTTTCGTTTTTGAAATAAAGTTTGACAATAAAAATAAATGTAGATGGATCAATGTATATGCAAAGTTTTATTCTTGCTTCTGTCACAAAATAGATAGGTACAGAAGACAATCTACATACAAAGCGCGCTCGAGCAACGCACACATAGACGCTGCTCACGGATACGACATCTCGGCTAATCGCCCGAGCGTACTCGTACAGTTCGGCGCAACGCGCTGACCCTAGCGCGATCGCCTAGCGTAGGTATAAAAAGTGAAGTACATACATGAGATTGACATCTGTGCCTATCTATTTTGTGTTTCTGTGATGTATATGTGATGTTATTTATATTAATACACATACAGTTACACAATGAAATTACTTCGTCATGGATTATCTTTCCACGATGAGAAGTATAGATACGTCATATCAGACGTGTCATTTTGTTAATACAAATGGCAGTGATTAATATAATGACTACATAATAAAATACTTATAAAAACAACCAAATGTTATAAGAATATTCGAGATTTAGTACTAAAGGTACATACTTCGTTGTTTAAACGGACAGTTTTCATCTAATGTCATATTAAAGTAAAGAAAAATATGAAATAGATTTGTGAGCTTATAAAATATACAAATAATTCAGATTTCTTGAAGAGATTTTATATATTTCGAATTATACGGACGCTATTGATAGCAATATCCGGTCGCAATGCGGAAAATCTGATTAAATCTGAAAAAAATTAAAACTAATAGTGCTATTAAAATTATGGCCTTAAAAAGCCCAGTTCCTGGAACGAAAATTATTATTACGAAATTAATGTGGTAAATTGTCAAGCATAATTTATGTCGTTGAATATTACTAGAGACCGACCGAAGATTTGGTTTCGGCTTAAAAGTGGCCGAATATTCGGCTCAACTGAAACTAACGTGTGTGAGCTGACGGTTATGATATAGACCTAAAAACTGATTGTTTCGTTCGTGTATGTGTGTTAGAATTTTTGGATAATAGTCGATTTCTTTATTTATTGTATAGTATTTTATGAATGGCCTCATCAGAAGGCCAAAGGTCACCAAAAAATGGATAAGACTATGATCGAAGTTTCCTTGTGTTGATCGCATCAGGAACGATAATATCAGTAAGAGAACCTAGGTTACCGGCATAGCCCGAAGATACGCTAAACTTAAGTGGCAATGCACAGTTGGTCGTTGGAGCCGAAACGTTCTGAACTGGCGATCACGTACCGGAAGAAGCCGCGTTGGAAGGCCTCCCAGAAGGCGGATAGATAACCTGGTAAGAGTCGCGGGAATCCGGTGGATGCGTAGCACATAGGACCGCTCGCTGTGGCGACACTTGAAGAAGCATATGTCTAACAGTGGACGTCTTCCGGTTGAAATGATGATGATGATGATGATTTTATGAAAATTTTAACTACAATATCAAGCATAACTATATCGAAATATAGTACACAAATATTGAAATATTATTTTTATTTCTTGTCAGTTTTTCTGTTACCACGTCAGCTTTGGTTTCAGTTAAGGCCGAAACTGGATGAATAGCCGAAAATTAGGTTACGGATTCGGCCTTGGCTGCAAATCATATTTCGGTCGATCACTACATATCACTTAACGTTTAATATCAATAATTTCCGTCCAGCAACCGAGGGCAAACCTTTTAAATGAATCGTTACATTCATTTTCACGATTAGCTTCTATTGCGAATCCTTAAGTAGAGTATTTAACGCTAAATCTATTCCATTTCGCGACGACGGACAACATTGCAATTTGAACCTTATGCTATTGCCATAAGGGATGTGATGCGTCGTCGTGGAATGCAACAACTTTTTAATAGCGACATTGGGCAAGTAATTGACGATTGTCGACTACAGCTGAAAAAATACTACATTTAATATATCTGTGTTAGAAAAATTTCCGGCACCTCCCAAAAATGATTTGTTCTATGAGCCGGTGATGTATTCGAGGTACTATGTCGTTACAATATTTCCAAGTTAACGGTCAAGTCAGTATAAACGTACAAATGGGCTGTTTCTAAGCTTTGAAAACTTGAGAGCTATAAGCATTACTTACTAGGAATCAACCAAAACATGAAGGCTTACAAGAACGCTTAGACTGTAAAAATATTCACTTGGACGCGTAAAAGCATAAGTTCTTAGTTTAAAAAATACGCGTAACGAGATTTTTCAACGTTTCTTTTTACATTTGAATTTAGAATCGAAGATTATTTAAATTAATTGTCAGTGTTCTATATTCAAAGTTGATTCAACCATCTCATTCAGTGTTCTACATTCAAAATTGATTCAACCATCTTATTCAGTGCTCTACATTCAAAATTGTTTGTTTAGTTCTCATTGTAATACGAAATTCCATAAGAAAATGATCTCAAAATTTAAACTTTATTGTGTATATCATTCGCAAAACACGACCATTATCTGAGATTCTAAATTCAAGTTTTTTTTTATTTGGCATTGCTTTGTAAACCACTCACGAAGGTTGCAGTGGTTGTACCGAAGGTCTTCTAAGGAGGTTGATGTCCAGGAGAGAAATGACAGGGGTGGTTCCGGGAGGTTGTTATGTTGTAAGTGGGGGCAGGGCATCATCCTGGTGTGCAGCTATGGGTGGCTCGTGGTGGTGGTGGTGGTGTCAGACGCCGAGCACGGCGACGCTGGGCGGCGGCCGTCACGCGCGCGCCGGCTTCTCGCCCATGCGCTTGGCCAGCTCGGAGATCAGCTCTCTGGAGATCAAAGATGTTATGTGAGTTGAAAATGCTCGTAGTTTAAAATGTTGTAAGAGGAGCCAGATCAATCCCGATAAAGACTATATTGGCTGCACTGCCACGTCATCTCAACGCTAAGTCACGTGGTCAGAACGAAAGAATTGGAGGCGTGGTCAACTCGATTCGTTCGACACAAGAGTATAGAATAGAAACAATTGTAACTTGGCTAGGGGGGCTGGTGAATAGATCCATGGTTATACCTGTATATAAGTGGGTCCATATTGCGCGCTAGCATGTACAGCAGCCACCAGTCGCCGATGTCGGTGCGGCGGGACACCAGGACTGCTGTCTCCATGGCCAGGGTGCGCGAGCGCGCGTGCAGCAGGCGGGGGCGGACTGAAGGCACGAAGATTATCACCAGCCTGGAATAAAGAAAGCAAGGGTTATCTATGCAGATATTATAAAGAGAAAAGATTTGTCTCTTGAAATTACGAGTACATATCATAATTTTTTTAGACATACCTATGTTACTATTCTCAACTACTGTGAATTCTAGAAGCCATGAATAAAGTTCCCTAACGAAATCTGTGCTTCATGATAGCAACAACCTAGGAGTATTTAAGTCAGTCGCCGACTTCTGCGAAGCAGTAATGCTCGCAAAGGAGGAGACCGACCACATCAGGCAACGGCGTTCTCGCCGCCGCCGCCGGGATTCCGATCCCGATTTCTGGCCACCGTAGGCGCGGGCTTGCGGACAGTGAGCAATGGGTAGCTCGCTGTCCAGCCGTCCGGTAGCTGTCCAGACCAAGCCCAAGTCGTCGACGGCGCGCACTGTTCCCGCACGCCTCAAGGAGTTGTCAGCAACAGCAGGGGCCCAGCCGGTTCGAAGCCAATTGGGGCCAGGGTAATCCGAAAGGGAACTTGAATCCCGGTATGAAGGCTAGAAGGAACGGGGTAGGCTTTTAGTCAGTAAGAGTCTGATACTATCTCCCGCTCCGCCCAAGAGCGGGGGTTGTCATTGGATGATTTTTCCCACCATAAAAAAAAGGAGTAATTAAGTCAAGAGCGAATAGGTTACTTCTAGACAAGTGTGCTCCATAGTCGACCACATCATCACATACCATCAGGTGAGGTAGTGGTCAAACTGTAATGCAAAGTTACTCGTAGATTATAGGATGCACGATTGTTCAAAAGAATTACCGTTGCCCTCAACGCAAAAAGCAACTAATGGAACACACTCACTCTCGATGCAGACAGAACGACACCCTGCCCCACGCTCTGATGTTTGATGCTGTCCCATTAAAAAAGAAAAATAAGGTTTAATGAAAATAAATTGATATCTCCCAATCTCCACCGACTGTGACCGGTCGGTCTAGTGGTTGGTAGCCCTGACTGTTAAGCCACGATTACTAAGACAATCGTTTGTGTGATGAACACGATCATTTGTTCTGTGTAGGGTCTTGTGAAAATATATTTATAATGCCCAGTAAAGCCTTTCATTGGCGACTAAGTTGGCCACAACACATTAATCTCGAAGTCCTCATAACAAAAATATCCATGTGACATAAATCAAATGTGACTAGCACTTAGCACATAGCATTATCATAATTAGGCTGTTGCCGCTATCGGCGCCTCGTTATGCAGGTACCCCGGCGTTGTTTACACTGATAAGGCATGTCGCGTTATGATGTACCGATTGTTTGTTCAATTTCTGTCTGTAATCGCAGAGATTTGTACAATAGCGCACAGTCACGGTTTTCAATGATACACAGGCCACCTGGCGATTTCCAGCCACCGTAAGAGCAGGCTTGCGGACGTGGCGAGCAATCAGTAGCTCGCTGTCCGGTAAAGACTAAGACACGAGTTGGGGCAATGGCTCCCAGTCCTGGGGATTGTTCGAAAGAGTTGCCATGGTCGCAAAAGCAAAATGACTACGGAAAACTAGGTTTTACTCAGTAAAAGTTTAAGATTTCCTCTCGCTCCAACCAGAGCGCGAGAATAGTCAACAATCGCACTAATTATGAAGACGATAGTTTGAGAGTATGTGTGTAAGTTTGTTACTTCTTAACGCTCGAAAAATTTGACACAAGGGTAGAACATGTCCTGGATTAGCACATAGGATACTTTTTACCCCAGGAGTATGTTCTCTTGGGCTAATTTTCTACATTCACGCGGGCGAAGCCACAGGTGTGACTGTTTGAGAGTGATTTCATAATTGGGGAACTTCTGGGCCACACTAGCACCGCAATTCCTTATCAGCTAACGCATACGAGCATATGAGCAGTGTTGGCCGAGTGGTAATGGCCCCGACTAACGAGTTGTACGTCGCGGGTTAGAACCCAGCCAGGCGCATTACTTTGTGTAATTTATTTCATCAGCATTGCTCTCAAAACGGTGAAGGAAAACATCGTGAGGAAACCGGCATGTCTTAGAACCAAAAATTCGAAGACATTTGACATCCGCCAAACCGCACTAGGCCCGCGTGGTGGATTACGGCCCATTCCCTCTCCTAGAGAGGAGGCTTGAGTCCCAGCAGTGGGAACATTAAAAAGGCTGATGATGATGATTATAACGCATACGATCTTCACCTAATTTTTATAAAACCTCTCCTTTTTTTGTGCAAAAAAGGACTTACCGGTAAATAATCAGCAAAGTGAGCACCACCGCCAGGATAATGTACCAGAACCACAGGAAGATGTACGTCTTCTCGTTGACGATGTTCAGCGGCAGGATGCAGAGGCTGTCGTGCGTCTGTATGCTGCCCGACGCACCGAACTTGTGGAACGTGCACTTGGTGATGCGAGGGAAGATGTAGATCATCGGGTCATATCTGGAATGAGAAAGAGTTGGAGTTAGAACAAATTATGCCTTGATCACGCGTACCAAGTAAAAGGGCGAGACAGTAAAATTTGCTCGGTCGAGATAGTGATGTAAGCGAGTTGTCCGAGCACTCGGCGTTTTGTTTATACGTACCGAGTATTCGGCCAAGAGCACTCTCTCGCCCGTTTACTCGGTACGTTTGAGCAAGGCATTAGGAGCAGAAGACTGTGTAGTTATTCTTGAGCAGTTGTGCCTTGATCACACGTACCGAGTAAACGGGCGAGACAGTGCTCTCGGCCGAATACTCGGTACGTATAAACAAAACGCCGAGTGCTCGCCCGGGCGCTTATCTCTACAACTTGCTTACATCACTGTCTCGGCCGAGCAACTTTTTACTGCCTCGCCCTTTTACTCGGTACGTGTGATCAAGGCATTAGGCTGGTTGGTAGTCACTACTTGTAAGAGATATAATTTCCAAAACATAGGTCGTTTCAGAGTTGTCGAGTTGAGTTGTTGGCCTTTGATAAGCAGCAGTAAATGCTAATCATCGAAAGGTTTATTTAAAAAACTACCGAAAGTGTGTAGAAATATTTAAAAAGCCGGCCCAGTGCGAGTCAAACTAGCGCGCACGAAGGGTTCTGTGTTTTTAATATATGTTGTTGTAGCGTCAACAGAAATACATCATCTATGAAAATTTCAACTGTCTAGCTATCTCGATTCACGAGATAACCTGGTTATATAACCTGTTGACAGATAGACGGACAGTAGTCTTGGCAATACTGTCCCATATTTACACTTAGGTTACGGGACCCTAAAAACGTATAGTTAATAGACGCTTTCTGATGCTGACAACAGATATATATTCTGTGCAATATTTTAAGCCACCAAACGATTCCACCCATAATACAATTCGTTTCAGAAAACCGCACATCAAACCAGCTCCACTAACTTACCTCTCTTCCTGCGGCACCTCGCTGTACCCCAGCACCCTGGTGCCGTACGAGAAGAACTCCCCGTTAAAGAAGCTGTCCATCATCCACAGCTGCAGCACGATGTTGATCAGGCACAGCAGTTCGCAGCCCCAGTACCGCAGCGCGTACAGTTTGTGCGTCTGAAAAGAGATAATGGCGTTGTACATTTTAGTAGTTTCTAATATTTTCTATTCTCTAAGACAGCGGATTGGAGGAAGTTGAGTGATAGAGAATGCTTTGTTGCATTAATAAGTCCGCTACTATACAAACGTTTAAATAAATTGGCATGGTAAGTACGGGTTCATGGATGGCTTAGACTTCAATTGATGTGGCGACTCGCCACAGACAATATTTAATCTGCCTAGGCTTTTCCCAAATATCATGGGCTACGACGGAGCGACTGCCAAGCCACGAGATCTCCACAGAAAGGTAAGCTTGAGGATCTACTCGTACTTATGACTACATCAGCAGGATAAATTAACCTTTTAACTGCTTACTACGGTTAGGTATATCTGACATCCATGAACAAATACTCCATTTCGTCAGCTCGTCTGTCAGCTTTGGAAATTGAAAAATTAAACGAGATGGAGTACCTAGTCACAAAAACACGCCCTGGCGAATAATGATAATATTCCACAACTATCACACAACACCATCTAGTCTCAAGCTAAGCAGAGCTTGTCAAGATTTTGTAAAATCAACCGCATTGTATGTTTTTTTTTTGTTAGCCTATTCTGTCCCACTCCTGGGCAAAGGCCTCCCTCCACTCCTTCCATCCTTCGCGCGCCCGGGCTTCTCCTTGCCAATTCTGGTGGAATCTATCAAGTTCGTCGCGCCATCTCCTTCGTGGTCTACCGTATGTTGTTCAATGTATGTTATTTTACAAAAAAATACTATGCGTTTTTGCCCATAGATATTGATTTATCTGACGTGTTATTCAACTTTACAACAACGAGTATGATTGCTATAATGACTACACAAATTCGAACAACCCGTATCCGTACAGGTATTCACCATGTCAATAAATTGGTTCACGTTACTCCGGAAGTGATAACGACAATGACCACTTAGCCATTGGAATCAAAACACCAGAATGCTCCACATCCACTCAAATAGCCCATTGTTGTGTCGGTCTTTACTTCTTTAGTATTGTACTAACTACATTGTAAAACCAGATACATGACCATCGAATAACGACAAAACTAAGACTTAAAATACGGAAATACGGATATGGTGTTAAGGTCAGAACTCATTAATATGATATTTGAATTTTTGAATACTTGTATTACGAGCAGATCAAATCACAACAGTCCTTGGGCTAAAGATATAAATTTTTCTAACGTTGCCACACGCTAGGAATAACTACCGAATCGTGTGTGCGTTCACAAACATGTAAACTCACTGTGAACATACTCTAGTGTTTCAAGATACCCAGACTCGGACTACAGACATCTATCTGCAGGCCATACAAATATTTGTCCGTGCGGGAATCGAACCGGACGCTGCGCAGCAGTCAATCATTCAACCAATGCACCAACCGTGCCATCGAAGTCAACGATGACGTTGCCAAAGTAAAAAAATATATAAAAATGAGAGATTGACATGCTAAGCCGAAATGTCACGTAGTCAATCTGTCACAGGGGCCTAGTCTAGGCCCTCTATTGTTTTAAAATTTCCAAGCAACAAATCCTCCTATCCTGCTACATTAAAAGCATTCCTCAAGGCGTTTTCAATAAAAATCGCCACTCGACATGAGATATCTTGATGTATGAAGGCATAAAGGCGTCGGTGGTCGGCCATATTAAAATTCCTGACGAGTGAACAACCGTTTAATGAAGATAGAACTGTCTCCGGGCGACAATTGTACGCTATGTACTAACTTAATGAGGATTTTATGGAGAAGAGTTGAATATTAAAGAGGTTGGTAATGGATCTTTCTAATAGTCCTCAATCATCACATTATGGTATAATTTATTTATTTATTTAGGTTAACCAACAATTGTTTACACATATACATTTCTAACTTAGTGACTAGGTTAACATTTGCAAGTGCAACAATTAACTAAAGGTTAACACCACATGCACAAAAAACGGCTTTAAATAACATATTTAAAATTATAAGTTATACATTATAAAATATAATCACAGTAATATTATAAAGATGAAAGTTTGTGAGTGTGTGTACAATAACATTTGTTATCCTTCACGCTGAAACTGCTAAATGGATTTAGAAAAAAATTACCACCAAGTCTTGAAATAGAACTTATGATCATTTTCACCGTCACGTGGATGAAACCACTGGCTAGTAATTTAATAAATATACGAAACAGCTAGATCAACTAACAAATATTTCATCGTACCTCACTATACTTTTATGTTTGAGCTTAAAATGATGGTCCAAGTTTAAGAATTCAGGTGAGTCTAGCACAGAATATAAAGAAATTAAAAAAAAGGAGACCTATATACTAAGAATTATGTAGATGTAGCAAAGCAAAGTCTTAGCTACCAATCACTGTTGTCAGTCGAAAACTTTTTGAGTATGATGCTTTCTAAAGAAGGCTTACTATATAATGAATGGTCAAAAGGCCAGACAGTGCATCGTAGACGAATTGGCGATCCCACTTGATCGGTATAGCAGACAGGAAGGCGCTGATGAATTCTAATGTGACTTGGAGCAACGTATAACACTCAGTATTCAATGCAACATCTGTTATAGACGCGAGAAGTATCTATAGGCTAGGGATGGCCGACTGGTCGATCGCACTCGACTAGTCAATCTCGGCTGGTAATCCAATCAGTTTTTGGAACACATTTATTGTGCGTAGAGCTAATGAGTGGACATCTCTGCTGGAGGCTGTGCTTCCTGACAGTTACAACCTAGGAGTAATTAAGTCAAGAGTGAATAGGTTACCTTTAGGCAGGCGTGCGATAGATATACTTTTGGCTAAGAGAACTATGCCGCGAGGCGACAATAGCTTGTTACATTATCCACCTTACTACACTCTAGTATCTTGTCATCGACTGTAACTTCTTATTTCTCGAAAGAAAATCAAACGTATTCGAGGCAGATTGCATAAATTTTTGAGCATACTTCGCTCGTTCTTTCATCGTTGTTTACCCGAATACTCAGCACTAGCTTTTGCCCGTAGCTTCACCCGCATACATAAAATATGGCCAATATCACTCAGTAATTAAGCAGCTTTCTATCGATGAAAAATTTTTACCATTGGGATCAGTACTTTTAGAGATTACTTCATACAAACAGAAAAACTAGCTTTACCTCTTTTTAATATTAGTGTAGATAATAATAAAATAATAATAATATTCCACAACTATCACACAACGCCATCTAGTCTCAAGCTAAGCAGAGCTTGTGTTATGAGTACTAGACAACTGATAAACATACTTATATATTTTTAAATACATACTATAGATAAATTACACCCAGACACAGAAAAAAATATCATGCTCATCACACAAAGATTTGTCCTGGGTGGGAATCGAACCCACGACCTCCGGCATAGCAGTCAGGGTCACTAACCACTAGACCAACAGGCCTGTCAGATAATTCCACAAAGTGGGTTTTAATAAGTATTCATGGGATATTTATTAGATATCATATTGAACATCTTTGTAGCGTGCTGCTATTGAACTCGATCGCTTTTCTATTTTAATAGTTATTTATTAAATGTAATTAGTAGATCTCACAGAGTCTAGTCAGTAAACAGTAGATCACGGGTCAAATCAAGTTGCCCATTCTGCTGTATGCATTTCAACTTCATAGTAATCTCATCACATAATGACTCCACATATTTCTCTAAATGTTTTATTAACATTTTTGTGTGACATAATCTCTTAAAACACTCAACCACTTTTGATATAACAGGCTCTTGAAAACGAGTGCATGTATGTTTATCTCGAGGAGATATTAGCGGACTATTGACCGATGGCGGTATTAAACTAAAAATATAATAAGAATAGCATTATCAGCTGGAACTCAGGCCTCCTCTCTAGAAAAGGGAATGGGCTGTAATCCACCAAGCAGGTCCAATACAGGTTGGTGAATGTCACGAACTCACGAGCCCGAAGTTTTTATTTTTAAGACAAGCCGATTTCCTCACGATGTTTTCTTTCACCGTTTTAAGAGTAGAGGTGATGAAATTACAAAAAGAAATGTAACTGGCAGCGTTTGAACTCACGACTCAAAAGTCGAGGCCGTTACCAATGGGTTACCGCTGCTCAAACACAAGTTGCCAGTAGCTACACCGTTTTGAAAGCAGTGCTGATAATATAAATTACACAAAGCATAGTGTCTAGCTGAGTTCGAACCACAGAACAGATAAGAGGTTAAAAGGCCTTGTGGGCGGGGCAGGAGTGCCACAAAGTAGGGCAATGCTCATAATTGAACTACCAATAGCAGGCTTGCGATCGAAGTGTGCGTGGTCTGTTAGTTGCGTAAAGCGCGTTCGTATTGGTTTATTGCCTGTAGTGGAATTAAAGGGTAAGACAAGCGGTGACACAAGTCGGAAAGTATTACAAATACTTTTTGGCGAGGCAAATTAGTCCGTTACTACTGGGACACTATTGCTCCTGAAATATAAGTACCGGTAATTTTCCTTTCAAACGCTAACTTATTTATTGTGGTTAATTATAGTAAAAGATTGTTGTTTTCCTCGTGAAAATGTGTCATTTGGATAGGTAAGTTATTATTTTAAGATTCTTTGTCACTGAGTTTGTAGGTAACCTAAAATAACTTCAGCAAACAATATATGTGTGTGTGTCATATACTACATTCTTAATGTTAAATTCAAAGCCTTTGAATAAATAATGGAAATAAACTTCAATTATACCAATTACAGTATTTCTGAATTGTTGGAGTTGAAGTTTTCAAAATGTTGATCTATATGGAGAAGAACGTATAAATATGGACATTATTTTAATCGTATCACTCAGTTTCATGTGAAATTGGTGAATGTTTAGTTTGCAGTGGCCGGTTAAGGCGCGGGCTATCGCACAGATGTTCGTCCTGCTAAGCTCAAGAAGCTCGGCAGTTCGTTTTTGTGAGTAACCTTCTATGAGAGATTTGGCGAACACACACATACACTTTCTCATTTATAATATTAGTATGGATATTGATGCAATTTTCAGAAAAGGATTTAATTTTAGAGTTATTTATTGTTTAGCACATAATATTGTACGTTAGTACCCATTATGCATTATCTTACTTCCTCGTTCCTTCCTGCCGTCAAATCCACATAAAAAGCATTGTAACAATTACATACTATACGCAATCGCGTTTTCCTGCCACCCGTTCTGCACAACATTATCATCACAATCAAGATTACCAAGAACTGTTCTGTCAAATCAAAGAAGTATTCATGGTCTGCCACGCGTGTGGTTCTGTCATGTGTTTGGGTTATCAACCGCCTCATACACACAAACGGACCTTGTCACCAGACTCGTTATGATTATCTTTTAGCCTCTTGACTCCTGATGAATGCTGGGCAGTTATTGGAGATATTAGCCCAGATAGAGCTGTGAGCTTATGAAATAGCTCTTTGTTGTATTGATACTTCTGATAAGGTTGAAAGGGAAACGAAATGTGGCAGATGGTGATTGTGGTTGGTGTGGAATGTTTATCTTGGTACACTAACATCAATATATTATATTTAGTTTAAGAACACTATAGGAGCTAACTATATAATTTTCTGATACTGAAGTAAACAGAATCAGAAAAATATATTATGATATTCTTTATTGCACATAAACAAAAAATACAGAGTAAGTATTATTAAAAATAAGTGTACAGTGGGATGTCTTGTCGCTCAGGGCAAATTCTTACAGACAACCTTTGGATGGATTAGGATGGAAAGAAAGGAGATAATGGGTATATAATGTTAAACTTCAGGATAAATACTAGATAGATAGTGTATTCAAAACAAAATTAAGTACCTACTATACAAGGTGTCGTTTTGAAGCTGCAAAATATTTCAGGAGGTAATTATGTTAGTGATTCTCGACCCGAATCAATAATAAAATAAGTAGGTAATTTTTTTTTTTTTATAACCGCGCTTTTTTTCACACACACAAACACGGAACAATAAAGGGCGTTTTCACACACACTAACTCGCAACGATAGTTTCATAAATAATGTATCATCCAATCATCATCCCGCACGCCACTCCCTAGCCACGCCCCCGCGGCCATCGATCAATCGATTTAGTTTAGTGTAATTAAAAAATTAAATAACAAATTACTGATTATTGACCAGGTATCGTTTTTTTACATGATTATTTATGAGTTTTATTACAACCTCCTGAAATATTGTGCAGTTTTAAAACTGCACCTTGTAGAAAAAAAAAACGCCTTGAAAAATTACTTCTATCGATTAAAAACTGGACTAATATAAGTACATGCAATCATTCTGATTGTTTGTCAGATTATTCCACCAGCAACGATGTACCGTTATAGTGCTTTAATGTTATAATCAAATCAGTAGATTTTTAGCACAGCACTTAAATGTTTCATATTCGTTGGTACTATGACTTTGCGCATCTCTTTCTTTTGTATGCAGTCCAAAAGTGCCTAGTTCTAGCGCTTTACCATGTCGTGCTAAAATGTCAAGCGTGCGAGCGAGAAAGAGGGATGGAGCCCTATACAGCTTTATCCCTTTATCAGTTCAGTTTAGGTCGTCAAATGGATAGTGTGGAAAGCTAGTGGTAGGGTCTCTGTAGTCCTCATAGGTATCGTTTAATTTTACCTCGTCCGTGCGCCTTAGCGGGGTACTGAAAACCAGCGCTGGATGTCTGAGGTGATTATTCTTCCAACACGTGCACGCTCGGTGCATTCTGTACATTTTTTCTCTTTTATTTGGTGTTTGTGCTGTATCAAAAAAGTTTTTTTGCATTCTTTATATGTAAGCAGAGCGTAATATTCTGTCGTCCAAAGCAAAAATGACACATCTGCCCTTCTAGCCAAAATTGAATTATTTACATATTCTGAATCAGGAAAACAAGGCTCATTTTGTAATCGCACTAATATTACTTATGAAGGAAAATTTCACAGTAATATACATCAGAAGAACCTGTAGGCTATAATATAGTATGAGACTTGAGAGGAAGTACCTATTTCCACGCGGGTGAAGCCGCTGGTAGAAACTAGTATTTATTTATTTTTTCATCGAGGTTCCATGCTCTAGTTACTCTCCTGAAAAGCCTAGTAGTTATGCCAAACATACATGTATGTTCAAAATCTCAGATTTTTTTTCTGTTTTGAGTTATATTAATGCGCCAGTTTTAGGGTTTCCGCACCACAAAAGAAAAAAAACGGAGCCCTTATAGGATTATATTGTTGTCCGTCTGTCCGTCTGTCTGTCTGTCAAGACTCTTATTTTTTTTTTTGCGATTCAGAAAAATCTTCGTATCTCGATTCGGGAATTGAACTGTTTTCATAAGGTAAGCAGTACGGAGTGTAAGGAGTACCTTAGGGCGCGAGGAGTCCGGCTCGCACTTGCCTGGTTTTTTCTTATGGTGTTTGTACTGTTTCGGGCCGGCATTAGGCCCGCGTGGTGGATTACGGCCCATTCTCTCTCTTAGAGAGGAGGCCTGAGTCCCAGCAGTGGGAACTTTGAAAGGCTGATTATGCTATACTATTATGGTAAATTAAAAACAATCAAGTTTACTTTTTAATTACAAAACGATTATTAAATACAACTTATTAAATACAACTAGAAGTGCGGAGTACTAGATGACCCCATCGATGGTTACTGATCAACAATAGAATCGGAAACATGATTAATAACTGCAGTAATTATTCGTCTTTGACATTGAGCTGTTCTTTATTTTCCCCCATGACAAAAACCCGACTAATTTAGTAATGTTTATTACTTTGATGTCTTTGATTCCATTTATAAATCACTAGCTTCTACTAGCGGATTTGTCTGTGTGAAACTCGGTAATTATCCTAAGGGAACATACGGCAGGGAAATAAATTAGTTCCTATCCTAAGTCTGTGAGATTGTTCAAAAAAATTACCGTGGCCCTAGACCACAAAAAGGGCAGTTGAACGAACACGGGTGGGTTTTAGTCAAAAAATCCTGACACTGCCTCTCGCCCCACCCAGAGCGCAACGAGTTATATGGTAATTTCCCATGAAAAAAGGACCCAACTGTGTGTCAAATTTTATGAAACTACATCCCGTCCAGTCGTACAGACGTGAAGAAGTAATAAACCGACAAAACATACGATCATATTAGTACAAATACCGGCACGGATCTTGAGCGCTCGGCGCCAGAGTGGGGATCGCTTTGCGCATTCCATACATTGGCGAGCCAATCGTCGTCGTTGTTAGATACATGCAGCAGCGCAGGGAACGAATCACGAGTGACGTCTATGACACGATGGCGTTGCGAGTCAATCACTGACACTCCCCGCCCCCGCGTCCCACTTCGTACCACTAAAGAGACCGAATATTTGACTTCTGCGCAACTTGAAGCCAGCGCTCAAGATCCGTTCCGCTAATTGTACGAATTGACAATTTTTTACACATATTTTAAGACACTTGTTACTAACATTATATGGACAATATTTTAGTCTGAAACAAATGTATTTTATTTTATAATTTAACGTAAACTTAGCCAATGATCCAAGGAACATACACCCAGCATAAAAAGTATCCTATATGGAAAAATGCACCCTGTAAGTATTCCAGGACATACGTCTACCCATGTGCTAAGTATCATCGAAATCAGTTCAGCTGTTAGAGCGTAAAGTAACAAACACACAAACCCACTCCAAACTTTCGTCTTTATATTATGTGTGATGATGACACCTCGTCAAGTTGCCCATATTTATTTATATATCCAGACAAAAGGTATGTTATGCATCAAGTCGGAAGTCATGAATATTCTGCCATCCCATTTGTGATGTGTCAAGGTAAGCTAAGTAAATATAGCTTGCTGATCTAACTGTTAATGTCAATATACATAGACGAACTATAATATACTGACGGTCATTAAAATACCAACTTGATATATGTATTTATCATTAATACTTGGCTGCAAAGATCCTTGAATTTACAGAGTTCTCTGAAATAATATTTAGATACTAGCCAGATTTTCGATATTTTACAGGATGCATTTTGGAGAGTATGCGCGGGAATAGCACGACTTGATTCCGCCATCTCATTTCTACCATCGGACAACCCGACGAACGGATCTTGAGCGCTCGGCGTCAGTGTGGGGATCGCTTTGCGCATTTCATACATTGGCGAGCCAATCATCTTCGTTGTTAGATAGATGCAGCAACGCAGGGAACGAATGAGGAGTGACATCTATGACGCGATGGCGCGGCGAGCCAGTTACTGACACTCCCCGCCCTCGCGTCTCACTTCGCACCATTAGAGAGACCGAATATTTGACTTCTGCGTAACCGCTCAAAATCCGTTATGGCAACTGTACGGCCAGTATCCAATCTAATGTTGCTAACATAACAAGCTTATATAACTTTGTGATTTTTCATGATACAGTTATAAAATTTTGTACATAGATCTTTACATAAAAATATTAAACACGTGTTCCGAGTTTTGCATATACTTATAATAATGTAATTTAAATGGACACAGTTCAATCCACGTGCCATGTGATTATAGCCCGCAGTACCACCGGATTCCATGAGCCGCTAGCTTGGCTGCTTGCATCAAGTTGCGTCATGCTTGCATCATTGCCGAGCCAATGGCGTTTGCGACAGCTGCCTATCAACTACTAAGCTGTCATTAGTTAGACAATACTGTTTGGAGAGGTCAGTGAATTATGGAAAAGGTATTCTTATTCGCATAATATTGCTAATTTATTTCAATACTTATCTTTTTCGAAAGATAACGATAATTCTTGTTTTATTTCTAAACTATTCAGTCATCAGGACTGGCCAATGGCACAGTAGTAATAGTTGTCAGGACCTTGGAGTTACGCAGTGAATGAATTCTGCAATGCCAAAATTTTGACCTCAAGAAATTTATTTACATCTTTTCCATTTTAAAATTTATTTTAACTTTTATTTACCTTATTTTTTATTGACATTTACTTATTATTGACACTTGTTTTTCTATTTTTATTCTACTTGATTTGTATTACCAATTCATTTGACGTTTTTTTTAATCTTAACATACGTGCGTACAAAAAGGATAGTGAGCGTCCCCACCATACCCCTACACTTCCTCATCTCAATATTTAAAATGCTTATTGCTCCTTCATTATGTATAATTAATTTTGGTGCGGTTTTCAGAAATAGATTTATTTTCAGTTTAATTTGTTGTTTAGTAAAAAATAAACACAGGTAAGCATGTACCCTATTGCAATCCAGTAGTGAATGAACTGAGAACTTTACACATGCCGATACCCTTTTAAAATATCTGCTCGTGCAAATTTCCCCGCTTTAAGCAGCATTGTTCAGTGAGCAACATCACCCTTATAGGGTGACACCGGTAAGGGTCGCAAGAGGGGCTGTCTCGACAGATGCACAAGTGAGAATAGCCAGCACCTGGCACTTTTTATGTGTGCACGGGAAATAATGGTGATGCTAGTCGAGGTCACGTATGTTCTATTAGATGGTAGGTACAGTGGCGGATAAAGTCAGCGCGGGGCTTGTAGTAAATTCAACCAAGGGCCCCTTGTGTAGACCTATTAATTCATTAAACCCCAAGCGAACGAATAGAAAAGATTTAAAAAAAAAACCAAAAGAAAGACAATGACAGAGCGAACGCGCGTTCGCTTTGTCATTGTATTTCTATTGTGTCTCTAATTGACGGTATTCGAAAGGTTAAATACTTCTCATTCTCATCGCAATCACCAATAACCCCGTGGATTTAAGATTGGATTGGATACGTGGAACGTACGATAATAGGGGACATCTAAGATATTGACTATTTTCATATTCAACTAGCTTTTGCCAGTGGCTTCGCCCGCGTACATAAAGTTTAGCCTATGTCACTCAGAAATAGAGCAGCTTTCTTTCGGTGAAAAAAAAATTAGCAATCGGACCAGTACTTCCTCCTACAAACAAAAAAACATAAAACCAAAAAAAATCAATTTTACCTCTTCTTTATTATATTATTATTATCATCAATTCAATGAAACAATCAGCTATATTCGGATTTCGATATATTTATATAGTTTGACTAGACTTTTTTCGTTCAAGTACAGGATCCTCGAATACGCGGGGCTAACGACTGCGCGGGGCCTGTAACATTTGCTACTCTTGCTACATGGCTAATCCGCCACTGCGTAGGTGCTTAATCAATGTTTTTTTGTATAATTATACGTGCGTTTGTAGTTATTTTTTTTTGTGCAGTGTTTTGACCGAGATAAATTATAGCATCGTCTAAATGTTTTATTATTTTCTTTAGAGTATTAGAAAGAAGACTATTATAAGAAGTCCATGATGATGACTGAAAGTGTCTTCATGTTATCACTTTTTCATTATTATGTAATAAAGCGGGAAATACATTAGACCGACGCACATGAGTAGGTACTACGCCTGAATTGTACTTACAAGTTACGTTGCGTGGCGTGGATCTAATGTAACTCTACAAGTTTAGTTGCCATATAGGACGTAGGTGACCCACGTGTGTCCAATATAGTTCTACTTTAACTTCTACCGAGGAAGTATTATTTTTAACTTACTAAAACCCACCTACTCGTATCTCTTCCGACCAATCCCGAAGCCTATGTCAGCCTTGCGGACAGAGAGCAATGGGTAGCTCGCTGTCCGGCCGTCCGGTAACCGTCCGGACCAAGCCAAGTCGTCGACGGCGCGCGCTGTTCCCGCGCGCCTCAAGGAGTTGTCAGCAACAGCAGGGGCCCAGCCGGGTCGAAGCCTACTGGGGCCAGGGTAATCCGAAAGGGCGCTCGAGCCCCGGTATGAAGGCTTGAAGGAACGGGATGGGTTTTTTGTCAGTAAGAGTCTGACACTATCTCCCGCTCCGCCCAAGAGCGGGGGTTGTCATAAGATGATTTTTCAAATCGAAATAAAAAAAAAAAAGCCTATGTCAGCCTGGCGGTGGGAACCAAGAAAATAACACTTACTGTCGATAAAAACTGAATAGCCCTTGCTTGTACAGAATAATATTGATCATAATAATGAACTAGTTATCGATTAAGAAGCTAGTGCCTCTATTGATTGATAAGTACGACCTCTGGACCCGCCACGTGCCTGCCACATGAGGTTCAAGTGGCGTCAATTATTTCAAATTCATTTATTTAAACGAGTATACGAGAGACTACGTGAAGAAGTTATCAACATTTACCGGAACGTGACTGAAATCAATAGATAAGTAAGGAAATGCTGCTTATTTGCGAAAATCAGATGCCTATTTATTACTCTCAAAGAATCTCAATCTCAATGCTCAGCCCCGGTATGAAAGGCACGAAGGAACGGGGTGGGTTTTTTTTTCAGTAAGAGCCTGACAGTATCTCCCGCTCTGCCCAAGGGCGGGGGACGACATTTGGATGATTTTAACACACAAAAAAATCACTATATTAATTAATGCCTCAAAATCCTCCTACAGCCGTTTTTAAATATAATCTCAAACTGTAAGCTTACTTAAGCGCTATCCTTGAGCACTATATTTCGAGACATGAAATAAAGATGTTGAGTTCAGCGCCATCTAGCCAGACTACGGCCACGCTGTAGCTTTCATTTTGAATACTAAGAACCTAACTCCAGACCATTAAAAAAATACACGACTCTTCCACCAAATCAACGGACACAGACAATCCAGTGAGTTCCCCCACGGCATTTAATAACACGTAATCGAGTACCGAGTAACCCAACTCTAGTAATCGGTCGGCACTGCACTATGGTTTCACAGTGGTCCATTGTTACCGGTGAGTGGTGGTTGACATACATGAGACAATCAAGTGAGGAGTATCATTACACTTTCGTAACTTCCATGGTGGACCAACGTGGTTGTTAGTGGTGCCAGTTTTGCATCTGCAAGTTACTCAAGCTGATAAAGGCAGTACAAAACTTGCAATTGAAAGATAAATACTTTGAATTGCAAGTTTTCTGTGAGTGTTTGTGTGTGTCTTAGTAAGGTATATTTAGTATACCTTTGTAACTTCGATAGCAATGGATTATATGACACCACTAGCGGCCAGTCTCGGCTTTGCACGGGCAATAAATATAGCCTATGTTACTCAGGGTGAATGTAGCTTTCCAATGGTGAAAGAATTTCTGAAATCGCCACAGTAATATTTGAGTTTATTCATTACAAACATACACACAAAAATACAAATTTTCCCTCTTTAATACTAGTGTAGATGGAGATGGAGTCGGTTAGAGGCCATTGGAACTACTGAGCGCAACAAGATAACCCCATAGCGTTTGATTTCTTCGGAATGATCTTAACCAGTACTATACCGAGCGATAAAAGCTTGTTATGACAAATCCACCTGTGAGTGTGCAGGTGACCTGAAAAATTTATCGCTATCCTATCAACAGTCAAGCTATCTCTGACTCCCTTCTATTTCATATCACTTCTCATACAGATCCACTTTTCTTTGGCACTCTATCTCTCTCGATCCATCCTCATGATGTATAGCACAGCATAGCACGCCTTATAATGTTCCCACTGCTGGGACTCAGGCCTCCTCTCTAGGAAAGGAAATGGGCCGTAATCCACTACGCAGGCCCAGTGCGTGTTGGTGAATGGCACATGTCTTCGAATTTTGGTTCTAGGACATGCCGGTTACCTCACGATGTTTTTCTTCACTGTTTTAAGACCAGTGGCGATGAAATAAATTACACAAAGTAATGCGCCTGGTTAGGTTTAAACCCACGACCTACAACTCGTAAGTCGAGGCTGTTACCACTGCTTAACATGATGTATTGTATATATTCATAACTATTTTAGAAACTTGCGTAAATATCAAACTAAAAAGTGCGCTCCATGACGTGGCCAAAAACTTCCAATAATTATGACAAGGATAATACCAAAACTACATAGCAATATTACCTACATAAAGCGGTCATTGCTCCATCACCTGTCATTAATACAAAGTATCTATCTCTCTGTCCGTTCATCTGACTATCGATCCCGGCAAAAAAACACTCCATTATGAACAAGTCCGAATAAAAAAGGCAAAAAATTTAACATATTGAGAAGACCTGCTCAAGTAGTCGGAGGAAGAGATTTATCCTGTTGAGAATCACATTTCACAAATAGATATTTTTAGCTTTTGCTCGCTGCTTCGCCCGCGTACATAAAATATAGCCTATTTCACTCAGGAATAAAGCAGCTTTCTATCGGTGAAAAAAAATTAGCAATCGGACTAGTACTTTTAAAGATTACCTCCTACAAATAAGAAAACACAAAAACAAAAAAAAACACACCACTCACTTCACCTCTTTATATTATTAGTGTAGATGACTGGGATAAGACTGCAAAATAGACCATATCGCAGTCTTTAGTCTTCCTAGATACATTACTAGGAAGTTTAGCAGCATAAGTATTAATTTATCCATACTAAATATAAAAAGAGAAACTAACATGCCTATCAAAAAGACTGGGATCCACTCTACATAGTCAAATGACATTAAAAAAAATCCGTATTGTTCAAGGTAAATCAACTTTAAAATTTCAAAAATGTTTTTGATATGGGATTTGCATGTGGAATCCTGGAGGAGCGCTGGCCTGATGCTGCGTAAGCAAGCGTTCGTGATCCACCGACGTGCCGCGCTGCTCCTTTGGTCACCTCAGCGCACATGATGTTAGAAAGTAACAGATTCTGAAGTAATTGAGCTCCATTGGTGTAATAAATTGGTGTAAGACGTTCCGATATGAGGTTTATTAAATAAATTAACGCACAGTAGTGTACTGGAACTAGAAACGTAATTTTTTACACATTTTATCCCTGGAGTATCTTCCCTTGGGACAATTTTCTACTATCACGCGGGAGAAGCCGCTGGCTGCAGCTAGTAAAGTACATAAATCTATAATAAATTGCTATGAAAACTGTAATCATCACATCAATTATCATGTCATTTGGCATTATTATACTGTATTGTATTGTCTCTTAACACTCTCACCGCCACGCATGTATACAGTTTGCCAAAGCAGCAGGCCATGTGGGCGGCGCGCCGCCCATCCCATTTCTTTAGCGACCCGCCAAGCTTAATTTGAGAGAACTTTTGCGGCACGCCAAGTGGCACGCTGGCAGGACACGCCATATATTTTATCAGCGGGCCGTGTGGCACGCTGTGACCCGACGAATTCAAATAGATTTTTTGGTTTTGGCTTGCCCGATACGGAGTCAAAACCAATTGTATCGAATAATGTATTCAAAAACCTACCTATGAAAAAAAAAACGAGGAAAATCGGACTCTATTGCCATGACCATTCAGTTGGTAATTAACTAAGAAAAACCAGTTTCCCAAGACGATATTTATTAATATTTTGCTCAAAAAAATCAGCTTACAAAATTTAAAAAGAATCAAACATTGGATACATCAGACAAAAATATTATTTTAAATGAATTTCTGCGTAGCATTCCGTACAAACACTAGGTTGCGTTGGGCATTTCACACAGACAGTATTCACTTTCTTTGTCTTGTTCCTGGCTTCTACGGCTGGTAGACCCTGAGCTCGGTATCTTTCGTAACAGTGAATGCATCTTCGGCGAACTAGTCTTCCTCTATGATCATTGAGTGATGTTTTGCTGAATTTGTGTTCTGACTGCCTATTTGAGCTCGCTGCTGAGCTTTGCCTAGGGGTCAATCTTAACATCTGTAGACAGAGGTTTTCCCTGAATTTAGTCACGGTATATTTCTTGCCACTAAGTCGCTTGTGCTGTTTATAAATGATGTAGGCATTTGTAACAGCTGTAGAAAACAATAGATCTATAGCTAGTTTCTGAAACCAACGAATACTTCTTCGGGCAGGACTTGAATAACTTGCTAGTTGATCTGACAAATCAATGGAACACTTGTGTTTATTATATTCTGTTATCGCAATAGGTTTCATAACCCTTTTGTTTGGGTTCCTTTTACTAGTTACAGTTACAAAACCATTGGAGTGTTTTGTGGACAAAGCCAAAACGTCACGTTTATCTTTCCACTTCAATACAAGAACGCCATTATTGTTTTGCAATGCAACCATTTCACCCCTTTTTAGTTTTTCTTCTATGACTTCTTTTGGCAATCCCTTCCGGTTTTTTCTTAGAGTTCCTATTAGGTGTGTATTATTTTCTAATATTTTTCCGCCAGGTCGACGCTGGTGTAAAAATTATCTGTTACTACACTCCTGCCTACGCCAAGATATGGTTGACAAAGCTTCATAACCACATTTGTAGCCATATTGTCCTGCCGTACTGCCTTTTTGCCTTCGTAAATGATGAGATCATGAGTGTAACCATCATCATCACATAGCTTGAAAAGTTTCATGCCATATTTGTGGCGTTTGCCAGGAATATACTGCATAAATAATATGCGTCCTCTAAAAGCAACCATGCTTTCATCCACAGTAACATATTCACTCGGTGTTTTTGAATTTTGAAATCCTTTTGTTAATAGCTCCACTAAACGCCTTATTTTTATTAGTCGGTCAGCATGATTAGACCCTATAAAGACGGTGTCTTCAAAATGCCAACATCTGAGCAACAGCTCGAATCTGTTCCTGGCCATAGTTTGACCAGCTACTTTATTTTCATAGAGAATATTTTTGCTCCAATAGTCACTAATTTTAGGTAACTTTTTAAGTCCCATATAAACTAACAGGCCTAGGAATTTCCACATTTCTTCAGGAGTGCAGTTTGTCCACTTAGCGATTCTCATGTTGCGTGTGACGACATTGAGTAATTTTGATTTGTTGGCGTATGAATTAGTCATTTGTACCATAAGATTTATAATTTCGTCGGTAAGAAATAATCGGAAACAATCTAATTCCATTTCACAGTTACTAGGAACATTGATACCTGGTTGTATGTCCAGTGGAAACTGCTTCTGTCGTGAATCCTCAGGATAGTGCCACTCCAAAGTCAATGACTGCGTTCGAAGATCACTCAAAGCGATATCATTGTCAGAGGCTAACGAAGTTTCATCATCATAACTTGATTCAGTTTGCGATGAACCCGATGCATGCGATGGTAGATAGTCGGGATCGCTTTCGGAATCCGACATGTTGAACACGCGTAAGAAAAAGCGCGCGAAAACCCTTTAGCAGCAGGCTACGTGGGCGGCGCGCGGCCAACTGACCTAATTATAGTGATGGCCTGCATATTTGATTTATTGACAGTTAGTAACGGACAAAAATGCAAAAGTTTTAGCGCTAAATTTTTGGTGCGCCGGCCGCCCACATGGCCTGCCGCAACAAATAAAAAAATCAGTAATAGCTTGCTGCACTAGAATTTACGTGGGCGGCCGGCGTACCACATGGCGGTGAGAGTGTTAAATAATCACTTTGTATGTATTGTTTCCTGATCATTATGTCCACAGAAAAGATGAAAGAGGTTAAAAAGGAAATACTTTCCGATTAGTACCACAACGAGTGACGCCGCTTGTCTCACACCCTTTAACTCCACTACAGGCAATAAACCAATACACATTACCTACGCAACTAACAGTACCACGCACTCTTAGATTGCAAGTTTGCTATTGGTAGTTGAACTATGAGCATTGGCCTAGGTACTTTGTGGTACGCCTGGCCATTCTAACTTCTTTTATCTGTTCTGTGACTATGTCCATATTTATTTTGTTTGTCGAAAGGAACCCTAAAGTCTTTGATTACTCCGGATGCCAATGGACTCAACTGGACTTGTGGAGGTAAAATCTGCTCGCCATATGTCGTAGCCCCCAGCAAAGTTTTTGCGTGCTAATTTACAATCTATCAATACAAAATAAGCTTTAAAAGCTTCATTATAGAGCTCAAGTTTGTTTAACTGTGGTAAAAATTGGCCATCAACGTAAGATTCAAATTTTGGCATCCCTTTAAAATCAATTTAAAAGGATAATAGGAAGTGTCTTCGTAAAATGTAAGCAATTTAAGACTTTATAACGATAGGAAATGATTCCACGAAATTATTTGATTTATATTTCAATTCATAACAGGCAAACAAATATTTGTCGGTGGTCCCCACAGCTTCTGTAACTTAGGGAAAGTACACTTCACGTCGAAGGGATAAAGTGCAATTTTGATTGGAGGTGTGTTCTACGTCTTATGTTTCATATCCGTAATAACAGGGGTCGGGGATTGCTGCAGTTTATTCTCCTTGAACTTGAACAGGAAGTGGGGAAGAGCCCCCAAATTGGGGGAAGAATGTGAACAGAGACGTCACAATGTTCAAACTAAAGTAACTCCCGTACGTATTATTGTAAATCAGTTCAGGGACATGCGGTACAAAGTGTAAAGCTCCTCCGATGCTTTTTTGCTTTTTTCCGTTGTCACATTTGCAAGCGCTACAAAAATAAATGCCAACACGCTACAGCATCACGACTGTATCGATATGAACGCCCTAAAGCATCGCTCCAAAAAGTCGCCGAGGGACCTAAAGTTCCACAAACCTCTGTTGGAAAAGGAGGATCCTCCGACCAGACGAATGTTTTGTCTGGTCCTGGGCAACTGCCCGAAAGACGATTTCAGGCTGTTGTATATGTTCAAATCGCGTGGAGAACTCTAGTACTCACTACTGCAGTTCTTATGTGGCGTCATAGATGTCGCTACATTATGAATGAGACGTGTTTTCGCAAAAAATCAAGTTCATTGACCATCGCCATTAACGTTTAAGGAGCTGATCCAATAAGCGGCACCACACCATGACCGTGCTTAAAACGTATTTGGTAAATAAGAAATTCTTTGTAATAAAAATGTAGACACTATGCCCACTAAAACATGGGCATCGTCGCGTGCCATACACGGACACAGAGCGTATCGGCACCGGCAAATATATCTGCATGTCAAATTACTGTAGATGGTGCAACGGTGATCATACGTGTTATAACCGCGTATGATGACCGTTATGTATGAAACGTTTTAGTAGGTTTAGTAGTCCGTGCCATGATTTTTTCCGTGCATCCGGAACACTAGACGTAGGGCGATGCGCCAAAAGTACATGGTGCCCATTGAATTCGCGAAAATAGCCAAAGCTTACCAAGAAAACATGAGTTGAAAATAGACGTATTTAAATCAAAATGCGACAACTGGTACCTACAAGTCCTCGAATTAAGTCTAATCGAAGTCTTGAAAGATTAATAGGTTTCTGGTTTCTGTAATAGGTTTCATACATAAATACTGAAACAGCTCATGTTTCAGTGATGAAATGTTGTTTAATTCATCGTATTGCCGTAAATAGAAATATTTCAGGAAGCCACGTGTGATAATGTTGATGTCAATGTGTTATGTAAACTCGTATTTTGGTATCAGCGAAATTGTGATTTTTCGTGTGAATGTTATATACATCCCACCCATACGCACGAACAGCTTTGGGAACACATTCATTGTGAATACAGCTAAGGAGTGGAATTCCCAGACAGAGTCTGTGTTTTCTGGTAGCTACAAACTGCGAATCTTTAAGACTGAATAGGTTACTTTTGTTGAACACTTATCGCCAGGGACTCAAACTGTAACCGTAATAATGTGTTTTAACACTGTTTTTTAAAACAGTTTTAACAGAAAAACACTTTTAAATGTAACAGATACAATAATGTTACCGAATCAAACTGTAACCTTTTATATGTGTGTTAGGGAGTGCTACCGAATCAAACTGTAACCTGTTTATATGTGTTAATAAGTGTTAAATTATGTGTAACTGAAATAATCAGTTTTAGTATAGCTTTAGTAAATTGTAACTGTGGCAACGCTGCGTTTACCTGTTACACTTATTAACACTGTTAACACTTTTATATCTGTTACAGATATGTTAGGGTTACACTTTTGTAAGTGTTTTGGGTTAACACATTGAAAACACATAAATAAGTGTTACATATTTGATTCTGTTACCAATTCAACATGTAACACTTACAATTCTGTAACCTTTATGAAGGTGTTTTTAAGTCCCTGCAGTTATCGCAAGAAGAATTGCGCTTGAATTGGTACTATCTCACCTGGAGTAGTAAACTAGATGAGATAGTAGTCAAGCGCAAGTCTATCTATGGAAATAATAATAAAAAAAATATGTCGCTATGTCCAGTCCCTTTTAAAGTTTCAATTCTTACAATAAAACACATAAATCTTACAAGCTAGATTGTCCTACTGCCATAACTGGGCGAGACGTAAGTGGACCATTTTTTAGGGCCAACTGTTGACCGTGTCAAGGCGAGCGTGCACTTGCAATGACATCTGACAATCGTAGTCCCTTTTTTTCTACGAACTAACTGCTGCCAGCGACTTCGCCTATGTGATAGTCGAAAATTATCCCAAGGGAACACACGCCCAGGATAAAAAATATCCTATGTGCTATTCTAAGAGTTGGTCTATCTGTGAACCAAATTAATCCACATCGGTTCAGCCGTTTGAAAGTGAGATTCAAAGGATCAAAGCTTTTTATTTCAAATAAACCATTGACAAGAGCTTTTGAAATGTCAAGAAGTCAGTCAGTCGGATAAATGACGCTAATTGCACATCCCAAAGCGTAGATCGAAGAAGAATTTGAAGAAGTAAGAAACACACAGTCACCACAAACTTTCGCTTATATAATACTAGCAGCTGAAAACGATTGCGCCCGTGTGAAAGTAGAAAATTATCCCAAGGGATCAAAACGTATCCGATATACTATTGCAAGACATGGTTTAATCGCGTACCAAATTTCATCCGATCTCTTTCAGCCGTTCGGGCGTGAAGAAGTAATAAACATACAAACACATAAACTTTCACCTCTATAATATTAAGAGTGACGTGATGAATTTGTAATTATGTCATACATCATAATAGTACCTAAGTACCTAATTACACAGGGTACACAATATAGGTTTGCGGTGCAATATGTTTTAATTGAATTGTGGTTTTAAAAGGATACTGAGTGACGTAAATAAGTTCTATATGGATTTAATTAATTGTTTTCACCGTCATTAGCATGATTCATATTTCGCACTAAAAGATACACGTAAAGAAAAATAACGACTTTTGTTGCTTACTTTTATGGAACTTCCAATTTGTCAAAAAAGTCCATGGCCTTATGATGTTAGATAACCCACCGAAAACTACTGTTAGATGAAGAATCGCCAAATTATCTACAGCAGTTAAGAGCGCCCAACCTGAGACACATTCCCATACAACCGCTTTTACATGATTATGACATTACTAGCTTTTGCCCGCGGCTTTGCCCGCGTACATGAAATAGCGTACGTCACTTAGGAATAAAGCAGCTTTCTGTCGGTGAAAACATTTTAGCAATCGGACCAGTATTTCCAGCGAGAGAAAAAAACATAAAAACAAAAAAAAAAACTTTACCTCTTTATTATATTAGTGTAGATTAGAGTAGATTACACATCTTTCTCTAGATATTTTAGAAAGACAGATATCTTGTAGATATTATCAAGGTTTCTGTTGAAATCAAAACTTGAATTTATATAAAACTAATCCAGTTCTTTAAACTAACCCAAACCTTTGAGAATCTTTTGCGTGAAGTTTGGCCATTTATAATACACTCATAAAATAAAAAGTAAAGAAAAAAAAGACGTGTGGCACTCGGGGACTGCCGCGGTAAAGCTATTGCTTAGCATTTTTATCAACTTATGCAATTATAATTATTTATTTATTTTATTTATGCAGTATTTTTTTTCTTTTGTTTTTTTTCTTTGATATTAATTGAAGTTACACTTTCACACATTGAATTGAATTTTGATTGATTGTTCACTCATTTGTTTTCTTATCGGTCACCACGCTCAAAAAACAAATGAGTGGGGGGTGTTAGGTTATTTTCGTTAAGGAATTTCTGGATTCGGTCTCCACGCTCAAGGCCCACGATAGAAGTTATGAAATAGCTTAACATATTTATAGAAACCTTCCATTTGATCGAGATTCTAAATGACGATTTTATTTCCCAAAAACTTTTAATGCTTTAAAAAAAAGTCCCGGAACTAGTTTTGTGAAATATTCAAATAACTTCCGAAAATAAGACAACAGAGCTTTGTGGCTTTATCTCTCTATTTTCGCGTTGCTTCTTTATCAAACACAGCGTTGGATTGACGTGAATGAAACAACAAGCTATTAAACCGTGTTAATGATCCTACTGCTGAGACTGAGGCCTCCTTTCTAGGACAGGGAATGGGCCGTAATCCACCACGCAGGCCTAGTGCAGATTGGATAAATATAAACGGATCGGGAGGGACCCTCTTAAACAAAAATACCTTCTCATGAAAAACATGTGCACTAAAGCTCTTTAAAAACACATCAGGCCTGACAAGTGGCTTCATATCTTCGTACCAAAAGGGCTTCTATGAACTCCCGACTCCTGCGCATTATAAATTATCGTCGCGTCCCGCAGTAGCCGTCTTCAAGTACCGTTAGCACAAAAAGTGTCGCCAGACCAGTCGCGGTTGACGGCTAGCAAAAAAACGAGTTGATATTGGAAAGTTCTTTGGAGCTGTGGACATAGCTACTGATTTGGTTAACTAATAATGCTGGCTAGACACGTTGGCAGTTTAACTTGTCCTTAGATATTTTAACTGGCAAATAGATGACTGAAGATTTTTTTAAATTGTCTCACTCTAATATTATAGAGGTGAAAGTTAACACACATACCGAGTTTGATACACAGTTTAGTATGTATTTAAGTTTCAAAAATATATTATAGTTTGCCAATTCTTTGCAATAAAATAATCAATACTTAATCTCTTAAGCTAGGCCAGGATCACCTGTATTTTAAGAGGTAGTTTACGGTCAGGTATATGTGTGTGTATGTTTGTTTGTGTGTAAATTTAGCACACGGATATACTATGTCCAGAGGCACTATCACGAGCTCTTATCGCGATCCATTTGACGACCTAATCTGAACTGTTAAGCAACGGTTCTAAAACTTTTTTTATCCAATGGAACCCTATTGAAAGGCAAAATATTTGACGGAGCCCTTAAATAAAAAAAAGTTTTACGGGCAATGTTTACTTCTGAGACCCTACCACGACCTCACAAGGCGATCCATTCGACGACCTAAACTGAACTATTAAAGAGATGGAGGTATGGGGTGTATAGCTCCATCCCTTTTTCTCGCTCGCACGCTTGACATTTTAACACGTCATGGTAAGATGGAATAGGATACTTTTTATCCCGAGAGTTGGTTCCGTTTAGATAATTTTCGATCTTTACGAGGGCGAAGCCGACGGCAGAACTAGTCAAAAGATAATTTCACATGTAAATACAAGTAGTAAAGGTAATTTTAGCACAATAACATGGCATTCATTGTGGGAAGCATTCATTCAGAAGTACGTACATAATAGCTATACGTTTATGTGCCTTGTGAATGAAATCTTCATACTCCACTGCACAGGTTTATTTATATCTTACTTAAATACATATTTATATCCCACACAAAATGTCTACTTATCTGTTAAACGATCTACACATGAGAAGAATGCGTGATTAAAATTCCGTAGTTGAAGATTATAAAATACTAGCTTTTGTCCGCGGCTTTACCCGCATACATACAATATAGCATAAAATATAGCCTCAGGAATAAAGTAGCTTCCTATCGGTGAAAAAATTTTTGCATTCGGACCAGTAATTTCAGAAATTACCCCCTACAAACAAAAAAAGAAACGTTACTTACCTCTTTATAATATTATGTAGACTACTAGCTGAGTCGAAAAGCTTGATTCAAAATGCTAATTTATTTATTAAATTCTTTCGAATTTGCCAAATTCCATAAGCTACTATGATATCGAAGTCAGTAAAGCTACAGCCTTAATACCTGCATACTCATATAATGATTAAGATGATGAATGAAACTCATCGGGAATATACATTAATTCATTAAACCCCAAGCGAACGCCCACCTATTGTCTTTCTATTGTGTCTGTAATTTCCACGATTGAAAGGGATGAGTTTCTGGGTCAGTGTCGATGATTAGGTATATAAGAGTAGAAACGGCGACTACTGTTGATGAGCTACAGGGCTTCCACACAAACATCCATCGGTGGCGAATTAGCCAAATGCTAAGGCCTGCATCGACGAAAAAGTCATGTCAAGATACTTGTGGCATATGAATTCTAACCACATCGAGACATTAAATAAAGAAAATGTACCTATACGATTACGTGACAGAAATATTTGAAAGTTACCAAAAAATAATAAAGCTTGTTTTTTAAAAGGGCCTCACAAAAACAAAAATCTTGAATAGTTATTGTTTTCTTTATATAAAAATAAAACCGCTCTTACGAGGCCGCGAAATCGACATAGACCAGGGCGGAGTTCACAAAATACTCAGTGACTACAACCGGCTTCTTATCCGGCACTGACTTCCATGCGAAGCAGGGCTATGCGATTTTGTGCGACAAAGCATCGATCCAGGAGATCATACTACTGTGCAATGCGAATCAATTCACATAACAGAAGTATGGCAGAAAATGTGTTGCGCCAATCTCAAAATAAATTGCCGAGAGAACCATGATGATAAAAAGGTATTTTAGTAATTATAATATTGTAAAAACCACAAGCATTTAACATCACAGGATGCTAAGGCTGCTTTTCCACTAAATATGTGCTATGCAGCTATGCTGCGAGGATGTAATAGTAGTAGTAGTGAAACGATGAGACCGTTTCCACGGATACCACCTAAGCTATGTGGCGGTCTGAGCAAGATGTGCTATGAAGATGCCCTGCCTCAAAGTAGCTTTTTTTTTATTTTATTTTTTTTTGTTGTGGGAAGAAATCATCCAATGACAATCCACGCTCTTAGGCGGAGCGGGAGATAGTGTCAGACTCTTACTGACTAAAAGACCACCCCGTTCCTTCTAGCCTTCATACCGGGGCTCGAGCGCCCTTTCGGATAACCCTGGCCCCAGTAGGCTTCGACCCGGCTGGGTCCCTGCTGTTGCTGACAACTCCTTGAGACGCGCGGGAACAGTGCGCGCCGTCGACGACTTGGGCTTGGTCCGGACAGTTACCGGACGGCCGGACAGCGAGGTACCCATTGCTCACTGTCCGCAAGCCCGCGCCTACGGTGGCCGGAAATCGGGATCAGAATCCCGGCGGTGGCGGCGGCGGCTATAACGCCGTTGCCTGATGCGCCTTAAAGTAGCTGCGCGAAGAAGATGCGCAGCTCGAGCTATGCTGTATCGATAATATGGAAGCGGCACATAGATAAACCACTCGCGACTATATATAGCACGCATCCTTCCATAACATATCATAATTGAATCCCTTTTCCACCAGTACTAAGCTATGTGCACCAATGATTAATGATTACAGAAGGTGCCATATAACCGTGGAAAAAAGTACATTGACCTTTTCCTAATATCTGCGTAAGTACCCGAAAATTAAACAGTGAATTGCTCTTCATTACTAGATCATGGATCACAATACATGTCGATTCAAGACAGCTTTATGTCTTTATTTCCGTTTTTGAAATTAAGAATGTCAACAAAAATAGGAGGCTCAATTACTGTTATTTAACGGTTATCTGGCGCCTACCTTAGGATGAGTTGCACCATTTAACTATAACGATAACAAAGCCGTTAACAGTTGTCAAATCGTCGAATTGACCAACAGGCGGCCGTGTCACGGCTGGTTATGGTTTGGTTATCGTTATAGTTAAATGGTGCAACTCACCCTTAGTGAATATCAAACGCATCCATAGCAACTTAGCATAGCACATCTTTGATGGAAAAGCACCCTAAAGGTGATTTCATGCCAAAAAATAAAACAAAAGATAAGTACCTACTAAGATTTAAATATAACCCATCCGTAAAGTAAGCTTCAACAAAAAAACTACCTGAAAACACAGAGCAAGGTTGCACAAGTCTAAATAAATGCTATGACGAAATTATAGAAAAAAATGCTTCAAGGAAACAATAAAAATTACTTAAATGTATGTACCAGATTTATTTAAGCATTCGTCATCGAATTACGAGAATATAAATACTCGTATGTAGATGTTGAATATTGTGCGAAGGAATTAGTCTCAATTGACATAGTATGCTAATTCAAACATCTGTTTAAGTAATTACGGTTTTTCCGTATACGTATAATACAAAACAGATAAGCTACTTTAGTTAAAGAGATCAAATAAAAAATATAAGACCAAGACCACGATGGATATAACGGGATCACAGGATGAACAGGACCCATTTCAGGCTTACAAAAGTTGAAAGGAGTGGAGGGCAGTCTCTTTGCTCAATATTGGCAAGCAAAAAAATTGTGAACATCAAATTCCTAGATGAAGAAAGTGGTAAAAGCTGAGAAAAGACAAACTAGTAGAATTCATCGTTGACTATATCAGTGTACCCTTGTCTTAAAGTGCGTCCACAAGGGTTCAATATAATTTTGTCTAGGGAACGTAGCAATGCAGACAAATATCAGGTGTTTTGGGATAAGTCGGAGGTACGCAAGAACTGGCAGAGGACAGGATCGTGATGAGGCCGAAAGATTAGATATTGGCGATCGCGTACCGGAAGACGCAGTGTTTGAAGGCCTTGTATAAGATAAACCGATGTCCTAGTGAGGGTCATGGAGAGAGAAAGCTGCTTGAATTTACACAGAAAGCACAATCTATATTGGTATATGATTAGGATTACGTTACAAATTATGGGGATAGCTTCTTTCTTGACTATGAAATAAATAATGTAGCTTCCTCAGGCCCTGTAGCATTTCATACTGATTTGATCTATAGTTAATTCTCCGAAACATCTTGAATACGCGGATTTTAGAGATAAAACTTACCTGCATATTAAAATTGTATACTAGGCTAAAACCTCCGTAAGAGGTCACAAGCCAAAAAATAGCAACGTGCGTACGTGCTTGGAGTCAGAAAGAATAATGTTAAAAAAAATATGAAGGCACTGTGGGATTCTGTGAATTTATTATAATAGTAGCCAAGTGAGTCACAATATGTGGGATATGATGTAACTATACCTTCAGTTTTTATGCAAATATAGTTTTAAATCTGGATTTTCCCCTGTGACTACGTACTGGAACAATAAAGTTTATTAAGTAGCTCTGCTACCTTTTGCTGATTAACATCGTAAACAAGTCCTTAAAACTTCATGCAGGTATTTTTAATTTGCTTAATAAAAGAGTTCCGGGAAATAAAATTAATAATGTGTTTCAATTTAAAGCAATGTAATTTATTTCAAAAGACTTATCGAGGTTGTTAGGCTTCCGTTTTATTACCTAGATACCAATCACAAAGTGATACGTGGTTTCAAGATTGTAAGTTAGGAATTGCTCCCATAGCTAGCTGAAGGAAAGATATAACTTTTACTCAAAGAAAAAGTAACAATCAACAAACAAATAAAGAGTATTTTTGTAATACTCTTTAACCTACAAGACACAGTTTATGAAGAAAATGTCAAGTTAAACTTACAATGAACTTTTATTAAATAATGAATGATAAACTTGAATACAAATACGAAACAGATAAAACACCAACTAGTCGCTTACTAACAAATGCAACTTCCTAAAGCCCGAATCAAAAGAAGCAAAACAGAACGATTTACAAGAAGTCACAGTGACGAAAAACACAAACAAGTTAACAGTGCTACAAAAGACAGTGCCACAAACGACGGTAGCCACTAAGTAGACGTGTTGACAGTCAACAACGAGCTACCCAAGTATAAGGTGTAAGCAAACCACATTATTGGCAGCAGTGAGCCAACAATCGGACCGCAACCACACCTGTGACCTGTGCAAGGCGAGAACATCCGCCAGATGACAGGAAGCGGTCGCACTTGACACCTACACCGGTTTAAATACTGGTCTTGTATGGTTTTGTTCTATTAGGGTTTTAATGGCGGAAGATATAGGAATAAAAATAAGGACGGCCGTGAAACTTGCGCATTAAAAGGGATAGTAAACATAGAAATGGATCAATTATAAGTAAGTACAGCCTTAGAATTATAATTTTTAATATTATCATTAATAGCTCGTCTTTGACTAGTATTTGGAACGGATGGATGGATGGAGCACGCATACCTAGAAGTAACATACATACATAATAGCCGAGAGAATAAAAAGCTACAATATAAATGGCAGTTATCAAGAAATTTGCACGTATCCCACCACAAAATTACGAAACTTTCCTGTTACCTTTTCAATTCTTTCGAAAATATTACCGATACAGCTTCGTCATTGGGTCCAGTCTCCACTCAATGTGATTTTGTGTCAATTAATTCTGCGAAAATGACCTCGAAGCCATTCAAATCAAATAATTTCTATGAAAACTTATTAGTCAGGCTTTAATACTTCCAATTACTAGTAACAGGAAATGTTACCAATAAAACCTAAGTTCATTTGACAAAGCGATGATAAATTGACTAGGTTAAAAATATGAATAAAGTAGTAGTAAAATTAAGCACATGGATATTTAAACACCTTGTTATTTTCTCTTAGGGATGACTAGTAATCAAGCACAAAACAAACGGTAAATATAATTCTAGACAATAATTAGGTACATATAATTTTAAAAGATAAGCTTCCGAACTTTACAAATATAATACGAGAAGACTGCAACAAACTAAACGCTTTAATAACTAAGTACACGACTCTAAACCGGAAAAGTAACTTCGGAGATGGTATCGAACGCAAAAAAACTGTTGACCATCCATTACTGGCCTCACACGAACTCATAATCTATTACTAAGAACATAGCAATCAATGTTTGAAACACAGTGAAGGTAAAGATTGCGTAACGACGAGCAATGAACGAGGTATGGCCAATGACCGCATAGAAAAAAATTGGTTGAATCGGTTTGTCGCTGGCCTGATCGACTGTCACGATCCAAAGGCACGACACGGTCCATTGCAGACAAGAAAGCGACAAGAACTACACAATAGGGTAAGTAACAGGCGAAGAAATTAGATTGATGTAAAAGGTAAGAAAAACTGAGTTGTAAATTGAAATAACATGTTATGTAAGTCGGCAGGAAGATGCTAGTGAAATGATGATAATGTAAAACTATCTTAAGACTTAACAATCTAGATATCTGTACTAAAAAAGTAGAAGTTGTGAATGATGACTTAATCAAACTATTAGTTATTGCAATCGAATATCCCAAAACTTAGGTCACATTTTCCAAAAAAAACTAGGTTTAATGAATCGAAATCCATAACAAAAGATGGAGAAGTAACAGTTACTAATCAACAGCCCGGAACAATGTTAATTGAAAACTTGACACAACTGACTAGATTTACAAGGTACAAGGAAATAAAAATGGTCACCGTTAACAAATATGTAAACATTTAAGGCTTGATCTAGGTCAAGATCATTAGCATATCGTATCGTCGTATTTTTGTGTTTTATTTATATACGTTAGGTATTTATTTAGGTTTTAGTATAAATAGTCGATTATAATTAATTATTAGGTATAAGATAATATCTAATTTATTAGACTTTTTTTATTCAATAAATGTATCTAAATGAATTAAAGTAGATATATGTATAGACGAATTAATAACAAAGGTGAGAGATGAGTAATTTGATGAATTGTCTAGACGAGTTTAAGGGAAATCTCTGAAATGAAAAACAAGTAAAAATAATTGTGAGGAAGGTGATATGACCCAAAGTTCGCTTGGAAAATATGTGGTAAATGATAATGATAAATGATAAATGATAAATGATCTTTATTTTGCAAGTAGGTTTTATAAAAACACTTTTACACGTCAATTTTTTTTTTCGTCAATTAATGCTAGATGAGGCCGGTGTTTCCTAGCTGACTACCCTGAGAAGAAACACCGAAACAAACTCAGGGGTCAAAGTCTCTTTTAAAGTCCATACAGCAAAACATGTAATGGTCAAATCATATGAGAACCATGCAGATTGAGCCTGAGATGGTCTTTTGAAGAAAGAACCACACAGTTCTAAGTGGACCTGTCCAGTCAGTGCAAGCATTTGTCAATATGCGTGTAGCTCAACTCAGGACTACTAAGGAGCTCAACGACTTGACGAACAATGCCAAAGAAAGGACATTTGGGTAGGCCACATCAATTACTCAAAACTGCCAGACATCAAGTGAAAATAAAAGAAAAGGAAAGAGTAATCCACATAGTTCTCACATTCACAATAATAAAATTTACAAAAGTGTAAATATTACAAATTGTAAAAAAAAAAAGTAAGTATATAAAAAAAAAACAGTCAAATAGTAAAATAAACATGTCATAATTGTTAAAAAAATAATAATAATATATATATATATATATATACAATATCATAATTGTAAAACAACAACAATCGTCAATAAAAAAAAAGGCAGTTAAAACAAAAAAACATTCAAATGATAATAATTATAGTGAGTAGGTACTGGAGCAGGTCAATCCCAAGCCGTTTTATCCTCAAGATACTCTTTTACAGTATAAAAAGCCTTTTGGCAAAGTTTTCGCTTTACAAATATTTTGAATTTATTAATGCTAAGTTCCTGAATAGGACTGGGAAGCTTATTATAAAAATGTATACTTTGGCATCTAAATGAGCGTCCTATTTTTTTAAGCCTGGTGGCAGGAACCACTAACTTGTGTTTGTTCCTAGTATTAACGTTGTGAATGTCACTGTATTTTTTAAACATGTTTTTATTTTTATGAACATACAAAATATTTTCATAGATATACTGAGATGGCACAGTCAAAATATTAATATTTTTAAATTTATCTCTGAGGGAGTATCTGGGACTTAATTTATAAATTGAACGAATGGCCCTTTTCTGCAAAACAAAAATCGTTTGGATATCGGCGGCATTTCCCCATAATAGAATACCGTACGACATGACACTATGAAAATAACTGAAGTAAACTAAACGGGCTGTCTCTAAGTCAGTTAGATTTCGAATTTGTCTAACAGCGTATGCGGCAGAGCTAAGTTTTTTCGACAACTTATCTATGTGTGGGCCCCACTGAAGCTTAGCATCAAGAGTTATACCCAAGAATACTGTAGTGTCTTCAGGACTCAATTCTTTACCTTTTATTAGCACACTAGTTTCTACCTGCCTTACGTGAGGCATCGTAAATTTAACAAATTTGGTTTTCTTTTCATTAAGGAGCAGGTTATTGACATTAAACCAGTGTACTATTTTTGAAAGGGCGTTATTTATGTCATCAGTAACCGGCTGCTGACGTTTAAGCTTAAACAAAAGCGAAGTGTCGTCTGCAAACAACACTATATCATGGTTATCCTTTATGAGGTATGGCAAGTCATTTATATAAATGAGAAATAAAAATGGACCAAGAATCGAGCCCTGGGGCACACCCATTGATACTACAGACCCGGGTGATCTTTTTCCATTTACATCAACTCTCTGAATCCTATCACTCAAATAAGAAGTAAGAAGATCCAGAGAGGAATTCCGGATTCCGTAATGGTGTAGTTTCCTGATTAATGTTTCATGGAGAACGCAATCGAAAGCCTTGGACAAATCACAAAAAATGCCCAGGACATCGCATTTGTCTTCCCATGCATTATAAATATGTCCTAAAAGTTCAACCCCGGCATCGGTTGTTGAACGACCCCTTGTAAAACCGAACTGTTTATTATGTAACAACTTATGTCTATTAAAAAATCTTTGTAATTGATGTAAAATTAGTTTCTCAAATATTTTACTAAAGGTGGGTAGCACTGAAATAGGTCTATAATTTGTGGGGTCAGATGTACTACCCGTTTTAAACAATGGTATTATTTTACTATACTTCATTAAGTCAGGAAACTCGCCACGATCAATACAATTATTAAAAATAAGTGCTAAACTAGGAGCTACAACCTTTATAATGGACTTTACAACATCCACAGAATTTCCCCATAAATCTGTGGTCTTTTTTACATTCAAAGTGTTAAAGGTTTTAATTATGTCCACATATGTCACATGTTCGAAATTAAAATCTGAATCACAAACTTTAACATTTTCTTTAAGCAGAGACTCTGCAGCAGTGGGTGATGAGTTCAAAGATTTAGTAGTTAATATGGGGATCTCTGAAAAGAACTTTTCAAAAGCTGCAGCAACTTGTGAGTCCGATTTGATCACGCTGTCATTAATTTTAAGGCTATAGTCACTACATGGTTTTTTAGATCTTCCAGTTTCACTGTTTATAATATTCCAGGTAGTTTTAATTATATTATTACTATTTTTAATTTTAGAACTCAAGTAGCGCGATTTTGCAACAGAGCATACTTTTTTGAATAATTTTGAATAATTTCTAACATACAAACTAAACTCGGCAGTGTTTACAAGAATTTTTTCCTCATACAATTCATAGAGTCGCGTTCTACTTTTATGTATACCAATGGTAGCCCATTCACTGAAAGATACATTACTATTAACCGATATAGTTTTGGGTATAAAAGTGGAATTAAATTGCTTACAGTACATATTAAAAAAACATTCATATTGTTGATTCAGATCATCTAATGTTGACAATGCTGGTAAATTATTAATTAGTTTAGTTTTAAAAGTTTCTAAGCGATTTGCAGTTTTCGGGTTAACAGTGATATTCTTTTTAGCCACTATGATGTTTGGAATTTGAAAAGTAATTAATTGCCCACAATGATCAGAATCTAGTAAATTTATAATGTCTTTATGGCTAGGTACAACATCGGTAAAAATATTATCTATGCAAGTGGCACTAGTAGGAGTTATTCTTGTAGGCTCTAAAAACAAATTAACAAGATTGTAGGACTGAAACAAACTTTTAATTTTGCTACATAAAGCTGAATTTTCTAATAAATTAACATTAAAATCACCACATGTGATTATGTACTTGTTTGAATTACAAATCTTGTGAAACACTTCATCCATTACCTTTTCAAAGCAGTCATACAATCCGGAAGGGGGTTTGTACACACTTAATATAATAAACTGCTCCAACTCAATACAGGCTATTTCAATTGACCGCTCAACAGATAGACTCACGATATCCTTACGTTCCTTAAATTTAATGTGGTTATTAACTAAAATCAATGAGCCACCACGTAAGGCATTAGTTCTGCTGAATGAACTACCAACCTGGTGGTTATTAAAATTGAACATGAGCTGGTGGCTTTTAAGCCAATGTTCCGTTATACAAAGAATATCAATATCATTACAATTAAGGAATAGCTCTACCTCTAAATCTTTATTCATGAATCCTTGAATGTTTTGATGCACCAGGTTGATACTATTTATTGATTTCAAGATTTGATTTGAATGATTTTTGTTTATCAGTAAATTCGTGCTAGAGATTGACTCTGTTGTCTCAATTTCTAATTTAAATTAATATTATTATCAATATTTGATGCCAACTTATTGGCATAATCAATTATTAAGTCATTGCATTGCTCAACAGGAGCAAGTTGTTTAGCCAAGTTCTTGGCTGAAATAAAAAAATAATATGATAGCGACATAGCTATCTGTCTCTTACAAAATTTGGAAAGATAGTAATTATCAGCAAGATATCTATCTTTTGTCAAATAATAGTTAATACCAACATAATTGTTGGTGTCAATTAAATGGAACAAATTATTATTTAATATCAAATTGTACAATGTCATATTAATCTTATATCTAATGCTATTTTCTTCCTGTGGCAAACTTTGGCTGTAGGGGAATGTAAACATCACAATTTTTCCTACACTCAGGTTACTTAAGGTACTATAATATTGGAGTAATTCTCCTCTGCTCACATTTCCCCTATTACCAATAAAAATTAAAAGTATAGCATCCTGGTTAAATTTACATTTTATTATTTCTTTCATTATATCATATAAGGAACAGCCAGGCATACAGTTGTTCATAATTGAGTGTCCTGGATATTCATTTGTCAACAAATGGCCTAAGTCTTTTCCAATTTCATCACAAAAAATTACTATTTCCCTATTTGAGAACTGTTGTGAAAAGCAATTAGTTATTTCAACCGGCAAACTGACACTAGACTGGGGTAAGGTGGTATCACATATTGACAATGAATGGCCCGGCGCAGATGTAATAGATGTTGTTTGACAATGTTCACAATTGGGTTTTTGTGAGCTCACCAGCTCATTCATTGCCAATACATATTCCTTCATTTGGTTTTCAGAAGCTGTATATTTGATGGACATTGAACTAAGTTTGTGTTGTAAGCGGTTCAGCTCACTTTGCAAGTCTTCAGTGTCAGATTGGTATTTCTTAGTACTTTTTTCTAAGTTGGAAGAATATATATCTAATTGCCTAAGTAAGTGTAATCTTTCCCGATTTAATTTGACATTCTTGATAAAGTACTTTTGTTTTTTGACCATTTTCTTAGTTTTTACTATATATCTGTTGATTTTTATATATTTTTTAAGTTTATTTTTACTAGTGACTACCCTCACTCTTTTAGTTGATTGAGACTCATCATCACTAGTCAAATCTATGGTATAAGAGGGGTTAATTTGTGATACCATTGATGGAGCAATAGGCACCAACTCGCTGAACAGACTTTGATTCAACGAGGCAGTGATGTTAAGATTAGTCGTCTCGAGTTGTGATATTTGAGTTTTTGCCTCTTGCAGCTGTTGTTGCAATAAGTACTTGTGGCTCAGAGCATTTTCATACTCTGTGCTACATTGGCTGAACCCGTCCACAACAAGTTGGAGCCTATCCCGGTCTTCTATGGCTTCAGTGAATTGAATGTATAACTGAGCCATTTCATTTTTCAACTTTCTATTATTGTTATGGGCTTCAAGGAGGACCTTTTCACTGTCATCTATTTCCTTATTTAGTTGGTCACAGGACTCTTTGGAGGCCTTTAATTGGCTCAAAGCCAGACTGAGTTTGGACTCCAACTGGCGAGCATAGGCGCTGCGAGTCAAAGGCATGATTATAAGGAAATGAAAAGAAAACAGAATAGACAAGGTCGATTGTGATAAAGATTTAGAAGATAGTTAGTAAAAGAAAATAAACTTTAGAAATCTAAGTTCTGTCACCAACGAACTAAGGTTATGTTTACGTTTGAATTGTCATTCACAACAATATGTAACTTAACAAAAGAATTACAAATCTAAGGATCACTAACTTAACAGAACGCAAACAATAAGATAGCAAGTAAAATGTAAAAAGAAAATTGTACCTGATAACAGATGACAATGCAAAAATCACAAGTAGATACCGGTAACCTATAACTGTCACAAAGTTTAATTGAATTTTTTACACTTATTTACACTTATTTGCACGAATCTAACAAGTAATACATATAAATACTCTATTTAATTGATGAATAATTGGAATAAGGCTTCGAAAACAAAGAAAATTAATATTTAAAATTAAAATTACAAGAGACCAATTTAAATCAGCTGTTAGCTGTAGTGTTGCCACAGGAAATATCCCAGTGGTGGTAAATGTCTTCAGTTATGACGGTAAATACAGATGGAAGAAAAAATCTTGCGGTATCGACGAGGAGAATGATGATAATGATAATAAATTGACTTTTCACAATTAAAGAAATGGTGGTTTTAAAAATATCTTGGAAAACTAATGCGATTGTGTATGCGACACGGTATCTCATTTTTGCATATTTCTACAATGAGAAAAAGTTGCAAATTCATAATGTGTGGTAAAAATGTTATTGAGCAATGACTGACGCTTCTTGAATAGCTAATTCACTGCCGTTAGAAGCAGGGTGGCTATGAGCATCGTGTATGCATTAACTTTATGTATTTAACTAACATACTGATGCTGCTTAACTAAGCCGATTGAAGTTCTGTTCTTATAGCAAGTGTTTAAGAAGATGACGTCATGTATCGCGTTGAGGACTGAATCATGTAGTATGGATCAAAGATCTTTATTATGGGAGAGTTATCACTATAAAAGATATAAGGTGCAAAAAAGCATATAGACAATACAAGAGCCACTCCTCCAAACAAGGACAGAATAGAATCAGAAGACAGTTTATCTGGAATATTATTTGTGGAGTCACAGCTTTTAGAGGACTCAAAACTGTTATTAGGACTCCATACCTAAATCATTCAAAGGAACCATTTATGCGACTTCATCTGTTGGTATGTGTAATAGTGGATTCCCTACACCTGAAGTCCATGGCCACAAGAAAGTCCCTGGCGACTCACGCGCATCGCTCGCTCTTCGCATGCCAATTAGAAGTAACCCGAGAATGCATTGAGTACACAGACCACGGAACGGCAGGAATAAGGTTCGATTCCCAGAGGCGAGCAGAACTCGGTCGTGAATATTAATCGGATTTGGAACTGTGACTTTGAGTTGTGATTTTTTGACTTAGTGTCCTTGGAATTATTGAAATAAATTAAACGCAAAATTTACATTTAGCAACGTATGACGGATAAAGAAAGTTCGTTTCTCTTGATGTGTGTATGTAAAATGAAGAAATGAAATTATGAAACGCATTCGACTAAAAGAGTTACGAATACCAAGTTGTACATGAAGAGAGATGGAAATATGGAAAAAAGTGGAGTCAGTGACAGCGTGACAGTTGATCAGCATTCTTTTATATGAAGTGAATAGCAATATGCCGTGTAAGCAGTAAAGAGAGAAACGCTAGTGTTAATTGCAACGGCTTGACAAAGTAGGTACTTTTGCAATACCTCTTGTCTAACCGTGCAGAAGATGGTTGTATTAACTTCTGATTACAAAATTATTCGTGGGCTTACATCAGCTATCTTTTAACAAAACATTGAGAAAATGATTCACTTGTACCACTATTCTGATTCATACCCAAAAACCACAGTTAGTCTAACAAGGAAGACACCACGTTGCGTAAGTAACATTTTATGTATAGTCATGCAAATATACGAATCCATTACTAAGTTAACACCCTTGAACATCGTCCTGTACTTTGATCCTCGAGTATACTTTGTTATTGCGCAACAGCTATACATAGATTACATATATAGCGATCATGATTATGTCGTTGAACTAGTACAAGGTCATATAAAGGTCACGGAAGGATTAGAAAATTTGCTACAAATTGGAATTTCCGCGAACAGAAAAAGTACGAATCATCTTGAAGATAAAGCAGCTCTCCAAAAAGCAAATCTTTCTCCTAAGCAACCTATAAGAGAGATCATCCATTTAAATCCTGTGAATGTGCTGAAGTGACGCAATATGGCCCAGTTTTAGGTAAGTAAGTAATAAACAAAATTGCGAACCTCTAGTACATTTTCTGCTTAATGCTTTAAACAATGATTGTTCTTTCTTTAGACACCATACAGACACCAAAGTCGCCACACGCCCGAGCTGGTCACGCCACCGAATTGGTTGCGCAACCGTACGGTCACCAAGTAACTCTCTGTAGAGCTGTATACATTTTGTTGGTAGCGGCGACTCGCGCCGCCATGGTGTCCGGGTGAAAAATAGCCCTTAAGGGTGGGAAATAATCAAAAATACCTACTCCTGCTCTAAGTAGAGCGAAAGAGAGTGTGAGACTTTTACTGACTACACCCATCCGAGTTCCTTCAGCTGCTCTTTGCGTTCTAAGGCCGTGGTGATTCTTTCAAATATTCCCGCGGCATGGTTATTCTTTGCTTATTGTAAGAATTTTCATCCTTCAGCTGCCCTTTGCGTTCTAGGGCCGTGGTGATTCTTTCAGATATTCCTGCGGCATGGTTATTCTTTGCTTATTGTAAGAATTTTAAATATCTTGAATCAAACAAATCAAAAGAAATTGGCAATAATATTTTAATTCGCAATTGAAAACAGTAAATTGCACTGCTAAGATTTCTAATAATTTTTCTCACAGATATGATTAAGCCGATTCAAACCGTGAAGTAGTTTAACACGTTTCATAAGTGCTCATGTATGTTCATATGAGATATTTTCATTGGTATTGAGTATTCAAAATTAAAGCTGAAAATAAAAGAAGAAAAAACGAGGACGAAAGCTGAAGACGCACAAAATGTAATCTACCACTCACCCTCTCGTGCCTGATGAGGTACTCGATGAGGCAGTCCTTCTTCTTCTCCTTCTCCTCTGGGTGGCAGATGCCAATGTTGAGCCCCATCACGATGGTCCTCAGCAAACCACCCTCGAAGGCATCCCATAGGAACTTGGGTGTGTAACACATTATTGCCTGCAAAGAGATGAGATAATCAAAATGTGTTTTTCTGGATCAAGTTATTTTACAGTTCATGGGGCTGGTAAAATGGTGAGACGGGATTACCTGGTCACAAAGGAATAATTCTGTTTTGTTATTTTGGTGGCGGACATCAGAAATTTCGAGGTTGTAAGGTTCTATAAAAGCAAGATAACGGCTAGCGACAGTCTTCATCTTCAGATAAGTTTTCCTTCGAGTTTTAGCATCTAAGGAACCGCATTATATTATAAGGCGAAAATTTGTGTGATGGTATGGTGTGTGCGTGTATTTTTGTTACTCTTTTGTTGAATTTAGATGGAACCAGATTAGGTAGAGTCCGGGAATAGCACATTTAAACCCCGGAAGTTCTTCCTTTGGATAATTTTCAACTTCAACGAGGACGAGGAAACTGCTGGCAGAAGATATAACCTATGGCCCCAGTAGGCTTCGGACCTGTCGGGCACCTACGTTTTTGCTGACATATGTCATACTGTATGGATATATGTACACATACTGTATGGACATATGTCATACTGTATGTATGTTGGGCTGTGAAAAAGAAGGATGAAAAAAGATTGCATGTAGCAGAGATGAGAATGTTGAGATGGATGTGTGATGTTACGAAACTGGATAAAGTGAGAAATGAGTACATATTAGAGGAAGTTTAAAAGTGGCGCCAGTGACTGAAAAGTTGAAAGGTAATCGGTTGTCTTGGTATGGTCATGTGAAGAGGAGGGATGAAACGCATATTACTAAAAGAGTTCTGAGTATACATGTTGATGGATGGAGAGGGAGAGGAAGGCCGAAGAGAAGATGGATGGATTGTGTGAGAAGTGATATGAAAGAAAAGGGAGTTAGTGATAGTTTGACGGGTGACAGGACAGAATGGAAGAAGAAAACGTGTTGCGCCGACCCCAAGTAATATGGGATAAGGGCAGGAAGAAGAAGAAAGTTTTTGCTGACATATCTTTGAGGTGCGCCAGTACCACGAACGTATGAAATATCTTTTGATATTATGTAAACCTTTTTACTAATTCTTTTTTTCATATTGCAAGATTTTGGTTTCTAACCGACTTCTAATAAAGGAGGAGGTTCTCAATTCGGATGTTTTTTTTTTTCATGTTTGTTCGCGCATAACTTCGTCGCTTGCCAACCGATTTGAAAAAATATTTTTTTGTTGGAAAGGGTATAGTTCTCAAATGGTTCCATAATCACCAAGTCGGGATCTGATGATGAAATAGTGAAGTCGGTTTTTTTTAACTTGTTACATAAATACAATTTGCTATTTATTACCTATCCAAACGAAGGCCAGTCATTCATTGACAATATTTACGTAATAACCAGTCCAAAAGGGCAACATCCTCATAAATTAACCGATCACGAATCTATCAGACATGTCTAGATGCCGAATTTGACATACAAATTGGCCGCATACGTCATATGTTTTACATCATTTTCGGCTGACCTGTTGGTCTAGTGGTTAATGGCCCTGACTGTTATGTTGGAGGTCGTGGATACGATTTCCATCCAAGATAAATGTGTAGAGCACGATAATTATTTCTTTCTCATAATAATTAGAAATATATGAGAATGTTTATCAGTTGTCTAATACTCATAGCACAAGCTCTGCTTAGCTTGGGACTATATGGCGTTGTGGGAAAGTTGTGGAATATATATATTTATTATCATCATCTCCCTAACGTTTTCCCAGCCAGCTTGGGGTTGGCTTCCTATACCAGATGCGGCTGAATACCCCTGTTTTACATTGAGCAACTGACTATCAGACCTTCAAAACCCAACTACAATTGCTGTCACGGATTTTGGGCGCTGGCTTCAAGTTGCGCAGAAGTCAAATATTCGGTCTCTTTAGTGGTGCGAAGTGAGACGCGGGGGCGGGGAGTGTCAGTGATTGGCTCGCCGCGCCATAGCGTCATAGACGTCACTCCTGATTCGTTCCCTGCGCTTGCTGCATATATCTAACAACGACGATTGGCTCGCCAATGTATGGAATGCGCAAAGCGATCGCCACTCTGACGCCGAGCGCTCAAGATCCGTACCGGTAATTGTACTAGGCAACACGACACTCCTTGGAGAGACTGATGGTCAGACTTTCTGGCCTATGACGGTTGTCAAAGATGCGAATGACATATTTTACGAGTACCTACATGACGACAATATGCGATTCCCACAAATGTTAGTCACTAGTGCAGTGATCTCGACAATGGTAATTGTTATGTGTCACGGTTTATAAGTGAGAAGAATTGCAGCGAGTTTTATATTAACATTATCATCAGGACAAACTTTTATGTGCAGTATAGCAAGATAAAATCTGACGGCACTCTGTAGAAAAAATGCACGTTTTTCAAGAGAAAAGTGCAGGTGTTTAGGGTGATGAGTCCCGCATCATCGTTTGGAGGTAACACAGTGTAAAATCCCGCAAACCTCCTTTGAAAAGGGAGGACATTCCGACCAGACGGGCATTACGTCTGGTGGGCAACTGCCCGGCAGATGATTTCAGGCCGTTCTATAAGTTCAAATCGAGCGGAGAACTTTAATTCTAATTCTTACGTGACGCCATTGATGTCGTTACAATTGCATGCGGAAAAATTTGTGTAGAACTGCACAATTAGACACCCTGGCAAAGATAGTTGAAGAAAACCAAGTAGAGTCACGGTGAGTCTACCAGACTTCGCCCGCCTCAGTGCGGAAGCAGGATGGATTTCCTCACATAGTGACTTGCTAGATTGCTAAACAGGGAGTTGCTAAACGGTCCCTCTTCTATACAGGAGACCCGAGTCCCAGCAGTGGGAACATATTAAAGCTTATTATGCTGTTTTTCATGAGCAGTGGTGGCCCAGTGGTCTCGGCTTATCATTTGACCTACAACTCGTAAGTCATAGCCGTGAATTCAAACCTTGGCAGACGCTTTACTTTGTGCAGTTTATTTCGTCACATCAAAACATCGAGGGAAAAATATCCTACAGCAAAAATTTTCGAAGACATGTGACATGAAGACGTCTAGCATCGGGCGGGAGAATACGGCCCATTTTCTTTCTTAGAGAAGAGGCCTGAGGCCTAAGCCCGACCATTGGAAATATTATAAGGCTATGTAGTATAAAATTAAGTTTAAACAGTTATTTCTTGCCAATTTGGGTTGGTCAATTAGATTGTTGCCATTTTAATTTTTAACCGTCTATCCCAGAAAGCGAGTTAAGCTATCGTTTGACATAAAAATTATAAAAAAAAATGTATAAAATACTTTTTCTATATTGCAAGATTTTGGTTATTAGTTAATTTGTTACATAAATACAATTTGCTATTTATTACCTATCTAAACGAAGGCCAGTCATTCATTGACAATATTTACGTAATAACCAGTCCAAAAGGGCAACATCCTCATAAATTAACCCATCACGAATCTATCAGACATTTGTACATGCCGAATTTGACATATAAATTGGCCGCCAGGGACTCAAACTGTAACCGTAATAATGTGTTTTAACAATGTTTTTTAAAACAGTTTTAACAAAAAAACACTTTTAAATGTAACCGATACAATAATGTTACCGAATGAAACTGTAACCTTTATATGTGTTAATAAGTTTTGCCAAATCAAACTGTAACCTGTTATATGTGTTAATAAGTGTTAATTTGTGTAACTGAAATAATCAGTACTGGTATAGCTTTAGGTATAAGTAATTTTACAGTACCCTATATAAGCAAATTGCAAATTTGGCAACGCTGCGTTTACCTGTTACACTTATTAATACTGTTAACACTTTTATATCTGTTACAGATATGTTACGGTTACACTTTTATAAGTGTTTTGGGTTAACACATTGGAAACACTATTATAAGTGTTACATATTTCATTCTGTTACCAATTCAACGTGTAACACTTATAATTCTGTAACCTTTATGAAGGTGTTTTTAAGTCTCTGTTGGCCGCATACGTCATAATCAGTGATAGGAATAGGTAGTGCCTATTAGCCTAAACTTCGAAGAACAGAGACAAGAAACGGAGACTTCCTTAGGACTAAATTATTTCCGACACATCTGTCTCGAAATTTCGAGACAACAATTAAATACATTTAAAAAAATGTGTTATTTGAAATAAGTAATTCGTCTATATTTATCTAAAGTTTGTCTATAAATGTGATAGTTTGTATGGATGTCCATTACCTACTCAATTCCACTGAAAATGCTGATTTTGGTAGTGAGATAGATTAAGGTGTGGAATAGCACATATGCTACTTCCTATTAAAAAAAAAGTATAGTCCCCATGGGATACAAAAACAATAGTACACGCGGGAAAAGCCGCGGGCATTAACTAGTTAAAAAAAAAAGTAAGGGTCCTTTCACACCACCGATATTGTCTGGCGATTTTTAGGAGATTTCTATGCAAAAAAAAAACGAAAGAAAAAATGCTCAAAAATCGCCGGTCGATATCGCTCTAGGTTAATTAAATAATTAATGGGCTCTAAAGGAAAAATAAAACACATAGAATATTGTTGTAATAAATATATGTATATTTATATTATTTTAAAATATGACGTAATTGGAAACCATGAAACACAAGTACAGAAGGAAAAATTTAAGAAACAAATTTTTGTTTATCTATCTTTAAATATCTACGTCATATTTATTTTACTGACGTTGAGGGATGCAATTTTTACTCAAATCAAAGTACAAATTAACCTTTGAAGTATAGCATTTAGGACAATCAGTTTTAATAGTGAACTACTAACTGTTCGGTTTTGATAAAGAACTTGATGCATCAAAAATTGCTAAGAATTTGAAAATCTTTATTTGTGTTACAAATACCATAAAAAATAAAGAACGATTTTAATTTAATCATCGTGATTCGATTCGTCAAGTTCAGTATCAGAATCGAAATTTTCTTTGTCAGATGAATCATCTAAGTTAAAATACACAATCATATTTTTTTCTATATTTTCAACTGTCAGGCGATTTCTTTTTATGTTAAGAATCCATTTTTTTTTTTTTTTTTTTTTTTTTTCTAGCCATTGCTGTCCCACTGCTGGGCAAAGGCCTCCCCCAAGCCCTTCCAAACTTTCTTCTCCTGCGCCGTCTCAAACCAGTCCTCACGGTACGCGTCCAGATCATCCCGCCACCTCTTTCTAGGCCGACCTCGACGGCGCTTTACTTCAGTAGGGACCCACTGTGTGGCGACGCTCGCCCAGCGGTCCCTATGCATGCGGCTGACATGACCCGCCCAGTCCCATTTGAGCCTGGCAGCCTTTTTGCCCACGTCTATGATACCTGTTATGGAGCGCAACGTGTCGTTTCGTATTCGGTCTGTTCTTTTTACGCCCAGAATGCTGCGCTCCATAGCTCTCTGGCAAACCCCAAGGCGAAACTTTTGTAGTTCGGTGAGAGACCAGGTCTGAGCACCGTAGGTTAGGATGGGCAGAATACACATGTCGACGAGCTTGCGCTTCAGGGAGATCGGCAGATCACCCTTCATTAGCGTCTTCATGGACCAGTAGCTTTTCCAGGCGTTCTGGATTCGCCGATCGATCTCCTTTTCCTGTCGGTTTTCGAAAGATACTAACTGGCCCAAGTAGATATACTCATCGACATAATGTATTTCCTGCGCATCTACCTCGACCCTACATTTGATGCTGTTAGTCATCACCTTTGTTTTGGACCGGTTCATTGCAAGTCCCACCTTGAGGCTAGCCGTGCTCAGTTCTTGGAGCATTGATTGTAGCTCCTGAGCCGTGGGGGCAAAAAGGACTATATCGTCGGCAAATCGGAGATTTGTTAGCCTCTTGTTACCGACGTCAATGCCCTTGGTGTACCATGAGGCTGCCAGTGACTTAAATACCTCCTCTAATGTGCTTGTGAACAGTTTGGGAGAGAGCGGGTCACCTTGCTTAACACCTCTTTGAATTTTAAAAGATGGTCCTGAGGTATTTAATTTAATGTTTGCGAAACTATTAGAATAAATGATTTTTAATAAGTCTACGTATTGTTTTTCAAGGTCCTGGTTTTCAAGAGAAGCGAAAATTTCACTGTGACGAACACTATCGAAGGCTTTCGCGTAATCGACAAAGGCCAGATATAATGGGATATTAAATTCTGTGTATTTTTCTATTACCTGGTTAAGTGTTTGAAGATGGTCAGTTGTGGAGAAGTTAGGGCGAAATCCGGCTTGTTCTGGTGGCTGGTGTTTGTCCAGTTTTTCATCAATTCGGTTATGTATGACTTTGATGAAAGTTTTATAAATATGGGATGTTAGACTTATTGGTCGATAATTACCGATATCACTTTTATCGCCTTTTTTATGCAAAAGGACAATATTTGAGTGACACATGGCACTTGGTACTTAAGAAGAAGTAGTACGTAAGAATCCATTTATAAGTTGAAAATGACCTTTCAACATCAACTGAGGTTAAAGGCGCGTACATATAGTATGATCGCTCATCCCTTCCTGCTGTTATCGCTTCACATATGTCTCTAATTTTATCTAAACTGGGATTTCTGTCCATGACATTTACGAGTTTATTTTTTATAAGCTCAGATGAACACCAGCTAAGCACAGTTCTCACGTGATCAAATATTTCAAAGGATTCCGTTAGAGTTAAATTCGATTTTTGTAATTTCTTTAATCCAATTTGTATATCTTTAAAATATTCCTCAATGTAGTCCAAGTCCGATTTCAAGTTTTCCTTTTGAAGAACATTTTTGGCACACCTAATAGATAGCGCGTCGGAACTTCTTAAAAGATTTACAATTGTTTTAATTTGATCATAATATTTTGCATAATATGACACTGCCTCCAACCAAGTACCCCATCTTGTAATAACGGATTCTGGAGGAAGCGGCATGTGGGGAAAGGTGTTTTTTAACAAGCGCACTCTATTAGGTGATTTTAAAAATATTTTTTTTACGTTTGAAATTAATTCATCTACATCTGAATATTCGCATCGTATTTTTTCTGCCACGAGATTCAGTGCATGTGCTAAGCAAGTGACGTGTATCATGTTGGGCAAATAATTTTTCAGCACACATCCCGCTTTTAGCATATATGCTACACTATCAGTGCATAATACAGCAACGTCTCCTACTTTGGATTCATACAAATCGCAAGGCAGTCTATTACAAATTGGGCAATTGTGCTCCCATTAACAATTTCTAGTACTTTGCAAGCAACTAAAAATGGTTTTTGTGTGATCGCATTTAAAGGTTTTACAAGTAAATGTACCATGTATCTGCCTAAAAAATCAGTTGTCTCGTCTAAAGATACCCACAGCTTTTGATTTGCAACTTGTTCATAAATCGAGTTAATTTTAGTTTTAAAAATCTTATCTAAATAAACTTTTCTCAGCAATGATTGCTCAGGAAGCTTTTGTCGATTTGTACAATTGCAGCAAATATATTTATGGAAGAATTTTTTGAAAGCGGGGTTGTTTACTTGAATCCAAGGTATATTACATAATATGAGAAATTGTGCTAGGTCCAAATAAAATTCTTCATTTGGTTTTTTACTTGTCCCTTTGTGTTTCGGACCTTTAACGTGCCTCTTGACACTACTAAGTTTAGCTGTTATACTGCTCTCGCACTTAGAACAGTAAATCAAATTACTGGCTGGGTCGTAATATAATTCAGGATGAAGTCCAATCCAACTTTGTACTGTTGCTTTCTTAGGCTTGTTCGCCATCTCCAATCTTACTGGTCTCCAAAAAGATGAACGATGGCAAGTACCTAAAATAAAATAAAATTTTAAGTTTTCCATGCCTCAAAAGGAATAACGAACCTTTATAGATACAGGGAGGTGGAAAGGAAAGCGGGAGAGGTGCGCGCATTCCAGCTAGGTGCATCGATTGTATCGATTTAAATATTTTATTCTTTCATTTTACGCTCTAATAAAGAAAAACGGTTAGAAAATATGAACACGCGTAACATCATTGTTATTGAAATTTTTTTTTCGCATTTTAGTCAATGCGCAAAAGACATATTCCTTTTTGGTTCAAATATTAAAAGAACCGGCCAGAAAAATAATATATTTTGATAGAATTCGTTCACCTTAGCAATTCTTTATGACACCAAAGATATAACATTACTATGCTTGGTAGTATTGAAGTTCACTTTTATATTTGAGCCAAAAGTTAAATGAGTGTGTTTTTTTTTTTAACTACGTTTCATACACAATAATTATCTTAAAAACTCCACTAAAAAATATCAAGTTCATACAATTGCATATCAATCTAGACTGTCAAATTGCTAGTTTAAGATAAAATAATATATACATTTATGTTCTTCTTTATATCTAACTTACTGTTTATTTCCCTACAAGAAATAAAATAAATAACTTTAGCCAAAACATTAAAAAGTAATAAATGTTGACTTACCGTATTATTTGATGTAGACAGACAGGAACAATGTTATTACAGCAAATCGTAATCCATAAATTCAAGCCAAAGTAGTCGTATTAAGAAGATCCAATGAACCAAAAAACGAGCGAGGGTGAAAAACAATATTCACAGAAACAATACAGGAAGATGCGCACTTAACAAACCGAAGTACAGGATTGAAGTGAAGGTAACCTGCGCGCACGCGGGGCGGTAGGGAATAGGGGGGGAGGGGGTATGTAGACCCTCCCCGCGTCGCACAGGTATACGACTATGGCGGTTACTTTTTGTAATTTCTAAGAATAGATAACGAAACGCGCTGCCGTAAAATGTGATAATGTGACACCATTATTATGCAATTATTTTAATATTATGCACATTTTTAAATATACTTTAGAAATATTTATTTCATTAAGATGAAAGAAAAAAAGGTATTTGTATTTTCATTTGTAACTAAATATTTGCACATCATGTATAATGGTAGAATGTAAAGGGACCTCATTAATATTAAGATCATACCACTTTGTATGCCTACATTCTGGCAAATAAATGAATTATTTATTTATTTTAAATGCCTTTTTTTTAATGATGAATTCTTTCTACTATAGAGAATGCTAAAATGATAAAAAATTACCGTTTTATTATTTTAAAGACAAAATGCCTTTTTTACACTTGAACTTTAGAAATCTCATTAAACGTAGCCGAGAGTGAGCTAGAAAGAAGATATTTACTTCGAAACGTGTACGGCTTCTTATTCAAACATTGTGATTCATTGTGTATTACGATCAACAAGTCATTTACAAAATGTTCTCCAAAAAAAATTTAGAAAATTTTATGGTTGTAACGACTATGTATGTTATTTATTATGATATATCTAGTCACAAACTTTAGGTAAATATAGACGAATTACTTATTCCAAATAACAATTTTTTTAAATGTATTTATGTGTTGTCTCAAAATTTCGGGACAGATGTCTCGGAAAAAATGTAGTCCTAAGGAAGTCTCCGTTTCTTGTCTCTGTTCTTCGAAGTTTAGGCAAATAGGCACTACCTATTCCTATCACTGGTCATAATATGTTTGACATCATTTTTCTATGGCATTTTTGTCATGTTGGTCTCATATATTAAAAAAATATCTAAATATAAATTAATGTATGAATAGTGCAGCGAGAAACTTTATTATCATTCAACAGTATGCAAAGAAGAACTCGTACATCTGCACCTGCACATCATCCTTCGTATTGTCTCCCACACCTGTCCAGTACAGTTATCTAGTCTTGCGACAAAAACAACCATGCCGGTGTTTTGCTAGTTCAATTAACAACAAAGGTATTTATAAAACAAACTCTAGAGCGATTGGTTAATTTTTATTTAATTTTGCAACCTTGCAAGCACATTGTTGTAACTTGTAACACTGCTCAACTTAGTCGACTTCCACTAATAATTGAAAAGGGTTTTTCCTAATTAAAATTATTAATAAAATCTTATTAATAATTTTAATTATCATTATTCGCATAACTACAGATGTATATGACCTACGTATGAATATCATAAATACTTTTTAATTAGTAACAAATAAACCCTTTCTTGTAAATAGTGCTAATTGTAATTGCTTTCTTGTAAATAGTTTTAGGCTCTTTTCTCCTGTTTAGTAAAATTCATCGCTTACCATCAGGTGAGATGGTGGTCAAATGCAAGCCTATCACTAATAAAAAAAAAAATTAGTTATACGCGTATTCATTTTAATCTCATAATTTTCATCATTTCAGCCAAATAACGTCCACATCAGTCCTCTCCAAGTGTCGCCACAATGAGGGGTCCTGTGCGTCTCGCATCCACCGAATTCCCGCGACCCTCACCAGGCTATCAGTCGACTAGTCTACCTTGTACAAACCTTCCAACACTGCGTCTTCCGCGTTTCGTTTCAATCTATTGAAACTTTTAGTTTAATTCAAGTCAAAGTCAAAGCATTTATTTCAAATAGACCATTTGCAGGCACTTTTGAATAGTCAAATGTCGGTCAGTCCAAGAAAAGTGAAGCTAAATTGCATGTTCCAAAGCGTAGATCTCTACGGAGAAGAACGTGCAAGAAACTCCATAGACACTCTTTTAAATCATATTATATGTTACATATAATGCTTGGTTACATATTACTTGTTGCTTCAATTATGTAAGCACAATGTAGATAACAAAATAAAAATTTAAAATAATTAAAATGAAAAGACCAATAAATGCGACCATTTTGTTGTTTTTGACAAGGACATTACCGCTTGTAAATCAAGTCAAGCGAAAAATAATTCGAGCATAGTACCGTTACCTGTCACTCTTATGAGGACATGCCGACGACGCGACGTGATTGATCTATTACATATATTTGGATTGTGTCCGTATTTGGGTTTGTACTTAAAGTGACTTTCCATAAACTCAGCCAGTAGGCCACAGCCGGTCATAGGCCTTGCTCCGATTATGATGCTAATTGAGATGTTTAACGTGACATCATTGTGCAAAAATGTTTTTAGAATAAGACAAAAGCACGCCAGAGTTGCGGGATTGTTGTGGAGGTTACAATCGCGGCAATAAGTCTACTCTTTGAGGAGTAAGTAGTCAGAGAGGTCGACAACGCAAAAGATGGGAGAACGAACTTAAGCTTACAGCTGGTCCAATTTAGAGGAGACTTGCAAAGGACAGAAAGCAATGGAAGAAGTTAGAGAAGGCCGTTGCCAAAAGGCTCAGTGATCTCAGGAACATATCATAACCCAAATTGAAAAAAAAATACAAATCAACATCAAAAGTATCACAACAGAGGAGTTTTCAGGATCAAAAGGCTATAAGAAATTGAAATAGGGCAGTAGCACGGAGTCCTCACTTTCGGCCTAACGCAGGTCCTCATAGGACATGGCCAGTTCGGCAGGTTCCTATTTTAGATACGGCCGGGTATCACCGGTGTGTATAGCCCGAAGGACACGGGAGAGCATACCAAGGAAGTACGGCTGGTTACGGATCTAGTTAGGGCCAACGCTTGCCAGGGTTGCTGATAGTTCGAAGGAGTTTCAATTAGAGCACGAAAATTTGTTTGATGATTTCCCACATCAAAAAGATACTTTCAACTGGGAACATGATTGAAATTGCCGTACAGATACACTGCGCATACGTGTGACACACACACCGATCTGGGCGCGTCGGTCTCCATACATTTTATATGGAAACTAGACTTGTAGAGCTACACTTTATAGACGCCACGCGACGTCGTTCTACGTACAAATCAGGCTTATACGTGTGCGTCGGTTTAATGTAGATCTAGCTTAAGCAGCAAAAAAAAAAGTGTCAACAAACGCGAAGTCGCTGAGAGAAAGTTAGTCATAAAATAAATATAAAACAAATTGATTCTATTTATATTGCGTGAGTAATTTACAAAGGTCCAATCCTTTGTGAATTGAAGCGAGTAATCTATGCGTTCATTAAATCAATACAAGATAATGGTAATTAGGTGCACGTGGATTACAAAGTTCAGTTATTAACTAAACTGTGTCGTGGCATAGTAGTCACCGTGGTCCTCCGAATGGGAACCCCGGTGGAGATCCTGGAACTCAGGGCAAAGAAGGAACATAGGCGTGGGTTTTAGTCAGTATAAGTCTGACACGTCGGCTGCGCCCCAGAGCGTGACAAGTCATTGCAAGATTTCCCACCAGCATATTTTTTGGGAGTTGGGTAATAATCTAATGACTTCTTCCACCGCGGTGACAAGACGGGTGGATTTCAGTGAGTAAAAGTCTGACACTAACTCTTGCTCCACCCAGAGAGGGAGAAGGTTCAGAGGCTCTCAACGCGTTCCATTTGACGATCGAAACTAAACTGTTAAAGGATTGGAGCTTGTATCGTAAAGGGGATATATTAGTGATATAAGTAATTTGGTGATACTTTTTGGTATGCATGTCGCGTGAATTGTATGAGGATGAGGATATGTATCCTCCTCGTAACAACTCGCTAGCGTGGTCTCATGAATGTGATTTATTGGAAAATGTGGTCGGTAAAAAAAAATCAACAATTGACTTATATGACCAATACCCTATAGGGTGTTTAGTTCCCATCCCTCTTTCTCGCTCGTACTCCTAACATTTCATGATTTCTAGTGGCCCCAGGAAATTACTTCCCGCGGTCAGCATGCGTGTATTCTAATTACTGTTTTGTTTTTGTGAGTAGCTTAGATACGTTATAAAGTACCTAAACAATGACATCACAGAACAATACGTAATGTTTACATCTATCAAGTGTCGAGCAATTACCCGACACGTCTTTTAATTATTTTATTGTAATCTTCCATCTGCGGCGGACGTCGCCATGACGTAAGCGTACCAGCTGTTTAATTATATCGTTTTTAGATAGAAAACCCCGGCTTTTAAGAAAATAATTAAGTTATAGGTCGTTTCAGATGGCCAAACAAAAAATTGAGAATTACGTATTTTCTGACCTGTAATTTTTAAATTTCTAAGTAAATATATTTTTTTTAATGATATATACCAGAGCTTGATTGAGATCCCCACCTGATGGTCTAGCAGTAATGGAATCGTTGATGGTAAGGCGCACTAGTTTATTAAGAGCCTATTGAGTCTAGCCTTGAAGACATCTAAATCATAATTGGACCGCAGCAGGCAAATTGTTCCAGTCCTTTGATGTCTTCGCCCTGTATCTAGCAACCAAAAGGCAACTTAAGAAGCAGATGAACTACAGTCTCAAAGACAAACACAAACACACCATCATTCGCCTTTATAAGTAATATTACCGTGATTTCTCCGATATTCATTTAACTGCTAACAATAATACGCGTTGACAGCAATAGCTAATGTGATAATGTCACAAAGAATGCAACAATGCGCCATAATGATGGTTATTTGTAACCATTGACCTGACAACCTCCCGTCATCATACAAATAACTTTAATGTAATAAAAACTATGGTTAACGTAATCTGAACTCTGAACCAACGCTTTGTTTTGTGATAAATAAAATCCTTACAGAGTCATCTTATCTCTAAGTATCTGAATTAAAACAATACGACTTCTATGATTCGTTCTACAAACATAAAAAATTACAATTCATTGTGATATCTGATTTATATAAATTACATCACACGGATTTATATATATATACTGGCAACCCGACCCAGTTTCGCACTCTCGAGCCGGGCCTTGGTTCAGGCCATGGTCCGGAGCGAGGAGGAGTGGCAGGCGGTCGCCGACTTCTGCGAAGCAGTAAGGCTCGCAAAGGAGGAGGCCGACCCCATCAGGCAACGGCGCTCTCGCCGCCGCCGGGATTCCGATTCTGATTTCCGGCCACCGAAGGCGCGAGCTTGCGGACAGTGAGTAATAGGTAGCTCGCTGTCCGACCGTCCGGTAACTGTCTGGACCGAGCCCAAGTCGTCGACGGCGCGCACTGTTCCCGCGCGCCTCGAGGAGTTGTCAGCAACAGCAGGGGCCTAGTTAGATCGAAGGATCGAAGCCTACCAGGGCCAGGGTTAGTTTCGAAAGACAACTCGAGCCCCGGTATGAAGGCTTGAAGGAACGGGGTGGGTTTTTAGTCAGTAAGAGTCCGACATTATCTCCCGCTCCGCCCAAGAGCAGGTGTTGTTACTGATGATATTCCCACCAAAAAAAAACCAGTTTCGCGCGAGAGTTAGTTTCGGGCTACCCTAGTGTTTTCACGTCATAGGCACAGCCACAGCTGTGCCGTTTGGCGGGTTTTCGTTTTTAGATGCCACGATAACCAGCAAAAATTTCCTATCTAAGCAGTATTTTTCTGCTAACCATAGATTCTAAGATAAATTTTAAAATAAATTTTAAAATCATCGCTAAGCTCTCTTGGTTCCTGTCACTCTTATGCTGTCTTTTTGCGCGTAACTCACAATGTGAATTAATCAGATAACGTCATTATAATTTTTGGATGGATAGCAAGTCCAACGTCTTCCTCCAACACTTTGCCACCTTTTTCACCTTATAAACAGAGTCAGTGGTCAACAGGACTGAATGGTACAGGCGTGGCGCGTACTAGAAGACGCAGCGTTGATAAGCTTCCTAAAAGACGGGCTGATAACCTCGTGAGGGTCGCGGGAATACGATGGATACGAGACACAGGACTGGTCGTTGTGGCTACTTAGGGGAGGCATATGTCCAACAGTGACGTCGAAGACGTCTTTTGGCTGAATCGATGATGATGATGAAACAGTGTCGTATTATCCGGGTGGGGTAACTTACTTGGAAGAACAGCACGAAGCACACCCACTGGTAGTACGTGTAGTACTTCTTCTCTTGCGTGCTGTCGTACTCGTTCGCTATGCCAGGATGCGCCACTTCTTTGCCAACCTGCAACCAACAATATTCGCGTCAGTTTCCGAATCATTCACATCTGGCCTAGAAACAAATCGGATAAAACAAGTGATGGAGAAAAATAAAGAAGGTTCTTTTTACGTGTGAAAATTATCATGGATGCCTTCAGCGCTAATCATTTGATGACTTCTCCCTTCTCGCGCTCTAGGGCGAGGTGCCACCCATACCCCCTCGTACTGGAGCGATCAGGAGTTACCTGGAGTCACTGCAACTCTTTCGAACATTTCCGCAGCCCAGATTAGCTACCCTGCCATTATGCTTGCTTGGGATCACTCGCTTCATGTAATATTAGTGAACCACACTTTCCAGTATGCAAAAAAGAGGATCTAATAAACTGATATTAGTGGAATCCTTAAAATGGTAAGTATTACCATAAAATAGATAGGTACAGAAGACACTCTTGTATGTACTTTACTTTTAATACCTACGCTCAGTGGACGCACACTAATGAGCGTTTGAGCCGGAACTGCACGACGAGCGGGCCGAGGCGCTCCGAGATATCGTATCCGTGAGCGGTGTTTATGTGTGCGTTGCTCGAGCGTGCTTTGTATGGAGATTGACTTCTGTACCGTGGTATTACCGTTGGAGTTCACTCATTAACTTAAAGGTGAAAGCGTGCAGATAGCTAATGAAATTGAAATTCTACTCAGTTAAACGAAAGTCATTCAATAGGGTTCACTGAAAAGAGAGGCTTGTATTGATGATTTTAATTATTGTAATTCCGTAAATAAATACGTACTGTCAATCATATTATAATAAAAAATTGCAAAAATTTAAGAAATTTTTATATTTCACAGGCTATCCTGGAGCAAGAATAGAATCACAAATCACCATTGTATTCTACCATATTTCTGACGTCATATGTTTACAGACAATGAACAAAACAACCTCAAATACAAACTCTCGATAAATAAACATTGTATTTTTTTAATCACTCCCCTCAGTGTCATATACGCCAAATAAACAATAACATGGTATAGACAATAAATATACAATGAGAATGAAAATAAACTATGATGATAAGAATTTAAAATGAGCTAGCTATGAATTTCGAATTAGTCGGTTGTGGAAAATCGTGAAATGGTTGTTTCATGGAAAATAGTAAATTATACTTTATAATTTTTGTATCAATATATAATTTTATTTGGTGGAGAGGGGGAGAGAGGCCAAAGAAAAGATGAATGGATTGTGTAAGGAGTATATGAAAGAAAAGGAAGTTAGTGATAGTGTGACGGGTGATAGGACAAAATGGAAGAAAAAAACGTGTTGCACCGACCCCAAATAAAACGGGACAAGGGCAGGAAGAAGAAGAAAAAGAAGAAGATATAATTTTATTTGGTATTCAGAATATTTGAAGAGTGGTAACGTCCCCGAAGACCAAATCCAGGCAGACGCTTTACTTTGACAAGTGTAATTTCATCACTACTACTCTCAAAACAGTGACGGAAAACATTGTGAGGGAACTGGCATGTCCTAGAACCAGAAATTTAAAGACGTGTGACATCCACTAACACGTACTGGGCCTGCGTGGTAGATTATGACTCACACGCTCTCCTAGAGAGGAGTCCTGAGTCCCAGCAGCTGGAATATTATAAGGCTGACTATGTACAAGTATATAACTATGTTGCCAAACATTAACTTGATTATTTCTCTCCAAGAGAACAAGTTCCTGAGTCTTATCAGTGGGAACATTATGAGGCTGATTATGATATGTTATTCAGATATTTAAATTCGCGAAAATAGCCTAAGCTTCCCAAGAAAACACGAGTTGAAAATAGATGTATTCTAATCAAAATGCCACAAGTGGGTACCTACAAGTCCTCGAATTAAGTCAAATCGAAGTCTTGAAAGTTTAATAGGTTTCATACATAAATACTGAAATAGCTCATGTTTCAGTGATGAAATGGTGTTTAATTCATCGTATTGCCGTAAATAGACATATTTCAGGAAGCCACGTGTGATAATGTTGATATGTCAATATGTTATGTAAATTAGTATTTTGGTCTCAGCGAAATGGAGATTTCTCGTGTGAATGTTATGCCCTATGTGTGCAATTGTACCCCACCCATACGTACAAAACGTTTTGGGAACACATTTATTGTGCGTAACGTACTACTGAGGAGTGGAATTTCCTGCCGGAGTCTGTATATCCTGATAGCTACAACTTGAGGAGCTTTAAGCCAAGAGTGAATAGGTTACTTCTAGGCAAGCGTGCTCCATCGTCGACCACATCGTCGCTTCCCATCAGGAAAGATATCCCTGATGGGATATCTCGCAAAAAAAAAAATTGTAAGCGCCAATGATATTTATTAGAATATCATTGGTAAGCGCTATTTTTTTCCAGGAAATGTGCTTAAATGGCGGGTAATTTAAGTACATATTACCTCATAATCTATTTACTTATTTGGCACACTGTTGTTGTTTTTCTTTTTTTAAGCGTGTGCTAAATAAAATTTTTTTCTTTCTTTCAATACAACATATCTCTGTATCGTTATCGAAAAAGGGCATACCTAAGTGGACGATTGACATTATAATTTGAATATCATCTATATCTCTCACCATCCCATAAAACGAAAGCCAAAACGAATCGCACACATCGAAATTCTGTGTGACCAAAGTAACAAACGGGAGCCTGCCTGATGACACAATAACAAATCATTAGCGAGGTTAACAATAGGACCGAGACAAGTGGACGCTGACCTCTAGAACACACCCATCTGGGGCATTACGTACTACGTAAGAACGATTGTCAGCGATTTGCGATTCTGAGCAACTGTACAGCCCTAGTACAAAACAGGTGGGTTACGATACGATGACGTTCAAACTAAGATCGTTTAATTCTTATTTCAGTGTGGGTAAAAGGTGGCGCTAGATAACTTGTACATGCAGCAAGGGCAGGGAACGAATCACGAGTGACGTCTATGACACGATGGGGCAGCGAGCCAATCACTGACACTGTCCTCCCCCGCGTCTCACTTCGTACCACTAAAGAGACCGAATATTTGACTTCTGCGCTTCTTGAAGCCAGCGCTCAAGATCCGTGCAGGTATCTATAACCCAGGACATTTTATTCACGCCTAGCTTCTGTTAGCGGCTTCGCCTTTGAGAAGGTAGGTTTTTCCATGCCTACTTTAGACCCTCATTTCGTCCCCTCAGAGGTTGAATTTTGGGCAATCCTTCTGCATACATTTCACCGAGTCACACACCAGGAAATCTAAGAAGAATAAGTAATCTCCACCTGTGAAAATATACATGGGAAGTCCGAAAGAGAACCCCCGGATCTAGGACAAAACTCACAAAAGGAACAGTAAAAGTCTGACACGCCCTACCGGTCCGCCCTGGAACGGGAGAAATCATTGAATGATTTCACACATGTCGAAATATGACGACGAATAATGGACACAAAAATACTACGATGTGGCAACTGTTTATCAGGGACTTCTTCCGTCATAATTACGTACCCAATTGGGTATCATTTGACCCCAATTCCAATTCTCTTTCAATAACCGAACCGAAGCCGGTCTGAACTGATCACGTAACGCTCATATTTGGCCAGGAATTTGACCCAACAATTAAGGGAACACAACATCGCGTGGTTTAATAGATTGTGACGTGGGCGAGGACATATTACGAACAGGAACACGTTGGCCAATTAAATTACAAATGGCCTAAATATCATCGAGTGTGAGCAGTGCTGGTGGCCGAGTGGAAACAGCCCTAACTTACGAGTCAGGCGCATTACTTTGTGTAATTTATTTCATCACCACTGCTCTCAAAACGGTGAAGGAAAACATCGTGAGGAAACCGGCATGTCCTAGAACCAAAAATTCGAAGATATGTGACATCCACCAACCCGCACTGGGTGGTACGATTACGGCCCATTCCCTCTCCTAGAGAGGAGGCCTGAGTCTCAATAGTGGAAACATTATAAGGCCGACTATGTTATGCTATGCTAAATATCCTAGGAGTTTTCATAGACGTTTTAGAGTTACATACAGCACAGAAAACTGAAAGAAAATTAAGACTATGGAAACACTGATCTTCTCCTTTTTATTATGGATAGGCTCGCGTTTGACCACTATCTCACCTGATTGAAAGCGATGATGTGCTTGCCTAGAAGCAACCTATTCACCCTTGACTTAAAGACCCCTACGTTATAGCTATCAAGAAATACAGAAACATAAAAATCGTAATAAGCCAGTTTACTAAAAAATCGACACAAAAATGTTTTAGTCATATTACGGTAAGGTAAAAACTGGCCCAGTGCGAGTCGGACATGGAGAATTCCGTACTACAATATTAAAATCAATCACTTTGGCACACGCACTGGGCACATGTACACGTGTATGCACCCGGTGTATCTCGTGTACGCAAAAGATCTCTCTCCATCTTTTAATAACAGAGTTTTTAAAAACGCCGATATTTTCTTATTTTGTACGGGAACCCCTTTTAATTTTTAACTTTATTTTATTATATCTTGTTAAAGCAGCACTACACATTCTGTGATTTCAATACTCAACCTCATACTGTTTATGAGATACAGCCCGCTGAACGAAGGACGGACGGACCGCGGAGACTTAGTAATAGGGTCCCGTTGTCTCCTTTCGGGAACGGAACGCTATATTACGTCAAATTCCAATAGAAACTTAAATAAATGATAAATGATATTTATTTTGCAAATAGGTTTTTTCAAAACACTTTTACACGTCCATTTCTTCGTCAGTTTAATTCATTAAACCCCAAGCGAACGCGCCGCGGCGTTCGCGCACCTATTGTCTTTCTATTGTGTCTGTGATTTCCACGATTGAAAGGTTAAACTAGATGAGTAAATAAGCCGAAAAAGAGTAAAACTAAAATATACGGTAAATAATTACATCTTTTTCTTCTTTTTGACTTGGAAATTACTTCATTAAATCCTTCTAAATCACCTAGTTGACATCAATAATGGGCCATCAAGTCTCAATTACCTCATCAATTTACCTCTTAATCCATTTCCTTGTATCAGATTTCTGGCCCTCACCAACCCTAATACACTCGAGCCCAATTAGCTTAACAGAGGAAGTGGACAGTTACAGGGATCTGCGCACGCGCAATTGACAGCACCTTCCCGAGTAATATACGGTGATTTGTGCCGCTATGAAGATGTAGTAGCAGATTCTAATGATAGTAGTAACACTGATATATCGAACTCAAACTATAAAGAATGAGAACATGACACGAAGAATGATGATGACGGTCTTTTTTTAACGATATGACGGTTTAAGGTAGAAGGATGTTACGTCCAAGGATATGAGGTTAGAAACATGTATAACTAACAAGTAATAATATCATAAATATTTAAGAAAACCCAATCCCACAAAAAACGCAAATTGTCGCTTCCGATCTCTTTCGATATTCTTCCTGAAAAGGCTTAACATATGGTTCGGGAACGGGATGTTTCCATAAGAAACACTGGAAATAACAAATTAATGTTCATATTGCACGTGACGACGTGACGTCCCTAGCGGCGTCAGCGTAGTCTGCTGCGCTGATGATACGCAGGTCCTGGAGCAGAGGGAGTCGCACTAGGCGGTGGCCGAACTAGCGACACACAGAGTTGCAACAGTCGTGGAGAGGATCCGGCAGCTGAGACTCGAGGTGGCACTGCACATGTCCACTTCCGACGTCTGGTTCTCAATCTAGGGACTCCAGACGCCTCCTGCCAGAGTTTCAAGGCGAAGATCATGTGGTCTTTGGCTTTTATGAGAGCGGGAGAAGTCATGATTAGCAGATTGATAGACATGATTAGAAGTGATGATTTCTCAAAAAATTAAAACTCGACTCCATCCCTGAGAACAAATATTTCGGAAACCTTCAATTAATGTTAATAAAAAGCAAGCTAAAACTGTCATTCATGGATGATTTGTGGAGTCGATTTGGATTCCATAGCATAAACAGCCTTATAATGTTCCCACCGCTGGGAACCAACCCCTAATTTGGGAAAAGCCTAGGCAGTCTATCAAGAACTTACATAAAGTATTGTGACCCAAATAGTTCAAGAAACTAAAGGTGATTTGCGTTACATTGTGTGACTAACAAAAGAGGTAATTAGTACATAATATACAGCTGATTGTTTATGCGTTATTTATAGCTTGTTCTCGCAACAGGTACATTGGCCTGCTCATACAATCACACTTTACGACTAGTTTACAGCGTTTACTAGGTAATAACGATGATTTGTAAACTACTGAACAGATTTCTACCTACCCGTTCTATGTACAGAAGAATGATATTCACAAAGATTCTTCTGTACCTGTGTTTGTCGCCTAACTATTCAGGTTCTCAATATCACGCGAAGTGTCAAGAAGGCGTTTAGATAGGTCTATACCATTTGTGAGCACTCGGACCCCACAATCTGATATCTGATTCAACACCAAACGACTTTTCTTTCTCTTTCTTTCTCTTCTTCTCTCTTTCTCTTTCTTTTTTTCCTTTGCTATGAGAGGCAGCCTAATCTGTACAGGCAGGGTTATATGTAAAACACTGGTAACCTCTCAGGTCTATGGTACTAACATCATAAACAGCATCTTTGATTCTATGATTTTTTTTTTATCATATTTAGTTTATCAGATTTTCATACAAAAATAAAAATATTTCAATTGAACGTTCTAAATATTACGAAGTCTATGCAAAGCAAGCGATAGTATAATAAAGGAAGGGACTGGGAATCGGTTGGCGGGGGTGCTTGATGCGCTTGCGTCGTGTCATACAGACGAAGGTAGGGATAATACAGAATTGAAATGTGGGTTTGTTTTTGGTTAATGAATTATGTTTTGTAAAAAGTCAAAGAATAACAGTTGTTGTTTATAATGCTAGTAATACCGTCCTGCAAGGTTGTTAGTTTTACAAATAGCCCAGTATATTATAAATGCTACATATCTAGTGACTGATTAACGTAAGACAACAATTTTAATAGCTATAAGAGCAAACGAAGACTAAACGAACATAAGACAGACTTTGTAGTATGAATACAAAAGCAGTAACTGCTGAGTTGTAGATAAAGACATGTAGCGCAGACTATAAATTGGAATAAGAACGATAGAACAAATGATTTACAAAGAAAAATACTTGTTAAACCAATCACATAGAACTATACCAACGTATCTAAGAATCGATACCAAAAAAATCCTTATACTGTTATAATCAATACCAAAGTAAGAATTGATACTAAAGATCCCGATACCGTTAAAACCAATACCAACGTAAGAATCGATACTCAAGTTCCTGCTGCTGTTATAACCAAAACGCGTCAACATTATCTCGAATTGCTCTAAAGTTATGCTCCATATCCATACGTCTTGGGAGAGCAAAAAGAACCAGACTAAGAATAAAACATCAGACATAAAGAATCAGGTGGCACTATTAAAATAATAAAAACAATGCTATAGACAGTCGAACAAGAGTGGAAGCGACAAATTGTGTTACAATTGTAATTAATTCGAGGCATATGTGACCTGACACCTTCATGGGCGGCATACAAAGATTCACGATGAAGTATAAAATCTGGTACTGCCTTTATAATAATAATATTATTTTCAGACCAAAGGTGATTGAAGATTTTCTTTATGATCAGTGTCATCACGGTAGATTTAGACGTTTTTTTTTAAAATTGTTATTATTGATTTGATAAACTCAACTACTACCTCACCTGATGGTAAACGTTAGAAGCAACGTTATTAACTCTTGACGTAAAGACCTTTAAGTTACAGCTATCAGGAAACACAGACTCCGACAAGAAAAGGAATTTCACTTCTTAGCTGTACTACGTTTAATGAATGTGTGTAAATGGTGGGATGTCCACCTTGTACCGTTGGTGCGTCGCCGTACGTCCAGATGATGGAACAAGCTTGGGTGGGTAGACTCTTTTAACAAAAGTTGGCTCTGGGCAGAGAGTGGCGGTCAGAGAAGGGAAGAACTATAAAAAAAGCATTCAAAGTATGGGAAAAGCAGACGTCTGAAATCGTGAACATTTGCGAAATAATTCAAATCGAATTAGGGTTGAAATGATGATACAGAGATTACCAGTAAAGATTATGATTACACATCCTTTTGGTTATGAATGTAGAGTAGTATTATTATTATTATTTAGAATATAAGGGGCTATGCATAACCCATAGTGTAGGGGATGTAGTCACTGCGACCTAAAAGATCTATTGTGACTCGCCACCTTGTTAGAGTAACTCTTTTAGCCCGGAGGCTTCCAAGAAATTTAGAATACTCCTAGCTTTTAGAGTTTTAATCTCCTCCGGGCGAATAATGTGTCGGCCCAAATGGACACTGCGTTTGTGGACAAGGGGCCCGCATTCACACAAGAGGTGCTTAGGCGTCTCCCTCTCCTGATTGCAGTACCGGCAAACATCAGTGTCACTCAGTTTCATGTGAAATTGGTGCCTGTTTAGTTTGCAGTGGCCGGTTAAGGCGCGGGCTATCGCACAGATGTTCGTCCTGCTAAGCTCAAGAAGCTCGGCAGTTCGTTTTTGTGAGTAGCCTTCTATGAGAGATTTGGCGTGTAGCAGACCTGGTTGTACCAACCAGTTCTTTTTTGAATCGCCAAATAAGTTGCCCTTAAGGGTCTGCATGGCCTGGTTCTTTGAGATACCACAGAAGGGTTCTGGACCTATCTGATGACCTTGAGCCCCAGCCCGTGCAAGTTCATCGGCTTTTTCGTTGCCGTTGATTCCAGAATGACCTGGTACCCATCTCAGAATAACTTTATTCCTTTGCCCCAGGTCATTCAGTTTGTTAACGCAGTCTTTTACCAGATGTAGAGTAGTAAACGGTGACTAAGAGATTACGCTAACAGAGAATGTGTGGGCAGGCGTCCTACCGTCTACTAGTAACGACATCTGTTGAACATGGCGATAGGCCTATTATATTTAGCAGTAGACATTAATATTCTGCAACCAATGTTGTTGGCTTGTTACGTTAATTCCTTTTAAACTACAGACATTTAAGGCCTACTAGTTTTACTCACAAAAGGGACTAATTTTGTACCTAGACTACAAATAAAACAGTAATGGTTTTTTAACAATCCAAATCCCTACATGTACCGGTGAACATCGTCGACATTTAGAAGCCTAGACAAGTATTATATTCGTGAGGGGAGACACTGTCTGCCATGAATGTCACGTAACAGTGAGCGGTTAGGGCACTTAAAACGGAAGGAAAGGGTACCAATTAGTCCGAGGGCCCTCGACTTGAAGTAGTAGACTGAGTCTGAGCTGTTCGAGGACTAATACCGCATGCTGCCAAGTGGCATAGAGCTACAGTACAATGAAAATAGGTATAGAAAAAGAAAGATTAAATGGTATAAGTACTAGGTATGCATACATTAAATAGACAAGAGGTCTGTATCCAGATCGGGTGATGCCTGCTTGAATTTTTTTTGGTTTTTGCATGTCAGGAAGAATTTCGGCGGAAATTTTCAATCAAGATATACGAAAATCAATAGGCCTGCTCGTGTTTCGGCAGGTTGCGGAATTGTTCGAATTAGTTAACCGTGGTCTTGGAACGTAAAGAGCAACTGAAGGAACACAGATGCGTTTTAGACAGAAGTCTGGCACTCCCTGTCTATCGAGCAAAAGGTTTAACGGTATTTGATAATATCCCACCAAAAACAAAAATGGTGTTTCTTCACATTCCCCCTTCAAAGGTCATCGTATCTTTACAACACATCGTCACAGGACTAGACTCACTTACCAGGGCAAAGTTATCTATACCCTATTCGCGTTAAGATTAAACATTTAAAGAAACCGTTTTTACAGTCTGTTCAACAGATTTCAACGTCTATTCCGTAGGCATAAGGACGGCATTAAAAGCAAAAAGTGGTTACAATACAAACTATTAACTGCAGCCACCATTTGTCAAGCCACCAACGTAATAAAAATCAAAATCGGTTACAAGGACAGATATAAAAGGTTTTCATAAATATCCAATGTTATTTTGAGCAGAGTATACAAGGTGCAGTTTTAAAACTGCACAATATTTCAGGAGGTTGTAATAAAACTCATAAATAATCATGTAAAAATACGATACCTGGTCAATAATCAGTAATACTTGTTATTTAATTTTTTAATTACACTAAACTAAATCGATTGATCGATGGCCGCGGGGGCGTGGCTAGGGTGTGGCGTGCGGGATGATGATTGGATGATACATTATTTATGAAACTATCGTTGCGAGTTAGTGTGTGTGAAAACGCCCTTTATTGTTCCGTGTTTGTGTGTGTGAAAAAAAGCGCGGTTATAAAAAAAAAAAAAATTACCTACTTATTTTATTATTGATTCGGGTCGAGAATCACTAACATAATTACCTCCTGAAATATTTTGCAGCTTCAAAACGACACCTTGTATACGCTGATAAATGAGTAATTGATCAGATACATAAAACATTTAAAAAAAACAAAACAAAAACAACTCACCTCTCTAGCAAAGGCATCAGGCATGGTAAACGTGGACGTGATCCAACAGAACGTGTTGACCACATTGACGGGCAAGCCACTCACGATGCACTGTATCGGCTGACCCACATACTGGGTCGCCGTGATGATCATGGAACAGGTCAGCAGCAACACTGTTGTGAACACATTGTGCAACCGGAACACCGCATTATCAGTCCTTATAGGCTGGTATTTGAAGTAAACACTTAACCCTCCTAATAACTTAAACATCTTGACTTATTTCCTCGCGTTATCTATACATGGGTAGGAATGTGAGGTACTACTCAAAATCAGTCTTGTGGTAATTGAGACGCGGTAGTGGTTCGCGTTTTTTTTATTGTCGGGGTTCCGATGGCATCTGAAACAATAGATAAATAGGTTAGAAGGTGAAACGGATAAAAATAGATGTCTCAGAACGATTAATTATCTCTAAATATAGTTATTGAAGGTTTAATGGTTGTTTCAATTAAAGTTGGATTAACTGCGACAATTTCCCATCACGAACAAATTACTCTACCTAGTCAGAATAACGAGCTATACATATAGGAACACCTACAATAACTAACGAACGAAAAAAAATATCAAAGGAAAAATAGGGGGTGGGAGTAGAAGGGTTAAATTAATCTACGACCTATTCTCAGACCTAACTACATTAAATGCAAAACCAAAAAAAAAAGCATAAAAACGGTGTTGTCGTATTGGAGAAGTTCGATAACATACACGATACACGAGAACTTTATATTATTTAGACTAGTTTTTGCCCACGACTAGCCTATTCACTCAGGAATAAAGCAGCTTTCTGTCGGTGGAAAATTTTTAGCAATCGGACCAGTACCCCTAGCCAAGTTGCTAATCTGCAATAGTTAACGCTTGTAGAAAGCTTCAAATGTACGGGAATGACGTCGCCTCAACGCTCAGTCACGTGGTCAGAACAAAAGAATTGGCGGCAAGGTCAACTCGAAGCGTTCGGCGCAAGCGAAACGGTTGCAACTTGGCTAGGGGGGCTGTACTTTCAGAAATTACATCCTACGAACAAAAAACAAACTTTACCGCCTTATAATATTAGTGTAGACAAGTATTGCTCACACTCCCTAATGTATAAATTAAAATTATTACTCAAACCTTATTCCTAGCTTTGATACTATAACAGACTTACCTCTATACACGCAACACGTTTAAAATATAGGAATACCAAAAGACAACTAAATATATTAAAGGAAAACACCAAATATATACCAAGATCCAGAATGTAGGCATTTTCAAATACATATAATGGTGTGTCATAATAAGAGCACCATGTAAATAATAAATTGATTGCAGTATTTAATTAGGTATAATCACTTTTTCCTCCTGTTTCATAATTATGAATGTCTAAATGAAGAATATAAATGGTGTAAGGGACAGCCCTCCACAAACTTTAAGGGCTTGCTCAATAGATAGGGTGGTAGGATGTTTAGTTTCATCTACTGAGCAAGCCCAAGGCTGTCCCTTACACCTTTTATTATATAGAATCAGAAACCATATAATGAAACCATAAGTTATATCAACACCAGCAATACGGTGCCACCAGTAACTACATGGTGGACATCTCTCCTATACGCATAAAACGTTTTGAAATTCATTGTGTGTACAGCTAAGGAGTGGAATTCTCTGCCGGAGTCTGTGTTTCCTGATAGCTACAGCCTGTGAGTCTTAAGATTGAATAGATTACTTCTAGGCAAGTGTGCTTCATCGGAGACCACATCATCGCTTACCATCGGTGAGATAATCGCAGAGAGAGAGAGAGAGACTTGTTTTTGTAAATGTTAAACCTGTACACATTTTGAGGCGTACGTAGGTACAATAAAGGACATGATAGATAAATAAACTAATATTTCACCAGTCAAGTTAAAACAAGAACCGGCAATCGATCAGGTGGCACTCAACACGCGATTGATACACGGTTGTCACTAACAGTGGCATCGCGTGACACCTTAATACTAGCACACATAGTAATAACACAGGATATACGCATGTAACACAGATACACTGATGATATAGTGAAGCTATGACGATTGGATACAGGTGAATAGAAACTTAGATACTGTAGTTACGAAATGAATATATATCTTTATCTTCCTGCCCCTGTATCGTGTTATTTGGGGTCGGCGCAACACGTTTTTTTCTTCCATTCTGTCCTGTCACCCATCATGCTATTACTAAAGGTGTTATCAGCAAACCGTAGGGGCCTAACAGGGTCGAAGCCTACTGGGGCCAAAGATCTGCTTGTGAAAGGAAGATTCGGCCCCGGTACGAAAGGCAACGAAGGAACAGTATTGGGTTTTTAGTCAGTAAAAGTCTGACGCTATCTCCTACTCCGTCGAAGGGCGCGGAGATGTCTTTGGATGATTTTAGCACCTACAAAAAAAAATCTCTAAAGGTAGAACTACATTGGGCAGACGCAGGCCATGTACGCTGGGCACGCCACAATTATGGCGGTAAGTCCCCTCTTTGAGGCGTGGCTGGAAAGACCTCACGGCGTCCTTACCTTCCGCATGACGCAGGTACTCACCGGACATGGTTCGTTAGGGAGATTCCTGCACTCGATTCATGCGGAAGTGACGCCCGGGTGTCGCCACTGTGCGGAACGCCCGGAGGACACGGTGGAGCACACAGTCGAGGTGTGCCCTGCTTGGGCGGAGCATTGCCGTGCCCTCGTGGGGGCGATCGGCGGCGGAGACCTGTCGCGCCGGGCCTTGGTTGAGGCCATGGTCCGGAGCGAGGAGGAGTGGCAGGCGGTCGCCGACTTCTGCGAAGCAGTAATGCTCGCAAAGGAGGAGGCCGAACGCATCAGGCAACGGCGTTATCGCCGCCGCCGTCGCCGTCGCCGGGATTCTGATCCCGATTTCCGGCCAACGTAGACGCGGGCTTGCGGACAGTGAGCAATGGGTAGCTCGCTGTCCGGCCGTCCGGTAACTGTCCGGACCAAGCCCAAGTCGTCGACGGCGCGCACTGTTCCCGCGCGCCTCAAGGAGTTGTCAGCAACAGCAGGGACCCAGCCGGGTCGAAGCCTACTGGGGCCAGGGTTATCCGAAAGGGCGCTCGAGCCCCGGTATGAAGGCTAGAAGGAACGGGGTGGGTCTTTTAGTCAGTAAGAGTCTGACACTATCTCCCGCTCCGCCCAAGGGCGGGGGATGTCAATGCATGATTTTTTCCCACCATAAAAAAAAAAAAAAAAAAAAAAAAAAAAAAAAAAAAAAAAAAAAAAAAAAAAAAAAGGCCATGTACGCCGATCTGGGCGTGTCGGTCTCCATACATTTGATTTGGTAACTAGACTTGTAGAGGTACATTAGATCCACGCCACGCGACGCGACTATACGTATAAATCAGGCGTGGTCCACGTGTGTCCAATAAGGTGAGAATCTAATAAATTCTCTCGATGTGTCTATTTCTTAAATTGAATCAATTGTTCAAGCTAGAGCAATCGATTCAGGATGAACCTCTTGCACAAGTTACTTAGGCAATCAAATTTTATTGCAATGACGTTATATCGTATGTATTATTACCCACTCGTATATAACTACGACAGAGCGGAGGCGTGGCTCAGCTTAAAGGAATGGTAATTTATCAGATAACAATCTAAATGGGCAATAATCGTTCAACAGCAACTAGTTCTCAATTACACAAACAGGTGATCTTATTCTTCAAAGGATGCACTTAAACCTTATAAACCTTTACATCAAACGTCGGACAAGCGTCCACTGTGCATGCGCTGGCGCATGTGCAAAGTATTTGGACCGGCCTGTAAAAACAGTAGCTGTTTACACAAACTACAAAGAAAGTTCAAAGACCTATGTTATCGCCAGAGTACAACTAACTATACCTCGTTAAGATTGCGATTAATTTGCCCATGCACCAGGTGCTACTAATGAGAGTAAGATTAAATGTACAAAAAAAAAGAATTTACTTTAGAATAAATATAGTAACTAAAAGGGCACTTAAGCTGTAGGCTGATTGATGATAAAGATGAAGAACGCAACCGTGGAAAATGTTTTTTTTTTTGTCCTTAATCTGCAAATAGTTTCATTATTTTTAACAGGTGTGTTGGAGTTTGAATTTGTGGCCAGATGACCGTGAGCCATCTATCCAGTCAGTAGCTTAGTCGCCTTTAACAATTGAACTATTTTTTTTTTATTATGGTTAGGCTCGCATTTGGCCAATATCTCACCTGATGGTAAGCGATGATGTGGCCGATGATGGAACATGCTTGCCTAGAAGCAATCTATTCACTCTTGACTTAAAGACCCCTAGGTTGTAACACAGCACACAAAAACAGCTTCCGGCATTCCACTCCTTAGCGACTAATAATTTAGACCAGAGTGACTATAGAATCAAGACTTGTCTTACAGAAAACATGTTTAATCACAATAATTGACCAATCAATCAACCAAACTAAGCCTATAACAGAAAGCTTGAACACACCCTACAACATAATATAAAAGCATATTGTGTCCAAAATAAAGATGGTTCGCTTGACATTTGGAACCCCTAACTTGGCGCATCCCTTGTTACAACACATTTTGATATTAACATAAACGACTGTATTATTGTCGTATGTGCCTAGTATAGTCGGAACGATGGGGTTCTGTGCAAAATGTTATCAATAAGATATGACTATAAATACTACAATACCATTTTTATTGGTTGGTGAATCATCAAATAACTTCTCCTGCTCTTGTTTGCAGGGAGTGCCAGACTTTCACTGACTAAAACCCACCCCTTCTGTTACCTATGCGTATAAGAACCGCGATGACTCTTTCAAACAATACGGCCGAGTCCTACTACCCTACATTACGCAAATACTCTACCATGGATCCCTTGCAGTTGGTGACTGATTGCTACAATTACAAACATGAACAATCTAAGAGTACAATACATTGTTTTCTAAACATAATTAATAATTACAATAACAATTTATAACTCATCTACGATACATGTTGAAAAATCAATACATGTTATTGATTTGGTTTCTGTTCTTATAGAGGGGCCGAGAGCTGAGGGTGTGATGTTTATAATCTATCATTCTATCGTAAGCTTTTTGCTTTAATGGTCAATGATGTTCGCAATTATACTATTTATAGTAGTAACAAAAGTTAAATCTTTTCTTGGGTATCAGAATTCATAACAAATACTACTAACATAATATATTTGTTCTTATGATATAATATGTCTTTGTATTATTTGTGTTTACTTGTACAAAATGTTGCATTTCAATAAATTATATCTCTTTTTATTATTTATTGTCAATTATTATAAATTTAAATATTCTACCATCAGATACACCTAAAGTGGGTGGAGAGGGAGAGGGAGGCTAAAGAAAAGTGGATGGATTATGTGAAGAGTGATATAAAATTAGTGATAGCATGACGAGTGACAGGGCAGAATGGAACAAAAAAGCGCGGTACGCCGATCCCAAATAAGATGGGACAAGGACAGGAAGATGGTGATGATGATGATGAGGGACATCCAATTTCACGTCCTCCACAAGATAAAGTCATCAGTTTGCTGCACAAATAATTACAGTGAATCTTAATTTGCTGACTACAATTCAAATACAATGTACTTTTTGCTACGTGTTTATTTTCCACACATATTATAATAATAAATCTATCACAATATGTCGTAGGCAAATCAGCTCACCTAAGATAATTGCATGAGTAATGCATAAATCTGCATGATTCACATTTCCTAGTTTAGATTACTCACGTACACATTTGAACAATTTGTTATTAGTTTCATCTTCACACATTCCAGCATGCACCGTTAGCTTGAACTTCTGTTCATGGGGTTGACTCTCTTCTGCTTATGTTATAATAATAATAATAATAATAATAAATAATAAATCGTTTATTTGCGTAAATAAGGTACAGAAGGTTGACAACATAAATAAAATTGATCTCTTATTCTGCCTTTAATTTCGGCGTGCAAATATAAATCATAGTAAAAAAAAATTAAATTAATTATTTGATTAAAATCATGCACTCATAAACAAATTATTCTATTCCATTAAAATTGTGTTGTTGAGTCAAAACATGTCAATATAACAATAAAAACTTACAATAATAATATCACAAATGTCAATAATCATGTCAATAATAAAATCATGTCAATAATACCCATGTCAAATATAATAATCATGTCAAAACTTACAATTTGTAACCTAAAAACTCGTGTACACTATAGAAACACTTTTCAATTAAAAACCTCGTCAAGCTACTTTTAAATCTAGAAAAAGGTAACGTTTTAATAGAATTTGGTAATTTATTGTACATTTTTATACACATAATATAACTATTGTTACCTGTTAAGGTGAGATTTGTCCTCGGTTGAAACAGCTTATTAGTATACATAGATCGTGGCGTATAGTAGCTTGTAGCCTGCTCGAAAAGTCTCTTGTGTTTGAAAACGAATATACAGGATTCTAATATATAAATACATGGCAGTGTTAAAATTTTATGTTTTCTAAAAAGTGGACGACATGACTCTATTTGTTTTAACCCAAAAATAGCTCTCACACATTTTTTCTGCATTACAAATGCTTGATCAATCTCCACACAACGACCCCACAGGATAATACCATACCCTAGGACGGAAGTTACATAGCCATGGAAAGCCGTTATTGCAGCATTTCTCGATACCTCGCAGCTAATACGCCTCAAGGGGTAAATAAAACTATTTATTTTTGCGCAAATGTCACTAATATGATGTTTCCATGAGCAATATTTATCTAGGGTTATTCCAAGAAATTTAGCTGAATCAACTTCTGTCAAAGCGACCCCTTTATAGGATATATTTAGATCCAGCGGTTTTGATCTATAGGTATGAAATTGTATAAATTTTGTTTTATTAATGTTAACTTTCAAATTATTAGCCTCTAACCACTCTATAGTTCTTTGGAGAGCAATGTTTATTTCGTTTTGATACGAGCTCTTATCGTGTCCCTTGATTATAATTGTTGTATCATCGGCAAATAGTATACATTTATGATTGATAATGTCTGGGAAATCATTTATGTAGAGCAAAAACATTGGTGGCCCTAAAATACTGCCCTGTGGCACACCATATCTATTAAACTTAAACGAAGATTTAAACGAAGATTTGAAAGATTCCATCGTTTTAGTTTGCTTATTATAATTTGTAACCTCTACTGATTGCACTCTGTCAGACAAATACGATTTAAGCCAGTTAGAACTTTGTCTTCAATTTTTCCAATAACTATGACGTAACTGTGGATTATATTGACGGTATCGCGGGTAACACGCAGGTACGCAGGTCACAGCTGTGCAAATAACGAGTATTGCTCAACTGGCGATTGTTCAGCGTGGTACCCACCTTGTTTTGGTTGTAAACTCTTTGTAATGCGTGTGAACGCAGTGCTGCTATTGAAAGCTTGGAATTTGATGCATTTGCAACTTGCTTCTTTAAGTTAGGTGGGCAATATCTGAATAATGGCGCATACCTCCTACCTACATCCATATGTATAGGTAGGCGCCATTAGTCAGATGTTCGTCACTATCAATGTGCTTAAACTGCCAACGACTGCTTTACATCATTTGATTGAATCTACAGTTACCAACCAAAATTGAATACCTACAGTTAAACCCATCATAACGATTTAATAGTTTACAGTTACAATCCACAGCTTGTCACACAAAGTCTAGTTAGATGTGCCATATACTGTTGTTACTCGTGCCGAAATGTCAAACTAGTTAACAGAGCAGAGAAAGTCTGAAATGTAAATTACAGCACTTAATATGTCACTTTTACACCAAATAGAGAAATGAGATGCTGAAGTTAGCATGATAACAAGAAGACCACATCACTTTTAAAATTAGCAAATCTATTCAGACCTTGAAAGTGTCAACCTGGATCAAATAATTTCGTTTAGAACCATTTAGCGACAAAAATATGTCGCTTATGTGAAAATGTCACCAAAAACAGTCGTGACGGAATATTTAGGAACACTTTCTAGGTAAGTAGAAGAATAATAAAATAAATCAAAATAAAGAAGGAAAGTGGTTAGTAAATTGTTAAAGATTCTAAAAGTGAATGAGTAAAGTGCGATAAAAAGGTTGAAAATGAAAACATGAATGTGGAAGAACCAGTAAAAACATGACATAAACGATAATCAGTTTTAAAATAAAGTAATTTTACCACCTAGGAAAAGAAAAAAAACACAATCTGAATCAATATTAATGCCCCACATTAGAGCATATTAACAATAGCGTTCGTATCATGTGAAATTAATCAAATAAGTAAAGTAAGTCATGTTATTAGAATATAGGCTCTGTAAATTAAAATATTATTTTGACTTGGTCACGTTGCCAATGAGAACATTTAAATGGATCTGAATTAAGTGGTTCCGGCTGTAACATATTCAAGTAATTAAAATTAAAAAATTGCCAACAGTTGGTGTCCATAAGCCAAACATGTCAAATTAAACGACGATGATTTCAAATTCAGAACAAAACACACAAGTCATTGTGGGTTTATTCTAAATATGTAACAGCGAATGATGTCAATATTAGTTAATGCTGACTTTTTCGCCACATTATGAACTCAACATACATTTGACCGATGGTCCATGATTCACCAAATCAAAGGCCTAACCCAAATCGAAAAGCTACGGTATGATACCTGATTAAAACTACAAAATTATTTTAGTTATTTACCTACGCAATTGTTTAGTATAGGTTTACACAGGACAAGGTACTGCTCTAACCGTTGTCATCAATTGAAGAGTTTCCGCTTATGTTACTGACCATAATAGTTCTATTACAGTATTAAACGTACCTAAATGATTAAATAAAGCCATCAGGTCAATTAAAAGCAATGACTCCAAACCACCGCACAATTACACCTAAATATTTGAAAATGGCGTCAACAACCGCAAAACTGTTACGAAAATTAACGTTTGAATGGCGTGAAAATTGTTGGAACTGTAAATTTAGGGAATACTGACTGCAACATTTATGTTATATATAATAGACGGAGGACAATTTGATTACTTTAGTATTTCTACAAAATCGATCATCTATAACACCATTTTTCCAATTTAAAGCTTTAGAAATAGTTTCGATTAAAAAGATTCGAAATTGTCCGTTCAAATATCAAATTTATTTGAGATTTTAGGATTCAGATTTCAATTAAAGCATTCACCCCAGCACAAAACGTGACGCTGAAATCCATTGTGGGATCAGTCAGCAGTATAAAAACCGTAGGATAATCTAAGAGGATTTATAGTGTGAAAAGGGTGAAATAGGAATTAGTGATTGAGATTTCGGAAATATCAAAGCAGTAATTGAATTTACATAGGCTTTAGGAACTTTGTAATCCAAAAACTAAAGCGAGGAAATCCGGAATAATATTGGCTTTTTAGTGAGCAAAACAATATAGGAAACACTGAATAAGTATAAACAAACGGATGATGAAGTTTTCTTCGATGGTATTTCAATAAGTGAAAGTTGTAAGCTCCCTGGATTTCTTTACACTTTGATATTTAAGAAAAAACAAATTTAGATAAATTCGTTGGAAAAGATCCAAAAATGTCTTTAGAAAATAAAGTTCTTAATACGGAAATAAGCGCAACACCATGAATAACATATTTTAAGCGTTATTACTGGGTAATGTATGGGTTCGGTGAGGATAATGGCCAAGCAAGCTGGTGGGTTTACGAGCAAAAAGTCATGCCCATGAACGGAGGGGGCTATTTCGGTACCGGCTAATAAAAGGAATATAGTACTGGTTGTACTTCTTAGAATAATGGGTATTCAGATTGAACATTAGTTATGGAACAATACAACAAAAGGGCTAACATCCGCTACTGGAAGTACGGTAACCAGAATGGACTAGGTAATTCCAAAAAACTTTCTAAAAGAAAACATGAATACAGAATATGTACATATGAATGTGTATGAAAGGGGAGGCGAAACCAAAGATGGATTGGGGCCACAGAAATAATGTCTGAAATAAAAGGGAATCGGTGACAGCGTGACGTTGAACAAAAACGAAATGAAGAAGTCAACCATATTGAGCCGATCCCAGACAATGGAACATATGGGCAAGAAAACAATTATGATAATTTCTGCGTAAGGAAGCCCAATTTTAGGGATGATGGGGTAGTTGAAGCTCTTAATGCAGGTGTTGAACAGAAAATCAGATCCAGTGGGTAAATCAAGGAATATTGCATGTCTGTCTAGCACCAGCTTCCAATAATATTAAATGACATAATTCATCAAGTCAAAGAATGACTCGATAACCCAGAACCGAAATGTCTGGCAAAAAATGTCGAGGACAGCCAACTCTTAATGAAATGGGATAAGGCTAGAGAAAGAGAGAGAGAGATATAAGTACATCTACTAAAAGCAAGTAATTCACTTTCCTAATTAAAGGGCTTTACAACTTCGAAGATTACTTACATACCTAACAACTAAATAAAACCATATAGACATTCATTTATCTGCACTGATTGCTTCATCCGAATTAATAAAAACGGACCAGAACATAATGAAACTTTAAAAGAATCTGTATTGAATTCAAAGGTAGCCGGAAACAATTAACTTCGGCAAATAAAGTTATACTAAATTTAATTTCCTTATCGACATTAAATAACAAGCTCTATTAGCACTAAAGGAAACAGTTATTTATATTGTTAAGTAACTGATAAACACGATTAAGGAATCCAACAGAGAAGTCTAATGTGAGAATGTGACAACGAAGTGACTAAGCGTTTTCAAATAGATTTTATTTTAAGATGGGAAATCATCCAATGACCTTCGTGTCAGACTTTTACTGACTAAAACCACACTTATTTTCCTTCTTTGTCTTGCGTTTCAGGATTTTCCTTTCGGAAGCCAACCCAGGGCCCCAAAACTTCAGAAGCTAGTGCACGGTTCCGATTGTTCCTTTCCTATGGAGAAGAACCGGCAAGAAGCTCTGATTGTGCTCAAATTGCTGTATGTACAGAAAGAATAATTCTTTTGAAAAGAGACTTTTTATTATTTTTTGTTTCAAAATTAGTTTAAAAAAATATATTTATTGTGATTTTTTTTGTTTGTGCGAGTCTCTTTCTTTATTCTTTCTTTCTTTATTTAAATCGTTGTTGCACCTGTTCGCCGTAGCCAAAGAACTGAATAATGGTTTTCCTGCGCCAGTAATATGCATACGATATACACTAATATCGTATGCAAGGTAAGTAAGTAGGTACTTTTATCGCAAGCAGCGGATTTCCTTTAGATCTATTTTAGATACATCAACTATAAACATTTTTAAATATACACCAGGTAATAAGGATATACATACGGATGTGTGTATTTGTATAATAAAGAAAACTGTTTGACAGATGATAGTCCATTGAAAAAGATTTTATAATTCAAGAAGATAATCATGAAGATGATTTGAAAAATATAAAGGAGAATCCTGTAACATGCAACTGTAATACGTCTAGTAAAAACAAATCCGTCACGTGCTACTCAGACTCGCACACGAAGTGTTCCGTATCATAAACTGAAAATTGTTAAATTTATAAATTTAAACCCCACCCGTATTGATCTATGTGCTCCAGGAGTGAGGTGACTGGTTTTGAACTACGTTCCAAGCAGGAGTGGGCCTCATCAATATGCTGCAATCTTTTTGAGGCGCGCGTGGAACAACATACGTCATCGACCCTAGTCCGCATCTGAAACCGAGCTAACTTCTGCGTAACTCTTTGGGGAACATGGATCCAATGTCATACTAGCTGCTGCCAGCAGCTTCGACCGCTTCTAAGTAGAAAATTGTGCTAAGAGAACAAACCGAAATAAAAAGTCCAAATTTTATCTAAATCCATTCACCCGTTCGAGCATGAATAACTGACAAACATACGCTCAAACTCACAAGCTTTCTCATATATAATATTAGTATGATATATTAGCAATGGACAGGGCACATTGCACGCAGAACAGATGGTTGATGGGGACGAAAGGTTCTGGACTGGCGACCGCGTACCGAAAGACGCAGCATTGGAAAGCCTCCTACAAAGTGAACCGATGACCTGGTCAGGGTCGCGGGAATCCGATGGATGCGTGACGCACAGGACTGGTCGTTTTGGCGACGTTTGGGGGAGGCCTATGTCCAATAGTTGGCGTTTTTCGACTAAAATGATGATGATGATATTATGTCAGCTGAAAATTCATGCGCTAACTACCTGACATAGTTGATGAGGTAGCTAAACCGCAGATATACAGTCACGTCAGCAAATAAAGTAACAAAGGAGACGTATGATAAATTCATCACGTACCTTCATACTTTACAGGAAAATTATTAAACCTAAATAACTACATATTTATGTAGCCACATGAGAAAATAAATTTATTAATATATTTACCATTAGCGAATTGCTCAAAGGGTTAGGTTGTATAATGATAAGGTGTTTTTGCGGTCGTAATGTGAGGTTAGAATTCCCAAGTTTGATAATTTAATTAAGTATTAGCAACCAGTAAATATTGGAAAATACGTATATACCGACAAAGACAGCATTGATCCCTATTACGTAACAAAACTAAGTAGGAACCCTTCTATACGAACCCTTTCATCGTAGAAGATTTTTTCAATTGACATAAATGTGAACCCTGTAAGTAATCCTGCCAAGGCAATTATTCGAAAGAAATGGGTTTTAGCCAGTAAAAAACAGGGAGTGTCGCTTCAACCAGAAAGGGAGAAGGTATTTGATAATTTACAAAACCCCAAAAAAACCTCGAAGTGAAGAAACTTCTCATAGTGTAGGTAGTTAACACTGAATCGTCTACTGCAGTGGCAGATGACAGTGAAAACGAAATTGCTGGAACCAATGAAACCTTAATAGCAGTAATCAAAGCAGCTGCTGTGGTAATTGTAATGAAATTCATTGATATTACTGAGGGCACGGGTCAAATGCCAATTCTGGCGCTGGTGATATCGGCACCAGCATGAGTCATAGATACTACCATTCCACATCGAGGTTCGGAGTTTTGCATACTAGCTCGATATACGATAGTTACCCATGTATCTATCAGACTCTGGTTTCCGCACTTAGTCCTATGCGGACGCTTGTGCGTGGACCATGGCAGCGATCTCTTGTTGGGCTTATTCCATCCAGCCCACCTCTCTCCAAAAAATGAATTCAAGATCCTGGGTATCGGTGACACCTGTGCAGTCAAGAAGCACTTGCGCAGTTGCCCATACGTAATGCCATTATTAGGAAGTCAGAAGAACTAAGGTAATGGGAAGTATTAATAGGAGCTGACATGATACATCTTGAAAAGAAAGATATATCTCTTTGTTATTTTCTCTATTTTTCTGGACTCATAAAACCACATTTTATTAGGCCCTAGAGTCAAATTAACACTGAACTAGCTAAATAACGTGAAATTAAAAACTTTTCAAAATAAATTAAGATTTCATACTCCACTTATCAATAGAGATTACTTTAATTCACGCTCACCTCATTATTTTCATAATTTAAAAAACATTACAATTAGTTTACACTGAAAAGTATGTCACAAGTTTAGAACAATATATTCTGAAAGCATTCACATAGTAAAAGTGAATGTAATATTCACAAAAACCGTCAAAAAGATAATTGCAAATATATTAACCGATTTAGGAACTATTGTATCTAAGATGAACTTCTACAGGAGTAAATGGATAGATGCAAAACCCATGCTGTTGACAAAGGCAGACTCTACCGTCTTATGATCACAAAATGATCCAGGACCAACAAAGATCATCTGAATCAGATCTAATTCCAAGTTAGATTGCAGAATAAAGAACGCAAAGCAGAATCCTGTAATTGAATCCAAGAGATGCGCTTCTTCAACAATCTCCTCAATGCCAACAAAGGATACAAAACCGTATGCATTTATGATTGTCGAGCCTATTGTAGGACCGTGGCCCGATCACCCAAGCCGGCCCAAATTGGCCAATTGTCGGTGTCGACCCCAATTGACATGATCGGGCAATGAATGCAGCAGCTTGTGACACAATGCAACAAGTACCACAAGTTTGAACATCCAATGGGATGAATCGGGTGTAATAGCCTTTTAGAACGTTTGCTGGAGTTAGGTCAGGACTCTAAAGTTGAACGTTTAAGAAAGTTCTGCGTAGGCGACCCTAAGACATCATTTAGAACTACTGCGAGAACTCTCCATAAAACGATTAAGACAAGTTCGGATCAGTGTACCAACCAATACACAACCATTACGATTCCAGAGAAATCGACATCAACTATTGCCTTTGAGAAATCCCGTTAAGATTTTACAACGTCGTTTGCGATTTCTCTATCCGATTGTCAATCTTCATAAAGCTCCAAAAGATCGTAAACCACTACATATCTTTAAATAAGGAAGCACAACTTAGGTTAGATTTACATTAGAGCTTTGAATGCAGTGACACTAATGGGCTTTCTAGAAACCTACGGTTTATAGATGCTGCGTCATGCTGTGTCATGTTTCAATTAATACTTTAAAATATTATATACATTGCAAAGCATTGATCATGAAATGCATAATGTGGTAAACAGGAAACCTGGCAATAATGACATAATAAATTGACCAGTAACATAGTCAATTAGTTTAGTACTAAGAACAACGCTTGATAAGAATTTAAAGCTAGAACGAATAACCCAGTGAACGATGACGAGAGGAAATTTTGTTGTTTAAACAATAACGGATGATACAAATAACAGTTTGTTTGTCACAATAACATACAAGGAGTATTTATAAACGTTTCGATAGTTTATACATACGTTATAGTTTACGAATACAGTATTATGATTATAAATAATGATAAGTGTAGTGACAATAGGGACTTAGTAATTGGCTTCGGATGGTGGGAAAAAATCATGCATTGACATCCCCCGCTCTTGGGCGGAGCGGGAGATAGTGTCAGACTCTTACTGACTAAAAGACCCACCCCGTTCCTTCTAGCCTTCATACCGGGGCTCGAGCGCCCTTTCGGATAACCCTGGCCCCAGTAGGCTTCGACCCGGCTGGGTCCCTGCTGTTGCTGACAACTCCTTGAGGCGCGCGGGAACAGTGCGCGCCGTCGACGACTTGGGCTTGGTCCGGACAGTTACCGGACGGCCGGACAGTGAGCTACCCATTGCTCACCGTCCGCAAGCCCGCGCCTACGTTGGCCGGAAATCGGGATCAGAATCCCGGCGGCGGCGACGGCGGCGATAACGCCGTTGCCTGATGCGTTCGGCCTCCTCCTTTGCGAGCATTACTGCTTCGCAGAAGTCGGCGACCGCCTGCCACTCCTCCTCGCTCCGGACCATGGCCTCAACCAAGGCCCGGCGCGAGAGGTCTCCGCCGCCGATCGCCCCCACGAGGGCACGGCGATGCTCCGTCCAAGCAGGGCACACCTCGACTGTGTGCTCCACCGTGTCCTCCGGGGATTCCGCACAGTGGCGACACCCGGGCGTCACTTCCGCACGAATCCGGTGCAGGAAACTCCCGAACGAACCATGTCCGGTGAGGACCTGCGTCATGCGGAAGGTAAGGACGCCGTGAGGTCTTTCCAGCCAAGCCTCAAAGAGGGGACTTACCGCCATGATTGTGGCGTGCCCAGCACCGGGTTGCGATAGTCGTTGACGCCATTTCACCATGAGATCCCGCCGGAGCTCTGTCCGCCATGCCGTGACCTGTCGCGGCAGCGGACTTTCACCCCGGCGTTGCATCTCCACGCGCATATCGTGCATGTGTGCAAGGACTGTTGCCTCCAGATCCCACGGTGGTAGGCCAGCCAGAAGGCTCGCCGCTTCGCGGGAGACCGTGCAGTATCCCCGCACCATCCTTATCGCCATGACCCTCTGGCAGGCGTTCAGTATGGCCACCGGTTGCTTTTTCAGCGACGGCGCCCACACCGGCGCCCCGTAGAGGGCCATGGACCGAACGATCCCCGCGTAGAGCCGCCGGCAGGAGGCGTCTGGACCCCCAAGGTTGGGCAGGAGCCGCTTGAGCGCAGCCCCAGCCCGGTTGAGTTTGGGAGCCAGACGTCGGAAGTGCTCCACGAAATTCCACCGGCTGTCGAGGACGAGTCCCAGGTACTTCATCGTCGACCCGACACCGATGTGAACTTCTCCTACCGTTAGTTGGGAACTCAATGGCGGCGCGTTCCGAGACTGGCGACCGTGGAAACACATCGCCTCGGATTTGTGAAGCGCCACCTCGAGTCCCAACTCCTGGATCCTATCAACGACCATCGCAACTCCGCGTGTCGCTAGAGCGACCGCCGCCTGGTACGACTCTCCCTGCGCTAGAACCAGCGTGTCGTCTGCGTAGCAAACTACGCTGACCCCGTCAGGGAAGTCGCCGCGCAGCACGTAGTCGTACCCGATGTTCCACAAGGGTGGCCCTAGTACCGATCCCTGCGGAACACCGCACGACATCTCTCGACGTTTCCAGTCTCCCTGGTGACCGGGGTAGACAATGTACCTGTCCGACAGGTAAGCCTCGACCACTTGACAGAGGTATTCGGGCACCCGGTGGTACCGGAGTGCCCTCCGGATCGTACTCCAGGGCAGGGAATTAAAAGCGTTGGCAATGTCCAAGGACACTGCCACGACATACCTGCCCCGGGACACCGCATCCCCCGTCGTGAGGGCTCGCACGCGCATGATGGCGTCCACCGTGGAGCGCATCCTGCGAAAGCCGAACTGACCGTCCGAAAGGTCCGGCCCCACCCGTGTTAGGCGCCCGACGAGGCGGTTTGCAATGACTCTCTCAAAGAGCTTGCCCACCTCGTCGAGCAGCACAATGGGCCGGTACGCAGACGGAGAGTCCGCAGGGCGCCCCGGCTTCGCTATGAGGACCAGTTTCCCCGTCTTCCAGCAAAGTGGGAACTGGCCCCTCTCCATGCATGCGCTGAAGAGCCCTCTTAGTCGAGGCCCGAGAGCCTCCATGGCCAGGACCCAGGCCTTTCCAGGCAATCCGTCGGGTCCTGGGGCGGTGTTTTTGGCACTCAGCCTTCGCACCGCCACTCTCATCTCTGCCTCGGTCACCTCTGGAGCATCGTCGTCGTCGTCGCTGTTGCGGTCCGCGTCAGACACCGCTGGCGAAGGCGCAGCCATGGGCGGGGGGGAGTGTTCCCCTCGCGCAGGGAACAAAGCGCTCACCGCACCCTCCACGATTTGGGGCCGGAGACTCTGAGTCAGCGGGGGAGCCCAGGGGCGCAGTTTTTCCCGTACTGTTTTGTACGGGCGCCCCCACGGGTCCGCGTTCAGAGACCCCAGCCACACGTTGCGGGCCTCCAGTTTGGCCCGCTTGATCTCCGCTCGGAGGGTGCGTTTTGCCGCTCTGTATCCCTCATACAGCTCCGCCTCTCTGGCCTCCGCATCCGGCGGGCGGATGCGGCGCCTGCAGTGTCTGGCGTACCGGCGCCGCGCGTGACTGCATGCGTTGCGCAGTGCAGCAATCTCCGGCGACCACCAGCACACCTGGCGCTTAGCTCGCCCTGGACGGACTCGGGGCATTGCCGCGTCGCAGATTTGCGACATGGCCTCACGGAACCACTCCGCCTCGACATCAATGTCGACAGGCCTGTCCGGTGCTTGCACCCAGGCCTGTACCATCGCGGCTTCCAGGAGGAGCTCCCGGTCCATCTGCTTAAGCGCCCACCGCGGACCGCAAGGGCTCTGTCAGACCGGCGCGGCCGAGGTTTCAGCGGAGACGTCCAACCGGATGTACCGGTGGTCGGAGTACGTCTCCACCTCCTCCATAACGCGCCAGTCGACGACACGCGGCGACAGAGCGGGGCTGGCGAACGAGATGTCCACCACTGATTCACCCCGCATCCGCACCAACGTGGGGACAGAACCCCGGTTCAGGACGACCAGGCCCAGCTCCAAAGCCCAGTCTTCCACCATCCGACCCCGTGGGTTCGTGTACCGGGAACCCCAAGCCGTGTTCCAGGCGTTGAAGTCCCCGCAAACGATCACGGGGAGGGTACCAAACCCAGCGACAACGACATTTAGCTCCATAAGGGAGACTTGGAGATCGTCGAGAGATCTGTTCGGGGACAGGTAGACGCCTACCACTGCAATGTCCCCGAACCGTGCTGCCACGCAGCCCCGTCCCCTCGCAACAGCCTCGAGGGGCGGGGTACCGGCGGCGGCCGACGAGATTAACGTCACCGAGCCGTCCAGGTCCTGAACCCAGTCTCCACGGGGGTGGACGTAGTACGGCTCGGAGACGACGGCGACATTTATCGACCACTGCGCCATGCTTTGGAGCAACAGATCCTGAGCGGGGGCGCAGTGGTTGATATTCGCCTGGAGGAGACGGAATGGGGCCGTTATTGGCAGTCCATGGTCTCCTCCCGAGCCCTCCTTGAGGGCACTGCTGCGGCGGGTGCATCGGCGACGGCGGCGGCGGCCAAAGAGGCGGCCGCGGTGGTGAGGACGCCGGCGGGGATGGGCCTACGGGCCTTGCCCTTGGCCTTGGCGGGGGGGTCACAGGACCTGCCCCCAGCCCGGTGGTCGGCCGGCTTGCCGGCAGCCGCACATGCGTAGCAGTGCGGCTTTGCACGGCATTCAACGGCCTTGTGCCCGGGCTGTCCGCACTGGTGGCAGCGGTCACTGCGGTCCTCTGCGGCGCAATAGGCCCCCACGTGGTGCCCCACGTGACAGCGGTAGCACCGCAGAGGTCTGGGCTCCAGCAGCTTTACCTGGGCCGAAACCCAGCCCACCAACAGCCTTCGGCCCTCGGCCGTGATGGCCTTGGCCGCCGACACGGGGCAGCTTACCGAGACGGCGGCGATCTCTCGCGCCGGGCCTTGGTACAGGCCATGGTCCGGAGCGAGGAGGATTCCGTCGCCTCCTTCTGCGAAGAGTAATACTAGCAAAGGAGGAGGCCGACCACATCAGGCAACGGCGCTCACAGCGCCCCAGCCTGCCGCCGGGATTCCAATCCCGTAGGCGCGGGCTTGCGGACGGCGAGCAATGGGTAGCTCGCTGTCCGACCGTCAGGTAACTGTCCGGACTGAGCCCAAGTCGTCGATGGTGCGCACTTCAAGGATTTGTCAGCAACAGCAGGAGCCTAGCTGGGTCGAAGCCTATTGGGGCTAGGGTCTTTTTCCGAAAGGGAGGCTCGGCCCCGGTATGAAAGGCAAGAAGGAACGGGGTGGGTTTTTTAGTCAGTAAGTCTGACACTATCTCCCGCTCCGCCCAAGGGCGGGGGATGTCATTTGGATGATTTTTACCCACCAAAAAAAAGCCGCATCAGTAGTCAAAACTCTCAGTCGTAGGCCAGAAGATATCAAAATAAAAACCGTTTATATGCAAAATAAAAGCATTAAAAGTCGTATCAATAATGATAACCTCGGTGTCAAGGACCTAGTTCTTACGGATAACATTCCTTATAATCGATATATGCATTGTTAAGTAAATAAACGAAATAATACAAGGTTTTTCGACAAGAATATTGTTTTTAAAACAAAAAAAAATTAAATGAAAATGATTCTGTTGTATTAGAAAGAGTAAAGCTTAGTAATCACGGAACAGTAAAAACAGTGGAAGAAGTAAGTAGGCGTGGCACTGTCGCCGCTAGTAAGAATCGCGTTGCGCACTTGCTGTTCAAGAGCTCTCATTCTCTAACTAGACTGCGCAACATAATAATTAACGAAAAATAATATTAAAATGCCTTATTGTCCCATACTGTACTTTAAAAACCATAGTCTGACTAAAAATCTAACTCATGGAGGTGTATCATACCACCGAAATGTATTATTTTCGGATTTATTTTAATAAAATGAAAAAATAAAATTACGTGAAACATTGCGCAGGATATACAAACAAAACTAGTCCTTAGTTACATCAAAACAAAGTTGATTTTCTTTTCTCGGTTGTTAGCTTTTCTGGAATATTCGTTAGTCTACCTATACTTTTGACGCTATCCAAATAGTGCGTGACTTTATCGATAAAATCAATCGATATGTATAATATGTATTACATTGCCTTTTTAAAATATATATTATAGTTTAATAGTTTTTGTAAGTAATATAATACAGACAATTATTAAATTAATAAATATAATAAAATAAAAATTGTGGTATGATATTTGTGATGTATTTTAAATAAATTTAGTTAAAGACTTAGGAACAACATAGGGCGTTTGAATTATACTTAATATTCTTATGTTTAGCAGTGGGCGATGACGATGATTTCAGCTGAGATGATGATTATTGATGTACTATGCAAATAAATACCCTTTTTACTACGTTTAAAAATTGCCTTTAATCATATTAATTTCATAATTTTAATACTATCACACTATCACATACAATTTTTTTTTGCATGATATGTTTTAAATACGTTTTCACACAATCGATACATATTTTGATCGAATAAGGTCACTTCCCTATCTGAGTAGCAGCGAGCGCATTCGCGTCAGTGATACGCCATTCAAATACCAATCTTATTTTTACGTAGTTATAGTTCATACTGAATATTATATACTGAACAATGCCATCTAGCGACGAGTGGCAGTACTTGGTAGTCAAAGATGTATTTCTTTCTTGTTTTTGTCAATTTGATTTATAGTCATTTGAAATTAAAGTTGCATTTCGTATAAATTTTTTTTTGCATTTCGTCTACGCCCTGTTTTTGTTTTCAGCCAATCATATTTTTAGGTTTGCAGTAAGAGTAAATTGTAAATGTATGAGTTTGGCGACACCGGTTCTGGATCAAACATTTTCTCAAGCTACTTCCACTGTTTTTACTGTTCCGTGTTAGTAATTATGACAGGTCGGTTGATCTAGTGGTTAGTGGCCCTGACTGCTAAACCGGAAGTTGTGGGTTCGATTCCCACCCAGGACAAATGTTTATGTGATGAACATGATCATTTGGTCTGTGTCTGGGTGTAATTTATCTATATTATGTATGTATTTAGAAATATATAAGTATGTTTATCAGTTGTCTAGTACTCTTAACAGAAGCTCTGCTTAGCTTGAGACTCGCGTTGTGTAATAGTTGTAGAAAAAAAAATAATTATTATGTTGTTGATGAGATGTCGCTTCGTTCGTCAATGTTCAAAAATGTCTTGTTGTTCCCCGATGTGTCTCCTATTAAAAATGTTCTAGTTGAAACCTACAGATCATTGTAGTGTCAGCCAATGGCTTAATAACCATTGTGGAAGTACCTATTTCGCAATACCTATCACACTTTTGACATTTACTTTGATTAACCCTGCTTTAACGATGATTTTTTTTATTTGGAAAATCATTCAATGACTTCTCGCGCTTTAGGATTGAGCGAGAGAGCGTGTCAGACTTTTACTGATTAAAACCAAACCCTGTGTTCTTCAGTTGCCATTTGCGTTGTAGGACCACTGGTTCCCTTTTCAGAAATTCACTGAGGCCCAAGCGGGCAACGGTCCTGCTGAGCCCTGACATATCTTTGAGGCGCTCAAGGAACACTACGCGCCGTCGAAGACTCCTGCTCGGTCCGGTCGGTTACTGATCGACTAGACAGCGAACCGAACTAATAAGAAACATATAGCTTGCGCAAACCTTTGGGTTTGCGTACGCCTGCGAGCAGTCATTATTTTCGACTCTTTTTTTTATTATGTTACAAATGTATTTCTAACAACTGTAGCACTCTTACGCACAAAATTACGAACTGTATTATATACTTCTAGATTACATAACAACAAACCAACAAATGCTTGATTGAAATAAATATAGGCATACGTTTGTTCGATTGGCAATCAATGGTAAATAGCTATGGTGTCATTGATAGGCAGTTAACACTGATTATGCCTTGATTGACTGAAGGACCTGCCACCATCTGCTGTATATTTAAAACAAACGATACTATAAATAAGAAAATCTAGAACGCCGATGAAGGTTACTGGGAGATAGATCGGAGCCCCAAAATGATTGAATGGATCACAAAATATGTAGGTATTTTCGCAACTTATGGAAGCTGTATCCTGGAATCCTTTCAAAAATCGACGGTAAATAATCTTTTTTTTTATTGTTGATAGGTTCGCGCTTGACCGCTATCTCACCTGATGGAAAGCGACGATGTGGTCGACGATGGAACGCGCTTACCTACAAGTAACCTATTTACTCTTGACTTAAAGATTCCCGGGTTGTAGCCATCAGGAAACACAGACTCCGGCAAGGAATTCCACTCTCTAGCTGTAATCTGATAATTATGAATCAGATATGAACATATAAAGAACAATCGGACTTGCCCATCCGGTCGTCCGGTAAGGAACAAACCCGGTTTGATAGCACTACAGTAGCTTACAGTAGGCACAACGGATCTTGAGCGGTTGCGCAGAAGTCAAATATTCGGTCTCTTTAGTGGTACGAAGTGAGACGCGGGGGCGGGGAGTGTCAGTGATTAGCTCGCCGCGCCATCCCGTCATAGACGTCACTCCGCATTCGTTCCCTACGTTGCTGCATGTATCTAACAACGAAGAAGACGATTGGCTCGCTAATGTATGGAATGCGCAAAGCGATCCCCACTCTGACGCCGAGCGCTCAAGATCCGTTATGCCTACTGTATGTTCCACGTACGCCTCAATCCGCACAAAAAAGGGTAATTAACACTGGTTTTTGTTTTTTGGTTTTCTGGTTTTTTAGTCAGTAATATTCTAACACCCCCTCCCACTCCTACCAGAGCGAGAGACGTTATTTGAAGATTTCTCACATTAAGAATAAATATTAAAAGATTTGCAGAACAATAACACAAACAGTGTGAAAAGTCGACTGTTAATTTGTTATATATGTCGACTACTAATTTGTCATATTTAAACCTGATTAGCTTTAGATATGACAAATTAATAGTTAACTTAGTACAACAATAATTTTTAGACAAAGACAACCTACCAGGCATTATATATAAAACAAAAGCTTTAAAATAAGTAGAATTCTTTAAAAAAAACTCTCACGCTTTACCGAATGGAAGTAGGACAATCACGAGTTCCGAATAGTTTGAGTTGCTGACGAATCGGACACAGTGTACGGACACTGTGGCCGATTCGTCAGCAACTATATATTGACACATATTTATTTAAATATTTCTTCACTGACGATTTGGACACACTGTTTAGTAGTCAATTAAGCCGGAGTCTGTGTTTCCAGATAGCTACAATTTAGGGATCTTTAAGTAAAGAGTGAATGGGTTACTTCTATGCAAGCGTGTGCCGTCGTCGACCACATCATCGCTTACCATCAGGAGAGATGGTGGTCAAACGCGAGCATAGGCTCTAATAATAGTAAAAAAAGGGAAAAAAGTGTTACTAATAATATTTTAGGCTGGACGTAAAGCAGGCAACTTCTGATAATAAATTTATTTTATCTGACTGTTGTAAACAGCTTCCATTTCGGTAGTGTCCGAATCGCCAATGAAAAAATATTCAAAAATAAATGCACACTGTGTCCAAATCATCAGACACTCAATAGTTTACATCAGCAGCTTTACAATGAACTACGTCATTGTACGGACAAGTCTTGACTTACTAACGGTAATAGTGAACTCAGACCGTCCCACGTGCGTCGAAGGATTGAAGATTCAAGCTTGTATTGTAGTTCTGTTTATAACTCAATTTGTATGGCGAATGGCAACAAACAGACCTCCTGCACTACAATTGCTATAGTACAGCGCGGCTTCCTTTTCTCTCATGTTAAAGATGAATATTTTCGTCTTGCTGTTACCCTACCGAAGCAATATAAAGACCATAAAATTAAGAGGAATATAGAAACTAATTGCGAGATTTTATAATGCGAAAAAATATATGATCCACTGCAGTAAACAGAATTAAAAAAATATGTGTTTAATGTTTAGGATAAATGCTTGACAGATAGTGTGTTTAAAATAATTAATTTAGTACGACAGATTCCTCTAAAAAATACTTTTATCGATTAAAAACTGGGCTAATATACATGCAATCATCCTGATTGTTTGACAGATATTCTACAAGCCACGTTTTACTGTTACAGTGTAACTTTATAACCAAATCTGTAGCTTTTTAGTATATCTAAAATGCTTCATATTTACAAGCACAATTGAAAGGACAAAGGTGGTATCTGACAAAATAAAAAAAAACGACTTTTTTGCATGAAAATAGGTTTTAACTGATTGTAAATCGATCCATGGATTTAAAACACTCCAATTCAAATTCGTTACATAGTTACAGATGGTAGCAAAGGTTTTAACTGTCAATCAAGTATATATTTCAGCTTTGAAATGTGCTAACAGCAGAAGTATTACTAAAGAATCATAATAGTAGTTAACACCTTTGCCCACTTACCCCTTCAATTGTTTGCGCATCTCTCTTTTGTTCCGAGAGTTGCCGCTTTACGTATAACGGCTAGGAAGGAGATGTAGGAGGAATCCATAGGTCGCTGGTTCATATCCGGCTCGAAGGACCATAAAGTTGTACGGGACAACTTGAAATGATATAAGTAACAATGATAGTTGCATTAATGCCTTTATTAGTGAACGAACGCTAACTGAAGTAAATTGCGCACGCGGTACAAAATGCTTATTAAGCTCAACATAACATATTCGAATTGTACGAGTGAACCGTACACTTGGTCATCTTGAATTGTAACAACTTAACAAGGATCTAAAAAGGCATCAGCGCCCGGAAGTGAATAGTTAAGAAATACTATGTCCGTCGAATCTAAGAAAGGATTGGTCTATTCTTTAGAGTATGACCATTTTATATTGTTAACATAATTAATAAGAACAAAGCATTGTACAACGGACAGATCAGAACGGTGGTGGCCGAGTGGTAACGACCCCGACTTACGAGTTGTAGATCGCAGCTTCAAACCCAGCCAGGCGCATTACTTTGTGTAATTTATTTCATCACCACTGCTCTCAAAACAGTGAAGTAAAACATCCTGAGGAAACTGGCATGTCCTAGAACTAAAAGTTCGAAGACATGTGACATTTACCAACAGGCACTGAGCCGGCGTGGTGTATTGCCCTCTCCTAGGCCCGAGTCCCAGCAGTGGGAACATTAAAAGGCTGATTATTCTTACGCTTATTGTACATCGTAGTCATTCAAAGGGTAATGGAATGGGGTATGCTCGGAGTTTACTTGCGTGATCAGAAACTAGCTGTGCCCGCGAATTCTTTCGCGTGGACTACACGAAGACATGTGACATTTACCAACAGGCACTGAGCCGGCGTGGTGTATTGCCCTCTCCTAGGCCCGAGTCCCAGCAGTGGGAACATTAAAAGGCTGATTATTCTTACGCTTATTGTACATCGTAGTCACTCAAAGGGTAATGGAATGGGGTATGCTCGGAGTTTACTTGCGTGATTAAATCAGAAACTAGCTGTGCCCGCGACTTCGTTCGCGTGGACTACAGGATTTTGAATTTATTTTTTCTAAAATAAAAGTAGCCTATGTTACTCCTTTTTACATCAGCTACCTGCCAAAAAAGTCTAGACAAAATCGGTCCAGCCATTTCAGAGATTAGCCCGGACAAACAAACAGACAAAAATTGTAAATAATGTTATTTTGGTGTATGTACCGTATATATATTCATATGCATGTAGTAAAAAGCAGTTATTTCAATATTACAAACAGACACTCCCATTTTATTTATCCTAAGGTTACCGACATAGCCCGAAGAATCGCCAGACATAAATAACAGTGGGCAGTACAGGAGATGAGCCGTTGGCGGCAATATTGCCGAGAAGTGGGAATATTGGTGGCAATATTGCAAGAAGTATGAATATTGGTGGCAATATTGCCAGTAAATATTGCAAGATGTATGAATATTGCCAGTAAATATTGCAAGAAGTATGAATATTGGTGGCAATATTGCCAGTAAATATTGCAAGATGTATGAATATTGGTGGCAATATTGCCAGTAAATATTGCAAGAAGTATGAATATTGGTGGCAATATTGCCAGTAAATATTGCAAGAAGTATGAATATTGGTGGCAATATTGCCAGTAAATATTGCAAGAAGTATGAATATTGGTGGCAATATTGCCAGTAAATATTGCAAGAAGTATGAATATTGGTGGCAATATTGCGCGCAACGGCACATCTCTAGGCGGGCACATTGCTCGCAGAACGGGTGGTCAATAGGGACGAAGGGTTCTAGAATGGCGACCATGTATCGAAAGATGCAGCGTTTGAAGGCCTCCTCGGTGAGGGTCGAGGGAATCTGATAGATGCGAGACGCACAGAACCGGTAGTTATAGCGACACTTGGCGGAAGCTTGCGTCCAACAGTGGACGTCTTTTGGCAGAAATGATCATCATCATCATCATTTCAGCCGTTACACGTCCACTGTTGGACATAGGCCTCCCCCAAGCGTCGCCACATCGAACGTTCCTGTGCGTCCCGCATCCATCGGTTTCCCGCTACCTTCACCAGGTCATCGGTCCACCTTGTAGGAGGCCTTCCAACGCTTCCAATACGCGGTCGCCACTCCAGAACCTTTCGGCCCCAACGGCCATCTGTTCTGCGAGCAATGTGCCCTGCCTATTGCCACTTAAGTTTGGCAATTCTTCGTGCTATGTCGGCAACCTCAGTTTTCGTGCGGATATCTTCATTTTTTATTCGATCACGCAAGGAAACCCCGAGCATAGTCCTTCCCATTGCTCTTTGGGTGACTTTAAGCCTTCTGATGAGGCCCATTGTGAGCGACCACGTTTCGGAGCCATATGTCATCACTGGCAACACGCACTGGTCAAAGACTTTCGTCTTGAGACACTGTGGTATGTTGGACGAGAAGATACCGCGTAGCTTCCCGAACGCTGCCCAACCATGCAGCCAACATCATGCATGCATGGATTCGACGGTTGACCTCTTTCTCGAAGTTAGACCTATCCAACTGGACTGTCTGTCCGAGGTAGACGTAATCGTCCACAACTTCGAGTGTAGAGTCTCCGACCTTGATAGGAGTGGGCGCTACGTGGTTGTTAATCAAGATTTTGATTTTATCCAAGTTCATTTTAAGATCCACTCTTAAAGAAGCTCTACTGAGGTCATTGAGCATGAAATGATGATGATGATTTTACAATGGCGTCACTTCCAATCTACTGATGTCATTTCAACGGACAATCCATTCCAATTCCTAACACACTATTCAACGTTTCAACAAAACCATTTTTTTAGGGACCTAACAACTGTAACTAATAGACAACAGATCACTTAAACATTCACAGATGGAGGGAATGATCATGTATGTGATGACAGAAGCGTGACCCAAAAATATAATTGAAGCAATTGCCACATGGCCGTTGTAGCCGTGATTGAGAGTGATGTCAGGAAGGTCATAGATAGTAGACGACCTCACTGATACGTGAGTTTATGTCAAATCGCAGTTTTTTTCTATGTTTTGTGTAATCGTGTAGATTAATCGTCTGGATTTGGCGTTATGACTGTGTGATGCGTTTGCGCATAAGTGCGATGTTATGGAACGGTTGGTTGAACGCAGCATCATCATTATAGGCTGTCGGATTGTTCTAAAGAGTCACTGTGGTCCTGGAACGCAAAGGGCAACTGAAGGAACACAGGTAAGTTAAGTCAGTAAAAGTCTGACACTTCCTCTCGCTCCACCTAGAGTGGTAAATGTAAAAAAAAATGTTATTTGTATTCCTTAATGTGACCAGCGAAACGTTTGATAAAGAGGCAACGCGAAAAAGAAGGATGCCTGAACGCTCTGTTGGTATTCAGTAATTGCATAACACAAAACTTGTTCCAAAAAATACGTGTTTTTTTTCTTAACCTTAAATGTTTTTCAGAATCTCGATTATTTCATCTATGTATATTAGTGCATGGTTTTTAGGATATATATTTTTCACGCAAAATAGGAAAGCAGATGTTGATTACATCGTGTGGTGTTCACTAAAATCACTAGTTAGGGATTTAGGTTTATAGTAAATGAAACAACCAAATTGTCAGTAAGTAGGCAAACCCGAGCAGTGACGTGTAGTCGAGAGCCCAGTCGGATCGCATCTAATCGTAACGTCCTGCTTGACTTGACCTACATTTAATGTGTATACCACATCTCTTCCTTTTTATAAAATGATTTACATTTCAAGCATAGTTACAATATTTAGCACTTAGATTATAATTTACAAAAATCGCTAGTTTGGTTTTTGAAGTACAATAATTATATTACAATATTTATCACACTTAGATTATAATTTACGAAAATCGCTAGTTTGTTTTTTTGAAGTACATTTATATATTTAGGATTTTTAATGTGTATCCCACATGTCTTCCTTTTTATAAAATTATTTAGATTTTAAGTGCAATTATAATATTTAGATTTTCAAATGAATTGTGTTTAACACATTTTACTATGTTTTGTGGTTAAACACAATTTGAGAAGTTCCAAAACAACAATATTCAATTTTTTTTTTATAGACCCAAATTGAAAAATTTCAAAATGAAGATATTTATTTTGCATTTATTTTTTTTTTTTACTTTTACTCGATTTTTTTTTTGTTTTTTGTCTAGGTGAGGCCTGTGTTTCCTAGCTGACTGCTCTGAGAAGAAACACAGAAACAAACTCAGAGGTCAAAGTCTCTTTCAAAATCCACTGTAATGTAATGATCTAATCATTAGAACTGTGTATCTACACAGTTTTGTAGTGTCTGAGATGATCTTTTGAATAAAGAACCACACAGATTTGAGTACATTTAGCATTTGTATTAGGCTTACAAATAAGCCTTTAATAATGTAGTATTATTATTTAATTTTTGAAGAAGCGTATCCAATGCTTCCTACTTTCTATATGCTTTAAATTGATTTAAATTGAAGGTGATGCTTCATACTCGGTGGTCTTATGGTGGTCTCTATTAGTCTGATGTTCCTCATGTTCTTTTGTCCAGTTCCGAAGAGGTGAGGCGTATCGTTGTTTTATTTTTATGTTTTGATTATTATTATTTTTTGTGCCTAACTGCTTATTTTGGAAGTATGGTACAAAGGTAACATAAATCGATTAATTTTCTTGTAGGCTTCTTTAATATCTCGACTTGGATATTTCTTAAGGTCTGATGTCCATCTATTTTTGCTTTGACTGTTTTTTAATTCCGGATTCGGAATTCAGTAGGTACTTATTAAAACGCTATTATTTCTCGTTTAATACTGTATAACCTTGATTACAGATTGACTACCGTTATCAGATGTTCTTTTTTTTTTTTTTCTTTGCTCCACATTATGAGTTACTCTTGTATTGTGTGTTTACAGAAATGTAAATTTCCATGCACATGACTCTCAGACTCAGAATAACATCTGTAAGCCAATTTAAAATTTGCGCCTTCGAAATACAATACATTTTAACTCTATTAGGTATTTTGTTCTATTTAGAAGTTTTACGATTCCACTTGTGAGTTATAAGAATCAGCAATTGGTTTCTTTTACCTTAATATGACGCAATTATGTTATTTGGTTTCGATTTTAGCCTAAATTTAATATTCAATGAACTTATGTTTGTGCCTTTTTTTTTTTTTTTTTTTTTGTTCTTTGGTTTTTGTTTCTGTGCTAAGGAATCAGTATATGACCTAAGCTTTATTAGTTTTTTTTTTTTTTTTTTTTTTATTATTAGTTAGTTGGATTTCGAAATAAGTGAGTACTAGGTACATCAATTAGTATTACTGGCTGGCCTTTGACTTGGATGTGCTCTGGCAGTTAGAATGTCATGCATGCTCACATATTTTGCTGATGATGACTCGGTTTCCTTCAGAAGAGTTGAGCTGAATTGTGCTAGTACACGAGTCATAGTTAGGACAGGTCATCTCGCAATTAGGCTTGTCATTTTGTAATTGCCATGATTGGTTTTCATTATTTGTATTTGTATTTTTAATACGGATATTTTAAATGTATGCATTATCGATATAAGTAATTATTTATTGATCCAAGTGTCCGTAGAGCTTCTTGTTTGTTCAAAATGCAAATTTGTATTGAATTCAAATCAATTCATGAATTCAATTAGATACACGAACTATACTTTGTTTTAGTCTGACAGAGTTAATTTTTTTACATCTGTCAGATTCTGTCTCCAAAGTTAACAGAACTATAGTTAGTTCTAGTTGGGTACGATTGTACGATCTCTTGTCATTATAGCCAAGGGATATTTTTTTTTTTAAACCCATTGATTTTTAGGGTTGAAAGTTGTAGTTAAATTATTCAATGAAATTGATCCAGAAAACATTGAATTTCATCAACATTTCCATTTGAAAGTCAGACTGACTTATTATTAACTAGTTTGAAACCTGATGGCACTGAAGTTTCAATTGATATACAATATTTCATTTTTGTTTATTGTAACTTTATAGTTGTTTAAATACTTACGGGTTTCTGGAAATTATTTAACAACGCATCACAAATTAACTTAAAAGTGCTGCGAGCGTTTATTTCTAATTCTTCCAGTCTTTTTTTTATGTTATATCACTATGTTGTAAGTAAAGTCAACAATTCCTTTGCTATGGCACTATATCTTTTTCAACTTTTTATTTTTTATTTTTAGTTGAATGTATAGCATTTACTGATTGACTTCTTAAGTATTTATGAACTTTGATTTGAAACATGTACAATTGTACATAGAGTTTCTTCCTTATGGTACTATAGATATCTTTTTCGACTTTTTTTTTTTTTTTTTTGTATAGCATTTACTGATTGACTTCTTAACTATTCATGAACTTTGATTTAAAACACGTACATAGCGTTTTAAGTAATACTACGCTAGTACTTATTATATTTATCTAGGTCGGCAGATAAATACGTACACCATCATCAGCATTGATATTTTAGTATAATATTATTGATCATCAGGCATCCGGGATCACCAGAGGTACCCAAAAGATGAAATATTGTTTTATTTACAAGCCAGGTTCTATAAAGTTTGTCTAGCTCGTCTTTTTGCTATTATTTTTTTATGCTATTAGGAATCAAATAGCCGTTGGACTTTTGTTGTTAAGTTGGCAATTGAATTCAGATCAAAGCCTTTTTTAAATTTTTATAATAGGTTTCTTAAAACATTTTTGTGACCATAGGTTTTGCTAGTAATACTTTAGAGCTATTTTTTTTTTATCTGTATATCAAATAACTCTTGCACTTTATTATTGTATAGCACGTGACCATCAATTCCAATTGTTAAATTTTCATCGACGCAACGTGGCAAATTAGATAAGTAGGTGTGAACCTACCTACCATTTATGTGCTAGATGTTTTGTTTAGTACTTTGTTTTTTAACATTTTTACTTTATTGTTATCATTTGACGAGAGGCAGAATTTTCTCTTTTATTGACTCTCGTTTCGCGTTATTCTGCAAATAATACTCAAAAAACCTAATTATGCCATTTGCATTAATTATAGGGCATTAACTGAATTTTCATCAATTGCTCGAACTTATAATCATTTTGAGATTGCCACAATTTACATGACAGGCTTGATAGCAACCAAATTCATTGTTGTTATTTGACAAGAGGTTGGTACGAGTCTCTTTATGCCATTTGCGTTAATTATAAGGCGGGCATAACTGAATTTTCATTAATTGCTCGAACTTTAAGTAATCACTTTTGTGATTACGAATTTTCATGACATGCATGATAGCATACAACTCATTGTTATTATTTGACACGAGGTTAGTGCCTTTTTTTCTTATTTGTCCTTGTTTTGCAGTGTTTCTGGAAATATAATTTGAAAACACGTTAGCAATAGATTTACAGGAAAGGTACTTTTATCACGTTTGTGATTTTAATTGCCGCATGGGCAACAGTTTTTTGTTCAGTGTCAACTCCATTATGGCAGGTACTTATTGCACTTTGACTCTGGCTATCGTGGATTAGCTCAATGGCGGGATTGCTGTTTTTAAAGGGTTATGATTTTTCATTGTGATAATCTTCCATATTCTTTAGAGAATTTAATCCAGAACTAAATCTACAATTCAAACCATATTTGAACTAGAATCAAGAATTGTACCCACAATTCAAATAAGTTTTTTTTTTTCATCTTATTCTTGTTTTTAACTAAAATGCAAGAATAATATAGGTACACATCACATCGTTAATTTATTTATAACCCTGAATTGATTGTAGCCAGCTAAGATAAGAGCTCTATGGGCACTGTTCCTATAACATTTAAATAAACAAACTTTAGCTAGCAAGTCGCACAAGGGTCCATTAATAGGTACCTGCGCCGGAGTGCCGCGCCATGCTACTCAGCAAAACGGCCACTTGAAATAGAGATTGAAGAACCAACCACATCGGGGCGTTATAACGTGTGTGACAAATTCTTTGTTTGATGGATAAAGCCAGTGCAAAATGTATTTTATTTAATTAGCCTTAAGGATTTTATGACACTTATTTAGTTTTAACTATACAGTGATACCTAGCCAGGCATCATATTGCTTCGAAGTATCGAAGTGGTAATTGGCGTTAAAACTGGTACTTGACGATAATCACGTTGGCACATTTCATTTTGGGATCTAATAATATCTTTCGATAAGATTAGCATCTATAAGTAAACGTGTTATCGCTGGAAATTTTGATCGAATATTTTTATTTTGTTTCGATCATTTAACGAACACTCGTTGGTACTGATCATTTAACGAACTCTCGTTGGCACTTTTATTTCGATATTATGTAGCCACAAACGAATTTGGTCAACAAACATTGTATTTGGAATTTTTATTTATTTTCGAAATGTAGGGACATTTTGTAATTTTGTATGCCCTAATCACATTCCGATATAGTATACGGTACCGTTTATGTATTAAATGACGAAATGATTTCATCGATTTATATTGCGCATCTCTCAGCTAATCACTGACGCAGATCGCTCATACATAGCTAAATAACGACCGAAATATGGACATTTCTATGAAACTAACACTTACTGAATTTCAATTTAATGTAGAAAACGGTCACTTATTTTTATTTTTTCTTTCAAAGCACTTTGTGCTGTAAAATTATACTTTTCTTGCTGATATATGAAATATTTACAGAATTTCACTCAGGTATCGGTCACTTATTTTTTTTTTTTTTTTTAAACACTGTGCTGTAAAAATTAATTTTGTTGCTAACCAATATCCGTAAGTAGTACATTATTTAAATTAAGATCACTTTACTTACTGCGCTTTTACTCGTCGCCAATGTGGTGTTCACTAAAATCACTAGTTAGGGATTTAGGTTTATAGTAAATGAAACAACCAAATTGTCAGTAAGTAGGCAAACCCGAGCAGTGACGTGTAGTCGAGAGCCCAGTCGGATCGCATCTAATCGTAACGTCCTGCTTGACTTGACCTACATTTAATGTGTATACCACACATCGCACCTCCGCTCAAATAATGTCACAACTCAAAAAAAAAATTGTTTGCTGATAATTTATTAAGCTATTAATTTCAGAATCCATCATACTTTAATCTCAGATATTGTCATATTAGTAAATTCAATTATTTGCCCAAAGGTGACCCATTTTTATTTATTTATATTCAGCGTCACATCCCTGAATTATTACAATATAAAAGCTTTTCTAAATAATTTGATTTTTGAGTCGTGACTCTATTTGAGCCTAGGTGCGACATGATTGGCGACCGTAACACACATTTGTCTACGGAATTATAAACATTAAAATCATCAATACAACCCTCTCAAATCGTCTTACCCTAATTAATGTATATTTCAAGTTACAATTATATTTCAGGCTACCATGGGGTTTCATCTTGAATGATGTTCTTCTTCCATACTCCTCAATTAGTCATCACCTTATTACTATCCATATATATACCTACGGTTGAAAGCAAAATACCTGTCTTTAATTTTCAACCAGGAACGCGCCAACCGCTGTCACAACTTTTTTTGCCTCAGACTTCACTAAAAGAAAAATGGCTTCAGAACCGCGGGCTAAAACCGACTAGGCCTATAATTTAATACATTTTATTCGGAGTCGTGTTATTAAAACGTGTGCTAAATGATAATTGTTAAACACCGGACGAGACGAAGGACGCTATGCATATACACCGGTCGTGGGATCAGTCCCATCTGTAACACTTGTTATTAAGTTTTACATAATTGATACGAGTGCAAATATAATAACTTGTGGGAATGAATAATCGTTCTCAAGATCGATACATTATTATGAGTTTTACAGGAATATTGCGAAACCATCTCTGGTGCTTGGTCATACTGAAGTTTTTTAGAGGCCAATAGTAATAAAAACAGCCATATATGTATTTAAATTTCGAATCAGAAACTCTTTGGGAAACATTAATTTGTTTTTGAATTCATGTATTTTTTCCAATTTGGCGGCAATTTCCAGTGTCTGCCGTGCTTCACCAAAAAGAATTTGATAATTTCTAAAATCAATTGGTTGCTTCTATAACGTGTGCTCCATCGTTGGCCACATCATCGCTTACCATCAGGTGAGATAGTGGTCAAACGCGAGCTTATCCATAATAAAAAAATTGACGTGAAAATTCAGTGTTTGTTATATCGAACTCTTCCAAAACGGCTTGAGCGATTTTTTGTGTATATTTGAGTCTGAGAGCAGAGGCTATTTTTTGTACCACTAGGTGATAAATCTAATATCACGCGGGCAAAGCCGTTAGCAACAGCTAGAATAGATATATGTACAGATTAAAAGCATATTACGCAACTTTCCACCATTGTGAGCCACAATCGTCGCGATATTCAAGGCCGTATCCTGCCCCAGTATTTTCATGACCACGTTGACATCACAGCCCTCATGCCGATACTATCTGGCATGGAAAGCAGCTTACATCACGCGCAGTAGAACAGGTCTGTTTCGCGGTCAAGGCGAGCGTCTGCTGTGCAAGGTGCAACGGAATATCGCGTTGCACCCACTTAAGAGGGCACTTCTTGACTGGTCTGATGTTCTAGTGCTTAGTGGCCCTGACTGCTGTGCCGGAGGTCGTGGGTTCTATTCCCAACCAGGACAAATGTTTGTGTGATGAGCATGATCATTTGTTCTGTATCTGGGTGTAATTAATTTATAATATGTATGTATTTGGAATACGTATGTATTTACATGAGTATGTTTATCAGTTGTCTAGTACTCATAACACAAGCTCTGCTTAGCTTCGGACTAGACAGCGTTTTGTGATAGTTAAGTTAAGTAAATTATTATTATTTCCCCACTGGTCTATTGGCAACGTGAGAATGGTTTAAAAGCTTGTTGTTTCATCCAACGCAATACAACACAATGTTTGATAAAGAGGCAACCCGAAGCGAAAAAGGGAGCGCCTAATCGCTCTGTTGACATTCGATAATTCAGTCATTTACTCGAATATTACACAAAACTTGTTCCAGGAAAAGTGTTGTTTTAAAAAAATAACGTGATTTCAGAATCTCGACTAAATATACATATTTTTTATATTTTTAATTTATGAGAACAATATGAAGGGCTACAGTTTACACAAAATATCAGATTTGGAGAGGTCTTTACTGGATTACTTTTACACAAATTGATGATTTGATTTCAGTATAAACATAGATAATAAACACAAGATATTATTGTTTCCAAAATATCTAGAGAAAAATGTGTATTAACATCATAATCACAGAAGAGCTTTTGAATGGAAATGTATATCGGTGGATGGTCGCTCTTAACATATGTAGGTAGTAGGAACCTGTCTTTACAAAGAATGACCACTTTTACTATTTGAGATGCGGACTGTCCTCGCTTACAATTCGAAATGTTTGATAATTAAAATATACAAACTTAGTTTAGTATATGCAAAACCCAAAACACGTGTATTTTAATGTAAAGAATCTATTTATGTACAAAGTCTCACAACTGTATCATGATGAGGCCCGGCGACTATGTATTTTTGCTGACATAACAAGCTGGTGATGCACCAGGCCATCCAGGCGACTGAAGGGTTGTTTTACACTTGCACCCAGCTGTTTGATGGCCCCTAATGCCCGCTATGACTTGCCATGCCCTGTGTTGTACTTAGTGTCGGTGGTGTCCAACTTGCGATTTTTTAAAATATTTTTGGGAAAATATAATAAACACGGTGTAAAAACTATTGGAATCCATTCAGTTACTGAACAAACCATGATAACACCGCCTTTGTACCTATGTGTTGCATGATGTTTTAACAAATAAATAGATATATTCAGATTTCGCATAAATTAAAAATAATTTTGTATATTATATGCGTTATGCAAATTTTGGCAAATAATGGATAAACGGCTTCGTCGAAGTGGCAGCAGAAAATTATCGTATTGAAAAATACTCTTGGGAGACTGGTCAAACGCGAGCCTTAGGGCCTGTGCACACCACGTTTTTTAAACGCGCCGTTGACGCGCGTTTTAGAAACGTGCGTCGACGGCGCGCTTTTATCCTATTAAAAGTCTACAGGCTGCGTCTGACTCGCGTGCGTATCGCGTCTGTATCGCTACAAACGCGCGTCAGCGGCGCGTTTAAAAAACGTGGTGTGCAAAGGCCCTTAGGCGGTTATAAAACCAAATCCCCAACCGCGACTGTCCGCCTGAATGAACGCTATAAACTCAATTCACTGGATTTTGAAGCGATTTTCACCGATAGACAAAGTATTTCATGAGGAAGTTTTAGGTGTATATCACATGCATATTAAAGTAAAGAAATGTAGAGAATTCCAAAAAAAAATAACACGGATGTGAATCTGGGAAAATCCTAACTTATGAGTTTCAGTTTCTGACAACATTCTGTGTGCTTGCTTCCTAGGTAGTCTCGAAATGACTGATCGTGAAATACGGTACAACTAGCTTCTGCCAGCGGCTTCGCCCGCGTGAAATTTGGATTCTCGATACAAACTTTATACCCCCGTTTTACCCCCTTAGGAATATTTTCGTAAAATCCGTTCTTAGCGGATGTCTACACCCTTAAAAGAACCTACCTACCTACCAAATTTTAAGTTTGTAGGTGTTACAGTTTCTGAGATTTCATGACTAGTGAGTGGTATTTCGCTTTTGAAGAAGAAGATAATAGATTAGTTGAGTTTGCAAAACTACACCATTTATGATAAAGATGGAGCGTGACAAGGACAATTTGTTGAGAATCGTTTACAATTTTATTTTACATCAACAGATTTACAACAATAGAATCAACAAGTACCAAGATCGAAGGTGAAGCAATAGACTTGAATTATTGATTGATGCAAAATAGTATCGGTGTAAAAAAACAAGAGTAAATTAGTAAAAGTTTCAATCAATTCAAGGTAACGAAGGGAACTGAACCAAGAGGCATTGACACTTGGTTTATTAATAGCTTCTGCAAACGGTTTCGCCCGTGTCAAAGTAGAAAATAAATATGCCTATGTCACTCTGATAAAGTAGCATTCAACTGGTGAAATAATTTTTAAAATCGCTCCTGTAGTTTTTAATAAACAAAATTACAAATCTTTTTTTAGTATATGTAGAAGTACAGATAAAGCTGAAGAGTTTGTTTAAACGCGCTAATCTCAGGAAACACTGGTTCGAATTGAAAAAATCTTTCAGTGTTGGATAGCCCATTTATCGAGGAAGGCTATAGATAGGGTATATAACATCAGGCTATGACCAACTAAAGACGCGGATGAAACCGCGGAAAACAGCTAATACAACGCGAACTCCTAGTAACTAATCAAAACATGGATTACTATGAACTGCATTCCTTGTACGATATCATAAAAAAGCCGAGCTTAAAGATCACTCAAACGCAATTTATTCTAGATCGAATCCACACCTGGAATTTTTGACTGTACGAACTAACGTTAGGGATCACGACCGCCCAACTGCAAAGACCTTTCTTACTCCTTACGAGCTGAAGTAGTTGATAAGAAATTTACCAAGTTATTCGGTCTTGGCTCACTGGTCAGTAAGACTAGACAAGTTTGGCTATAAATCACCCCGCCCCGCCCCCAGCGATCTACCATTAAAGGTGATTAAAGTGTGCGCGAGAGCAGGATGGTCCAAATTATACGGTTTGGCCTTAGTTGGCCACAAAAATGTGGTGCGGTCATTATCCCGGCTGGAGCGTGGCTCGGAGCACGTGCGTCGAGCCACATGTTGGAATGGGCACAATACATGCCTTTGCCTCGTCCAAATGGCATTAGATTTCTTTGAACGCACACTGGAAACAGATTTTTTGGAGGTTTTACTTGATCTCATTGCACTTTTTTCTTTTAGTTTCGCTTGATTTGTGTATTTAGACACTGTCAAATTTAGAAAGTACCTATTTAGTTTTGTCATTCAGTCATTTTGAGTTCCATCAGAATGCGAATAAAACACCTAAAGTTTTTGCAGTAATTGGCAGCAGCTTCGCTGAAGTAGTTACAATAAGATTTTCAGCTCCATTTTACCGAGAATGCGTCTGTTCCAATAATTCTACATATTACAATAATACCTATTCTCCAGTTGTGTACACCTGAGATACAAAACCACACCAATTTTATACTTCTCAATACCCACTAGGAATCAATTTGCGAATAATTGAAGCAGTCACCGAACTTCACTTCAAAAAATCTTGCCAAAAAAGCGTCATTTCACTTTGTGTCAAATAAACTTCGATTGTGTTTTATTTTTTGGTCGATTTTTGATCGGAATTTTGCTTGTATTCCTGGTTTGGCTGTTCTTGGACATATATTTACCCTATTTTGCTCAATACTATACTTTGTTCAAAATAACATCAGACATTTATGAAAACCTTTTATTACTGTCCGTTCAACCGATTTTGACTTTTATAACGTTGGTGGCATGACAAATGGCGTCTGCAGTAAATAGTTGGTATTGTAACCACTTTTTTGCTATTAATGCCATCCTTATGCCTACGAAATAGAAGTTAAAATCGGTTGAACAGACAGTAAAAAAGGTTTCTTCAAATGTCTAATCTTAACGCGAATAGGGTAAGAGCTAGCACGCACTGGTGACTTTTCTCACCGTGACTTTTGACAAAAAGTCACCGTGCTTATGAACCCAACATGTACCTAGTGCGCGCACTTGACGACTTGACAGTTGGGAAAAATGGGTAAAAAATTTCAAAAAAATTATTGTTATCCCGTAGTGCGTTAACCAGAGTCGAGTAGAGTTGCAACCCAGGGTCGTTCTTAAATAACTTGAGTAGCCCTAGAGTTAACCCAACTAACTCTAACTTTGAGCAGGGTAGGTTAGAGTAAGCGGCAACATGCTTGACATTGACAGTTGAACTCCGTTCGCGTTCAAATATGCCAGGGTAGAGTAATTACCCAATGACGTCATTAGAGTTAACTCTAAACTCAAATTTGAAAGCAGCCCTGACAAAACTCACCAGTGCGCGCTATGTCTTACTCAGACCATGTAAAAAGGGAACAGCACCTTATTTTGACGCTGTTCGAAAAGTTTTCGACGTTCAATTGTTCCTATTGTATCTGGTTGAGTGCACTCATCTTAGAACATTGGCTATTTGCAAAATGCCATTTCTGCATAAAAGAGTTTGACTGAGCAATTCATTGTAGTACTATCTGACCTAGCTTTCACTGAGAACAGAGCTCTTTTATCCTCAGACTAAAACTGGTATAGAAAGTTTCTAGTACACTGTGTGGAACTGCAGAAAATATTGAAGTAGGTATTCTAGCATTATCTAATACTTAAATGGAGAAACTGACTGACTGACTGACTGACTGACATATCAACACACAGTCAAAACTACTGGAACTACAAGTGTTTTTTTTTGGTGGGTAAAAATCATCCAAATGACATCCCCCGCCCTTGCGCGGGGCGGGAGATAGTGTCAGACTCTGACTGACTGAAAAACCCACCACGTTCCTTCTTGCCTTTCATACCAGGGCTGAGCTACCTTTCGGAGCCCCTGGCGTCAGTAGGCTTAGACCCGGCTACGCCTCTGCTGTTGCTGATAACTCCTTGAGGGAATAACAAGTGTGAAATTTTGAACATGGTTTCTTTTTATGATGTAGGTTAAGCACTAAGAGATGATTTTTCAAAATTCACCCCCTTTAGATGTGAATTGGGAGTCCAAAGTTTGAATGGAGAAACCTACTTTGATGCGGGCGAAGCCGCTGACAGAAGCTAGTTCTAAATACTTTGGAATGCAAGTGACAACATGCTACATTCTTAGGAATTATCAACACCAGAGACCCTACCACTAGCTCTTAAGGCGTATAGTCCCTTGAACCATCTGGCCGAAATTATGTGAACGCAACTCTCGCACTCGCCTAGGCGGCAGTACGCAAATCTGTGCATTTATTTGCGGCCAGCAGCGCCCGGAAAGCGCTTTAAATCCATTTTCTCTGCGAGATATTGATTGATTTACATATGCAATGTTCACTTTGAAGAATATTTAACCACCAATTTTTATGTGTAAAAATGTTTCTAAAGGTCCAAGCCGTTTCGAAGGAGCAGGGAAAAGTTGCGAAAAGTTGCGAAATTGCTAAATTTTTTTTTTTGACAAAAGTATTAATTGCACGAAAAAATCAAATGTTGATATTATTGTTCATGAATCTATAATAAACATTTTTTTTCAAACCAATTGACCTAGTCGTTACGGAGGAGTAGGCCTCAGAAAATCACTGTTTTATGGAACTTTTCGGGCGCTTGGCCCCAATCCATTTGACGACCTTAAGTTAACTGTTAAAGGAACGGATATAAACAACATTAGTTTTAGTATGTACCATCAAAGACATTTTCGCCTGGCCACCGCGAAGTTCATTTTTGCTTGTACTCGAAACGAAAACTTGAAAGGGTTTGGTTTGGTGTCGCGCCGCAGGATTCAAGCGAATTTTTTTTTAAGTGATCAGGCAAAAATTACCGCAATGGTACATACATATATGCGAAGCCCGAAACACGGTGTCTAGTATTTTTATGTAAAGAATCTATGTACCTAGAAAACATAACTATATAACGAAAAATCACAAAGTTTTAAGCTTGTTACGTCAGCAAAAATACATAGTCACCGGGACATCCAGGCGACTAAGAGTTTGTTTTGCACTTGCACCCAGCTATTTGCTCGCGCCTAATGTCCGCTACGACCTGTGAGTTGTACTTAGTGTCGTTGGTGTCCAACTTGTGACGTTTTTTAATTATTGTTGGGAAATATTATGACATGGTATAAAAACTACTGGAATCCATTCAGTTACCCTCTATAGCCGTGGGTGCTGGCTGTATGGCTCGCTGCTCGAAAGCTTGAGGAAGTGATGATGACGTCACGAAGTAGTAGCTGCACGAAGGCTGCACTGACGTTCTTTGTGGAGGGTCACCAGTTTTGGAGGTAGGCGGAACAGAGAGTAAAGTCCCGCAAACCTCCGTTGAAAAGGGAGGATCCTCCGACCAGACAGGTGTTATAGTCTGGTGGGCTACTGCCCGGTAGATGATTTCGGGCTGTCGTATATGTTCAAATCGCGCGGAGAACTTTGATTGTGCGATGCAGGATTTCGTATATTCTTCGTAGTTCTTATGTGGCGCCATAGATGTCGCTACACTGATTCTGAACAAATTATATTCAATTTTCGCATAAAGTAAAAAAAATGCTGTGTACAATGTATCTTTAACCCTCTTTCTCGGTAGCATAGCCGACATGTCATGGTAAGACCCCAATAAACAAACAAGTACTTAATGTTTTTTTTTTCTACTTTTTATAACGTTATATCTTCATGCTTATTGACTAAGCATGCACATAATTAGTAGCTGCAAAAATTAACATTGTTCATTAAACAATCACTATACTATTAATCAATAAATTTGAATTTAATTTTCCTGTGCACAATAATACAAAACCTAATCAAGTAGTTATCTGAAACATTGATATAAATAAATTGATGAATTTATTATTCCTGTATTACATGTGACATTATTATATTTGAATGGTTTCCATGATACCAGTAACAATATAAATTATTGAGATATTGAAATATATATTTCAAAACAAAATCATCATGACTTCAGACCATTCCACCTTTCATCTTGCGCCTTATGCCTAGTTACCATAACAATATAGTGACAGTATCAACGATAGGATTGCCGTAGCCAAATACTGGTCAAGGGTTATATTATAATATAGGAAAATTTTGTATGGTCAGAGCGGAAAGATTTGTATTTTTCTTTTTGTAATGTATTCATTTACATAAACTTTAATACTACTGGACGTACTGATAACAGATAGGAAGCTACACTATCGCAGTGTTGATGCCTGTAGTGCATTCAAAAATAACCTGAGTCGAGTAGAGTTGCAGCCCAGGGTCGTTCATAAATAACTTGATTAGCTACCCTAGAGTTAACCCAACTAACCCTAACTTTGAGCAGGGTAGGTTGGAGCAAGCGGCAATATGCTTGACATTGACAGGTGAGCTCCGTTCGCATTCAAAAATGCCAGGGTATAGTAATTACCCAATGACGTCATTAGTTAACTCTAAACTCAATTTTGAACGCAGCCCTGAGGGACAACTGCTTTTATTTGATGGTAATTTATCAAATAACTACTCCTGCTCTAGGTGAAGGAAAGGAAGTTTCAGATTTTACTGACTAAAAACAACATGCGTTTTCTTACAGTTACTCTTTGGGCCATGGCTTTTTTTTTTTAATCCTGTAACTGAGAGATCACGTATGGGTACTTGTATGTACATAAATATGGACAAATTTGCAAGCAATCAGGAGCAATGCAGAGCAGAAGAAAGCTTGTTATTGATATAGGCATGGCTTTTAACCTTTCGAGTACCAAAATGAGAGACAATAGAAAAACAATGAGACAGTGTATAGCGGCGTTCGTTTGGGATTTAATTAATTAAATAGGGCCTGGACCATTTACCATCGTGACAAAAATTATGACAACTTTTAGTAAACAGCAAGCTAGGTTTTTTATTATTGATAGGCTCGTGTTTGACTACTATCTCTCCTGATGGCAATCAATGATGTGGTCAGCAGCAATCTATTCACTCTTTGACTTAAAAAGCCCTAGGTTGTAGCGAGGTTGGAGTAATTTCACTGCTATGAGAGTTTGCTACAGTGGTCTTGTAAAGGACCCTTGTTTATAGAACATTTAAAATCTACTATTCTTAGGTGTTTTCTAACTTATCCATAATACATGATTGTTTTATTTCTTACTTAGTCAGCCTTATCAATAACCAGGTCCACCTACGTAAAGAACCAACTGCCTACTTATTTTTATTGAGCATATCTAATGACTACTGATTTTCGTCTAGGTAATGGTTGTATGGGTTCTAGTTTAACAAGAAATTGAGGCAGTCTGTATGCAGACTCTGCAATATTCTGTTATTTAATGTTCCAGGCAATTTTAAGCACTTCTTGGCCAAGTGGCCAAGAAGTGTTTAAAATTGAGATGAAATTTAAGTCTCGTTTTTGGTAATGAAAACAATGTAATACTTGGTCAATGGTACCTCCTCAGCACACTCGTTTATCTTAGGAATTTATTATTAGATTTTGATTGACATTTAATTGATATACAACACAAAAAACTCATAACAGACCTAAATTAAAAATCGAACACAGTGGCCTACTTAGTTTTGTTTTTTTTTTAATTATTCCAAATGAAACTGCAGCACTAACAGGCTGAATAAGACACAAAAAATACATGAAACAGAGTAGGTAACTAGACCTATTGAAACTCCTTTGTCTAAAATCGAGTGCAGAAGCTGTTTTCATCAAATAAAAACAATACTGGCACAAAACTCTCAGCTGTGTTTGCGTACCTACTCAAAAAATTGTAGTCCGTAAAAAATGTTACACGACCGACTTAGACATAAAATTAAATTCTACTTACGTATTTTGCTTGTTCTTTGCCTCCTTCGACTCTTTCAAGTTAGTCCTTTGTTTTATGTAAATATTTTTCGCGGAAAATTAGATCGTTTTCGAAATACTCGTTCACAAATACAATTTCATGAAATTGGCAATATAAAATCTCGCTTTAAACACACTCATTAAACATTCCAAAGTTCACCTTGTTCATACGAAAATTGTTTCGATAAATAACAATATTTTCTTTTATAAATCACGAAAGAAAACGTAAAACACTTACACCACTGAACGGAACTATGCAACGTCAAAGAAAAGTACTCCGTTTCACGGCTAACCCGGCTCTCACAATTTATTTTGTTTTACATCACACGCATTGAAAGAAAATTATTATCTGTTGCGATAACAGAGATAGCGGTATATTTCTTCGTTTGCTAGAAAAAGACAACCATACAAGCGAGAGCGCGCCTCGGAGCGCGCGCTGACGCCATTTTGATTCTTGCCAGAGTACAAAAAGTACGTTACAATATACGCATTACATGCGAAATCAAAAAGAAATTACTACAATATTAATAATTAATTTTTACACACAAAGTAAGTTAAAAAATATTTTTTTCTCACAATTTAATAGCAGAATGGTTTTTTTTTTTATCTTGGCAATGAACCGTACCATTTAGTTAACGGAACGTTTGCTTGACTTGGAAGTGGATTGGGGGGACAATCACAAAATGATGTTATTGGGTGGTGAAAAATTCACACCCGGCTGCACCAGCTGCAGTAGTATTATAATGTAGTAATATAAGCACAGGACATGCGCCACCTGATAAGCTGCCCATACTGCATAACCATCTGCAGTTTTCAGGATCTATAAGAGGCCAAAAATAGAGCCGTACAGGTTAACAAATATTGTTCAGAAGAAATGCCCTTGGATCTTATAGATTAAACAAGTCGATCGATGTAAGAAGCACCTTCGACCTGAAGGATGACCATTGAGATTCGCGCCAAACTAATTTAGACAGAAAAGTACATTCAGTTAAGTACACCTAATCAGCGGCGGAAAATCTCTTTATCCTGTAGGTACCAAAAAAATGAAATTTAATTAAATGTCGTAGGTGCCTTTGCTCAGCAGTGGGACAGTGTAGGCTAACAAAAAAAAAAAAAAAATGTTGCCGTCACGGATCTTGAGCGCTCGGCGTCAGAGTGGGGATCGCTTTGCGCATTCCATACGTTGGCGAGCCAATCGTCTTCCTTGTTAGATACATGCAGCAACGCAGGGAACGAATTAGGAGTGACGTCTATGACGCGATGACGCGGCGAACCAATCACTGACACTCCCCGCCCCCGCGTCTCACTTCGCACCACTGAATATTTGACTTCTGCGCAACCGCTCAAGATCCGTGATGGCAAGTGTACGTACCTACTCGAATTGTAAGTTGCAACCAAAAACTTAGGTAACTCATTATGTAATTTTAATGATAACATGAAAGCTTGTACTTAATAACAATCAACTAACAGGTAGTGTACTTTATAATAAGGCCACAATACAAACGTAAAATTACGTAAGAATATGGCATTCGGTGCAAGAAGCACGTGATTCCTAGCCAATGGCGAGTGGTGAGGCTAATGTGTGCGTGAGATACCCCGCAGCCTACCTGCTACCTGCCACCGAAATTCCAGGAACCGGGTTTGAATGTTTCGGGACGTGGATACTAAATATTGTTTATAGATAACACATTTTAGAACCACGCAATTTAAAAAATATGCGTGGTTCGTAATAATATAAATAACTAAATGATCGTAGGTTTTCTTTCATTTTATTTATTAATGATTATATGTTTTACTAATGGCACTAGTTTCAGGGTAAGAGTAAGTAAAAAAGATCAAAGCATTGCCCCGAAACAGGAAAAACTTTAAATGTTTTTTAAACAATAGTCCTTTTCGCAAAAAAAAAAACCAAATAGCTTCACATAGTCCCATCTAATGTATTCCAAACACGGTTCGAAGCAACAATAGACGGAACCTTTGTCGCAGTAACACGACAATAACATAGGACTTCAAGTTAAACATAACATCCGTGTCATGAATGATATTATAATGCATACCTATCATAAAAATAAACAAGTTAGTAAAAGGAGAATGTTTATAAGTGGACGAGAATAAATAATAAAATAAACCTGAGTCGGTATATTTGATACTCACTCAATTGCTCATTAGCTTTATCTCGAACTATTTTTATTGTGTACTAGTTAATGTGTACGCACCAAGTTTCACAGGCGCCGGCGCTCCATATGCAGATGCATTCAGATGAATAGAATGACACATAAAGATAGCAGAACTCACTATATTAAGTAACTATTATTATAGCTCTATTTATTCAACAAATCTATATCCTATAATGAATCTTCTCTAACGCTAGTTTGAAAGGTAAGGTCGTCTATATATATTTTTACACACTTAAAAAAAGAAAAATTGGTTGACTGACATATCAACGTACAGCCGACATTACCGAGCCTAGGATCGTAGTGAAAACAAGGCACAAGGTTTCCTTTTATGACGCAGGCGAGCACTAATTACTAATTTTCTAAAATTTATCGTTAAAGTAACCGGTACTTTAAATATGTTTTATGCTGTTTAAAAAATTCTCAGTAGTCAGCAGGCCTACATTATATAAATGGTACCTACATCAATAATTTAAGATTTACGTACATGTTATGTGTAAAAATACAACCCAATTGAAAACCTCCCCTTTATCAAAGTCGGTTTATAAACATTATTATAGGTGCTTATTAACGTCTTGATATAATGTTATTTGGAGACAGATATTTAAATTTGACCTTTGCCTTTCGATAAGAACTGAAGTCAGACAAATTACAAATGAATTTCACAATGTTATTTATTATATTTTAGTTTAAACAGTTTGCCCTTAGGTTATCTTTGTGAAAAACCTTTAAATTTTGTTGTATGTTGTATAGTTAGGGAAAACCCGAGATAATTTTAATCTTAGATGAGAAGTAATCTTGATTGAGGTCGTATTATATGATAATAAATACGGTTTAAAACATTTAGGTCAAATCATATAGGTAAACTACAATATGTAGCAGTTATGTACAAAAATCGCCATGCCAATAATATGCTAGATATAAGCAGATTTGGCATGATTAAAACAAGTGCTTTTAAAACACATGTTTAAAACCGTTTGAATTTGAAATACCACGTTTAAAAACACAGATTAAAACAAATTTCAACCATTATATAAAACAATAAGAATATATAAATAACAGTTAGAAAAAATAATCTTTAAAACTATTTTTCATGGCGAACGAAAAGTAAATTCATATTCAGGAGTCTAAATAACTTGACATGAAGCCAGTTGAGTCTATGCTATTGCAATGTTATATATTTGAACGTATATTGGCATTATTATATATTTTATGAAGTGTTATCCAGACGCAAAATTAATAATGAAATGAAATATTAGAAAATATTACATTATTATCTACTCGTATTTTTTAGAAACCATAAGTTATTCTACGCCGGTAAAGTCCCGTTAGGAAAGTCCTTAGTGTCGGCTGTCGAAAGAAAGTAATTCAATGGACTAGTGGTTATACCACTCATTTTAATATACAGTTCATAAAATAGAATTCATAGGTAATTCCCCGCCGGTATAGTCCTTATTGACATAAGAAGCTGGCCTGATGTGACTGGCCTGTTGGCCTAGGGTGATCGTGTTTTTTAGATATTTAATTTACTGTGCTGAATTTAAAAATATCTAGTGTAAAATTTAAACATTAACACTAGATATTTTGTTATTATTGATAGTAAATTAAACTTTGTTTTACAATATTAAAAAAAAACTGTTTTTTTTCCACCCTGGCTAAAAGCAGATTAGTAATGCTTATTATATATCTCAAATCATTTGTACAAGTTACAGATAAAAAGCTGATTTACTAAATTGAAAAAAAAATGTAATATTCATACTTTAAAAAAATATTTATCCGCTTTTGGTTCAAACTTTCAAACCTAGCTCATATTATTACCAATTTCTTGTAGGTTTTAGTGCAACATCATGTCACATATACTGAAGAATGCAGGTACACGAAGTATTATTACCATAGTAAGGTTTAAGAAAAAAGAAGTCGGGGTAGTCCTGCTAGCACCATTGGAATATTCGTATCTATAGTCAAAAGAATACTCCTGCGATTTCAACTATCAAATCAAAGACCACTACAAGAACATCTAGAAGCCAACAAATGGCAGGCCAAGGTGCACAACAACACGAGAAAATCGATTCAAAGATGAATCGATCTTCTCAAGAGAGCATTACATCAAGAAATCAACTCAGGTTCAAAAAGCTGATATAAAGTCTAATATCCCCAAACTTATTGAAGAACATAACACAGTGACGGATTTATAACAAAAATGGTTATGCAATTTCTATTCCTGATTAAATAACAAAATGTTGTGTGTGGTTATATTAAATAAAGATTAGATAGGTTAGAAAAAAGAGCTTAGTCGTAATTGTCACCAGATGTCGCTTTTATGTAAAGTTTTCGTACAAATTGGCATTTATTTTATCGCGATTTGAGAAACTCGTACGAGCAGTGAATCGTTTACTGTTACATTATAAATAAAAATTTCTATATACTAAAAAGCTTAACAATCAGTTGACAAAAAAATCCAACCAATGCTAACTACATTTTATGATCGTTTTAAAAAAAGTTACATTAAGACAATACACATTTTCATTCAAAACCGTGTTTTGCGTAATTACTATTATACCTGATTTTCGATTTCACAGAAAATAACAGTCCAACCTCATGACCTCTTTTGTCAGTGGTCGGTTAGTCAGCAGCATCCCGCAGCATTCGGTCGGGTCAATAATCTTTCGTGGACGTACCTACTATGGGAGAAAGCTTTTACGAAAAAATATCAATAGGTACCTACTTAGATTTTGTGACGCTTTATCATAATTATTGTTTTGTCTATTGCAGTTAACGTTATCATATCTCGATTTATCCAGGGATTTTTAGATTCCTCTCAGGTTTGTGGCTGGATTATTATTATTAATATTATTTAATTTTTATTGCTTATCTTCATTGTGTTCACATAATAGAAGCAAAAAAGAAATATATAACGATGATTAATGTAATTCAATACGATTTAAAAGAGTGTCCATGGAGTTTCTTGCACGTTCTTCTCCATAGAGACCTACTCTTTGGAACGTGCAATTTAGCTTCACTTGTTTGACTGACCGACATTTTGATAATAATTTCAAAAGTGCCTGTAACTGGTCTATTTGAAATAAACGTTTCTGATTTCTGATTTCTGGATTTTTCAAATATCAGGATTTTTTGAATTTTCAATAAAATAGGTACACTCAGGTACAGCTTACATTCTTTTTTTTTCTTTCTTTTTAACAAAGAAATAATCTTTCTTTAGTAAGAAATGCACAATTAACTCGTTCAACGTGTGAACGAGATCCGCAGCATGGTATAAAAACGATAATAGGTATTACTTTTTTAAATAGTTAAAACTGTGAAAAATCTTAAGTTTTTTCAAAGGAAATCAGGCTTTTTCTCCGGACTTGTGGTATATACATTAAATGTAGGACAAGTCAAGGGTCGACGTGAAGTTAGTTGCTATACTACCAGTCTCTCGACTAGACGTCACTCCTTGGGTTTGTCTGCTTACTGACGATTTGGTTGTTTCATTTACTATAAACCTAAATCCCTAACTAGTGATTTTAGTGAACACCACATTGGCGACGAGTAAAAGCGCAGTAAGTAAAGTGATCTTAACTCAAATAATGTACTACTTACGGATATTGGTCAGCAACAAAATTAATGTTTACAGCACAAAGTGTTAAAAAAAAAAAAAAAAAAAGTGACCGTTACCTAAGTGAAATTCTGTAAATATTTCATAAATTGGTCAGCAAGAAAAGTATTATTTTACAGCACAAAGTGTTTTGAAAGAAAAAATAAAAATAAGTGACCGTTTTCTACATTAAATTGAAATTTAGTAAATGTTACAGTTTCATAGAAATGTCCATATTTCGGTCGTTATTTAGCTATGTATTAGCGATCTGCGTCAGTGATTAGCTGAGAGATGCGCAATATAAATCGATGAAATCACTTCTTCATTTAATACATAAACGGTACCGTATACTATATCGGAATGTGATTAGGGCATACAAAATGTCTCTACATTTCGAAAATAAATAAAAATTCCAAATACAATGTTTGTTGACCAAATTCGTTTGTGGCTACATAATATCAAAATAAAAGTGCCAACGAGAGTTCGTTAAATGATCGAAACAAAATAAAATATTCGATCAAAATTTCCAGCGATAAACACGTTTACTTATAGATGCTAATCTTATCGAAAGATATTATTAGATCCAAAAATGAAATGTGCCAACGTGAATATCGTCAAGTACCAGTTTTAACGTCAATTACCACTTCGATACTTCGAAGCAATATGATGCCTGGCTAGGTATCACTGTATAGTTAAAACTAAATAAGTGTCATAAAATCCTTAAGGCTAATTAAATAAAATACATTTTGCACTGGCTTTATCCATCAAACAAAGAATTTGTCACACGCGTTATAACGCCCCGATGTGGTTGGTTCTTCAATCTCTATTTCAAGTGGCCGTTTTGCTGAGTAGCATGGCGCGGCACTCCGGCGCAGGTACCTATTAATGGACCCTTGTGCGACTTGCTAGCTAAAGTTTGTTTATTTAAATGTTATAGGAACAGTGCCCATAGAGTTCTTATCTTAGCTGGCTACAATCAATTCAGGGTTATAAATAAATTAACGATGTGTTGTGTACCTATATTATTCTTGCATTTTAGTTGAAAACAAGAATAAGATGAAAAAAAATAACTTATTTGAATTGTGGGTACAATTCTTGATTCTATTTCAAATATGATTTGAATTGTAGATTTAGTTCTGGATTCAATTCCCTAAAGAATATGGAAGATTATCACAATGAAAAATCATAACCCTTTAAAAACAGCAATCCCGCCATTGAGCTACTTAATCCACGATAGCCAGAGTCAAAGTGCAATAAGTACCTGCCATAATGGAGTTGACACTGAACAAAAAACTGTTGCCAATGTGGCAACTAAAATCACAAACGTGATAAAAGTACCTTTCCTGTAAATCTATTGCTAACGTGTTTTCAAATTATATTTCCAGAAACACTGCAAAACAGGGACAAATAAGAAAAAAAGGCACAAACCTCGTGTCAAATAATAACAATGAGTTGTTTGCTATCATGCATGTCATGAAAATTGATAATCACAAAAGTGATTACTTATAGTTCGAGCAATTAATGAAAATTCAGTTATGCCCTATAATTAACACAAATGGCATAAAGAGACTCGTACCAACCTCTTGTCAAATAACAACAATGAATTTGGTTGCTTTCATGCATGTCATGTAAATTGTGGCAATCACAAAAATGATTATAAGTTCGAGCAATTGATGAAAATTCAGTTAATGCCCTATAATTAATGCAAATGGCATAAATAGGTGTTTTGAGTATTATTTGCAGAAATAATGCGAAACGAGAGTCAATAAAAGAAAAAATAATAAGTCTGCCTCTCGTCAAATGATAACAATAAAGTAAAAATATTAAAAAACAAAGTAATAAACGAAACATCTAGCACTTATATGGTAGGTAGGTTCACACCTACTTATCTAATTTGCCACGTTGCGTCAATGAAAATTGAACAATTGAAATTGATGGTCACGTGCTATACAATAATAAAGTGCAAGGGTTATTTGATATACAGATAAAAAAAGTAACTCTAAAGTATTACTAGCAAAGCCTATGATCACAAAAATGTTTTAAGAAATCCATTATAAAATTTAAAAAAAAAAAGGCTTTGATCTGAATTCAATTGCCAACTTGAAGATCTTTATTGTTAAAAAAAAAAAAGTCCAACGGCTATTTGATTCCTAATAGCTTAAAAAAAATAATAGCAAAAAGACGAGCTAGACAAACTGTATAGGACCTGGCTTGTAAATAAAACAATATTTCATCTTTTTGGGTACCTCTGGTGATCCCGGGTAAGCCTGATGATCAATTATATTATACTAAAATATCAATGCTGATGATGGTATACGTATTTATCTGTAATACGTGAGACCTAGATAAATATAATAAGTACTAGCGTAATATTACTTAAAACGCTATGTACATGTTTTAAATCAAAGTTCATGAATAGTTAAGAAGTCAATCAGTAAATGCTAACAATAAAAAAAAAAAAAAAAAAAAGTTGAACAAGATATCTATAATGCCATAGCGAAGGAACGCTATGTACATGTTTCAAATCAAAGCTCATAAATAGTTAAGAAGTCAATCAGTAAATGCTATACATTCAACAGAAATAAAAAAAAGTTGAAAAAGATATAGTGCCATAGCGAAGGAATTGTTGACTTTACTTACAACATAGTGATATAACATAAAAAAAGACTGGAAGAATTAGAAATAAACACTCGCAGCACTTTTAAGTTAATTTGTGATGCGTTGTTAAATAATTTCCAGAAACCCGTAAGTATTTAAACAACTATAAAGGTAATAAACAAAAATGAAATATTTTATATCAATTGAAACTTCAGTGCCATCAGGTTTCAAACTAGTTAATAATAAGTCAGTCTGACTTTCACATGGAAATGTTGATGAAACTCAACGTTTTCTGGATCAATTTCATTGAATAAGTAAACTCCAACTTTCAACCCTAAAAGTAAATGGGTTTAAAAAAAATATCCCTTGGCTATAATGACAAGAGATCGTACATTCGTACCCAACTAGAACTAACGATAGTTCTGTTAACTTTGGAGACAGAATCTGACAGATGTAAAAAAAAATGAAACTGTCAGACTAAAACGAAGTATAAGTTCGTGTATCTAATTTAATTCATGAATTGATTTGAATTCAATACAAATTTGCATTTTGAACAAACAAGAAACTCTACGGACACTTGAATCAATAAATAATTACTTATATCGATAATGCATACATTTAAAGTATCCGTAATTAAAATAAAAATACAAATAATGAAAAGAAATCATGGTAATTACAAAATGACAAGCCTAATTGCGAGATGACCAGTCCCGACTATGGCATTAGTTTATGAATGACTCATGTACCACCATTCAGCTCAACTCTTCTGAAGGAAACCGAGTCATCATCAGCAAAATATATGAGCATGACATTCTAACTGCCAGAGCACATCCAAGTCAAAGACCAGCCACTAATACTAATTGATGTACCTAGTACTCATATAGTTCTAAATCCAACAACCGCGCATGTAATAAAGCATAGGTCATATACTGATTCCTTAGCCACAGGAACAAAGACCTAAGAACAAAAATCGAAACCAAATAACATAATTGTGTCAAATTCAGGTAAAAGAAACCAATTGCTGATTCCTATAACTCTTTAGTGGAATCGTAAAACTTCTAGATAGAACAAAATAGGAATAGAGTAAAATAGGTATATTGTATTCCGAAGGCGCAAATCTTAAATGGTTTACAGATGTTGTTCTGAGTCTGAAAGTCTTGTGCATGGAATTTACATTTCTGTAAACGCACAATACAAGTGTAACTCCTAATGTGGGGCAAAGGAAAAAAAAAGAACATCTAATAACGGTAGACAATTCTGTAATCAAGGTATACAGTATTAAACGAGAAATAATAACGTTTTAATAGGTGCCTACTGGATTCCGAATCTGGAATAAAAAAAAAAAAACAGTCAAAGCAGTCAAAAAATAGACGGACATCAGACCTTAAGAAATATCCAAGTCGAGATATTAGAGAAGCCTACAAGAAAATTAATCGATTTATGTTATCTACCCTTGTTGGACCACCATAAGACCACCGAGTATGAAGCATCACCTTCAATTTAAATCAATTTAAAACAGAAAGTAGAAAGCTAATGCTTTCTTAAAAATTAAATAACAATACTACATTATTAAAGGCCAAAGTATATTTGTAAGTCTAATACAAATGCTAAATGTACTCAAATCTATGTGGTTCTTTATTCAAAAGATCATTTCAGACACTACAAAACTGTGTAGATACACAGTTCTTATAAATGATTACACCATTACATATTACAGTGGATTTTGAAAGAGACTTTGACCTCTGAGTTTGTTTCTGTGTTTCTTCTCAGAGCAGTCAGCTAGGAAACACAGACCTCATCTAGTTAAAAAAAAAAAAAAAAAAAAAAAGTTACGAGTAAAAGAAAATGCAATTGAAATGTTTTCATTTTGTATATCTATATGAAAAAGAGGATATTGTTGTTTTAAAACCTCTCAAATGTGTTAAACGCAATTCATTTCAAAATCTTAAATGCTGTAATTGCATTCCAAAACCGAATTACCATCTAAATGCTAAATATTATAATATCACTTAAAATCTAAATAATTTTATAAAAAGGAAGACATGTGGGATACACATTAAGAATCCTAAATATATATTTGTACTTCAAAAACCAAATGTAAATTATAATCTAAGTGTGCTAAATAATGTAATATAAATTATTGTACTTCAAAAACCAAACAAGCGAAATTTGTAAATTATAATCTAAGTGCTAAATATTGTAACTGTGCTTGAAATGTAAATCATTTTATAAAAAGGAAGAGATGTGGTATATACATTAAATGTAGGACAAGTCAAGGGTCGACGTGAAGTTAGTTGCTATACTACCAGTCTCTCGACTAGACGTCACTCCTTGGGTTTGTCTGCTTACTGACGATTTGGTTGTTTCATTTACTATAAACCTAAATCCCTAACTAGTGATTTTAGTGAACACCACAGGACTCTTGATTTTTTCATCTGTTAACCCTCTATTGTTATGGGTGACCTTACGTTGCCGTTTCCTATTTTCCTTGGCCTATTACGTTTTAGGAATAAGTACCTGGCCTTAGCTGAAATCTAATTAGGAAGGTGTCAAAGCGTTTGTTACTGTTTACAAAACATACGGATATTGCATTCTATTAAATAGTTTACCTAACTAAATTTGTATAGAAGTAAATATGAATCTATTGTCAAAATACGATTGAACTAGCTCAGCTGACGTTTTCTTAAAGAAATTAATTTCGTACATGCATAAATTAATTTATTTTTGAAAAAAAGGTACTTTATTTTTTAATTTTATCTTTACAAATCGATAGTGTTTTATGTACCGGATCGACCCTCTACGGGATTAAAACGATTAAAATTTAACGATGTATATTCTCAGTAAACATAAATAATATTATATAATTGTATATAAATATATTTTAAGTCATCATCATCATCATTTCGGCCGATATACGTCCACTGTTGGACATAGGCCTCCCCCAAGCGTCGCCACAACGAACGTTCCTGTGCGTCTCGCATCCATCGGTTTCCCGCAAACTTCACCAAGTCATCGGTCCACCTTGTAGGAGGCCTTCCAACGCTGCGTCTTCCGGTACGCGGTCGCCACTCCAGAACCTTTCGACCCCAACGGCCATCTGTTCTGCGAGCAATGTGCTCTGCCCATTTGCCATTTAAGTTTGGCAATTCTTCGTGCTATGTCGGCAACCTTAGTTCTCCTGCGGATATCTTTATAAAAGTTTTTAAGTCATAAACATAAAACTAAAACATTTGAGTTTCTTCCGGGACTGTATTTATAATAATTGGGCAGTAGGTCCAGTCTTCCCATTCAAAATGTGACTGGGTCGAGTGGTCCCGCGGTCCAAAATCGAGCGGGTCCAATTGACCACAGACCCCACTTTGGTTTAAGGTACCTACTTATTTATCTTTGATTATGTAATGTCGTATTGTTGGTGTGTTGGTGCAAGTAAGGTCTTAAGAGGGTTCTTTTCCACTAGCTTATCGTCAACGTCGAGTGTTTATCAATCGATGGTTTAAAACCTAGTTGCTTCATCTAACGCAATCCAACGCGATGTTTGATAAAAAGGCAACGCTAAAGAAGAGAGGGAACACCTGAAAATTCTGTTAGCATTCGGTAATTCCGTGATTTATTCAAATATTTCACAAAACATGTTCCAAGAAATACGTATTTTTTTTAAAACCCTAAAAAGTTTTTGAGAAAAATTGTCGCCAGAATCTCGATTATATGTACAAGGCTTCTATTGATGTTCCTACTTTTTATATTTTTGATATATGAGTAGGTACATTATGGAGGGCCAAAGTTCACGTAAAATAGCAGATTTTCAGAGGTTTTTACTGGATTATAGGAAATATACGCTATTCCCCACCAAAAGCGTGGAATTATTGTGTCGATTCTTTTGACCAATAATAATCAGTTGGTAGTGTTACAGTAGCGTGCATTTTGACGTCGATTTCCAAATCGTGTCACGCCAACTGGGCAAACATTAGCTGCTCGACTCGAACAGATTGGAACCACGTGAGACCTTGCAGGGTGCGGCTGCCAGCGGACTGGTTGTTCTGCCGAGAACGAGCATATCGACGCTGTGGCTGCCGACGACGTTGAGAACGAAAAAACATCACCACAATATTGCGAATGGCTCGGCCCCGGTATGAAAGGCACGAAGGAACGGGGTGGGTTTTTTAGTCAGTAAGATTCTGACACTATCTCCCGCTCCGCCCATTTATTTATTTATTTATTTATTTAACACTTTATGCACATGGGTACAGAGGCGGACTTAATGCCCATGGACGGGGGATGTCAATTGGATGATTTTTACCCACTGATAAAATAAAAAATTGGGCAAGTGCGAGTCGGACTCGGGCACTGAGGGTTCCGTGCAAACTTTTCCCGAATGAAGACCGAAGATTTTTCCGAATTGCAATTTTTTTTTTTTGTGACGTAGGTTACAACAATTTACGGTTTTCAGATGTATTCCTATATCTGTGCTATAAGACCTTGTTTTGTGCCAGATTTCAGGATTCTGGGTCAACGGGAAGTACCCTATGAATTTCGATCTTTAAGAGTATCAAAATATACGTTTTTTGCGACATAAACGGCCGTATCTTTTTTATTCGTTAACTTAGGGTGAGTTGCACCATTTAACTATAACGATAACCAAACCATAACCAGCCGTGAAACGGCCGCCTATTGGTCAATTCGACGTTTTGACAACTGTTAATGGCTTTGTTATCGTTATAGTTAAATGGTGCAACTCACCCTTAGAAGTTTGATTTTGTCATAGCTTGAAGGGACCGCAGACCTGAGTATATGGTTTTTCTTTGAGGCTACTTGAAGTTGCAGCGTTATGCCATCAAGCCTCAGAGAGAATTTTCGACAGGAATGCGAACAGTTACCACCGGAAACCAAAGAGTCCTACTGTTTTGGTCACATTCATTAGAAACTACCCACACACACAAGAAACAAACTATGTATTAGGTAGTTATGTTAATGTAGTTGGCTAACATCGAATATAGATTGGAGACATCTGTTGGTACCTACATTATTGATTTTCGAGCTATTATTAAGTAATATTTTTTGGATTGTGTTAATCATCTAAATCACCAAACGTCGTCTTTGTAATATTTACTTCAACTGTTTAGTTTTACCAATGATGTGTGTGTGCTTGTTATGTCCAAATCTTCAAGGCTTTCATCTTTTCATTCATCCAATGACTTCTTCTACTTTGGGGTGGAGCGAGAAGATGTGTCAGATTTTTACTATGAGATGTTATTTCCAACATACCACAGTGTCTCAAGACGAAAGTCGATGACCAGCGCGTGTTGCCAGTGATGACAATACCTATATGGCTCCGAAACGTGGTCGCTTACAATGGGCCTCATCAAAAGGCTTAAAGTCACCCAAAGAGCAATGGAAAGAACTATGCTCAGGGTTTCCTGGCGTGATCGAATAAAAAATGAAGACATCCGCAGGAGAACTAAGGTTGCCGACATAGCACGAAGAATTGCCATACTAAAGTGGCAATGGGCGGGGCACATTTCTCGCAGAACAGATGGTCGTTGGAGTCTTCGAGTCGAGCTTCTGACGTTTTACAAGTGCCCATGTAGGCCTATGTGAAATAAAAAACGTTTGACTTTTGACTTGACTTTTGACTTGACCGATGACCTGGTGAAGGTTGAGGGAAACCGATGGATGTGGGACGCACAAGAACGTTCGTTGTGGCGACGCTTGGGGGAGGCCTATGTCCAACAGTGGACGTGTATCGGCTGAAATGATGATGATGATGTTATTTCATAATTTGGCACCTGTATAAATGTATTAGCGCCTTTATAAAATGTGTGTTTATGTAAAGGTTACGCAGGAACAGGAAAATATTTTAGTGTTGGATAACTCATTAGAAATATAACACCGCGGGACGACCATTAGGACTGGCCCCGGCGTCAGGCGTCTGTCTTTGGTTCATTATTTCTTGCATTTTTTTTTATAAATATTTTCTTATATCTAACACATAACATGTATTCACATAAATTCACGCTATTTACCAACGTTATATATTTATTATTTTTCCAATGGTTGTTTTATCAATGTTCGTATTTAATTATTTATTATTTTGTTTCGATACCCTTTAATTTATTGAATCTCCGTGAATGTGACCGTGGCATCACCGCGGGCCCTAACAGAACACCAGCGCTGCGTTATTTATCTTTTTAAATATCGCAGCATAATATGCTGAGTTAGGCGCCCTTTTGGCCTTGCACAGATTTTAAAGTTATCTTTTTTTTCCAATTATTATTATTAATCGAATTCTACTGTATGTGTGAGGTACGAATAAAAGTTTTTTCTTTTCTTTCTTTCTTTCTTTCATTGCACAGTAATCAAGAAGTAAATAAAACAAAACATATGTATTAAAAAAATAACACCAATTTGATATATTCACATAAACTTTAAAAAAAAACAACAATACATTTAAAGGACTAGACAATTTACACAGTATTGCAATAGACAAAAAAAAACAATATTTACAAGATTATTCCGGACATTACCTACGTGTCAGGAATACTTTTCTTACCAAAGAACATCGCTGGTGGCCATTTTCAATACTTTTTAAGAAAAAATAAACTGACCATAGTTTATTTTATTGTTTTATGTATCTATGCGCAAAATCTACTCCTAAAATTGATTTGAGCAAAAACTCCAACTTCAGGTATATAAATAAATACGCAATTTCTTCAACATTTTTGAGCATGATATTAAATATTTTCAATTTTATTTAAGTACGCCTTTTCAAACTCAAGCAATATATTTTAATATTCATTTTGAAACTATTAGCCTAAATTTTACCCTGTAAATTTACTAGTAGTATAGTCATAAATAATTTGGTGTCCTGAAATGTTGTAGAAATCAGACAGCAATTTACTGGTCTGATTTCATTTTTCGCTAAGCTTATAATATAAGGCTTAGCACTAGCTAAAATTAGGTTTTATTGTAGCCTATATTTCCTGATAGCTACAATCTGGGCGTCTAAAAGTCAAAATTTAATAAGTTACTTCTAGGCAAGTGCGCTCCATCGTCGACCACATCATCGCTTTCCATCAGGTGAGATAGCGATCAATAATAAAAAAAGGTTCTAAAGTAACAGGGGTCATACTTTACACACTATAGAGACCTCATCTTAAGGACTCCATTTAAAAAAAGTATCGTTACAACTAGCAAGTCCTATCTTTACAAGAACATTTTTCATATATTCTCATTTCATATCTCTCTACTAAGCTATGTCGAGTCTATGCTATGTGGTTTTCTTCTCCGGCTTCAGTGGTAGTGTTTCGTCGTCGTAAGAGAGATGGCCTAAGAGAATGGGTTCGGCTCCCTTCTTCTCGTTGTCATCTACATCGTTATCAGGCATGTCTCGTCGCCCTAATTCTTCTGCCAGACGCGTGAAAAGCTCCCTGAAAAGAATACGGTCATGTGAATATTTCAGATTCCAGCTTCGTACCTATCTCGTGTATAACTTTCTTGCCTACAAAAGTAGGTTCCAGAAATTAATGACGGAAAGTTCAAAACTTATATCAAGCTAGTCCTTATCAAAAAAGCGTATTATAAGTTTAAAGACTATGTTGAAGATATGCCTGTTTGGAAATAACTGCTTCTGCAAAGTAACTTCCCTGGTAGCTTATTAACTACATTACCGTGTAAACGTCTATTAACTGCTCCTTCTTTATTTTATTTAAATAATAATAATTTTAATTTTATTTTAATTATACGTACATTTTGAAGTTGGCGAAGTTTTATATACACTTGATGTAGCAGGCAAAGTTTTCTTGTAACATTTTATGATATCAACAGTTAAGAGCAGAAGACAATAAGTCACTGGGACACAAATATTGAAGTACCAATAAGTAAAAGATTGAGACAAGATAAAAAGAAATGTATAAAAGAATAATACTCACTTAAAGACAACACCTTGCATATTCTTAGCAAGATAGTAAAGGAATAGCCAGTCAGCGAACTGACAGCCATTAACGACCTCGATGACATTGTAGGGGTCAAATTTGGCATCATTCTTGGTCGCCCGCTTGAACATCATCATATTGAACCGCGGAGAACGACGGTACAGGAAGAAGGAGACGATACGCCAGATCACAGCTGAAATAAAAACGCAAGTGCTATAAAGTTCGTTGAAACAACACTTAATCGCATAGAAATACATCAAACCATTTGGTAATCCTGTAATAATCAGGTAGATATATACACTATGGTCAAATGAAATTCATTAAAAAGCTCTCCCCATCTATAAAGTAAGGCCTAACCTTTTGAAAAATAGTCATAATATAATAATCACAGAACCCATTATGCATGGTATGCAATGCATGCAAACACAGGCAAATTTGAAGAAATTGCACATACCGAGATCCACGAATAATTTAGTTACATCGAGCTCTACCATTTGATAGAGCTGTCTTGAACAGAGATGAAAAATTTACTCATACTCAATACTTTATTTCAATCCATATGTATTCATAGATGGTGTTGAAAATGATTATAGATTAATATGGACCCTGTCGGGCACAGCAAAAATTAGGAGAGAGGAAGACGGCTAAGAAGCGATTCACGGAATTCAACAGTATTGTAGATTAGATGTGTAGAATCATACCGAGGACAGAGACGATGAAGAGGATGAGGAACCAGAACCAGAGCACGGTGTAGATCTTCTCGTGGATGATGTTGAGCGCCATGACACAGAGGGCGTCGTGCTGCTGGATGGAACCGCTCGGACCGTACTTGTGGAAGATGCACTTCGTCACCTGTTTGTATAAGAAAGATAAACGATGATAATATCTGTTATGTTAATTTTAAAAAGGAGTTCAATCTCTAACTTTCTAACAGAGATGGAATTCTTTTTAAAGTCCTTAGACCAGGGTTTATTATTAGACTATATAATATCACACTTATAACTAATATTATAAAGATGAAAGTTTTTGAATGATTTTGAGAAACTTTCATACACGGGATTGCAGGACATGGTCTATCCATGTCCTGCAATAGCACATGTAGGATACTGTTTTATCCCCGGAGTATGTTCCATTAGGAAAATTTTCTACTATTACGCAGGTGAAGTCGAAAACAAGTAATAATTAAATTATTGGGATCCAGATAAAACCACCAGCAACAGAGGTATACCCTCAGCCCGATGCTGAGTAATAATGACTTTCTTTACGTTATGTTTGCACGACAGAATTTGTCATTTTCTAGCACATGGCGTGAACCTATCACTAGAATAACTTAAATTATTCTGCTGGCTACCATAACTTTCTAAGTCAAGTCAGATTTGGAAATGGGCAATTCTAGAGAGCTATAAAAATCCTAGTTAACTGTGTGAATATTACGCTTACCTTAGGAAAGACCGTCTCCAACGGATCAGCAATGTTGTTCCAATCGTTGTAGTTAAGCACACTGGGACCCAAGCCTATGAAGTGTCCGTTGAGGAACTTATTGATGAGCCAGATCTCGAACATCACGTGGAGTAAGTTCACCACCTCCATGGACACCAGCCAGACGGACCATGTGCGGCTTATACGCAATCTAAAGAAGATAGAAAGGAAAACTTGTTTAATTACTAAGATATCGATAACGGACTCGACTTACGAGTTGTGGGTTTCGGGTCCAAGCCCAGCCAGGCGCAATATTTTGTATAATTAATTTATTTCATCACCACTGCTCTCAAAACGGTGAAGGAAAACATCGTGAGGAAACCGGCATGTCCTAGAACCAAAAATTCGCAGACATATGACATCCACCAACCCGCACTGGGTCCGCGTGGTGGGTTACGGCCCATTCCCTCTCCTAGAGAGGAGGCCCCGAGTTCCAACAGTGGGAACGTTATAAGGCCGACTATGCTATCGAGAGGATCGTCTACGAAATAAAATAACTAAAATGGAGAATTTAGGAAAGGTTGGCAACTACACGTCAAGAATCTGGCTACAACAACGCATGTAGGACAAATGTAGTTCTTTATGACATGAAGGCGAAGCAGAAGAGAAAAGAACGTGTTGCACCGACCCCAAATACACGAGACAAGAGCAGGTGATGATCCCAGAACCCTAAAGTCCTGGACCTTTGGAAGGCATACGAGGAGCTGAAGTCAACTCGCAGAGGACCTTTAGGCACTTTTCATGGAACGTGGTGTCATTAGATACAACATACTGGTAGATAATTAGATATACACTTACCTCAATTTAATATCTCTCCTGATGGTCTCAATTCGCTTGTCCAGCGTCTTCTTGGAAGGCAGGTCCATGCCGGCGACCGTCACATCCTCTTCTTGTAGCGCCAGACTTGCAAACTGCAAGCCCATTACCAAGGCTTTTATTCTTCCTCCTAGATAAGAGATTATAATATGAATTTATATTCAATTGTTTTTAAAAATAGTTATGAGTATTCACGTGGATGAATGGAGAGGAAGAGGGAGACCAAAGAATGCTACTTTCTTTCAAAATACTTTACAGAAACCATCAGCTCAACTTATCGTATTCCGCTAATGGACATAGAACTATTCTAAGTTGCGTCAAAATAAATCAAAATATCTGGTTCTTCGACTGTTTGTTTTTCTCCATCTTGTTGAGTTTGTCTATCGATTAAATATAGGTGAAATATAAGCTTCACCTATATTTTATTAAAGGCCAATTTTTGAATGGTCAGAAGGTCAGATAACTTTTAATTAAAAAATAAAAATGACGGTTAAACAGCAATATTTATTCTTCTGACTGAAAAGTTATCTGACTATTGAGAAATCAGCCCTAAGGCTGGTTTAATGACTGCATGTCCACTGGAGCGGAGGCAGAGAGAGGCTGTGGAGCGGAGAGCGGAAAAACGGAGAATTAACCAATAAGATTGCACAAAATCAGAGGAGCGAAGATTTTGTGCAATACTATTGGTTAATATTTCTCAGTTTCTCCGCTCCGCAGCCTCTCTCCGCTCCTGTGGACAGGCAGCCTTAGTAAGTTGTTTGTTAAATATGTATATGTATTTGAGTAAACGTTGTTATCATGCACTCTTTGTCATGGCGGGACTCATCACCGCAATATTGATGTGACACACATAACTTACCAAGAAAAATCTAACCCGGATTCTCAAGATAAGATAAAGTGTGTAATCATAAAAATACACAAACTGCAATTTTAATAAAAACTTAAGTAACTAAAGCTGTCAAAATATTTGCACTCTCTTGACGGCGGCTTTACCACGCTTTACTAAACTACTTACGAGTAAAACAAGTTAACATCTGTCATTATTATAGCATTGTAATCGAGGTACTTAAAAACAAAAGATAGAGCCAGACTGGACGAAATTAAGGGTGAGTTGCACCATTTAACTATAACGATAACAAAGCCGTTAACACTTGTCAAATCGTCGAATTGACCAATAGGCGGCCGTTTCACGGCTGGTTATGGTTTGGTTATCGTTATAGTTAAATGGTGCAACTCACCCTTAGACATAATTATTTATAGACGTAACGAAATAGACTGGGTGAAAATTATTGACTAGCCTGTTGGTCTAGTCACCTAGTGGTTAGTGGCCTTGACTGCTATGACGGAGGTCGTGGGTTCGATTCTCACCCAGGATAAAAGTTTGTTTGATGAGCATGATCATTTGTTCTGTGTCTGGGTGTAATTTATCTATCTAGTATGTTTATCAGTTGTCTAGTACTCATAACACAAGCTTCGCGTAGCTTGGGACTAGACGACGTTTTATGATATTAATATAACGATACAAAGAAAAAGCTAAATTTAAAAATGTAGAAAAGGTTTTTTTTTTTTCACAACTATCACACAACGCCGTCTCAAGCTAAGCAGAGCTTGTGTTATGGCTACTAGACAACTGATAAACATACTTATAAATACATATATATTATAGATAAATATTACACCCAGCCAGACACAGAACAAATGATCATGCTCATCACACAAACATTTGTCCTGGGTGGGAATCGAACCTAGCAGTCAGGGTCACTAACCACTAGACCAACAGGCCAGTCAAGTTTAAATCTCTGAAACGAAAATGGTCAGGCCAAGAGATAGAAAATATTGTATAGATAGTATTAAGGGAACTAACCTTCTTTCTTCTTCCAGATGTAATGTGGCATGTAGAAGGCCAGAGACTGTAGGAACAGCACGAAGGGCACCCACTGGTAGTACGTGTGATGCAGGTATTCATCCGAGTCTGAGATGGGGCCCACTCCAGGGTGTGGGAGGAACCCTCCTTGCAGAAGGCTTTCATTGTAATGTCGAACCTGCAAAAATGAAGAGCTGGTAATGGAATTCCTTGCCCGTTCTTGACAGGGCTAATACAAGCTCTAAACGAAATCTATTTTCAATACACTGACTCGAAAACCAGCGCTTTTAGGCACGCAATAGACTGTTTTCCGCACTAGTGCAGAAAAGTGCGCGTGCTCTCACCGCTACAATGTTATGACATTTATCGTATCTGGGCGCGCGTCGACCCTCGCAAGTCGCCGGTCAATCCCCGTTTATTAATTTCAAAGAGATTACTTTCTTCGAAGTGTATTGAAAAAAGTCGTTTGATACACATGCAAATTTGTCATTGCAGCTCTCGGCTCTATAACACACTAATTTATATCATCATCATTTAAGCCGAAAGATGTCCTCTGTTGGACATAGGCCTCCCCCAAGTGTCGCCATAATGACCGTTCCCCTCCGTTCCTGCGCGTCTCGCATCTATAGGATTCCCGCGACCCTCACCAGGTTTATCGGTCCCCATTATGGGAGGCCTTCCAACGCCGCGTCTTCCGGTACGTGGTCGCCATTCCAGAACCATTCGTCCCCATCGACCACTTGTGCTTACCTACGGCTCGTGCGAATTTCACCTTGGTCGCAATGCCAAACTTTCTGCACTTGTATCACAATGTACTTACTTACTATTTACGACCTAAACTGAAATGTTAAGGATGTATAACTCTGTTCCTCTGTCTCGCTCGCACGCCCGACATTTTAACATGTGACAGTAAGGCCCCTAGTATAAATGTAAGAGTTTTGTACAATCCTGTGAACGCGTTAATTAGGATAATAGCTTTTAGTACGGGATTGAGGAAAAGTTTATATACGAATACTTTAGAACATAGTACTTTTTCAATCATCCTCTTGAATTGTATCGTAAATTGACGAGAGTCAAGGTATTGGATTATAATATTAGATATCTAATAAACCACATTCTTTTACTATGAAATCAGGCAAATGTGTCTAATACTAGCGGCAGCACAGAATAAGTAATAGTACAACTGGCTCAATTGCCATAGCAAAACAAAATGGGCAAGTGCGAGTCGGATTCGCGCACTGAGGGTTCCGTAAAAACTTATCTATGTAAAATTCCCAATTCCCGAATGGAGTCACGAAGATTTTTCCGAACGACATTTTTTTTTTCGACGTAGGTCACAACAACCTTTTTCACATATATTCTGTGCTATAAGACCTTGCTTTATGCCAAATTTCAGGATTCTGTGTCAACGGGAAGTACCTAAAATTATGAATATTGATCCCTTTGAAAGTATCGAAATATATGATTCGTGCGACATAAACGGCCGTATCTTTTTATTCGTCAATTTAGAAGTTTGATTTTTTCATAGTTTCAAGGGACCGCAGACCTGAGTATATGATTTTAACTTCAACTCGATATCTCCATGTGTTCCTGATATAATGGGTCTTGACAGACAGACAGACGGACAGCAAAGTGATCGGGTTCCTCCCGTTTTATTTTCTTTTGAGGTACGGAACCCTAAAAATGGAATACAAAGCACATTAACAACTTACAATGGTAAAAGTGGCCATAAAGAAGCAGTATTTCTCTATCAGCGGCGTAGGGATGCCAGCATCAGCCATGCACCTGATGCTCTCACCGATGTAGTCCCTCGCGCACACCAGGATCACAGCAGCCAGGAGAAGTGTCACAGTCAGCTGGTAGTGAAGCTTGAACGCGAAGTTCTCTATGATGGGCTTGCGCAGGGCTATCCGCATCCGCGGCCCCAGCAAGTTGGAGACGGTCGCTGCTAGCATCATCTTGGGAGACGGTTGGTTTTATACATGCATTGAGAAAACATACCTGAAAGATAAAAGAAAATAATAACGTCAATATTTATTTTGCTTTCCCCTTATTATTTTATTATTATGAGCCCGTTGCGTCCTACTGCAGGGCAAAGACCTCCCTTCCGTTATTCCACTCTTTTCTGTCCTTAGCCACTTCTGGCCAATCCTAAAGGTAGGAGTTCAAATCGTCACGCCATCTCCTTCTGGGTCTATCGGGTCCCCGGCTCCTGCTGTTCGGAACCCAGTCAGCGCCCAATTTTGTTGCGATATGCGGCAGATGTGACCAGCCCAGTTCCATTTTAGTTTGGCAGCTGAGTTACCTACGTCTGCGAATTGGTTTTTTGGAACGAAGTATTGTTCCTTATGCGATCTGTTCTTTTGTCTCCGAGAATACTTCCCATTATAAGAGTAGAAAATTATTCCAAGGGAACCAACTCCCGGGATAAAAAGTGTTTTATGTGCTATTCCAAGACATGGTGTACCCGGCGCGCCCATCCAAATCCAGACGGTGAAGGAGTAATTAACATACAAAAAGCCTATTGTTGGACGTAGGCCTCCCCGATGTGTCGCCATAACGATCGGTCTTTTGCGTCTCGCACCATCGGATTCCCGAGACCCTCCACCAGTTACACCTTGTTGGGGGCCTTTCAACGCTGCGTTTTCCGATGCGAGGTCACCAGAACCTTTCGTCCCCATCGACCATCTGTTTTGCCCACTGCCGCTTAAGTTTGGCGATTCTTCGAGCTATGTCTTTAGGTTATATTCCAAATACTTTGAGTGAATCATTTAACTGTAGGTAACCATGACCTACATGTAGTTACATATCTATGGAAATAAATCTTACAACTAACATACATTTCATTTGATAACAATAATAGTATATGGCGGTATTCTTTTCTGTATATTTTATGACAGGAACATAAAAAAGTTGCGACAACCATTATAATTCTATGGTTATTAATTACGACATTTTGAAACCAGTTTAAAATATTGTCTGGACAGCAATATAACTTAAAAAGCAGGTTACTATTTGAAGGTTAGCTAAATTGTTGAATTGTTATCTTGATTAGATAAAGTCTATATGATAACTTTTGAGTCGGTTTCTTGCAATGCAAACATTCGTAGGATCTACAATAGTAAACTTTTTAAAGTGTTCTGATTAATCAATGGCGACACCCAGGCGTTTCTTCTGCACGAATCCGGTGCAGGAACCTCCTGAACTTACTACTTGTTTTTTTTTTGTTATGGTGGGAAAAATCATGCATTGACATCCCCCGCCCTTGGGCGGTGCGGGAGATAGTGTCAGACTCTTACTGACTAAAAGACCCACCCCGTTCCTTCTAGCCTTCATAACGGGGCTCGAACGCCCTTTCGGATAACCCTGGCCCCAGTAGGCTTCGACCCGGCTGGGTCCCTGCTGTTGCTGACAACTCCTTGAGGCGCGCGACTTGGGCTTGGTCCGGACAGTTACCGGACGGCCGGACAGTGAGCTACCCATTGCTCACCGTCCGCAAGCCCGTTACTATTTGGTTGACCATTGCATTCCAGCGGTGCTATTCTCTAAGAAAACAGCCTTGAGCGCAGCGCTGGCCGCAGCGACGAGTCGAGAGCGCAGTACAATGAATTAACAATCCAATGTCTTGGTCTATTAGATTGTTAATCCAATGTACCTGCACGGTAGCACGCCTGGACTTGGTAACGTCACGCAGCCTTGGAGTGCCAACAGTCGCTACAAGACTGCTCCTAGAAACCATTCCATTTGAAGCTTATCTCATGTATACGCTGCACTTGTAGATTTAGGCCATTGCAGAAAATAAAGCACCAAAGTACCTTTTGTTAACGTAGCTTATCTAAGATACAACAAAACTGATAATCGATGTTAAGATAACTGATATTGAAAAGGATTACGCTGAAGCATGAACGAGAGTGAATGGTAGAAATATCGTTTACTTTCTTTTCTTTTTTGCTCGTGTGAAAAGAGTGAATGAAAGTGTATTTATAAAAGACGTAATTTGTAATTAAATCGTTTTTATTTATTTATTCGAATTGTAATCTTTTCTAATCTGAGTACGTCATATTCATGACGGTATGTCCCTCAATCAGGAGTGGCAGAAGAGACGTCACAGCGTCCTAACTTTCCGCATGACGCAGGTCCTCACCGGACATGGTAATCTCGAGAGGTGCCTGCACCTGATTTGTGCGGCTGACACCCGTGTTAAACCATTATGTGGTGGACAGGCTGGAGCATACGATAGAGTTGGGCCCCGATTGAGTGGAGCACCGTCGTATCCACGTGGGGGCGATTAGCGCTAGTGACCTCTCGCACTGGGCCCTGTTACAAGTCATGATCCAGAACGAGGAGGAAAGGCAAGCGGTCGCTTCCTTCTGCTAAGCCCTCCCACACCTCCCAGAGTGGGAGAAGTCATTTGGTGATTTCACACATAAAAAAAGATTATAAAACCTTCAACCTAAGCTAGGTTTAAAGTGTGCTGATCATATTTTTACACGCAAAAAACACTCAATTTAATCATCATCACAATACACATCACACTATAGTATTATTAGGCTAGAGTGAATAGGCTCTTAATAAACTAGTGCGCCTCATCATCAACGATTGCATCACTGCTTACCATCAGGCCGGATCGCAGTCAAGTACTAGTTTATAACAGATAAAAAAAAAAAAAAATATGGAGAACTTTTCCAGGTTGTCCATGGCAACTCTAAACAGACTCCGCACCCAGGTTGGGCGAAGCGAAGACAATCTCCACAGATTGAGGTTCTCAGACGATTCCGATCTTCAGTGTTCGTAAGGTATCTCTGCGCAGAAGACTATGTCTCATCTTCCATTTTGCTCACGTGCCCTGTTACCTGTTCATATAGGGATCTTCTAATGACAGCATCAGCAGATGGCATTGCCGTGGCCGGATTGGTCCAGGTAAGGAATTTTATTTGGAAAAAAAAAACGAATTTTTGCCATTGACACTTTAAGAAGTATGATGCAAGTTTTTTTATGTGTGTGTAAATGACTAAAGGGAAATCACCTTCTAAAAGTGGGAGGAGCAGCACTGGCCGCTCCACCACAACGCCATTTTTTTATAACTAATTCGCTTACGGTCTGATGACCGACAATAAATAGGAGATTAAAAAAAACCGGTCAAGTACGAGTCGGACCCGCGCATTAAGGGTTCCGTACCAACTTACCTAAGTGAATTCCCGTGATCTGAAGATTTTTCCAAATCGCAAAATAGTTTTTTATTTGGGGACATAAATAAAAATATGCAGTTTTCACTATTTTTCCTATACTTATGCAATGAGACCTTACTTCATGTCAAATTTCAGTATTCTAGATCAACGGAAAGTACCTTATAGGTTTTGATTTCCTAGCTAATATCAAAATATGTGCCTAAACGGAACATAAATGGCTTTATAATGGCCTTAGTGGCCTGAACTGGACCTATTTTGACAACAATGATATTTTTATTTTTTCCTTCTTATATTTTTGATATGTGATATTGCATATTATTGTGTTTGGGCCTTGTGTTGTACCAAATAAATTATTTTTCTTTCTTTCTTTATTTTCTTTTCTTTCTTATTTTTATATAGCTTTGACTAAGAACTTTGACGTTGTCACTGCTGCTTCGGGTAGCTCACCTGAGGATTTAATATACGTTTCAGCTTCATACCTCAACGCTTTCCTGAAAAACTGGGTCTTGACAGACAGACACAGAAAAACAACAAAGAGATTCTCTAAGCGTTCCGTTTTGATGGACTCCTAGAAGTACAGAACTGATCCGACCTATAAGGGTTCTGTTTTTGCCGACTCCTAGAGTCACAGAACTTTAAAAACAAACTTTGTAATCCAAGAAAACAAAGAAAATCACTTACACAGTCCCTAATCTCCGTTCGTCACTCACTCACAAGTCACACCACACTTTAGTTCACAGTCCACCGACACACACGCGAAGCTGGTCGCATACTGACGGGCCCGCCTTCTGCGTCCGTGTGTCACTGTCAGATAACACCTGATAGCGATAAGATTACTGTGATCAAGTGTTTTAATGTGTATCACTTTGAAATTATTGGAAAAATATTGAGTTGGACTGAAATAATGAGTTTGTAATTGACGATACAGTGAGTAGACGATGGTTTTACAGGAAGTAATCCAGTAATGTGACTTTTGATCGCCATTACAGCTTATAGGCCAAGTACGAAATTGGTCAAAAGAATCACCATGGCCCTCGAACGCAAGGAACACGGGTGGGGTTTATTCAGTTTTTAACATTTCTTGTGGCTCCACCCAGAGTGAGAGAATTTATTTTTCAATTCACTTACTCGAAAACCCGCTCTCATCCCACCGCTTTTAGGCACGCAATAGACGGTTTTCTGCATTAGTGCAGAAAAGTGCGTGTGTTCTCCCCGCCACAATTTTATTAGTATCGTATCAGACTGGGCGCGCGTCGACTCCCATGAGTCGCTGGTCAACCCCTGTTTATTCATTTCTCCGTAAGTATAATGAAAAAAGTCATTTGACACACGAGCCGTAAGCGAGAGTGTTATGGAGCTGAGGGCTGAAACGGGCTGCATGTAAAATGTACTATTGTGATTTTTCACCCAAAAAAGGTTGCGAGCTTAGTAGTTGCCTCGGGTAGACAGTGATAAATTGAGTTTATAATTCGACATGACTTCTCCGAGATGTTATGTCAGAGTTTTATGTGGATGGTGCGAGAAGGCATGTCAGAATTTTACTGATTATAACCCATTTCACAGTCCTTCAGTTATTGTTTTTTAGGACCACGGTCACTCTTTCCCGCAGTCTTATCAGGTCTTACTGAGCCCGCATTAATTTTGCTGGTATCTCTTAGAGGCTCACGTGGAACACTACACGCCATCAATTTGGGCCTTTTTTTATGATGGGAAAAAATCATGAAATGACAACTCCCGCTCTTGGGCGGAGCGGGAGATAGAGTCAGACTCTTACTGACTAAAAGCCCACCCCGGGCCTGTAGCCTGATTCACGTAAAATCAAACATGCCAAATATCGTTGAAGTTTTATAGTCGTTCGATCGAAGTCCTATCCAAAAGCGGTATTCACGATATATCGACTTATTTCCAGTTACATTATACCTTTTTTGTCCTATGATGAGTTCCCTGACAGTTCTTGTCTGACAATTATAGTGATGTGACCTAACGAAATTTAATCGATTTTTTACAATAACGAATCAGTTGGCAAAGAAAATGGAATCGGATTATCGATTTTAGATTTATAGATGATAAATGTGAAAGTTTGTATGTGTGTGTGGATGTTTGTTACTCTTTCACGCAAGAACTAGTCTACTAGTCCAAGATCCTAAGGCCGCCAGACGTCACGTATTTTCTGACGAACGAAATGTGGACGATTGAGTACTATTAGTATTTACTAAGAACGCATGCCTACCTGCTAGCTTGCTTAGACGGCCAATTATCAGTTATCAGGTAATCAAGGTACATAAAATTATTACTTACCTCACGTAAATTCTCAAAGCTGATTTTTGCGTATTTTGTAGGCAATATCTTTAAAATCAAGTTGCCAATACTCCCAGACACATTCCGTCGGCCGTATTGTTTAACAGACGCTTTAAAGCTCCCAAAAAAATAATGTAACTTCACGTATTTTCTCAAGGCTGATTTTTACGTCTGTTGTAGGCAATATCTTTAAAATCAAGTCACCAATACTCCCAGACACATTCCGTCGGCCGTATTGCTTAACAGACGCTTTAATGATCAAGCATGAGAATTTACGTGAAGTTATGTCATTTTTTTGGCGACTTGATTTTAAAGACATTGCGTACAAAATACGTAAAAATCAGCTTTGAGAATTTACGTGAGGTAAGTAATAATTTTATGTACCTTGATTACCTGATACCTGAAAATTGGCCGTCTAAGAAAGCTAGCAGGTAGGCATGCGTTCTTAGTACATACTAACAGTACTCAATCGTCCACATTTCGTTCGTCAGAAAATACGTGATGTCTGGCGGTCCAGGGATCTTACTCTATACGGATTTTAAAGAAATTTTACAGTAAACCAAAAAACCTGACAAAAACTAAAAACCTGAAATGACGCGGGCGGAACCGCGGGGGACGGCTAGTGGTAAATAAAATGCAGTCTGTATAAAATAATAATTTATTTATTATTCACTGTCAGAACTTGACTCTTTATTTGAACTCGTATCCATATCGGAATCGGAATCTTTTCCAACTAACCGCGATGATTAAATAATGGCCCTAATTCGGTCGATCCGGATATATTTATTCCAGTCCTCTGTTATAGTTTTTTGAGTTTTTTCTATTACTTTTTTCCAATTTTCTGCCGTTACATGCGATTACAAGATGGCCGCTCCGATTTTGTCGATTAGTGTGTCGTCGAGTAGTGTCAATCTCTATTGGCAGAAGTTCCGTTTAACGCATTGCACATTTTTAAGTTCTATACTTTTTTATTTTATTTTATTAATTTATTAACAGTTAATTATAACCACAATAATTTACTTAGTAATTTACGAAAGACAATATTTTTTTTATCATTTCATTTTTATTTTTTTTTGGCAGTTTATTTTTTAGTAATCTAAAGTAGTATGCGTGCCACGGAAAAAAATGAACTGTCAGGGAACTCATCATAGGACAAAAAAGGTATAATAAGTATTCTACCAGAATAATTTAACACAGATTCTTTTTTAATCGACGAATTTCAAACGACTTTAAAATCGGTGTCGTTCAAACTCGATTGATGGATGTGATTACGGAAATGGGCTAAACGACTAAATCGCTACGATATCGTGACGGTTTTCATTACGTGAATTGGGCTACGGGTCCTTACCGGACGTCTGGACGGCGAGCTATCCATGACTTGTGGATGACAAGAAGAAGAAGGAAGCCGGGCCTTCGATGGTCGTGATGCTGTAGCGCGTTGGCATCTTTTCTAAAGCGCTTGCAAATGCGACTAATGCGCGTTAGTAGCGATGCTGCCGTGCGTTTACGAAACGCGCGACAGCATCACTACAATAAGTCGCCGTGGGCCAGAGCTCTATGATTCGTACTTGCCTAAGATGGCCGGAACTCCTCCGACTTCAGACGCTCGGGGCGTTCAATTTCGATTTTAATCTTCTTCTTCTTCTTCCTGCCCTTGTCCCATTTTATTTGGGGTCGGCGCAACACGTTTTCTTCTTCCATTCTCTCCTGTCACCCGTCACACTATCACTAACTCCCTTTTCTTTCATATCGCTTCTCACATAATCCATCCATCTTTTCTTTGGCCTCCGTCTCCCTCTCCTTCCATATTCATGTAAATTCATAACTCTTCAATCAATTCAATCATTTCATACAAGTCCGATCAGTCGTTCAGCAAACCCTTTATAATATTAGTGTAATAAAGCCTTCACTAAATTGTCACTGAAAGGACAACCTACCTTATTATAAATAATAAACTACATATCAACGTTAAAACATAATATTTTATATGCTTGCTACGAGACACAACGCACGTAGCACGTTCGTAGCGACGTAGCACTTTGTTGGTATTAGTCCTTTATACCCCCGATTTCTGATTAAAGCATTTAAAGTTTTTTTTTTTTGGTGAGGAAAATCATCCCATGGCAACCCCCGCTCTTGAGCGGAGCGGAAGATAGTGTCAGACTCTTAACCCACCCCGTTCCTTCAAGCCGAATACCGGGGCTCGAGTTCCCTTTCGGATAACCCTGGCCCCGGTAGGCTTCAACCCGGCTGGGCCCCTGCTGTTGCTGACAACTCCTTGAGGCGCGCGTGAACAGTGCGCGCCGTCGACGACTTGGGCTTGGTCTGTACAGTTACCGGACGGCCGGACAGCGAGCTACCCATTGCTCACTGTCCGCAAGCCCGCGCCTACGGTGGCCGGAAATCGGGATCGGAATCCCGGCGGCGGCGGCGAGAGCGCCGTTGCCTGATGCGGTCGGCCTCCTCCTTTGCGGGCATTACTGCTTCGCAGAAGTCGGCGACCGCCTGCCACTCCTCCTCGCTCCGGATCATGGCCTCAACCAAGGCCCGGCGCGAGAAGTCTCCGCCGCCGATCGCCCCCACGAGGGCAAGCATTTGAAGTTGTGTAGAGTTTTCCTCAAACCGGATCAACCTTCCACAGGATTAAAACGATCAAAATTTAACGGTGTATACATACATCGGAAATGTTTCCCCTGACATATTAGGTACTGTAAATAGTTTTGAATTAGGAAAAAAAATCACAAAAATGGCGAATTGTCGCTTTTAAATGATAAAAAGGCTCGACTTATTTTCAAATCTCGCCAACTCGCAAGTGTTATAAATAACATTTAGCCCAAAAAAACATTATCATATAATAGAATAAGCGTTAGTTAATCCAAATTAATCCGTTTTAATTATATCTGCTACTCAAAGTAAACCTATGATAAACGTAGCTACGGATTTGATTTAACAGATATCTGTTATCATTGAAGTTGCGCTACTAGGTTGATTGATCGGTCCAAGAGGTTAAGAACCTGGCAAGCCATTAAACCAGTTCTTGTTAATCCTTACAATATCACGTGAATTTAGGAAATAACAAGCCGTTATGGAATTTACTGTAGACAAAAATAATAACAAAAACAAACTAGTTCTTTATTATCAGTCACCTAAGGCTTACAAAATACACAAATAATCGTATAAGCTAATTCAATACATATAAAAACCATAACAATTCATCTACTTTTGTTTTAAGGTTTATTTTTGAAGTGAAAACTTCTTTAGCGGCGTTGAGCACTTTTTCTGTAATGGGTATAAAATCTTAAACTCGCGTCAGGACACGTGACCTGATCGAAAAAGCGTAAGACGGATGGAGAGTAGACAGCTATCCCTTATCGCGCGTTGTGAAAGGGGGCTAGACGGAAAAAATTCTCACGAAAAATTGTACCGACACTTTTACTGTCAAAATATAAATCCAAGATGGCGGCTGCAAGAAATTATCAACTTTTTCGTCATGGGTGTCGTTTTCATGGTTTTCGAGGGTGTTGAAACCGATGGTACTGTCAAAATATAAATCCAAGATGGCGGCTGCAACAAATTATCAAATTTTTCGTCATGGGTGTCGTTTTCATGGTTTTCGAGGGTATTGAAACCGATAGTACTGTCAAAATGTAAATCCAAGATGGCGGCTGTAAGAAATTATCAAATTTTCCGTCATGGGTGTCGTTTTCATGGTTTTCGAGGGCGTGGAAACCGATGGTACTGTCAAAATGTAAATCCAAGATGGCGGCTGCAAGAAATTATCAACTTTTTCATCATGGGTGTCGTTTTCATGGTTTTCGAGGGTGTTGAAACCGATGGTACTGTCAAAATATAAATCCAAGATGGCGGCTGCAAGAAATTATCAACTTTTTCGTCATGGGTGTCTTTTTCATGGTTTTCGAGGGTGTTGAAACCGATGGTACTGTCAAAATGTAAATCCAAGATGGCGGCTGCAAGAAATTATCAACTTTTTCGTCATGGGTGTCGTTTTCATGGTTTTCGAGGGTGTTGAAACCGATGGTACTGTCAAAATATAAATCCAAGATGGCGGCTGCAAGAAATTATCAAATTTTTCGTCATGGGTGTCGTTTTCGTGGTTTTCGAGGGTGTTGAAACCGATAATACTGTCAAAATGTAAATCCAAGATGGCGGCTGCAAGAAATTATTAATTTTTCCGTCATGGGTGTCGTTTTCATGGTTTTCGAGGGCGTTGAAACCGATGGTACTGTCAAAATATAAATCCAAGATGGCGGCTGCAAGAAATTATCAAATTTTTCGTCATGGGTGTCGTTTTCGTGGTTTTCGAGGGTGTTGAAACCGATAATACTGTCAAAATGTAAATCCAAGATGGCGGCTGCAAGAAATTATCAACTTTTTCGCCATGGGTGTCGTTTTCGTGGTTTTCGAGGGTGTTGAAACCGATGGTACTGTCAAAATATAAATCCAAGATGGTGGCTGCAAGAAATTATCAAATTTTTCATCATGGGTGTCGTTTTCATGGTTTTCGAGGGTGTTGAAACCGATGGTACTGTCAAAATATAAATCCAAGATGGCGGCTGCAAGAAATTATCAACTTTTTCGTCATGTGTGTCTTTTTCATGGTTTTCGAGGGTGTTGAAACCGATGGTACTGTCAAAATGTAAATCCAAGATGGCGGCTGCAAGAAATTATCAACTTTTTCGTCATGGGTGTCGTTTTCATGGTTTTCGAGGGTGTTGAAACCGATGGTACTGTCAAAATATAAATCCAAGATGGCGGCTGCTAGAAATTATCAACTTTTTCGTCATGGGTGTCGTTTTCATGGTTTTCGAGGGCGTTGAAACCCATGGTACTGTCAAAATATAAATCCAAGATGGCGGCTGCAAGAAATTATCAAATTTTTCGTCATGGGTGTCGTTTTCGTGGTTTTCGAGGGTGTTGAAACCGATAATACTGTCAAAATGTAAATCCAAGATGGCGGCTGCAAGAAATTATTAATTTTTCCGTCATGGGTGTCGTTTTCATGGTTTTCGAGGGTGTTGAAACCGATAGTACTGTCAAAATATAATTCCAAGATGGTGGCTGCAAGAAATTATCAAATTTTCCGTCATGGGTGTCGGGTTCATGGTTTTCGAGGGCGTGGAAACAGATGGTACTGTCAAAATATAAATCCAAGATGGTGGCTGCAAGAAATTATCAAATTTTCCGTCATGGGTGTCGTTTTCATGGTTTTCGAGGGCGTGGAAACCGATAGTACTGTCAAAATGTAAATCCAAGATGGCGGCTGCAAGAAATTATCAACTTTTTCGTCATGGGTGTCATTTTCGTGGTTTTCGAGGGTGTTGAAACCGATAATACTGTCAAAATGTAAATCCAAGATGGCGGCTGCAAGAAATTATTAATTTTTCCGTCATGGGTGTCGTTTTCATGGTTTTCGAGGGCGTTGAAACCGATGGTACTGTCAAAATATAAATCCAAGATGGCGGCTGCAAGAAATTATCAAATTTTTCGTCATGGGTGTCGTTTTCGTGGTTTTCGAGGGTGTTGAAACCGATAATACTGTCAAAATGTAAATCCAAGATGGCGGCTGCAAGAAATTATCAACTTTTTCGCCATGGGTGTCGTTTTCGTGGTTTTCGAGGGTGTTGAAACCGATGGTACTGTCAAAATATAAATCCAAGATGGCGGCTGCAAGAAATTATCAACTTTTTCGTCATGGGTGTCTTTTTCATGGTTTTCGAGGGTGTTGAAACCGATGGTACTGTCAAAATGTAAATCCAAGATGGCGGCTGCAAGAAATTATCAACTTTTTCGTCATGGGTGTCGTTTTCATGGTTTTCAAGGGTGTTGAAACCGATGGTACTGTCAAAATATAAATCCAAGATGGCGGCTGCTAGAAATTATCAACTTTTTCGTCATGGGTGTCGTTTTCATGGTTTTCGAGGGCGTTGAAACCGATGGTACTGTCAAAATATAAATCCAAGATGGCGGCTGCAAGAAATTATCAAATTTTTCGTCATGGGTGTCGTTTTCGTGGTTTTCGAGGGTGTTGAAACCGATAACACTGTCAAAATGTAAATCCAAGATGGCGGCTGCAAGAAATTATTAATTTTTCCGTCATGGGTGTCGTTTTCATGGTTTTCGAGGGTGTTGAAACCGATAGTACTGTCAAAATATAAATCAAAGATGGTGGCTGCAAGAAATTATCAAATTTTCCGTCATGGGTGTCGGGTTCATGGTTTTCGAGGGCGTGGAAACCGATGGTACTGTCAAAATATAAATCCAAGATGGTGGCTGCAAGAAATTATCAAATTTTCCGTCATGGGTGTCGTTTTCATGGTTTTCGAGGGCGTGGAAACCGATAGTACTGTCAAAATGTAAATCCAAGATGGCGGCTGCAAGAAATTATCAACTTTTTCGTCATGGGTGTCGTTTTCGTGGTTTTCGAGGGTGTTGAAACCGATAGTACTGTCAAAATGTAAATCCAAGATGGCGGCTGCAAGAAATTATCAACTTTTTCGCCATGGGTGTCGTTTTCGTGGTTTTCGAGGATGTTGAAACCGATGGTACTGTCAAAATATAAATCCAAGATGGTGGCTGCAAGAAATTATCAAATTTTCCGTCATGGGTGTCGTTTTCATGGTTTTCGAGGGCGTGGAAACCGATGGTACTGTCAAAATGTAAATCCAAGATGGCGGCTGCAAGAAATTATCAACTTTTTCGTCATGGGTGTCGTTTTCGTGGTTTTCGAGGGTGTTGAAACCGATAGTACTGTCAAAATGTAAATCCAAGATGGCGGCTGCAAGAAATTATCAAATTTTCCGTCATGGGTGTCGTTTTCATGGTTTTCGAGGGTGTTGAAACCGATAGTACTGTCAAAATATAAATCCAAGATGGCGGCTGCAAAAAATTATTAAATTTTTCGTCATGGGTGTCGTTTTCATGGTTTTCAAGGCTGTTGAATCCGATAGTATTGTCAAAATGTAAATCCAAGATGGCGGCTGCAAGAAATTATCAACTTTTTTCTCATGGGTGTCGTTTTCGTGGTTTTCGAGGGTGTTGAAACCGATAGTACTGTCAAAATTTAAATCTAAGATGGTGGCTGCAATAAATTATCAACTTTTTCGATATGGGTGTCTTTTTCATGGTTTTCGAGGTTGTTGAAGCCGATAGTGCTGTCAAAATGTAAATCTAAGATGGCGGATGTCAGAAATTATCAACTTTTTCGTCATGAGTGTCGTTTTCATGGTTTCGAAGATGTTGAAATAGTGCTGTCAAAATGTACATAAAATAGGATAGTATTTTTTAGTTATATTGTATTGGCTAGACGGAAAAAATTCTCACGAAAAGTTGTAACGACACTTCTATAGTAAGCTATTGTAAGCCGTGCGGCGTGCGCATGTTTCTCTGTCTTTCTCTCTTTCTCTCTCTTATAGAAAGCAAGCCAGAACGGAACTTCGTTCCATCCGGGTGTCCCTTGACACCTCAGTAGTTTTTCGGAGAGATTAACTTTTTAATGTAAAATAATTGTAATAGTTTTAAAGTGTTAAATTTTTAATGTAATATAAATTGTCATGTTTGTGTACGATAGCGCAATAAATGAATATTGTATTCTACCACATAAATGATAGTACTTTTATACTGATAAAGCAATTGGTGCAAAATTATTCCCTAACCGTTCCAAAATATCAAACATGCTCAACGTTAATAATCAAGTTTTCACTTCTGCCGGCACTCCCGGAGTGCAACCCGTCTTTTTTTTGTTTGACGATTTCCCAATCGTCAAATGCCTTCTTCCACTCTCTACTACATCGTTAATCTTAACATGTCTTCTAGCTAAAAAAAATTCTAAAAATGTATCTAAAAATGTTTACAATTAGGTATTTACCTAAATCGATGTTAGGTAATTAACTAAATTTAAATAATCTTTATGTGCCTTTTATACGATTTATTTTAAATAAAAAGACACATATCAAGATTGTTTACCTTTAATGAAGTAATACCTAAACAGATGGAGTATAGAGCGGAGTGAGAGAGCGTGTTAGACCCACCTGGGTCACGGTTACTCTCTGAAATGTCTCCGCAGCCCTAGCAGGCATCGCATCGGCCCTACTGCATCCCTTCAGTTTTGGCAACATCTCTTTGAGGTGCGCGTAGAACACCAGGCGCCGTCGACTCTAGCTTGGTCCATTACCGGACGGCACGATTGCTCGTTGTGCAAACCCGTGCTTACGGTGCACGGTTGTAGGAAATTACTATATTCTCTAGTATCTCCTTTGGCGCCGACTGGGGCGTGAGAATGTCCATTTCCTCACCAAAGTTGCGGCCATCTCCTTCTTTCGCTTTACTGCAGAAGGAGGCGGTCGTTTCCTATTTCCTCTCGCTTCAAACCATGGGCTGAACCGGAGCCGGACGCGAGAGGTCATCGCCACCGACCACCTCCACAAGGACACAAGAATATTATGCTAATTTGACAGAAATAAATCCTAGAACCAAGGTTAGCGACATAGCTCGAAGAATCGCCTAACTTAAGTGGCAATGGGCAGGGCACATTGCTCGCAGAACAGATGGTTGATGGGAACAAAAGGTTCTGGAGTGGCGACCGCGTACCGGAAGACGCAGCGTTCGAAGGCCTCCCACAAGGTGGACTGATGACCTGATCAGTTTCGCGGGAATCCGATGGATGCATGACGCACAGGACTGGTCGTTGTGGCGACGCTTGGGGGAGGCCTATGAACAGTGGACGTCTTTCAGCTGAAATGATGATGATGAAATCTGAAAAATAAAATTCAGAATGTATTGAATGTTTTAAATTCATCAATACGCAGTATGGAATTGTTATCGTTGTTGATATCTGAGTAATCTATATTTTATTATTTAAAATTATTTCAACTGAACTACCTAGGAAGAGGCGCCTATACACCATTCGTTTAGGTACATAACTAACTGTAAACAATCTTAACATGTCTTTTATCTAAAAGTAGTCTAAAAATTTTATCTAAAACTGTTTATTATGATTTTAGGTAATTAATTGTATATCTTTGCGATATTCTAAACAAAAAAACATACCTATCAAGATTGTTTACATTAAGTTAACTAGGTACTTTAAGAAATGGAGTATAAATGCCACAACTTCTAACGCCGCCGTGCCGCGGTGCCTCTTTCGAACAATCGCGTAACTCTGGCTGGCATAACTATTTCTTACTTCATGGTAGGAATATCTTCCTTCTCTCCTGGCAAGCAATTATGAAGGCCTTAGAGGGTCACTCATGCTAACAGCTCTTTAAAGGCCGGCCGGGAACATAACGAGCCTTCAAACCGGGCCTGGTTCTTATCGCATGCAGAGCTACCTAGTACTCACCGTCCACAAGCTCCTCCCTCTCCATCCAGGGCGGCGCCTGCGGTGGCTGGGGTATTTTCTCCCTCCTTCGCTTTTCGCCACGTCAAAAAGGTGAAAATTACGCAGTCTCCGTGCCTTTCTCGAGCCAACTTGCGCCGCTGAACCTGTAGTCTAAGATCCCCAAAATAATAATCCAGCCCATCCCTTGCTGCTCTCGCCCAGCGAGGCCCGAAACCGAAGTCCATATACCCCACAGGGGGTGTCAATAGGTTAGTTTTTATTAAGCCCTGTTTGGGGGTTTTAAATTTCTATTAAGGGCGTTTTTAGGGTTAAACGCAGTCTTCTCAAAGATGAATCTCAAAGATGGTGGCTGGGCAGTCCAAGAAATGTTCTCGTCGATAAATATCTGGAGATATTTTAGTAGCACTAACAATAACTTACTTATAAAAGTAAATTAAGATAAGCTTTTAACCGAGAATGTATGGCAATCAATTGAATGATTATGTTTGCAATACAATCATTACAGTGGGTTATTTGGGTTATCTACGTTATCACGAATATGTTAGATATCGGAGTTAAGGTATATTTTATTATATAGCTGCGGGCTGGGGCCTTCATTTTATTTTTCATTTAATAAACTGTACATTAGGTTTTTCCATTGGGCGTTGACCGAGAAACTATATAATAAAATAACTGTATGTCAAAATGGAATAGAGAGAAGTGTACTTGGAGTAAAAAGAAAAGATAAAATAAAACTAAGTAAAATCAAAAATGAAACCAAAGATGCGAAAAAAGTGTGTAAAACACTAAAATGGAAATGGACAGGACATATGCTGAGAGAGAAAAATGAGAAATGGACCAAAATAATTTCAGAGTGGTACCCCAGGGATGGCAAAAGAAGTAAAGGTCGACAAATAAAACGTTGGGTAGATGAAATCAAAAGAGTAGCCGGTTCAGAATGGATCAGAATCGCAAGAGACAGAGATAGGTTTTTCTAAAAACCTTTGGAGGAGGCCTTTGTCGAAGGACAAGCTGTTTCTAAAAACCGATCGTCAGCGACAAACGATATATTGTAAAAACTTGAAAACAGTATAAAGGCTTATATTATTATTATACATTAGGTTTTTAGACAAGTTAATTTTATTACAAAAGGGAAAATTTTACTGTAGTCTATTAAATCTGTGGTGCGGTGGTGGCCGAGTGGTAGCGGCCCCGCCTTACGAAGGTTACTTAAGGTCGCGGGTTCAAACCCAGCCAGGCGCATTAATTTGTATAATTAATTTCATCACCACCGCTCTTAAAACATCGCGAGGAAACCGGCATGTCCTAGAACCAAAAATTCGAAGACATTTGACATTCACCAACCTGCACGGGGCCCGCGTGGTGTATTACGGCCCATTCCCTCTTCTAGAGAGAGGAGGCCTGAGTCCCAGCAGTGGGAACATAAAAAGGCTGATTATGCTATGCTTATGCTATTAAATCTAGTCTGTGGGTGAATGGGAGTAGGGCCTCTGGATACAGGCTCTGCAGTCACCTAATATACATAGTAAAAAAAATTCCTCCGACCTCAATTTTGGGCGGTTCATTGAGTCCAAAGCCAAAGTAGCTGCTAGGAAACCAGGCGTTCTTGCAAAAGTCCGGCGGTACTTCACACCGAGACAGCTTTTAATGTTATACAAAGCACAGGTCCGATCGTGTGTGGAGTACTGCAGCCACATATGGGCTGGTGCTGCAAAGTGCCACCTGGCAGCTTTGAACTCGGTGGAAAGGCGTGCGAAGAGGCTGATTGGTGATCCAGATTTGGTTAAGTCCAATCTTCAAAGCCTTGAGCACAGGCGTAGGGTAGCCAGCCTTTCGGTGTTTTACAGATTGCATTTTGGAGAGTGTGCGCAGGAATTGCATGACTTGATTCCGCCATCTCATTTCTACCATCGGACAAACCGACGCACGGCGAGTCCGGACTAAGCGTTTCGCCTCGTCATTTATACCGCGTACTTCGAGGGACTGGAACAGTTTGCCTGCTGCGGTCTTTCCGTCTGATTATAATTTAAGTGTCTTCAAGGCTAGAGTGAATAGGCTCTTAATAAACTAGTGCGCCTCACCATCAACGATTGCATCACTGCTTACCATCAGGCGGGATCGCAATCAAGTACTAGTTTATAACAGATAAAAAAAAAATACATATAATGACATTACCTTCCGGATCGCTACATGCCTGCGTCTGGGTGCTCCTAGCGGAGCTCCACATCAGTGTCAAGTGTGTTGAAAAGATATTTATCAATAGAGGAAGTGTTACCTACCTACTTATACAGTAATGTGTTATCAAATTATGTAGTTTCCGGAAAATGATAAACTATTGTAATACATAAAGATGTAGCGATGAAGGAGGCGCACGTGAGGGGGGAAATAAACATAGATCTCAAAATCAAAAGTATTTATTTCAAATTCATTGTGCATGCAGCTAGGGAGTGGAATTCCTTACCGGAGTCTGTGTTCCCTGATAGCTACAACCCGAGAATCTTTAAGTCGACAGTGAATAGGTTTCTTCTAGGTAAGCGCGTTCCGTCGTCGACCGCATCGCCGCTTTCCATCAGGTGAGATAGCGGTCACTGTGCGGAACGCCCGGAGGACACGGTGGAGCACACAGTCGAGGTGTGCCCTGCTTGGGCGGAGCACCGCCGTGCCCTCGTGGGGGCGATCGGCGGCGGAGACCTCTCGCGCCGGGCTCTGGTTGAGGCCATGGTCCGGAGCGAAGAGGAGTGGCAGGCGGTCGCAGACTTCTGCGAAGCAGTAATGCTCGCAAAGGAGGAGGCCGCACGCATCAGGCAACGGCGTTATCGCCGCCGCCGCCGCCGCCGGGATTCTGATCCCGATTTCCAGCCACCGCAGGCGCGGGCTTGCGGACAGTGAGCAATGGGTAGCTCGCTGTCCGGCCGTCCGGTAACTGTCCGGACCAAGCCCAAGTCGTCGACGGCGCGCACTGTTCCCGCGCGCCTCAAGGAGTTGTCAGCAACAGCAGGGACCCAGCCGGGTCGAAGCCTACTGGGGCCAGGGTTATCCGAAAGGGCGCTCGAGCCCCGGTATGAAGGCTAGAAGGAACGGGGTGGGTCTTTTAGTCAGTAAGAGTCTGACACTATCTCCCGCTCCGCCCAAGGGCGGGGGATGTCAATGCATGATTTTATCCCACCATAAAAAAAAAAAGGTGAGATAGCGGTCAAGCGCGAACCTATCAACAATAAAAATAAAAAATAGACCATTTGCAATCACTTTTGAATAGTCAAATGTCGGTCAGTCCTAAAAAGTGATATAAGAAGTGGGATACTGTTGTTTATATTTTTAAATGAATTAAGTCATTTAAAACCACAGTATCCCACTGGTATGAGGAGCGGGGTCCAAGCTACTGGCGTTCAGGGCTCCCAAGGGATAGGAACCTCTTGTCCAAAAGTGTCCAGAAGTACCGCTTTCTGAATTAAACCTTAACCCAGCCGTCTTACGCGAACCTCCTAAGGAGTTCGAATCATCTAACGAGAGCCTCCTAAGATGATGGTCAAGGCTTGAGGCTATTAAGCCATTGGCTGACACAAATCCTCATCATACATGTCAACAACTTCGCGAGCCAAGTAAAGATAGGTAGGTATTTGATTTAATCATCTTTTTCGGCTCTCACAAGGTTCTTATCATGGAGGACGGGATGGCATATCACGCATGCGGGATTGTTCTGCACGCGTACCCCCCGCAAATCTAATCTGGCATTTGTGTTTCCTGATGGCTGCAACCCGGGAATCTTTAAGTCAAGAGTGAATAGGTTACTTCTAGGTAAGCGCGCTCCATCGTCGACCGCATCGTCGCTTTCCATCAGGTGAGATAGCGATCAAGCGCGAACCTATCAACAATAAAAAAAAATGTCCTTTTCATTTCATACATAGTATTTATTGTAATGCGTGGAATACGCACGCGGGATGCGTTTTTTTATATTTTGAAATTTTCTGCATGCGGTGCGTGATAATATCCGCGCGTTATTAAAAACACCCTAACTTTTCCTATCTACGTACTCTAATATTAAAAAGAGGTAAAGTTTTTTTTTTGTTTGTTTAAGAGGTAATCTCTGAAAGTACTGGTACCTATCTATTTTGTGGTACTGGTCCGACTGCTGAAATTATTTCACCGATAGAAAGCTGCTTTATTCCTGAGTGACATAGGCTATATTTTATAGATACGGGTGAAGCCGAGGGCAAAAGCTAGTAGGTAATAATTAAGGTGCAAAAAATGGCCTTCAGATACCTATCGCCTATTGTCGCCTGCACACACTCACTAAAACACTCGACTCCACTTGAATTGCATGTTAAAGTCAGTAATCTGACACTGAACTCGCCATGATGTCACTCCGCCACTCAATATGACACTATTATCAGAACTCGTAACACAATCACGATATTTACAAGAAAGCTTGCTGACCAAAGTTGCTAAAATTTCTTAATTAGTTTGAATATACACGCCTTACATTTTAAATATCGATGGTCATACGTTGACAACTCGTAACCCACATTTTTTCGCAAAATGAGTTAAGCACATCAAAAATTTTTAAATTAAGCGCCAAATCTTCCTATTGATAACTCGTAATAAACAAAAAATGTCACTCGAACAATTTATTCTACAGTTGACAACCCACAAAGAAAAAGTATCAACCTGAGCTCACTAGTGCGCGAGTTACAAGGTGTCAACGCAAAATGCAGTTCGCAATAACAGAATAAGATTAAGCTACCATACTAAACAAATATCAGAACAGCAATAAAAATATCATTAGCTGAGGAAAAACAATTAAATAAGAGACAGATAGAGGAAAATGTGTTGTCTTAGACATCTTATATGTTCTGTGAAAGTATGTCCTCATGAGTCTCATGTGTATGTACTCAGACAGGGTCAGGCATCAGTTTTTGTTAGATGCATATTAGATTAGCTTTATGATATATGTCGAGCCTTTTTATGAAGAAAATTGTACCTACGTAAGTACTGTTTGTATTTTTTGCAGGATTGGATTTACTCCTTTCTTTATATTTAAAAAGTATTTATATGATAATATCGTTCTAAGAATAATTATGTGTGTGTGTATTTCATATAATCCTTGAAGCTGAACTGTGCTGCGCTTCAAAAGTCAGTGCATCAATGGTGAAAATTCAAGGGCGATCGCGCGCGGTTCCGGCGCTTCTGATTAAAACGACGATATCTTCGAAACCACGTTAGTTAGCTCGCTACCAGTTATATCACTAGAATCGTTATTAAATTACCTAACAGTATGTGTATAGATTAGAATAGTTTTGCCTTGTAAGACCAGTTAATAACCAGTGCCGTAACTCGGGCAGTACCAGCGATGCCCAGATACTAGGCGCAGACCCTGATGCGGCGCAGAAATGATCAAACATGATTTATTTCATCAGCAGGAAGTTACTGTTTTCAATACTCTCTCGTTCTTTATCAGGTCCTGAACCAGAGCCAAACGCGCAGTTCGTCACAATCTATCGAGGATACGGCGGAGCTCTACTCAATTGAGGCAAACCGAGCCCCGACGGTTTGTTCCCTGCCTGATCCAAAACAGGCGTCTCCCGAAACACTCGTATATCCAGATTCCAGTGTCACAGCCTCACTGGCCTTCGTCAGGTGGATCAAACTTACCCAGCTGACTTTTTTTAGGTGCGCTGTATCAGAAACTGGCATGGGCGTAAAAAATAACACACGTGCCTCAAAGAGATAATATAGTAAAAAATATAAAGTGACGAATACGCATCCGTAGACAGTTAAACTCTTTATAAAATTGTATTATCTACAAAAATAACATTGTCAAGGAGTTTCCGTATCCAAAATAGGTCACCTAGAATTATCGAAAACGTAAATTAATTCTGACAACAATAAGACCATATCCACAGTTCTACGGAAGTATGACAATTGGATTGCGTTATTTCACAGTGATGTATTATTTGTCAAATGATTGTCATACATTTGTCACATCATAGTTATTAATAGCAAGTCGTGACTGACTTGACTCAGATATTGTATCAATATTGTATCTGATCAGCGATAATGGGGAATCATTGGACAGATAAATTTTGAGTTTTCATGTTGTTACCAAAGGTAGTAAAAATCATGATTTATACAAGGAAAATTTCGTCATTGTCAATCATCGACCGGTTATAATAAACGGCGGTGGTCACCATCACCGTGGTGATGAGGGTGTGTAGGGTTGCAGGTTCGAAACCAGGCAAGCATCAATGTGAACATTTCAATTCAGATGTACTTTTCTAAGTTTATCTAAGACATTACTGACACTCAGTGCTTCGGATAGCACGTAAGTCCATTAGTAATCCCAGTTGTTATTCGTAGATATATCCCGGCGTAGTGATACCACGCAAACGAACGAACATACATACACATGCATACAAACACACACATGCACACAAACATACACACATACACACAAGACACACACACATCAAAGCACAATACTTACAAAACTAGTATGGAACATGTCTGAGAGAGATAAATGAATATGCATTATTGTAAGCACATCTATTATAAGAGGGGAAGACCTGGTGACCTGAAATACAGGCCAAAAGCCTAGCTTAGGCACCAGTCTCCCACAGTATGAATCCAACTATTGTGATTATTTTGGTTTTGTAATTGCTGTGATATTGTGGTGAGAAAATAAACGAATTATTATTATTATTATTATTATTATTATTATTATATGCATGTTTTCAGATATCAGAATGGCTGACCATCAGTCTGTCTAAGTTGCCCAGTAACTGGGCTGTGGAGATCTGATAAGCGTATTCTGCATGTAAAAGACTATTATTATACAAGGTGTAAGGGACAGCCCTCCACAAACTTTAAGGGCTTGCTCAGTAGACGAAACTGAACAACCTTCCACAAAAATTTTTTTTAGGGAACGAAAACAAAATTCGGTCTCTCCATACAAACCGTCCAATCAAGTTAATAATTTTGTATGGTGAGGCGAATTTTTTTCTTCGTTTCCTAAAAATATTTATAAATAGATGGCTTCTAGGCAAGCGTGTTCCATCGTCGGCCACATCATCGCTTAAAATTAAGTGAGATAGTGGTCAAACGCGAGCCTATCCATAATAAAAAAAAACATAGAGTTACTGCCTATCAGACGTCCACAACCCAGTTACTGGGCAACAATATACTCCTTGGATAGACTGATGCCCAGACTGTCTGGCTCTGACTACCTGTAACGACTGTTAAAGATCTACGAATGGCAATCAGGAACAATGGCTTTACGAACATTCCGGAGGCATGGGGTGTGAATGATGTCCTAGATAAACTTAGAAAAGTACAGTCTTTTTTTAGTTGGGAAATGATCCAATGACATATCTCACCCTTGGGCGGAGCGAGAGGGCGTGTCACACTTTTACTGACTAAAATCCATTCTTAGTAACTTCGTTGCCTTTTATTCCAGGACCGGGTTTTCCTTTCAGAAGCGAACCCATAGCCCCAGTAGGCTTCGACCCTGCTGGGCCGCTACGGTAGAAAAGTAGGTACATATGAATTGAAAAGTTCACATTGCATGCGAGGCGGGTGCCTTAAACACTGGATCATCACGACACTATACTCCATCGGTGTAGGTAGTTAACTAAAGGTCTTGATACTTTTGTCTTTTTAGGGTTCCGTAGTCAACTAGGAACCCTTATAGTTTCGCCATGTCTGTCTGTCTGTCCGTCCGCGGATAATCTCAGTGACTGTTAGCACTAGAAAGCTGAAATTTGGTACCAATATGTATATCAATCACGCCGACAAAGTAGGAAAATAAAAAAAGGAAAAAAATGTTTTATTAGGGTACCCTCCCTACACGTAAAGTGGGGAGTGATTTTTTTTTAACCCTAACGTGTGATATATTGTTGGATAGGTATTTAAAAATGAATAGGGGTTTACTACAATCATTTTTTGATAATCGTCCCAAGTTTAGAAAATATGAAAAAAATCTCAAAAGTAGAACTTTTTAAAGACTTTCTAGGAAAATTGTTTTTTTGATGGGTTGAACAGTTTTTGAAAACATTTTACAAAATAATTTCTGAACTAAGTTTTTTATTTAACCGTTTAAGTATACTTGCAGTATTTTTTAAACTTAGTTTACATATTTTATTTATCCTGCACGTATCTTCTTTCAATTAAAAAAAAATAATTATTAATATCGGTTCACGCTTCACGCACTCCAAAATTACCACCGAAAACACAACATACGACATAACCCGTCTAGTTTGTATAAATTATTAACCCAATTTCCCGAGAGAAGATTTTTCCTGAGTTGACAGGGACAGGACGGGTATGAGCTATTAAATTGTCGATTTGTTCGGTTGTTCTCTCGTTGGCATTAGTGGTATTTGTTCTTACTCGTTGTCTGTCGTAGGTACATTGTTTTACTCTTTAAGTAGGGACACTTATTGTGACGGACGGGAAACTACGGAACCCTACACTGACCGTGGCCGACACGCTCTTGGCCGGTTTTTATTTCAAATAAATTGTATAAAAAGCATACCTACATAGATTATTTAACCCGTTGTTTGTCTAAACGTGGATCCATGCGAGACACAATGGCTTTTTAATTGTGTCTGTAATTACGGCACACGAGAGGTTAAATTTATTTAATTAGCTATCATCGGTTTAGGTAAATACCTAATTGTAATCATTTTTAGATACAATTTTTAAACCTCTTTTTTAAATAAAAGACATGTTAAGATTGTTTATATTTAGTTAATTACGTAAACCGATGGAGATATAAATAATATAAATAACAGGTAAAACAATGAACCTTATAATCTTACCTATTCAAATCAAATGCATGCTACAATAATCTAGTTTTTCCTTAACAAACTAATTTATAAGTCTTATAAATTAGTTCCCCATTTACCTCATAACGATATGAATCGAACGTTTACAGCCATTATTATGTATTATTATTACATAAGACTTCGTACTGTGCTGTAACCTGTTTGGTCGTGTCTTACGTGTAAAAAATTACAAATATCTTGTGTGTGTGTGTAGTATGGGCTGTGGTAAGTACCTACATAACTACACACTAATACAAGCACAATTGTGTGGCGAGGTACTATGTGTTTGATTCTCATCTGGTTCTCACTTGATTATCACTCGATGTTTTTTTTTTTTTATTTGAGGATATTTTTTTGACCGTGGCTGCTTTTTAATTACTCAGGACAAATTATTTCACTGTTTTATTGTTACAAAATGAAATAATATAAGTTCCGACTGTGAAAAACCTGATCTTAAAAGCATAAGCATCCTTATTATAAGTCTGGGATAGCTCTGTCAAGGTCTTAAGGGGCTGGTAAAGAGCTACGTCTCAGATTCTATCATTAAACTCGGTGAAACAATGATTTATTAGCTAGGAGATAACTCATGGTGCAGTTAAGCTCTCCTTATTATAGGAAATGTCGAATCACTTTGTACTATTACAAAGTCTTGGAGTCTTTATTGTACATCAAAACTTAACAAAGTTCTAGTTAGTAGTAGTTCTATGTTAAATTTAGATCTACAAAAAGACAAATCTTTTAGATTTGTTAATTGATTATAAAGGATAAAGCGCATCTGTTTCAACTGAGTTTCACCTGGAGTAGCTTTATTTAAGTAATTAAATATTTCTTTGTTTTTCATCGCTAAATAACTTTTCAACAAAATTATAAAACATGGTTAAGATAAGAAAAAGATATAGTAAAAGGCTAACGTCGATACTAACATAGACAGCCCACAAATTTCAAGGTCTCTTTTTTAAACGAAATTTAAATATATATATATATAAGATTGCATCCAAGAATGTTTTATTCTAATTGAAATCGGTCGATCAATACTGACAAAATTAAATTTAAAACAGAGTTTCAGTAGTTTAACCCTATTCTTTACTTCAAATTCAAAATCTCAATCATACTGGCCTCATCTATTTTAAATTGACGAAAAAATTTACGTGCAAAAGTGTTTTCTTAAAGCCTGTTTGCAAAATAAATACGTTTTATCATTAGAAACCTTGACTTTATTACAAGATATACACAAAGACTATCCTTTTCTCCCTCACCAACAAACTCGCAAATAAAACTCACCTTTCAATAGTCGCGTGACTTTACAACCCATAGTAGACCTCCACCAACACACACAACACTCCTGTCCTGTTAGTATGCACTGTGGTTCTGTTTGTGTGTGTGTGAGTGTCTAGTCCACAGCTCGCAAGACTGCATTCCTGTCTACGGCCTCGGCGGAAAAGGGAGCTAGAGATATTTCATTTTTCAAAATCTTATTTATTTATTTAGGATCTCTAACAAAGGATATACACAATATTTGTATCTTATAGTGGTTCCAGTATCTTTTCGGCGTACTCCGTCACTTATAGGAACTACACCTCACTTCACTTATTATTTGAATTTGGAACAATTTGCCTAATGAGGTCTTCTCGATCGATTATAATTTAGGTGTCTTCAAGGCTAGAGTGAATAGGTTCTTAATAAACTAGGGTGCTTCACCATCAACGATGGCATCACTGCTTACCAACAGGTGGAACCGCAGTCAAGCACTAGTTTATGTTATTAATTTTTATTTTCTGAAAATTTTGTTCTTTATGGAGAAAGAGCCCTTTGTTCAGCAGTGAATCAAATAGTGGGAATATTTATATTAATAGTGTCTAAGATAAGTATAGCATTGAAGTTTTAAATTATTTATTTGTTCGGTATAAGGATAATGCTCGGGTATGTCAAAACAATAGTCATTGTATAGAACATCAATTTACGTCGTCGTATTATTAAAATAGACTTATAGGATTATTATTAATTATTTTATTTAAGTAATTATATTGTGTTAGGAGCACCTGCGTAGTTAATAAATTCTTAATTCGCACTTTTTTTATGATAGAAACTTGCGCTTGACGGCGATCCCACCTGATGGTAAGCGGTGATACAGTCGCGCACTAGTTTATAAGGTGCTCTATTCACAGTAGAAGTGAAGACACCTAAATTAAAATCGACCGGGAAGACCGCAGCAGGCCAATTGTTCCAGTTCTTCGATGTACACGGTATAAACGAAGAAGCTTAACGCTTAGTCCGGACCGTACAGGCACTAGAGGTGTCAACAATGTATTTATTCTATTACTAGCTTTTGTCCATGCCTTCGCCCGCGTACATAAACTATAGCCCATTATGTCACTCAGGAATAAAGCAGCTTTCTATCGGTGAAAAAATTTTAGCTTTCGGACCAATACTTTTAGAGACCCCCAAAAAAAAAAAAAACAAAAAAACAAATTTTACCTCTTTATAATATAAAAAAAAAATATAATACAAGGTGTAAGGGACAGCCCTCCACAAACTTAAGGGCTTGCTCAGTAGACGAAACTGAACAACCTTCCACAACAATTTTTTCAGGAAACGAAAAAAAAATCCGCCTCACCATACAAAATTATAAACTTGATTGGACAATTTGTATGGAGAGGCCGATTTTTTGTTTCGTTTCCTGAAAAAAATATTTGTGGATTGTTGTTCAGTTTCGTCTACTGAGCAAGCCCTTAAAGTTTGTGGAGGGCTATTCCTTACACCCTTTATAATGTAGATGACTAAATTTAGATTAAAATAGAATAGAATAGAATCGTTTATTTCTGAGTACATGGTGCATGAATATCTTAATATTAAACAGGATCACATATACTACCTTTACTGGTGTAGAAATATTAAATGAATATGTAATTAACAATGCACATAGTTACAAATCATGCAATACTGAATAACATTTAAAAAGAAGAACTTCAAGGTATACGGTAAAAGACATAAACTATATAGTAATATAGATTATAGATTTAGTATAAATAGATTTTAGTAGCAGTTTTTAGGAACCTTAATACTACAACAATGGCAATAAATACTGGCTATTGACTTACTATTTAAGTCGATAATACTGACAATGAAGGTGGCAACCACGGATATCGATGGTGGCAACATACATTTTACTTCTTATTATAATAATAGGTAATTGTTTCAACAATACCAATACTCCCATACTAAATGTGGAGGCTAGGAAATGGCTCGTCGGTGAATATAAATATATTTTTCAAATGTAGTGGCGAAACATTTTCTTCGGTTTTCGTGAAAATTAGCGACCCAAAACCATAATTCTCGCGAAAACCGAGGAGAAGAAACTTTTCCTCAGTTTTCGTAAAAATTAGCGACCCAGAACCCTAATTCTCGCGAAAACCGAGGAGAAGAAACTTTTTCCTCAGTTTTCGTGAAAATTAGCGACCCAGAACCTTAATTTTCGCGAAAGCTGAAGTAACGGTTTCGCCAAAAATAATGAAAAAAAAATATATTGACTCTTAGATAGAGTAAAAAATATGAAAGAAAAGAAAAAAGAAAGAAAAACAGTTTATTTACGCGTTAAAGACGCAATCTTAAAAGTAGGTAACAGAACATAACATCAAAAAAGGGAATGCTATGTTAACGGAACATACTCCCAGGATAAAAAGTATCATTGTGATACTCCAGGACTCCATATGTTTTATACCATTCCATTCATTAGTAAAAAATAACAGTGATACACACATGTATACATACTTACATATAAACTTTCACTTTTATGTAATAGTTAGCTGTCCTCCTTGCGTCGTATTCCTCAATGCTGAGGGTCTTGACCTCCCTGCTTCATCACTCTAACCCTTATGGTATTCCTCCATCTGTTCCTATGTCTGGCGGTGTGAAGGGCATTGCACATTGTGGAGTCAAGAGCGGTGCGGATTCCTTCTTTGCTATTGTTCCAGGGCCCCGGGGATCTCTTTCGCATCACCCCTTGGTCCCAGTAGGCTTCGACCCTGCTGGGCCCCTACGGTTGCTGACAATTCCTTGAAGTGCGCGTGGAACAATGTGTTTCCTGATGTTGAATAGGTTACTTCTAGGTAAGCGCGCTCCATCGTAGACCACATTGTCGCTTTCCATCAGGTGAGATAGCGGTCAAGCGCGAACCTACCAACAATAAAAAAATGTTAATTTACGCTGTTTATACCGCATACGTCGAATGACTGGAACAGTCTGCCTGCTGCGGTCTTCCCGTCCGATTATAATTTGGGTGTCTTCAAGGCTAGAGTGAATAGGCTCTTAATAAACTAGTGCGCCTCACCATCAAAGATTGCATCGCTACTTACCATCAGGTGGGATCGCAGTCAAGCACTAGTTTATCTCAAAAAAAAAAAAAAAAAAGAATATCTAATTTCCTACTCGTCGCAGATCAACTAGAACATTATTATCTAACGAGTTAATGGATTACGTCATAGCACAAACTAATGCCATTAATTAGTGTCTACCATTATGTAATTATAATTGGGGACATAACTAGTTGTGGCATTTACCCATAACACACAAGTTACGTATCATTCCACGTGTACCTATGGCCAAAAAAACTGGCCAAGTACGAGTCGGATTCGCGCATAAAGGGTTCCATACCATTATCTATCTATAGGTACATATAAATAAAATTGGAGTATCTGTTTGTAATATTGAAATAACTGCTTTTTACTACATGCATATGAATATATATATGGTACCTACATATACCAAAATAACATTTTTTTAAATTTTTGTCTGTCTGTCTGTTTATCCGGGATAATCTCTGAAATGGCTGGATCGATTTTGACAGCACTTTTTTTGGCAGGTATCTGATGTAATAACATGCAGGTAGGAGTAACATAGGCTACTTTTATTTTAGAAAAAATAAATTCAAAATCCTGTAGTTCACGCGAACGAAGTCGCGGGCACAGCTAGTACATCACAAGACACTATATTATAGCTTTTGCTCGATAAGTACTAATAATAATTAACGGCCAAAAAATCACGTCTATTGTATGAGGCCCAAGTCGTCGACGGCGCGCGCTGTTCCCGCGCGCCTCAAGGAGTTGTCAGCAACAGCAGGGGCCCAGCCGGGTCGAAGCCTACTGGGGCCAGGGTTATCCGAAAGAGCGCTCGAGCCCCGGTATGAAGGCTTGAAGGAACGGGATGGGTTTTTTAGTCAGTAAGAGTCTGACACTATCTCCCGCTCCGCCCAAGAGCGGGGGTTGTCATAGGATGATTTATCCCATCGAAAAAAAAAAGCCGCACTTAAATATTTATTTTATTCTATTTTTTTTTATTATTATACTTAACATAGTATTGTGATATATCATAGAGATTGTTATATCGGCGACAGTAGTACATCATTTGCGAAAATTTCAACAGTTTAATTGAAGCGGTTTAGGTACGGAATCCTAAACAAAAAACACCGAATCAATGAACTCCTCTTTTTTTACACGTCGATCTAAAACAACACGTGCATCTTTAATGTTATGGTTCAATATAGCAATCAACTTTTTGTTCTCATACTACATACGTACTATTCACTAAATAAACCATTTCATTTCACACAAAAAAACTAAACACGCTGAACATACCAAAATTGATAATTGCATCAAATTCATAACTGCTGACGTTTTGAATTGCTGATGATTCGGACACTATATAATTCCGGACAGTGACCGAATTGACACATTTTATTTCAAACTATTTTTGCCCTCTCTTTTGCCCTGGTTCTGCTTACGTAAAATATAATCTTGTCACTCAGGAATAAAGCAGCTTTCTATCGGTGAAAAAACTTTAGCAATAGAACCAGCCCCCCTAGCCAAGTTACAACCAGTTTGTGTCGAATTCCGTTCTCTAATCGGTAACGCCTCGGTGACAGCAATTGTAGAAAACGATAAGTTGGTAGCCATGTTGACGCGCCTGAGTCGGCCGCTCGTTCTACAATGTAGCGTTTGTGTAACAAAGGATGTAGCGTTAAACATTGTAGAAACGATTTTGAACGATGTGAACTTGGCTACAAATTGTCTATTCGTTTGTTCTGACCACGCGACTTTACGTTGAGATGACGTCATTCCCATACATTTCATCACTTTTCGACAGCGTTAACGATTGCAGAATAACAACTTGGCTAAGCGTGCTGGACCTTCAGAGATTACCTCCTACAAACAAAAAAAAAAACAAACTTTACCTCGTTATAATATTAGAGTAGACATTTTTTCACTGACAATACGGACACCACCGAAAGGAGAAACTGACTTCTGACAAACGCACAGCCGAAACTACTGGGAGCAATTGAAACTGTTTAGTGCATTCAGATGAAAAAGTTTTAAAATATATCTAATATAAACTTCTAAATCTATCTCCTTTCTTTTCACGTATTTTTAATAATGTTTGTCCTGTATTTTTGTTTATGTGCTGTACAATAAAGAATATAATAAATAAAGAAAATTAAAGTGTGCCAATTCGGACACTGACCGAATAGTCAGCAACTCGATGTTTCACCGTAATTGGCGACGTAACCTAATACGATTACGAGTCTCATATGAGACTAATTTCCAACCTGACCACCATTTGACCTGTGACTTACATCATACACACACAGACAGACAGACACAAACGTCTATATGTGACGTATGTGGTGCTTGCATGTTGTAGATCGACTCACGCGCATAGGAATCAAGACCGGTTCCGGGGGACGGTCATAAGGGCGCCAGTGCACATTTTTAAGATTTCAAATTGCTTAAATGATTATTTTATCTGATTGGTAATTTGGATTTAGAGTTTTCTAATCAAAAATTGTGGTGAATAATCAGATAGGTATAGTTCCGTTATAAATAAATAAAATAATATCTATACTAACACTAAAAAACTAAAGTTTTTTTTTTGTTTGTCCCTCGCAGTGCTCAGGAGTTACTTATGTGGATCTGTCACAACATTCGGGAGTTCGTGTTCGGGTACTTAGCTACCTTCATTTTGTTCCAAAATCAACATGCCGATGCCGCTCACGACTTTAGGACACTGCTTTATCCCCTAGTCGCATAATCTTCTATATTTATCGAGGACGTCTGTGGGCTATATAACATCACACTACGACCATAAGCAGCGGAGAATCCTTAAAGGTGGCATTCCGTTCTTAGCGACCGCGACACGCGACAGCGACTAGACGACCACGCGACCATGGTCGCCTGTCGGGTGACCACTAGCTTTCCGATGTCAGCGACCGCGACGTCTGCCGTCAGTCTTCTCGCAGTTTTAACGGAATGCCACCTTTATATACGAGATAAACAATCCGGGTCAATATTGAGACGCTTGGAGGTCCACCTGTGAACGTCTATCGGTTGAAAAATGATGATTATAATCAAAGACAGCAGTACTGCAGTGGTGGCCCAGTGATCTTGACTCGACGTACGAGTTGTAGATCGCGCGTCCAAACCCAACCAGGGGCTTTATTTTGTGTAATTTGTTTCATCACCACTGCTATCAATACGGTAAAGTAAAACATCATGAAGAAACGGACATGTCCTAGAACTAAAAATTCGAAGATAAGAGACACTCACTAACCCGTACTGTGCCCGCGTGGTGGATTACGGCCGGAGAAAGTTTGAGTCCCAGCAGTGGGAACAATAAAAAGCTGATTATGTATGCTATACTAATCAAAGCCTGCTTGTTTGATAGATCTAAACATCTATACTATGATATTTGAGGAGCAGCATATCAAAGAAGAAACTAAATCATATTTTTCATTAGTTTGTTGTATTTCCGATTGTTTTTAACCGACTTAAAAAAGGAGCAGGTTCTATTTTTTTAGTTTTGTTACTTGAGAACTCCGTCACTTGTGGACTGATTTAGAAAAATATTTTTTTGAGAACCACTGTCGACTCGAGTCGGTGTTTTTTATCCCATATCTCTACCACCACACCTCTTTTATCTTGATCTCATAAATATAAAGATATTAAAAGAAGTCATATGTTTTATCTTCATGAAGTGGTACAATGACGAATGCGGCACCCGCTATGATAACTGACATCAATTAGTTGTACTTATTTATACAAGATTAATACATCTTAAATGGTGTCTCCTGACGGTTGGCTCCATATTCTTGGCATTTATGGGTCACTTCTTATCATTGCAACTTGCATGTAGAAGGGAATGAAGGTCATCATATCAGCAGAAGTGTACACTGGAGTCTACTTGTTTTATGCTCAACTGCATGTCATGATTATTGTCGACCGATTTGCCAATGCTGCGGGATTTGTTGGAAAGAGTCCCCGGAACCCAAAGGGCAAGGTCAGGAAAAATCAAATATAAGGAATATTTCGCTTGACCCTAGTGCAGGAAAAGCAATTTGATTTTATACTTAAAAAATAAAAATCTATTTACCTAGTTCAGTGATATTATATTCCTACTTCGTTTTCGTCGTGGTAATTAGGATACTTACTTAAGTTATTATGAGATGTATTATATTATGAAAAAGAGGGATCGTATCCATTCATAGATAAGAATTTTAAATTGGTTTAATGAGTTTAATAAATATAAAACATTGTTATTATTATTACTTTTTAAGTTCGCGTAGTAGTGGTAGTGTAGTGTGGTGAGATAGTTATCACCAGAACACCTGATGGAAACCGATTATGTGGTCGACGATGGAGCACTGAGGAATGTTCGACATCCGGCCGGACTTCTGATCTGCATCTTCAAAAGGTAAAAGCGAGCTGGTTGATAGGCTGCGAGGGACGAGACTTAAGTGCAACTCCAGACATCGCGTATGTTACTGAGGTACACTTTGTGAAAGAGAGAAAGCTACCGCTGTTCAGCTTTTTTCTTTAAACTGTGTTCCAAGGCCCTGTGTTTCTATTTACTTATTACATCATTCCGATTCCCAAAATAAAACCCCATGAAGCGTGCGATAAAAAAACAAAAATCTGCGCAGAAATCCGCAGCGGAATGCAGGCCCGCGTCAGAGCTGAGCCAGGCAGGAACCTGTTCCGTCACCTCCACGACCTCCGCCGCAGTCAGCGCTGTTGCTAAGCGACCAGAGTCAGCATTCACATTGATTGAGCCAAATAATCGTTGGTAAGTATCGATTTATGGTGCGTCCCATAGGGTTGCCTACTGTTATTAGAAAAAATAGAGTATATCTCAATTTAAAATAAAATAAGAGAATTGAACAAGTTTAAGAAGAAATTTAAAGATTTTTTATGTAATTTATGCTATTACAATACATTGTAATATACAAGCATTCTAACTCTAAGTTTACATATCAGAAGCTCATTTTTAATCAATTTAAATAAATCCCTATTCCTCTCTTCCCGCCACTTCATTGGGGCGAAACACGGTGCGAGTCTTGACAGACAGACAGAGTGACTTTTGAGATACGGAACCCTTAAACACGCTAAGTAAACCTCAAAGGTGGCGTGAAAACGTGTGCATATTATGACGATTACCCAGTGATATTTAGAGTATCATCAAAATTACCTCTTTAGGAAAAAAGTATTTACATATTTTTGTAGATAATTAACTGATCTACAATTTTTGTTTGAGCAAATTTTATGATAAAACTTTATTGCCGTTTTGCTGAAAATCGTTTTTGTGACATTTGACCCCGGATATTTTTATCAGTTGTCGGATCGATAAGGACTTTTTAGATTTCATTTATGATGGTGTTTTCAACAAACCTATCAATTTTCAGCTGGCAAATTCTATTGTGTAACCTCGGATGTCTAACTAAATTGACCGGAATATAACTATGTGCCTGATAGTTGTTACCATGGGCCAAACTGATAGAAGTGTCTATTATCCTCTGAAATTATAATCAGCGAATGATACTTTACATGTGGATGGATGGAGACGGAGAGGGAGGCCTAAGAAAAGATGGATGGATTGTGTGAGAAGTGATATGAAAGAAAAGGGAGTTAGTGATAGCGTGACGAGTGACAGGACAAAATGGAAGAAAAAAACGTGTTGCGCCGACCACAAATAATACGGGACAAGGGCAGGAAGAAGAAGAAAGAATGATACTTTGTCCCCACTTTTAGCTGATCCGACATTAATTCTCATAACAAACCGCCAGTGATCTACATTCTTCGCTTGTATGACTGTCTGTATGTATGTGTAACACGACACGTGTCAGCTACACACACGTGCATGAGATATGAGATTATTGTTGTCGACTTGATTATTACGTCAATAAATGCAAAGACTTCGTTTATACCCAAGGACAATCTGTTATTTAGTAGGTATTAATTTTGAACCGGGGAGATCAAAAGGAGCTATTTGGTCTGTAGAAAACCCATGGAAACTGTATTTCTCTTTTAGTCGCAGGTGCTCAGGTTATCCACCCGTCCAGTGATTCCAAGAAAGACGGTGACAGCCAATGGTGGCAGGTGTTCAAAATAGTGATTCCGCCACACCATTGACTCCAATAAAGACGATGGAACAGTGAGCACGTGCTGCCGTGCACAGCGAGGCTCAGGGGAGACACTTGTACAGTCTCCTCAAGATAATGTTCTAACAGGCATTGTAGAGAACGGGTTCACGGAGTTAATGAAGAGGTAACGGAGTCCCCTTCCTCATGCAAGGGGGCGTCAGCTCACGTTGACGGTGATGACGGTGACACTGGTGGTATTAATGGGATAAAGAAAAGAGTTCTCTTTTGACCCATTCAACACTAAAACCTACTCTGTACCCACCCAGCTGAATGCGGACTTCTTCAAAAGTGCATAGTGTTGACTGTACTTGAGTGATGTTTTATTATGTTCTTTTTTATTAAGTTTAAGTTTTTTAAAAGACCCACCCCGTTCCTTCTAGCCTTCATACCGGGGCTCGAGCGCCCTTTCGGATAACCCTGGCCCCAGTAGGCTTCGACCCGGCTGGGTCCCTGCTGTTGCTGACAACTCCTTGAGGCGCGCGGGAACAGTGCGCGCCGTCGACGACTTGGGCTTGGTCCGGACAGTTACCGGACGGCCGGTCAGTGAGCTACCCATTGCTCACTGTCCGCAAGCCCGCGTCTACGTTGGCCGGAAATCGGGATCAGAATCCCGGTGACGGCGGCGGCGATAACGCCGTTGCCTGATGCGTTCGGCCTCCTCCTTTGCGAGCATTACTGCTTCGCAGAAGTCGGCGACCGCCTGCCACTCCTCCTCGCTCCGGACCATGGCCTCAACCAAGGCCCGGCGCGAGAGGTCTCCGCCGCCGATCGCCCCCACGAGGGCACGGCGATGCTCCGCCCAAGCAGGGCACACCTCGACTGTGTGCTCTACCGTGTCCTCCGGGCGTTCCGCACAGTGGCGACACCCGGGCGTCACTTCCGCATGAATCGAGTGCAGGAAACTCCCGAACGAACCATGTCCGGTGAGTACCTGCGTCATGCGGAAGGTAAGGACGCCGTGAGGTCTTTCCAGCCACGCCTCAAAGAGGGGACTTACCGCCATGATTGTGGCGTGCCCAATCCCAAACTCCCTGGTCTTCTCCCCAAAAGCCCAAGCGCCATTTGAAGTATTTCCTTAAAACAAAAAAAGGACACTATACATAACGAGCATTATGTTATCCAGAAATAGGAGTAGCTAAGTAGTCTATACTAGCCTAGCTAACCCGGTGAACTTCATACCGACACAGTCCGTCTAGCAGTCAATGAATATAGTATATCTTTCGATATAGTCAACCGATTAGGTACGATAAAACAAAGCCTAAGTAACACATACATATATCAAGCTACAAACAATTGTATTGTATAAAAGTTATCTGCATCGATTTTGTACATTTTACGTGTTCCGCACACAACTAAAAACTTTTACAGAATTATTATATGTATAGATATCTAAATAAAACCACCGTCCACTAAACAAAAACAGGAAATTAATTATGTTTATATCTTGAAAAACTTCCGGAATGCGGATCAACAACATCATTATCATTTCAGCCGTAAAATCGTCCAGTGTTGGACATAGGCTTCCACCAAGCGTGCGTCTCGCATCCATCGGATTCTCGCAACCTTCACCAGGTCATCAGTCCACCTTGTGGAAGGCCTTCAAACGCTGCGGATACATATACACAAAACCTCTTAGTTCCTAGTTTTTCGTTTGGTCTCTATAAAACCTGCAGCCCACTCCATATGTCACCATGACTTAACCTTAAGAACGGATCAGAGATTCGTGATTCTTCCGCCTACAAATGCAAGAAAACCGTGACACTGACCCTGTGAAGTCCATAGGCCTCTCGTCCTACATTGCAGTTAAAACAAAATTAACATAGAAAACCCTATATACATAATACATAAGCCCATAAATTAGTATGTGAACACGACTAGCGTTTAGTGGCGCTCACAAAGAAAGCATTCCTAGCCGTCGAACCGTCGAAGGGGACTAACAACGTATAGAATCAGAAACTCTTCATCATCATTCAAGAATACACAATTAAGGGCCCTTATCAAAATACCTTCCCACCTTTTTTGCTTAATATTTTACAGCAGCCAGGTGAATCAGAAGGTTAGGTAGAATTGGGTACCAAAACTACCGACAATACTTAAACTGCAGACTTTTTAATGTAGTATAGCGTCAGCTTATGCAGTTATGCCTATGCCTTTCTGGATAAGATGAGTTACTTAAGGATTTACTAAGGAGTTACTAAAGATGACGTTTAGTAACTCCTTAGTAACTCCTTGGCAATGCCTTAGTAACTCTTAAGTAACTCCTTAGTAACTTTTTAGTAGGTCTTTAGTAAGTCCTTAATAAATCCATAGAAACTCCTTAGTAAATCCATAGAAACTCCTTAGCCTAGTAACTCCTAAAACCTTAGTAAAACATTAGTAACCTAAGGAGTTACTAAGGATCTAGTGAAAGGTTCTGTTTAAGTATTTACTAGGGGTTGTGAACCAGAATTGCACTGAACGAGACTAGGCAATTGTAGTGTTCTTGGACTATGAGTTGTAGGCGTCACAAGTTGGTTTAATTATAGAATCATTTGAAAATAATCATCACAATACGTTTAAAATAATGCAACACGCATACCTATGTTTCACGATAAATAATATTATCGCATGAAACCTATATACTTTCATCAGCAGAAATGTGTGACCAAGAATGAATGTATCACATTTCAATTACAACATATCAGACGCACATGATTCAATTATTTAAACCATAACATTTAACAATACTGAGAAAAGCAACACGTAACAAGATGATTCTATTTTGTTTTCAAATGAGTTTATGTTTCCTCAATTCTCTAGTTTAAACAACGATCAAAAATCGTAAACATTCGTCAGTTTTTTCCTGAATAAAATGGCACGTTAGATAAGGGTATATCTTCATGACATTATGATTCTTTGCAGTTGTAAAATGATGTATGATGGTATAACTGTGTAATCATAGGGTTAACTCTAATCTGTATGTGTTTACATATAAAAGAAAAAACTGACTGTGATATATCAACGCACAGTCGAGACTATTCAAGGTTTAGGAGCGTGAAATTTTGCACAAGGCTTCCTTTTATGACTTTTTTTTAATAATATAAACTAGGGCTCGACTGCGATCCCACCTGATGGTAAGCAGTGATGCAATCGTTGATGGTAGGGCGCAGTTTATTAAGAGCCTATTCACTTCAGCCTTGATAATCGAACGAGAAGCCCATTGCAGGCAAATTTTTCCAGCCCTTCGATATACGCGGTATAAACGACGAGGCGAAAAGCTTAGTTCGGACCGTAGAGGTTTCAACAAACTTAAGGGTGCGGATAATCGTTGTACGTACACTAAGACCGCCTTTTCCAAAATTCAATGCAGCTAACTGACGTCAATTTAAATCCAATATGGCTGTTCCTAAAATAGCGAATAGGATTCAACAATATAAAGGTGGACGGTCGTTGTACGTAGGCGAGCACTAAGATTGGATTTTCAAAAATTTAACGCACGTAAGTGACGTCACTCTAAATCCAATATGGCGGATTCCTAAAATGGGGGACTAGTCATTTTTTTTTATGCACTCCCATGATAAATATGACTAATAATTGAAGAGGGTCTGTTGAAATGAACACGAAACGAAAAACAGATCACAATATATCCAAATTGGCTAAACTTTTTTTTAAAACTTATTTTTTTTTCCCTTTTTTAGGGTTCCGTAGCCAAATGGCAAAAAACGGAACCCTTATAGATTCGTCATGTCTGTCTGTCTGTCTGTCTGTCCGTCCTTATGTCACAGTCACTTTTTTCCGAAACTATAAGAGCTATACTGTTGAAACTTAGTAAGTAGATGTATTCTGTAAAGCGCATTAAGATTTTCGATTCGATTCGGCTCGTTTTTGAACTACAAGAACTTTTATATTATGTTACTTGCTGCGACGGAACCCTCCATGGGCGAGTCCGACTCGCACTTGGCCGGTTTTTTAAATCTGGTTCCATATGAACACTTCGTCTCTTAAGAGGTCATGATCACGGCCATCATACCCAAACCTGTCCTTCTGCCTTATAACTCTACAACCTCTATGAACCCAGCTATTTGGGTTACACCTACGCTAGAAGGAGACAGCAGATGCTTCTGTACGAGAGTGAGAGGGACAGAGGAGGACCCGTTAAGAAAGTAGTATGGACTACTACCTTTACGCGTAAACGTTGATGATTTGTGTTGATGTGATCAATAGTGCCTTACACAGTGATACATGTATCATTAGAGACGTAATGGCGGACGAATGTTGGGAAACCAACTGGTAATGGCATAATGGATGGAGATTTACTAATAACTTATTTATGTAGGATTGTTTGTCTGACGGTCGTTTATGTAATAAATAGTTTTTTTATACTACTACTAGCTTTTGCCCGCAACTTCGCCTGCGTACATAAAATATAGCCTATGTCACTCAGGAATAAAGCAGCTTTTTATTGGTGAAAAAAATTTAGCAAACGGACCAGTACTTCCAGAGATTTCCTCCTACAAACAAAAAAACATAAAAACAAAAAACAAACTTTACCTCTTTATTATATTAGTGTAGGTAGATGTATTACTAGCATCTGCAAGCGGCATCGCCCGCATGAAAATTATCTCAAATCTTTATTGCAATCCATAATGTACGTATGTCATCATATCAGCCGAAAGACGTCCACTTTTGGACATAGGCCTCCCCCAAGCGTCGCCACCACGACCGGTCCTGTCCTGTGCGTCACGCATCTATCGGATGCCCGCAACCCTCATCAGGTCATCTGTCCACCTTGTGGGAGGCAGCTGTATTTTTTGCTGTAACTACAAAAGTTTTTGTGTGCATTAAAGAATAAGAAAGAGTAAGAATATTCTAGTTGCTTCATTTGCACGACCAGGAATAGAATCGTGTCGTTACCTGACTTTCAAAACGGTAGTCATTCATATTTTATAGTGAAAGTCAGAAGTCCCAACTGCAAACGCGCTGAGAAGTTAATTAGTTAATTGTACAAAAGAAGTATCGTATGAAGTATTAACAATGCAATTATAGTCATGTGTAATCGCAATGTTAATACTATAGTAACTCCTTAGTGCGTTCACAGTTGGAGTCCCAACTGTGAACCAGAGTGCTGGCCCTTTCTTTGCCCAATGTAAGATATTGGGCAAAGAAAGGGCCTTGGTCACGTAGTGTCCTTGTCCCCAACGTTTCCAAAAAAGTTATCATTAAATGAAGGTCTGGATTTAGGTTAGGCATTGGCGCCTTTTGAGGGTCATAACTCAGCAAAACTTACATCTTGTTTTTTTTTTCTCCTTTTTTTAAATAGGAAATCGTAAAGCAAATATCTCCGCGACCAATAGACCACGACTCTGAGCATTGAGGAGTACGACGCAAGGAGCAAGGAGGATAGTAAATACCTCCTCCTGCTCTTGATGGCGCTAGAGAGAGTGTGAAACATTTACTGACTAAAACTCACCTGTATTCCCTCAGTTGCCTTTGGCATTCCAGGGCCGAGGTAACTCTTTGGGACAGTACTATAGCCCGGTTCACGTAATGAAAACCGTAACGATATCGTAGCGATTTAGTCGTTTAGACCATTCCCGTATTCACATCCATCAATCGAGTTTGAACGACACCGATTTTAAAGTCGTTTGGTCGAAGAATCGATTTAATAAAAAAAAATCTGTGTTACATTATCTTGGTAGAATACTTATTAACGTAACTGGCAATAAGTCGTCGATAGATTGTTTGGTTTCGAGCCAGTGGAGTTGTCGTTCTATCCAATCCCGATTAAAGAACACGTGAATACCGCTTTTGGTTAGGACTTCGATCGAACGACTATAAAACTTCAACGATATTTAGCTTGTTCGATTTTACGTGAATCAGGCTACTGGACATCTAAGAGATCTATGGCAATTCCGTATTAATCAAATTGGCAACAGTTCACAGCCGCCGACGTTCAATTAAACCTTCTGTACCCACACTTTGTACAGTGAACTACTTACAACGTCAGTTACCTGGCGAACAGATCCGGGTGAGTCAGTGAGTTCATCAGTCAGCGCTACCTGAGCGTGCTTTGTGTTCTCCGGACGAGACAACCGCAGCTTTTGTGTTACTCACTCATAGGCCATACGGGCATAACAAAAGTTTCTTTGTAACAATAATTATTTATTATCAAGTAACTAAGGCTTAAGACAAAATACACAAATAATAATCTTACGTAATAATCTATCTACTTATACCTACTCCATTGGTTTAGGTAGGTACTTGGTTTGACCGACATTTGACTATTCAAAAGTGCCTGCAAATTGTCTCATCATCATCATCATAAGCCTTTCTAATGTTCCCACTGTTGGGACTCAGGCCTCCTCTCTAGGAGAAGGAATGGGCCGTAATCCACCACGCAGGCCCAGTGCGGGTTGGTGAATGTCACATGTCTTCAAATTTTTGGTTCTAGGACATGCCGGTTTCCTCACGATGTTTTCCTTCACCGTTTTGAGAGCAGTGCTGATGAAATAAATTACACAAAGTAATGCGCCTGGCTGGGTTCGAACCCGCGACCTACAACTCGTAAGTCGGGGTCATTACCACTCGGCTACCACTGCTGCTTGAGGCGCGCAGAAACAGTGCGCGCCGTCGACTTAGGTATACATAGAAATCGTCGGTAAAGATACGAGCAAGAGAACATACCAACATATAGAAATACAAACTAAACAATAGACAATTCAAACAACAGTGCTAAATATAAAGCCCATACCGGTGCCCGGAGGATATCGCTTATTGTCGCCGTGAGTGGCGTCCGTCATAGCCCTATTGTGAGGCTACGAGCTAGATTTACAGTACCTAGCGTGTGCATGTGCTCAATTACTATCAATAAATAACGCAGCTCGAGGCCAGCACACGTGCCTTTTATTGTGGAGACGACCAGTCTACTCTGTTACCTTACATCAGAGAAACATTATAGTAGATTATGTGACTAGGGGATAAAGCAGTGTCTTTAAGTCGCGGGCGGCATGTTGAATTCCCACCGAAACGAAGGTTGCTGATTTTAATCCCGAACGTTAGTGAAGGATTTATATAATTAACTCCCGAGCATTGCGGAGGAAGTTAATAAAGAAACCAGAATGAAGTGAGGAATGCAAGCCGCCCAAGACAAAGACAGCTTTATCCCCGTGGAAATGGAATCTACAGTGTTCTCACATTCACATTATAAAAAAGAGGCTATATGAAAAAAAAAACAAGGAAGATATAAATACTTACAACTTTCAATAAATGAGATGTTTGATTGAAGTATTAATAAGCAATGTTCATCATCAAATGCCATGTTGGGACCCCGACCCCTATTTCCAGTCACGGCAGGCGTGGGTTTGCGAACGACGAGCGATAGCTAGCCATTCGTCCAGCCGTCCGGTAATCATCCGGACCGAACCTGAGTCGTCGACGACGTTTAGAGTTCACCTCGCGCCCCAAAGAGATGTCAGCAAAACTGTAAGGGCCCAGCAGGGCCAAAGCCTACTGAGGCCATGGGTTGACTTCCAAAAGAGAACCCGGAGTTGTGGAACGCAAGGCAAAGAAGCACCGTAGGTGTGGTTTTATTCAGTAACAGCATGCTACGCCCTCCCCTCTAAACGGCTTGGCCGATTTCTATGTTTGTGTATATTTGGTAGGTCTGAGATTAGGTCGTAAGCTATTTTTTGCCCTCTGAACCCCAACACACATTTTTTTTACTTCGAATAATTTATATTGGTAGAAAAACATTGTGCTTTGTGTAATTTATTTCATCACCACTGCTCTCAAAACAGTGAAGGAAAACATCGTGAGGAAACCGGCATGTCCTAGAACCAAAAATTCAAAGACATGTGACATTCACCAACACGCACTGGTCCCGCGTGGTGGATCACGGCCCATTCACTCTCCTAGAGAGGAGGCCTGAGTCCCAACAGTGGGAACATCAAAAAGTCTGATGATGATGATGAACAACGTTTGCCGGTTAGCTAGTATTGTATGTGTAAAAATATGTAGAATATACCGTGGACCACAAGCCAACAGATATAATAAACTGGTACCTATTGTAGTATCATCAATTGTGTTATGCAACTCACATAGCAGCCATGTTGGAGTCAGCTTGTCTAGTATTTCATAAAATATACAGATGCAAGCTACTGACTTCGCTCTCTCCCGTATTGTATGGCCTTTGCCACACTTGACGGAAATCCTATCGCGGAAGATCGGCGATGAAACGTAGTGTTATTGCATATAACCTTTCAGCCTTGGAATTTAAGTAGGTATATGGAATAATGGAAAGGTTTATATATTTTCGACTACTTTATGAAACTTCTTATTTACATTCTTGGATGCATACCCTTTATATAAAACGCCCAATATTTTAATAATCTATGCCGGCGTCGCCCGAAATCACGCGGGGTTTCCCGCTAGATCCCAACTCCTTCCACAACCGATTTCAAGACATTCCCTTCTCCTTCTCTTCGATTCGATGGTTGTCTTTTTCCTCAAAGTGTATGGGCCCAGTATGCCACGTTTATAGCAGCGTCAGTTGCGTTTTAGGTCCTCCAAAGTGCAGATATAGGGACACTTTAGGCACTCTTTAAGTGGGTAATCGTCTGGTCAGGAGCACCGCAATCACAATGGGGATCTATAATTCCCCATTTGGCTTTGTATTTGCAACAGATTACTTAGATGCGCAGTATATTATGCCACCGAAGATGGCGTCCGAGTGGCAGATGTTCCTGGGGTTGAAAAGAATCGGGTGGTGGTGAATGGTGTTCCTTCCACAACTTACATCCCACTGTGGATGGTCGGTCCCGAATAGCCTTTATGCTCTTCCGTCACATACAAGTGACAGTGGAAATTAAAGAGATTGAATATTTGGTCGTAAATACACGACCCTGGTGAGGTGGACCCGAAAATATTGGTCAGAATAATCCGACAAAAGCGGTTCTAAAAAGTAATAAAAAACTGGGCAAGCAAGAGTCAGACTCGGGTACTAAAGCTTTCGTACAAACTCACCTATGTAAATAGTTCAATTGCCGAATGGAGTTTCGAAGATTTTTCGAATTGCAAGATTTTTTTTATTTTGTGACGTAGCAACTACTGTTTTCAGATTTATTCCTATATGTGTGCTATAAGACCTAAGCTTACTTTATGCCAAATTTCAGGATTCTGAGTCAACGGGAACTACCCTATGAATTTTGTTTCCGTTGAGAGTTTCGAAATATACGTTAGTTTAAACTAGATGAAGCTGATATTATTTTTCTGAGCTGCAAAGACTCATTTTATTGACTAAATCCCAAATCACGGATGCATACTCTCTTAATCGGGAAATAAATCAGGAACACCGCCATTACCGTTGCATCCAGGGGGGTCGCATCACCCACGGCAAGGCCACAGCAACGCCACACGGATACGGACATAAACAGACCAACACACAGTACAAGTAGCCATGTAACAGTAGCTACCAGTAATTGCTTGACTCCCGAAGGAAGCGGGGCCGTCGATTGGTTCGGCCTTGCACTCCCACTCCTGCGCAACTCTTGCTTATAGGCACAAAATAGATAGGTACAGAAGTCAATCTACATACAAAGTGCGCTCGAGCACCGCACACGTACATATCTCGGCGCAATTCAGCTCATTGCGAGCGTGTATGCATCCGCTTGAGACACGCGTCTGTGAACTGTTCAGTTAACGGTTTTTTTAATTCAACATCAATTGCTGAATTATCTGAGCGCACGGCCGTGCGCAGGCCAAGTTCCAGCCACAGGCCCTGCACATGCCGTGCACTATTTACACGACCCGTTTCGACCCACTTTTGACCCCCCTGTAGCTCAGTGCCTATTGCAAGTACAGAGATAAAATTGTACCTACGTTATCATATACTAGTACTAAAGCAGTATGCCAAATTTCATAGATATAGTTTCAGTAGATCCTGAAATATGACCCTGTGAATATGGCCAGCCTGCCAAGTTCAAATTTAACGATGATCAGGCTGTTGATGAAGATGATTATGATTGATTTTAAAGTGCATCTAAACTTGGCATTGGATTGGATTTCAACCATTTTTAGGCAATCAATTAGCCGATAGGAACTTGGCCCCCTTTTAACAGGTATTTTTTTAGTGGGATCGTATTTTAAGCTACCAGCAATTAAATTGCTTGTTCTTTGATAGTTTGTTTTTACATAACGTACTACAGTTAGGTAGGTAGATAAGTACAATGGCTTTGTGGCCATGTAATATTTTTACAATTTATATTAGATATTTATCACCGCGCCCGAACGCGCTCGGACAGAGCGGCGCCGACCCTAGCGCAATTGCTGAGAGTAAGTATAAAAAGTGAAGTACATAGGTACATGAGATTGACTTCTGTACCTATCTATTTTGTGGTATTGACGTATATCTTCTACGATATCTGATGGGACAAATAGGGATTAATTCTTCCAGTTGATCTTTGGTTATGAGTATCATTTTCAGTTTTATACGAGTATTAACTATTCCTACGCTTTGTCGCAGTTAGTTAGGTAAATCGGTGTCTTATAAGGTTTCCGTGCCACTGAAACCACTGTACTCCATTTGTTTAGGTAGGTAGTTAACTAAATGAAAATATTAACATGTCTTTTGTTCTAAAAATTTTATCTCAAAATGTTTACAATTAGGTATTTACCTAAACCTATGTTAGGTAATGAACTAAATAATCTTTGTATGTCTTTTGCACGATTTATTTTAATTAAAAAGACAGATGGTTTACGTTTAGTTAAGTACTTAAACATATGGAGTATTTGAATTGAAGTTTTTTTGCAACTAAGATACAGTTGCCATCACGGATCTTGATCTTGAACGCTCGGCGTCAGAGTGGGGATCGCTTTGCACATTCCATACATTGGCGAGCCAATCGTCTTCGTTGTTAGATACATGCTGCAACGCAGTGAACGAATCGGGAGTGACGTCTATGACGCGATGGCGCAGCCAGCTAATCACTGACACTCACCGCCCCCGCGTCGCACTTCGCACCACTAAAGAGACCGAATGTTTGACTTCTGCGCAAGTGTTCAAGATCCGTGATGGCAACGGTACCTATGTTATTAACTTTCCAGGAGCGCAATTTGGAGTTTCATCTACTCCATACAAAATATTATAAAGAGGTAAAGTTTGTTTTTTTTTGTTCTTGTATTTTTTTTTGTTTGTTGGAGGTAATCTCTGAAGCACTTAGTACTAAGACATAGGCTATTATTTTATGTACGCGGGTGAAGCCGCGGGCAATAGCTAGTAATTTATATGTATACTTACCAAAGATTACATTTACCAAAGTAGGTAATTGTTTGTTTATGCACTACATAAATATATAAATAGGCATGTACATATGTCACGATCATATGCAAAATTATCCTCATATCGTAAATGTGTCGTTATTTTATTAATTTGTAGGCAGGTGTAGGAGGAAAATCTCTTGTCTCACTTATCGTCATACAACAGTATTTTTCGTACCTATTGTGAAACCTGAATATAATTTGTTTAGAATCAGTAACTGAATCGATTCCAATAATTTTTACACCATGTTATATTTTTTTCCAAAAATATTTAAAAGGTCACAAGTTGGAGACCACCGACACTAAGTACTACACAGGTCACGTAAGGTCATAGCGGGTATTAGGTACTTACCAGTATACAGCTGGGTGCAATTGCAAAACAACCCCTCAGTCACCTGGATGGCCCGGTGACTATGTATTTTTGCGGACATAACAAGCTTATAACTTTGTTATTTTTCATGATACAGTTATGAAATGTACATAGATACTACTAGCTTCTGCCAACGGTTTCGCCCGCGTGATTGTAGGTTTCTTCATACAAACTTTAGACCCCTCCGTTTCATCCACATTTTTTTTTGGTGGGAAAATTATCCAATGACATCCCCCGCTCTTGGGCGGAGCGTGTCGGACTTTTACTGACTAAAAACCGACTCCTGTTCCTTCGTTGCCTTTCCTACCGAATCTTCTTTTCAGAAACAAATCCTTGGTGCCAGTAGGCTTCGACCCTGGGCCCCTACAGTTTGCTGACAACTGCTTGAGGCGCGCATGGAACAATACGCGCCGTCGATGACTTGGGCTTTTTGTTTATGGTGGGAAAATCATCATATGACAACCCCCGCTCTTGGACGGAGCAGGAGATAGTGTCAGACTCTTACTGACTAAAAACCCACCCCGTTCCTTCTAGCCTTCATACCGGAGCTCGAGCTATCTCCGTCGATGATTTGGGCTCGGTCCGGTCGATTCCCAGACGGTCGGACGGACAGCTACCCTTCAATTTCTATCTTTTAATTATTTTTATTTTATTATCTATATCATATAATAGAAGCAACAAGAAATATGTAACCAAGATTATTACTCATAATATGATTTAAAAGAGTGTCCATGGATTTTCTTGCACGCTCTTCTCCGAGCAATTTAGCTTCACTTTTCTTGAACTGATCGACATTTGACTATTCAAAAGTGCCTGCAAATGGTCTATTTGAAATAAATGTTTTTCATTTTGATTACTCACCGAGTTGACCACGGTTGCTCTCAGGGATCGAATTCTGTGTGAATCAACAAATAGGCAAAAAACACAACCATTTCACGCCACTGAATTGTTGTTGCATTAGTTATTTATTACCTATTTTCCTGTTTGGAGTATTGTTTTGTTGGTGTGGTGGTCACACGGAGCAAGAGGTTCAAAGTATTATCGGGTTTTGCCCTAGAAAGTTAATAGCAGCCGGGAGTAACCAGTCATCATAAACTCATGGCTATAGGCCCCCTTTTCTACCATCATAAAATATTTGTTTAATTTATACACCGTTAAATTTTAATCGTTTTAATCCCGTGGAGGGTCGATCCGGTACATGAAACACTATTGATTTGTAAAGATAAAATTAAAAAATAAAGTAACTTTTTCTCAAAACTCATATTAATTTACGCATGTACGAAATTAATTTCTTCAAGAAAACGTCAGCTAAGCGAGTCCAATGATTTATAGGTAGTAGTCGGCGTTGCATACAAACTACCTACAGGTCATTGGACTCGCTAAGCTGACGTTTTCTTAAAGACATTAATTCCGTACATGCGTAAATTAATACGAGTTTTGAAAAAAAGGCACTTTATTTTTGAATATTAAAAAAAAAATAGTTTTCAATACATTTATTTACTTGAATTTTAGAAAATCCTCTCTAAAGCTCGTCTACGTCATAAAAGGAAAGCTTTGTGTAAAATCTCACGCTTCTAGTCTTAGTAATTTCGTCTGTGCATTGTTATATCAGTCAGTCAGTTTCTCCTTAAGCATATAGATAACTTGGGGCCCCAGACAGCTAGGGGCCCCGTATCATTGATACAGCTGATACGGCTGTAGCTACTTCCCTGCGTGGTCCATGTGTGCGTCGGTCTAAAGCTAGAACTACACTGCGCACACGTGTGCCACACACGCCCATCTGTGCGCGTCGGTCTCCATACATTTTATATAGAAACTAGACTTGTAGAGCTACACTTGATACACGCCACGCGACGTCGTTCTACGTACAAATCAGGCGAGCTCCACGTGTGTGTCGATCTAATGTAGTTCCCGCTTCAGTTTGCTAGTACGTGACACGCAGAAGTTTCATCTCAAATATGCGTAGCTTATTTCCAAGTCATATGGCGCCTAAATTCGACCTCGATATTTATTAATACTCATCAATGCTCACTTCTGGGCCCCGGCCGCATCAGCGGTCCCGTTCATTTGACCTGCTGTATGACGATTGGTCACCGTTTAGCAGTAGCATAGCTACTAAGGGGCTAGGCGGGGCAGCGCCGCGGGGCCCTCAAGCTCGGGGGCCCCCAACACCTGATTAACAAACCGCTTACTTTGTTATTTATATGAATGAACGAAAATTTAACGAAAAATATTTCTGTTAATAATGATAGTGAATCAGAACAGCAGTATCTATTGGTTGAAAAGCCTATTCTATCGTTGTCGATCATTTTAACGACCTTATCATTGTGTGTGCATGTTAATGATAAATTTTCTTGTATCTTGGGATTTATATAAAAGATACAGTAGCGTTGCATTTTTAAAATACGTATAGTAAATATTTTTTAAATATTTTGATGAAGCCTAAACAATTTAGGGGCCCCAGTTTGTTTTTTCCCCAGGGCCTTTGGTCACCTAGCTACGCCCCTGACGTTTAGGCGTTTACGCAAGCGGCATTCCATTATTTAAATGTCGTCGCCATGGTAGTACATTATAGCATCATGGTGTGGTATTTATTTTGTTCATTAAGAGTTAAATGTAAGCTGCAAGTCATGCAATAATGATTATTCTACATACTTATTTACGTCGACCTTTTTAAGGAAAAAACATCGTAAAGGTAACCACCTATACACGCTAGGATATACCTGACAGGTTTATCTGCACAGTTATACCTGAGCCGTTGCAGGTAGTCATACACGCTGGAGTATACCTGATACTCCAGCGTGTATGACTACCTGCAACGGCTGCAACAGTTAGCGTTTTTTTGCAGGAATGGGTTTTCTCTTCCATAATTTTTTTTTTTTGACAGGCCTATTTGTCTAGTGGTTAGTGACCCTGACTGCTATGCCGGAGGTCGTGGGTTCGATTCCCACCCAGGACAAATGTTTGTGTGATGAGCACGATCATTTGTTCTGTGTCTGGGTGTAATTTATCTATAATATGTATGTATTTAGAAATATATAAGTATGTTTATCAGTTGTCTAGTACCCATAACACAAGCTCTGCTTAGCTTGGGACTAGACGGCGCTGTGTGATATTTGTGGAATATTATTATTATTATAATTAAAAAGTACAGCTGTCATCATTCATCTTGAGCGCTCGGTGTCAGAGTGGGGATCGCTTTGCGCATTTCATACATTGGCCAGACAATCGTCTTCGTGGAACGAATCAGGAGTGACGTCTATGACGCGATGGCGCGGCGAGCCAATCACTGACACTCCCCGCCCCCGCGTCTCACTTCGCACAACTAAAGTGTATTTATGCTAATTAGAGTTCCGTACCCAAAAGATAAAAGATGGACTCTATTACTAACACTCCACTGTCCGTCTGTCTGTCTCCAGGCTGTATCTCATGAACCTTATTAGCTGTTAGACAGTTAAAATTTTCACGAATGATGGTATTTTTATTACTATTACTAGCTTTGCCCGCGCGGCTTCGCTCCCGCTCTTCCTTACTCCACCCTACTATACCCTACTCTACCCTACCCTACTCTACTCTACTCTACCCTACTCTACCCTACTCTACCCTACCCTACCCTACTCTACCCTACCCTACTCTACTCTACCCTACTCTACCCTCCTCTACCTTACTCTACCCTACCCTACTCTACCCTACTCTGCCCTAGTCTACCCTAGTCTACCCTACCCTACTCTACTCTACCCTACTCTACTCTACCCTACACTACCCTACACTACCCTACTCTACCCTACACTACCCTAATTTTCATTTTTTTTTCCATAAGAACCTTCTCCTCATAATAACGAACACAACAAAAAAAAATTAGCGAAATCGGTCCAGGCGTTGTTGAGTTATGCGCTTACCAACACATTTTGCGATTCATTTTTATATTATAGATTGATAGGCTCCCGTTTGACCACTATCTCACCTGATGGTAAGCGATGATGTGGTGGACGATGGAGCACGCTTGCCTAGAAGTAACCTATTCACTCTTGACTTGAAGACCCCTATTTTTTTTTTCGTTGGGAAATATCATCCTATGACAACCCCCGCTCTTGGGCGGAGCGGGAAATAGTGTCAGACTCTTACTGACTAAAAAACCCATCCCGTTCCTTCTAGCCTTCATACCGGGGCTCGAGCGCCCTTTCGGATAACCCTGGCCCCAGTAGGCTTCGACCCGGCTGGGCCCCTGCTGTTGCTGACAACTCCTTGAGGCGCGCGGGAACAGCGCGCGCCGTCGACGACTTAGGCTTGGTCCGGACAGTTACCGGACGGCCAGACAGCGAGCTACCCATTGCTCACTGTCCGCAAGCCCGCACTTGAAAACCCCTAAGTTGTAGCTATCAGGAAACACAGACTCGGGCAAGGAATTCCACTCCTTGGCTGTACGCACAATAAATGTGTTCTCAAAACGCTTTGTGTGTATAGGAGGGATGTCAACAAACTTTACCTCATTATAATATTGCCTTGAACCAGCCTGAATCACTAAGTTATAGATGCCTTTTTTTTGGTTGGAAAATCATCACGGTGCTCTGCCCAGGTGGGGCAAACCTCTTCCGTATGATTCACCGTGTCCACCGGGCGGTCCACACAGTGGTGACAAGTTTTATGGGCGGGCGTTTCTTCCGCACGAATCCGGTGCAGGAATCTCCCAAACTGACCATGCCCGGTGAGGATCTACGTCATGCGGAAGGTAAGGACGCCGTATTGTCTTTCCAACCCCTCTTCAAAGACCGACTTACCGCCATAATTATGGCGTACCCAGATTTCTCAATACCTAAGATATCTATGTCCCCCTGGTATTCTGTTCTCATCGTCGGATACTTGGCATATTCTCACTGTTTTCAGGGCGTTACACTCAAGTACATGTTTGGAATTCAATATTATCGTGTGAATTCATTAAGTAAGAAGATTTATTCAGACGTGTTTGATTGTCTTAACGCATTTTACACGTAGATAGCACTAAGTAGTAGTAGGCGGAGCTCTTTGTGATGGCTTATACACTTCCTATACATATGGATGTAGGTAGGAGGTCATCATTATTATACGTCCACGGTTGTACATAGGTTCTCAACCTACCCAGACTGCGGTCCGTAGCTCCTTGCTAAAAACGGGCCAAGTTGATGAAGAGGGTTTCACTCGAGTAGAAAAGAAGAAGAAGAAGCCCTGTTCCCGGAACCTGTGCGGTACCGCACCGAGTGGACCAAATATGCTGCTGCGTCCTGCTGTGCCTACGACGCAGCTGTATATTTCGCGTCTGCATTGCTCTACGAAGATTGAAGAAGTCGTGGAGTATATGAAAATAAAGAGCAACTGGACTCTGAGGGTCGAAAGGCTGGATTCTCGCCACGACACCAACTTCAAGTCGTTCGTGATTCGAGTTCCAACCCACCATCTGGAGACCTTTTTAAAAGAGGACTTTTGGCCGAAAGGTGTCGTGTATCGACGTTTCCGAGGACGGCTACGCGACACCACGCAGCGGAACACGACGCCGATTTTACGTGCATAATTATTAAATAAGTTTTGTTATTATGATATGTATTATTTTATAAGATTATTTTATGTATTTTTTCTATGGGCCTCCGATGCCTGAAAATAAAAGGTTGTTATTATTATCTATTATTATTATAGGGCTCCCCCAAGCGTCGCCACAACGAACGTTCCTGTGCGTCTCGCATCCATCAATTTCCCACAACCTTCACCAGGTCATCGGTCCACCTTGTAGGAGGCCTTCCAACTCTGCGTCTTCCGGTACACGAACGCCACTCCAGAACCTTTCAGCCCCAACGGCCATCTGTTCTGCGAGTAATGTGCCCTGCCCATTGCCACTTATGTTTGGCAATCCTTCTTCGTGCTATGTCGGCAACCTTAGTTCTCCTGCGGATTTCATTACACTACTTACCTACTATTACATTACTTTCTTTTAACACTTACAGAAGGAGAAAATGCAACACACAAGAAAGCAAGGGGGGAACGAAAGGGATAATCCCTTTTATCTTCCATCTCATACATCATTTTTTAGGTGGGAAAACCATCTAATAACATCTCCCGCTCTTGGACGGAGCGTTGCCGCCGATCGCCCTCACGAGGACACGGCAGTGCTCTGCCCAAGCGGGGCTCACCTTTACCGTATGCTCTACCGTTCCATACCATAGATAGGCGATTATCACACTACCACACACCCCGCAGCGTAGTGCGTGAATGCGTGTCTTAACGTTGCTGGTAAGTATCTCCGTTTGTGTAGAAAACACGCACAATCCAACACACTGAAACTGCATCTACGCATGTTCATGCAGATCACCCACCTACACGCGGAGAAACACGCACTCACGCGCGTGGGTGCGGGGCGACACGCAAGGTGGCACTCTGAGTCTCGTAGTACCGTGCGTGATTTTGTATGAAATGAGTGCGTGCCTGCGTGAATTTAAAAAACGCACCTACGCGCGTGAGTGCGTAAAAAACCCGCACAATGATGCAGATGTGCGCTCCCGCAAGTACGTGCGTAGGAGCGTTTTCACGCGCTACGCTTCGTGGTGCGTGGCAGTGTGATAACCGCCATAGATAAGGGCTGGTAGAGTATTGTTATTGTATGTGTATAGAAGTTCGTCATTTTTGCAGTGCAGCGTTTCCGTTTCATACTTGAAAAAAAAAAAAACAATTGAATGTAAATACATGTGTGGAAACCTCTACAGTCCGGACTAAGCGTTTCGCCTCGTCGTTTATACCGCGTACGTCGAAGGACTGGAACAGTTTGCCTGCTGCGGTCTTCCCGTCCGATTATAATTTAGGTGTCTTCAAGGCTAGAGTGAATAGGCTCCTAATAAACTAGTGCGCACCATCAAAGATTGCATCGCTACTTACCATCAGGTGGGATCGCAGTCAAGCACTAGTATATTTTTTTTTTTTTAATTTAGCCGTTGCTGTCCCACTGCTGGGTAAAGGCCTCGCCCAAGTCCTTACAAACTTTTTTCTCCTGCGCCGTCAGTATATATCAATTAAAAAAAAAAAACATCATACTCCGACGTCGGCGCCTCGGGTCTCAATATTTTACATGGAAACTAGACTTGTAGAGCTACCACAGAGCTACACTAGATCCACGCCACGCGACGTCGTTCTACGTACAAATCAGGCGTGTTACACGTGTGCCTCGGTCTAATGTAGTTCTAGCTTTATGTTTATGCTATGCAATATAAACAGTGGCGTAACTACCTATATCATCTGAGGCCCTTAGCAAATTCATTGGATGGGGCCCCAGAAAAATCACGTCACGTTGTGAATTAATTTTTAGTGTTTTTTTTTTATATGTTGGGTTACTTCTTCTAAGCTCGCGGCTTCTAAGACTGGTAGCCCCATCGAACCGGAGGCCCGCCAGGCTTGCCACCCTATAGTTCCGCGACTGCTCATAAAACCACCATAAAATTGCAAAAAAAATATAAATGCAAGAGTATCACTGTTAGTCAACGGTCCAGATATGAGGCACACTGTGATGCTTATTGTAATCTTAACTAGTCATAATTAGCTGGCACGCGCTTGACAAGACGAGGTAGTTCCCACGACAATCACTCACTGTCCTCACATCTAAATGCAAGCTGTCTGTTGCGATATCAGCAGAGGAATAGGTCATCAACCATGACTTTATCAGAGAATTGCCAATGCATGCCATTCGCGTTGATAAGTTCTACTGGAGGCAGTGACGTAGCTCGACGAGGGCGTAGTGGGCCATCGCCCATAGCCTCGCACACAAAGGAACCACGCACAGAGAGGGCTCTTAAGAACGAGGGTTTTTTATAATTGATAGGCTTGCGTTTGACCACTATTTTACCTGATGGTAAGCGACACTGCTTGCAAAAGTCATCATCATTATCATCAGTCTTCTTAATTTTCCCACTGCTGGGACTCAGGCCTCCTCTCTAAGAAAGGGAATGGGCCGTAATGCATAACGCGGGCTTGGCCGGTGAATGTCGAATTTTGTGTCTTCGAATTTTTGGTTCTAGGACATGCCGGTTTCCTTCACCGTTTTACGAGCAGTGGTGATAAAATAAATTACAACAAGTAATGCGCCTGGCTGGGTTCGAACCCGCGGCCTACAGCTCGTAAGTCGGGACCATAACCACTCGGCTACTACTGCTCTTCGCTCTCTTTCGCTTCTCTTCTTCAATGTCTTGTTTTCGAAGTTATGGAACCAAAATGCCTCGCTGATATGCTATCACCCACGTTCAAATTAGTCCATGTTACGCCTCTGCCGTTTCGTTGATGAATCAATCATTAAAGATCTGAGGCCCTAACTCAATTCTTCAACGATTGATAAGGTTACTGGTCGCGTGATACGGTGGTACCTCAAGATCAGACTAAACTTGACACTGATTGACTTCACCTTGCGTGCGATGTTCACTGATGATTACGTTGATTAACCACTTCATATTGTTTAAGATATCCTGGTGCTAATTCAGGAATTCTGCATGTAGCCTTTGTGATCAGAAAAAAAAAGACGTGTGGCACTCGGGGACTGCCGCGGTAAAGCTATTGCATAGCATTTTTATCAACTTATGCAATTATAATTATTTATTTATTTTATTTATGCAGTATTTTTTTTCCTTTGTTTTTTTTTCTTTGATATTAATTGAAGTTACACTTTCACACATTGAATTGAATTTTGATTGATTGTTCACTCATTTGTTTTCTTATCGGTCACCACGCTCAAAACAAATGAGTGGGGGGTGTTAGGTTATTTTCGTTACGGAATTTCTGGATTTGGTCTCCACGCTCAAGGCCCGCGATAGAAGCTATGCAACAGCTTAAAAAAAAATTTGATTATAAATCTTAGGCGAGGTCTGCCCTGGCCCCATGTCGCTGTTTCTACTCACCAATTCTGTGATTTACGAGCCCACCCCCACAGCTTCTTAGAGGCTATATTTCACCAGGACGCCATGGTGGCGCGACCAGCTGTGCCGCCATGGTGTCCCGGTGAAATATAGCTCTAAGCTACCAAACTTGACGCCATACAGACACCAGAGTCGCCACACGTCCGAGCTGGTCGCGCCACCAAATTGGTTGCGCAACCAAACTGACACCAGGTGAGTAACTCTAATTAGAGCTGTACATTTTGTTGGTAGCGTTGACTGGTCGCGCCGCCATGGTGTCTCGGTGAAATGTAGCCCTTAGATATGGATAATCTCCACGAAGAAGAGGGCGGGACGACCTGGATGTCCTTAATATGGCAAGAGAAACCGAAGAATCGTGATCTTTGGAAGGAGGTCTTTGCACTGCAGTGGGACAATACGTGGTAGCTATAATAATAATAGAGTCTTAGTTATTAACAGAGATCGGAATTAGGTAGTTATTCATGTATTTGTATCGAAATGTTTATATTAATATGTTTATATTAGTATGAATCGCAGTAGGTATAAGTACTTAAATAACCTAATTCCAACCTCTGGTAAAAATAATAAAACCAGACCTAATAATTCATCCCTAAAAGGGAGACTCAACGTGAACAAAATCGAGTGCATAAACTAGTTTAAAACATATATGTTCACGTCTTCACACACATAGCTGGAGAATTTTATCAGTCTCAATATAACACTACTGTAAAAGGTCATACAGACCATATGGTGCAATATTATTTTGCACCACCTGCCATAGGTACATTTCATGTATCCATAGTCATACAAATATATAAATATAAAATAGACTGCTGAGTTAAAGTAGCTCGCTATTAGGGCCTGCGCACACTTGAGACAAGACTGTCTTAGACAGACTTAATGTCTACGACGGCGACGTCGCAGACTCCGCTACGACACCACAGACTTCGTCGTAGACAAGTCTGTCTAAGACAGTCTTGTCTCAAGTATGCGCAGGCCCTTAGTTTTCCAGTTCAGTGCCTGAATGATTTCAGTTTTTAGGGTTCCGTAGTAGTTCCGTAGTTAGTATTCCGATCCCGATTTCCAGCCACCGTAGGCGCGCGTTTGCGGACAGTGAGCATTGGGTAGCTCGCTGTGCGACTGTCCGGTAACTGTCCGGACCAAACCCAAGTCGTCGACGGCGCGCACTGTTCCCGCGCGCCTCAAGGAGTTGTCAGCAACAGCACGTGCCCAGCCGGGTCGAAGCCTACTGGGGCCAGGGTTATCCGAAAGGGAACTCAAGCCCCGATATGAAGGCTTCAAGGAACGGGGTGGGTTTTTAGTCAGTAAGAGTCTAACACTATCTTCCGCTCCGCCCAAGAGCTGGGGTTGTCATTGGATGATTTACCACACCAAAAAAAAAACCCGCGACCTACAACTCGTAAGTCGGAACCATTACCACTCAGCTGCCACTGCTCTCGATGCAGTCATAGACTTTACTAATATTAGTTGTATTATTTTAAATGGAAATACATACTATATTATGTGTTAACCAGCTCAGCACACGGTGTCTTATCATATCGCCGTATCTCCAGACGGTCCCATATTCGTCATGATAACAGACACATCTGAAGTCCTAGAATTTAGGTCACTATGATATGTCTTTGTCTAAAACAAATATTTTAACACTGCTTTAATTGTTATGTAAATAAAGATTAATATTTTATTCTGGTAGGTTGTATATTTTCAAACTACGCTGTATTGTGCCCCAAAACATTTTAACAATTTTTTTTACCTTGTTTATATAATGCTAGTTTTTGAGTAGTGAGAGTAGTCTATGTCACTCAACTACAACATCTCACTTTGTAAGCGGACTAGTACTTTCAGAGATGACCTCCTACAAACAAAAAAAAAACAAACTTTACCTCTTTATAATAGTAGAGTAGACTAGCTTTTGGCCACGGCTTCGCTCGCGTACATAAAATATAACCGATATCGCTCAGAAATAAAGCAGCTTTCTCGGTGAAAAAATTTTAGCAATCGGGTTAGTACTTTCAGAGATTACCTTCTACAAATAAAAAAAAACAAACTTCACCTCTTTAGAACATTATCATTTCAGCCGAAAAAATATGTCCACTGCTGTACATAGGCCTCCCCCAACTGACGCCACAACGACGGGTCCTCTGCGTCTCGCATCCACCGGAATCCCGCTATGAGGATCGTCGAACCAAGTCGTCGATTCACCTTATGGAAGGTCTATCAACGCTGCGTCTTTCGGTGCGCTGTCACTCCAGAATCTTTCTGGCCCATCGCCCATCTGTTCTGCGAGCAATGTGCACTGCCACTTATGTTTGGCGATTCTTCGGGCTATGTCATTAACATTGGTTCTAAGTTTCTAATATATCAAAATATCTATTTAGAAATAAATACTAAAAAAAGTGTTTTTAATTTTCCTCTTACCTCTTCCTCAGCAACATCTTCTTCTTCTTCCTGCCCTTGTCCCATCTTATTTGGGGTCGGCGCAATACGTTTTTTTCTTCCATTCTGTCCTGTCACTCGTCATGCTATCACTAACTTCCTTTTCTTTCATATCATTCTTCACGCAATCCATCCATCTTCCTCAGCAACATAAAGAACTATAAAACCTTCTCTTCTCTTTTCTTATTAAAATTTAGATTACTTTAAGAAATAATCGAGACTAACGTTTGCCCGCAACTTCGCCCGCCTACAAAGCAGCTTTCAATCGTTGAAAAAGTTTTAGCAGTCGGACCATTACTTTCAGAGATTATTTCCTACAAACAAAATAATGACAAACTTTATCTCTATATAATATTGGTGTAGATTATGACTGGATGTCATTATGAAAGGAAGTGCTCTTATTTTCATCTTACCTCTTCCTCCAACATCTTTATGCCCTTGGCATTTATTAGAAATATATAATATATTATCCTTCTGGTCGGCGCAACACGTTTTTTTCTTCCATTCGGTCCTGTCACTCGTCACGCTATCACTAACTCCTTTTTAAGGTTCCGTAGCCAAATGGCAAAAAACGGAACCCTTATAGATTCGTCATGTCTGTCTGTCCGTCCGTATGTCACAGCCACTTTTTTACGAAACTATAAGAGCTATATTGATAAAACTTAGTGAGTAGATGTATTCTGTAAACCGCATTAAGATTTTCACACAAAAATGGAAAAAAAAAAAAACAAATTTTAGGGGGTCATAGAACTGAAACTCAAATTTTTTTTTTATGATCCCCATACGCGGTATCTATGGATAGGTCTTCAAAAATGATATTGAGGTTTCTAAAATATTTTTTTTCTAAACTGAACAGTTTGCGCGAGAGACACTTCCAAAGTGGTAAAATTTGTGCCCCGTCCGGCCGCCCGGTAACCGTCCGGACCAAGCCCAAGTCGTCGACGGCGCGCGCTGTTCCCGCGCGCCTCAAGGAGTTGTCAGCAACAGCAGGGGCCCAGCCGGGCCGAAGCCTACCGGGGCCAGGGTAATCCGAAAGGGCGCTCGAGCCCCGGTATTGAAGGCTTGAAGGAACGGGATGGGTTTTTTAGTCAGTAAGAGTTTGAAACTATCTCCCGCTCCGCCCAAGAGCGGGGGTTGTCATAAGATGATTTTTCCCATCGAAAAAAAAAAAAAAAAAAAATGCCCCCCCCTGTAACTTCTAAAATAAGAGTCTCTCGACTCTCCTTTCTTATACAAATTCGGATTATTTTTTATATTTTTATTTTTTTTATTTAAAAATATAATCGTGATTACCTGAGCAGTTAGCGCGTCGCCATGCACTCGAACTGCGTGACACGCACACGATGTTTACTAAACACAGCATGAGAACGACACAAGAGTGTATCGCTAGAATGTCATTGTGCAAAGAGGAATCAGCTGTGAGAAATGCGATGACTTCCTCAATGTATCGTTAAAGGAGTCAATGTCGTCATCACTGTTCTATGTCATATGTGAATGATAACCCCTCGAGCGCCGATAACGACAACTTGGACGACCTTGAAAAACGCTTAATTTTCGATTCGTACACGTTTGTACGAAAATTTGGGTTACTATATTGTTTTTTCTAGAAAAATCTAGAAAATTGTTTTTTTTTGTTGATTTACGTAAAAATGGCAATTTTTCAGGTCATCTCCTCGAGCGCAAGGGGGTTAATGACCTGAAAAATTATCGTTTTTACATAAATCACAAAAAAAAAACTTTTTCTAGATTTTTCTAAGAAAAACCAAAAAGGGGACGGGGGTCGGCAAATAAACATTTTCTTTCTTTTATTCACAAAAGTTTCTCCTAGAATTCGATCGAATTTAAGGTCGACTGGTAGATAATGCCTATGGCATTAAGTCCACCTTTGTACAGTAATAATAATATGTGCTAAAAATAAATTCTTAGTCAGCCAAATTACAGCTAAAACCGACGAAAAGTAGACTTCACAAGCACACCTGTGTGGCTGATTGTTAACGTTTTGCAAGCCTATCTGCCGATACAGCAGAGTAGTAACTCCGTACACGAGTAGTTATAGATGCGCATGCGCCTGGCAACAGCGATCACTCCCATGGTTGGCGAATGCTTACTCGGCTTTATGGCACCAGATAACTGCAGGGCGGTGTCAGACATGATAGGGTTGCCAACGATAATATTTTTATTTTATAGATTTTTTTTGGTGGGAAATCATCCAATGACTTCTCCCCCTCTAAGGCAGGACGGGCGTGTCTGATTTCTACTGACAAAAGCCACACCTATGTTCCTTTACTTAGCGTTCCAGGTTTCCCTTTTTGTCAACCTATGATCTCAGTACGCTTCGTCTCAGCTATACACCGCTAAATTTTGATCGGTTATCGCAACGCCGACTACTACCTACACGTCGTTGGACTCGCTCAGCTGAAGTTTTCTTAAAGAAATTAATTTCGTACATGCGTAAATTAATACGAGTTTTGAAAAAAAGTTTTTAATTTTATCTTTACAAATCGATAGTATTTCATGTACCGGATCGACCCTCCACGGGATTAAAACGATTAAAATTTAACGGTGTATATGCCGTCGACGACTCGGGCTCGGTCCGGACTGTTACCGGACGGCCGGACGGCTAGCTACGTACTCCTCATCGTCCGCTAACCAGGGCTAACGGTGGCTAGTAGTCGGGATCGTGGTCTCGGCTGGGTACCGAACCATACCTATTTGGCGCAGTCGTGAGACACACATGGTGTCAGTGTTCTTTATAGGGATCCGTACTTCAAGAGGAAAAAACGAATCCCTTATAGAATCACTTTGTTGTTCGTCTGTCTCTTTGTTAAGACCCTTTATCTCGGGAACGCGTAGAGGTATCGAGTTGAAATTAAAACCATATACTCAAGTCTACAGTCCCTTGAAGCTGTGAATAAAACAAACTTGAGTTTACGAAAAAAATATACGGCCGTTTACGTCTCAAAAAACGTATATTTCGACACTCTCAAAAGAATCAAAATTCATAGAGTTCTTGTTGTTGACCTAGAATTCTGAAATTTGACATGTAGCCTTGTACCAAATAGAATATATTTCTTTCTTTCTTTTCTTTTAGATGATACATCGGCCAGACTTTGGTACTCTGTTCTGCGTTTGGTAGTCAGTCAGAGCCTGATTCACGTAATCAAAACCGTAACGATATCGCAGCGATTTAGTCGTTTAGACCATTTCCGTATTCACATCCATCAATCGAGTTTGAACGACACCGATTTTAACCGCTAAATTGCCCATGTAGACTACTAGTCTACATTTGAAACAACGCCAAATTGCCCATGTAGACTAGTAGTCTACATGACGTCATTCGGGGCAAGCGACTTGGGGCAAGCTAGATAAGAGAAGATTTTTTTTGGTTTTTACGTCTATTGTCTATGTGTATAAATTTATTTCGCTTCCCCATAACATTTTCAACCAAAAACTAAAAAAACCGTGTATCCAAACCATAAAATAAAATTAAAAAAAAAAGTTGAAGTTGACAAAAAAAATAAATGTTGCGTAATTGTCAGTGTCGTGTTACGTTTGTGTAAACAAAGTGTGTTTAAATAGTTAAAGTGGCTCGATTTGCTTGGTGTTTGTTTTATTTTCAAGGTAAGTTAACAACTAATACGTAGAAGTAAAGTTTTTAGTATGAAACACGAAATTTACTCGTCAAAACCCGAAACTAGGCGATACGGTTTCGCGAAAAATTTGAATTTACTGTTGTCAGTAATTGTCGTATTTGTCAGCAAAGGTAAACGCTATCGCTATGACTTTTGTTTATTTTGTAAGTATATTAGACTACCTACATTATTGTAATACTTTTATTCTAGGCCTAAAGTGAAGTTTAACGGTAAATCAACACGCAAAATTTAACGGTTTTACGGCGCGCGCCGCCAGATGTTTATGCAAAATGAAAAGGCTTAAAAACTAATTATTTTGTATGGACGGGTGTATGGTATTATTTTTTTTCTTAATCTATATACCCTAAATATCGTAATTAAAAAAAAAAAACACTATGTCATCGCTTTAGATTTCGAGATATGATTTTTTAAAAACAAGTCGTGTTTAAAAAGCGTTTATCCCTGTGTTTACAGTATCATATTTCGACTCCGTACTCGACGAAACATCAACAAAGCACTTCAATAGGTCGACTCATTCATATTATAAACAAAAAACATAACACTTACGAGTTATAATAACATCTTGATGCTCAATGGATTGTTTATTTGAAATTCGAACCCGCGCGGCGGGAGGCCATAAAAAACGTCTCAAGTGGCGGGCAATTTAGATAAGGTTTGCGGCGGAGCGCGGGCAAGCAAGCGGTTAAAGTCGTTTGAAATTCGTCGATTTAAAAAAAAAACTGTATTACATTATCCTGGTAGAATACTTATTAGTGTAACTGGAAATAAGTCGATAGATCGTGAAAACCGCTTTTGGATAGGACTTCGATCGAACGACTATAAAACTTCAACGATATTTGGCTTGTTTCATTTTACGTGAATCAGGCTACAGGTGGTGATGGATTTTATAGTTTTTATAAAGCTTCCGGCAGTTTTTACGAATACCTGTCGATTCGTGCGTCATATGCGCACTTATCTAAGTCAATAAGGTCTAGGTATCTATAGTGTTATGAAAATATCACGATGACTTGAAGATTTTCTTTAAGGTTTTTCACGGAATCAACTGCTCTATATCTCAATCAACACATAAGATTATAAATGATAGGCGAAAATGTGTTTACTTCTGAATAGGTTATCCGTGGTCTTAAAACGCAAAGGGCAATTGAAGGAACACAGGTGTGGTTTTATACAGTAAAAGTCTGATACGCCCTATATAATCTTTTTTGCCTTGCGGAGCCTGTAACTTCAATTTGATTTAATTTAGCAAAGATATGAATATATACCTAAGATGCCTCTTCAAAACAGAATGCAGTGGTGTATCAACTTATATACGGGGTCACTTTGACCTCGTACCGCACTTTGCCAAAAAAGTATATTTATTTGTTTATTACTTTATTGCACACCTTAGCTTATTACAGGTCATTTACAAATAAGAATAAGTGTACAATAGGCAGTCTTATTGCACAGTGCAATTTCTACCAGACAACCTTTAGATGGACTGAAAAGTTTTTACTTTCTACGTTACGGGGTCTAATAAGCCCCTTACCGTACAAAATGATAGTTTTCCAACGAGGTCTTAAAAACCCCGTACCGCAGTAATGGAAATAATACAAAAATTAACCGCTGCGCTGTCAACGTGCTAGGCGGGGCCAAATCACAGAAATATAGAAAAAAAAAACCGGCCAAGAGCGTGTCGGGCCACGCTCAGTGTAGGGTTCCGTAGTGTCCCGACCATCATAATAAGTGTACCCACTTATGAGTTTAAAAAAATGCTTGCATATACGATTACTCAACAAACTTAGTCCAGAAATTATTTTGTAGAACCCTTTTGTCTTTTTTGTACAAAAACTGTTCTTTCCATCAAGTTCAAAATAATTTTCCTAGAAAGTCCTTACAAAGTTCTACTTTTCAGATTTTTTTCATATTTTCTAAACTAATGGTTCAAAAGTTAGAGGGGGGGGGACACATTGTTTTTTACTTTTGGAGCGATTATTTCCGAAATTATTGGCATTATCAAAAAATTATTTTAGTAAACCCCTATTCATTTTTAAATACCTATCCAACGATGTATCACACGTTAGGGTTGAAATTAAAAAAAAAATCACTTCCCACTTTACATATAGGGGGGCTACCCCAATAAAACATTTTTTTCCAATTTTTATTTTACCACTTTGTCGGCGTGATTGATATACATGTTGTTGCCAAATTTCAGCTTTCTAGTGCTAACGGTCACCGAGATTAAGCGAGGACGGACAGACAGACGGACAGACAGACATGGCGAAACTATAAGGGTTCCTAGTTGACTACGGAACCCTAAAAAGTAGTTAGGTACTTCGGCAAAAACTTGCACAAACTGGTAATCGGACGTCAAATCGAGGCGAGTCAACGAACCTGTTGGATAATGTCATTTTATTTATAACTATTACGAGTTAGCGCTCACGAAATGTGCATTTATGGAGTAGATAGTTCACAGAGACTTAACTTATTCGATGTTTGAGCAGGCTATGTATGCTGGAGAAACAATAGTTGAAGACCAGGATGAAAGAATTGTTTAAAAGGCGATATGTCTGGAAGGACATGGAGGTCTCTACTGAGATGATGGAAGTACCTATACAAATAGAGACAGAATCATGCTGCGCAGACCCCAAATATATAGATCTTAACTTACTTTGATAGTCTGGATTCCGCACTCAGTCCTTGATGGACCGTTGCGTAGGCCATGATATGAAAAATTATTTTAGATTAAAAAAAAAAAGACTTATTTAAAAACAGCTTAGATCAATATTCAGAAGTCAATTGTAAACATACCTACTACTTTCAGAATGTGCTTTTAGTTTGGTAATGCAAATGCAACCTTTCGTTGTTTTAGTACCTATTAGCGATCAGCCTGAACATTCCTACCTACCATTATTATCCCATATTATTACTTCTTCTTCAAAACTGCTTTGTCATCTTTCATCACAGTGTTCTCTCTCTTTCTAACCATATTATCGTTGAATGTTCGAAGCTAGTTCTCTGTTAGATATTATATCCTCTTGTAGCATGCAGGCTAGAATGATTAGCCGATTGCAAGTTTTTATACGCTTACCAATCTTGGCATACTGGTTTGGATCTATATACGTTGACAGGGGTCCGTTGTGAGAGAGATACGCGGGAATCGTGGTGATTTTAAAATATCGAGGTCCAGAGTCCCTAGTGTAAGTTTGTTTTACGTTAACGCGATCGGCACGTTTATGACGTTCAGAGCTCCGATTGGCGCGCTCTTAAAACTTATAGTCCCTTGAACATCCAGGCGAAATTAAATAAACACAACACCCGCTTAAGTGGCAGTACGAGTTTCTGTGCATTTAATTGCGGTCAGCTTTTTTTTATTATCTGTTATAAACTAGTACTTGACTGCGATCCCGCCTGATGGTAAGCAGTGATGCAATCGTTGATGGTGAGGCGCACTAGTTTATTAAGAGCCTATTCACTCTAGCCTTGAAGACACGTAAATTATAATCAGACGACCGCAGCAGGCAAACTGTTCCAGTCCGTCGAAGTACGCGGTATAAATGACGAGGCGAAACGCTTAGTTATTCTTTGAAACAGAGAGAATGTCTCATTCATCTGGCCCAGTTTTCGTACCTAAGTATCTATTTTGTGTCGTAAGTCACTGGACGCAAATGAGTGCCTTTGATACATTTAGGGTGAGTTGCGCCATTTAACTATAACGATAACCAAACCATAACCAGCCGTGAAACGGCCACCTATTGGTCACTTCGACGATTTGACAACTGTTAACGGCTTTGTTATCGTTATAGTTAAATGGTGCAACTCACCCTTAGTGATCAGGTAAAACTAATATGCAAATAAAAATATCAAATTGTAAAGAAAAAAGCGTAGGGTAGCCAGCCTTTTTACAGGATGCATTTTGCAGAGTGTGCGCAGGAATTGCATAACTTAATTCTATCATATCATTTCTACCATCGGACAACCTGACAAACGGTGAGTATCCACCCTTAGGTTGTTGAGACTTCTACGATCCGGACCAAGCGTTTTGGCTCGTCGTTACATCGAAGGACTGGAACAATTTGTCTCAGCTGCGGTCTTCCCGTCCGATTATAATTTAGGTCTCTTCAAGGCTAGAGTGAATCGGCTCTTAAAAAACTAGTGTGCCTCACCATCAACGATTGCATCACTGCTTACCATAAGGTGGGATCACAGTCAAGCACTAGCAGAGTAGCATTGTCGGCCTTAAAATGTTCCCACTGTTGGGACTCAGGCCTCCTCTCTAGGAAAGGGAAAGGGCCGTAATCCACCACGCGGGCCCAGTGCGGGTTGGTAGATATCACAAGTCTTCGATTTTTTGGTTCTAGGACATGCCAGTTTCCTCACGATGTTTTCCTTCATCGTTTTGAAAGCAGTGGTGATGAAATAAATTACACAAAGTAATGCGCCTGGCTGGGTTTGAACCCGCGACCTACAACTCGTAAGTCAGGGCCATAGATATACAGGGCCTTTGCCACTCGGCCACCACTGCTCACAGTCAAGCACTACTTTATATCACTTAAAAAAAAAACTAGGCCAGATGAATGAGACGTTCTCTCAATTTCAAAGAATCGCCCAAGAAAAAAACCGGTCACATTTTTCCGAGAACGGTCGGTTGCTAAAATCCAACATTAATTTCTATGATGAAGACGCAGCCCTATGGAGTTAGGTCACTGCCGGTGGTCGCTGGACGTTGACCACAGACATTATCCAATACTTGTAAGAAACTTATTAATCATGCTCCGTACTTTACATTCTACGCTTTGAGTGCATGTTTATGCTCCATTGTCTTCCTGCATACCTTAGTCAGCTCCGAATGGTAATACCTCTTTCCTTATGAAAATGGGGAATGGATTTTTCTTTGGATTTTGAACATATCGAAAAATGTACAGGAAGCTGATTGAGGGAAAATGGTGTTGTATTTCAAGCAGCGAAAATGAATGATTTTGTTTTTTTTTTTTTGATGCGACATATCTTAAAATTGCTTCGCTTTGGAGCAGAAGGATGTATCAGACTTTTACTGACTAAAAAAGAACTCCTGTTCCTTCTTTGCTTTTCATACCAGGGCTGGGTTTTCCATTCATAAAAGAAACCTTGTCCCCAGTAGGCTTCGACCCTGCTGAGCCCCTACGGTTTGCTGACACCTCTTTGTGGTGCGAGTGGAATATTACGCGCTGTCAACGACTTGGGCTTGGTCCGGACGGTTACCGGACCCGAAACATTGTAAGGGTATTTTTAATATCATGCGGTTTTGATCACGCATGCGGGATGGCTCCGCACGCGTTACCCCCGCAAATATCCATTTCATACAAGTATTTATTGTAATTTGGGCCCGCGTGGTGGATTACGGCCCATTCCCTCTCCTAGAGAGGAGCTCTGAGTCCCAGCAGTGGGAATATTAAAAAGACTGTGATGATGATGATTTATTGTAATGCGGAGCGAATTTTTTTTTTTTTTTATAATGGATAGGCTCGCGTTTGACCACAATCTCACCTGATGGTAAGCGATGATGTGGCCGACGATGGAGCACGCTTGCCTAGAAGCAATCCATTCACTCTTGACTTAAAGACCCCTAGGTTATAGCTATCAGGAAACACAGACTCCGGCAGGGAATTCCATTCCTTAGCTGTACGCATAATGAATGTACTCCCAAAACGCTTTGTACGTATAGGTGGGATGTCCACCATGTACCGGTAGCGCAACGCCGTACGTCTTGTGGTCCGATGATGGAACGGACTTGACGAACGAATACGCATGAGTGATGAAATCCGCACGATATTAGTCTAGAACGTGGTGTTTTCCCTTCAAAATTGAAAATTACAATTATAAAGCCATTATTTAAAAAAGAAGATAGAGAGGATATGCGTTTTTACAGACCGATAGCATTAATACCAGTGCTGGCAAAAATTTTCGAAAAGTTTATATATAATAGTTTATATAATTACTTTGAAGGCAATAACTTATTTACTAATGAACAATTTGGTTTTCGTAAAAGAAGGTCCACCAGCGATGCTCTATTTAATTTTTTTAAGAAAGTGATGACCGGATTGGATAGCAAGAAACAAATAACCGCTATTTTTATGGATATGACTAAGGCTTTTGACCATGTTGACCATAACATTCTACTTGACAAATTGGATAGGTATGGGATAAGAGGGAATGCCCTAACTTTGATCAAATCTTATTTATCAAACAGATATCAAATCACACATATAACGAAAATAGATAAAGACACAAAACTTGAACATATATATACGTCGGACCCTAAAATTGTTAAATTTGGCGTCCCCCAAGGAAGTATCCTTGGGCCTCTGCTATTTATTATATACATAAATGACTTACCAAGGTCTATAAACCAGGATATTATATTGTTTGCTGACGACAGTACGGCCATTTTTACTGATAGTGGTCAAGAAAATTTTGAAGTGCAGGTGAATAAATCTCTCGAAGATATTATAAACTGGCTAATAGTGAATAATTTAAAAATAAATATTGATAAAACAAACTACATGTCTTTCACAAATAAAAATACAAAGTCGTATAAAATCAATATAAATTATAAAGACATAAAAATAAATCAGGTCAATAGCACAAAATTCCTAGGAGTCCATATTGACTCAGAGCTTAATTGGAAAATGCAGGTGGACAGTGTCTGCAAAAAACTTAACCAATTTTCATATGCTCTTCATGTACTCCGAAAAGTAGTGAATGAAAACGTACTACTAAGTGTTTATCATGCATATGTAAGTTCTACGCTAAAATATGGTATATTGTGTTGGGGTAACTCTACTAACAGAGAATTTGCATTTAAAGCCCAAAAGAAATGTATCCGAAGTATATGTGGGCTTAAACAAACCGATTCGTGCAGAGCGGAATTTAGGAGATTAAAAATCTTAACCCTAGCGTCAATGTATATATTGGAAGCAGCCTCAATCACAAAGCGCGATATCAGTAATTATGAAACAATGAGAAGTACAAGGCATAAAAATGAACTTAAGGCCGCTAAAAGTAGAACTGCTAAGTTTAAATCTAGCATATTTGGTATGGGTGTCAAAATTTATAATAAATTACCAGATTCTATCAAAACTATTGAAACGTTAACTACTTTTAAATACAAACTCAAAGAATTACTGATACAGAAAGTGTATTACACAATCAATGAATTTCTAAATGACAAATGTTTTGACTAAAATCTGTTTAATTTTCTAACAATGCTTAATTTATAAAAAATTGGACCAGTTTAATTCGTTTATTTGTAATGTAGTGTTAATTAATATAATGTTGTTTTGATTATTTTGAGCATTATGACGGTTTTTCTTTTCTTTTTGACATGTAATAGTATACTAATTGACATTATAATTGTGTATTTCAATGACTTCTTAAATGACAAATGTTTTGACTAAATTTTTTAAAATATTTTAATGATGCAATAATTTTGACAAATAACAATTGATATACAGTATACCTAATTAATTTATTTTCTCTAGTGGTAATTAATATCATGTTGCCTTTCTTATTTTGTGTACTGTGAAGGTTTCCTTTTATTTTGATGTGTAACTGTAAATTTTAAAGATTGTACACCCCATGGGTATGTTACAGTGATACTTGTTATGACAATAATTTTAAGAGCTGTATTTCCACCTGTGACAAACAATAAATAAATCTGAAATCTGAAATAAATAAATAAATTAAAATCACCCTAATAAATTATGGCTATGATCATACAAGCAGGTGCTAGCCTGGCATGCAGCCGCTTAAAAAATTGTGTTGAAGTTTTTCTGTCAAGCCTTATCTCAATTGTGTTGGGGTCTGCTTCCCGCGGCAACGGAAGCAGGTGGATATGATCGATATTTTACATGGCGCGACTGCGTATCTGATCTCCATAACCCAGTAGTTGGGTAACACAGTAACCTTTGGCAAGACCTTCTTAATTATTGAAGGCTTGATGGAGAGGGAGAGGGAGGCCAAAGAAAAATTGGATGGATTATGTGAGGAGTGATATGAGAGAAAAGGGAGTTAGTGATAGTGTGACGGGTGACAGGAGAGAATGGAAGAAAAAACATGTTGCGCCGACTACAAATGACACGGGACAAGGTCAGGAAGATGATGATTGTTCTATAAGGCTAGCGCTTAACGAATCTCACCTGATAGATAGCGACGGTGTAGTCAACGAAAAGACCCACAGCTATCAGGACATACGGACCCCAGCAGAGAATTCCGGCTCCTTAGCTATACGCACAATATTTTCCCAAAACGTTTTGTACGTATTGGTGGGATGGCCACTATATACCGATAGCACATCGCCTTAGCGGAATCAAGTTATGCCATTCCGACGTCACTCCCCGAAATGCAACCGGTAGAAAACCGATAGACTGGCTATTCAAGTCGATGCTCAAGACTTTAAATCTTCGACTCGACGAGTAGAACTTTTGACTAATATTGTTAAAACAGGTCCAAACAAAATAAAAAGAATCCTCAAATAAGTATTTCATCACCACTGCTTTCAAAACGGTGAAGGAAAACAATGTGAGGAAACCGGCATGTCCTAGAAACAAAAATTCAAAGATATGTGACACCACCAACCCGCACTGTGCCCGCGTGGTGGATTACGGTCCATTCCCTCTTCTAGAGAGGAGGCCTGAGTCCCAGCAATGGAAACATTATAAGACTGCTTTATGCCAAGTATCAAGAATAGAAACCAAAAAGACAATGATCTAAGTTTAAAATCTTAAAATTCCATTCCATATTCAAAAATTGCAAGGTGTCAAATGTCTAAAATAGAAAACAAACGTTGCCACGTATAAGGTAAACAACCCAATAATCGGCCAGTTACTAATCCGACGTGGATGGATGGCCATACTGGTTTTTTCGTCGACCATTTTTTGTGGTCATTTTTTAATACGGCCCGTGGGACCGGACTTGGGTCGTAAAAATGCAATGCGCGTACCATGTCGTGAACACAACGGGCTAAGTCGATTAGTGAAGTTTGGACTAAAAGCTTTCGCTGTTGGAATTTTAAAGAAATAACTGTCGAAAGCTATGTAATCTCGATTAACTGTGTACCTGTTTTGCTTAGCCAGCCATAAAATGTGCTATTTAAGTTTAAAAAGAATATTCCAAAATGTAACAAAACAATAGATCTCGTGGAATTGAGTGCATTGTTTCTAAAATACGGTAGAGAGTGAGTCAATAGCGTTCATTTGCATTTTTTTCTACTGATACAGTCGGCTGACTAACAATTCGGACACAATATGTTCGGTCAGGTTTTATTTTTGTGAATTGTATTTTTATTAGGTGAAAAAGCTAGCCCACCTTTTTATCAATTCCTACTTCGGTTGATAAACGTTTTAATAAAACTAACTGAACAAAAAACAGCTGTCTGCGACTAAAAACTTCACCTGCAAGTTTTTTTAACGCGTTTGAATGTCTGTCATATCATCCAGTTCTACGACAGTTGACAAAATAAAAAAAAAAAACAGCAATTAACCGAACACCGAAATCAAAAATTATAAAAGAATCGATCGTTAATAAACACCAGCTAGTTTTTATTGCTTTCAAATCACGACAACTTAATTTTCTTAACAAAAAAGGAGTAAAGAACACAGTTCAGACTAACGACGGCATTTTTCAATTCTGAGAATCTCCAAACTTGAACATGTCTTGTGCATTACCCCCCTGAATACTACAAAAGACATAAATGACCACAAGACGCTAAGCAACATTCAATCTTACCACTTGGGATTAAAGTTTCATTTTGTTCGTCCAAAATAAACACAAAGTGCAAAGCAATACAATCCTTATGTCAAACAGCAATAGCGTGGTTTCATTATTGAAATGAATATTTAAACCTTTTTTAGTCGGAAAGCGGTTGTAAAAGGAATAGAAGGTAATCTCTTACACTGTACTATTGTGACATGGGACAATGAGTTATTTGATTTAAAAGATAGGGTTCAAAGTTGTTTGCAAGTAGGTTTTGTAGGAAGGCATTTCGCGAGAGAGGCAGAGGGGATCTCGGCATCACTCGGCTGCAGGTTTGACGGGTTCCGTGTTACTCACAACTTCCCCCCTCCCCGCTCCGCCCGCATCGCCACCCCGGTCCGTCTGCGCGGGCGCAGGCCGCGAGGCTACCCGTCTAGAAGTAATTATGTGTATTAAAGCCATGCGTACTGACATTTTGTGGTATAATGTGGGGTTTTGCGGTTATTTGACCTTATATTAATTACGTTACGTATGGACTTTGTCTGTTTTTGAGATTGCCTTCCCAGCGGTTATGAGAAAAAAAGATAATTTCGTAATTTTAATCACTACTCATTCGCCAGAGATAATATGTATTTAATTGAAAACGTTCAAGAGTTCAAGTCTTATTTGTGAAAAATTTCCCTATTTCAATGAAGAAGAACTAAAAAATAAGGAAAATAATCAGTATAATAAGCATTGCCAATACCTATGCACAGTAAAATATCCCCTTAGGGGAGGGATCTCTCCTAAGGGAGAGAGGGGGGGCCTCTGAAGGGCCTTTTCTTGAAAAGAGGTTGAAGAGACTTTGCTGGAACTTTAAACACAGGTAGGTCATGCCCTGGAATACCACATATGATACTTTTTTATCCCGGGCGTATGTTCCCTCGGGACAAGGTTGTTAAAGAAGGTTAAAGATGCTGATAGTTGATGATGAGATGATGGTTGATGATGATCTAGGGGTCTTTAAGTCATGCCATGCCATGCCATGCCAGAAAACTGGGGATCTTAGCTAAAGTGAGGCGGTACTTCACTCCGGAACAGCTGCTCAACCTATACCAAGCGCAAGTTCGATCGTGTATGGAGTAGGTATTGCTGTCATCTTTGGGATAGGTCTGCCAAGTTTCAGGTTGATGCTCTGGAGTCGATTGAGAGGCGAGTCAAGAGGATCATCGGTGATGATGCGCTTGTTGAGTCAAAGCTCCAAAGCCTTGAGCATCGACGCCGAGTTGCTGGCCTGACGGTTTTCTATCGATTACACTTCGGTGAGTGTGCGTAGGAATTGCACAATTTAATTCCGCCAAGTCCGTTCCGTCATCGGACCACTAGACGTACAGCGTTGCGCCATCGGTACATGGTGGATGTCCCACCCATTCGTACAAAGCGTTTTGGAAACATTCATTTTGCGTACAGCTAAAGAGTGGAATTCCCTGCCAGAGTCTGTGTTTCCTGATAGCTACAACCTAGGGGTTTTTAAGTCAAGAGGAATAAGTTTCGTCTAGGCAAGCGTGCTCAGTCGTCGGCCACATCATCACTTACTATCAGGTGAGATAGTGGTCAAACGTGAACCTATCAATAATAAAAAAAAAGTCAAGAGTGAATAGGTTGCTACTCTACTAGGCAAGCGTGCTCCATCGTCGCTTTTCATCAGGTGAGATAGTGGTCAAACACGAGCCTACCCATAATTGAGCACGCTACAATTATGGCGGTAAGTCCACTTTTTGAGGCGTCCTTACATTCCGCATGACACAGGTCCTCACCGGACATGGCAAGTTCGGGAGGTTCCTGTTCCGGATTAAAGCGGAAGTGACGCCCGGGTGTCGCCACTGTGCGGAACGCCCGGAGGACGCGGTGGAGCACACAGTCGAGGGTGGCGGAGACCTTTCGCGCCGGGCCTTGGTTGAGGCCATAGTCCGGAGCGAGGAGGAGTGGCAGGTGGTCGCCGACTTTTGCGAAGCAGTAATGCTCGCTAAGGAGGAGGCCGACCGCATCAGGCAACGGCGCTCTCGCCGCCTCCGGGATTCCGATCCCGATTTCCAGCCTCCGTAGGCGCGGGCTTGCGGACAGTGAGCAACGGGTAGCTCGCTGTCCGGCCGTCCGGTAACAGTCCGGATCAAGCCCAAGTCGTTGAAAGCGCGCATTGTTCCCACGCGCCTCAAGGAGTTGTCAGCAACAGCAGGGGCCCAGCCGGATCGAAGCCTACTGGGGCCAGAGTTATCCGAAAAGGAACTCGAGCCCCGATATGAAGGCTTGAAGGAACGGGGTGGGTTTTTTAGTCAGTAAGAGTCTGACACTATCTCCCGCTCCGCCCAAGAGCGGGGGTTGTCATTGGATGATTTTCCCCACCAAAAAAAATGCCTACCCATAATAAAAAAATCTCTATTTGATGAGCTAGTTTTTGGGCTAGTTACCCTTTGTCATCGTCGTCATTTAATGATAGACTGCTACAAAATATTGTCTATGAAAGTTTGAAGTAACCTCTTTTTAGTCAGGTACTACATAAGTACATTTTATTTTCTTTTTTTTGTAATTGACTAGTTTTTTTTCTAAAACATTTTTAAGGCCACCTAATTATTTTTTTTTGTTCTTTAGTTTCGCACGTTTTGTGCATTAAGCCAGTGTCAAGTAACAAGTTAAGAAAGTATGTATTTAGTTTTAAATTCAGAATTCATTTACTGTTTTCCTTTAGAATGTTGATGAAATACATTGTAAAGTTTTTGCAGTATTTGGTAGCAAATGGATCGAATCGAAAAAGTTTTTCAGCAAGCTTCACTGAGGTAGAATGTAGGTACAATACAACAAAACAATCAAACTACTACAATAAAATTCTCAGCTCTATATTATCAAGATAGTGCCAGTTTCAATGTTTCCACATATTGTCCAGTTGTGTAGCCAATTTAGATTCAAAACTCCACGAATATCACATCACACTAAACTTCACACCATTGAAGAATCCTGCCAAAAATTCGATTGAATTTTAATTTAATTGATAGTTGATTAATCTTTAGATTTAGATTTATAGAAGCAATCACCTGGCATACTAATACTAACTTACAAAGTAAAAAACTGGGCAAGTGCGAGTTGGGCTCCCCGCACTACGTTTTTTAAACGCGTCGATGACGCGCGAAAAAATTTAGTAGGTATTGTTCACACCTCTCTCACGTTATTGCATAACTTAAAACATTATTGAAGGTAAGCTTATCGCATCCAAAATCTCAAAACATGTTTATGCCAATGAGCACTTAGTGATTCATTTCCGATAGTCCATTCTTGTAAGGCTAGTCATATGGTCACTGCAGTCACAGGACTTGATTTAGTTAGCCAGCCTATTATGTCCCACCGCTGGGCGAAGTCCTCTCCTTTTCCACACACATCTGTCCTTAGCCATTACGGGCTAGTCCCTCAGGTAGTGGTCAAGGTCATCTCTCCACCTTCTCCTTGGTCTGTCGCGATGTTGTCTTGCGTCTAATGGGACCTATCACCCAATAAGTGGTTCTTTTAGCACACAGCTCATCTGACATGCGGCAGGAGTGTCATTCTAAACTTCAGTTACTTATTTCGAAAATCGATAGTTCGACTACTCATTGCTTCGACAGAACATATCGACAAGCTCTAGTCCGACAGAACAAACTTCGACAGCACACATCTTCGAAGAACATTACTTCGACAAAACGCTTCTGTGACATGCACTTGTTTGGAGTATTTTTATTTCGAACATACGACATAATACTGCTCTGAAATGTGACGAGGAACCGGACTTTGTAATTTTGGGGAACTTACAAAGTCCGGTGAGGACTTGCATCATATGGAAAGTGAGGACGCCGTGACACCTCTTCAGCTACGCCTTAATAGGTGTGCTAGTATTATCGAAACCACGATCTGAAACCACATAGGTACTGGTTTCTTTATTTTATGTGTATATGTGCTAAACAAATGTATTACCTAATAGTATTTCTTTCTTTCTTTCAATGTTAGAAACACAAAAACTTAAAAGTTTATCCATCATATTTTTAGGGTTCCGTAGCCAAATGGCAAAAAACGGAACCCTTATAGATTCGTCATGTCTGTCTGTCTGTCTGTCTGTCCGTCCGTATGTCACAGCCTTTTTTTCCGAAACTTTATGAGCTATACTGATGAAACTTAGTGAATAGATGTATTCTGTAAACCGCATCAAGATTTTCACACAAAATTAGAAAAAAAAACTACCTATATTTTTTTTTCTATTTTATCTAAATCGAACTGAAACCCAAAAATTTTTTTCATCAATCCCATACGTGTGGGATATCTATGGATAGGTCTTCAAAAATGATATTGAGGTTTCTAATATCATTTTTTTCTAAACTGAACAGTTTGTGCGAGAGACACTTCCAAAGTGGTAAAATGTGTGTCCCCCTGTAACTTCTAAAATAGGAGAATGATAAATCTAAAAAAAATATATGATGTACATTACCATGCAAACCGCCAACGAAAATTGGTTTGAACAAGATCTAGTGAGTAGTTTTTTTTTAATACGTCATAAATCTAAAAAAAATACACAATTATTAAAACATCGATCAAAGTTACAGTGAACTACAAGAACTTTTATATTATGTTACTTGCTGCTACGGAACCCTTCATGGGCAAGTCCGACTCGCACTTGGCCGATTTTTTTTTTTTTTTTGTTTTCATTGAAGTATTTATTTGAGGACCTTGAAACCGTCCTCTAAATTGGAACGTATCGACAAGGAGGTACTCCTAACTGTTATCGATATAGATAAAACTCAGTTGTACTCACCTACCTATCACTTGCCTATTGGGAAACTGTTAGCGACGTAGCGTCGATGTCGGCTACATTGAAGGTGAGCTTATCGATGTCTTCAAGATAAAAGAACGAAGATAATGTTCCGACTACTATTTTTAACAAGCTGGGATGCATCATCAACACCAAAATGTGTATTTCTTCAAGATTCTAATGACTACAACACGGGAATCTTTAAGTCAAGAGTGAATAGGTTTCTTCTAGGTAAGCGCGTTCCATCGTCGACCGCATCTTCGCTTTCTATAAAGTGAGATAGCGGTCAAGCGCGAACCTATCAACGATAAAAAAAAAGATTCTTAGACTGATCCATATGGCCACAATTTTAATTTCACTTTCAGTTCTGTTGCACATGTTCGTATGAAAATAGGTATCAAAATTTACCTGTACCTACTTAAACATAGACATAATAACAACATACAGACACAACATATTTATTCATTTACTGTAAGTGAAAACTTGTAATTGACCTTAGTTTTATTATGATAAGTTATCATGTTTTTGTTAGCTGTTAGTTTTCCAAATATAATAAAATAAAATAATTTAATTTAAATAAAAAAATGATTTAACAATAATGGATTAATATAATGACGATAAAAGTAAAAAAAAAAACCGGCCAAGAGCATGTCGGGCCTCGCTCAGTGTAGGGTTCCGTAGTTTCCCGTCCGTCACAATAAGTGTACCCACTTATAAGTTTAAAAAAATGCTTGCATATACGATTATACTACAAACTTAGTCCAGAAATTATTTTGTAGAACCCTTTTGTCTTTTTTGTACAAAAACTGTTCTTTCCATCAAGTTCAAAATAATTTTCCTAGAAAGTCCTTATAAAGTTCTACTTTTCAGATTTTTTTCATATTTTCTAAACTTATGGTTCAAAAGTTAGAGGGGGGGACACACATTGTTTTTTACTTTTGGAGCGATTATTTCCGAAATTACTGACATTATCAAAAAATGATTTTAGTAAACCCCTATTCATTTTTAAATACCTATCGAAAAATATATCACACGTTAGGGTTGAAATAAAAAAAAATCACTTCCCACTTTACATATAGGGGGGCTACCCTAATAAAACATTTTTTCCAATTTTTATTTTACCACTTTGTCGGCTCGGATATACATATTGGTACCAAATTTCAGCTTTCTAGTGCTAACGGTCACAGAGATTAAGCGAGGACGGACAGACGGACAGACAGACGGACAGACAGACATGGCGAAACTATAAGGGTTCCTAGTTGACTACGGAACCCTAAAAAAACAGCAGTCGAAAAATTTTAAAGAAAATTTGACAGTCGAAAAATTTTGAAGAATGTTCACGCTTGGATTGCGAAATTGTTCAAAAGAAGTGCTGTGACCCTTTCTTCTAGGTGAGAAAACATCTAATGACATCTCCCACCTTTGGGCGGAGTGGGAGGATATTTCTGACTTTTACAGAATAAAATCCAGTCCTGATCCTTCTTTGCTTTCGTTCCAGGGCCCCAGGGTTCACTTTCACACAACACACGTGCTGTGACCCTGGAACGCTAAAGACAACTGAAGAAACAGGTGGGCTTCAGGCATGCTACATCCAGATCGAGTTGTGAGCAAACCGTAGGCCGAAGCCTACTGTGACCAATGATCTGTTTCTGAAAGGAAGATTCGGCACCGGTACAAAAGGCAACGAAGGAATAGGAGTGGGTTTTTAGTCAGTAAAAGTCTGACACTCTTTCCCGCTCCGCCCAAGAGCGGGGGATGTCGTTGAATGATTTTCCCACCTGAAAAAAAATCCAGATCCGTTATTTGATGGAAGTTATTTGATGGTATCTCAATCTCAAAAAATAAAGGTACATAGGCCTCCTCTCTTTGAGAGGATGATATGCCAATAACAGGGAGAAATTACCTCATTATTTTCCTCAAAAAAAAAAACCCAAGTCAAATGATTCAATGTTTGCCGACAGAATTTCCGACGACACACTCACTCATACTTACCTACAGAATTAACTACGCAATGACTTACCCACCTTGTATTGGTATTTTCAATATACAATAACATTATATTATTTTACAATATCTGGACCTATTGTTTTAATTATTTATTTTTAATTGATACAATACGTGCACAAATGTATAAAGGCGATGGTGTTTAATGCTTTAGGTAATTTCAGACTCAGACACAAATACGTCTGGGTTTTAGGTATGCAAATTTTAGTTTGTAAACAGGACAAACCCATCGATTTCCACCAAGTAAGATCGATTCCAAATTAACATTCTGCGAATAATATTATGAGAAAGAGGCATTGTGAGAAAGCAATCTTTTGAGAAAGACTCACTCTGCGAAAGCGACAGTATGAGACAGAGGCATGGTGAGAAAGCGATCTTTTGGGAAAGACTCACTCTGCGAAAGCGACGGTATGAGAAAGAGGAATTGTGAGAAAGCGATCTTTTGGGAAAGACTCACTCTGCGAAAGCGACGGTATGAGAAAGAGGAATTGTGAGAAAGCGATCTTTTGAGAAAGACTCACTCTGGGAAAGCAACAGTATGAAAAAGAGGAATTATGAGAAAGCGATTTTTTGAGAAAGACTTATTCTGGGAAAGCAACAGTATGAGAAAGAGGAATTGTGAGAAAGCGATCTTTTGAGGAAGACTCATTTTTGAAAAAAAAAAGCGACATTATGAGAAAGAAGGATGGTGAGAAAGCGATTTTTTGACAAAGACTCACTCTGCGAAAGCGACAGTATGAGAAAGAGGCATTGTGAGAAAGCAATCTTTTGAGAAAGACGCACTCTGCGAAAGCAACAGTATGAGAAAGACGCATTGTGCGAAAGCGATCTTTTGGGAAAGACTCACTCTGCGAAAGCGACAGTATGAGAAAGAGGCATTGTGAGAAAGCAATCTTTTGAGAAAGACGCACTCTGCGAAAGCAACAGTATGAGAAAGACGCATTGTGCGAAAGCGATCTTTTGGGAAAGACTCACTCTGCGAAAGCGACAGTATGAGACAGAGGCATTGTGAGACGATCAATAGACATTTTCCGAAAACGACATTTTGCGTTTAAGCCCTTGAGAGCCTTTATAAATGAAGTTATTATTGCATTTCGACGCATGTTTTTCAGGTTATTACCTACGTAATGTGTACAAACTTTTATTTGATGATTTTGCATTATGTGATCAATAAATAATTAATTTAAGATCACAGTACTACACGCTGGATGTAATAATAAATATTATTATTTAATTTATTTGTTCATACATCATTTCAGCCGACACACGTCCATTGTTGGACATAGGCCTCCCCCAAGCGTCGCCACATCGAACGTTCCTGTGCGTCCCGCATCCATCGGTTTCCTGCTACCTTCACCAGGTCATCGGTCCACCTTGTAGGAGAAGGAGTAGGAGGTTGTAATTTTGTAATTGATTGTGTGTAATTCAGATACAAATTATTTATTCATGAATAAATGACTAATGACTAATGGCCTTCCAACGCTGAGTCTTCCGGTACGCGGTCGCCATTCCAGAACCTTTCGGCTCCAACGGCTGTCTGCGAGCAATGTGCCCTGCTCATTGCCACTTAAGTTTGGCAATTCTTTGTGCTATGTCGGCAACCTTAGTTCTCCTGCGGATGTCTTCATTTTTTATTCGATCACGCAAGGAAACCTCGAGCATAGCCCTTTGCATTGCTTTTTGGGTGACTTCAAGCCTTCTGATGAAGCCCATTGTGGCCATTTGTTCATACACAATTTTATAAAAAAAAAACTGGGCAAGTGCAAGTGGAACTCGCGCCCTGAGGGTTGCGTGCAAACTACAAACTTACCTATCTGTGTAAAGAGTTCAATTCCCGTTTGGTGTCTCGAAGTTTTTTCTAAATCGCAAAATATTTTTTTTGTGACGTAACAACAAAATTTTCAGTTTTCAGATTTATTCCCATACTTACTCGTGTTATATAACCTTCTGCTTTATGCAAAATTTCAGGATTCTGAGTCAACAGGTCGAAATTTACGTTTTTTTGCGACATAAAATGGCCATATCTTTTTTTTTCGTTAACTTAGAAGTTTGATTTTTTTCACAGCTTCAAGGGACCGCAGACCTAAATACATGTATGGTTAAAACCATTTCAACTCGGTACCTACACGCGTTCCCAAGATAAAGGGTAAAAGACAGACGGACGAACGGACAGACAACAAAGTGATCTTATAAGGGTTCCATTTTTCCTTTTGATGTACGGAACCAAAACCAAACTTTCATTTTACTCTTTTGTGTTTCCTGTGGAAGTCTCAAGTAGGTAATTATTTTTTTCATTACAGGTAGGTAGTTTTGCTAAAAAAGTTATGAGTTTACATGTGGATGGATGTAGGGGAAGAGGGAGGCCAAAAAAAAGATGGATGGATTGTGTGAGAAGCGATATGAAAGAAAAGGGAGTTAGTGATAACGTGACGAGTGACAGGACAGAATGGAAGAAAAAAACGTGTTGCGCCGACCCCAAATAAAACGGGACTAGGGCAGGAAGATGATGACGATGACAGGTAGGTAGTTTGTAAAGTTCCAAATTCTAGCAATCAATCATAAGCTAGTTGTAGTTTGTGTCATATGAACAAGATATTGCAAGAGCAATGACCATTCTAATACTATTAAGTCTGGAACGCTGTAATAATAAATGAGCCAGCTCGCCCATTTCATCCAATAAAGTTCTTTGGTAGCTAATATTGAAATTATAAGTGGATATTTTTAGCAAGGGAACCCTGTTACATTACGTTAATTTAATAGTGTGTATTTAATATTAATATAAATTATAAATCAAAGCTTGGAAACACGTCAACTGTAGTTTTAACGTAATGGGGAATTACCTACAATATAAAAAATGTTAATTATGAAAATGTAAACGCTGAAAACAATATTTTTCATCAAAGCCGTAATAACGTCAAATCAAATCAAATCACGACGCTTGGGGGAGGCCTATGTCCAACAGTGGACGTCTTTTGGCTGATATGATGATGATGATGATGATGAAATCAAATCAAAAGTATTTGTTTCATATAGACTACTAACTTTTGCCCGCGGTTTTGCCAGCATATAAAAAATATAGCCTGTATTATGTTACTCAGAAAAAAAGCAGTTTTCTATCAGTAAAAAAAAATTCGCAATCGGACCTACTTTCAGAGATTACCTACAAACAAAAAAAAACAAACTTTATCTCTTTATTATATTAGTGTAGATGTAGATAGATTTTATATTAGTGTTTTACAGGCACTTTTGAATAGTCAAATGTCGGTCAATACAAAAAAAAAGAAGCTAAATTGCACATTCCAAAGCGTTGATCTCTATGGAGAAGACCGTGCAAGAAACTCCATGGACACTGTTATAAATCATATTATGAGTTACATATAATTTTGGTTACATATTTCTTGTTGCTTCTATTAAGTGAGCACAATATATTGAAAAAAAAGTAATTGAAAAATTATGGAAATAAGCCATTGGCAGCTAAGAGATGACCGGTCTCAAATGACAGCACCCGTTCACGAGTATGACGCGTGCATCAGCCCCACTCAACTTAACCATTCAGCTCAACCATCTTTTTAATTTTGTCTGTTTGTTCCGGCTAATCTCGAAACTGCTGGATTGATTGTGACGGGACTTTCACTGGTGGATAGCTGAAGTTATGGAGTAACTGATATTCTACCCGTATGGCAAGTTCAAGCTTGAAGAAGTGATAAACATACAAACACAAACTTACGCCTTTATAATAATATTATTGTTAGTGAAATGAGTGTTGCCTCCCACCCAGGAATCAGTTTTTTTGCTGAGATGATTGGTAACTGATTCCTGGGTGTTGTTCTCTTACTAAACGAGACATAAAAAACAGTACGGAGAAAAAATTTAAAGTTGCATTTTAACATACTTAGGTATCGAATAATTTATTTTTTAAAACATAAATAATAAATATATATTTTTTTATAAAATAATATTACAAACAGATACTTCAATTTCGCAAAAAAAAAAAGTTTTATGTTGTTAGAATCAATAAAACAGTCACTTAAACGAGTAAATAATCCAACTCAAATACACATTCATCGTATTCACTGTCAGCCTTATGAGTCATAAAAGTCATCACCTACAGACGTCATTACGTCATCACTATAAACATTACGGTGATTAACAACTATCAAAGCAGTTGTTGTATAGCCAATAATTCTTTTTACGAGCTCAATGAAGTGATAACAACTCGATTACTTTAAAGTCTTTTGTATTTTTTTATATTCACCTTTGAATTTCAAAATATATATCGCTCGGTAGATGATTGTTTTAATAATAATAAATAAATAATAATAATGTTTATTTCAGACTATAAGATCCATATGAGCAAATTATAAAGAAAAATCAATAAATTACGTTAGAAAACACACAGACACACACACGTAAAACAACATTAAAAGAGACGATTAAATACTAATCTATCTCGTGAGATTTGTAAACTGTCAAAAGATTGTACCCGTAAGATACTGCTAACAATTCATCGCATCATTTTTCGGTAGATTATAATCTTTCAAAGTCAAAAAAGTCTAATTTCATAAATTTTGCATAAAAATGGCAATAATGTTATTTGGCAATTGTGTCAAGTTTACGAGTATTTTTGCTTGACCGAGTTATAAAGAACCTGTTGTAGGATTATGTTTACTGGGTGAATTTGAAAAACCTTAGCCTACATATTTAAAAATTATCTGCCGTATCAAAACATTTAAAAATAACTCCTAACCTTTGTATCTACAATAAATCGTTTAAAAATAGTTACCCTCAGGCTGCATAGGGAACAGGATCCAAGCTACCGGTGGTCAGAGCTCCTGCGACAGGAATCTCCTTACAATACACCCCGTGTCCTGGAGTATTGCTTTCTGGGTCTTGATCCAGCTTCCCAACGTACAGTTGGGTCAAGCCTTAACCTACTTTGTTATTACAGTTCACAGTTGTATCCACATCTGACACTTTCCTTATGCTTTCAATGCCATCTGCAGCTTCATGGTCAAGGCTATGTTGAACCTCTTCTATCAAAATCGTCAACATTGTCCCATAAAGTACAATCGAATCTTTAATGTTTTGGCAATTTCAAACATATGGGTTTTTTTTATGAAAGTTTTATTTATATTTAATAGTTGCACACTCATAAACGAGCCTGTGGCTTTTCTCGGTAATATGTAAATCATATGCATAGTAATGTTCCTTTTTTTCTTCATGAAAGCTAACACAAAATAAATCCTGATTTGAGAAGCTTATGTTAGGTGGGTCGCTGTCCAGTCAACTTTGTGGACCACTTTATGGCCTATCGTGATATAGTAATATGCCAATTGGTATACTAAAACATTACAAGCAAAAGAGTGCCCATGGATTTTCTTGCACATTGTTCTTCTTAGAGATCTAAGCTTTGGAATGTGCAATGAGCATCATGTTTTCTGACTGACTGACTTCTTGACAATTATAAAGTGCCTCTAAATGATATATTAGAAACTAGCTTTTGCCCGCGGCTTCATCCGCACACATTAAATAGGTCAAGCAAATTATAAAGAAAAATCAATAAATTACGTTAAAAAACACAGACACACACAGACGTAAAACAACATTAAAAGAGACGGTTAAATACTAATCTATCTCGTGAGATTTGTAAACTGTCAAAAGATAGTACCCGTAAGATACTGCTAACAATTCATCGCATCATTTTTCGGTAAATTATAATCTTTCAAAGTCAAAAAAGTTTAATTTCATAAATTTTGCATAAAAATGGCAATAATGTTATTTGGAAATTGTGTCAACATTATTAGTTAGTGTTTGTGAAAACGCCCTTTATTGTTCCGTGTTTGTGTGTGTGAAAAAAAGCGCGGTTATAAAATAAAAAAAAAATACCTACTTATTTTAATATTGATTCGGGTCGAGAATCACTAACATAATTACCTCCTGAAATATTTTGCAGCTTCAAAACGACACCTTGTATAATAGACATTTACCTAAGTTTTTGCTTGAACTTATAAGAATTGCAGTGTAACTGAGGGCTTCTAAGAACTGGCTGGCCCTCAATCACCACACTGAGAGCCAGTAATTTAAAACATATCGCACACCGGGTGCAACAACGTCATAAGTAACAAATGACGTTTTTTTCAGGAGATCGATTTAAAAGTTCTTGTTTTGATAAAGTGAAATGTATTTACAATTCTATTATAGATCAATGACCAAAATATTGTTTATGCTCCATATTTGAAAATTAAGGTTGCTTCAGAAATGAAAATGAAAAACGATACCTACATTTATGACGTTATTGTGCAGAAAGTTAAATTGACAGGTCATTTTAGGAGTTACATTTATTATATTGTCGCACAGGATGTAGACGGATGTTTGACATCATTTGTGATCAATTTTAGCATATAAGACGTTATTGCACCTGGTGTGCGATATGTAAGAAACTAACTCGAAATCTAGAACAAATCAATCTGTTACGCCTTACAACAGACGATAAGTCTACCAGTTAATGTAGATATAGGAAATGATAATAAAGTCTTGGAAACTTTTACAATATATTTAGCATTATCAATAATCGTACATATTAAATGCATTTAGGTTATCACAATGACACAAATGTTGCAGCAAAAAAACCTTTAAATTTAAACTGCAGCACTGGAGACAATAACACAAAACAGATAGGTACTAATAGCGGCGAAGCGATAATCATTTTACTAATCACTAATTCTACAGGCGGATATATCAGTCCTAAAACAATTCCAATTACATATAAAGCCACACCTTTGCAGCAAGGTTATCAAAAATACGAGCGATTATTGAGAAAGGTGCGGCGATTCTGTGATAAGGCTTATCTATAAACGGATAAAAAATAATGAACTATGTAATAGCACGAAAATGATTAACAAATCAACAGTAAAAACAACTGTAATTGGCGGAATATAGAACATTGATAAAACGAAGGTGCGTATTGCAATCACTTGCAGTGTGACTGTTAGTCATGGTGAACAGTTTTATAAGGATCTAACGATAACTGATAGTCGATTAGATATTAGAAATGTACCGAATTTACTATAAAAGAAGTAGCAAGTCATTTCATTACCTTCATGAAAATTCGGGACATCTGCTTACACATCATTTGATATTTGCTATGATAAAGATAGTGTAACATAATGTTACACACGCAAATAGTCTATGATATCTTCAGTAAAACATTAATTTATTTGGTCGATCGGCAGTTCATATCCTAATCATTATTACGATCATCAAACTATGGGTCGCGACACGAATATTTATGATCGCGACTGTTTGGTGGGTCACAAACTTTGCATTTAAGGGCCAAGCGCCCGAAAAGTGCCATAAAATAGTGATTTTCTGAGGCCTACTCCTCCGTAACGGCTAGGTCAATTGGTTTGAAAAAAATATATGTTTATTATAGATTCATGAACACTAATATCAACATTTGATTTTTTCGTGCAATTAATACTTTGGTCAAAAAAAAATATTTAGCAATTTCGCAACTTTTCGCAACTATTCCCTACTCCTTCGAAACGGCTTGGACCTTTACAAACATTTTTACACATAAAAATTGGTGGTTAAATATTCTTCAAAGTGAACATCGCATATGTAAATCAATCAATATCTCGCAGAGAAAATGGATTTAAAGCGCTTTCCGGGCGCTGCTGACCGCAAATAAATGCACAGATTTGCGTACTGCCGCCTAGGCGAGTGCGAGAGTTGCGTTCACATAATTTCGGTCAGATGGTTCAAGGAACTATACGCCTTAAGTAAACATAACTTACATGAAAATCTTGTAAGGAAATTGAGTGAACTTTTCTTTTAAAATTATTTGAGCAGTCGTTCATTCATATGCCTAGTAATTTTCCTTTTTTTTCTTTATAAAGGCCAACGAGATAAGTCCTGATTTGAGATTTTATGAAAGCGTAGATCTCAAATCAAATCAAATCATTTTATTTGTCTCAATGCAGGTACATAACATACAAGAGGTGTTACAGAATAATAAAAGTGTGCTGCATTCTACTCACAAGCATACAAATTTTATAAATATGTACATTTTGTGATGATGATTCTAATGTAAGTATATAATTAAAATGTCAAGCACTTGAATGAAGTAAAATTAATAAACAATTTCAAATATAAAATGGTCATTCATAATTAACTATAAATCCAGTCGTGGAGCAGTAACACTTAGAGCCGGGCCACACGATGCGTTGCAGCGCCGCACCGCGAATATTTCGACGAATCGGCGGGCCGTACGAGCGGGGTGGCGTCACTCGTGTGCCCACCGATTCGTCGAAATATCTGCGGTGCGGTGCCGCAACGCGTCGTGTGGCCCAGCCCTTATTTGGATGGAGCAGTGACGGTATTGATCTCTATGGAGAAGAATCGGCAAGAAACTCCATGTCCTAATTTGGAACCGTGCACTAGCTTCTAATGTTTTTAAGTGCCCATGTAGGCCTATGTGAAATAAAAACTTTTGAATTTTTAATTTTGAGAAGCATATGTTAGGTGGGTCGCTATTCAGTCAACTTTGAGGAACACTGTATGGCCTTAGTGCGTATTCTGTCACGATAAAGTAAATGCCAATTTGTGCTAAAACATTACAAGCATTGTTGGCGTCCGGCGAAAATAGTGTCCATGGAGTTTCTTGCTCATTCTTCTCCATAGAGATCTACGCTTTGGAATGTGCAATGAGCGTCATGTTTTCTGACTGACTGATTTCTTGACAATTCAAAAATGCCCGTTAATGGTTTATTTAAAATAATGCTTTGAATCTTAAATAAAGGAAATTCTGTCCGTTTGTCATCCTATGGCTCTTATCCCTAATTTTGTTTGTATTTGGGATCGGCGTAGTACGTCGTACTCTTTCATATATCCATCCATACCTTCTTTCATACTTTAATAAAATTGTTTCCTTAATGACCAAAGGACAAGCCGAAGAAATTAGAAAAAATATGTGGCAATGGACAGGGCACATTGCATGTAGAATAGATGCTCGATGAGGACGAAAGGTTTTGGAGTGTCGCCCACGTACCGGAAAACGCACCGTCACAAGGTGGACTGTTGACCTGGCGAGAATCGCGGGAATTCGATGGATGCGTGACGCACAGGACCCGTTGTTGTGGCGACGCTTGGGGGAGGCCTATGTCCAACAGTGGACGTCTTTCGGCTGAAATGAGGACGAACAAAAATATTACACTAATATTATAAAGGCGTATGTTTGTGAGTGTCCGGTTTGTATGTTTCTCCTATACGAACAAAACAACACACAAGGGTTTTAAGTATGTTCCCTGATGGATCATTTTGTAATAGGTGCCACGGAGATGAAAACTCTCAAAGTCAAAGCATTTATTTCAAATAGATCATTTGCAGGCACTTGAATAGTCAAATGTCAGTCAGTCCAAGAAAAGTGAAGCTAAATTGCACGTTCCAAAGAGGAGCATTCTTGCATGTTCTTCTCTATGGAGAAGAACATGCAAGAAACTCCATGGACACTCTTTTAAATCATATTATGTGTTACATACGAGTATAATGCTTGGTTACATATTACTTGTTGCTTCTATTATGTGAGCACAATGTAGATAATAAAATAAAAATGTAAAATAATTATAAGATAGAAAGAAACTGAATTAAGCTCCAGCTAAGAGGTGACCAGTCTCATCTGACGGCACCCGTTCACGAGCATGACGCGTGCATCTGGCAGAAGATGTGTGGTTTTATTTGTTGGAAAGTATTCCTCACTTAGTGAATGGTTGCTCTACGTGGAGAATGATTTGGAACACAAGGACGAGAATGACATGATGATGCTAGATAGAGGAAAACAGGACAAAGCAGGAGGATGATGATTAGTTTGAATAATTGCAAACACCTGACTGTCTAACCGAACAGGTAAATGAATTCTCAGAACTATTATAAATCACTTTTAACACAATTAACTGGTATAACCCCTTCTTTGAGCTTCCAATCATATGACTGTTGGACAGGATAATGTTACAATTTATATGTAACGTAGGTATTATGCACGTGGGGTACTTAGTACCATTTTAAAACTTGATTATAATAAAAACAATAATAAATACCACTTTTTTTCCACATTAGTTTTTTGTTAGTAAGTATCATATATTTGTATGTTACGAGTACTTCAAAAGTATAAAAAAACATTAAAAAGCCAAGGCTAGCAAAAACGTGGCCAAACGGTACCATCCTTTTCTCGTTACAGGGGATCGAAAATGGCCTGAACTGTTTGTGTGTGTAATTATGTCTTGACCAGACTTTTTATCCCCATTACCTATTTTATTTCTTTTTATTTTTTTTTTCTAGTCTTTTAGTTTTGGTACCAGAGGAGAATAATCTGTAATAGGTACTACATTTTTTAAAAGAAATGACTCGTATGAAATTTGTTCCTTGTTTACAAGCTTTTTATTAACTGCAATGTATGTATGTAACTTTGTATATTCGGCTCAAATCTTGCAACTCGATTTTGAAGCAGATATGTATCTTCAACCGACTGAGCTGAAGTTTTGTATAGGTACATGTGTAAATTGCGTGACAATGCAATATTATGATGACATGACGCTAAAAGTTAAACGTAGGACCTCCACAACCAAACGATACAACTTCATCGAGTTGGTTTTTATTCACTTTTTTTTTTAATTGAATAGCCACCCTCAATGTGCGCCGCGAACGGCACACAGCGAATGAATTGAATTGAAAATAAATATGTACCAACATATACTCGGGTCGAGCCATGCCGTTTGAAGCAAATGTTTCATTTGTCAATCTTCATGTTTAAGGTAAGGCATGTGCTTGCGAAGCATTGGCTGTGCGCCGTGCGTGGCGTATGCCTCGTAGTCTGTATCTGCCAGGACTGTTCGTTGGGAGACACTTGACACTTAGGGGGGCCTATGTCCAACAGTGGACGTCTTGATATGATGAAAATTATGATAATGATGACTGATTTTTGTTTGATTGAATTGTAAATGTAATATGCTATACCTACCTAAACGTTAAGACTATACCTTGAGGAAAAAACAACAAGTGCATCACGCTTACTTACGCATTCGGGGTTTTCAATTAAATACGTAGTGTAACACATAAGGTAAATTAATGGTAGGCAGGTATTTACGAGCTCTAAACAATAGACTACCTCCGTAATCCATTGTCCATATTTACTAGCAGTGCATGTAATTCAAAGGTTAGGTACCTACCATATAAGGGCAGGTACGAAGGATATATGTAAATATTATTTCCAATTTCCCTTTTAATGACAATTTGGTTTTAATCGATAAATTAAAGGGAATCGCTTGTCTTGGTATGGTCATGTGAAGAAGAGGGATGAAACGCATGTTATTAAAAAAGTTATGAGTTTACATGTGGAAGAATTGAGAGGGAGAGGGAGCCCAAAGAAAAGATGGATGGATTGTGTGAGATGTAATATGAAAGAAAATGGAGTTAGTGATAGCGTGACGAGTGACAGGACCGAATGGAAGAAAGAAACGTGTTGCGCCGACCCCAAATAAAACAGGACAAGGGCAGGAAGATGATAATGCAGCTTCATCTGCTAGAAAATTTACCTGTCTACAAAGATAAGATCTGTCTGTACATACATGATCGGTATGTAAAAATAAATCACTTTTTCTCTTGGTCACGCCGCAACTTGAGAACGACTTTAATGCATTTTTTTTTTTAAATTCTTTGTAAAAAGTTCTTACGCAAAGAAAAAGTAAGAAAATTCAATTCTTTCTTCTGTTCTGCGTCTCCTAATCATTTCTAAGACCATTTACCATTTAAAGTACTCAATACTTTATTGCAATCCATATGTATACTTACAAAGTTTTGAAAATTTTATAGATCAATATGGACCCTGTCGGGCACAGCAAAATGTAGGAGAGAGGAAGAGGGCTAATTAGCAATTCACGGAGTTCAATAGATAATTATTGTAGATCTAATTTGCTGCATTTAATTAGGTTTATTATTACCTAACTTCCTAAGCTTCATCGCATCCCTCGTTACCTGACTTACCTATACCTAGTTAAAAGTTTACTCAAATGCAACTTAAAAGGAAAATAAATAGTCGATGCCTCGGGTCAGGGAAAGTCCCAATGATACGATTCATTCATTCATAAGTCTAAGAATTTATTCACATCATTTATTCATTTTACTTTTGTCTACTTTCGCCAAGTATAAAAAAGTACCTAACTTGGGGTTTAATAAATATCAAATTAAAGGAAAGATAAAAATAAAAAACTGGGCAAGTGCGAGTCGAACTCGCGCACTGAGGGTTCCGTGCAAACTACAATTAGCGAATGGAGTCTCGAAGATTTTTCCGAATTGCAAATTTTTTTTTTTCTTTTGTGTTCGTAACAAAAAATTTACTGTTATCAGATTTATTCCTACACCTGTGAAGACCTTGCTTTGTGTCAAATTTCAGGATTCTGGATCAACAGGAAGTTCCCCATGAATTTCAATCTTTGAGAATATCAAAATATAGGGTTTTTTGCGACATAAACAGCCGTTTTTTTTTTTTATTATTCGCCTACCGTTCTCGAGATAAAGGGTCTTGACAGACAGACGGACGGACAACAAAGTGATCCTATAAGGGTTCCGTTTTTTCCTTTTGAGGTACGGAACCCTAAAAGTATACAGGGTGTAAGGGATAGGTCTACGCAGACATAAAGGCTTGCTCAGTAGACGAAACTGACCACCCAACGAAAAAAAAACCTTGTGCAAAGGTATGCAATTTTTTTTTTTTCGTTCTAGTGCTTTTAAGAGTGCATGAAATAAAACCGGCCTCTCCGTACAAAATTCTGAACTTGATTGGACATTTTAAAAAAATTGCATGCCTAATGGTAAGGATAAGAACTTTCGTTCCGTAGAAAATAATTTTATTAAAAAATATATTTGTAGCCAGATCAAACAAGCCGCCTAACATAAACCGTCCGCCGTCAAAAACGGTGAAAACTGATAAAAGCAATATATTCGAGGATTAACCGTATATATTGCCAACTAGAATTTATGAGGACTTAGATAAAGTCGTAAGCATAGTAGAGTTTAGACAAGTTAATGCCTTCTTATGCCAATCAAGAGTCATAAATGGCAGGTCTGTGTGATAAACAGTTGATGTTAGATATGAATGAGGCAACTACTGTTGTTCAAGGTCTTCGAAGATTAGATGGACGTGCAAGGACACATGATTTTAATCAAAACATACAAAAGAAAACTGAAAATATTTATTTGTGCCTCACAAAATTTATTAAAACTAAAAACAAACAGGAAATTTTGAAAATCTGTGCGAAGCTAAAAAGGCGCTTAACCCAGCATATGGTGATATTTAAAACAACAAATAAAGCAGCTGTGACATATTCAACGGCCCATTGTGATGCCACAGACACACTCAAAATATGCATATTGTTTGTAATATGCATTTAGTATTTATTTCTACATCAAATTTATTTTACAAAAGATAATTTACTTCAATGTTGTCCCGTCTGTAGATAGATTTTGAATTGTATGATGTGTCACTTATTGTTATTTTGTTTTGGTGGCTTTTTTATTTAGGGGACTCTATAGATATAAGCACCTTTTTTGTTCTTGGAGAATCCCCAGCATAGGGGATCGTAGTGGAACATCGAGTAGTAGTGCCCTGGGGGACTGAATTAGGGGATCGTATTGGAACGAGTTTTCTGGTAGATGTTAGAATTTCTGTGTAGAATATATGGATGAAATACACTAGCCTATAGTCTGTCTAATAAGTCAACCAACTTGGGAATTTTGTATTATATTTAATCATTTAAAAAATACAAATATTCGGTACTTTTTATAAGGTTCTTCTGTTAGTAAACAATGATCTCTATCTCTTAATCAACCTTGATTATTGAACCCGTGTTGACTACATCAGATTTCAATTACCCAAGTCGTTTAACTTATTAGACAGACTCTAGCCATAAATTTTGTCACACTTAAAAAAATTACCATTTTTTTTCTTTCCATATTTAAATTTGGAACGAAGTTAATTCATTCAAATATTGTGTTGACGTATTTCTATGTCGTTTTTTCCCGCTATTTCGATGAATTATGAACAAAAAAAACCACATGGACGCGAAATAAATCCAGATAGGGGTAAAAGATCATGATATAACAAACAGATTTTTAGTTGGCTTCGAAAATAATGGCGAAGCTTACTGAGAACTCCAACAAAACACATAAAACTATTGAAAACTGAATTGAAAGAATCTAGAACAGTTTAGCACTTCATAGTAAAGCCCGGACTTAGCATGAAGCTCACGTAGAAAAATCGTTTTTTAAAGAATATGCACTTATTATTCAGAGAGGCGACATTTCTTTGTGTTGTCGGTAAAAAGCGGTCGGAATACCGGTGTGCATGCTAATGTAGTGATGTTATGAGGTGGATAGATATGGAAACGGGTTTCCGAGGCTTCGTCGCTAAGAATAACCCAAGACTTTAGAATTACTTGTCAGTTGTCGCTATGTCATGTTTATTTAGAGACTGTGTCCTGTCTGAGACTTGCTTGGCTTTGGAGACGGTCGTGATTATTAGTTTAGGTAGGTAACTAATTGATGATTCTCTCTCACTCAAAGTAATTATTTAGGTCTAGTTATTCATGGGGATAAAACCCCCGAAATCAATCAAATGAAAAAAAAAAAATTGTTGAAAGAAGATCTTTTTCCACAAGGCAACGGAAAAAAAATAAATTTTTATTATTCTATTATTACTACCCTATACTGTCCCACTGCTAAGCAAAGGCCTTACTCTATTTTTCCAACGATCACGACTTTTCGCTTGTTCTTACCAACTTAGGGTCAATCCAACTGCAAATTGCAGTTTAAGTACCCACCCGCCCGCACGCTCCGTCCGAGCGCATGGTGCAGTTCGGATGCAGTCGGTGTGCAGTTCACACGACTGCAATCGGACCGCACGTTTGGTTTGCAGTTCTATTGCAGTGGTGTTTACAGTTCTATTGCAGTCGTGTCAACTGCATTCAAACTGCAATTTGCAGTTGAAATGCGGTCCGTCTGTTTAGACCCTTATATGGAAGACATATCATCCCTTCATCTTCCTTCGTGGTGCAGTCTTCGTACTTTGGAAATAATTAAAACAGTCACTGAATTTCATTCAAAGAAATCCCGCCAAAACGTCTATGCAATAAGAATTTTGGTATGACCACAGACCAAATAAGCTTGACTGAGGGGTTTTCCTCTTACTAATTTTTGGTGATTGTTTTTCACCACAAAAATGTAACTATGATTAAAAAATAAACATAACTGTAATAATAGGCAACAAAATACCATAACATTTATGAATGAAAGAGTTGCTGACAATTTAGACACAGTATGCTTATTCGGACACAGTGTTCGAATGGACACATTATTCTTTTATACAGAGTGGCCAGAACATTGACGTCCAAAAATAAAATTTAGGTCCCTCGTATCGTGGGGTATCCGAATCACCCCCATGTATGTTCCGCGACTTTTCATAGTTTTCGAGTTATGATTTTTTTTCCGGTTTTTTTGACAATGATCAACCAGATCAAACAAAATTTTTTTTTTTTTAAAGTACATGGCTTTGCCGAGATTTTTTTTCTTGCAACTGAATCTTCATGAGTAGTACTTTTATGCATAAAATAATCAGCTTCGTAACTGTGATGAAAGTTATGAAAAAGTTGGTCTAAAGTGAAAAAATTACGATCGTGAAATTATGACTTAGCTTTTCAACTTTAAATTAAAAATTTAAACAGGTGACTTCATGGTTCCTAAGTAGGTTTCAAGAATGCGCCAGACTCTAAGCTTTCAGAATCATAAAAAAAAATAGTACTTAATGGAGCTACTTTGGCTTAAATCGGCCTTCAAAAACTGCGAGGTAGAAAATTCTTAAAATATGACGATTTTTTTTTGCCTATTTTCTCGTTCCTAAGGTTAATTTATGAAAACAACCGAGAGTGAGAGAGATAGCAATAATTCGGTCTCTTATCCTCTCAGCCCATTGTTATTGCAGGTAAAAGAGTAGCGCCTTCGTTTACAACCAATTTTTTTTTTATGGTGGGAAAAAATCATGCAATGACATCCCCTGCTCTTGGGCGGAGCGGGAGATAGTGTCAGACTCTTACTGACTAAAAGACCCACCCCGTTCCTTCCAGCCTTCATACCGGGGCTCGAGCGCACTTTCGGATAACCCTGGCCCCAGTAGGCTTCGACACGGCTTTTTTTTTTTTCGATGGGAAAAATCATCTTATGACTACCCCCGCTCTTGGGCGGAGCGGGAGATAGTGTCAGACTCTTACTGACTAAAAAACCCATCCCTTTCCTTCAAGCCTTCATACCGGGGCTCGAGCGCCCTTTCGGATAACCCTGGCCCCATTAGGCTTCGACCCGGCTGGGCCCCTGCTGTTGCTGACAACTCCTTGAGGCGCGCGGGAACAGCGCGCGCCGTCGATGACTTGGGCTTGGTCCGGACAGTTACCGGACGGCCGGACAGCGATCTACCCATTGCTCACTGTCCGCAAGCCCGCGCCTACGGTGGCTGGAGCTTTTCTTGCAGTCATTTTTGGTTAGCAAAGTATTCGTCAGATGGCTAATTTTAAGAATTTTCTACCTCGCAGTTTTTGAAGGCCGATTTAAGCCAAAGTAGCCTCATTTAGTACTATTTTTTTTATGATTATGAATGCTGAGAGTCCGGCGCATTCTTGAAGCCTATTTAGAAACCATGAAGTCACCTGTTTAAATTTTTAATTAAAGTCGAAAAGCTAAGTCATAATTTCACGAACGTAATTTTTTCACTTTAGACCAACTTTTTCATAACTTTCGTCACAGTTACGAAGCTGATTATTTTATGCATAAAAGTACTACTCATGAAGAATCAGTTGCAAAAAAAAAAATCTCGACAAAGCCATGTACTTTTTTTTTTAAATTTTTTTAGTTTGGTCTGGTCGATCATTCTCAAAAAATCAGAAAAAAAATCATAACTCGAAAACTATGAAAAGTCGCGGAACATACATGGGGGTGATTCGGATACCCCACGATACGAGGGACCTAAATTTTATTTTTGGACGTCAATGTTCTGGCCACCCTGTATATATTTTTTTTTTCATCAACGATTAGAAGACACACTGTTTAAAATTTCTGATAGAAAGTTTGAAAATATAATATATGGGGAAAAAAGCGTTACTTACCAATAATATTTTAGACTGGATTTAAGGCGGTAACTTCGGGTAATACATTTTATTCATTTTTTTTTTTTAACAGTTCATGTACACACTTATATACTATAAGAAAGAAGACGGAAACATAAAAATAGATACATAGCTTTCTTTATATTATAGTTTTATAACTGTTTTTGACTACATGTAGATGGAAGGAAAAAAAGATCGAGAAAAGATTGATGGATGGCGTGTGGAGTGATATGAAAGAAAAGGGAGTTAGTAATAGTGTAACGGGTGACAGGACAGAATTGAAGAAAAAAACGTGATGCTCCGACCCCAAGTAATATGGGATAAGGGCAGGAAAAAGAAGATAACTTTTTTTTGACTATACTAAATAGCTTTAATGATTTTGGTGGTGTCCGTATCGCCTGTGAAAAAATATTGAAAATAAAATGTGTCGCTTCGGACACTGTGTATATAGGTATTGTGTCCGATTTGTTAGCAACTCGAATAAAAATTATAAAATATATATTATATAAAAAAAAGCACAGAAAGTTTGACATTGCGATCGAGGCGGAATTCACAAGAGTCTGTTATGGAGTCGAGGGCTGCAATGAAAAATTTACACGTGTATCAAACGACTTTTTTCAATACACTTACGAAGAAATTAATAAACGGGGGTCGACGCGCGCTCAGCCTCATACATTTAGTTAGAAAGCACGCGCACATTTCTGCACTAGTGCGGAAAACAGTCTATTGTGTGCCTAATACCGGTGGGATAAGAGCGGGTTTACAAGTAAGGTATTGAAAAAAATATTAAAATCATAGGTAGGTAATGTGGGAGGCAAAGCAAATATGACAAAAGTCACGTAGTGTTTGCGGTCAGTAGAAACCGAAGCTACAAAATATTTGAATCAGGTAACACCATTTCTGTCATGTGTTTTCCTTATAAAATTCATAAAGCGTTATGCGTCAATTATTTTTTAAATGCGTCACTAATAAACTTATTATTTGTTGGTTAAAAACACATTATAATAATAATAATAATATTCCACAACTATCACACAACGCCGTCTAGTCCCAAGCTAAGCAGAGCTTGTGTTATGAATGAGTTATGAGTACTAGACAACTGATAAACACACTTAAATATTTCTAAATACATACTTATTATAGATAAATTACACCCAGACACAGAACAAATGATCGTGCTCATCACACAAACATTTGTCTTGGGTGGGAATCGAACCCACGACCTCCGGCATAGCAGTCAGGACCACTAACCACTAGACCAACAGGCCAGTCAAAGTCAAAAAAAGTCATTACAAATGATTCGTGGAGAAAATACTTCTTCCAAAATTAGGTTAATTTTAACTATAGTAGGTAGGTCCTAATTTTTAACCGACTACCAAAAAAAGGAGGAGGTTATCAATTCGGTTGTATTTTTTATTATGTTTGTTACCTCAGAACTCCGTCGTTTATGGACGTCGTTGACTGCGATCCCACCTGGTGGTAAGCAGTGATGCAATCGTTGATGATGAGGCGCACTAGTTTATTATTATTATTATTATAGCCTTTATTCATTCCTTAATATAATTTAACATTTCATTAAATTAACATTTTTATAATTTGATTAAAATAAATAATTTACAAATTCAACAATTATTAACATTGACATAAAAAAAGAAAACCAACAAATAAATACTTAACTTAATTTCAAACATTCTTATTGATACATGCATAAATAGATATTATTATTATTTGATATTAATTTAATATTATTAGTTCATTTATTTTAAATTTTATAATTAATTAAGGACCTCGCAACGAGTAAAGGCCTCCTCCATTTTTTTCCAATTGTCTCTATTCTTTGCCTTTGATAGCCAGTTTATTAGGAGCCTATTCACTCTAGCCTTGAAGACACCTAAATTATAAGACCGTGAAGACCGCAGCAGGCAAGTTGTTCCAGTCCCTCGATGTACGCGATAAAAACGACGAGGCTAAACGCTTGGTCCAGACCGTAGAAGTTTCAACTACGTAAGGGTGGATACTCGCGGTTCGACGTGTTGTTCGATGGTAGAAATGAGATGGTGGTATCAAGTCATGCAATTCCCGCGCACTCTCTCAAAAATGCATCCTGTAGAACACCGATAGGCTGGCTACCTTACGCTTGTGCTCAAGGCTTTGTAAATTGGACTTAAACAGATCTGCACGCTTAGCCAAGTTGTTATTCTGCAATCGTTAACGCTGTCGAAAAGTGATGAAACGTATGGGAATGACGTCATCTCAACGTAAAGTCGCGTGGTCAGAACAAACGAATAGACAATTCGTAGCCAAGTTCACATCGTTCAAAATCGTTTCTATAATGTTTAACGCTACATCCTTTGTTATACAAACGCTACATTGTAGAACGAGCGGCCGACTCAGCCGCATCAACATGGCTACCAACTTATCGTTTTCTACAATTGCTGTCACCGAGGCGTTTACGATTAGAGAACGGAATTCGATACAAACTGGTTGTAACTTGGCTAGGGGGGCTGTACCCCTAGCCAAGTTGATAATCCGCAATCGTTAACGCTAGTAGAAAACTTGAAATCTACGGGAATGACGTCATCTCAACGCTCAGTCACGTAATCAGAACAAAAGAATCGGGGGCGTGGCCAACTTGAGGCGTTCGACGCAAGCGTTGTAACTTGGCTAGGGGGGCTGGATTACCAATTAGCCTCTTCGCACGCCTTTCGCATTTAAAGCTGCTAGGTGGCATTTTGCAGCACCAGCCCATATGTGGCTCCGTAGGCGCGGGCTTGCGGACAGTGAGCAATGGGTAGCTCACTGTCCGGCCGTCCAGTAACTGTCCGGACCAAGCCCAAGTCGTCGACGGCGCGCACTGTTCCCGCGCGCCTCAAGGAGTTGTCAGCAACAGCCTACTGGGGCCAGGGTTATCCGAAAGAGCGCTCGAGCCCCGGTATGAAGACTAGAAGGAACGGGGTGGGTCTTTTAGTCAGTAAGAGTCTGACACTATCTCCCGCTCCGCCCAAGAGCGGGGGTTGTCATTGGATGATTTTTTCCCACCATAAAAAAAGCCCATATGTAGCTGCAGTACTCCACACACAAACGGCTTAAGTGTAGCCTTCTTCACTATCTATTTAAAGTTTGATATCTACCGAATCATCGGCAGTAATCGAAGTTGAATTGTCTAAAGATATCGCGAATAAGCGAATAAAACTAGCAGTGTGTACTACAATACGACTGGGTCAAGGCGTTCGTTGGCAACGTAGTCCCCGTCCATTTGAGAGCATGGCCGCCGCGTCACGAGGCTTTCTTAACAGTCATAATAATATAACACTCCTTATTTGAAAAATAACAATTAAAAAAATTAAAAAACAAGACTGCCATACTAAAAAAGAAACTGAAAAGCAAAAAACAAGATGTTAGTCAAACTGTATACATTATAGTAAAAAAAAAAATATCAGGTGGATTTTCTTTTATTTATCATACCCACCACATTGCATTTCTTTATATTTCCAATAGCCTATGTTACTCGGAGCGATGCAAAAATTCTAACGATACCCTATACATGTAAATATGTAGGTTCAGTCATTTAGAAGTTATGGTGGAATAAAAAAACTCACATACATACATATATAGATACATGAAGCCTGAAAACATATCACTCCTTTTTTGGGGCAGTCGTGTAATAACTGGCTTCTGCCTGAAGTTCCACGCGCGTGAAATTAGGACTTCCTACCATTATTTCATTAAAAACCCCAAGCGAGCGCCGGCGTTCGCGCACCTATTGTCTTTCTATTGTGTCTGCAATTTCCACGATTGAAAGGTTATAAATTAAACGAGGATTGACATAATTATCATCTAACGTTAACGTTTAAAAATGATCTGGCCAGTTTTAGTGGGGCATATCATGCAAAGATTAATTCTAAGATCTTCCACGAGATTACATTATATAATTACAGCATTATTCTTGTTAATTTACTTTAGCTTGTTTTACTTTTAGGTGTAAGTACCTAAGCTGTATTACATTTCATTGAAATTTCTAAAAATTCTGAGATTTCTGTGTTGCAAAATCCAGCCACAATCCTGAGAAGAGTCTAAAAATCCAAAAAATTGAGATTTGGACGTTTCTTGAGATATGGGAACTTTAAGTGCAGTAGGCACTTCTAGTACACCTGGGCCTCAAGTCTGCTATTACATTAGTGTCAGAATAGTCAGAGTAGTATAATGGCGTCATTATGACTTCAACCACTGACACTCCATTGAAAGAAATGGCATAGAATGGTAATCTCGTACATAATGACAAATGAATATCTGACGTATGCGGTAATGTGCAAAAATTTTTTAGTGCTTTTAATAAGCTCGATATTGTCATTCTACCACAATTCTGTTACAAGACCATTGACCGATCAATGATCGATCATTATGAATTAGCAGATTACAAACTTTTAGCAAAATACTTACAATGGGATCGTAATGGAATGACGAATTTATAAAAATAGCAGACTTAGACTCCTGATTACCTCACAGTACCTTTTGCCTTCATTTCCACTACTCATTTTGTATTAACAGTTTACATTTTGATTAGCGATGTTATCGACCACTTCAACAATTGGTTGAGGTTTCCATCGAGGCAGCCATCTTTCTTTATACTTACTGTAAGTAGCCGATAACAATAACTACATACTTGGGTACATTGAATACTGTGTACCGAGATAATGTTAGCTTTTCTGGACAAAATTCTTCGTTGTCGACACTAAACTCTAAACTACATAAGTATTATGTAAATGTCGTGGCCACATCTTAGAAATTGATTTCTGGCCAGAGTTACTTGACCTTATATGAACCACAGTAACTCTGGCCAGATTAAACGTCAAAGTTTGATGCTATGTCAATCCTCGTTTGGCCTTTTCTTTAGACCTTTTATTTTATTATCAGAGTAATCTACATCAGTGATGTGGTCAAAAAAGGATTGACATCAAGAAACAAGTGAAGTTTTGATCCAGACTTCGTTTTTCGTTGAATAAGAGTATACCACCATCCAATGACATCCATCAACCTGCACTAGGCCGCGTGGTGGATTACGGACCATTCCCTCTCCTAGAGAAGAGGACTGAGTCTCAACAGTGGAGACATTATAAGGCCGACTATGCTATGCTATGCTAAGAGTGGACCTCCAGGAATGAAGGTTTTCGCAGGAGAACCAAGGTTGCCGACATAGCCCGAAGAAAAGCCAAACATAAGTGGCAATGGGTAGGGCACATTACTCGTAGAACCGATGGCTATGGAGCCGAAAGATCCTGGGCAGAAATATTATTTATTGTTGATAGGTTCGTGCTTGACCGCTATCCCACCTGATGGAAAGCTACGATGCGGTCGACGATGCAACGCGGTTACCTAGAAGAAACCTATTCACTCTCGACTTAAATATTCCCGGGTTGTAGCTATCAGGAAACACAGACTCCGGCAAGGAATTCCACTCCTTAGCTGCACGCACAATGAATGTGTTACCAAAACGTTATGTGCGTGTAGATGGGATGTCCACCATGTACTGGTGGCGCATCGCCGTACATCTGGTGGTCTGATGATGGAACGGGCTAGGCGGAATTATTAGTACTGTAACTATGACATAATAGTCGATCATCTCAACAGGCACATGATACTACAGTGGCGGCCACAATCACCAGCTTATTATTTTCATATCTGTAACCATTGATACGGTATCTTTGAGAAGTGCGCGCTTTCTTCCCGGAATAATCTGTTGATTGACTTCGAACATGACAGGTCTTAGATAAAATATACTTATGAAAAGTAACAGAAATATGAGAAAATATTGTGGAATCTAAATTGTCTCTGCCTTGTTGTATTTAAAAAATGATAAACTCATTGCTGATTTCAAAGAAGAGAAAATTGAACGAAAGAAAATATTGACATACATGAAGTTTTTCAATTTCGTTTTTGGATGGTGTGTACAGGACTTCTGGGCAAGTGTACTCCAGCGTCGGCCACATAATATCATCGCTTACCATCAGATAGTGGTAAAACGCCGATCAATAACAAAAAAATAACACATAAACGATCTAGTCAAGAAGTTGGAAAAAAAAAGCGATATCTTCTGGCTGAATGAGCGCTAACATACAAAAAACTGGGCAAGTGCGAGTCGGACTTGCACACTGAGGGTTCCGTGCAAACTACAATTCCCGAATGGGGTCTGAAAGATTTTTCCGAATTACAATTTTTTTTTTTCGTTTGTGTTCATAACAAAAAATTTACTGTTATCAGATTTTTTCCTACACCTGTGATATAAGACCTTGCTTTGTGTTAAATTTCAAGATTCTGGGTCAACAGGAAGTACCCTATTAATTTCGATCTTTGAGAGTATCAAAATATACTTTTTTGCGACATAAACGGCCGTATCTTTTTTATTCGTCAATTTAGAAGTTTAATTTTTTCACAGCTTGAAGGGACCGCAGACCTGAGTATATGGTTTTAATTTAAACTCGATATCTCTACGCGTTCTCGAGATAAAGGGTCTTGAACGACAAACAGACAGACAGACGGACGGACAACAAAGTGATCCTATAAGGGTTTCGTTTTTTCCTTATGAGGTACGGAACCCTAAAAAACATATTATCTTTTTGAAACTTGAAAACTTATATGTTATCATTGCAAAAACATGCTAAATATGCAATAAGTAGGTAAGCTGCTACTGTCCAGTTTACCTTGAAACTTGACTAAGACGCTGCTTGCAAAGAGAAAATCAAATTCAGTAGTTTTTAATTTAGTTCCCTATTTCGCCACGGTTCAAGAAAAAAATGCCATACTGTAACTTAATATGTTACTAATGCACATGGATAAATACAAAAGATGAGGATGTTATGCGTCACAAATTCTTGTAGTTCTTATCTGGTTAAGAAAATCATAATAAATAACGATTAATCACTAGGTGTATAACAAGCGATTTCCTGTGCAATCGATTAATTAAGTGTATTAAGTATGATTAGGTACCTGTTCACGCAAAGATCTAATGACAGCCTCATCAGTGAAATACTTGGCCAGGGGCCATAAAATCGTCATTCCAACACGATCCCATTGCCATTTTGCTAAAAGTTCGTAATCTGCTAATTCATAATAGTTATGTAATATACGAGACCATTGACTAATCAATGGATTAGTCAATGGTCTCGTAGAATTGTGATAGAATGACAATTTCGAGCTTATTGAAAGCAATGACTACACAATGACGTCCTAATGGTAAGTCACAGGAACTTTCAAAATTTTTGGAGATTACCACATACGTCAGACTTTAATTTGACAATATGTATGAGTTTACTATTCTATGTCAGTTCTTTCAATAGAGTATCAGTGGTTGACCATTGGCCAGTCATAATTAGTAGATTACCAAACTTTTCAAAACCAACAATAAAATTATGAAATCAATGATGGACCATTCTGACACTATTGTAATAGTAGACTTGAGGCCCTGTATTTTAAATATTGTGGTGTCTCTTCCACAAATACCATTGATGAAAAATTGAAGTTGAAGTTACTGGACCAAGCAAAGAATTTAACCTTTCTACTCTCCAGAACATTTTTTTTAACTATCACACAACGCCGTCTAGTCCCAAGCTAAACAGAGCTTGTGTGTGTACTAGACAACTGATATATATTAGATAAGTTACAGCCAGACACAGAACAAATGATCGTGCTTATCACACAAACATTTGTTCTGGGCGGGAATCGAACCCACGACCTCCGGCATAGCAGTCAGGGCCACTAGACCAACAGGCCAGTCAAACTTAAAAAAATAAACATATTAAAATTGTGTGGGAATGAACTATTTAGTTCATACAGAGGCCTTTTCTAAAGTGAACCATTGGTGTTCACTTGACAGTCTTCATTTAGAAACTTGAATAATGAACACGATATTGCAGCCGCAAACACTGAAGATCGGAACCGTCCGAGAACATAGTGGAAATTTTATTAGAGTGTGGTGTTATCTTAAAGTTATCTAAGTTGGCTATGGCAACTTATGCCCAGGCCCTCCGGCGTGTCACTCTTACTTACTAAAAGCCCACCCCGTTCCTTCGTTGCCTTTGTACCGGGGCTTGAGCTATCTTTCGAATAACCCTGGCCCCAGTAGGCTTCGACCCAGCTGGGCCCCTGCTGCTGCTGACAGCTCCTTGAGGCGCGCGGGAACAGTGCGCGCCGTCGACGACTTGGGCTCGGTCCGGACAGTTCCCGGACGGTCGGACAGCGAGCTACCCATTGCTCGCCGTCCGCAAGCCCGCGCGCCTTTGCTGGGTTGCCGTCCGGTCGTGCAGTAAGGACCGAGCCCGACTCAAGAGAGGGTCGATTGATCGAAGGAGTTAGGACCCAGTAGGACCACGTGAACGAACGCAGAAGACAGCTGAACCACACAGGTGGTTGGTTGTCGTTTTCATTCTGTCCTCAAAAAAGAGGTTTGACCAGTCTACGTCACAGTATTTTTACCAAAATGATTCAATATTACATTTTCAGAACACTATTTATCATTTCTATTTACTGAGTAAAATTTATCTTTGACTGTGGCGCATTTGGAGCGTACCTTTTTGCAAGAAACGTAATCTTATCTTACGGATATCGGTGGTGATAATAAATTCGAGGATTTCGGCTGGCTCATCTACGTAGTAGGTGTGTGTTTGTATTAATTTGCCCTTTTTTGTATGGCAAGCAAATCGATTAATTAGGTGCTTTTAGTCTATGATATCTTCAGTTAAACATTAATTTACTTGGTCATACATCAGTTCATATCCTATTCATAATTATTTTACGATCTATGGCAGTACTTCCCAAACAACGGGTCGCAAACTCGCAACTCATAGGGTCAGTTATGTTAGGTACATGATCTGGTGGTAACTGGTGGTAAGTCGGGGCATACCGTCAGTAAAGTTGTACGTTGCTGGTTGGACGGGGACCGCGGTCCCCTATAATTTATTTTTTGTAGTATTTTGCGACCACAAATAAAATAAATACAGTTTTTTGGTAACTGTACTTTAATGCCTTTTTCCTTGTGGTCCCAAAATACTACAAAAAACAAGTATTATGTTTATACGTGGAAATTAGAATATACATAAGATCACAATAAAAACTTAATCTCTCTTCTACTCCAGAATACTCCAATAAACGAACTCATCAGTCTTGGTCTTCATGGACGAAATCTATCCAGTTAGTCTGATCATCTCTATCGTGGCCTATCGCGAAACCGTCTCATGTCTCTGTGATAGTAGGCCCTATTGCAGGCGCGGTCGGAAGGGGGGTGGGGGGGTCACAGGGGACATAATCCCCCTCCCCAAATCGCACTCGTCAAATTGATAAATCATCTAAAAATTTACAAAAAAAATAAAAAATTAAACATTTTTTGCCCCTAGTCACGAATATTCACCCAGAGATAGCGTCACGTTTAAAATATTATCAACCAATTTGCCAATATAAATATGAGACTTCCATCTAGATCTGTTAGCTAATGTGTTCACCAAAATTGTGTATTGTATTTAGTACAATAAAGAGAAGTTATTCCTCCAAAATTTCAGGCTGCGACCGCGCCTGTCCAACTGTGTAAAAAAAAAACCTTCGATAACTTTTGATATGGGGCCCCTTTGGGACGAGCTACGCTACTTGTGAAAATTCATTAAATAACTCCTCTTTGTCATTAGTAGACTAGTAGGCATCTGAGATAATACTATTCGGAAGTGGGTGTAAAATGAGTCAGATACGTAGCCTTATCTACTCGTATCCATTATACCCTTGAAAATATTAGCACAATACCAGTGTTTGTGGTTTCCGCTAGTCATTGGAATCATTTTAGACGTGACAAAACCAGAGCTTGCCATTAAGTCCAATGGAAGACGACACTATCTTAGAACTAACAAAGAGTTCCTTCAGAAAGATCATTAGACAAGAAATCGCAAGCGCGCTCAAAGAAGCAGTGGCGGTGCAGTTCAAACAAATCAGCGATCTTGTTTCCAGTTTTCGTACCTCACTAGACTTCTTTAACGAGAAATATGAGGAAGTGAAAGTAACTCTTGATCACAACACCTCAAAATTACAAGCATTAGAAAGGGAGAATATAAAGTTGCAGTCATTATTACAAGACCTCAATAAGCGCATTAATTTAATGGAGCAACACAACAGGTCCACCAACATTGAACTTCAAAACGTTCCAGAGAACCGTTCGGAGAACATAGTCACTACCATATTGCAACTTAGTAATATAACTAAATGCCAAATAAAGGAAGCTGATATTGCCTACTGCACTAGGATTGCTAAAAAAGACGCCCAGACTGCCCGACCTAGATCAATTCTCGTGAAATTCAATACTCCACGTATACGAGATTCTTTCCTCGCTGCGGCAATAAACTTAATAAAATCAACATCAATAAAAAGCTGAACACCAGCCACCTCGGCATCGCTGCAGATAACCCAACTCCGATATACGTGGTAGAACACCTATCGGCAGACAACAAAGCCCTGCACGCAGCGGCACGACTTCGTGGCAAAGAGCTTGGATACAAATATGTGTGGGTGCGTAACGGCAGAATTTTTATGAAGAAGAACGATCAATCGGAACGTATAGCGATAACTTGTCAGGATGTCTTAAGAACTGTTGGCTAGTCCCTTCATTATTTTTATTTCTCATTTTACAATGCACGAATATGTGTTTATATATGTTAACATTCAGTCATTCTCTAAAAATATATTATCAAAATGTACGCGGTTTAAGAACTAAGACAGATACTTTTTACCACAACATGTCTCTTCAAGACTACGACATTATCGTGCTCACGGAGACTTGGTTGAACGATGGCATCTACGACTCGGAACTATTTGATGACAGATATGTAGTATACAGGCGAGATCGCGAGTCTAGTAAATATAGAATGCGTAAAAACGGAGGCGGGGTTTTGATGGCAGTAGCTAGGCACTTAAACTCGTTTCGGTTGCCACACCTAGAGAGTCAGTGTGAGGATCTGTGGATATCTGTTGACTCCGACTCTACCGGCAATAAGAAAAATAATATCTTCATTTGTTGCGTCTACTTACCTCCCCCAATATCATATGAAACCACGAAAACTTTTCTAGACTCTGCCCAAAATGCGCTGGACAAAAATGAAAGGACGCTTATCATTGGCGACTTTAATCTTAGTAATATAGCGTGGAAAATCAATGAGGAAACACAGGTGAGTCCTACAGTTCCATGCCCTACCCATAACAACGATATTACTAAACTATTTTTGGATTACATTTCTATGAATGACTTAGGCCAGTTTAATTATGTAACAAACAATAAATCCAGAACGTTAGATTTAGTACTCTGTAACACAGCGGTTAATAACCTGACAAATTGCCTAACACATTTGACACAAGAAGATCCATTGCATCCGCCACTCGAGTTTTCTATTCCTATAACCATTGACACAAAATACTTACTAAATAAACCGACTACTAAACCTAATTTTTTTAAAGCAGACTATGACAAAATTTTGACATCCCTTATTTCTATTGACTGGGAAAATTCTTTGAGCGGTGGTTCCTCGGTTAACGAAATGGTTAGTACTTTTTACGATATCTTGCATGACATTATCAAGCTACATGTACCACTGAAAACTATATCTCGGAACCAATACCCATCATGGTACACACCTAAACTTAAGCATCTTTTTAAAGAAAAGAACAAAATGCGAGTAAAGATAAAAAAATATAATAACCCCCTTGACGTCATATCGTTCGAAAGTTTGCGGGCCACTTGTAGTAAACTAAGAACACTTTGTTATAAAAATTATATTGAGAGATTAGAAGCCGCGGTTTCAAAAGATCCTAAAACTTTCTGGTCTTTTATTAAAAACAAAAGAAAATCCAGCAGTGCTTATCCCGCAGTTATGTGTTATAAAGACAAAACCGCATCAACTGGTCACGATATTTGTAATCTGTTTGCTGAAAACTTCGCAGATGTCTACAATACTACAACTTCGTCACAACCACCAAATATCAACACAAATAATAACTCGCTGTCTCTCTGTAAGCTAGAACTCAATGCTGGTGAAATATTCCGAACTCTAACATGTTTAGACGAACAAAAAAGTGTAGGAGACGACGGTATTCCACCTATCTTTATAAAGAGATGCGCGAAAGCGCTAGTTTTGCCTCTTAAAATTATCTATAACAAATCTCTTCAAGACGGTATCTTCCCCGAGCAGTGGAAAAAAGCGTTGGTGGTACCTATTTTCAAGGCTGGAGAGAAGAAACTAGTTACCAACTATAGACCTATTTCTATCTTGGTCGTCTTTGGTAAGGTTTTTGAGAAACTCATAACCGAACGTCTTTCGTCCCATGTTAAACACCTCATTACCATCCACCAACATGGCTTTATCAAATCCAGATCTACGACCACCAATCTCATGTGTTACGTATCATCCCTTTCAGAATCTGTGGATAGACGAATTCCTGTTGATACTATATACACTGACTTTAGTAAAGCATTCGATAAAGTGGATCATGCTCTTCTTCTAACAAAACTTCAGAATATGGGTATAGGAGGATCATTGCTTGAGTGGTTTCAGTCTTACCTTACTAACAGGGCATCAAAAGTTGTTATGAGTGGCCACCATTCTAAGTCCTTTAGAGCCACATCCGGTGTTCCGCAAGGTTCCCATTTAGGTCCAATCCTATTCAATATATTTATTAATGACATCATACACTGCTTCAAACATTCTAATTTCTATCTCTTTGCTGACGACATAAAAATAATGAAACCAATGGTGACTGAACGTGACTCTGCCTTACTGCAGGACGACCTGGACAGACTGACGAACTGGTGCCAAACCAATAATATGTTCCTCAATGTCTCTAAGTGTTACTACATGCAATTTAGCCGCAACAAAATCACTTTACCAAACTCTTATATCATAAACCAACAAAAACTAAAACAAGTGGAACAAATACGTGACCTAGGAGTCATTTTGGACAAACAATTGAAATTTGATAAGCACATCCAACACATATCATCAAAAGGGTTTAAAATACTAGGTTTCATCTTACGTAATAGTAAAGATTTTAAAAACGCCTCCACCAGAATAAAATTATTTAATACCCTGATTCGCCCCATACTCGAATACAGCAGTCCAGTCTGGAATCCCCACTATGACATATATATTAAGCATCTGGAAAGTGTTCAGAGGCGTTTCCTGTATCATCTTTGCTACAAAGATCGATTAGCCAAAAAAGTAACTAGCTACAAAGATAGATTAGAGCACTACAAATTGGTCTCACTTGCTGACAGACGAAAAATGGCAGATCTGGTGCTACTGCATAAAATATTTAATGGAGCCGTAGACTGCAGTGAACTGCTCAATAAAGTAAATATAAACGCGCCATCTCGCCTGCCACGGAAAAACAGTTACAGTTTATTTTACGTTCCTGGATCAAAATCCAATCTAGGACACTTCGCCTCTCTTCCAAGACTCTGTAGGCAGTACAATGATTTGTCGAAGCGTTTCAACTTGGACATAACCCTGCCAATATCAAAGTACAAAAAAAGCCTGACCACCGCAAAGCAACAGTGATTGTAATAATAATATAATTAATCTTCTTAAGTTTAATTTTGAATTTTTTAATATTCTTATTTAATTCTAATTACTAATTTATAAGCTTTGACTTTAATAATTGTTACTAATTATTTAATTCATAATACCATAATATTAATTTAAATTGACCATAGACTAATGTATCCCTTTTGACCTTTGTATCTTGACTCTATTTTTTAGTTTTAATTTGACATGATTTATTGACATGTGTTTTTTTGTCGAATCTGTTTGGTATTTTTTTTTTTTGTGAAATCCAATTTTTTCTATATTTCACCTAGTTATAATATGTGCATGTTGTGGTCTCCTGTAACTGAAGGAGCACATGCTGAAGGACCCCATGCCCAATGTTTTATACTGTGTCTGTGTAACCTTTGTTGGAGATCCTAATAAATAAATAAATAAATAAAACTGACAAAAAAACTGATGAGTCAAGTGTTATTTATAATCTATTCACATAATAAAAAAAATATCATAATACTTTATCTATTTTATAAAAATCAAAGAATAATCGCTATTATCACAAACACAGGAGAAATTAAACGTCATTATCAAAATATAAGTACATTATGACCTGAAACACAGGTTTTTATAAACCAAGATCGGGTTGTGGGGCTCTTAGGACCGGGACCACGGTCCCAATTTTCACCTATATATATATTTTTTTTTTTTTTTTTGGGACCACAAATAAAATAAATAAGTACAGTTTTTTTTGGTAACTGTTCTATAATACCTTGTTCATTGTGGTCCTAAGATACTACTCAAAAAAAAATATTTTATAGGTGGAAGTTGGGACCGCGGTCCCGGTCCATAGAGCCCCACGAATCCCTGGATCAGGCAAGTCTACATTACAATTAGAATTATATTTCCTCAATTATAATTAAGGTAAATTATATTTTTTTTTTTACTTTTCCCACACTAGGAAAATTTACTGCTGTATTGCGGGTGCGTTCACAAACATTACATTTTACTTTATAATTGATTTTTTTTTTATTATTATTATTTTATTATACCTACTGGACACGTATCTTTAGGGCTGCTACGAGGTGGGAAACTGGAAAAAGCCGCATTTGTCCAACTGTGAGACATAGGCCAATAAAATTAGAAACAGAAAATAACATAACTTTTTTATTACATTACTAGCTTTTGCCCACGGCTTCACCCGCGTACATAAAATATAGCAGTCACTCAGGAATAAAGCAGCTTTCTATCCTTCTATCAATAATTGTACTATTATTGATCGAAGTTTCTATCGGTGAAAAAATTTCAGCAATCGAACCAGTACTAAAGGAGATTTACCTGATACAAACAAAAAACAAACTTTACCTCTTTATAATTTTAGAGTACAACAGACTTAAAAGATTTATCCTTTAAAAATAATAGTCATTTATTACAGTCACTTCTCGATATTTGAAAAAAACTAGGATTTAAGTTAGACTTGTTTTATTGCGTGTGAGCATTCCTCACTTGGCAAAAGCTTAATAAAAATAACGTAAAAAATGAAAACCTAAGAAACTTTATGGTTTGTAGTTTTTTTTCACATTTATTTCTTGATAAGTTAAATGCTATTTTTTGTAAGCAGAATATATTATGTAGAGCAGGGTATGAAATTTATTTTTGATAAAATCATCACCGGTATCATTTGGGATTAAAAATTAATTAACTTCCCATAATAAAAGCGTGTATTATCAAAACTACTTTTGCACATGGAAACCAGTATCTTTCTTCAAACAAGTCCTAGGTAAAAAATTGAGCAGCTGTAAATTTATAATCATTTATAACTTTACTACTGCAAAGTTATATTTTCTATATGTTTTGATATATAAAACTAATCACATAAAGTATAATCATATACATCTTAATATTAATAATCGTAAAAAAAAAAGATTTGATTCGGCATTCAAAAACTGCAATGTCTCTTTTATTACACTGGCGGACACAAAAACTGCTCATCAGAAAAAAAGCATTAATATTTTACCCACTTTCTCAAATAAACGAGTTGTTTGAGTAACCGCGTGCATGGGAGCACGTAAACATTCACTCGGAACGGTACGGGTCGCCAGAGATATTCATTATGATGATAAGTGTAAATATTTTAAAATGTGCATGACGTTATTGAACTTAATATTATTGCTTTTCATTACATAAGTTTTAACAAACAGTGCATTTGTAAAACTAAACCTACCTCATAATAAAAAAAAACATGAATCTTTTTTCTTTTTTAACTTCTTAGTCAAAAAGATGGGGTCCCAATTAAAATTTTGTGCGATTGCGGCTTCTATAGATTTTGAAGTAGGTACTTTTCTTTTCTTGTGAGGTACTTTAAAATCGAAAGGTAGGTATAAAATAAGCTTATCCAATTTGGCAAATAGTTTAAATCACGCTCTCGTGTGCTCTCGTTGGGCTAGTCTAAATATTGTGCAATAATATAATAATAATACCGGTCTCTTATTGTTCCATTGCATGGGAAGGCCCCTTTTTATTTGGCATTGATTACCACATTCGCCCAAGGAAGATTGGTTGTTTTCACGATGCTATTAGGTATATCCAAAGTCAGAAAAACCTTTAAAAATAAAAGAATCAATTTAAAAATTAAAACTGGATGAAATGTTAGTAGAGCCATCTTTTATTGTGATATTACGGTCATGCACAAAATAAAGTAATGCTGGCAGAATGATAACATTAATTATACTTGAACTATTAGCCTCTGACCGACATATCGTCATCAGCTAAGTGTTCTCGACTACTCCTCAACCCACGCTCATGCTACCTATATCGTTATTTATGATCATTATCAACATTTCTTTAGAGTATCTAACCTCTGAAAATGATACTCCTTCGACAGTGTCGTCAAGATAGTACATTAAATTAAATCAGTTAAGTTATTAAGTGATTCGCCGGAGCGAGCGACCGGTCCGCGTGAGTGGGGCCGCAGTCGCGTCGCCCTTTACCGTTACGTTACATACTTGATTACCATTTCACGGACATGCACTCTCCTAAACTAAGTGATGCAATCCGTAGACATGTATTTAATTAAGCGGCACTGCTGTACACCGTGAACATTATCACTTGCCGACAACGATGAGATGCATAGCCCCTGGGTACGGCGTCATTGCTACCAGATGACGCCACGGAGGTAGAAAAGAGGTCAGTTGTTGTGTGAGTTGTGTCGTTCGTTGCTCCGAGAGTCTGCGACTCAGCGGTGCGGAGAGGTGGGGAGCGCAGCCCCCCGCACACCGTACTGTACCCCGCCCCGCAGTCCTGCGCCCTACTCAACTGACGGTGCGCCCCACCGCAGTTCAGCATTCCGCACTCGACGCGAGGGCGAAACGCACGCCCTGCTTTACACGATCGCGTACGACGCGCCGCGCGCTCGCGGCTAGACGACCGCCATGTTTGACGTTTTCGGCTCCGTGAAGGGGCTTCTCAAGCTCGACTCTGTGTGCATCGACAACAATGTGTTTCGGCTACATTACAAAGCCACCGTGATCATACTGATCGCGTTTTCGCTGCTCGTTACGTCGCGGCAATACATCGGTGACCCAATCGACTGCATTGTCGACGAGATCCCGCTCGCCGTCATGGACACGTACTGCTGGATCTACTCGACTTTCACGATTCCCAACCGGCTGGTGGGACGCGTCGGCAAGGACGTGGTGCAGGCCGGTGTCGCCTCGCACGTGGACGGCCAGGACGAGGTGAAATACCACAAGTACTACCAGTGGGTGTGTTTTGTGTTGTTCTTCCAAGCTATTTTGTTTTATGTGCCGCGTTACCTGTGGAAAACATGGGAAGGAGGCCGCATCAAGATGTTAGTGCTCGATCTTAACTGCCCTGTAGTGGGAGATGAATGCAAAGATAGTCGTAAGAAGTTACTCGTCGACTACTTCCATACAAACCTGCACACACAAAACTTCTACGCGTTCCGTTTCTTCATCTGCGAGGTGTTGAACTTCATCAACGTTGTCGGCCAGATCTTCTTCATGGACTTCTTCTTGGACGGAGAGTTCTCCACGTACGGAAGTGACGTGGTGAGTTTCACCGAGATGGAGCCGGAGGAGCGCGTCGACCCCATGGCAAGAGTGTTCCCTAAGGTGACAAAGTGTACCTTCCACAAATACGGTCCCTCGGGAACCGTGCAGAAGTTCGACGGACTGTGCGTGCTGCCACTAAACATCGTCAACGAGAAGATCTACGTGTTCCTATGGTTCTGGTTTATTATCCTGTCGATCCTGAGTGGCATCTCGCTGATCTACCGCATGGCTGTGGTGGCGGGCCCGCGCGTGCGCCTGTACCTGTTGCGTGCTCGCAGCCGCCTCGCCCCGCAGGCGCAAGTGGAGACTGTGGCCCGCGAGTTGCAGATTGGGGATTGGTTCGTGCTCTACCAGCTCGGGAAAAACATCGACCCCCTCATCTACAAGGAGTTGATGGGCGAGCTGGCCGAGAAGTTCGAAGGGAAGGACAGTGTGTAGTCTGTCGGGGCGTGTGAAGCGGCTAGTGGACTTTGGGTCGTCCGTGTGACGTGTTAATAGTGATCGAGGCCCGGTCCGCGTGGCTGGCGGCTACCTGCCGGCTGCCTGCGCCGCGGACCGGGCGGGCGCGCGCACAAAGAGCGCCAGGAGCGGCTGCACGCCGACATTCCATTACCCACGGCCGGCGCGGGGAACGACCTCCGCCGAGCCGCACTTGTTGTATTCCAGAACCGCTTTGAAACATTTTAACGCTACCGAAATTTAAATAGGTGATATGACTCTTCCAAACGCAACACTTTGACTGAGTCGCGCCGCGTAGGGCGCGCGTGCATTTAGCGTAACGTCATTAGGGCATGTTTATACTAGTAGTCGTAGATGTAGTTAGATCTCGTGCCTTCGTTTTGTATTTTGTATTATTTGTGTGCGAGTGTATCATGTTGAAGGAACGTCTCATTGTGATATGTAATTATTATTAATCTAAATTAAGTGACTAGCGTGTACGAAATAGAACGTGTGGACGGCTACACGATACGATATTGTATAAAGCAATAATAAAGCTAAACTGTAATAAAACGTAACTGAACTATTAATTATAAGATAAAGGCTAAGTATACAAAATGAAAGTCGACAATATTATACATATACATAAGTAATTCGTACTGATTTGTATTAAACTTTTTTACATTGATAAAATCGATAAATACCTGCGATCATGGTTGATATTTTCTGAATATATTTACTGCCACATTAATTTTGTATTATTTCGATAAGAACTCCTCATTATAAATGATGATTCAACTAATCTTGAAGATAACAATAACAAACCGCTTTGTGATCTTGTGCGCTTCACCAGCCACGACTCGACACAAAGCAACAAAGAGTACCACTAGCGCCATCTTGTGCACTCGTATGAAACGAAACTTCATTATCATTCAGATAATAGATGGCACTATTATAAATACTCGAAACAAGTTCATTCCTTTTATTTTAAAAATGTTAATGCACTGATGTTTTCGTTTTTTTTTTCTTTCTTAAAATCATTGTTCATCAAAACAAGTTTAAACTATTTCTACTTAATAATGAAATACCTACCCTAGCTGCATTCAAGTAGGATAGCTATACCATAATGATTAATTAAGCAAAGTATTGTTAACTAGGTGAAGTTTGATCAGTAATCGTCAGCTTATCTATCCACTAATTATAATGGTTACTATTGATAAGAATAGTTTGATCAGTAGCAGTATTGTGGTAGACTTATCTATCCTTTATACCGTAATGGTTTTCCGCAAAATCATAATTAACTCGCTAATTACATAATTAATTAAATCAATTCCATAATTTGACAATTATTTTATTAATATTTTGCAATTAGAATGACTAACTGTTGTAACATTGTCATTAAACTATAATATCTCATTAGCAAATGAAAAATACATGACGTATTTTATAACATTTATCCTGATCGTCATAATTCGTCATAGTGGTGGTGGTGATGGTGACGCATTACATACATACCTATTTACAACGTCTACGTCAATAAAGGGGCGTTGGCTACGTTTATAGTAGTACATATTTGAAACACAACAGCTGTCTTTACGTAATAGGTACAAACATATACGAATTCAGTCATGCGTAAACTGTAGGTACAACAAAATAGAAACATATTATCATAGTAGTATTGTTGTACTATTGGAAGTCTACACGAGCACTCGGAAACTGCCACTCGTTACGCCACTGTGTAATTTAAAATCAATAATTATGTTAGGTCATTTTTCATGTCCGCAAGTGTACGACTGCTGTTATGGTTTTTATTTAGTTGTTTTGAAAAGAGTTTATTTATTTTATTATTTAGATAATACATGCATGTATTATCTAAATAATAGATAATTATAAATATTAGTAGGTACAAAGGTACTGCTAATTTACAACAAAATTATTATTTCTTATTTCTTACAATAAACCTGCAAAAGGAGAGATTAAAATAAATGTAGACAATAATGTGTAGAAAATAGTACTTAGGTATGCGAAATCTTAATCAAATAAACCTAGATGATTTTTTTTAAATTTCTTTTTCTATGGTCTTTTTAGGGTTCCGTACCTCAAAAGGAATAAACGGAACCCTTATAGGGACCACTTTGTTGTCCATCCGTCTGGTTGTCTCTCTGTCTGACTGTCTGTCTGTCAACACCCTTTATCTCAAGAACGCGTGGAGATATCGAGTTGAAATTAAAACCATATTTTCAGGTTTGCGGTCCCTTCAAGCTGTGAAAAAATAAAACTTCTAAGTTAACAAATAAAAAAGATAGAATAAAAAAAACGTATATTTTGATACTCTCAAAGATCGAAATTCATAGGGTACTTCCCGTTGACCCAGAATCCTGAAATTTGGCACAAAGCGAGGTATTATAGCACAGGTATAGGAAAAAATCTGAAAACAGTAAATTTGTTGTACCTAGTAACATTGCAAAAAAAATATATTTTTGCATTTCGGAAAAATCTTCGACACTCCATTCAGGAATTGTAATTTGTACGGAACCTCAGTGCGCGAGTCCGACTCGCACTTGCCCAGTTTTTATAATTCTTATGGTTTTGCATTCAAAAGTACCTACTTATTTACTAATTCGTTTTTAGAGTTCTATGTTTTTTGCGTTCAAAAGTAAGTACCTAATTTAAATTTAAAGCTTGTTTTGGATTTTAACTATGCTTTTGTAAGAATACAAATTAAATTACCTCACGTGTTGTACCTTTGACTAGGTAGACATTTTAGTAGACATTATTTCCCACACGGGTATTGATCCGTAACGATTCATCGCTCATCCACTGCACTATTATTATTGTTAAATTATTGTCATCTGGCATTTGAAGTACTATCCGATGCGTGAGCGCAGTTTATTGTTACAATTTAGGTAGAGTACGTAGACTAGTGAGGTTTTTTTTATATTATTGCGAGCCTAATCAATAATAAATGATAAATGATTGAAAAGTGTTTTTTTTTTATAATTTACCTAGGTTGACTGGTAGAGAATGCCTAAGGCATTAAGTCCACCTTTGTATCTTTTGTTGCATGAAGATTAAATAAATAAATAAATAAATATAAAAGAGCTCCAAAATTATTTGGCATTATTAATCTTATTTTTATTGTTCATGATATCCAGTTATGTTATTTGAATTTCTATTGATAATGTCGCAATACGAAATACGAATAAACTCCAGTACTATAACTACGAAGGAAGTAAATGAAACATAGTAACTATCGACCACCGCGGTGGTAGACGCCACCTATCAGTGCCAACCACCATCCCGGTGGCAGCTCAGAGGTGGCCGATGGGAATGAAGGAGTGCCAACTGCCACCCCGGTGGCAAACTCAGGGTTGGCCGATGGGAATAAACCGGTCTACCCTGTAACGATATTGCACATTTTTGAAATACCTAATAAAAAAATGGTCTCTCGTCTCGGCTTGATCTATCTGGTCATGGAGCTCTATGGACTGGGACCGCGGCCCCAACTTCTACCTCCACATATTTTTTAGTAGTAAGTATTTTGGAACCACAAATAAAATAAATTAAACCCGACAGATGGTGAAATATTGATGATTGAGGCAGTGAGACCGGCTGATAGCTGTGGTCTGACATAATGACAAACTCAAGAATCTTCTCCTATCGTGTCGATCTGACTCAAATCTTGTCCAACCAATATTTACAGTTTTTTTGGTAAACTACTTATAATGCTCCTTGTGGTCCCAAAATACCTACTACTCAAAAATAAAATATTTTTTTATAGGTCGAAGTTGGGACCGCGGTCCCGGTCAAAAAAACCCACGATCTATCCCTATCTGCTTAACTCTCACGCTCTCAAGCGGTATGGTAAGCGATGATGTCGTTGAGGTAGGTAAGTAGGTACCTAAATAGGTTCAGCTACCAAGTACCAATACTTACCGTTTTCGAGGTGGTAAATCATCAAAGGAGTCATCATCAGCCTTTTTTAATGTTCCCACCGTTGCGTTGGGAGGGACTCAAGCCTGCTCTCTAGGAAAGGGAATGGGCCGTAATATACCACGCGGGCCCAGTACGGTGTTGGCGAGGGAGTGTGTCAGACTTTTCTAGTTTATAGTCTATTCTATTCTTTTGCATTTTACACATAATTACAATAAAGTTTAGACCAAAATTAAGTGCGCATAAAGCTAAGGAGTAAACAATCTTATCATCATTTGAAGTCCTATACTCGATATGTTTTTTGTAGATTTAATGTAATATACGATTGAATATTTCTCTTCCTAGATGTCGAAGGACTTGATGCCGTATACCATTATCTACGTAGAACTGGTTCCTCGGATTTTAATAGTGCAAATAACATTTAAAAACAAAGTGGAGTTACTATTGTATACCTCTGAGGTACAATTGATTTCAACTAATTTTGTGAATGAAAACTAAACTTAAAGCTGACATGAATAGCATTATTTTAAAGAAGAGTAAATACGTTAGACACAGAATAGGTGTCTTCAACTACACCAAGTCAAAACGTGTGAAATATTTCACCTCGACTCACCATCCAGTGTTTGTGCCGGCCATGTTTGCTGCGCCGGCGCATGTTCCGGGAAGTGCGCGTTTACCTGGCTAGAACAAACGGTGGGACCTCCTTTGTTCCAATAGATACGCTATACAATATAGTTGTTACTTGCATTGTTCTTTGTAGGGGTTCTTGTCGAAAAAAGAAGGAATATTAACATGCAGAAAGTTTTTAAATCTCAAATCTTTATTGCAAGACCATAATGTACATGTCAGGTGTTAAGTAATAACAAAAAATGGTTACAGCTATGGTCCCTGTCGGGCACAGCAACATAATAAATGGTAGGAGAGAGGAAGAGCTCTAATATAAATAACTATGTATTTAAACTCATCTAATTGTATAAAATCTCGTGTTATTTTTTTTTTCTAGCTGAAAATCATCTCTATATATAAGTACCTACAGTACAATTCACGAATGATGGCGGCCGTGAAGTTAGCCTTTGCGGACGTTCGCGCATACTACACTCTTCTCGCACAATACACGCACGTCGCCATTTGGTTCCTAAAACACGTTACTTCGCAGCCTTCTGCGCAAACTTCCAGCCGCCATCATTCGTGAATTGTACTGTACTTCTCTTACGCTATAGCCTTTGCCTTCGTTCCCCGGTGTTCTCTATCTTTATTTATTCATTAAAACTTCATGCAACACACAGGTACAAAGGCGGACTTAATGCCTTAGGCATTCTCTACCAGTCAACCAAGGGTGGTGAAGAGAAAACATGGCAGGTGCATAAAAAATATAGAATAGATTAATAAGAAAACAAGGAAAAGAAAATATTTATATAATAAACATACATACATGTTCAATATAATATAAACCTACACATATAAATTTATATGATATATAATTATAAGGTAGGTAAATGAAAGGATTTTTGAGACTACTCCGCTATTTGTGTAGAAAATAAAACCGTAACTTCCGCTTAAATGCATACTGTCTATCGTAAGACCCATGGCCCCAGTAGGCGTCGACCCTGCTGGCAGCAGGGTCGACGCCTACTGGGGCCATGGTATCGTAGGGGCCCAGCAGGCTGCTGGGCCCCTACGGGTTTGCAGACATCCACCCTTGAGGCGTGCGTGGAATACTACGCCCCGTCGACGACTCGGACTCGGCTTCGGACGGTTACCGGACGGCCGGACGCAAGCCCACACCTACGGTGGCTGGAAGTCGTGGTCGGGATCTCGGCTGCTGGGACGTGAGGAAGTCCGTTCCCTCACGCGTGCGGCTGCCTCCATCGCTAGCATTACTGCTTCGCAAAAGAGAGCAAAATCGAAGGAGCCCAGCAGGGTCGATGCCCGCTAGGGGTGCAGGAATGTTTGAAAGAGTTACCGAGGACTTGGAACATAAAGGGCAGCTGAAAGAACACAGGTGGGCTTTTATCTGTTAAAGTCTGACGTCCAGAGTGCTAAACGTTTTTTGTTGATTGCTCGCAAAAAAAAGGTTAATAGAATAGAATAGAATATAGAACAGAATAGAATAGAATAGAATATCGTTTATTTAGTAATTTAAAAGTGGCACATATTAAAATTTAAAATACATAAAACAGAACGCATACATTGCATTTTTGCCTGAACTAGGTTGGACCTGATATCAGGCTAAAAAGTACTAAGTACTTTAAAATATTAAATAAATAATAATTAAATCCACTATATTAGATAACCTAAATTTAATTAACTAAAAGCAAAGCATGTTTTGTTGTATTGATGGATCTATGTAATTTCTGATAATTACCTACATCAATCCAAGTGGCCCTCACGGCATAAAGCATAAGGCGTATTTAGTGGCATTTACCCATCACTCTTATATTTTCAAGTAGGTCCTATCTAGGCACTACGTCTACTTGAATACATATAATTCTTAGAACGGGACCTGGCATCAAGGTTAGTGCTTGAGCAGCTTGAGTAAGATACTTGACACTGAGTACCTATGTACTTTGCAGTCATTCATGTAAAGTAACATTGTAAGTGGGGGGGGGGCTAAGATTTACACATTTTGATGATTTTGGGAACGGGGATGGAGGTCTACATGGTTAGCGCGTCAGTCTATCTATTCGCGATAAACTCAAAATTTGTAATTTTTTTATTTTATTTTATTTCGGGTTTATTTTGCTTATGTTTGTCTCTGTTGAAGCCAGCGTCAAAATCATAGAGGATAATAATTCATATATGTCAAAATACAACAGATAACCTGCGTAGCTGAGATGGGATGTAAAGATGCCGCTCGAACCTCGGCTACAGGCTGCGTATGCTGGTTGCGAATGCAGGTAGCATACGCTTGATACGCTGCAGCCGTCCCCTTCTCACAGCTGGAAGTGATTCCGAAGATGGCTGCACGTGCTATGAGTCGCAAATCCACGATTCAATCCAATATGAGCACTATCGGCTCAGAGTAGTGGTATTACGGACTTTTCTATAAGTACAGGTTGGAGTGACGTAACCACGTGCGCATCGACTTGCGGCCACAGCATTACTGGTCTGCAATCGGCTGCGGCTGCAGGTCGCGGCAGCACTCGCAACCGAAGCTCTTTTGGAATGGTTTAAAAAAAAAATACATTCTACTACATAGGAAACCAGTCGTGCAGCTGCAGCCTGCTTCTTGCAGCCGCCGCATGTGCTGCCTGCAGCCGAGGTTCAGTTCAAATAACTCCTTAGGTAAATCAGTAACGTACTGATTTTCCGCAATCTGCATAATTTTTTTATTTTATAACTATTTTTTATTCTGCTTTCAGGAAAAGGTACATTTTTAGTGTTATTTCTTGTTTAGGGTAAATATTGTAACAAACACAGGAAAGTCCACAATTGTAGTGTAAGTGACACCTGTTCAGTTCTTAGAATCCTTGAACACGTATGTAGGTAAGTAATAGTTAATGCTGTCATATCAAGAGCTTGGCTCATTCCTTTTCAAGCACTTACTCGAAAACCCGCTCTTATCCCACCGCTTTTAGGCACGCAATAGACTGTTTTCCGCATTAGTACAGAAAAGTGTGTGTGCTCTCCCCCAAAACAATTTTATTATATTTATCGTATCAGGCTGGACGCGCGTCGACCCCGATGATTTACCGTAAGTGTAGTGTATTAAAATAATACATTATGATATAAGTGTGTAATGTTAGTGATTACCATCGAGGCGGTATTAAGACCCGAGCCATGGCGAGGGTCTTAAGAGAGCCGAGAACGGTAATCATGAATTACTCACGTGTATCATACGACGTTTTTCAATACACTTGTGAAGAAAATAACTGTAAAACTAGTAAACTTTTGTGGCGGTAAAAATCTGTTTTTTTTTTTTTTAATTTACCTTTCAATACACTCACTGAAATGAATAAACGGGGGTTGACCGGCGACTCACGGAGGACGACCTGCGCCCATCCTGATACGATAATGTATTAAAATTATGGCGGGGGAGCGGTTGAACAATAAGGTTTTAACTACATTATAGCACTAGTGCGTAATGGTAATCAAAATGTCACTGTTTGGTAACAAGGCACATTATGTACCTAAATGCAGTGCAATAAGAGTCACTTTCTGAGCAAGTGTATTGAAACAGTCGTTTGATACACGTGCAAATTTGCAGCCCTCGGTTCCTTAACACACTTGCCTACGGCTCGTGCGAATTGCGCCTCGGTCGCAATGACGAACTTGCTGCACTTGTATCAAAATGACATGACATTACAGAATTAATGTGTAGGATTTCATTTGTTTTTCAAACCGACCGAAGATTAGCTGTGAAGAGTCGGTCTCACCCAGAATGCGGCCGAATGGGCTCGACTGAAATTAGCCTAAATTAAATTGAATTTAATTAGCCTGAATTAGCTTTAGTCTTTGAACTGACGGTTGTGAAGATAGATTCTATAAGCACGTACCTAAAAACTGGCTATTATGATATTTTAGAGGATTAGTATTTCTACTGTCCGGACTAAGCGTTTCCCTTCGTCGTGTCTACCCGTACATCGAAGGACTGGGAAATTTGCTTCCCGTCCGATTATAATTTACATGTCTTCAAGGCTATAGTGATTGCATCTCTGCTTACCAGGCTAGACTCTGTGATACCGAGTGCTAGCTGTCCAGGGTGCACCGGGCGTTTAGATATGCGCGCTGTGGAAGCAGAAACACCCAACTCCTCCATACTTCATCACCCCATAAGAACATCTTCACCTTAGACGCGACTTTTACTGACTAAAAACCCACTCCTGTTCCTTCATTGCTTTTCGTACCGGAGCCGAATCTTCCATTCAGAAGCAGACCCTTGGCCCCAATAGGCTTCGACACTGCTGGGCCCCAACGGTTTGCTGACCACTCCTTAAAGCGCGCGTGGAACAATACCTACACGCCGTCGATGTCTTTGGGCTCGGTTCGGACGGTTACCGGACGATCGGACGGCGAGCTATCCATTGCTCGCCGTCCGCAAGCCCACGCCTATGGAGGCCGGAAATCAGGATCGAAATCCCGGCAGCGCGGGCGGCTGGGACAGTGGCCAATCTGGAAATCTTTTACCCAAGTACGGATCTAATGTCAATGTAAAAACAATCTGGCCAAATAGGGCTTCCTCAACCCATCTCTAACTTAATGCCAGCGTGGAGCCGCTGCACAGGACATGCGCCACATGCTATGCTGCCCGTCCTGCACAACCACCTCACTTTTTAGCATTTACACGAGGTCAATAACAGAGTTATACAGGTTGCCAAATATTGGTCAGGTCAGTCAGGAAGCCAGCGCGGGGCCTGTAACAAATTTGACCCAGGGGCCCTGTGTAGACTTATTTAGTACTATTGTTTCCATTTTTATTCTTAACCCGTTGTATGCCGGAAGTCCAGCACGCAGATCTACGTGGGACACAATGTCTTTTCAATTGTGTCTCTAATTACGGCATACGAAAGGCTAATAACCCCCGTGGATTTTAAGATTGATTGAGGTACGTGGAAAGTACAATAATGAGGGAAATTTAAGGGATTGACTATCATATTCTATGAAATAGTCAGCTGTATTCGGATTTCAACACGTATATACTTTGACTAGATTTTTTTTGTGTTCAAGTGCAGGATCCCCGAAAGCGCGGGGCCCTCGAATGTGCGGGGCCTGTAGCATTTGCTTCTCTAGCTACATGGCTAATCCGCCACTGGTCAGTATCACACAGAAAGAAAATGAAGAAGCATAGAGGATACTTTTTACCTCGGGAGTATGTTACTTTGAGATATTTTTAAGAGCTGCCAACGTCAATGGCTTCGCCCATAAAAAAATAAATAAATATGAAACTATAGTATATAATGATAGCAACAATAAACAATGAAGTGAAATATAGGTATTATAGGTCAAAAATCTAAAAAAAAATCACATCTGTATAACTTAATACAGTTCTTTATTTATTAGCGACCGATGATATTACTATATTACATTAAAATTAATAAAAAAAAAAAACAAGTAATACTTTTATTGCTGACCATACCGAAAAGACGTACAAATTACATTAGACAAATTTAACCTACAGTAACTTCACGGTAACAGGATAAAAAGAATCCAACTATATTAATAAATCTGCTCGCAAGTTCCATGAACAGCTGCATAGAAACAGACATTTACAGTTAAACCTATAAACAAACAAACACTGACCACATTACACCTTGTACCTATTATTACTCATTGTTTTGCGCAAATACATAAACATGTATTACTTTTTGATAATAAACTCGTAGCAATAAGAGAATTCCGGTCAAGCGTGAGTCACTGTCGCGCGAGCTTGGTAAACTGGTAAATAAGCACCGTTATTCAGCCTCAAACTACATAGACTGGACTGGATTGACTGGAATGGAGTCACGACATACTTGTCTATGGAAAATGGTTCTTAATTATAATTATTATGGTTCCATACCTCAAAAGGAAAAAACGCAACCCTTTTAGGATGTCTTTGTTGTACGTCTGTCTGTCTGTCTGTCTATCAAGACCCTTTATCTCGGGAACGCGTGGAGATTTCGAGTTGAAATTAAAACCATATACTTAAGTCTGTGGTCCCTTCAAGCAGTGAAAAAATCAAACTTCTAAGTTACCGGAAAAAAGATACGGCCGTTTATGTTGCAAAAAACGTGTATTTTGACACTCTCAAGGGAATCAAAGTCGCGGGAAACCGATGGCTGCGAGACCCACAGGGCCGGTCATTATGGCGACATTTGGGGAGGTTTATTTCCAACAGTCGACGTCTTTCGGCAAATGATGACGATGAAAATTTAAAAAAAAAAAATTGTTTTTTTTTTTTATTTAGTGGGAAAAATCATCCAATGGCAACCCCCGCTCTTAGGCGGAGCGGGAGATAGTGCCAGACTCTTACTGACTAAAAGCCCACCCCGTTCCTTCTAGCCTTCATACTGGGGCTCGAGTCCCCTTTCGGATAACCCTGGCCCCAGTAGGCTTCGACCCGGCTCCCTGCTGTTGCTGACAACTCCCTGAGGCGCGCGGGAACAGTGCGCGCCGTCGGACAGTTACCGGACGGTCGAACAGCGAGCTACCCATTGCTCACTGTCCGCAAGCCCGCGCCTACGGTGCGGTGGCCGGAAATCGGGATCGGGATCCCGGCGGCGGCGGCGAGAGCGCCGTTGCCTGATGCGGTCGGCCTCGTCCTTTGCGAGCATTACTGCTTCGCAGAAGTCGGCGACCGCCTGCCACTCCTCCTCGCTCCGGACCATGGCATTCTTCATGTCATGACTTCTGTGGTTTATCTCTCAACTAGCTGCAACCAGCGGCTTCGCCCACGGCCCTCGTGATAATAGAAAATTATCCCAAGGGAACATACTCCCAGGATAAAAAGTTTTCCTAAAGGTATGCCATTCCAGGACATGGTGCATTCAGTCATTCAAGCGTCAAGCAGTAACAAACATCACACGCACACTCACAAACTTTCACCTTTAAAATATCTACCTAGGTTACTGCTAGCGTGATGCGGTTATTGATAGGGTCCCGCTTGACTTTTATCTTCTATCTCACCTGATGGAAAGCGACGATGTGGTCGACGATGTAGCACGCTTGCCTAGAAGACTGGACACACAGACTCCCGCAGGGAATTATTCACTCCTTAGCTGTACGCACAATAAATGTGTTGCTTTCAACTAATTTTCCAAGCTGCGGATACGTTTGAAAGAATTACCTTGGACCTGGAACGCAAACAGCAACTGAAGGACTGAGGTGGATTTTTGTCAATAAAAGTCTAACCCTCCTTACTCCACCTAGAGCGATAATAGATACACAGTACACGCTATCATAGGTAGGTAGGTAGCATTCATGAATTCTCACTCAAAAAAAAACTCGTTGCGTGCGTCATATTCCTCAATGTTGAGGATCGTGACCTTCCGTCTTCTTCTCTCCTTCCTCCATCTGTTTCTGACTCTGGCGATGTGAAGGGTTTTGTATATACATAATGTACAGTCAAGAGTCAAAAAAGGCTCCTACAGAGAAAATCCTTGTGGAAGATTTTTTATTTTTGATAGGTTCGCGCTTGACCGCTATCTCACCTGATGGAAAGCGACGATGCGGTCGACGATGGAACGCGCTTACCTAGAAGAAACCTATTCACTCTCGACTTAAAGATTCCCGGGTTGTAGCTATCAAGGAACACAGACTCCGGTAAGGAATTCCACTCCCTAGCTGCACGCACAATGAATGTGTTCCCAAAACGTTTTGTGCGTGTAGGTGGGATATCCACAATGTACCGGTGGCGCATAGCCGTACGTCTGGTAGTCCGATGATGGAACGGGCTAGGCGGAATTAGGTTATGCAATTCCGACGCACACTCCCCGAAATGCAACCGGTAGAAAACCGACAGGCTAGCGACTCTGCGTCGATGCTCAAGACTTTGAAGCCTCGACTCGACGAGTGTGGCTCGCCTCTCAATTGCCTCAAGTGCATCAAGCTGGTATCGGGCAGATCCGTCCCAAAGATGAGAGCAATACTCCATACACGATCGAACTTGAGCTTGATAAAGTTTGAGCAGCTGTTCCGGCGTGAAGTACTGTCTGGCCTTTGCGAGGATTCCGATTTTTTTAATGCTTTTTACACCCACCCCTAGATTCTAACGAACTATTTCAAAGATGTAGATTTCATAACTGTATCATGAAAAATCACCAAGTTGTAAGCTTGTAATGGGTTGTTTTGCACTAGCACTCAGCTGTTCGCTGGTGTCTAAACTTGTGTCCTTTTTTAAATATTTTTAGGAAAAAATATAACATGGTGTAAAACCTACTGGAATCCATTCAGTTACTGATTCTAACAACTATATTCAGGTTCCGCATTAAATAAAATTATTGTTGTTTAACACATAGAACTAACTTACAATATACAGTATTGTAAGTTGTAAGTAATGGGTAATTGTACAAAAAATCACAAGTAAGTAAGATTTTTTGTATGACCGAACTAAACATGACTTGTCTAAGCCATAAGCGCTCATTAATTAGACAGCTGGCCTTGGTGCCACATTGTTACTTCCTCTACCAATTGTTTCCATTGTCGACCACGATAACCCAGCTAATAAACACTTTAATTCATGCAAATGTGAATAATTAACATTTTACACAATTAAGTTTTAGGTTTGACTGCTTTTTTTTTCTTCTATCTGCTTTGCTTTTGTTGACTAGCATTAAAATATAACATAATCAGCCATTCTTGGGCCGTGATGGCGTGTCAGACTTTTACTGACTAAAAATCCACTCCTGTTCCACCTTTGTTATTGTTCCAGGGCCCCGGGGGTCTCTTTCGCATCACCCACGGCCCCAGTAGGCTATGACCCTGCTGGGCCCCTGTGGTTGCTGACAACTCCTTGAGGCGCACATGAAACACTACGCGCCGTCGACGACTTGGGCTCGGTCCGGACGTTACCGGACGGTCGGACGGCGGGCTATCCATTGCTCACTGCTGGTTTAAAATGATACCCCTGCTGGAACTCAGGCCTCTTCTCTAGGAGAGGGAACTCGAACTTGAACGCTAATTACAGTGGCCAATTTAGAAATCTGTTTGCAGACTGCAATTACTGGTCACTGTACAAATCATCTAGCCAAATGAGTCTTCCTCGATCCATCTCATACACAGGGCTAATATGGAGCAGGACATGCATCACCTGCTATGCTGCCCGTCGTGCACAACCAGCTGCACCACCTGCCAGGATGTATACGATGCCAATAACAGAGCTGTACACTTACACATGTTGCCAAATACTGGTCAGAGAAAATTTCATCTGAGTCTGTCTACATGAAAAGAAAAAGAAGTGTAACCTACCTATACGTATTGTAGCAGAGAAGAGAATGTCGAGCTAAAGCTATTTTGTAGTGACGAGTATGGTTAAAGTGAGAAATAATAGTTTTAGAGTCTTAATAATATGTCTTTTTCTTTTCGTGTAGCACTCAAACTTTTATGTATAAAAGGTGTAAGTGACAGCCCTCCACATACTTTACTCAGGAAACGAAAAAAAAAATCAGCCTCACCATACAAAATGATAAACTTGATTGGACAATTTGTATGGAGAGACCAAATTTTTTTTTCGTTTCCTGAAAAAAATTTTGTGGTAGGTTGTTCAGTTTCGTCTACTGAGCAAGCCATTAAAGTTTGTGGAGGGCTGTCCCTTACACCTTGTATAGGTCCACAATAAACTTAAATATTACCAAAGTATTTATATGGACACAGATATGGGTAATTGGCCTCACAAGATAAAGCCGTCGTGGCCAGAAAGTGGACATATCAATGCAGTTCTGCAACGGTTGCTCGGTTGCTACGTGCGCGTTGCATAAACAACCCGAAGTTGACCTGTTCGTGCAATCGCGACGGCTGAGTTGACATAACATCGTAACTCTAGCCGCGATACGATGAAAGTGTGGATGTGGAATAATCTAGATTTATTGATGACCGCGACTTGTACAAAATTGCTGTTTGTTGTAATAATATTTAACCTTTCGAATATCGTAATTAGAGACACATAAGAAAGAAAATGAGAGAGTTATGGTTTCATCATCATCATCAGCCTTTTTAATGTTTCCACTGCTGGGACTCAGGCCTCCTCTCTAGGAGAAGGAATTGGCCGTAATCCACCACGCAGGCCCAGTGCGGGTTGGTGAATGTCACATGTCTTCGATTTTTTGGTTCTAGGACATGCCGGTTTCCTCACGATGTTTTCCTTCACCGTTTTGAGAGCAGTGGTAATCAAATAAATTACACAAAGTAATGCGTTTGGCTGGGTTTGAACCCGCGACCTACAAGTCTTAAGTCGGAGCCATTACCACTCGGCCACCACTGCTCTCTGCTTGGTGTTTAATTAATTAAAAATAAAATTGATATAGGATAGGTAGACTGAGGTTTAAAACTGAGAAATAGATAATATATATTTATTTTTTATTACTATTGATAGACTCGCGTTTGACCACCATCTCAGATGATGGTAAGCGATGATGTGGTCGACGATGGAGCGCGCTTGTTTAGATGTAATCTATTCACTCTTGACTTAAAGACTCCTAAGTCGTAGCTAAGTATCAGGAAACAATAAATGCGGCAGGGAATTTCACTCCTTGGCTGTACGCATAATGAATGTGTTCCCAAAACGCTTTGTACGAGTACGTATGGGTGGGATGTCTACCATGTTCCGGTGACGCAACGCCATACGTCTTATGGTCCAGTGATGGAACGGACTTGGCAGAATTAGATGCACACTCCCCGAAATGTAAACGATAGAAAACCGACAAGCTAGCAACTCGACTGATTCAGACTCGATAAGTGCATCATTGCCGATGCGATTCTGTTGGCTCGCCTCTCAATCAACTCCAGCGCATCAAGCTGCTATTTGGCTCATCCCAAAGATGAAAACAGTACTCCATTCACGATCGAACTTGCGCTTGATAAAGATTGAGCAGCTGTTCCGACGTGAAGCACCGTCTCACCTTTGCTAAGATCCCCACGTTTTTGGCAATTATTGTTTCAAGAAAAACTACGGGGAATTTAAAAAAAAAAAAAACGGTATACTTTGAAACTCGCACCGTCTAAATGGCCCTTAATCTTTCAGATAGCGTCAATTTGAGACACAATAGTAAGACAATAGATGTGCGAACGCCGGCGTTATCTTGGGGTTTAAGGCTTATAGTCCCTTGAACCATCTGGCCAAAATTATGTGGACGCACCTCTTGCACCCGCCTAGGTTGCAGTACGCAAATCTAGGCTGTGCATTCATTTGCGGCCAACAGCGCCCGGAAAGCGCGCGGCTGACCTTTAAATCCATTTTCTTTGCGAAATATTGATTGATTTACCTAAGCAATGTTCACTTTGAAGAATATTTAACCACCAATTTTTATGTGTAAAAATGTTTCTAAAGATCCAAGCCGTTTCGAAGGAGTAGGGAAAAGTTGCGAAATTATTAAATATTTTTTTTAGACAAAGTATTATCTAATAGCACGAAAAAATCAAATGTTGATAATTTAATGTTGTTCATGAATCTATAATAAACATATACTTTTTTTCAAACCTATTAACCTGGCCGTTACCGAGAAGTAGGCTTCAGAAAGTCACTGTTTTATGGCACTTTTCGGGCGCTTGGGCCTTAATGAATACGCACACATACAAAACACAAAAAAAATCTTTCTTATCTTTTTTTCTTTATAATAGAAAATCTCATCAGTACCTTGAAGGTATTATACAGTATTTGCAGGACATTGTTAGCTTCCTGGGTGGGATTAGTTATTGTTTTAAATAAAACCGAAGATTCCTTTACTTCACCAAAAGTTGCAATTTTTTTAGGGCATTGTGTAAATAATGGGTTTAACAGGTATTTAAACCGATACCGTTATCCGGGAGCCGGTTAACGAGAGTAAACAATGCAGCTGTAGTGATAACCTGATAACGTATCGGTAATAAGAACGTCAGTGGCGTAACTTTAGGGTGGCAAAGCTGGCAGTATGCCACACGGGCTCGAAAGAAGTAACCTAACATTTTATTAGGGTATTTAAATTCAATTAAAATTACACACAAGTAAGTACTTAAGTACCTAAAAACAAAATCAAATAAATTATTAAGGTATACATTCACAAGAAAAGGATCAATTTCCCGTAGTATTTTACCAGCTAGTAACTCTATAGTACCGCCATTGGAACGTCCACCTTCAGAGACGAAACAGAAAAGTCTTCGTGTATTAAAGAACTTGCAATTTTAATTAAATAATAATAAAGATTCGTATTATGCCTGTACTTCAGTAATTTATTCAAATCAAATTGTATCATGACAAGTTTTATGGGGCCCCATCCTATGATTTTGTCACGGGCCTAAAATGGTATCGTTACGCCACTGAAGAACGTCGCACGTACCTACCACAAAATAGTTAGGTACTTACAGAAGACAATCTCATGTATGTACTTCACTTTTTATACCTACGCTAAGTGGACGCACACTAATGAGCGTTTGAGCCGGAACTGTTCGACGAGCCTGGCCGAGGCGCTCCGAGATATCGTGTCCGTGAGCGGTGTCTATGTGTGCGTTGCTCGAGCGTGCTTGGTTTGTAGATTGACTTCTTTCATAATCTCGAACGGTCAACAGAACTGCTTAATGTTTTAGTAAGGATCAGAAGAAATCATGAAGGGTTAGAAAACAATACGGGCTTTGGGCCCGGGAAATGTCTATGAAAACATTATGTAGGTAGATAGGTCTACAGTACATCTTTTTAACAAAAGAGGCGATAGACATAATTAAGTTAGACGAAGTAGGGATTAATTAATTCTACCAGGTTTCAGACTAGCTAAAGTGACCTCTTCTTTTGTGAGGTGCTGTTTGAAATGTTATAAATAATACGCAAATATTAGAGCTTAATGAGACGTAATTTAAATCTGGATCATTCGTTTCCCTTCAAAATGGTTGAGCTGAGTGTCATGTCCGTGAACGGGTGCTGTGAATTGAGACTGGTCGGTCATCTCTTAGCTGCCAGTGGCTATTTTAATATCTTTAATTTTTACTTTATTTACAGTATTTTCACATAATAGTAGCGTCAAGAAACATGTACTTAACCGAGATATTTGTAATACATAACATGATTGAAAAGAGTGTCCATGGAGTTTCTTGCACATCTTCTCCATAGAGATCTACATAGGTACGCTTTCCGTGCAATTATCATCATCAGAATCATCAGAAAAATGATGATAATTGCACATTCCGTGCAATTATCATCATTTTTCTGACTGACATCTTGACATTTCTAAAGTGCTTATAGTAAATAGTTTTGTAGCGACATCTATGGCGCCACATAAGAACTACGAAGAAAGTACGAAATCCTGCATCGCGCAATCAAAGTTCTCCGCGCGATTTGAACATAAACGACAGCCCGAAATCATCTATCGGGCAGTTGCCCACAGACTATAACAACTGTCTGGTCGGAGGATCCTCCCTTTTCAATGGAGGCATGTGGGACTTTACTCTCTGTTCCGCATACCTCCAAACTGGTGACCCTCGACAAAGAACGTCAGCGCAGCCTTCGTGCAGCTACTACTTCGTGACGTCATCATCACTTCCTCAAGCTTTCAAGCAGCGAGCCATTGCCAGTACCCACGGCTATGAAGGGTATCCTGACCACCAGCATGACTACTTGGTTATACCTGGTCATCCCCCTCAGCCTCATCAGCGACCTTGGCTTAGCACACCGCACCTTCGGCCAGTCATATAAAGAGCCATGAGAACCTCTCCTGGTCGACGCCAACAGTCAAGCCCTACGTCGCACAAGCACCGCTCCGACTCACTGGAGCCAGCAACACTACTCCGACTCACTGGAGCCTGCAGCATCATCCCGACTCACTGGGACAGCACCACCCCGACTCACTGGGGCATCATCCCGACTCACTGGGACATCATCACCCCGACTCACTGGGGCATCACCGCAGACAGTTCCGACTCGCCGAGAACTATGCGGCATCGGTTCCGACCCACTGGAACCAACCTACGCTAGCCTGGCACGTGTCAAGAACCATCGATCTCCGATCTCCGGAGGGGAGTGATGTAGCGACATCTATGGCGCCACATAAGAACTACGAAGAAAGTACAAAATCCTGCATCGCGCAATCAAAGTTCTCCGCGCGATTTGAACATATACGACAGCCCTCAAATCATCTATCGGGCAGACGCCCATCAGACTATAACACCTGTCTGGTCGTAGGATCCTCCCTTTTCAACGGAGGTTTGCGGGACTTTACTCTCAGTTCCGCATACCTCCAAATTTTATTTGACATAAAATGCCTCTTTTAAAAATTAGTGTGTTAGAGAGTGTCATATATCCTTCTCCATAGAAGAACATGCTAAAAACGCCATGGACACACTTTTAAATCATACTGGCAAGGATCATATATGAGTCACCAAATAAATAACTAGTCCAAGATAAACTATTTGATCTACAAATATGAATCAGTACGCGTTGATGTCCGTCAGCTGTTGAGACTAATTGAGAGATATTTTACGGCTGTTTAACGAGCTGCCGAGCCGAGAATGTTGATACAACATCGCAGGATGCGTTACATAAACATACGCACATACTCACTGATTTTATTACCAAGATATTCTTTGATAATTATGTAGATAAGACTCTTTGGACGGAAGTATTTACTCAAGTGCTTAGTTATTTACTCTAAGACGAACATTACCTACACGGTAGGTTTTGCTGTCAGTTTTGCCACAGTCAAAGTTTTGATTGACGAAAAACCTACAGTCTAATGCGATGATTGACGTTTTTTAGTACTGATTGAGGAAAACCATCATTCGTGATTTTACACGAATGATGGTTATGAATTAATGGAATTGATTGTCGCTTGCATGACCGTGTAATGGTCGCCAAACAAGCTGACTTGAGTGAGGAGTGACAAAAAATAAAAGAGAGTCAGTGATGGCGAGTTGCGCGATGGTCATTGTGGAAGCTAGTAATAAAAGACTAGAAATAGACCCAAACAGTTGTCAAAAGTCATTTTCATTACTCATGCTCAGAAAGTAGGTCTGAAGTCACCTGAGGAGCGGGTTGAAAATTATACTTTTCATCCCTAGGGAGTTTTAATTCTTAAATTCATTCACAGACAGCTGCTATAAAAAAATAGTAATTTATGTGACTAGGAGATAAAGCAGTGTCTTTAAGTCGCGGGCGGCATGTTGAATTCCGAACGAAACGTAGGTTGCTGATTTTAATTAAATTATAAAATTAACTTCCGAGCATTGCGAGGGAATTAATAAAGAAACCTGAGTGAAGTGAGGAATTTAATCCGCCCAAGACAAACACAGCTTTATCCGCCGTGTTGCATACTGTATTTTTTACACCATCTGTCAGATAATTAAAAGACAATTTGGTCGACCAAATCATATATTAGAGAAATATAAGTAGATATTATATTTACAAGTTCATCAAACAAACAAAATTCACTACTTCAAGATTCTATAGTTTCAATTTTCTATAATGCTCCCGTTTCGTCAGTACGCACGTTTTATTCTATTTTCTTTTTTTTTGTTAGTGGCCAGTTTGTATCATAGTGATTACATACTCTTTGGTTTGAATTTCGAGTCAACTTGTTCGATGCGCCTACATTTTAATTCACAATGTTGACGATTCTTGATGCTCCAAATTCAAATCTCATTATCCGCCATACTGCATTATCTCCCTAGGCATATAATAAGTTGCTTTAAGTAAGGTTTGTATGACGTGTAAAACGACATTATCGAGCAGGTGGTGTAAAAAAAACTTATTCTATCTTCACATTTCTATTGAACCATGTTCCAACTTTCTATACAGCTAGTCAATAACAGCGTGATATAAAATTAAAAATAACTATTAATTTATTAATAGTACATTATGATACCGATAAACCCGAAAAAAAAAATAACTTAAAAGTATTAAAAAAAAAACAATTTATTTTGTTTATGTAGGTTTGACTGATCTGATTGTACCATATTCAAAATATCGGTATTCGTTCGGAATGGAAAATAAATATGATTTCATAAAAATACAAGTGGTACTTATTAGTTTTTGGTATTAACCTTTCAATCGTGAGAATTGTAGACACAATAGAAAGACAATAGGTGCGCGAACGCCGGCGTTCGCTTGGGGTTTAATGAATTAAAACGGAATAAATCCTTTTATCTATTCCTTCGTAAGTGTATTGAAAAAAGTCGTTTGATACACGTGCAAATTTGTCACTGCAGCTCTCGGTTCCACGACACTCTCGCCTACGGCTCTTGCGAATCCCGCATCAGTCGCAATGACCAACTTTCTGCACTTGTATCAAAATGTAGTTTGATACACGTGAAAGTTTGTTATTGCAGCACTCGACATCATAACAATTCTTCTCTGAATTCCACTTCGGTCACGATGACAAACTTTCTGCACTTGCTAAGTCCTCAAGTATCAAAATGTATTATTATCGTGATGTTATGAAAAAGTTGCAAAAGTTACCTACTAATAATACCATCTCAGCTCTTAATTTTGCAATAAACCTGACCCTGAATTAATGGAAGCCGTTATAACGAAAATAGTAATTAGTTATTTTGTTTAAAGTCAAAGAGGTCAATAAAGTCAATATATTATATGTCAATATATTCTAATTATACAGCGGCATTCGATAAGAAGCCGGCTGATAGTATACCTAACGGCCCGTTCATGACCTTACCGTGCTGGGAGCGGTAGCTAGGCGCGGGGCAAAGAGCGTATTAAGGGGCCGGCGGAGGATGAATTTCTATACAAACGTAATACCACGCTCATTTGCAGTTGGAGCATATATCCAACATATTATGATGATATTCGGTTAAAGACAATATTTATCTAGGTTCCTACGTCGAGAATATTAGAAATATTGTTATTTTTAATACAAGAAAAGCCAAATGGCATGTTTTGCCATTTACGCTATAAAAAAGTGCGAAATACAATTTGCTTAAATTTCTTTTTGTTTTTTTAAAAAAGAAAGACGTAGGAACCTAGATAAATATTGTCTATAACCAAATATCATCATAATATGTTGGAAATATGGTCCAACTGCAAATGAGCGTGGTATTACGTTTGTATGGAAATTCATCCTCCGCCGGCCCCTTAAGGCCCAAGCGCCCGAAAAGTGCCATAAAACAGTGACTTTCTGAAGCCTACTCCTCGGTAACGGCCAGGTTAATAGATTTGAAAAAAATATATGTTTATTATAGATTCATGAACAACATTATCAACATTTGATTTTTTCGTGCTATTAATACTTTTGTCTAAAAAAAATATTTAGCAATTTCGCAATTTTTTGCAACTTTTCCCTACTCCTTCGAAACGGCTTGGATCTTTAGAAACATTTTTACCCATAAAAATTGGTGGTTAAATATTCTTCAAAGTGAACATTACATAATTATGTAAATCAATCAATATTTCGCAAAGAAAATGGATTTAAAGGTCAGCCGCGCGCTTTCCGGGCGTTGTTAGCCGCAAATAAATGCACAGATTTGCGTACTGCCGCCTAGGCGGGTGCGAGAGGTGCGTCCACATAATTTTGGTCAGATGGTTCAAGGGACTATAAGCCTTAACAAAAGTATTAAAATGTTTGAAGCACGCCACGAGACGCCGCTCATAGGGAAAACACTCCGCTTAAAGATGCCGCCCCGCTCGCCGCGCCGCGCGCTCCTAAGACCCAATTCGTAAACAGACTGTATATCTTATTACAATTCGCCCTTTTTGATCTACCGTGTATTTATGTCCGCAGATTGTGAAAAGTAGATAGCTTTTTATTATTAACTTCATGAAACAACTAAAAACACTCAACTTTAAATAAGAGGGTAGAAAGAAAATCCTGCACAAACAAAATCTATCTATTAATTCTTTTTTTTTTCTGGCAGCATCAATCACTAGAAAACCATGGTGTTAATAAGTAGGTACGTTGGAACTTATTTTTAGGTCTTTTCAAGAAATAGCCATTCAATAGAGCAAGACAAACTGAGAGGGTAGCTTTATTGATTTTAATGAATGAAATTCCGTAAATAAATAAGTATGGCCGCCAATCATATTTTAATAAGTAATCTACAATGCGTTCCAAATAAGAACAGGATCAATGCCATGTTGTGACGTCACGTCATACTGGCAAATCGCAAGAAATTGGGAAAAATCAAATCACTCAGCGATGACCAAAATTGAAGAACGGGACTCTGAACAAACTTTTTTCGTTCACAGTTCATAAATAAATTAAATTTTAAAAATTTCTTATATTGCTTTCTTTATTAGTTTTTCAATTTGACAGTGTGACATGAAATCACAACATGGCAATCGATCCTGTTCTTGGTTCTTATTTGGAACGCATTGTACACACAGTGCAAAAAAAAACTAAAAAAAAAAAAATATTTGCAGATTACTTTGGAGCATGCCACTTAGATAACAAATCAATCCCAAGAATCTCAACTAATAAAGTAGACCTAAGAATCGAGTTCAAAAAATAGTAGTCCGTTCATTTGTCAACTTGTAAATGATTTGTCCTAGATAAGGGACACGTGTTAATGTGTCAAACAGTCGACATGGCCCGCATTGTGCCGGTTTCATGCATGCTGATCATGATACACAGATGACATCGATTGCGAATTTACGTCTTGTGATAATGCCTGACCTTGGTATAATCATTATATCGGGTAGGTGTAGCAGTTATTTAATATCGTATTTGTTGTTATCAATATAATTTCGTTAACTACGCCTTTAAATAGTAAAACTGTTAGTAGAACGCTGTTATGGTCTATGCTACAAGACTACAACGTAAATAAAAAACACCACAGTATTTTTTTGTTGTAGGTAATTATGATTACTATTGTCTTGTAGTCATCTCGTATCTCAGGAACTAATGAAAAATTATTTTATTGCTGAAAAGCCCATTTATCGAGGAAGGCTAGATATTATATCATCATGCTACGGTCAAAGGAAGCGGAGTGTTAGTGTTGTTACCATTATCATTTTTATCAACTTTTTTTTATTTTAAAAATATGTCTAGTAAAGCAAAAAATTAACGAAAGTTTAATTTCACTTTTGCTTTAAAATTGTTCATTTTCTTTTAATTAACAAGAGGAACAAAGGCAAGTAAAGTGAATATTTAGAAATACTTTCTCTCGTGCTCACTGTTTTCGATCAAACCCATTGTTACATACAACTCACAATACTCTGTGACAAAACTGGACGAGTCGAATTGTCCGCGAGTAGGTTTTGGTGGTCCGATTGTTATTACGATGTAAGATTGTTGAAATATTCGGTGTCTGAACAACTGGATAATCTAAAGAATCATTGAAACAGGCGCTATTTCAATAAAATGGAGCTAATAATTTGACAACAAAGCTTGCCGTCAAGACTGACTCGATACATTTGCTGCTAAATACAGTAAAAGCATTAAAATCTGTTTTATCCGTATTCTAATGTAATAAAAAGTGATGACTCCATACGAAGACATAACTTAAAAGACTTAGTATCCAAGCCAAAGACTTCCTATAACAAGAAAAAAAATCGTAGTTCATTCATAGGATTTTGACATTTTATTAATTTCATTCGGTCACTCGTCTCATTCGTTCATTTGAATTGACGTTGCGGGATGTATTCCACGCAGTTTTTCACGACTCAATTTGTGTGTTATTGAAGATATATTTTTAAAATATATGAAAATCTAGGACATGCATCATCTCATCGATCTTGCTTTGTCCAGAGAATCTCAAAACCGGCATTAATATCCATGATGGAAACTGATGAAGCCCAATGTGTCGGCGAAAACGGCGATGTTTTCATTCATCGTCTGAAGGATCTGACTGACGAAGAAAAACAGCGTTTAGAGGCTCAAAACTCTCGAATAATACCTGAAGCTAAAGCTGCACGACTGGAGAAAGAGGCTAAGCGTCACTGGGACATTTTTTACAAGAGAAATGAGACGAAGTTTTTCAAGGACCGGCATTGGACGACACGTGAGTTTCAAGAGCTTATAAACTTTGATGCTGACGATAAGATTACATTCCTAGAGCTTGGATGTGGCGTGGGTAACATGATATTCCCTTTGGTCGAAGAAGGCTTCTCAAACTTTTATTTCTACGCATGTGACTTTTCCCCACGTGCAGTGGACTTCGTGAAATCGAACAAACTGTTTGATTCGAGTCGTATGAAGGCGTTTTGCGCTGACCTGACCACTGATGACTTGTTTGAGAACATGGAAGAAGGTAGCGTGGACATCGCGAGTTTGATTTTCGTGTTATCGGCGATTCACCCTGACGCATGGTCGCAAGTTGCTAAGGTTGCGTACCGGGCGCTTCGCCCTGGAGGCGTGCTGCTGTTCCGCGACTACGGGCGTTACGACATGGCGCAGCTGCGGTTCAAGCCGGGACATAAGATCGCTGACAATTTTTACATGAGGCAGGATGGTACTAGGTAATTCTACTGATTTTATTGCTTATGAATGACAGAAATATCATGTTCCATGACCTAAAATGCTGATCACATCAAAATTAACACACATGTGCCATCCACACATATCAGCACCTATAAAGGGTACTTCATACTGTTTTCATGCACACAAAAGTACAGAGGCGGACTTAATGCCTTAGGCATTTTCCTCCAGTCAGCAAATATTTTACCATGTTCTTTCTTTATTTGCAGAAGCTACTACTTCACTGAAGAAGAGCTACAAAAGCTATTCACCGATGCTGGCTTTGAGATCCTCATGAACACCTACGTTCAGCGGCGGACGGTCAACTTCAAGGAGGGAATAGATGTACCTCGCATATTTGTCCAGGGGAAATATCGGAAACCTGCTGAAGGTATAAATACCAGAATCTATCTATTATATGGCTGGCTAAATGATACCAGCCCCCCTAGCCAAGTTACAACCGTTTTGCTTGCATCAAATGACTCAAGTTGTACACACCCCCCATTATTTTGTTCTGACCATGTGACTGAGTGTTGAGATGACATCATTCCAGTACATTTGAAATTTTCTACTAGCGTTAACGATTGCAGGTTATCAACTTGGCTAGGGGTAAATAGTCTATTTGATATTCACATGATGAAAAGTGCTAACCATTGAAAAACCATGATCTTGCATGTATATTAGCTCTATCTGAACATTCTACACAAAATAAATCATTTAATATAAATAATTTGAAAGTATCCTCACAGTATTTCTTGTTTTAGGTTGAAAGATTAACCAGAAGCATCAAACTGCAAAGGAATTTATTTTGGTAAGTTTTAAATTCTGTTTCTAGGGTGCAAATCGTGCATATCTATACCAATTCATAATTTCTTAATGTTGCCAGACTAGAGATGTGCCGTTACCAGCAAGATTGCCTGATGTGGGAATATTTAATAATTATTCATAATTCGAACAATACTGCCACCAATATTCATAATTCGAACAATATTGCCACCAATATTCATAATTCGGACAATATTGCCACCAATATTCATAATTCAAACAATATTGCCACCAATATTCATAATTCGGACTATATTGCCACCAATATTCATAATTCGAATAATATTGCCACCAATATTCATAATTCGGACAATATTGCCACCAATATTCATAATTCGGACAATATTGCCACCAATATTTATAATTCGGACAATATTGCCACCAATATTCCTACTTCACGGCAATATTGCCAGCAACGGCACATCTCTACGCCAGATTATTGCTAATGTCATTAGTTTACTAATAATCTCAGTATGGCTATTGCTGCATACCTGGGTGTGGCAGGTGAGATTAGGACATTGCACTGAGCTCCCAGTGTCCTTCACTTGATTGCCTATTTATAAAATATCTCATGAGATGCACAAGTCAAACTCGCAGTATTTATTTCTAAACTGTTTACCAGCATTTCAGATATTTAACCCTCTAACTGCTTAGGTTCGATTAATCCGACATATCTGTGTCTATTTTGCCAGGGTAATATTGATGAGTTCATAAACAAATACTCCGTCTCATTCTCTTAAAGTTGAATGAGGCTCCGACCTTGGAAAATAGACATGAAAATCTTTGTGGAATTAATCTGAGTAAGCAGTTAAAAGATCATTAAATGTACGCAATAAACTGGTGACATTGATATTTTATTAATTGGTTTAATTCTCCATCCCTTTGAAGAGCATGATGACAGCGCAGTGCAGCTGAAAACCCTCAGTTGACTCACAACGGCTTATTTCAGAGTAGGGGACCATTTTTCATTCATATTAGTAATGTATTAAATTTTTATAGCTGATACTTTATCAGCTATTTGCTTTGTTTTTGTTGTAAATTTTAGCTTAGGGCCGCCTGTTGTGAGATCTGATGCACAAATAAATGCGTTAAGCGTACTGACTCTCGCCAAAAAGAATCAATGCTGTTTTTTCACAAAAATGTTATTTAGGGTTTCTTTTTTGTTGTTTGCAGGTAGCGATTTACATTCTGCACTGCAAATGCTTTATGGTGAGTAACTTATGAAAAATATTTCTACAAAATATACAATTAAAACGAATTTGGTAATTTTGGCGATTATCACACTGCCAGGCACCACGCAGCGTAGCGTAACGTGAGTGCGTGTTTTAACGTTGCTTGTAAGTATCTCCGTTTGTATAGAAAACACACAGAAAATGCATCAACGCGCGTTCATGCGGGGGAGACTCAAGGAATGGCACACTGAGTCTCGTAGTGCCGTGAGTGATTTTGTATGAAATGAGCCGGAGCCTGCGTGAATCTACAAAACGCAACTACGCGCGTGAATGCATGAAAACCGCACGATGATGCAGATTTGCACTCCCGCAAGTACCTACGCGCGTAGGTGCGTTCACACGCAATATGCAGCATGATGTAGGAAGTGTGATACTCTCCTTAATAATGAATGATGACCACATAGTTCATCTGAACTCATTGATGTACAACTATTGCAATGTCTTTCGCTCCTATCTGATTACATAATAAACATAATACTGTCAGGGAAAGAACTTGCAAAAATTAACAAGATTCAATATTTTTTACAGAATGAAGAAAAAGAAAAGCCCTTAGATCAAGTGTTAGCACGATTATGAAAAACAAGGTAAGACATACTGAATAATTTATTAAAATATTTGTAAAGGACATTGACCATGTTTGGACCAAAAGCTGCCAGACAAGAATGCTTAAAAAAGGTTTCTTACACTACCCCATTTTGGGGGTTGGGCAGGGCAAAAAATAGCCAAAGATTATTCTCTCAGACCTACCAAATATACCTACACAAAAAAAGATCATAAAATTTAGTCATGTTGTTTTAAATTAGTTCTATAACACAGTGACAGGAGAGTTTTATATATTGCTTACTGGCATTAGGAACATAATGCACTTCATTTGCATCCTTTCTGAGCAGCTCTTGGTCCAACTCCCATACAGGGATAGTCAATGTCCTCTATTCCAAAAGTAAATAAAAACAATATTAAAATGATGACCACATAGTTCATCTGAATACTCTGATGTACACAATTGCAATGTCTTTCGCTCCTATCTGAAAAAAGCACCTTAACATTACCTTGGCCCTTGAATTATAATAGATAACTAACGGATTAATGCAATTTACAGGCCTGGAGACCTCACGAGCAGTACAAGGACTTGCAGAAACCAAAATACAAAGATTTACTTGAGTAAGGTAACTAGTAAAACAATATTTTTGCATCTCATGAGCTTTAGGCTGCCATTAGACGGGACTGCATCGCAGCAACCGCGCGTAGGCGATATATTCAACTGCATGCAGTCATCTGCAGTCGGATCTGCCTTTGCGCAATTGACGCAACATATCTAGCCCAGGAGTTCAATGTAAGATTTGATCTTAAGGAGCCTCAAAATAAAGATGACGTTGATCGCGTAATGCCAATGTGCATTCAACAAGACTTGACTAATTACTGCACACTAACTGTATGCGGTTAGCGATGGACAGCATGCGTCTAGACTACACGACTGTAGCCGACCGCATAAAGTTGAAATCATGACTGAACGAAATCTAACGTACAACTGCATGCAGTTCAATATATCGACTGCGCGCGGTCGCTGCGGTGCAGTCCGTCTGATGGCAGCCTTAGGAGTGGAATCTACAACTATACTCTGTTCAAAATTACATTAGAAATTTATGAAAACCTTTTATTACCGTCCGTTCAACCAATTTTGACTTTTATTACGTTGGTGGCATGACAAATGGCGGTTGCAGTAAATAATTGATATTGTAACCACTTTTTTGCTTACAAAATAAAACTTTAGAATCGGTTGAACAGACAATAAAAAAGGTTTCTTTAAATGTCTGTGAATGCACTTACAGTACAATTCACGAATGATGGCAGCCGTGAAATTTGCGCAGAAGGCTGCGCAGTAACGTGTTTTAGGAACTAAATGGCGACGTGCGTGTGCGAGAAGTGTAGTATGCGCGAACATTTGCAAAGGCCAACTTCACGGCCGCCATCATTCGTGAATTGTACTGTACGATACAGGAATAATTCTAAGCATGGAACAAGGTTTCTTTTAAAAAAATTAGGAATTTTCTTTCTACACTAATATTATAAAGAGGGGAAATTTGTATTTTTGTGTGTGTATGTTTGTAATGAATAAAAAACTACTTGTGCCGATTTTAAAAATTCTTTCACCATTGGATAGCTAGATTCATCCTGAGTAACATAGGCTATATTTATTGCCCGTGCGAAGCCGGGACGGGCTGCAAAATTAAAACTCATGAATTACAACAAGTATCCTTGAAATAGTCATTAAAATGATGACCACATAGTTCATCTGAACACTTTGATGTACAACCTTTGCAATGTCTTTCGCTCCTATCTGATCATGACACTAGTTCAAAGACTAACAAACCTTTGAAATAACTTTTTTTTACAATATCTTGATATTTTTTCAGTTGCAAGATGATTGGTGATTGGACATAGCAGCATCTGCTATAAGGTAAGATTATACATGGATCGTGCTAAAAGTAACACGTTGAACGCCAGGTACGAGATATCTCGTAGATGATTTTTGACAGATGCCGCATACGAGATATTTCGTAGGACTTTTGTGGTCATAGATGGTCTCTTTAAAGGCAATAATATTGCGAATGTGCACTAGCTTAGTGCCTATGTGATTTAAAAAGATTTTGATTATGATTTTTTTTTTTAGTTTTGAGTGCCTAAAAGTACGAGATATCTTGTATATGGGCACTGTTAGTTAACTTGATTAACAAAGACGCTAGCTACGAAATTTCTCGTTTAAACTGATAGTGTTTAATGAAAATTTAATTTGACTTCAAATTTTTGGCATTCAATGTGTGAAATGAAATATTTTTACTATCAAATGATGATTTCAGATAGGGACATCTGATTATAATGCTGTTAACATAACTATCCACACTGATACAACTACATTATACAAATAATTAAATCATTTACTTTTCTCTTTTAAAAACATTTTTTTTTCTTTTTTTCTAAGGTCTATAAGATTCAGAGTTGCACCACGCCCAAGGAAGCCATGTTTCACGTAAGTAATCTAAAGATTCACAAATCTAAAAGAAAACAGGTATTTAGGCTGGCTGATTCTATACATTATAACAGAAATAATGCTTATAAAACTAGAAAATTATGTTACAATCATAATTTAAGCACTAAGATTTTATTAAGCATTTACATTATAACAGAAATAATGCTTATAAAACTAGAAAATTATGTTACAATCATAATTTAAGCACTAAGATTTTATTAAGCATTTAATTCAGGCAACCAAAGACACCCATGCAGAAATACATTCAGTCAAAACAGAACCTCCTCCCCTTCGAAATCGGTTATCATTTTTTTTTTAGGTTTTTTTTTAATCTTAATTGTAGGGAAATCAAAATAGCATTGACTTGCTAAATTAGTGGCGTATTAGTATTGGTAGATTTTATGTTTTATCAAAATATTCAAGAATCAATGTAGCTCAAATAGTTTCAGTATCCGACTCTGAGCTTGCTAGGGTCTTAGGGAAAAGTATGAAAGGGATACTCATGGTTCTAGAACGCTAAAGGCAACTGAAGGAACATACCTAGGTGTGGTTTTAAAAAAATCTGACACTCAGGTGGAGTGAGAGACCCACTCACACCAAAAAAAAAACTTGAGGAATAATTAATTTACCAAAAACAAATGTGAACGTTTATGTTTCGTAAAAAGTTAAAGAATAAAAGTTGTTTTTTATGATGTTAGTAATACAGACCTGCAAGGTTGTTAGTGTTTCACGAATAACCCAGTATATAAGGATATTTCAGAAAAAAAGATAGTTTCTTGTAGTCTTTAGTATGTACTAGTGATGTAACGAATATTCGCATTCGCGCGAATATTCGCACATTTTTACATTCGCATTCGAATTCAAAAGAAGCATGCGAATATTTGAAACGAATTTTCACAAACGATATTCGCGAATATTCGCCAAAATTTAACATTCTTTACATCAGTTGTATTATCATTCTTTATCCGTTCAATCAATACTTAAATACCTTTTTGTTTGTCAAAAAAAATTGCCAAATATTTGCATGTTTTGTTGTGAATTCTGCGAATATTCGCGATCGTTACATCATTAGTATGTACAATACAAATACATAATTAAAATACATTTTGTCTTATTTTTCCATAAGACTTTGTTCTTGGGACTCATTGATCTACTTTTAGGATTTGCGTTAATTATGATAGATGTTGTAGAGATAAAACATTAAGAATTTACAATGATGACTTGACCTTCAGGTCTCCCTCAACAGAGCGAACCCATAACACCATGTTGACCACATCACGCGTCTGAGTTATATTAAAAACTAGAAAAAATCTGCAAAACTTGTTCATGGTGTACTAACTGGAATATTCTTCTTTTACAGATTTTTATATGGGAGTCAAATACTGAAAAAATTACTCAAAGGTAAGAAGAATCAAGCTGATATACCCTATTCGCGTTAAGATTTAAAGAAAACTTTTTTACAGTCTGTTCAACTAATTTTAACCTCTATTCCGTAGGCATAAAGACGGCATTAAAAGCAAAAAAAGTAGTTACAATACAAACTATTTACTGCAGCCGCCATTTGTCATACCACCAACGTAATAAAAATCAAAATCGGTTGAAAGGACACTAATAATAGATTTTCATAAAGGGGATTGTCCAGCCTCTATGGTGTTCCAGGCCAAAGACACATCAAATATTACTATCAATGATAAAACTATTGTTTTATCCATAAAGTTACTTTTTATTTACCACTTATTGTTTATTATAGTGGCGCTCATTTGGAACTAAGGGAATACATATTTTTATATGGCAAAATTAATGAACAAAGTATTTTTTCTCTAGTTAATTGTCCGCTCCTGGCCTCAAATGGGCAATCCCCTTTCTAATGTTATTTTACAGAATATACATTACTGTTCCAATCATAAACTCAAATGATGAATCCAGATAGGGACATCTGACACATAATGCTGTTACTATAACTATCCTCACTGATCAAACTCTTCTAAATATTATTTATTGAGCCCACATTACAAATATCTCATAGTAATTTTCTTTCACAGGCTACTCAATCTCACCAATATGCATTTGGGACGGAGATCTCGTACTAGCAGCTCGCGAATATGAGTTACATAGCAAGAAAAACACTAATCGTTTTCGATTCCATCTTGAAACGAGTAAGTAATTTTCATTTATGTCGGTATCAATGTTCTTCTTAATGCAAAATTGTAGACGCTCGTTTATACAGTTTTCTTAAGTATATTTTAGCGGTTTAATTATCCCATAGATAAATAAAAATAATTACTATAAGTAGCTTGATTTTCACAGTAGTTCACATAATAAACTAGTGCAATTCACCATTAAAACTATTACATCACTGCTTACCGTCAGGTTGGATCGCAGTCAAACATTAGTTTATATCATTAAAAAAATTGTATTTGTATCTATATTATATACCCCCTTATATTTTGATCGTTTTAATCCCGTGGAGGGTCGATCCGGTACATGAAACACTATCGGTTTGTAAAGATTAAAAATAAAATAAAGTAACTATTTTTTAAACTCTTATTAATTTACGCATCAAATTAATTAATTTAAGAAAACGTCCGCTGAGCAAGATAATTAGTACGCAACGCCGACTACTACTTACAGGTCATTGAACTCGGTCAGCTGACGTTTTCTTAAAGAAATTAATTTCGTACTCAGCTAGTTATATATGATGAACACACTTACCTGTACAACTTTGATGAGCTTCGTGTTCCGCTGTCTGAAACACTGAAATAAGTACTACGAGTTATATAACCCTAAAATCATTAAAATGTTGTTTTCTTTACAGATAGGGACTCGCCATCAACTAGCTCCTCTAAAGGTAAGATAAGGTTTAATGCAGTATTGGTTTATTTATAAAAAAAACCGGGCAAGTGCGAGTCAGACTTGCGCACTGAGGGTTCCGTACTAACTTATCTAAACAGTTCAAGTTCCGAATCGAGTCTCAAAGATTTTTACGAACAGCAAAAATTTTTTTTTTTTTTTCCTTATGACCTAACTACGAAGTAGTTTCCAGATTTTTTCCTAGACTTATGCTATGAGACCTTGCTTCATGCTAAATTTCAGGGTTCTAAGACAACGGGAAGTACCCTATAAATTATGATTCCCTTGGGTGTCGTATATACGTTTTTTTGCAACATAAACGGCCGTATCTTGTTTTTTTTTTTCGTTGACTTAAAAGTTCGTTTTTTTTTTTACAGTTTTAAAGGGAGGTTGGGTGGTAGGTTTTTTCAATTTCAACTCGTACCTCCACGCGTTCTCGAGATAAAGGTTCTTGACAGACTAGACAAACAGACGGACAACAAAGTGATCCTATAAGGCGCTGCGCAAATGTAGACACTTAGTTTTCAGTTACCGACATCGAACACTTTTTGATCGTCGTGAGCATGTGTTAAGTGGGAATAACTGGACACAAAAAATGTTGCGCAGGGAGTGGATAAATTTCTGGTTCTATAGAAATCAAATATTCATCGGTAGCTTGTGTCTACATAAGTGTCCGTTTTTTCCTTTTGTGATGCGGAACCCTAAAAACTAAACAATTTACAATGATGACTTGACCTTCAGGTCTCCCTCAACAGAGCGAACCCATAACACCATGTTGACCACCTCACGCGTCTGAGTTACTTTAACCTCTTAAATAACATTTTACTTCGTACTACGAGATAATTAAAAGTATTTTTCTTTTTCTCAGGTATCGCACTTGGAATCGCATAGAAGTAATACAAGCTTGTCCAATCAAGGCTAAGGTGAGTTAAAATCTTAAAATATAACGAACTAGCTTCGGCCAGCGCTTTTTTCCGAGTGAAAGTAGAAAATGTATAACCTATATCATTTGGGTATAAATAAATTTTAAAATGGGTACCACACCGTAGTTTTCAAATAGTTTAAAATGTTGGTGCATATTATTATAAAAACTAGCTGTGCCCGCGACTTCGTTCGCGTGGACTACAGGATTTTGAATTTATTTTTTCTAAAATAAAAGTAGCCTATGTTACTCCTTATTACATCAGCTACCTGCCACAAAAAGTCCCGTCCAAATCCGTCCAGCCATTTCAGAGATTAGCCCGGACAAACAGACAGACAGACAAAAATTGTAAAAAATGTTATTTTGGTGTATGTACCGTATATGTTATATTCATATGCATTAAGTAAAAAGCGGTTATTTCAATATTATAAACAGACACTCCAAGTTTAATTACATGTGTAGATAAAATCGCCGAAAGATCATTCGGTAGGTTACTTTCCTAAGTAACATAAGCATTGCAGTAACAATGTCGACTTAACAAGGCGTCGCAATATAGAGATATCGTGGAAAGGTTTTCGAAGATACAAACTTCGATGATACGGCTTTCGCACTTACGTAGGTATTCCGTTTTATGATGACCATGTCTGTCGTAATCTTTTAGTATAGATTATTTTCACATAATGCTGATTACTACCATTAACACCTTTTTGAGCAAGTTGATATACAACTTCTAGCTACAGAATTTGTACAGGTTTAATATAATCTATATATAAAAATGATTACCACTTTTCGTTGTAATTTTATAACTCAAGAACGGGCTCACCTATCCAAACCGTATGTTTAGGCGTTGTTCTGACTATTTAGTAGATGGTTTATGTGAAGTTTGGTAGGGTAGAGTAGGGAAGAGCGGGAGCGAAGACGCGCGGGCAAAAGCTAGTAGTCTATAATAATACAAAGTCTAAAAGCGAAATACCACTAACTGATTAATTACGAAAACTCAGAAACTATAACACCTACAGATTTAAAATTTGGCAGGTTCCTTATAGGGTGTAGACATCCGCTAAGAACGGATTTTACGAAAGGGTGGAGTTTCTAAGGGGATGAAACGGGGGTCCAAAGTTTGTATGGAAAAACCGACTTTCACGCGGGCGAAGACGGCTGGCAGAAGCTAGTATCCTGTAAGAATCACTATGATGACTCGACCTTCAGGTCTCCCTCAACAGAGCGAACCCATAACACCATGTTGACCACATCACGCGTCTGAGTAAAACTTACTAGCACTAAATACAGCTTAATATGAGGCAAATATTAATGAAATCTCTTTATTGTTCGCAGATAACCAGTTCAAACTTCGAAACAAACAAGGAGAAATAAAGCTGACACTGTCAAGTTTGACTAGGTAAGTTCCAAACTAACGTAGAAGAGTGATAACACCATCCTCAGTATACACGGTTATTTGTAAAACTCTAATAACCTTGCAGGACCTAACATCATATACAACTTTTGTTCTAGGTATGACTTGACAAAACGTAATTCCTTTACCAAAAACAACCCTTCAAGATGTCGTTATTCTATCTAACACATTTCAACTCAGTATTTTGCTATACCTACCTACGTCTGTATGACGTGACGCAAGCGCATCAAACACACCCGCCGCCCGATCCCGCTCCCCTCCGCTATTGTACTATCGCTTGCTTCGCATAGAATTTGTATTATTTAGAACATTCAATTAAATATTTTTAATTTTGTATGAAAATCTAATGAACTAAAATATGATGTTTTTAAAAGTCATAGAACAAAAGTTGTTTTTTATGATGTTAGTAACAGTTCTGAGAGGTTGCTAGTGTTTTACCAATACCCTGTATCATTTGTATTAAAGACACTAGCTTCTGCCAGCGGCTGTGCCCACGTGAAAAAAGAAAATAATATGCCTATGTCACTCGGTCAAAGTAGCTTACTACTGGTGAAATAATTTTTAAAATCGGTCCGGTATATCCTTTTTTCGAGGATTTTTGACAGTCGTTATCGGTAGCCAGATGCCAGAAAATCTGACAATGAGTATCGTATCGCCCAGTAACTGGTTTGTGGAGGTCTGATATGCAGTCGATCTATGTAAAACACGGGTATTCCGCCGCATCCGGTTAGAAGAGAAGCGAATCACAAACTAGTTGAGAAAATGTTAAGGAGATGATGATTCTAGTAGTTTTTTTAGTTAATACTTGAAACCGCTGGCAAAAGTTAGTTTAAATAATACAACATTAGTCTTAGTATATGCGGAATCCGAAACTCGTGTCTAGTATTTTATGAAAAGAATCTATGTACAATATTTCATAACTGTATCATGAAAAATCACAAAGTTATAAGCTTGTTATGTCAGCAAAAATACATAGTCACCGGGCCATTCAGGTGACTGAGGGGTTGTTTTGCACCTACACCCAGCTGTTTGCTGGCGCCTAATGCTCGCTATGACCTGCCGTGACCTGTGTTGTACTTTGGTGGTAACAAACTATTCAGTTTTCGCATGAACTAAAAATAATGTAGGTTTACAATGATGACTTGACCTTCAGGTCTCCCTCAACAGAGCGAACCCATAACACCATGTTGACCACCTCACGCGTCTGAGTATTGCAACCACACAATAAATATTTATACCGCTGTGCTTATCTATATTTAATCGTTGTTTTTTCCTTTCTTTGTTTTAGAATAACTACAAGAGCTGAAAGAAGACTGACGTTACAAGTAAAATTGAAGGTGAGATTTCAAAATTCAATTATATAATATTCCCAGCTAGTTTCTACGGAGCTTCTTCCGCGTGAAATAAAATAATTTTCTAGGGACATTAATAGCAAGATCTGAATTTAAATTCTAGTCAAGATGATTATTTGTTTGGTAGAGCAAAAGAAACAAAATCCTTTTGTAAACTGCCATTTAGACTTCGCTTTTATTCGAAACTTTTATAACGGTATCGGATTTTTTTTAAATTTCGGACAGCCGAAAGTTTCGATTACGGAACTCCATAACGTCGCCACAATATTCTGTGGTCTTAGTAACTTAATTTTGTATTCCACACTCTACACTATTTTATCATATGACCAATATACTATGGAAAGAACAGATCAGCGTTCAATTAACTATCTAATTTTTTTTGTCTTGTCAATTAAGAGTAATTGTTAAATTGGTTTTGATTGATTTAAACTGTTCTAATTGGCAAATAACTGATGCAATCACTTAATTTATTTTAAATTGCACATATTTGTCCCATCTTATATTTAAGATGAAATTATTTTCATTTGCCTGTACGGAAAACAGCTGCTAAGTATCCAAACTTATGTGCGTGTCAATTATTTTAGTATGATATAGGCGCCAGATAGAAGAATAACGTTCAATGAACCACCTACATTTTTTGACATTCTTAATTTTTAAAACGGGCAATAAATGCGAATAGCTGTCGATTATTTTATTTATCGTTATCTTGTACATTGATATTATGGAAAGGTCTACTATAATTTATTGCATGTATTGTGACTGCTTCATCCGCGTTTCTCCAAACTTTAGGCTCCCGTTTCATCCTTTTAGGTGCTGAATTTTAGAAAACCCTTTCTTAGTGCTCACCCTACGGCATAAAAGGCAACCTTGTACAAAATTTCACGGTCCTAGCCCCCAGTAGATTCAACTTTGCGGTAATATGTCAGTCGTCAATTTCACCTTTTAAATAAACATATGTATAGATTTATCTGGCGCCTACCATATCCCAATTTTTCTTTATTTGGTCCCAATTAATTACTGTCTCAATCCTATGAGAATGCGATCTCATGAAATAGCATTCTGTAAGTTGAGACACAGATGACCGTGGTTAAAACTGCCGGGGGCGACGCCCCGACGTCGCTTCGGTTATAACGACACACTACAAATATTGCACCAAAAAAACAACAGGAACAATTGCCAGCCGAGACTTAATGACAAATGTTATTGTTACAGGTTAAACTGGAATGAAGATGAAGCTTCAACCTCAAGTGCTAGAGGTATGCGGACGGCGAGCAATAGGTAGCTCGCTGTCCGACAGTCTGGACCGAGCGCAAGTCGTCGAAGGCGCTTACTGTTCCAGCGCTTCAAGGAGTTGTCAGAAACCGTGGGACTAAACTAAGTTTAACTATTTTTAAGAAAATTTGATTGATTTTTTTATTATAATTTTAATAGTTTGACATTGTAATAAAAAAAAATCATAATAAATAATACTTTTTCATAATTAAAAATTAACTCGTTTTATTTTATACCTTCTCCATAAATAAAATTAAAAATCGTTAACGTTTTCAGGTAACCCTAAGCACAGGCATCATCAGGGACTTATGCACCCTCCCTTCCTTTAGGGCCTGGCCGCACAGCGATATTTCACCGCGCGGGAAATATTCGCGCGGATTTATTTCCGCACCGCACCGCGTCAAATCTGCAAGAAATCACAGAATTTTTTATCGCCTGTGCGGAAACTTGCATAAGATTCAATGTGTTACAGAATAACAGGCCCTAACTTACATTCAAAATCCTTTTGTGAACTTGACCTTTCGAATACCGTAATTAGAGAAACAATAGGGTCAGCGCAGACAGCAGCGCAGCGGAGAGGATTTTGTTAAGGCACCCGAAACTCAACTTTAAAATTACAGAAATAAAGTGCATATTTGCTCGAAGATACACTTGACACTCAATCTTGAGCGGTTGCGCAGAAGTCGAATATTCGGTCTCTAGTGGTGCGAAGTGAGACGCGGGGGCGGGAGTGTCAGTGATTGGCTCGCCGCGCCATCGCGACATAGACGTCACTCCTAATTCGTTCCCTGCGTTGCTGCATGTATCTAACAACGAAGACGATTGGCTCGCCAATGTATGGAATGCGCAAAGCGATCCCCACTCTGATGCCGAGCGCTCAAGATCCGTTTTGGCAACTGTACGCATCCCGCGTTATCTTCGAGGACGCGCGAGAATACATACGCCATCCGTCAGAAAATGCCAGAGACCGCGCGAGAATTATTCCTCTCTGTCTCCATAAAAAAACAATGAGAGAGCGCACGCCAGCGTTCGCTTGGGGTTTAATTAATCAACCGAAATAAAACATGAACACAGACTGCTCTTAAAATATACTTTATTCCTTTTACACAAACTATAAGAAGAACTTCCTCCTGGAGGTTTCCATCTGGTGCCTCCTGCCAGCTATGATCCACTCGAAGTCGCCTCGCTTGGAGTCGAAGGTGCCTTGTTGCAGGGAGATCAGCTTGAGAGTGAAGCGAGGGCCTAGCTCCCGGAGCTTAGCGCGTTTACCGTCCGAGGTGAACTCGTATCTGGAAGTAAGAATATAGTATATAGGAGCATATTTTGATAACTTAGATTTTTTGCATTATTGACCTTTTCCCGATAGTTTCTTGACAGACTAATATAATATACCAATAAATAAATCTAGATTCGTTTTTGTATCATATATGATTCATCATATCAGTTGAAAGACGTCCACTGTTGAACAAAGGCCTCCCCCAAGCGTCGCCACAACGACCGGTTCTGTGGCGCCACAACAACTGGTCCTGTGCGTCACGCATCCATCGGATTCCCGCGACCCTGACTAGGTCATCGGTCCACAGAAGATAAGTAATGGTTTGAGATTAAGTAAGGCGATTATGGCACTGCCACGCATCACGATGCATGTTGCTTGTCAACGAACCTACGTGCGTACTTCCGGAGTGCAGATCTGCATCATCGTGCAGAGTTTTTACGCACTCACACTGAATTTACAAAACGCAACTATGCGCGTTTGTAAATTCACGGAGGCTCATTTCATACAAAATCCCGCACGGCACTAGTCGCCTCAGTCCGCCCTACCTCTTGTCTCGCCCCGCACCCACGTACGTGTGCGCATATTTCTCCGCTTGTTGGCGCGTGATCTGCATGAACGCGCGTGGATGCATTTTCGGTGTGTTGGACTGTGCGTGTTTTCTATGCAAACAGAGATATTCACAAGCAACATAAAAACGCGCTACGCTGCGTGGGCTGCTACATAGTAATAATTATTAGAAAACTTCAATAGTATTTTTCGCTGGACCCAGGAATCGAACCCAAGTCCTTTCCGGAAAAAAACTATATAAAACATAGAACCTCCTCCTTTTCGAAGTCGGTTAAAAATGCAGCGTTAAGGTGTCTACACACCGAAGCCGCCGAGCCCGCTGGCACGAACTTGGCAGACCAATCCGCGCTCCACTGGACGTAGTGGAGCGCGCGGATTGGTCCGCTAGCTTGCGCTGGGCTCGTACCGGCGGGCGCCCGGCTTTGGTGTGTAGACACCTTTAGGTTACATCTCACGCTGCACTCTTACTCGATGACGTTCGTTGTGGCGACATTTAGGGCAAGCCTGTTTCCATATGAAATGCTGATGTGTAAACTGACCTATGATGCCTGAAGAAGATATAATCGCGCTGATTGTGGAAGGTGACGGCGCGGCGGCCGCGGAACTGTGGCTCGTAGTGGAACAGCGCGCCCAACATGCGGCCCACCGTCAGACCCAGGCGCGTGCTGAAGTTGTTCAGGATAACCTGCCATCATACATAGGTACAAAATTAAAGGTACAACTACAAAAAGACCTAACGTCACTCAAAGAAGTTCTCCGTCCAATTTGAACATAAATATATACAACTGCGCAACAACAGTTCCCGACCAAACAGAACACTAGTCTGGTCGAAGGATTATTCCTTTTTGATGGAGGTAAGCACGACTATCCAGACCGGCTCGTGACATGTCTATGTCTATGTCTGAGTATGGTTTCCGCACTTAGCCCTATGCGGCCCATTGTACGTGGGCCATAGCGGCCATAACCTTGGGTGGGCTTATTCCAACCAGCCCACCTCTCTCCAAAAGCAGATTAGGCCTCTCAGGTTTTTCAGGGCATCTATAAGGGAATTCGGGATCCTATGGTTCGTGTGCGTATTTCAGTGACACCTGTGCAGTCTAGGAGCACATGCGCAATTGTCTCCTCCCCCTCTAAGCATGCTCTGCACAGGGGACTGTCTGTGATGCCTATTGTGTGGAGGTGCTTATTCAGTGTGCAGTGTCCAGTGATAGTCCCCGTCACCAGGCGCAGGCCGCCTCTATTCAATCTTAAAAGTTTTTTGGTGAGGACTTTATTGAGGTGTGGTAGGGCCTCCTTGGCCTGCCTGCATCGGCTCCTGCCATTTTTTTTATATATAAGCTAATGCTTGACTGCGATCCCACCTGATAGTAGGTAAGCAGTGATGCAATCTCTGACGGTGAGGCCCACTAGTTTATGAGCCTATTCACTCTAGCCTTGAAGATACTCAAATTATAATCGGAATATATATATCAGGCAAATAAAATGACATAGTTGTTTACGGGCGTATGGTGGAAAAAGAACTGAAAAACACCAAGATAAAATAATTATAGTAATTCACACAAGGATCCCTACCTCAGGTCTATGGTTTGTAATCTCTTTATAATCTTTCCGGAGCTCTGGAGTGATCTTGCAGCTGGAGAGGCGGAAGTGTGCGGTCGGTCCGTTTGGCAGGTGGATGAGGAGGAAACCGTTGGGCTGCTTCTGATTCTCGTTTACTACTATAACATCTGTTACTTTCTCACGAAGAGCTGACTGGACTATGCGTTTTACTGAGGACCTGGAAGTTTACAAATTAAGATTCAATGCTGCAATGTTTTTTATACTACTAGTGCAATTCACGAAAAAGAGAGATAAGGAAACAGAGAGGGGAAACAGCAGGGAGCAACGAGCTAGGTCCTGAATGAAAGAATACTTAATATTTATAGATATTAAAATGCCACCAAAAGTATAACCAAAGAAATCAATTAATATAGGCAACAAAGCTGAAGAATTTTTTTGTTCAGTTAAAACTCCCCAATCTCCGGTACCATAGGTTTAAATTGAAAAACTCTTGTGCGTTGGTTAGCCGCTTTTATGAAGAAGGCTATAGGTTATATCAAAACCCGCAATGAACAAGGTTGTAACATTAATTCAGTCATTTGTCAAAATGAACCAAAAGGTGATAGTGCCATGTTTGAATTTTGTTTCGACTGTAATCCGAGGTACTGTCTTGTTCGATGTAGTTGTTAATATAAAATCACACCACATCATGCAGGGGACAGCCAGTGTTTCAAATATTTTATTAACTTGCAAGATAATTTTGCAGCTGATTTTTTAGGATTCAAATAAAAAATAAATAACGGGACTGTCATATTCTAATTTATCTACACTAATATTATAAAGAGGTAGTTTTTTTTTTTTTGTTTGGAGGAGGTAATCTCTTACTTTCATAGATTACCTGGTCCGATTGCTTAAATTTTTTCACTTTTATTGGTGATGCTTTTTACCTGAGTGGCATAGGCTATATTTTATGTATGCGGGTGAAGCTTCCGGCAAAAGCTAGCACTATAATAATTTAACTACATATCTTGCCGATTAATTCACTAAACCCCAAGCTAACATCGGCGTTTGCACTGTCATTGTGTCTCTAATTGACACGATTGAAAGGTTAAGTTACAAAACATGGGGCCATCAAACAAATTCAAGAGAGATTAATTCATTAAACCCCAAGCGAACGCCGGCATTCGCTCACCTATTGTCTTTCTAATGACTGGCCTGTTGGTCTAGTGGTTAGTGACCCTGACTGCTATGCCAGAGGTCGTGGGTTCGATTCCCACCCAGGACAAATGTTTGGTGATGAGCATAATCATTTGTTCTGTGTCTGGGTGTAATTTATCTATAATATGTATGTATTTAGAAATATATAAGTATGTTTATCAGTTGTCTAGTACCCATAACACAAGCTCTGCTTAGCTTGGGACTAGACGGCGTTGTGTGATAGTTGTGGAATATTATATTATATTATATTATTGTGTCTGTAATTTCCACGATTGAAAGGTTAAGATAGGTAGCTTACTTGGCTAGTTGCAACCACTTAGAAGACATTCTCACCTTTGTCTATACCTAGATATAGAATTAGGTATCATTCTACACAGTTCTTTGCCGAATATCCTGGTCTTGTTGTGTGGGTTGTCCGAGTATGTGATCAGTACTTTAGGTTCATATGAATTCTCGTAGTATGATGAAAGTTCATCTAATTCCATGTCCTTTTGTGCCTGTAACATTAATTAATTTTTTATGAACTATTAAAATCGAAATGAATAATAATAAAAATCTTTATATAGTAGAGTATGTAGTTTTTCTTCCACATTTTACACTAACATTATAAAGCAGGAAAATTTATATTTTTGAGTGTATGTTTGTAATGAATAAACTCAAAAACTATTGTGCCAAATTCAAAAATTCTTTCACCATTGGAAAGCTACATTCATCCTGAGTAACTTAAGCTATATTAATTGCCCATGCAAAGCCGAGACGGGCTGCTAGTTACTAGGTAAAGAGAAAATAAGAAAAAAATAACTATATGCTATTAAATTAAGGTTTTTCAACTAAATATCAGGTGTTGAGTGCTCAGATTTTTGTTTATGTTTGTAAGTATTATTAACCGTTATTTGTAGTTTTAGAAATATAGAAGAATTCCTTTTTTTTACTATATTATTTATTGCTACGTGGACAGATTCCAGGCAATATTCGGTCATATGATACCAAAAGTCTAGTAAGTATTTGTTTAAATCAAGGCTTGCACAGTTCATGTTCAATGACAAGTCCACTTGGTCTTGGTCAGTCTATTATAATAGGTCCTGTGAGTTGTTGCATTTTAGCCTTCGTAGCACGAATGGGACGCTCATTAGGTGTTTATTCCTTGATTTATAAACTTGCTTATAACACTTTCTAACCTCCAACTTTTCTTCATCGTCAACATTAGCAAGCATAGTCTCATCCTTCTCTCGGAGAGACTCCAGCGTGTGGGGCACCTGCTTCGGAGCATTTTCGCCTTCTTGCTTCTTCTCCAACTTGCGCCTAAAACAGCACGATGTTAGCATAAACTTTGTAAACTGTAAACATAATAACTTGCTAATGAGTACATAACCAAACTTACTTTTTCTTGTCCTTGCCGCGAGCCATTTTGTAATATTTTGATTAAGCAGTTCAAGAATACTTTTCAAAATATAATATCGGCGAGTTAGCTATATTTTATTTTAATTTAAATTTTGTAAACGATTTCCATGTGGAACACGCTTTTGCTTCCCGATGTTTTGATCAGTTTTGACACTTGACAGTTTGACGTTGACACTTACCAAATTGACAGCAGTTCATGAAATATTTACGAAGCAAGTGAACGTCTACTTCTTAGATTTTCTTTTTACGATTTATTTTCCCCTCATGGTTCCACTAATGATGTCTGTCTAAAAAGTCAAACGACTTGGTGTATTTGTATAATCCTTAGCACTACTACTACTAATAACTAATATACTAATATTATAAAAGCGAAAGTGAGTTTGTTTGTTTGATTGATTGATTTTTGGTACAGAGATACAGTCTGTCAAGAAAGTCATGAAAAGAAGGGAGGGCGCCACCATCATTAACATGGTATCCCAATAAACTTCGACTAAAAGATATTGATACTTTTATTTATAAAATAATAATTACCGATTTACAGTCCCTTTACTGCCGTGTAGGTACATTATTTTACCGATCTATCTGTTACTCGTCTATCTATTTAATACATGCTTGCAAACGAGTTTTGACTTTCATTGGTAGTGGCTCCCTATAAATAAAAGTACTTACTCTGTCGTAGTGGCGAACAACATTTTTATTAGAACTAATTTTCATTCAAGTGACGTTTAATTTTACCTGATACATAATAGTTATAGTAGTTCTCATTTATTTATTAAAACTTTATCCAACACAAAAGTACAAAGGCGGAGTTAATGCCTTAGGCATTCTCTACCAGTCGGAATTTTGTTTTATAAACATTGCTACGAAACCAGACTTCTCTATTTGCTTATTAGGATAATTATATGTTTATCCTACGTACCTACACGCAAGAGTTTATCAAAACAGACATTCTTCTGAATATCTGGTTTTATATTCATATGAATGTCTGGTTTGATCAACCCTTGTTTTCGTCCTTTCAGCTACTAGCATTTATGTACTTACTACAAAGTGCAAATCACGATGTTTTGCCTCTCTGCACTGCCGTCAGCATGGCGCTGAGTATCGATAGGTATGAGCTCATTGCAAAAATAAAAAGTTTATGAAATAAATCTTTATTAATCCGAATCCAAATAAACAGAGTCGAGGTATTCGACTCCAGAAATGTTGCCTGAAACTTCTTCAAAATGAAACCGGCCAACATCTGACTCGTAGTTTGTTTCGTAGGTCGGCCTTTCCTGTGTTTTCCAAGCGTTGAAAATTTACCTCCATTCTTCATGCCTTAGTCCACAATGCGCCGAACTGTACTTTCGGTAACACCTGAAGTCAATAAAGAAAAAGATATGTTAAATATACAAATACATTTATCATACCTAAATAAAAAACACCAAAATATCAAAACCGTTAAGTGGTAGTATAATAAATCGTAGGTAAATTTCATAACCTTAGCAAGACATAAACAATGTTAAAGATAGATAAATTGTACTTAAAAACAGAAGATTGTCAAAACATTATATTTCCGTTAGTGTGTTAAACTTTAGAATATATTTACGTACCGGTTAACTTTGCTGTTCGACCATAAACATCGTCTTTGTTCGTCCCAGCACTCCCACCTTGAATTTCGGCCATACACCCTTGAAAAACTTAAAATATAATTTGTCTCGCACCGCTCTTATAAACATTTCGATTCATTTTTTGTATCTTAACGCTTACACGATTTAAAAAACTCGAAATAGCACCGAAATATTGTAAAAAATCAACCACACAGATACGACGTGACAGTTCAGGTACTCAGCTTAACAATTATTCAGTGTTGCCAGTATTAGAAAAAACAGTAGTTCCCAAAACATTCTTTTCATGACTTTCTTGACAGACTGTAGTTGGGACCCTGGAGACGGACATAGGCTAATTTTTTTTATAAAAAAAATTAAGAAAAGGGGGAGAAATAGGGAAGGTCTTTTATATACGCGGGCGAAGCCGCGGATAAAAGCCAGTATTTAACCATTTAAAAAATACTTATATTCAACACTTTTTATAAGGTTCTTCTATTAGTAAACAATGATTAATCAACCTTGATTATACCCTAACGTAGGTACCCAATTCGTTTGACTTTTTAGACAGTCTACAAAGAAAAAAACTACCTACATCAAAACACTGCTATACATCTAAGAGCCTATATCTACCTGACGCAATTATTAACGGAAAAAATGCAGAGGGCTGTGAAGCTTTACTTTCTTAACCTTTTAGGTGGACAATCGTCCAATAACTTGTCCCCCTCTAGGGTGCAGCGAGAGAGCATGTCAGATTGGTTCTGAATAAAACCTCACATCCTGTGTTTTTCAGTTGCTCTTTGTGTTCTAGGATTCTTCCGCTGAATCCGAAATAAGAACCTCCCTAACTTACCATGTTCGGTGAGGATCTGGGTCATGCGGAAGATGAGGACATCATGGCGTCCCTACAAACACTCCTCAAAGGGGACTTCTGCTGCGATTGTGGCGTGCCCATACTTTCTTAACCTAGTAATTTAACAATAAATGTTTTAGTGCTATATTCGGAATTTCCTTGCGTGATCGAATCAGAAATGAAGATATACGCAAGAAAACCAAGTTTGCCGACATAGCACGAAGAATCGCCAAGTGGCAATAGGCAGGGTACATTGCTCGCAGAACAGATGACCGTTGGGGCCGAAAGTTTCTGGAGTGACGACAGCGTACCGGAAGACGCACCGTTGAAAGGCCTCCTACAAGGTAGACCGATGACCTGGAGAAGGTTACTGGAATACGTTGGATGTGGGACTCACAGGATCGTTCATTGTGGCGACACTTGGGGGAGGCCTATGCTATGTCCAACAGTGAAAATAAATAATAATAATATTATTCCACAACTAGCAGAGGTTGTGTTATGGGTAGTACCCATAAACATGTTTATATATTTCTAAATACATACATATTATAGATAAATTACACCAAGACACAGAACAAATATTTATGTGATGACGCTCATCACATAAACATTTGTCCTGGGTAGGAATCGAACCCACGACCTCTGGCATAGCAGTCAGGGGCACTAACCACTAGACCAACAGGCCAGTCATGATAAAATGTTTTAGAATTCTCGGTAAAAAATAAACAACACGATTGCAATATTCTAATTATCTATTTAATAAATTTAATTCAACTGCACGTCTTGCCGCGCCAGCTCCAGCAACATGGGGTCGTCGAAGAACTTGTTGATGGAGACGTCTTCGCTGAGCCCCTTGCGGCGCCGCGTCTTGATCATGAACTCGCGCGCCAGGTGCGTGGCCGGCTGCGGCTCCAGGGGCCTGGGAATACATACAATCATGTAAACTCTGTCCCAAATAACATTAGACATTAATGAAAACCTTAGATTTTACACACACACATAACTATCACACAACGCCGTTTATCCCAAGCTAAGCAGAGCTTGTGTTATGGGTTCTAGACAACTGATAAACATACATGTACGAGTATATATTTAAATACATACATATCTACACCAATATAATGAAGAGGTAGTTTGTTCTTTTATTTGTAGGAGGTAATCTCTGAAAGTAGAGTCCATTTCACGAAAGAAGTCCCGCAGACGCAGCGCTGTATTCGCGCGACATAATGTTGCCACGGTTAAATATGGGGAAATCAGGGGAAATAATTTATAGTTCATTTACTTTCATTTTATTAACTAGGTACCTACTCGAATAGTTAGATAAGAAAAAAAATGTTTTTAATAGAATGTACTTTTAATATAATAGGTACCATTTGATGTCGATACTGCTAAGGTCAGATTAGTGAAAAATAAATCTTCCTGTAATTTCTAAAATATAAAATGGAGATGTTCAACCAACTTTAAATTAGAAAAATAAAATAACATTTAAAACTTTTATTCGAATTTTTATTGAATAATTATGATCGGTCATACTATGATCACTGTCAGAAGAGTGAATAGAAACAGAATCAGATTCTGTTTCACTATCACTAGCCGTGGATATAATAAATCGATCCATTGCTTCATCCATAAGACCATCATTTTTTAAATATTCTTCCTCCAAATGCTGTACATGTTTACATTGAACTGCCCAATCTTCCGCTGTAACAGTCTCAAAAGCCTCTTCTGTTAGGCGTACAATTTCTTTTGGATCATGGCCCACTTTTTTATCCGCTACCCGTCTCTTTACAAGGCTCCACATTTTTTCGATCGGATTGAGATCGCAGTGGTAAGGCGGCAATCTTAGCAATTCATGATTGTGTGATTTTAATAATGCCTCCACGGCATATGTAGGTGGACCTCTTTGTTTTGTTTAATTAATTCAAATAATACAGCTTTTGTCCAAGTATCTTCAAAATATCCTCCTTCCTTCCTCCGTCCTTTTCTCGCAGCCATTCCTGCATGTCACGTTTAATACTTGACATTGTAGGTGCTTTATCTATTTGAGTGCAGTGATACGGAGCGTTGTCCATTACCACAAGTGACCTTTCAGGTAGGTTAGGAATGACTTTTTCACTCATCCATTTCAAAAAATTAGTTGAGTTCATGTCATCGTGGTAATCTGAGGATTTGGATTGGGATTTGAACATTAACAATGCACCATTAACAAAACCATTTTCAGTTCCCGCATGAGCAATTATCCAACGACTCCCTGATGACTCTGACACGAACATCCCAGGCTCCTCCTCACTTTGCCAGCAACTTTTGGCATGATAAGTGTTGTGTATATAGGTCTCGTCTAAATATACTACAGGTTTTTTCTCCACATTGCGATTTCTTCGGATTCTCTCCAAATATCTTGAACGCCATGCAGTAATATCATAATGTTCCATTAGTAATTTACGTTTCGATTGGCATCGCTTATACTTGAAACCGATGCTATGCAATATACGGTGCAATGTTGTGATGCTTCCTTGATAATTTATGTCTTCTCTCAAAGCGTACGTAGCACGTAATTTAATCAATGTAGGTAATTCCTTCTTCACAACATAAAAACTGTGAATTTTTTGCCGTATAGCGCACAAATCAAATCTATCCAAGTCGAACTTTTTAGGATGCGGGCGACTCTTCCCTGGGGTGACGATAACTTTAGAAGTACTCGCCGCTGTTGCGCCTTCTTTTGTAACTCTCGTTACAGTTTTCTCTGAAATACTTGCAATAAAATGAACAATAAAAAAATAAATAAAATTCAAACAAAGATTATTTTCGTATTTAATTACATTATTGTTAAATATAACTTTACAAATTTTTGTTGTGTTGTGTTAATTCCTTTTCAAATTTTCCTTAATAAAAATCGTGCATTAAAAAAACAAAAAACTTAATTCCAATCTGTAAATCAATCGGGAAAAAATCTGTATGGCAGCCCCAAAATTTACCTGTCATGGCGGCGACTCTTTTGCGAACATTGCTTATTGGTATTAAAACACCGCGATTCTTGTGTTCTGCTTCACAGAACTCCTTCACCTTTAATATCATTTCTCGACCTGCACTTTTTACAACTTTTGGCATCGTAAATAAACCTTATAACGCACTAATCCAATAATAAACTCACAAAATATCTACCACAACAAACGCACCTTGATAACATCGACAAACGACAACATGGCCGATCTCCCCATCTGTCAAATTTAGTTCCACAATTGTCCGTGGGACTTCTTTCGTGAAATGGACTTTACTGATCCGATTGCTAAAATTTTTTCAACGACAGAAAGCTGCTTTATTCCTGAGTGACATAGGTTATATTTTATGTACGCAGGCGAAGCCGCAGGCAAAAGTTAGTAATAGATGAATTTCACCCAGACACAGAACAAATGACTGTGCTCATCCACAACTGCAATTTAGCTTCACTTTTCTTGGACTGACCGACATTTGACTATTCAAAAGTGCCTGCAAATGGTCTAATTGAAATAAATGCTTTGACTTTGACTGACAAACATTTGTCCTGGGTGGGAATCAAACCCACAACCTCCGGCATAGCAGTCAGGGCCACTAACCACTAGACCAACAGACCAGTCAAGACTTTTGACTTTTATTACGTTGGTGGCATGACAAAATTAAATGGTGGCTCCAGTAAATAGTTGGTATTGTAACCACTTTTTTTGTTTTTAATGCCATCCTTATCCCTGCGAAATAGAAGTTAAAATCGGTTGAACAGACTGTAAACAAGGTTGCTTTAAATGGCTAATCTTAATGCGAATAGGGTATAGAATAATGTTAGTGTACTAAGGATTGCTCAGTGCGGGTTGGTGGATGTCACCAACCCGCGTGGTGGATTACGGCCACTTCCCTTTCCTAGAGGCCTGAGTCCCAACAGTGGGAACATTATAAGGCCGATTATGCTATGCTATGCTACTAAGGACTGATGTATCAATCGTCCGGCAACTTTTTTCTGCAGGATAAATATGGCGGATTTGCATATCTTCTACACAAAAAGTGTCAAACCATCATTTAGCCAACTAGTTAGTTAAATGCGTAGTTAGTTAACTAGATGACTCGGAAACGTTATTATGCCAATAAACTATTTATCCAAAGAAAAAATGGGGGTGGGTTAGGAATGTAAGAAATTGCCTACGAAAAATTTTCATAAAGAGGTGACTAGACAATTGCAAACTAGTATTCTAACCACGGTCACCTTGGTTTATGTGTTGCGGGCCGGCTACATGGATGTAAACCACGTGCCAACACGTGGGGAAGGGGGGGGTTTGAAAAACGCTATAATTTTATTGAGATGACGTTTACCATACCCATTAATATGACTTAAATAATTATGCTTAAATAATTATACCCCTGAGTTTGTTTCAGTGTTTCTTCTCAGGGTAGTCAGATAGGAAACACCGGCCTCATCTAGCATAAACTGACGAAAAAAAATTGACGTGTAAAAGTGTTTTTTAAACCTATTTACAAAATAAATATCATTTATATATAACTATGTGTCGAACCGAAAACCATTTTACAGCTGTTTAGTTGCTGTAAAACTGTTATATAACCCTTACTCGTCTGTTACTTGAATAATTCTAATATTATACAACTTCTTTGCTACTTCGGTAAGTAGATCCTGTACCTGATAACGATGCTCTTGTCGAGCGGGTCTCCGGGCACGATCTGCCAGTGGTGGAACACCTGCAGGCAGAAGGCCTGGCCCTGCGTGTGCGTGCGCAGGTCCGTCTCGAAGCCGAACGAGTCGATGGCGGGCACGAACGCCTTGATCGTGTACAGTGGCGAGCCAGGAACCGGCGCGTCTTGTGTTACGTGACCTACGGATCAAAATAGATGATAGACGTTTTAATGAAAGTAGAAAAAGGTAGACCGATAAAAACCTATTTTTCAAAATAAATATCATTTATCATTTCAGATCTCTTCTCTCCTCTTCATTTTACTGGAATCCAAACTCCAAAAAGAAATTTTTTTTTGCTAATGTTTGTGGTTTGGATACTAAATCCTTTGAGCCATATCTTCGTATGAATAGTTCATCTATTTACAATTAGAATATGAATGTACACATTCTAATGGTTTTGTAGCGTTTGGCAGCAAATGCATCAAGGCAACCTTTTCGGCAAACTTAGCTGAAGTAGCCAAAACTACACTAAAATTATCAGCTTTATTTTCCCGAGATCGCGCTGTTTCAGTGTTTCCCACACATTGTCCAGTTGCGCAGACATTTGAGATAGAAAACTACAACAATTTTAAATCACACACACAAATCCACTAGGAATCAATTGTGTTGTGATTCCTGACCCGACCACGACATGGAACAGAGATTTTACTATGGCACAAAATGGTTATTTTAATTGTGCTTTATTGTGCCACTTATCCCAGGAATTTGTGCCTTGTACTTTTTGAGTAATAAGGGTACGATTGTGGTCGGGCTGGGGATCACGGTTCCTGACCCGACCACAACCAGATCTAATAAAATATCAATAGTGGGAAGTTACTGATTATGCCAAAAATATGTGCCAAATTGTGCCTGTGGCACACGAAATTCTTTTACTATTCATATCACAGAATATATCTTGGTTCGGATAAAATTGAATAATCAAGAAGTAAAGTGTGTCAATCACACGCTATGAAATTTTACTACGACTGCAAGCAGTTTTATTTTGTGGAATTATGCTATATATAAAGCACTTTATTATTTTATTTTACTGGATGTGTTCACGACTTCGTACGCGTATATATGTAATTTATAAAAAAATTACAACCACTATGTTTTGTAGCATTATATTAGTGTGTTAAGCTTGAATAAAAAAACGGTCAAATGCGAGTCGGGTTCGAATCCTGCGGGTTCCGTAACACATACGAGCGATTTCCATAGAAATTGACCAAATAAGCGTCATAAGTAGTCATATCTTTTAATTGCGTTGACTTAGAAATTTGATTATTTTTTGCCGCATGGGATTTCCGCATTGTCGATTATAATATTTTCTAGATCTATGATTCACTATTTAACGGAAATGCACTTATCATATGTACAACTATTGTTATTTACGTAACGAGGTAAGACATTTTTTGCTTTCAGTTTTAAAGATAAAATGTGGGTAGTTGGAATAAATTTTTCGTAAGTGCCTTATTTGAGTACTTATATCAGTGATGATGACTGAATGCGTTGTGTGTGCCCTATGCACAATTTGACACATATTTTTGGCATAATCAGTAACTTTCCACTATTGATATTTTATTAGATCTGGTTGTGGTCGGGTCAGGAATCGTGATCCCCAGCCCGACCACAAACGTACTCCTATTACTCAAAAAGTACAAGGCACAAATTCCTGGGATAAGTGGCACAATAAAGCACAATTAAAATAACCATTTTGTGCCATAGTAAAATCTCCGTTCCATGTCGTGGTCGGGTCAGGAATCACAACACAATCAATTTACGTGTAATTAAAACAGGCACTGAACTTCACTCAAAAAATCGTGCTTAGTACCCCCAACGAAGTAATATTTTTTTCTCTAGCCGTTGCTGTCCCACAGCTGGGCAAAGGCCTCCCCCAAGTCCTTCCAAAATTTCTTCTCCTGCGCCGTCTCAAACCAGTCCTCGAGGTACGCGTCCAGAACATCCCGCCACCTCTTTCTATGCCGACCTCGACGGCGCTTTCCTTCAGTAGGGACCCACTGTGTGGCGACGCTCGCCCAGGAAGTATTGTACTATTAAAATAAGCGTTATGTGTACCTCTTCTTTTAGCTAGTACTGTGTAGACCGCAGACACGCAGTCCGCGGGCGCCTGCACCTCCACGAACAGGTAGGGCTCCATGAGACGTGGTGTTGCCATTAAAAATGCCGAATACGCCACCTACACACAAATTATTATTTTTTAATTTAGACAACTTCTAAATAGGGAAGGTTCTACATTCCAAGTTTTTTTCATATGGTTCATTTATATTTTCTTGTTTTAGGTAAAAAGATTTGATGGGCTTATTTCAGCCACCAGACTTGTACACGGCTCTTCATAAAATTCACAATAAGCTCACAGAATAAGTAAATAGAAATTAGAACCAATTTTTTTTTACAACCACTCAAAACTTTCTTCGAGTATAGTTACTTATAAGAAAGTTTATGAATCACCGAATAATACGTTTATTTAAAGGAATTTATCATCAAAAACACATTAATTCAAAATCATTTGCATGCCTAAAAAAACGAATAGGTAACATGTTTATAATATTATAAGTCACACATCCACTACTAACTTTATATATAGTTATCGGCACGGATCTTGAGCGCTGGCTTCTGACGTGAGACGCGGGGGCGGGGAATGTCACTGATTGGCTCGCCGCGCCATCGTGTCATAGACTGCACTCGTGATTCGTTCCCTGCCCTTGCTGCATGTATCTAACAACGACGACGATTGACTCGCCAATGTATGGAATGCGCAAAGCGATCCCCACATTGACGCCGAGCGCTCAAGATCCGTGCCGATAACTATACTAAGGATTATTGATTGAGAAAGTTTGTGTAACTATTCGTTTTCCAAAAGAAATTATTAAAAACATAAAAGGTTAGTAATATGAGCACTTACCCTCCTAGCTGTAGGTATAATCTGTCCTCCACCCCTGTGTAGTGGCTCCTGCGCTATCACCGCGTCCAAGATCTTGAACTTCACATTACGGATGGGCTCCTCACATAGTGGACCTTCTCGTGTGCCCCATTGGAAACCTGGACAAATTAATTAGCATCAATTGTATATAGTAGGTACGTTCACAAACATGTAAACTCACATGCCATCAAAAACAACTTGTAAAAAAACCAAGGCTGGCAACTCAGTTCTTCTACCGTTAAAGTTGTGAGATCAATATAATAATAATAATATTTATTTAAAAAAGACTACATATAGGTCCAATGGTTAGTAACAACTTATCAACTAAGGGTAAGTTGCACCATTTAACTATAACGATAACCAAACCATACCTAACCAGCGGTGAAACGGCCGCCTATTGGTCAATTCGACGATTTGACAGCTGTTAACGGCTTTGTTATCGTTATATTGTTCATTTTTTCATTAAAGACTATGATTTGACAAGTGCAAATGTCAAATTCTAGAAATATGTTGCCAGATTTTAAGTAAAAGTGATGTCTCCAAATTCGATTTTTCATACCGGTTTTTTTAACAATAGAACCTTTATGGAAAACTGGACAAAGATACTGTAGTGTTTATTTATAGTAGAGTCTAATATGAATTGAAAACTAAAATAATTAAAAATATTACCATATTTTTTAACACTTGGCCTTTTACTTAGGCTAAGAATTCACGAAGCGGTTTTAACCCATGTCTGTGTTCTGTAGAATACTAAAGATATATATATATATATATATATAAAAATTCCTGCACATTTTACGACGCGTTTTACGGACGTGGTGTGCGCGGTTGTTTGCGGCTCCCGCTGCAATGGCGAGGAACTAGTAGAATCGCGCGAGCATGACACAGGTCCTCACCGGAAATTGCAAGTTCGGGAGGTTCCTGTTCCGAATTAAACCTACGACAAACTTATTATTTGCGGTTGGTACAGTAATCGGGTCTAGGGAGCGAACCACAAAATTAAGTTGGTTTTTATTGTATTATACTTTTCCGGGATAAAAAGTACTCAGTGTGGTGCCCAGGATATTAAAGAATAATTATACCAAGTTTCATCGTAATCGAACCGGTACTTTTTGTGTGATGCCTGAGCAAACAGACAGACACACAAAAATTTATTTAATCACCTTTTTGTGTTCGGTGTCGGTTTAGTAACACCCCCTGCCATTTATTTTTTTGATATTTTCAATGTACAGAATTTTTATTTCTACAGATTTATTATAAGTATAGATAATATTATTTAATGTAAAAAATACAAAACCTGACCATAATTAGTTGCATAAATTTAAAATGAAATTATTTTTACGATTTTTACGAATATTTTTCGGATTTTTGGTCAGTACCGGTTGCGGTACCTCACTATTTATGAAATTGAAAAAACATGCAACATTCGTATTGTCAAATCGTAGTCTTTAATTAAAAAACGGACCTTAGTTAAATGGTGCAACTCACCCTAAAGGGTTAGTAACACTTAAAAAACAAAAAAATAATACCAAGTCCGTTAATTTATTCAGTCCCTGATCGAGGGACCTTTTGCAACATCTCACTGTCCCCGCACACAGGCTACAAAAAAACGCCGCTTCAAGCTTCTTTTTGAGGCGGCCTTTTTTGTGGCTCGTGTGCGGCGGTCCCGCCACAAAAAAACGCTTGAAGCGGCTTCAAGCTTTTCCGGACACAAGAGGTGTTGCGCGCTTCAGCTGTTTTTTGCGGCTGTTTCTAGCTTTTTTTTGTGGCCGCTTCTAGCGTTTCTTTGTGGCCATAATCCACCACACGGGCCCAGTGCGGGTTGGTGAATGTCACATGTCTTCGAATTACTTTGTGTAATTTATTTCATTACCACTGCTCTCAAAACGGTGAAGGAAAACATGAGAAAACCGGCCTGTACCTAGAATCATAAATTCGAAGACATGTGACATTAACCAAACCGCACTGGGCCCGCGAGGTGGGTTATGGCCCATTTCTACTTCTAGAGAGGAGGCCCGAGTCCCAGCAGTGGGAACATTAAAAAGGCTGATGATGATGATGATGATGAGGTAAGTAAATCTTGGCTCACCTTGTACTATACTATCTTTGACAGACGCCAGAAGATTTTTGTCGACCTCGGAGGGCAGTGTGTCGTCGACCAGGATGTTAGGTCCTGTCGAGTCTGGTCCGAACGCCCAGATCGAACGCGCAGCCAGTAAATCCCAGTCGTATCTGATGAATTAAATATTATATAAATTAGAAACATATATGGTAACTCAGCCGCCAAACTAAAATGGAACTGAGTCGGTCACATCTGCCGCATGTCGCAACAAAATTGGGCGAAGGCAACCACTGACTGGATTCTGAACAGCAGGAGCCGGCGACGGCGGTAGACCCAGAAGGAGATGGCGTGACGATTTGGACTCCTACCTCAAGGATTAGCCAGAAGTAGCTAAGGACAGAAGGGAGGCCTTTGCCCTGCAGTGCAGCAGTAGGACACAACAGGCTCATAATAATAACAATACAAGGTGCAGTTTTAAAACTGCACAATATTTCAGGAGGTTGTAATAAAACTCATAAATAATCATGTAAAAATACGAAACCTGGTCAATAATCAGTAATACTTGTTATTTAATTTTTTAATTACACTAAACTAAATCGATTGATCGATGGCCGCGGGGGCGTGGCTAGGGTGTGGCGTGCGGGATGATGATTGGATGATACATTATTTATGAAACTATCGTTGCGAGTTAGTGTGTGTGAAAACGCCCTTTATTGTTCCGTGTTTGTGTGTGTGAAAAAAAGCGCGGTTATAAAAAAAAAAAATTTACCTACATATTTTATTATTGATTCGGGTCGAGAATCACTAACATAATTACCTCCTGAAATATTTTGCAGCTTCAAAACGACACCTTGTATAAAAAAATATGGGCAGAACGAGGTGTGTCAGACTTATACTGACTAAAATCTAGTGTCCTTCATTTGCCCTTTACGTCCCAAAGCCGCTGTAACTCTTTATAACGTGCCCGCGGATCTAATGGGCATCAGCGTTACTATGTGCCTACAAGTATACCTTTAAGGCACGCTTGGACGGCCGGACAGCCAGGTACCCAATGCTCATCATCCGCATGGTCTACACCTAGTTTACCTGCTGTAGCTTCTATTAGATTGTCAAGCCAGACTATTAAAATGATGGAAGAGACTCACTTGGACTGAAAGAACTCTCCGAGGCGCTTCCTGTCCCAGGTGACGCAGACGGCGCCCGCCTCGATGTCCTCTGCGAGGCCGCGCTCCAGCGGCTCGGCGATCATGGTCAGCTTGTTGCGCTTGTTGGGCGTCTCCGCGAAGCACTTCAGGGATGATGTCTCGACTACTGTCTCGCAGAACGATACTACGGGGTCGGCCACTGTTGAGAGAATAATAGGACACTATAATAAAAGCGAAAGTTTGTATGTATGCGTATAATTATTCTTTATTCCCTATAATAGCAGTGATGCAATCGTACAAGGTGAAGCGTACTAATTTATTAAGAGCCTATTCACTCTAGCTTTGAAGTCACCTGAATTATGGACAGTAAGACCGCTGCAGGCTAAGCTAATTATTCCAATCCTTCGTTTTACGCGGTATAAACGACGAGCAAAACGATTAGTCAGGACTGTACAGTACAATTCACGAATGATAGCGGCCGTGAAGTTAGCCTTTGCGAACTTTCGCGCATACCACACTCTTCTCGCACACGCACGTCGCCATTTGGTTCCTAAAACACGTTACTGTGCAGCCTTCTGCGCAAACTTCATGGCCGCCATCATTCGTGAATTGTACTGTAGAGGTGTTAACAACGTAAAGGTGGATACTCGTCGTAAGTCGAGAACCTTGAAGGTTTGTTTTTGATAAATGAATTATGTTCTATACAAAGTCATAGAACAGAAGTTGTTTATGATGTTAGTAATAATATATATATGTTAATAGTATTATAGATGTTAATAGTAATACAGTCCAGTAAAGAGCAGTGATGGCCGAGTGGTAATGGCTCCGACTTACGAGTTGTAGGTCGCGGGTTCAATCCCTGCCAGGCGCATAACTTTGTGTAATTTATTTCATCACCACTGCTCTCAAAACGGTGAAGGAAAACATCGTGAGGAAACCGGCATGTCCTAGAACCAAAAATTCGAAGACATGTGACATTCACCAACCCGTACTGGGCCCGCGTGGTGGATTATAGCCCAGAGGAGGCCGGAGTCCAAGCAGTGAGAACATTAAAAAAAGGCTGATGATGAATACAGTCCTGCAAGGTTGTTAGTGATTTACAAGTAACCCTAGTGGTTGTTAGTGTTTGTGTGTGTACATAAATGAATGAATAAATAAATAAACCCTGTATAGTTCGGTGCTTACCTTTGATATCGATTTCGGAGTACATGTTCCTCAAGTCATGCATGACGCAGTCGAGGTACAGCTCGCCGGTGCCCAGGATCACGTGCTCGCCCGACTCCTCCACGCGTGTAGACAGCAGCGGGTACGATTTGTTCACCTAAAACAACATTCTCTTATAGCTAGAGTTAAACTTGAACAAATATTTACTCGAAAAACCTTTTCAGAGATAATTGTTAACCTTCGTGGGATTATTCTAAAGAGCCACCGGGGCCCTGAAACGCAAAGATATTGCCCTCTCAAAGGAACACAAGTGGTTTTTATTCAGTAAAATTTTCTACTTAGAGCTGGAGGAGTTTTTTGGTGATTTCCAGCTCACAAAAAAAATCTATTAAGAAAAGATGAAAAACTAATCATGTAGTAGGTTGAATAATATTCAGTATTATAGATATCAGAGGCTTTCATGTGATGGAAATTTTTCAAATGCCTGGACCAGACACAATTTAAGGATCATCCCTTTTCAACGCAGGTTTGTAGGACTTTACCCCGTTTTCCTCATACCTATAGGAAGGGGGGGGGGGGAAACTGCATCTGCGCGGACGTCACGCGCCGGGCACGGCTCGCGTGACGTGGCGCGTGTGCTGTGCTCGGCTCCCCGGAGCGGAAACCGGACTATTACCTACGTAGTGCCGGCAGTTCAACTGTAACGGTGTGCATATAGTCGTGTCGATGGAGAACTTAATATATTATTACGTAACTAAACGATTGCGGGGCCCGGCTCCTCGCGACGGATGTCCGCGCCAAGGGCCGCTACGGAGCACTTTTATACGAAACCGCGCGGGCGTCCGCTTAACACAATTTCGGCCCTAAAACTCTGTGATGAAATAAACCTCTTACTGTACTCAAAAGGTCAAATAATCAACTCTTTGACTATGACCTACCTTCCTTAACCCATCCAACATCTTTGGCAGCTCAGACGGATTGACAGGCTCCACGGCGATCTTCACAACAGCCTGTGTGTTGAACCGCAGCGGCGTGAAGGTGTGCAGCTCAGCGTCCTCGTCTGCTGCCACCACTGTGCAGGTCTTCACGATGGGCTGGTCGATTCCCTCGATCAGGGCCCAGCAACCAGCTGGTACGCGGTTTAATTCCACCTGGAGGGGACGGTGTGGTTTTTGGATCAAGGGTTCTTTGAAAAATTGAAAATGATATCATTGTTCGGCTTGAAAGGTTTCACGGCAGTGGGTGAAATCGAAGGACTTTAACAATTCGCCTCCGCAGCAGGCGAATTGATGCCTATTCAACACTTTAATATACCTATCCAACACTTTAATTTTACAACTCGAAACAATTCTTGAGATTGGTGCGTTCAAAGAAAGAAATTGAAGAGTTTATTTCTTTGAACTTTGCTTCATAATGTTATTATAGATTTTTTTAATAAAAAATAATCTAGTGCTTGACTGCGATCCCACCTGATGGTAAACAGTCATGCAATCGTTGATGGTGAAGCGCACTAGTTTATAAAGAGCCTATTCACTCTAGCGTTGAAGAAACCTAAATTACACCCAAACACAGAACAAATGATCGTGCTCATTACATAAACATTTGTGGGTGGGCATTGAACCCAAGTATATATTGTTAACTAACCTTATACCGTGCCTCGTATATCCAGAGGCGGCCCACGTTCATGATCCTGGAATCCTCTTCATCCTGCGTGCTGTAGTTCTCTCCGAGCACTCGAACCGTCTGACCCGCGTATAGCGTCCCTGACATTATACGGGCCAATACCTGAAACAATTACATTTGGTACAAAATCCTGCATCGAACAAATATTCGTATGGCCAGCAGATTCAGTTCAGGGTCTGGGTGTCTTGTGTATGTGGGTTTACATGTTTAAATGATAAATGATATTTATTTTGTAAATAGGTTTAAAAAACACTTTTACACGTCAATTTTTTTTCGTCAGTTTATGCTAGATGAGGCCGGTGTTTCCTATCTGACTACCCTGAGAAGAAACACCGAAACAAACACAGGGGTCAAAGTCTCTTTTAAAGTCCATACAGTAAATATGTAATGGTCAAATCACATGAGAACCATGCAGATTTGTCTGAGATGGTCTTTTGAAGAAAGAACCATACAGATTTGAGTGGACCTGTCCAATCAGTGTAAGCATTTGTCAGTATTCGAAAAGCTCAACTCAGGACTACTAAGGAGCTCAACGACTTGACGAACAATACCAAAGAAAGGACATTTGGTTAGGCCGCAGAAAATACTCAAATTGCCATACGTTAAAATTACTGAAAAGAAAAAGCAACCCACATAGTCCTCACATGCTTGTTTGTGAACGTGCTAACGACACAAGAGTCATTCGCTGCCTTCACGTATAAGGCTGCCATCTGACGGACTACATCGCAGCAACCGCACGCAGTCCATATTTTCAAGTGCATGCAGTTTGATCTGACTTTGCGCAGTTGGCGCCACGCTTCTAGCCCAGGAGCTGAGTGTATGATTCGATCTTTAAGTGCCTCAAAATACAGTTGACAATGTCAATATGCGTTTGCTCTTTGTAATTAACTGCACACTGACTGTTTGCGGTTAGCGATGGACAGCGTGTGTCGACACTTAACGACTGTAGCCGACCGCGTAAAGTTGAAGGCGCGACTACATGCAGTTGATATTGACTTCCCTCGACTGCAGCCGACCACGTGCAGTTGATATCATGACTGCACGAAGTCGAACGTACAACTGCATGCAGTTAAATATATCGACTGCGCGCGGTTGCTGCGATGCAGTCCGTCTGATGTCAGCCTAAGAGTTTTATAAATGTTTTGGTGTAACTAGGTGATAAAGCAAAGTGAATTCCGAAAGGAGCGAAGAATACAGAGGTTAAATCCCGAACACAGTGAAGGATATAGAAGATAATCAACGAGTTAATATAGAAACCTGAGTGAAGTTAGGAAATCAAGCCTCCCAAGATAAAGATTACAATATTCCGTTGTCAAGTTCAATATGGGCCACGTACCAAGAAGAAGGTGCAGTCATCGGTGGGGTACATCTTGGTGGTGTGCGCGACGAGGCGGCCGGACTGGTCGCAGGCGAGCATGTCGGCGTGCAGCGCGCCCGCCGCGCCGCGGTACGTGTGCGACACCTTGTCAAGTTCAATATGGGCCACGTACCAAGAAGAAGGTGCAGTCATCGGTGGGGTACATCTTGGTGGTGTGCGCGACGAGGCGGCCGGACTGGTCGCAGGCGAGCATGTCGGCGTGCAGCGCGCCCGCCGCGCCGCGGTACGTGTGCGACACCTTGTCAAGTTCAATATGGGCCACGTACCAAGAAGAAGGTGCAGTCATCGGTGGGGTACATCTTGGTGGTGTGCGCGACGAGGCGGCCGGACTGGTCGCAGGCGAGCATGTCGGCGTGCAGCGCGCCCGCCGCGCCGCGGTACGTGTGCGACACCTTGTCAAGTTCAATATGGGCCACGTACCAAGAAGAAGGTGCAGTCATCGGTGGGGTACATCTTGGTGGTGTGCGCGACGAGGCGGCCGGACTGGTCGCAGGCGAGCATGTCGGCGTGCAGCGCGCCCGCCGCGCCGCGGTACGTGTGCGACACCTTGTCAAGTTCAATATGGGCCACGTACCAAGAAGAAGGTGCAGTCATCGGTGGGGTACATCTTGGTGGTGTGCGCGACGAGGCGGCCGGACTGGTCGCAGGCGAGCATGTCGGCGTGCAGCGCGCCCGCCGCGCCGCGGTACGTGTGCGACACCTTGTCAAGTTCAATATGGGCCACGTACCAAGAAGAAGGTGCAGTCATCGGTGGGGTACATCTTGGTGGTGTGCGCGACGAGGCGGCCGGACTGGTCGCAGGCGAGCATGTCGGCGTGCAGCGCGCCCGCCGCGCCGCGGTACGTGTGCGACACCTTGTCAAGTTCAATATGGGCCACGTACCAAGAAGAAGGTGCAGTCATCGGTGGGGTACATCTTGGTGGTGTGCGCGACGAGGCGGCCGGACTGGTCGCAGGCGAGCATGTCGGCGTGCAGCGCGCCCGCCGCGCCGCGGTACGTGTGCGACACCTTGCGCGCCGCCGCGTCCAGCGGGGACGGCACATGACGGACTACCATCTCCACGAATCCACTGGAAAAGAGGCACAAGTTATATTCTAGCTCATAATTCCGATGTGTGACAAAGGAAGCATCATATTAACAGGTGGGTTCTAGTCAGTAAAAGTCTGACGCTCCCTTTCGCTCGGTCCACTCAAAGCAGATTGGTTCTTTATTTCGCAACTTTCACATAACGCCATCTCGCTCGTCTCAAACCAAGTAGAGCTTGAACTATGAGACTAGACAACTGATAAACGTACTTATATATTTCAAAATATATAAGTACATAAACTACTTACCTTACTTTACTTTTACTTGTACTTATATATTATAGATATATTTTTTTAATTATTTAAACTTGTGCTTAATTGCGATCCCACCTAACAATATATACAATTACAATCGATGGTGAAGCACATTAGTTTATAAAGAGCCTATTCACTCTAGCTTTGAAAACGCCTAAATTGCATTCTTCACACAAACATTTGTCCTGGGTTGGATTCAAACTCTAACAGAGATTTCTGAAAATGTTATAATATCATTGTTTTTACAGAAACAATCAACGTATTATATATAATTTACAATCTTAAGGCGTATAGTCCCTTGAACCATCTGACCGAAATTATGTGAACGCAACTCTCGCACTCGCCTAGGCGGCAGTACGCAAATCTGTGCATTTATTTGCGGCCAGCAGCGCCCGGAAAGCGCATTAAATCCATTTTCTCTGCGAGATATTGATTGATTTACATATGCAATGTTCACTTTGAAGAATATTTAACCACCAATTTTTATGTGTAAAAATGTTTCTAAAGGCCCAAGCCGTTTCGAAGGAGTAGGGAAAAGTTGCGAAAAGTTGTGAAATTGCTACATTTTTTTTTTTTTGACAAAAGTATTAATTGCACGAAAAAATCAAATGTTGATATTATTGTTCATGAATCTATAATAAACATATATTTTTTTCAAACCAATTGACCTAGCCGTTACGGAGGAGTAGGCCTCAGAAAATCACTGTTTTATGGCACTTTTCGGGCGCTTGGCCCTTAACGCAGTCATGCCTGCTTGATTCGCTGAAGTTTTCGTCGTGTCTTTTAGATTAGGTGGAACCCTTGGGAGACAGTGAAATCTATATTATATACAGGGTTATTTGAAAAACACTGGCAACTTCCCAGGACTATGTTACTAACCTCGTAAACAACCACTTTTGTTCTATGACTTTTAAAATTTATCATATTTTAGTTCATCAGATTTTCATACAAAAATAAAAATATTTAAATTGAACGTTCTAAATATTACGAAATCTATGCAAAACAAGCGATAGTAAAGACAGGCAGTAAGTGCAAACGGCAGGGAGTGGGGATAGGGTGGCGGGGGTGTTTTATCGCGTCACGTCATACAGACGTAGGTACATACACTTTTAAAGAATATAATAAAAAAATTAGTTTAAATTTTGAAAATAGAACTCTTTGCTAATATTATTGAGTACTAATTTCATTCATTTGTCATTTGTTTTACGATTTGGCGGCAAATTGAAATTTATCTTTGTCACGCCAGTATGAAATTTAACGCGAGAAAATTTTCGTACTAGAGCGCGAGCAAGATAACTTGGCGCGTAGCTGGGGGCGTGCTTAATGTTGCCAGCCTAACAAACCTATTTTCCTTAATTTGATTAAAAACGCTCTTTCATAACACAGTGTAATTTAAAGAATTTATTTATTTAATTTATACCTTTATTATTTTAAAAATCGTGATAACTTTGTAAATCTTTTATTGAATGTCTTAATAAATTAATTAGCACTTTTAGCACCAGAACTCCACGCTAGTCTTTACCAGAAGAGTCGAATAAGTCCATTCTTAATTTGTCCATTTTGAGATATTTTCTTGTAGAGATACATTCAGTCATTTTTCTGGCGTTACTACTGGCTTTTGTATTGTCTCTTGTTGGGGCTTTGTTTATTTATGTGCAGTGGTATAATGCATTATCTATTACTACAATACAATTCAGTTTTAGATTTGGCACTATTTATTCTTTTATGGATGAAGTTTGCCGAATTCATAATTATTATTATCGTCATGATAGTCACTTGATTAGGATTTAAGCACATAGTAGCAGTTCATTTTCAACAAACTTCGTTATCTTGCTAGGTACCGCTCGGGTACACATATTTAGGGAAATTTTATTGTAATGGTCACCCGAAAACAATATTTGACAAATGGGTCTAATTTTGGAAATTGGTACCTTAGGCCCAATATTTTCTCAATTCTCTTTACAAACACGTTTGACTTTCAAGATAATATCCCTGCTAGCACTTTTAATCACTTTTGTTATAATAATAACGACTATTTACTTTAGAAACGATAAAAAACACAGAACAAAACACATTCTCCTGACACATGACATAAACGTCAAACGATTAGTTTCCAATTTCGGCCACGCGCCAACTTATCTTGCGCTAGCTCTATGATTTTTTATGACTTTCGGTGTCATTTAAGTCAACAAGAATGTTATGACAAACTTCGACTGGCCTTTCACGATGAAGCCCCTTCTCGGGCCACTGTTTATAACTAGTTTAATGAGTTTAAACGTGGTCGTACCAATCTCAACGATGCTCTGCGTGAGGGACGGCCTCTACGGCGACGACTGAAGATAACATCAGTGTTGTGCGGTGTATGATAGAGACTGATCCAAGAGTAACCTATCAGCAGATTCGGACAAGCTTAGGCATCGGTATGAGTCAAGTGCACAAAATCCTCCACAAACATTTAGCCGTTAGGAAGCTTTGTGCCCGGTGGATACCTCATTATTTGACCGAGGCCCAAAAACTGTATCGTGTTGATTGGTGCCGTGAAATGATACAAAGATTTAACAGAGGTGAACATACTTATGGGTGACGAAAGCTGGATTTATTGCTATGATCCGGAAATCAAAAGACAATCTGCTCAGTGGGTGTTTCCTTCCGAGAAGTTGACAACTAAATTGAAGAGAGGTCGAATTGAGGAAAAGATGGTGACCTCATTCTTCGGAAGGACCGGTCATTATGCGACAATTGTTTTAGAAGATTAATAGTCAGTTACTGCATAGTGGTATACTAACAAATGTTTGCCACTTGTCTTGGAAAGTCTTGTCATTGTTAGTTTTTCATAGGTTTCAAAATATGATTTAAGGGGTGTTTTGTGATAACTTTCGGCGAACGAAGAGGCTGGCAAAGTTCTAGTTTAAAACAACTATTGTGTCCGCTTGGCTTCGCCCGCTACCGCACCGCACCCACGTATTTGGTCACGTAGGCCACCGCAGTACATAAAATACTCCACAGATACGCTACAAGCTTGAACAGTCTTAAACTCACCAGAAATCTCCAAAGAATCTGCTGCAGACGAGCCTAAGCAGAGGGCGCACGTTCAACTTGGCTTCTTGCTTCGTCAGCTTGATGCCCAGCTCCGACAGAACCGCTGGCAACGTGTCGTCCACATCACCTACCACCTGTAGAGAATATACGTCATTTAACTTTTCCGCTCGCGTCGGTTTGGTCTGACGGGAGTTTTCGCGTCCTATTCGTCAAGGTCGTGTGTTAGTTAGCGTTTAGCTCTAATGGGTAGCTCGCTGTCCTGCCGTCCAGTAACTGTCCGGACCAAGCCCAAGTCGTCAACGGCGCGCACTGTTCCCGCGCGCCTCAAGGAGTTGTCAGCAACAGCAGAGACCCGGCCGGGTCGTAGCCTACTGGGGCCAGGGTTATCCGAAAGGGAACTCGAGCCCCGGTATGAAGGCTAGAAGGAACGGGGTGGGCTTTTAGTCAGTAAGAGTCTGATACTATCTCCCGCTCCGCCCAAGAGCGGGGGTTGTCATTGGATGATTATTCCCACCATAAAAAAAATCTCGTTTAGCTCTTCAATCCGCATAGGTGAAAGAAGAGCTGACGAGATGGAGTATTTGGTCGTGGATGAGTGACCTTGGCGGAAAAAACGCGAATGTTAATCGGATATATCTGACCTAGGCGGTTGAAAGGTTAAGCACGTTCTACTTTTATTTTATAACGTGTATGGGAATACACTGTAGACTGTGCAAATCGAATTCATAGGATATTTTCTATTTTGATCACTTTCTTTTTATTATTATTTTTATTCTGCTTTTTTGGTACAATGATGGTAGCAGGCATCAGCCCTAATAGGCCCTAGGCACGCCACAATCATGGTGGGCACACCACAATCATGGCGGTAAGTCCCCTCTTTGAGGCGTGGCTGGAAAGACCTCACGGCGTCCTCACCTTCCGCATGACGCAAGTCCTCAGCGGACATGGCACGTTCGGGAGGTACCTGTTCCGGATTCGAGCAGAAGAGACGCCCAGGTGTCGTCACTGTGCGGAACGCCCGGAGGACACAGTGGAGCACACAGTCGAGGTGTGCCCTGCTTAGGCGGGGCGATCGGCGGCGGAGACCTCTCGCGCCGGGCCTTGGTTGAGGCCATGGTCCAGAGCGAGGAGGAGTGGCAGGCGGTCGCCGACTTCTGCGAAGCAGTAATGCTCGCAAAGGAGGAGGCCGACCGCATCAGGCAACGGCGTTCTCGCCGCCGAAGCCGCTGGGATTCTGATCCCGATTTCCGGCCACCGTAGGCGCGGGCTTACGGACAGAGCAATGGGTAGCTCGCTGTCCGGCCGTCCGGTAACTGTCCGGACCAAGCCTCAAGTAGTTGTCAGCAACAGCAGGGACCCAGCTGGGTCGAAGCCTACTGGGGCCAGGGTTAGTTTCGAAAGACAGCTCGAGCCCCAGTATGAAGGCTAGAAGGAACGGGGTGGGTCTTTTAGTCAGTAAGAGTCTGACACTATCTCCCGCTCCGTCCAAAAGCGGGGGTTGTCATTGGATGATTTTTTCCCACCATAAAAAAAAGCCCTAACAGGCCCCATCAATTTTGCTGACATCTCTTTAAAGGTCGCATGAAACCACGTGCCGTCGATTGGGGTTGGGTCTAACTGGACGACCAGCTACCGAGTGCTCGCCATCCGCTAACTCATACCTATGGTGGCCGGATATCGTCCTGCGACTCATCCTGCGGCGTGAAACCCAAGCAGAACAGACCTCCACCGTGTCCAGACCTCAAACGCTAGCCTATCAATAATAATAAAAAATAATTAACCAACTCTAGAAATTTACCTGAGCAAATATCTTATACAGCGGTTCCAATATAAACTCAACAAAGCTCCTCTGGGCTGAGGCATGGGGCTGCTTCTTGGTGAACCTCCTGGTCTTCGCGTTGAAGTACACGTCGCCCCACAGCCAGGCCGCCATGTCGGCAGCGCGAAGCCCCGACGCGGGGTGCGCCGCCGCGTACATCGCCGCGAACGACTCCACGCTGAAGCACACGTCGTACAGGGACGACGCGAAGCACACGTTGCCTGGGAGGAAACCAAAGGACATAGAAATCAGTTTGGACTATACAAGGCGCCAGATAAACTTAAAATATTTCCAATATGTAGTGTAGTGTAATAGTGTTTTTTTTTTTTTTTGGAATAGAAGTGCTTTGCCACCCTCAGCATTTCTATTCGTAAGGGCGTAGCTCATGTGACGACTATGAAGGTCACATATTAGTTGCAGTTAAAACTGGCTACGTAGTGGATCTTTTAAGGTTTATGGTATTGAAAAATAGAAGAATAGATCCGAAATATGATAGATAATTGTCAACAATGAAAAATATTAATTCAATTTTGTATAAAAAAAATGTAATCTAAGGCTTCTAAGAATATAAATAGTCTAATTGAAGTTTAAAGCCTTTTACTAGCGTCTCCCCACGCTACAGTGCTTAGATATAAGTAATAAACAGACAGTAAGTCATAGCGGGTAGCGGAAGATTTTGTATGCGTCGTCAGTTTGGAATAAACCGTATTATGAACAAGTTGTTTCGTTGTGACACTCCCCTTCCACCCCCGCGCACCAGGACATTGCATTGACGACGAGGATAATAAAACGTGTCGCGTGTGGTTATAATTACTAAAATAATTAGTGGCCAAACACGTAAAACGCAAAACGTCGATCGGGAAGATTAAAGAGTTTGACGTGCGGTCGGGATTGTGGTCTTCATACACAGATAGACTTGAAATGTATTTTGTGGTGAACAAGATCGCGTAAGAATTGAGGTTACCCACATTAATCGCGAGCATGGGCGATGAAGCGTATGAATTGTTAGTTAATCTAGCCAGTCCTAGGAAGCCTTCGGAGTTATCATATACACAAGCCAGCGAATTGTTACGTCAACATTTACAACCGGCACCATCATCATTGGCGGAAAGGTACCGGCTCCGACGAAAAAGACAAGGTGCAACGGAAGACGTTGCCGCGTATGTGGCAGAATTGAAGAAATTATCACGTAATTGCAAGTTCAACGCTAACTTGAACGAAAATTTGCGCGATCAATTCATCTGCGGCCTTAGAAGTGACGTCATTCGGCAGCGGTTGTTCGCGGAAAATGAGGCGATAACCTTTACGGAGGCGGTAAAATTGGCGGGATCCCTGGAAGCAGCGAAGAGAGACGCAGCAGAGGTTGAGTGGCGTAAGGAAGCAACGGAGGCGAATAGTGCTAGCTCGGTTTATGCGCTAACGCCGAGCGCAGCACGCGTCGGGAAAGGACGCGGGCGTAGGAGTGGCGGAGCGGGACCGGCGGCACCGTCCGCAAGTTGGCGTGCTCGGCCGGACAAAGCGTCGACAACCTTGAGCGGCTGTGCGGCGTGTGGTGCTACCAACCACGAGTACGATCGGTGCCGTTATCGTTTATGTTGTCATTTACGGCGAGTATGTCCAGAGCGGGAGGAGCAAAAGTCGCAGGCAGATAGTGGCCGGCAAAACAAAGGGACGAAACGGGAAGTTCATTTCGGTGATTTTGACCTGAAGACCAGTGACGAGGACGAGGACATTGAGGAATTAAACCTTTTGTCGTTAAATAATTATAAGGCGGTAAGTTTACCCGTCTGTATAGATAACGTTATAATTAAAATGGAAATAGATACTGGAACAGCAATTTCATGTATAAGTAGAATAGTTTATGTGTTGGGTAAATAGCCGGATGCTTTGAGTTATTATCGATTATAATCCATAAGTGTCCATTAATAGCCTAGCAATTGCTATTAATGTATTGTTAAAAAAATAAATGCTTTTTTTTTTGTTTAGTGTAAAATCTGTGGGTGTGAACGTAAATTGGGTGCGTGTACGCAGTGTGATTCAATGTATTGTATTTCTTTTTATTTATTTTCACTTTTTGTATCATGTGAAAAAGTGTTAATAATGAAATAAATGCACATTTTTAGGAAAATTCAGTTTTGTTAATTTAGAGATCCAATAAACCATTATTACTATTGACACATCGCTTTTTGATTTGAAAATTGAACCATCTACTTACCTAATGAATTACTTGATTTAACAAAGCGAGCTAAATATGTAAGTGTATGTATACCTACAAATAAATTTAACCGATACGTAAAAACGTAAGGTACAATAAGTAAGTTTCTTATTAGCTCTTTTCTGTGAATACGACGTAGGTAAATTATAAACAATGGAAAATACCCGAGCGGTTAGTAAGTAACATGCATCCCCGCACCCCCGTTACTCGTGCTATCTCTTTCTGGCGCTAATATTATTCGTGCCAGAAAGAGATGCATGAACTGCTACAGCGACGCCAACCGAATCCGGAATCAGTACGTCCAAGTACGTCGACTGATATATTTCGGTGAAAAAGTCATTTTTCGTGTGTTCCTTTTTCGTGTGTTGTTAAATAAATAATATTTTTGAATGGGCCAGATTAGTTTTAAATTGCACATTTATTTACTACAAAGAAAGATGATGAAAATTAAGTCCAATCTGACAGTCCTAAGCCTGAAAACCATGAAGGGAAATTTTCAATGACTAAAATAACATTAACAGCAGGGTTATCATCCATAATTGCTATTAATGACTACTAACTGAGTTTTAATCGATTATTAGCCAAATGATATTAACCGGATTATTATCATTGCCCAACACTAACTGCACTACAGCGACGCCAACCGAATCCGGAAACAGTACGTCGACTGATATGTTTCGGTGAAGAAGTCCTTTTTCGTGTGTTATTAGTTTGTGTGTATAATCATAAAATGGTTAGACCAAAGAACAATCTCGTGTGGAATAATTATGAACGTTTGGCAGATAATTCTGTGAAATGTAAACACTGTGATATGGTTTATAAACAGGCTTATTTAAAAAGAATGTCTCAACATTTAACTAAGTGTTTTAGATGTTCAGTTGACATAAGATGTAATATATCGGAAGGTACATCAACCACAAATTTTACCCAGACAACAGACCGAGAACAAGGACAAAATTTAAGTCAAACAAGAGTTTTAAGTGAAAATCAGCAGACATCAACAGCACAAATCACTAATTCTATCGTTTCTTGTGACATGGATTTGACGATTGAAAAAAAATCAAGATTAAACATGAAATTTGCAAAGGCAATATTCGTGACTCGCTGTTCTTTATCATTACATCATCATACTCTATGGCAGAGTTTTTTTGATGATTTAAACCCATCGTATAAAATACCATCAAGAAATGCACTTTCAACCACACTTCTTGAAAACTGTTACACTGAAATGAAGCAGTCAATAACAGAGAAGGTAACCCTTAGCCAATACTTGCACTTACAATGCGATGGATGGAGTAATATCCGTCACGAAGGTATTATAAATTTTATATTATCAACACCGGAACCTGCTATTGTGGAAACTTTACCCACTGAACAATCACGTCATACAGCAGAATATATTTCTGGACAAATTATTCGAATCATGAAACAATTTGATGAGAAAAAATTCATTGTTCTAATCGGAGACAATGCGAAGAATATGCAAAAAGCTTTTCAGCTAGTTAAATTGCAACATCCACACATCACAAAGCTGGGGTGCTCTGCTCACATCCTAAATTTGCTTTGCCATGATTTTATTAAAATTAATATTATAGAAAAAATTATAAACACTGCAACTAAAGTTGTGAACTGTATCAAAAACCACAAAGTTCTTAATTCGTTGCTTCAGGACATAGTGAAAAGAAAAGGTTCTGGAAAAACACTTAAACTAGCAGTAAAAACCAGATGGAGTAGTCATTTGACCTTGTTGAAAAGCTTACAGAACACAAAAATAGCATTGAAAACACTAGCTATAGACGAGAAAGCCGTAGAACTTCCATCAGATGTTAAAAGCAACTTGCTAGAAGAATCATTTTGGGACCTTTTGAAGCAGATTTCATGTATCTTAGAACCGATTGCTAATGCTATAAAAAAATTAGAAGGTGATAAAACTAAAATAGACCAAGTATTTCTCATATTCAAGAATTTAAGGTCCCAAATCAACTTTATTTTATCAGACGTCACAGTTCTTGACAATGATAATAAAAAAAATATTATGAAATTTATTGATAATCGGACTGCAATGGCTATTGAACCAATACATTTGGCTGCTTATTTGCTCAACCCTGCTTCACATGGAATAGAATTAGATCCAGAAGAAGAAATAAAAGCAATGCAATATATTTATGAACTAGGCCAACATTTCAAAATAAATGTCATGAAAGAATTAGCCGATTACAAAGCAAAAGATAACTTTTGGAAGCATCGCTTTATTTGGTCTGAAGTCGAAGAAACAGACGCCCTTGGCTGGTGGAAAGGTATTTGCAGTTCTACCAATCTTCATAAAATTGCAGTTGCTATTTTATCAGCTCCTTACACATCAGCAGCTAAGGAAAGGACCATTAGTACTCAAGCTGATGTACATACAAAAAAAAGAACTAAACTAACTTCTGAACGAGCAGGAAAAATAACTTATATATCACACAACTGGAATTTGGAAAACAGACCGTCAAGTAGAGATACAGAAAGTGATTTCCACATGGATTCGGAACCTTTCTCTCCAACATCAGAAATCGATGAAATATCCTGTGACTGTAATGAACCTGTTCTTCTTAATTCACCAGAAATAGATCCATTAGCGTCCGATCCAATCGATGTACAAAACTTAGATTTTGAAAAATCCAGTGTTTCTAGCTGTAATTAGGCTGAAAATTATTTTTGTGAGCAACAAATATAAAAAAAAAAAACAACTAAAAACGAAAATAAAAAAATCTCAAAAAATATCCCAAATAAATGACTGATTAAAAATAGCTGATTGAAAATTTTTAAATGGGCCAGATTAGTTTTAAATTGCACATTTATTTACTACAAAGAAAGATGATGAAAATGAAGTCTAATCTGACAGGCCTAAGCCTGAAAACCATGAAGGGAATTTTTCAATCATTAAAATAACATTAACAGCAGGGTTATCATCCATAATTGCTATTAATGGCTACTAACTGACTTTTAATCGATTTTTAGCCAAATTATATTAACCGGATTATTATCATTGCCCAACACTAATGACAGTAAATTTGACCATTTGCCTATTGAAAGTGAAAACACAGTTTTAAAATTTTATGAAGGAACAAAAATTAAGCCTTTAGGGATAATTAAACCAGTAGTACGATATGGTAACATACAGAAACAATTAGAATTATTTGTTAATGAGGGTGGTACTACCTCGTTAATAGGACGGCAGTGGTTAGACGAATTACGAATTGATATCCCAAGATTTGACTGTAATTTTATAGACAAAGGTGATGTACACATACATAAAGAGATTTGTAAATTAATCGACAGGTATAAAGTAGTGTTCAGCGGTGAGCTGGGACAGAACACGGGAGGCAAGGCCACATGCGAGTTCGCGAAGGGGCTCAGCCCGTGTTCCAACGAGCGCGGCCGCTGTCCTACGCGCTGCGCGAGCGTGTTGACGCTGAGCTCGACGCGATGCTGCGGGCTAGCATCGTTGAACCCGAGGATTGCTCGGACTGGGCGTCACCATTGGTACCGGTTAACAAAGCGGATGGTACTTTACGGATTTGTGCGGATTACAAGTCAACTCTGAATCCGGCGTTACTGGTCGATCGTTACCCACTTCCTAGGATTGATGACATTTTGGTAGGTCTTAATGGAGCTCAATTTCTTAGCAAAATTCACTGATTTGAATTAGACGAATCTAAAAAGTTCACTGTCATTAACACACACAAGGGCCTGTTTCGTTATAATAGGTTAGTATACGGTTTGTCGTCCAGTGTAGATATTTTCCAACGAATTATGACAAATCTATTGCAGGGCATTCCTCATGTACAAGGGTTCCTTGACGTTGTCATTATAGGGGGTAAAACTAGAACGGAACATTTAGAAGCCCTCGAGGCGGTTTTACAGCGGTTAGCAGACAATGGGTTAAAACTAAGGAAAGATAAATGTGTTTTCCTGGTAGACAGTGTAAAATATTTACGGTACGAGGTATCGAAGGAGGGTATTAGAGCGGACACGACTAAAATTGATGCCATTTTAAAGATGCAACGCCCTACCAATATATTGGAGTTACGGTCGTTCCTAGGTATGATAAACTTTTTCGCGGGATTTATCAAAAATCTTAGTTTTATGTTACCACCGTTGCATAACTTACTACGGAAACAGGTTCCGTGGGAATAGAATAAGGACTGTGAGCGTAGCTTTGAGGAAGTAAAACGTGCGCTAATTAGTAGTGGAGTACTTGGCACACTATGATCCCAGCAGACCGGTAATCGTGACGTGTGACGCCAGCGCACGGGGCATTGGCGGTGTGCTGGCACAGCGCGGGGCGCACGGCGAGCGCCCGGTCGCGATGTGTCACGTTCCCTTACTAAAAACTATTCACAGATTCACCGCGAAGCATTAGCTATTATTTTTTGTGTGAAAAAGTTTCACCAGTACCTGTACGGGCGGAAGTTTACATTGCGTACTGATCACAAGCCTTTGGTGTCTATTCTAGGACCTAATGCTGGAATACCAACTATGACAGCAAGTAGAATGCAACGGTGGGCAGTGATTTTATCGGCGTATGAGTACGAAATAGAATTCATTAAAACTGACGCGAACTGTCCGGACGGCCTTTCGCGGTTGCCGAGTAGTATTGCGGCGAAGGTAAGCACGTAATACCGGAACAGACTTATCTTCACTTTGCACAAGAGGCATTATTGTTGAATTACAAACAAATAAAAAAATCCACAAATAAAGATCCCATTCTAAGCAGGGTGTTAGCTTATATACGGGACGGTTGGCCGAAAAAATGTGACGTAGTAGGAATGCAGCCTTATTTTAACAGGAAAACTGAATTATATGAGGAATTAGGGTGTATTATGTGGGGCCATAGGATAGTTATCCCTCAAGATTGCCGCGAACGGGTTTTACAGTTGATTCATGAGCCGCATATGGGCGTAGTAAAGTCAAAGGCCATACCTCGCAGTTATGTATGGTGGGCTGGCATCGACGAGGCGGTGGAGCGTGAGTGCTGCGCGTGCGCCACCTGCGCTAATCACGCGGACGCACCCCCCAGTGCTCCTCCTCGACCTTGGCCCTGGCCTTTAAAGCCGTGGGTTAGACTTCACTTAGACTTCCTAGGCCCAATCGAGGGAAAGTTGTACTTGGTCGTGGTGGACGCGATGTCTAAGTGGCTGGAAGTCTTTCAGGTATCAAGTACGGCAGCGCGTTATACTGTTCCTAGACTTAGCGAGCTATGGAGTAGGTTCGGTGTTACGAAACAGATAGTTACGGATAACGGGCCACCGTTCACGAGTAGTGAATTAGCGTCTTTCCTATACAATGACGGAGTGGAACACATCTTTACGGCTCCCTATCACCCGGCGTCTAACGGGACGGCCGAAAATACGGTTAGAACCAATAAAAAGGTAATAAAGAAAGCCTTAACGGAAAATAAAAATATTGAATTATCAATTAATTCATTAAACCCCAAGCGAACCCAAAGCGTTCGCGCACCTATTGTCTTTCAATTGTGTCTGTGATTTCCACGATTGAAAGGTTAATACGTTTTTACTATATTACCGTTGTTCTACAGGAGAAAGCCCCTCCATGTTACTAATGGGTAGACACGAACCCGGTTAGACGCATTGAAACCGGACCGGGAAGCTAAGATTCAGGGTGTGCAGAAACGACAAGTTGAAGCTAAGGGCGGGGTGAATAGAGAAGTAGGAGTTGGGGACGACGTGTGGTATCGCCAGTATTTAAAGGCGGAAAAATGGCAATCAGGTTCTGTGATAAAATCAACAGGAACCAATGATTTTAAAATCTTAGACGCTAGTGGTAACGTAATCCATAGACACCTCGACCAGGTTCGACGTAGATCTAGGAGTTCATTGGTAATTCCCGCAAATTCAGCACCTCAAGTGGTGGAACCACCGAGTGTGTCACTTCCAGAGGTGGTTGGGGTCCAGTCTGAGCAGTCAGAGGCGAACAGCTCACGCGAGGGGACTGGGATTGGGAACCGTACACCGCCTGTTGTGGGGCTCGAGCCGGTCGTGGAAAAGTTTAGTACGCCTCCTACTACCCCTGTACCCAGCCGCGTCCAATTCGGAGTTGTCGATTGGGCAAAAACGTTACATATAGATAAGACATAGATTTATAAGTAGATATAAGTCAAGGAAAAGGTTGTTTGTTAATAAAGTGGGAGGGATGTAGTGTAGGTACTTAGATATAAGTAATAAATAGACAGTAAGTCATAGCGGGTAGCGGAAGATTTTGTATGCGTCGTCAGTTTGGAATAAACCGTGTTATGAACAAGTTTTTTTTTTTTTTTTATTAATGATAGGCTTGCGTTTGACCACTATCTCACCTGATGGTAAGCGATGATGTGGTCGACGATGAAGCACGCTTGCCTAGAAGAAACCTATTCACTCTCGACTTAAAGACTCCTAAGTTGTAGCTATCAGGAAACACAGATTCCGGCAAGGAATTCCACTCCTTGGCTGTACGCACAATAAATGATAAGTAATAATAAATTGTTTCGTTGTGACACTCCCCTTCCACCCCCGCGCACCAATGTCCTGGTGCGCGGGGGTGGAAGGGGAGTACAAGTACACAATATATCGAAGTTACCCGAAAAACCATCAATGAACTGTTTTTCAGAAAAGGAAAAGGATCACGATACATGTCGATTCAGACAGGTTTATGTTTTTAATTCCTTTTTTGAAATTAAGAATGTCAATAAATGTAGGCGGGTCAATGACCGTTATTCCACGTGTATTTGGCGCCTACCTTAGTTAAACTAGATCTCGTAGATCCAACAAGTGTAAAGAAAGAAAGAAAACACGTTTGTTTGGCACTGATCGGCCGTGCCGTACTTTAGTTAAAAGCGATAATCAGAATTATTTATTTGCCTGGAATGTAAGTGTAGCGACGTCTATGGCGCCACATAAGAACTACGAAGAAAATACGAAATCCTGCATCGCGCAATCAAAGTTCTCCGCGCGATTTGAACATATACGACAGCCCGAAATCATCTATCGGGCAGTAGCCCACCAGACTATAACACCTGTCTGGTCGGAGGATCCTCCCTTTTCAACGGAGGTTTGCGGGACTATACTCTCTGTTCCGCATACCTCCAAATAAGTACAGTTTTGAGATATTACAGGATTTGGCGTCTCCGCTACATGCCTGTGTGCTGCCTTATGACATTCAAAAACATTATAAATTTACACATAATAAATTTGTTAATTTTTTCCATCACAAAATGGAGCGACTGGAGCCTAAACTAGGGAAACCCTGTATTTCAGGTCTCCATAATTGAACTTGCTACGCCATTTTCTCGGTAGATGGCGCTAAAGTCAACGTCTTTTATTTTATTTTTTTAATTAAATTGTAAAGTGATTAAATGTAGTCAAAAAGTTAAGAAATGGTATCCGCGGAAATCGGACCTTTTACTTTAATGAGTTTAGTCAAATTATTGCTTCAAAATCTACCTCATTCGCTAAAAATAACTAAAGTAACATCGAAACCAAATCTTCATTCATTTTCTAATAATTTCCATTTATGCAAAGCCGGGGCAGATCTCTATACCCTATTCGCGTTAAGATTAGACATTTAAAGAAACCTTTTTTACTGTCTGTTCAACCAATTCTAACTTCTATTTCGTAGGCATAAGGATGACATTAAAAGCAAAAAAGTGGTTACAATACCAACTATTTACTGCAGCCGCCATTTGTCATGCCACCAACGTAATAAAAGTAAATATCGGTTGAACGGACAGTAATAAAAGGTTTGTAGCGACATCTATGGCGCCACATAAGAACTACGAAGAAAGTACGAAATCCTGCATCGCGCAATCAATGTTCTCCGCGCGATTTGAACATATACGACAGCCCGAAATCATCTATCGGGCAGTAGCCCACCCGACCATAACACCTGTCTGGTCGGAGGATCCTCCCTTTTCAACGGAGGTTTGCGGGACTTTACTCTCTGTTCCGCATACCTCCAAACTGGTGACCCTCGACAAAGAACGTCAGTGCAGCCTTCGTGCAGTTACTACTTCGTGACGTCATCATCACTTCCTCAAGCTTTCGAGCAGCGAGCCATAGCCAGTACCCACGGCTATGAAGGGTATCCTGACCACCAGCATGACTACTTGGTCATACCTGGTCATCACCTTCAGCCTCATCAGCGACCTTGGCTTGGCACACCGCACCTTCGGCCAGTCACATGAAGAGCTATGAAGAACCTCTCCTGGTCGACGCCAGCAGTCAAGCCCTACGTCGCACAGCACCGCTCCGACTCACTGGAGCCAGCAGCATTACTCCGACTCACTGAAGCCTGCAGCATCATCCCGACTCACTGGGACAGCACCACCCCGACTCACTGGGGCATCATCCCGACTCACTGGGACATCATCACCCCGACTCACTGGGGCATCATCCCGACTCACAGGGATAGCAACACCCCGACTCACTGGGGCATCACCGCAGACAGTTCCGACTCACCGAGAACTATGCGGCATTGGTTCCGACCCACTGGAACCAACCTACGCTGGCCTGGCGCGCATCAAGAACCATCGATCTCCGATCTCCGGAGGGGAGTAATGTAGCGACATCTATGGCGCCACATAAGAACTACGAAGAAAGTACGAAATCCTGCATCGCGCAATCAAAGTTCTCCGCGCGATTTGAACATATACGACAGCCCGAAATCATCTATCGGGCAGTAGCCCACCAGACCATAACACCTGTCTGGTCGGAGGATCCTCCCTTTTCAATGGAGGTTTGCGGGACTTTACTCTCTGTTCCGCATACCTCCAAAGGTTTTCATAAATGTATAGTGTTATTTTTTTGAACAGAGTATAGTGAGAAACATGGAGCCTACGACGGATAGACTAAAAAGATTGACGGTTTGGAAATGTGGTGCAGGAGAAAAATGCTCGGGATTTCTTGCACCAAGTTTCGAACAAACGGCCAATTCTCGATTCTAGAGATGGTGTCGAATTAGACAAAAATTTCTAATGACGTCATTTTTTCGCCAAATTTTAAAAGTTGCTATTCTGGGGATGTCGAATTCGACATTTGTCGCAGGATAACGTTAGAGTTCATGACGAGTGCTTCTGAGCAGTAGAGATGTCATGTCGATTGTAGAGATATGTCATTTCTGAGTGAATTCGTTGAATTTTTTTAGATTGTTAGTGCGCTATATTGTGTTTGGTTTTTAAATAAAATACGGCTTGGCTTATATCGAATTGACAACGAATCTTAAAATGCGTGTGCATTTTAAGATTCGTTATCGATGATTTATATGACAGTTCTCGGCGAAAATAATTACTTACAAACAGCAGTTTTACTGCCTTCACAGGACTTCTCAAAAAGTTCCAAATAGGTAAATCGCCACCGCGAGGCATTTTTATTTAAGTTTATCAAAACACAAGTCTTGGTCAGTGGGTCGTCTTAGGGGCGGAATTCTGCTCAATTCGACATTTTTTGGTAGAGATAGAGATATTTTTGATAGACAGAGATAGACTTGCAATCTCGAACTCTAAATAAATGGCGAAAATCGAGAATTGGGCCCCTGGGCGTAAAGGAACGCTTGTCTACGCTGGTGCGCCGTCGTATTTATAAATACTTTGGGCATATTTGTTGATGTGGAGGTGATTGCATAGAACGCCTTGTTATACAAGGAAAGGTGGAAGGGCCAAATAAAAACAGCTGTTGGCGGCCCATTGAACGAGCGCGCCCGGATGACTGCCAACAGGCAAAAGTGGCGGGAAGTCATGCGAGATGTGAGAGCTACCGTCGTGGTGACCACGACCACTCTGGCAAGAGTGAAACGACTAAGAAGAAAATAGTGAGATAAAAATTCAATGACTTACCTAACAACGGCGAAAACACAGTTGCTGGCTCCTCAGGATTGTCTTGAGGCTGATGTGTCTCCAACATGGAATTCAGTTCATCAATGATGTGTCTCAGCTTGTAGTACGCGTCCGCGGGAGGCAGCTTTAGCTCCAGGATTAGACGGTCGATCTTGTTGATGCAGAGCGTCAGCGGGACTCGCTCCTGAACCGCGTGACGGAGGAGGCGTTCTGTGTTCAACATTATGCCTTCTGCTGCGTCCACAAAGAGGACCGCACCTGTGTTTATAAATTAGAATGATAGTATTCAGTGGCGTAGTTATGGAGGTAGAGGGTGTCTTTTGCGTTTGTCACCATTGGCCAGGGCGACTGCTGATCCGCGGTATGTCACTGTTGTTTCACGCAAACAGCCACTGAAAGAACTGGTCCAGGCAGCTTGGACCCCCGTCTGGTCGCAGGATCCTCCCTTTTTAACGAAGGGTACTTCATCACATACTGTTCCGCATACCTCGTAAAAGTTTTAATCAATAAAATTCTGACGCTTACGAGTGATGATGACTGACCACTTTAAGAAAAAAAGCATGATATTTTTTTTTCTATAAAAGCTTTATACTAGGAATAACTCCTGTATCGTGCGCTCACAAAAACTATAAACTCACATAATACAAAAAACCCAGACCCGGAACACCTATTTGTAGGTTATACAAATATTTGTTCCGTGCGGGAATCGAACCCGCGACCCAACGCGCGCTTCAACTACTGCGCCAATTGTGCCATCAAAATAATATCGCCGTGATACACTCTTTGGGCTCAGATATGGAGGAGGCGCCCATGTCCGTCGGATATGGACGAGGAGACACCTTAAACCCGATGGACTATTGAGCTATTGTCGTGTAGTTTGGATCGACGTGAACATTATCAGCGTCACATCTTATGCCACGTTTACATGTTAACGGGATTTCCCCGCTTATACAATGGCTACACAATAGCGGTCGGCCGAAGCTGAGCCCACATGTAAACGTAGCATTAACGATTCGCGTTCGTAGAACAATAATCGAGTAAACATGTTAAAACTAAACAACAAAAGTATTTTCCAGACATCATGTCAATGCTAGTGCAATGGGGATTTTCTGAAAAAGAAACTCGCGGGCACAAACACAAATGGCAACAGATAGACGCAGATCCAATTAAACTGATTAAATTGTAATATTTTACTATAAATTTTACCTCACTTTTAATCTGTTTTATACCGATTGCTGTGCTCCTGTAACGCAAAAGGCAACGGAAGCGACATAGGTGGGTATTACTCAGTAGAAGTCTGACACGCCCTTTCGATCCACCGTAGAGCGGGAAAGTCATTGGATGATTTCCCACCTCAAAACTAAACTACTAGTTACATTACTCACCATCAGAAATCCTCAGCGCAGCAGTGACTTCATCACTAAAGTTCACATGTCCTGGAGTGTCCATAATGTTCAGCAGATGAGACTTCCCCTTGATGTTCTTCAGCAGTAACGTGACCGGCATGGACTTAATGGAAACCCCTCGTTCCTGCTCCACAAACAGTGTGTCGGTGTACCGCATTGGTATTGTCGTGTCTGTGTTTATTGTGCTGGGGTGTGTTTGTCTGATCAGACAGTCTACGAATGAGGTTTTTCCTGGAGAACAAAACTTTGGTTTACATACTCACATTCAATAGCATAGCATAAACGGCCTTATAATGTGCCCACTGTTGGGACTCAGGGCTCTTCTCTAGGAGAGGGAATGGGCCGTAATCCACCCCGCGAGCCCAGTGCGGATTGGTGGATGTCACATGTCTTCGAATTTGTTGGTTCTAGGACATGCCGGTTTCCTCACGATGTTTTCCTTCACCGTTTTGAGAACAGTGGTGATGAAATAAATTACACAAAGTAATGCGCCTGGCTGGGTTTGAACTCGCAACCTACAACTCTTAAGTCGGGGACGTTACGACTCAGCCACCACTGCCATTGTTCTCACATTCAATACTTTTGCACAATTCTAACTACAGGCATTTTGGTCTATCAATTGATTAATTATACATGGCTTAAATACAATCTGAGTCTGATTTTTTTTTTTTTTTTATAGCTTCTGCCCACAGAAAAGATGAAAGAAGTTAGAAAGGAAATACTTTCCGATTTATACTACAACGAGTGTCGCCGCTTGTCTCACACCCTTTAACTCCACTACAAGCAATAATCCAATACGAACGCGCATTACGCAACTAACAGACCACACACACTTAGATCTCAAGTTTGCTATTGCTTGTTGAACTATGAGCATTGCCCTACATTGCGGCATACCTGCCTCGCGCATAAGGCCACTCTAACCTCATTCATCTGTTCTGTGTTTCTGCCAGTGGCTTCACAATCAGTTGCTATGATATTTTGATGCAAACTCAGAATGGAAAATGGTTGTTATGTTGCAAAACAAAAAATGGTCTTTGAAAACTGTTCATTGTTATTCATTGTTGTTCATATGACTGGCCTGTTGGTCTAGTGGTTAGTAGCCCTGAATGCAATGCCGGAGGTCGTGGGTTCGATTCCCACCCAGGACAAATGTTTGTGTGATGAGCATAATCATTTGTTCTGTGTCTGGGTGCAATTTATCTATAATATGTATGTATTTAGAAATATATAAGTATGTTTATCAGTTGTCTAGTACTCATAACACAAGCTCTGCTTAGCTTGAGACTAGACGGCGTTGTGTGATAGTTGTGGAATATTATTATTATTATTGTTGTTGAAACACCCACCGCTTCACTATACCACATAACTCGATGAGACTGTTGCCTAAGCATTTATTATCTGACTGTTAAAAATCTTACCATTGTGTAGATGCCCCATCAGCGTAACATTCCTCATGAGGTTGGTGTTATCCAGCATATCGGCCATGTACTCCATGTCGTACCTAGTCTCTGGCAGCTGCTGTTCTTGCACCTGGAATTTCTTGTGTTTAATGGGTTCCACAAGTGGCTTGTCTAAAGCCTGTGTGTCTTCTTCCTGGACCACTGTTTCTACATCTGGCCCATACACTTCAACTGCTTGAGGATAATATCTGTTGGAAGATGTAACATCTTGGTATAGTTATTGGCACGAATATTGAGCGCTGGCTTCAAACGCAGAAGCCAAATAAAATTATGGAATGCGCAAAGCGATCCCCACTCTGACGCCGAGCGCTCAATATTCGTGCCGAAAACTATAAGAAACTGTACTCCATCGGTGTTAGGTAGTTGACTAAATGTAAACAATCTTAACATGACTTTTATCAAAAAAATTAATCTCAAAAAGTTTACAATTAGGTTTTTACCTAAACTGATGTTAGGTAATTAAGGGGCCGGCGACGGGTTAATTTCCATACAAACGTAATACCACACTCATTTGCAGTTGGAGCATATTTCACACATATTATGATGATATTCGGTTATAAACAATATTTATCTAGGTTCCTACGTCGAGAATATTAGAAATATTGTTATTTTTAATACAGGAAAAGCCAAATTACATGTTTTGCCATTTATGCTGTAAAAAATTTTTTTTTGTTTTTTTTTTTTTAAATAAGAAAGACGTTGGAACCTAGATAAATATTGTCTATAACCGAATATCATCATAATATGTTGGACATATGCTCCAACTGCAAATGAGCGTGGTATTACATTTGTTTGGAAATTTATCGGTCGCCGGCCCCTTAACTAAATTTAAATAATCTTTGTATGTCTTTCATACAATTTATTTTAAATAAATATTCAAAATAAATTGTATGAAAATTCAAAAATCAAGATTCAAATCTATAAGATCTATGTGAATCAAACCGATGGAGTATTGATGCTATATCTGCAGGTAGGTCGCTTGGAAAACCAACTTTCTAGCTTGTAGGCTAGTCGAACGTGTGCATCAGAATGGCGGGTGTAATTTCCAGATTTGCCTAAATTTATTACAGTTATTTGGTACCTTCTGTGTACCTTTACGTACCTCTTTTGAAAATCTGTGTACCTAAACCCATACAATGATATTTTAAAAATTAGGTACACCCGCCATCCTGACGTCAGAACCGCGGGTGTACTGCTAACCAATATATGTAGCCAAGCGTACTATATAAGTAAATTTGGTACCTCTTGTGTACCTGCAGATACAAGTATTAAATAAACGAAATAATGTAATGTTGCTGCGAAAAACAGAAAAGATTTTTCTTAGACGGCGTTACTATTTTATAATCTCCTATACTTATAAATTAAATTTGAGTGTCTGTTTGTAATATTGAAAAAAATGTTTTTTACTACATGCATATGAATATATATACGGTAGATACACCAAAATAACATTTTTTACAATTTTTGTCTGTCTGTCCGGGCTAATCTCTGAAATGGCTGGACCGATTTTGACGGGACTTTTTTAGCAGGTAGCTGATGTAATAAGGAGTAGCATAGGCTACTTTTATTTTAGAAAAAATAAATTCAAAATCCTGTAGTCCACGCGAACGAAGTCGCGGGCACAGCTAGCACCAACTTAAAATAGTAACGACGTCAAAGGAACATCTACATTAAACATTATGGACACAATACGTTTAATGTGCAATATGTTTAATATCAGGAATCCCAAACCTCCGTATATCATTTAGTCACTATTGCGTGACCATACCGGAAGTCGGAAATAAAATTAACGGACACAATTTACGCACAGACTCAGGAGATCCGCTAATTGTTGTTTTATGTGGGGATTAAACCCATAACTTCGTGTTCAGCAGTCGCATACTACGACTACTGGACCACTGGCAGTCTACAATTAAACAATTTCTTTTTTGGTTGAAAAAATTAAAATAACTTCGTAGAAAAATATCTCTTTGAATATTCTGAACTAGCAATTTTTATTGTATCGGATGGGCATGGAAATAATCGTTATTTCCATGCCCATCCTGATCTGACTAGAACTACACTATTTTTTCAATACACTTGCTCAGAAAGTGACTCTTATTGCACTGCACTTAGGTACATAATGGCCCTTCTTACTAAACTGTGACATTTTGATTACCATTACGCACTAGTGCCATAATCTAGTTTAAACCTTTTGTTTAACCTCTCCCCCGCCATAATTTTATTACATTATCGTATCAGGATGGGCGCAGGTCTTCTCCCACGAGTCGCCGGTCAACCCCCTTTTATACATCTCAGTGAGTAGGTATATTGAAAGTTAAATAAAAAAAAAATATAGACACGCATATGAAATAATTATTAATTAATTTAATCATATTTTATTCATTTTAATCATTACTTATTTCGTTATCGTTCAAATCAATTAAAATATACTTTAAAACTGTCTCTTGTTTTATTTTGATTCTGGAAACACTGACAGACAAACATTCTAATTCCATTATTGCTTCACAGTTCTAAAATAGGCAACATGTTGTTTGTTTTTGTAATTATGTATACATATAGGTTTTTTAACCTTTCAATCGTGGAAATTACAGACACAATAGAAAGACAATAGGTGCGCGAACGCCGGTGTTCGCTTGGGGTTTAATGAATTTATTTAACTTAAGTTATCAGTACTTACATAGATTGTTATTTTTAAAGATAATTACGTCAAAGAAAGAAATTTTTTTTTGGCAGCAACGTTTCAGTATTTCGTCTATTTAATACTTGTATCTGCAGGTACACAAGAGGTACCAAATTTACTTATACAGTACACTTGGCTACATATATTGGTTAGCAGTACACCCGCGGTTCTGACGTCAGGATGGCGGGTGTACCTAATTTTTAAAATATCATTGTATGGGTTTAGGTACACAGATTTTCAAAAGAGGTACGTAAAGGTACACAGAAGGTACCAAATAACTGTGATAAATTTAGACAAATCTGGAAATTACACCCGCCATTCTGATGCACACTAGTCGAACAAATATGTTTTTAACACATTCAGCACCAAGGACCCGACGGTTGGGTCATACAATAACTGAATGTCTAACCTAACATTGTGGGGAAAGGGATGAGCAGATTGTTTATATGTAATTATTATTTCCTTTATTACACATTTTAACATATTTATTACATTTTTAAATATTCCTTAAAAAATATATTTAAAACAAAACATTTAAAAATATAAAAAAAATTAATAATTATTATTATTATTATGTGTTTGATTATATGTAATATTAGATGTGCCATAAGAACATACGAAGTTTTTATAACTTAAATGAAAAATACAAAAGTACTTGTCCATGTTTGTTCAATAACAATCAATAACCTATGAGTTAGTAAACAACTGCAGACCAGCACCTAAACAAGAGTTTTTTCAACTCCTAGCTGTTAGTATGCTCACGTACCGTTTATCTTCGTGTAAGACGACGGACATGGGCGCCACCTCAGGCTCCGCATCGCCGTCTTCATCTTCTTCCATGGCATCTTCGTCAGCGTCTCTGTTATCGGCGTACACACTCTGTTCGTCATCGGAGTCCGACTCAAGGTCCGGCCCGATATAGTTACCAAACTCATCATATAAATCACCGTCCATTGTGAACTATAAAATTAAATATGATTATTGATTGGTAAATTCAAGGAAATCAGTTTTCAAAACAAATGCCGCTAACTTGTCAGCACATTTGACACATAACCTCAAATTCAAAACTTGTCAGTACCAGTTTGTGTATAATCTATGCTTGTCAGTTTTGTTTACGACCATAGAGCAGAAACTAACTTTGCAACTTTATATTGTCAATGGTTTTATTTACGAACGAATCGCAATCGCACGTTTGCTTTTTTCACGTTCTGATGTTGCCTTCCGTTCGTCCGTCTGTCTGACAAATTCTTTTCAATACAAAAATGGCTGCTGTGCAACCAAATTTATCAAAAATGATTTCGGCCCAGCTGCGCAATAAAGCAAATGAGTTTTTAAATTCCAGGAAACATGCCAATAATCTTGCCGATATTTTACAGATGTTCGAGGTAAGCACAAGCCTGACAGGCTGGTAATAATTGCGCTATGAAAACTGCGTCATAGGTTACGTTTTTTATTGTTGGTTATTTATTGTATTTCAGGCTGAAACGGACAATTATACGCCCTTACTACTAACTGTGGAAGTGATATTTACTGAACTATTACGACGAGGAGATTTGGTACAAGGAATCGTCCCCCTAAAACCAGCAGGTAAGTGTCAAAGTGGTGTACAATATTATAGATTATTTTTGTAGGAATTATATTGATTTTGCTTGTATCTAGGCACCGTAGTCGAGTATTTTATACGTGTGATGGCCTGTATTTGGTGGGCTAGTGCGCAGTAAGAGTATCGAGTGGGATACGTCTCGTTGGGTCACATTTTGCGACATGTGACGTTATTTGCTTATATAAACGGTTGGTTCGGCCGCAAAGCCTCACTCTTGTGTAATTCCTTTTGTTACGAGCTGCATTATGTGCAACTTTATATAAATAAGGTTTACACAAAGTCCAAGCTGGAACATTGTTGGTCTTTGGCTGTGGCTGTCCATAGTGTGCTGATCTGAGCTACTGTCTCAAGGTCACACACATATACACAAGATACTCGTGTACCTACTCACATGTACTTTTATAGGTTGGATACTAAATGTTTATAACTTTGTTTACTTGGAAACTGTTCTGTTACTTCCTACTGAAATTACAACTTTATCATTATTTACAAGTACATGAACAACATAAACATCTGTATAAATATAACCCAGGTTACAATTTTAAGGCTTGGTAATGTAATTTATGGTCTGATACTGTGAATTGACTACTTTGTTAGTTATCAATGTTGTTGGAACTTAAACAACATAAGCTTTGTATTATTGTTTACAAATAAATATGTTTCCTAGTACTGGCAAATATAAATTTACATCTGATAATATGAAAATCAATAGCTGATTGTTAGTCTTGCTATAATTCAAAAATAGCTTGATGGATTTGAATCATTTTTATTTCATTTTGTTCACTTTAACATAGGTATGGTTTTTAGAAAATAGGAAAACGGTTGAAAAATTATTGATTTATGTTGAGGTGGGAAGTGATCAAAGGTTTTGTGCAAGGTGGACCGATGACCTGGTGAGGGTGCGGGAATCCTGGTCTGATGATTATATTGACACTTGGGGGAGGCCTATGTCCAATAGTAGTCTTTTGGCTGAAATGATGATGGGAAGTGAAGGCCCCCCATGGCTTCACCCCCTGGGCTGCGTTCAAAATTGAGTTTAGAGTTAACTCTAATGACATCATTGGGTAATTACTCAACCTGGCATTTTTGAATGCGAACGGAGCTCACCTGTCAATGTCAAGCATATTGCCGCTTACTCCAACCTACCCTGCTCAAAGTTAGGGTTAGTTGGGTTAACTCTAGGGTAGCTACTCGAGTTATAAAAGAACGACCCTGGGTTGCAACTCTACTCGACTCTGGTTATTTTTGAACTTACTACTGAATTTACTTCCATAAGGGGTAGCTATTTTAAATAATACAAATACTCTATTAATTCATTAAACCAAGCCAAACCAAGTTCACTCTCACATTGTCTTTCTATTGTGTCTCTAATTATGGTATTTGAAAGGTTAATCTATACAACTATACATACATATAAATAAAATTGGAGTGTCAGTTTGTAATATTGAAATGACTGCTTTTTACATATTATACGGTACATACGCCAAAATAACATTTTTTACAATATTTGTCTGTCTGTCTGTTTGTCCAGGCTAATCTATGAAATGGCTGGACCGATTTTGACGGGACTTTTTTGGCAGGTAGCTGATGTTATAAGAAGTAACATAGGCTACTTTTATTTTAGAAAAAATAAATTCAAAATACTGTATTCCACGCGAACGAAGTCGCGGGCACAGCTAGTTATCAATTTAAAATCCAACTAACATTTTCTAACAATGTGTTACCTTGCAACAGTGACAAGCAAATTAGGAAACACATTTTAAAAATCAGATATTTATCAGATGTGTCAGTACTAAAAATAGAATAATAATTGCATATGGATTTTATCTGCCCAAGGACAGTGCAGTCAAATGATTCAGAACTGACATTCAACTTTGTCATGGACATTGTACTAACATGTTTTTCAATATCCTCCTTACCGCTTTTAGGCACGCAATTTATTGTTTTCCGCACTAGTGTGAAATGGTGTGGTGTGGTAATGTCGTGGTGGATTACGGTCCATTCACTCTCCTAGGGCAGAGGCATTCAGGCCAGCAGTGGGAACATTAAAAGGCTTCTGTCCATTTGTTTTTTTTTTTCTTGGAATTCTTTAATGAAAGTATATTCAATACTTATAACAAAGATGCAGTTTATATAATTATGTAGAAATTGTGTTAAAGATCATTCTGTATGAATGACATTATCAACATACATTGTTGTTGAGTAATAATAAGCTATTGAAGTAGTCTTTTGATAAGTATTTTTACTAAGTTCACCTATGTCATGATGACAATAGATTTAATTAAGTAATGAACAGTAGACAGCTGGTTTCTGAATTAAGTTTTTTGAGAAAATAATGTATCAACAAACCCTGCTTAAGGCGTATAGTCCCTTGAACCATCTGGCCGAAATTATGTGAACGCAACTCTCGCACTCGCCTAGGCGGCAGTACGCAAATCTATCTGTGCATTTATTTGCGGCCAGCAGCGCCCGGAAAGCGCTTTAAATCCATTTTCTCTGCGAGATATTGATTGAGTTACATATGCAATGTTCACTTTGAAGAATATTTAACCTCCAATTTTTATGTGTAAAAATGTTTCTAAAGGTCCAAGCCGTTTCGAAGTAGTAGGGAAAAGTTGCGAAATTGCTAAATATTTTTTTTTTGACAAAAGTATTAATTGCACGAAAAAATCAAATGTTGATATTATTGTTCATGATTCTATAATAAACATATATTTTTTTCAAACCAATTGACCTAGCCGTTACGGAGGAGTAGGCCTCAGAAAATCACTGTTTTATGGCACTTTTCGGGTGCTTGGCCCTTAAGAGGTCCAATTCGAAGTACATTTTCATACAGCCACTCTTACATGATTATGATGTTATTACACATCTTTCTCCAGATGTTTTGTATACACAGATATCTTGAGAATATTGTCTAGACTTCTATAGAAATCAAAACAATATTGTGTAAAACTGATCCAGTGTAAATCTACTTGTATATTATAAATATAAAAAAGTACATTTATAGAAGCCTTGTACATTTAATCAAGATTCTGAATGACGACAATTTTTCTCAAAAACTTTCAAGGGTTTTAAAAAAAAACACGAGTAAAATGAATTACCAAATATCAACAGAGTTTTCAAACATTCTCTTTTTCATCGAACATCGCGTTGGATTGCGCAAGATGAAGCAACAAGCTTTTAAACAATGCTCGACGTTACCGATAGGCGAATGGGAGGGCCCTCTTAAATACCTAATATTTACAGGTTTTCAGGCTAAAGTTCATGTGTGGCGAGACTTCCAGAGAAGCTCCAGCCGACTATCCCCTTTCCCTTTCTGCAGTACATCTGAAATAAGGGCCTAATACACCACTCGATATTCAGACATTCTTAGTCGATGTTGCAAGGGCCCAGCATATGGGTGTTATAATAATTGGAAATAAATATGACAAGTGTACTTAGATTTGGCTTTAAGGTAGAACTACACTGCGCACACGTGTGCCATACACGCCGATCTGGGCGCGTCGGTCTCTATACATTTTATATGGAAACTAGACTTGTAGAGCTACACTTGATCCACGCCACGCGACGTCGTTCTACGTACAAATCACGTGTGCGTCGGTCTAATGTACAGTTGCCAAAACGGATATTGAACGCTCGGCGTCAGAGTGGGGATAGCTTTGCGCATTCCATACATTGGCGAGCCAATCGTCGTCGTTGTTAGATACATGCAGCAACGCAGGGAACGAATCAGGAGTGACGTCTATGACGCGATGGCGCGGCGAGCCAATCACTGACACTCCCCGCCCCCGCGTCTCACTTCGCACCACTAAAGAGACCGAATATTTGACTTCTGCACAACCGCAACTGTAATTCCAGATTGATTCATCTATAGATCTGTATACATAGGTATATAAAATGAGAAACAGACTTTTTTTTATAATATTAGTACTAATGGGACTAGGAGGGGGATGTTTTAAACAAGGTTTTTCCTTAATGACGTAGGCAAGTACTAACGAGAGGATTTTCCAAAATTCATCCTCTAAGGGAATGCATCGGGGGTCCAAAGTTTATATAAAGAAACCTACTTTCACGCAGGTAAAGCCGCTGGCAAAAGCTAGTTAATATAATCAAACTACTCCTACCTCCACAGACCAAAGTCCAGAGGCAGAATACACGCGATGGCTGCGCGAGTGCTTCGAAGCGGCACAGACGCGAGCCCTGGAGTGCATCCGCCGCGGCCGCACCAGCTCACGGCTGCAGGCCCTCGTCACTGCCTGCAAACTGATGCAGGCTGAGGGGAAACATCCCTTGGAGGGCTCTACTGGATATTATTTTCCATCGCTTAGACTCAAGGTAAGTTTATTTTTGTTAGTGGACAAACTTCACCCGAGAGGCAACGGTGCACACGCCCCAGCCGCCGCCGGGATTCTAATCTTGATTTCCGACCACCGTTGGCGCGAGCTTGTGAACGGCGAGCAATGGGTAGCTCTCTATCCGACAGTCCGGTAACCGTCCGGACCGAGCCCAAGTCGTCGACGGAGCTTACTGTACCCGCGCGCCTCAAGGAGTTGTCAGTAACCGTAGGGGCCAAGCAGGATCGAAGCCTACTGGAGCCAAAGGTTTGCTTCTGAAAGGAAGGCTGGACCTCGGTATGAAAGGCAACGAAGGAACGGGGTGGGTTATTAGTCGATAAAAGTCTGATGACACTATCTCCCGCTCTGTCCAAGGGCGGGGGATGTCATCTGGGTGATCTTTTCCCAAAAAAAAAAAAAGATGTAACAAGAAACTTTTACTTGCTTGCTTTGCTTGTTACCTATAATTGAATTTTTTGATGTTCCAGAACATATTCAGCGTTTTATTGGACTCTGAGATGTCGATGTCGGCGCCCATCGCTCGCTTCCAGGAGTTCACAGAGTACAGGGATGTGCAACAGTACGGCCTCAAAGTGCTCTCCACACTCGCTTATCGCAAGTAAGAAACTTATTTGAAAAGGTAAAATAGACGTAAGTAAAAAAAAAAACAGAAAATACTACAATGCGTTCCAAATAAGAATAGGATCGCCCGCCATGTTATGACGTCACGATTTACTGTCAAATCGAGAAAATAAATTTTTAAACATTAATTAATCTACCAAAAATTTAATTTATTTATGAACTGTGTATCTCTAAGTTCTTCAATTATGCCAAAATTTCTTCGATTTGACAGTACGACGAGACGTCAAAACATAGGAATCGGTCCTATTCTCATTTGGAACGCGTAGTATACAAAAATTCAATTTAATATCTGTTTTTGATTTCAATATCTTCAAGCATGACAATTGAAGACATTAAAATCAAAAACTCTCTTAAAGTCAGCAAAATTATATTTATTCTACTTTCCGAAAAACCAATCGAGAATGTGCACTGGAAAATAACAAGTTACTTATAAAACCCGCAGCAAAACCGTAGGGGCCAGCAGGGTCTAAGCCTACTGGAGCCCTTGGGTAGTCAGAAAAGGAACCCTGAGGTCCAGCAACACAGAACGAACATAAATGTAGTTTCAATCAGTACAAATCTGACATGACTCCCGCGGGAGAAGTCATTCGATGATTCTCCACCTTAAAAAAATATACCTGTTTTCCAGGTCACCAACATCCATATACATGCAGAACTATTTAGAGTTACTGGACAAGCTGCTGGTGTGTGAGATAGCCACAGAGCCTAAGGGCAAAGGCAAGGAGAGGGACAATGAGGAGAAGGAGGAGAAACTGCTGTGTGGCACAGAGGGTGAGTCGGAAACTGAACCTCACTGTTGTTTGTGTGAATTTATAATAATGTGGTCGATATTTGTTACGAACAGGGTCTGAAAATCCTAGCAATAAAAATCATTATTTCAAACATGTAATTATATTATATGCGTTGGGGTAAGGTCGGCATTGGGGTAAGACCGTATAAATATAAATTATACCACTTATTTAGCTTTATTTTTAATGCTAGTCATATTGCGTGCCGCGTCATTATGTTCCACCTTGCCCAGCAATGTAACTGGCATTAAAAATAAAGCTAAATAAATGGTATATTGATTTATACGTTCTTACCCCAATGGCGATCTTCCCCAAACCCACTTAATAATATAAAAAAAAAATTAAATAGAATAGGAGTCAAAATTGCATTTAAAATCAGAATAAAATCAACATAAAAACATTCAAAATTAATTAAAATAATTCATATCAAAACTTACATTTTAATTCTAAGTCATAAGTAGTATGCAACTTATGACTATTATAGTCAATAATATTGTTATGACAAGCATGTTTTATGTTAGTGATTAAAATTGAAAAAAAAAAATAAAAATAAAAGGTCTGAAAGGTGAGGTACTAGGTCTGCTTTTTAAAAAAGTATACCTAATTTATTTTTTTTTGTCTAGACAAGGCCCCGTTCCCGTACAACCCAGGCGTGTGCCGCCGCTACGCGAACCGCTGCTGGGGCTTCGCCTGCCAGTGGCCGTTGTGTGAAGACTCGCGCACGCACCGCCGCGCACTCCTGCTGCTGGTGGAGCGACTGATGCCCCTGCTCACACGCCCGCACCTCGCCACTGATATGCTCTGCGACAGTCTCGATGCTGGTGAGTCTACTAACTAGCCCTAGTTGAAGTAAACATTTTCGATTACAGCATCCTTTAAAAACGTCTTATGGTACGACCAGATCTGGCGCCCGCGAGCCGTTTATGAGCCGCTTGCCAACAACACGCATGCTTTACACGCACGGCTCGTTAAAATGTACGCTGGCAATACTCAAGCGGCTCGCGAGTGGCACATTCGCTAGGTCAGGACGCACCATTATATTGTACCCATGGTAATTTGTGCAAAATTTTCCATTTCGGCCTCATTTTCCGTATCACCTTTCTTGCTGTCTTTGAAAAACACAAAAATCCGCCATTATGGAAAATCACGTCATATTTTTTTTTTCATTATTCATATTAGTCTAAGAAGATATAGTGTCGGTGCCCTGGTAGACCACTTTGAAGCCACTTTGACCATTTAGGCAAAATTGATGAAGCCTCCTTTGGATCTCCAAAGGAAAGCCTCCTTTGGATCTCCAAAGGAAGGAAGGCCTATTATAAGCTATAGCATGACAAACGAATGGCTCATTACATGTTACACAGATTACCAGGTTAAAGAAAAATAGGAGAGAAAAAAAATTTGAGCCGATTATTGTTATCAGCGCCCTAGAAAACTCATTATTCATACTACCATCGTGTTGCCACTCTGCCAGATTGAATACCAAAATTAATTCCCGCGCCTATTTACGTCATAATCTCTATGATCAGGTGGCCCCATCAGCATGCTAGCGCTCCAAGGGGTCCTGGAACTCGTGCGGCGCCACAACATCGACTACCCCGACATGTACGACCGCCTGTACGCCATGTTCGAGCCGGAAATGTTCGCCACGCGATACAAGCGGCGGCTGCTGCACCTCGCCGATATCTTCCTTAGCTCCACGTGAGTATAGTGTGACACTACCTTAATCTTCATCGTTAGGTTGGCTGCACTGACATAATTAATTGCCAGATGAAAATAAAAATTTTAACATTTTTAATTCAGTGTGTGCAAAACGTCCTTTAAACCTTTTTCTAGGGAGTTTTTGGCAGGATTTCTTTGAGTAAAGTTCAGTAGGTGTTTTAATTATTCGCAAATCGATTCCTAGTGGACATTATGTCCCTCTCCTAGAGAGGAGGCCTGAGTCCCAGCAGTGGGAACATTAAAAAGGTTGATTATGATGTAAAATTTTTATAGTTTTGTATCTTAAGTGTCTTCACAACTGGACAATATGTGGAATCATTGAAACATGCGCGATCTTGGTAAAATGGAGCTGATAATTTTGCTACAACAAAATTATCAGCTCCATTTTTCCAAGATTCGAGAAGGCTAACTCGATACATTTGCTGCCAAACACTACAAAAACAGAATATGGTGCACCCGCATTCTAATAAAGTACGCATTCTAGTACAGTAATGAACTATTCATACGATGACTTGGCTTAAAGGACTTAGTATCCAAGCCAAAAACATTAACAAAAAAAAAATTCTTTAAACCTTTTTCTAGTACCAAAACACTGTTGTTTTAAATGTCTATATCGCCTCAAACGATGCTAATAATGTCCATCGTTCCACAGTCACTTGCCCGAAAGCTTAGTAGCCGCATTCGCAAAGCGTCTGTCGCGGCTGTCCCTGGTGGCGTCTCCTGACGACGCGGTGGGGCTGCTGCAGCTGGTGGCCAACCTGCTGCTGCGCCACCCCGCGCTCAAGCGCATGATCTGCCTGGAGGACACGCCGCACATCAGTAAGTCAATTCATTTCAAAGCCAACATGGTCTTCTTTTTTTGGTGGGTAAAAATTATCCAAATGATATCCCCTGCCCTTGGGCGGAGCGGGCGATAGTGTCAGACTCCTTCTTGCCTTTCATACCGGGGCCGAGCTTCTCTTTCGGAAACAGACCCTAGCCCCAGTAGGCTTCGACTCAGCTGGGCCTCTACAGTTGCTGACAACTCCTTGAGACACGTGGGAACAGTGCGCGCCGTCGACTACTTAATTTCAAAGTTGGAATTAAAATTTTAATTAAAAATGTTTACTTAATTTCAAATCTAACATGGTCTTGCCACTACTTCCTGTCCTTATGTCATATTACTTTATTTTTTATTATACTACTTTTTTTCTTCTATTCTGTCCTGTCACCCGTCACACTATGACTAACTCCCTTTTCTTTCATATCACTCCTCACACAATCCATCTATCTTTTCTTTGGCCTCCCTCGCCATCCATCTACATGTAAACTCAGATTTTTTTTATTAACATGCCTTTCATCCTTCCTCTTTACATAAACATACCAAGACAAACGATTGCCTTTTAACTTTTCAGTCACTCTACTTTCAAGTTTCCTCTAATATACTCATTTCTCACTTTATCTATTCTCGTCACACCACACATTCATCTCAGCATTTTCATCTTCGCTACATGTAATCTTTTTACTTGGTTTTGCCACTACAGCACCAAATTAGAACTGCGAAGTATTGAACCCAGATCTTGTTGTTTGTTTGAGCCCTAATGGCTACTTTCTATATTAGTCAGCTTACGTCAATAATTGCAATTTAGGGCTAAAATAGAGTAAAGCGGGCCCGTGACGGGTATCCGTCGCATGACAAAGCGTGTGTGTAGTGTGCTCGGGTCCCCGTCGCGGCAATCGGATTATTACCTGCTGGTGTGCACGTAGTAGTGTCGATGGAAAACTTAATATTACGTAACAAAACGGGGCAGGGGTAGCTACCCGCGACTGAGCTTTTTGTATGGGACTGCACGGGCGTCCGGTTTAGGGCCACACCACACAATGTGGTGCATGGTACGGCGCCGCAAATATTTCGACGAGTCAGTGGGTACACGACTGACGTCGCCCATTCATCGAAATATTTGCGGTGCAACGCCGCAACGCATCGTGTGGCCTGGCCCTTACGCAGTTTCGGCGTTTAAACCTCGTTGATCATTTAGCAAGTGATGTTATTTTGCACTTCAGTGTCGAACGACCCGTACGTAATGGAAGAGACGTGCGCGCGCACGTCCCGCGCGCTGGGCTCGTCGCTGTGGGAGGTGTGGGCGCTGCGGCGCCACGCCGCGCCCGCGCTGTCGCACGCGGCCACGCAGGTGCTGGCGGCGGCCACTGAGCGCGCACAGCCCATCGCGCTAGCGCCTCCTGACTTAGCTGCGGTGAGTATGATCTTACTAAAACAAATTTTTCATGCGTGAGAAAACGCACAAGATGCCATAGACAATAGGCATCTGCGACCTATCTAAGACGTTTGATTGTGTAGTCATGAAAAATTACTCTTTAAACTGGAGTATTATGGACTAAGCGAAACAGCTTTAAGTTTAGTGAAATCTTACTTGAATGACAGACAGCATCTAATTCAGATAAACGGTGTCAATTTGTCAGTACTAAATGTGATAATAGGGGTGCCCCAGGGCTCAAGTTTAGGTCCATTTTTATTTTGAGTTTATATAAATGATTTACTTACATTTTTAAGATTAATATGCGGACACTAGTCGTTGACGATGAAAATAACGCCCTACTACAGGCCGAAAACGTAGGGCGTGTAATTGGTTTATTTGAAATAAATGCTTTCTTGATTGATTTGATTCATTTAAAAAAGTGTCCATGGAGTTTCTAGCGCGTTCTTCTCAATAGAGACCTACGCTTTGGAACGTGCAATTTAGCTTCACTTTTCTTGGACTGACCGACATTTGACTATTCAAAAGTGCAAATGGTCTATTTGAAATAAATGCTTTGATTTAGATTTTGGTCAAGCTTTAAGGCCGTAGTTTTTTTCACCTTGAACCTCAAAAATATATACAATAATTCCTTTACAGTCATTCGACGCCGAACTAAAGAAGAGGTTCAAAACAATAGAAATGAATTTCGTACGGCCGCAGGGCATGACGGCGCCACCTGGTGAGCGAGTGATGCAGTACTGGGAGCTGATGGCCTGAACGCTCCTCACCTCGCAGTAAGAATAACACCCAGTTAACTCGCATTTACGCCCTACACGTGAGAGGACCTCGCCGACAAATACTGCCGACCAAATCAGACGCGATTTGGTCAGCAACAGGGTCGGTCGGACCAAATCCTGTCGTGTGTAGCTATTTATTACATAACAAATTAATTTCAGACCCAGGGTCGTAGCAGGTCAATATGTGTCAAACAATTTTGTACCTTATGTGTATGTGTTAATTGTCATCTTGACTTGCACGGTCCTTGGTCGCTTGCGAATATTGTTGATTTTGGAGTTGTAATAGTAGATTATGATTAGATAATATAATTATTATTATTGTGTCTAATTATTCAAAGTATTTTATTGATATTGCTTTACAACTCTATTGGAATTTGAACTATAGAGATATTTGTATTCTTCTGGACTTGACAAACGATCATTTTAATGACTTTATACTGCAATGACACTGTTTCTTATGCCTTGATCACACGTACCGAGTAAAGACCCGAGACAGTGATGTAAGCGAATTGTATGTAGAGATAAGCGCTCGGCCGAACACGGCGCAGTTTGTGTGACCGAGGCATTATTTCTATACTGACTTCTGCTAGCGGCATCGCCCGTGTGATAGCAGGTTTCTCAAAACTTTGGACCCTCGTTTAATCCCCTTAGGGGTGAATACTGAAAAATCTGTTCTTTTTCTTTGTGTACATCACAAAACGAATATCTGTACAAAATTTCAGCGTTCTAAGTCCAAGAACTGAGCGTTGATCGTCACTAAGTCAGTACTTTATCTTTTATATAGAGATATGATCGGATAAATTCCAAAGATTGCTAGTGTCAGAAAAATATAAATAAAACTATCACCGTCTTCCCGCAACTGTCAAAATTGCATGATCGACATTAATAAAAATTGATCATTCAATTTCGATCTTAACGTTATATGTATGTAGCACACAGGTAAGTATCACAAGAGTATGTATGCCTGTAGGTCATTAGGCTTTTGAATATTAGACCCTGCACTGTAGCCATTTTGTTTGACCCTCGTTTTAAGTCTCTGTTGATGAATATGACTAAGAAATGTAAGAATTTATGCTCTTTACACATTGTGGCTAGGTTTCTTGTAGCAAATGTATTGATAAATCGGATGAAATCTGCTGGTATATGTGAAGAATCTTCATTTATAATTTATACAGGATGTAAGGGCAGCACTACACAAACTTTAAGGGCTTGCTCAGTAGACGAAACTGAACCACCTTCCACAGGTCTTTTTTTTTTTCAGGAAACGAAAAAAAATATCAGCCTCACCGTACAAAATTAAAAACTTGATTGGGCAGTCTGTATGGAGAGGCCGAATTTATTTATTTATTTTACTATTTATGTAAACACAAAAATAACAGAAAAAGATAATACATAAGAGACGTTAGTACGAAGGTACTGTTTATTTCCAAAGAAATTTCTTCCAGCAGACCTGCGAAAGGAGAAATCAAAAAGAAATGTAGACCATAGTGTGTAGGAAGCAAAAGAAGAATGATAATTTATTTATTTATATACACACACACACAAATACTTAAATATTAAATGGACAAATACAGGTAAAAAAGTACAAAGGTACTGCTTATTTCAAATGAAATTTCTTCCAGCAGACCTGCAACAGGAGAGTAAAATGATGATTATGATTTTTTTTTTTTCATGTGGAAGGTGTTGTGTTGAAGTTTCGTCTACTAACCAACCCCTAAAGTTTGTGGAGGGTTGTCCCTTACACCCTGTTTACAAAAAAAGAATCCTATTTCAATTTCGTAGCGTTTTAAAAGTATTGCCAGTGAATAGCGAATTCACTTTGTAAGCTAAAGGTTACACAAGATTATGATGATATATTATAATGTCGGTAGTTGTAAGGTTTTGAATAAATTTTGCACTTTAATGTTAAAGATGTAACGTAGGTGATGTTTGTTGTAATTTGGTTATAATTTTATTTTTTTATAATCGACTTTAAAGTCTGTGATCGTTGGCCTGGCGTCGGTAGTGAGCTTTAAGTTTTACGACGTTTATTTATTTAACATAAATGTAGTCAAATATTTTATAAGGAAATTACCGTATGGGTATAGACCTTATCTTAACAGTAGATGGGTCAGCGCCGTCAATTTGACGGTTGAACGAAAGTACCTATTCTCAAATGTATTTTACCAGTTTTTATGTTACTCTGATATTTGAAATGTTAGTTAGGACTAGGCTGGACATGTCTGCCGCATGACGATCGAGCGGTGGAACAGTAGAACACAAAATTGTGCCCTGAAATAGCACGAAGGGGTCGTTATGTTCTGTAACTGTCGGGGGCTTATCAGTTAATATATTACTAGCTTTTGCCCGTAGCTTCGCCCGAAACATAAAATAACATGTACCAAAACGAGCAGCTTCACCAAATCTATAAAAAAATATACTTAGGAGCCCAAGAGTCAACAATCAATCGACAAACAAATACCAGGCTCGTTGAATATTCAATTCATAATTCAAGACGCAGGTCTATCATCGTAAATCTCTCATGAGCTCAAGTCGAAAATTTGGACGTAAACACGAATATTCTTTACAAAGGATTGATGACGCTTTTTTCAATATTCATACATTATACATAACAAACGTACAAAAATACTAAATAGTTACCCAGCAGTACGATAGTACAGGCCAGATGTGATATGATAATAATAATAATTTGAAATATTAGTAACTAATGAAATTCAAAAAATATTGCTAAAAAATATTTTTTAGTAAAATTAATATTTAATTTAAATTTCATTACCAACATTTTATAACTCAAGAAATGCCATGAAATATTAGAGTAATAAAAAAAACATAAAAGCTATTTGGGATAAGTTACTTTGGCTCTACCGTCAAATAGACGGCGCCGACCCATTTAGTGTTTAAAGGAGAGGTCATTAGTAATGTGTAAACGCTATTAACTAATCTTATAATAAGTAAATTATGTCTGATATTCTTTGTATGTAAGCATTAAACTTATGGTGTATAGAGTACTAAAAGCTAACTACCGACATTCGGGTGTGTCCGCGTTGTACATGAGAACTGTAGTCTCTTGTGCGGCGCGGCGCATAGTCTGTTATAGAATAGCTTGTGAATGGCGCGTGTCACGGTGAAAAACAGTTTGTTTATTCCCGAAAATTGCAACCGCCATGACAAAAACTCCAATGGATCTGGGAATTTTTATTGTGACCACAAAATTATACAGTTACCTTGTATTCAAGGTAATCCTAAATTCACACTTGGCACGCCCTCTTCACCTGGGTCGAGAGGTCCGTTAGATAACTGTTACTAAACCCGACCGTAAATATGGCATTTCGAGTTTTAATAAATGTTCAGCTTTGTATAGCGTCGTCTTAATCAAATGTTTAGACACCGAACATAAACTGACGGTGTTTTATTTACGAATAACCTGTTATAGGCTTCACAAATAAAAGTAATAAAAAAAGAGGGAATATATCCAGCTGTTAAGTTGCTGTACCCATTTGAGTACAGCAACCCAAAGAAAACAACCCAAAAACCCAAACTGAATAGACATACATAGGGTTAATTTTGTAACAATACTTACGATAAATAAATTTAGAACTTCAATAACGATACAAATATTCAATTTTATGCCGACAGACGCTTAACGAATTCTTTTTGTTACTACCAAGTTAAAATGACGTTATTACCTTCAATATTAAAATTACCCATCCTTTGATTGTAGACACCGAACATAAACTGACGGTGTTTTATTTACGAATAACCTGTTATAGGCTTCACAAATAAAAGTAATAAAAAAAGAGGGAATATATCCAGCTGTTAAGTTGCTGTACCCATTTGAGTACAGCAACCCAAAGAAAACAACCCAAAAACCCAAACTGAATAGACATACATAGGGTTAATTTTGTAACAATACTTACGATAAATAAATTTAGAACTTCAATAACGATACAAATATTCAATTTTATGCCGACAGACGCTTAACGAATTCTTTTTGTTACTACCAAGTTAAAATGACGTTATTACCTTCAATATTAAAATTACCCATCCTTTGATTGTAATTTATTTGAATAAACTACTAAACTACTTACAGATAACAAGAGCGGTAAACATCAAACAAAGAATTTAAAAAAAAATTAATTACTCTGAATTGTTTAGTCGTACCCAATTGAGTACAGCGGCGCTAAACGGGTTAAAACTCGATATGTCATATTTAAAAAGCGGCCAAACCGGGACAAATCAGGCGTAAGACTCGAATGCGCATTGGTTACTTTAAAGATGGAAGATTTGCAAATAATCGTGCGATTTGTACATCTCTGTAAAAGAAAGTTGAGCGTATTTCATCCCGCATCCCGCGCGGAATTATTTAGTAGTGTGAACTGGCCTTGTCACCCGTCTTCCCGCACTAACTTTACCTTGGTTTCATTCCAATGTGAATAATTTCTTCCTAATAAATTGTTGACTAAGGTTTCATGTAAATTAAGAATTTATTTTGTTATATTGTATAGGTTTTTAATGACAGTGCTTTCATCTCTACAGTTTGGCGTGGTTTTTCATATTGGACGATTTTTTGCCGAGAGATTAGAAATATTAGAATCGTCAGTGTGCATGATACCATGCACCATTTAAGTTAAGCCTACTATCCACGGACGCGGAGCTTCATAGACGCGTATATGCTTAGTGTACGCCTGCGTGAAGCTTACATACAAAACTGAAACTTTATCGACGAATCTGCAACGACACGACTGCCGATTCGTCGACAGAGATTAATTAATAGATTTGCATGTAAACTTCACGCAGGTATATACTAAGCGTATAATGACGAATACGCGTCTATGAAGCTACGCGTCCGTGGACAGTAGGGCTTACAGAAAAACACATAACGACACAATAGTGTGAGAAATTTGTTGTAAATATGTAGGTATATATCATGATTTTGACATTATTTATGTAAAAGTATTGACAGGAACACGACCCCAACATTCTTTTTGTTGGGATAAACAAGTAGACAAATGAAGTACCATGCCACACTAAGAGATGGGGTGCTCACCAAATTGTCCTGTATCACGTTATTACGATCAAGGTATTGTGACAGCAACCGCCATATTTATTAAACTTTATTGTTATTATTAATTATTTTGAAGAAGCCTCGCAGACTTGGGCGCGGCTGGCCATCCGGTTAAGGAAAGATGAGCCAATCTGTATGTTATATACAAATGAGTATTTGATATCGTCTTTGATAGAGCAAGATGTTATTCCGATCCTGATGATAAAAGACTTAATACCAAAAAAAAATAATATAGCTAGTTTTTCAAAAATACAAACAAAATACTGACAGGGAAATCAACATCAAAAATGGTAGAAAAACAAACAAGATATAACATTTTTTTAACAAATATATGTCTCTCCGGGCGGGTTGGACTTACGTCTAAGTTCTCGTCAGACTTTTCTGTCTTATTAGCGTCTTCGAAGCTTTATAACTTCGTTATTGATGAAGATATTTTAAAAATTCTTTCATGTTTGTTCATTAGAACTAAAAAAATATTCAAATATTTTTTTTTTTTATTAATATTCTCTATTGTAAATCTTTAATAGTATAAAATTGTTCTCTTGATAAGATACTAAACTTTACAGTGAACGAAATAAGTTTTTTTTTTGCTCTATCAGTGACGATATATTTTAACTTCATTTTTTTGTTCATGCTTCCAGCATAACACTTTATTCTTCCCATTATTGTCAATAAAATTGACAATCACGTGATCTTGTTTCTGTATTAATGAAAGCAGTAAATTGGCCAGTGTTTATGAAAATAAGATTATACATAGTGCAGTATTGTTTAAAATGTTTAAACAATATTCTAGTCTGACGTGTGTCCTTAAGTTTCAAGGAATGTGCCGAAATATGGCCGAGAATGAAGCCTCAGATACATTAAGGGACAAAATGTCCCGCAACACGCGAAAACTACGTGTCGTACGTTGTCCAGTGTCCCGCAACTTGTACCCAACGACCTTACAGTCTCTAGACGCCTCCTGCTTGAACTAGTGCAACAAAACAATTCTGTCAACTAGCCGAGGTACGGGGGAGCGGGGTACTGCGTTCTGATTGCTACGGGCACAAAATAAATAGGTACAGAAGTCAATGTCATGTATGTACTTCACTTATTATACCTACGTACTTCACTTATTATACCTACGCTAGGCGATCACGCTAGGGTCAGCGCATTGCGCCGAACTGTACGAGTGCGACCGGGCAATTGAGCCCAGATATCGTGTCCATGAGCGGTGTATATGTGTGCGTTGCTCGAGCGCGCTTTGTATGTAGATTGGCTTCTGTACCTATCTATTTTGTGGTACGGGGTAGCGGGGTACTGCGTTCTGATTGGTCGAGACATCAGATCTATAAGTCATATGCGTTGACAGACGTGCGTCGCCTGTTATTAGATGTCTAGTGGCTATAAGGTCGTTGCTTGTACTCAAACATTTTGCAACGCATTCATGTGACGCGAGACATGTCGGTCAATTTTACAGCGTTGCGCGCTATGTTAGGAGATATTTTGTCTCCTAATGTATGTCAGAGGCTTCCTATTGTTACGGTGATGTCTCTAGACAGGATTTACATAAATTATTATTGTTTTAAAAAGGTTTCGCATCCTTAAAACAAAAATGCCACAAATAGGGGTGATTTTTCAGAGGAATGTTATAAAGTTTTCAATTTAAACTACAATTGCCTGTGACAGCTGTCGGATTCAAACAATGTACAGGTCGCGCGATGAATCAAGATCGCTCGGCAAAAGTGCATGCGCAGTATTCAATTCTACGGTCTATTTGGCGACGTACGGGCGGGTGTGCGCCGTCGGCGACACGTCATTGGTAGATAGAGTCGCTCTTCAATTCCCGCGTTGCGTTCTCGCCTCTCATTGGATACTGTTGTACTTGGGTACTGTTGCGTACAGCTTGTGTTATCGTAATAGTAATACGTAATCTTAAAAAAAAATGGTTAAAAATAAAGTTTTAAAACGGCTAGCCAGAAAAATGGTTTACGACGTGAATTATTACGTTAAAGAAAGAAACTAACGAAATATTTTTTTTTAATTTTATGTCTTATTTAAAAAAAAAAATTTTTTTGAATTTACCTACTTACAAGATAAATTACAATCAAAAACTAGTGTTATTATAAGTTATGTTACTAAGGTTCAAACATACGAAATTAAAAATAAAATCCTAACATACTAAGAATTTCTGTGCGCAATTGTACACATGCGCCGATTGCCCCCACTACTTTCACCGAGCGATCTTGATTCACCGCGCGACCTGTAGCTATCTATCCTTTTCTCTCATGTTAAAGATTCATATTATTGTCCTGATGTCATCCTACCCATGCTAATTAAAATAGGCCTTAGGTAAATATCAACTATTCGCTCAAAGATAGACAATCTGATTAAAAAAGATTTTTTTTTTTTCGGTGTCTAAAAATCATCTAGATGACATCTCCCGCCCTTGGACGGAGTGAGAGATAGTGTCAGACTTTTATACTGACTATAAAACCCACCCCATTCCTTCGATGGCTTTCATACAAGGGCCGAGCAGTCTTTTCAGATTACTAATAGGTTGTATTATCTAGTTAAAAAGGTAAAGAATTTGCCAAAAAAATATAATTACAAGAAAAATCAGCATAGCGGCTGTTGTAAGGATGCGATGTAATTTTTTATTACTTTTTTGTATCTTCATCTTTTCATTTTCTATGGAACAATGACCAAGTATGAAAAATAAATAATCAAAAAGACTAACATTGCTTCCATATAATGCGAAAAGGCAGTACTTCCACAAAACATAAAAGTTCAAAACTTTTACCTCAATGTGAAACATGTTTCCACTCAGTCTTCGTTAAATCAACACATTAGATATTTAAAATAATTATGTAAAACCTTTGTACCACATTTATAGTAAATATTGCGTGTTTATTATGTTTTATTGTAAGATTCACATCATTGTTGTAAGCTAGAGTTGAATCATGTACACAACGCTGCAATGTCTAGTATTGTATTGATATTGTAAATGTTTAAAGACAGCTCTTATGCCTTGATCACACGTACCGAATAAAAGGGCGAGACAGTAAAATTTGCTCGGTCGACACAGTGATGTAAGCGAGTTGTAGAGATAAGCACTCGGCGCTTTGTTTATACAAGGTGTAAGGGACAGCCCTCCACAAACTTTAAGGGCTTGCTCAGTAGACGAAACTGAACCACCTTACACAAGATTTTTTTTCAGGAAACGAAAAAAAAAAAATCAGTCTCACCATACAAGAGGGCTGTCCCTTACACCTTGTATACTTACCGAATATTCGGCCGAGAGCACTGTCTCGCTCGTTTACTCGGTACGTGTGATCAAGGCCTTATATCGTCAACCCAAGCAGAGTTGCAGGAGTGTTTGAAAGACCCACCATAGCTCTTAACCCGTTGTATGGCCGGAACGCGGATCCACGCGGGACACAATAACTTTACAATTGTGTCTCTAATTACGGCATACGAAAGGTTAAACGCAAAGGGCAGAGAGAAGTTATTTAATAATTTCCTCCACGAGAAAAATAGACTGCTTGCTTGCTCTACGAAAAACAAAAAAATTTTAAACATCATCTTTTTAACCGCTTACGTCGGCTATACACTCCACTCACGTTTATCCAGCCAGGGTCACATATCCACGACCAAATTCTCACATCTCGTTAGCTCTTCTGTCACCTATGGGGATTGCAGAGCTGAACAAGATGGAGTAGTCGCAAATACACGACTCTGGCGAATAGGGCACTAAAACAATGGTCTGACCAATCCAACGTGGACGATTAAAGGGTTCATATATAAACCATTGTGTACACGACCCAATACATTTTACATTATAAGAGTAGAAATACTAACCCCACCAGTAAATGTCTTAAAATATTAGAATCTCGCTATTTTAGACCCTATTGCTATGTACATAGGGAGGTAGCCGCCGCGCCCGCCGCATTATTGTGATTATGTTGAAACAAAAATGTTAGTCGTAAGTTAGGTTTAGGCATTATTTTAATATCATTCATTTAATGTTCTATTATTATATTCATGATGATAAATAAAGTATTATAAAAAATACTAGTTTTTTACTTAGACAGAAATCTAATTATAGGTATACTGATGGAAGAGTATTAATGAGTACTACGCGTTCCAAATGAGAATAGGACCGATTCCTGTTTTGACGTCTCGTCGTACTGTCATATCGGAGAAATTTTGGCAAAATTGAAGAACTTAGAGATGAGTAAAATTGAAGAACTGGATTCTGATTAAACTTTTTTCGTTCACAGTTCATAAATAAATTAAATTTTTCGTGAATTAATTAATGTTTAAAAATTTATTTCCTCAATTTGACAGTAAATCGTGATGTCACAACATGGCGGGCGATCCTATTCTCATTTTGAACGCATTGTAAAATTCTGACACGCCCTCCCAGCTCAACTCAGCCCCCTAGCCAAGTTACAACCGTTTGGCTTGCGTCGAACGCTTCGAGTTGGCCACGCCCCCAATTATTTTGTTCTTACCATGTGACTGCGCGTTGAGATGGCGTCATTCCCGTACATTTGAAGCTTTATACTAGCGTTAACGATTGCAGATTAGCAACTTGGCTAGGGGTTTATGAAAGAGACCTCAAAGAACAAAGGGTAAATAGTTTACCCACGTATGAGGGAACGGACGTCCTAGTCTCCAGCCAACGGGACCCGATTTCCAGCTACAATTGCCGTCACGGATCTTGAGCGGTTGCGCAGAAGTCAAATATTCGGTCTCTTTAGTGGTGCGAAGTGAGACGCGGAGGCGGGGAGTGTCAGTGATGGCTCGCCGCGCCATCGCGTCATAGACGTCACTCCTGATTCGTTCCCTGCGTTGCTGCATGTATCTAACAACGAAGACGATTGGCTCGCCAATGTATGGAATGCGCAAAGCGATCCCTACTCTGACGCCGAGCGCTCAAGATCCGTTTTGACAATTGTACCGTAGGCGTGGACTTGAAGACGAGCAATGGGGAGCTCGCCGCCCGGCCGTTCGGTAACCGTCCGGCCGGGACCAAGCCCGAGCCGTCGTCGGCGCGTGGTGTTTCACACGCAGCTTGCTGGAGCCATAGGTTGACTTCTGAAAGAGAAACCTGGAGTCCTGGAACGCAAGGCATAGATGGAACATAGGTGTTCTTCCTCTCTACCAAAAAGCGGAAGGTCATTGGACGATTAACTATATAAAAAAAAAACTAAACCAGATAGATACTGAATTTGGAGAACATACATGGACCAACTACCTAATACACACCGTATTAGGTAGTACAATAACAGATTGGAAACTTGCGTCAAGCTGGATGCAATTTCATTGAGGTAAGAGGAAATAACGGCTCACGGCTGTCGTCCGAGTGTCTTCGGTTCTGCAATGCTTCGGCACATTGCAAGGACAAGACGGTGGCAACCTCGAAAGGCTCATTGTGACCGGTAAAGTGGATGGGGAACGGCCTGGCGGGCGCAATCAGTTCCGCACCGTTCTTGACTCTACGATGTACAATGCCCTTCACACCGCCAGAACCAGAAACAGATGGAGGAATATATATAAAGGTTAAAGTGATGAAGCAGGTCACGACCCTCAGCATTGACGAATACGAGTCAAGGAGGAGGGAGGAAATAAAACCACATAAAAACTAAAATATTTCATCTATATTATCCAACAACAACATTTCAAAGGTGCCCCACTCAATATACATAAAAAATTGGCACAACGCAACTCATTTGAAGGCACTTGGATTCACTAACTAATATTGTCGCTTGGAGCAAAATTACGTATAATTTATAAATAAGGTACAGCCAATGAACACATTTTGCAATACTTTGAAGAAAAATTAGTTTAACACACAAAAAATCAATTCGGTTTCCAAAAATGAGCATATTTTTTTACGTTTAAAAAAGTACTAACGGCGAAAAAAACTGGTATGCAGGCAACTAGCGACATCTGCAGTCTTTTGCGCTTATTTCATAAATAAAATTAAAGTTGAGGTCATCTAGTTTTGTGTTGTTCATAGCTAGTTGCATAAGTATTTGTTTTTTGCAAAGGAAGGGTCTTACGAATAGTTATGCAAAGGTTAGAGTGACGTTTTACAAGAGAACGCCATTTATCTAGCAAAAGTCACAACAGAAAATGGCAAGGAAAAGATTATCCATCTTCTCGAGTGATTGATTATAATACATTAATTTTGATCGCAACATATTATTTCTATTGTACAATAATGCGCTTTTAATTTTTTGAGTCTTGATCGCAAAACTTCCCTCGAAGTCTTATTATATTAAATTCGACGGTTCGGACTTTAACACACGTCCAACAGTTGCTGTTTTTCAAAGAAAATCCCGGGAGAGAGGGATTTCCAAACAGAACATTGATGCATCATCATGAAGAGAAGTATTAGTTCCTGCTAATCACAATGTGCGCCCTCGACAACCTCCAAGTTTCACTATATTTCCGAAGCGTACTTTAGTCTATATAAAATAATGATATGCTAATACAAAAACTTAAAATCTATATCTAACAAAAAAATATGAAATATCTGTACAAATAAAAAAATACTAAATGTTACTTGTCATCATTTATCGTCCGATTTGTTAAAACTAAATGACGTCTTACTGTTTTGAATGCCTTTCATAGTCAGAATCTTTATGCTCTTTATTATAGTCAGACAAAGAATAGAATGAATGTATCACAGAATCGTATTGTGTGGGCACGTTTGTCATCGCAGTTAACGAAACAATAGAATTCTATTCTATCAACCAAATCACATTATTAATACTCCATAGAGATGCTATGCATTGGAAGACTAAATTTCAGAAAAACTTTTCGAAATCTTAAAATATATAAAACAAGTCACCTACAAACGCGCGCACACACGGACGTCTAAAACAGCGTAACGCCTAATACAAGAGCCTCTAATATCACTTCTCTCTCTTACTCCATAGTCTGTCTCTCTCTCTCACTTGATAATTTGTTCCTGACTGTCACTGGGTGCAGACACACTATGGCAGCAAGTAATCTGCGGACTTTGTTCCCGAACTTCCTGACGCTGTTCTTCAGAAGTTTCATCCTTGCAGCATGATTGACTAGGCACATGGACGATCACAGTAGTCTCCTTTTTACAGCATTTTTCTTCAGGGGGCGGTTCTTGCTTCTTTTTGCAACAACCTTGGCGCTCCGTCCGGAGTAATTGGACATCTTCTACGCTAGGACTGTCTTCTTTTTCACTTTCGTGATGGCAGTGTGATGTGGAAGCTTGTAGTTTCCTTGCTCTGGCAACTCTTGAGGGACACTTCTTCGCGCCATAGTAGCAGGTGGCGTTCTGTTCGGAGGAACTGCCATCTTGTGAGGTGGCGGGAAAGTAATGAGAGGGCTGGATGCAAGTGCGAGTCTGGCAGATGAAGAAGTCGGACTCTGAACTCATTGAGGAGTCGAGTAGAGGCGGCGTTGAGGTTTCGGCTGGAGAAGAGATAAGATAATGTAAGTAAACTGTTGGAAATTTAATAAGTGTAATGTTAGTTTTTAACTACGGACTGCGGTGGTGAGTGTTTTATATGTTGATGTTAATAAGTGGCGTGAAAGTAAATAAAGGCATGATCTTTTAATTCTAATAGTAAGTAGAAAAAAAAAATAAAACAAAAAACAAAGTTAATACAAGGTGTAAGGGACAGCCCTCCATAAACTTTAAGGGCTTGCTCAGTAGACGAGACTGAACAACCCAACATAATTTTTTTTTTCCGGAAACGAAAAAAAGTCCGCCTCACCATACAAAATTATTAACTTGATTGGACAGTTTGTATGGAGAGGCTGATTTTTTTTTTCGTTTCCTGAAAAAAAATTTTATGGTGGCTTGTTCAGTTTCGTCTACTGAGCAAGCCGTTAAAGTTTGTGGAGGGCTGCCCCTTACACCTTGTATATTGCATATGTGGACTAAAAGAAAAACTTCAAAATGAACTTCATTCATACGTAAATTTAGCAAGTCATCCTGCAGGTGGACTCAATATAGTAATATGGCCTTGTCGATACATTGAATGATAACAAAAACTACAAGAATACGTGGTTTTATAATACGTATAGAGGACATGTGTTCCTTATTTACATTTACTTCTCAAATAAAATTGACTAAAATATTGCAAAAAAGACAAATAATTAATATTGATTTTTCTCTCAATGTTACTGTATTGAAATATGTAAATACACAGCTCATCAAACATACAAGTAATTCATATGCATTAAATATAATTTCACGTCACGGAAAATAATAGGATCTTCACATTTGTGTAAACTGCCAAAAATGTTACCTACGTCTCTTTCTCTGCTTAAAGCAAGCGTCGCTGAAAACTATCAGTGGCAATGGGAATACCTACAGCTATGAAACTAAAACATTGACGATTCAAATACTGGGCTACCTTCATTCACAACTCTATTTACAAAGTTTCATTATGCAATGAAACTTTCGGTTCAGGCACAGTCACTGCAACTGTATTGTATGTCTGTACTTTTTTTTTATATTATTTTATGTTGTTGTATATTGTGTTGCTTGCGCCGAATAAATGCTATTCTATTCTATTCTATTCTATTCAATGGATGGGAAAAAAATATCAATTATTTTTATGGAAATAATCGTCCGACAAGGAGCTCGGCCAGGAGAGGATTTGGTGCCAAAAAAATTTAACCAACCAATTTTTCTTAAGAATCTTTTAAGACGAATTTTAACAGCAACACAAATAAATCCACAGTTCTACACTAACCCCTGATTATTTCAGCGAACCTAACAAGCAAAAAAATTATGTTAAACTGAATAAGCTACTATACATTTTAAACGATTTTGACGATAACCACTAAACTACTGTACTACATTACTCAATCATCATTGAGTCAGCTTCATCAAGCTGTGAGCATTTTAACTTACGCTGGAACGGAAAAGGATTTAACACAAAGCGAATTACAAATACAAACTATATATGACAATCTAGAAGCCTATCTATGCTTACACCAACTATCACCAAGAAGCTACCAATCATCTACTGAGAAATCAAAGATTATGTTACATCAATGTCTCTGGTACTCGTCTTGAAGCAGCGTATGGTCGGTCTGCTGCAGTTCAACGGCGTCCATCTTCTTGCAGAGCTTGCCTTCGCAAACTTCCCAGCTACACTTCTCCGTGTTGCAACGATCTTAGCAGGGATAGGGGAGGAAGGAAGGAAGATATAGATTTCAATTGTTAGAGCGAGACGGTGCATTTAGATGTGTGACTGAGAATGCACTGAACAATCCTCGTACAATGGATAACCCTGAAGAAAGAGACGAGAGCTACTGTGCGATCAAAATCTATGTCTTTTTATATTTTCTGTCTATTCGCAGAAATCATCAGCTCCTGCATGCCTGTGGTTCATTCAGTCCAATTCACATGGTTCAATCGGAATTCTAGAAAAATACTGCAGCTGGCCGCATCGATTTATTTCTACTGTTTTGGAGAATGCTGTATAATTTTTCGAGGATAGCTTGATTCGACTTCGCATCAGTTTTCTTTTAATACAAGCCTTGTGCTCGATATAAATTTCAATCTGTAAAAATTATGAACTTCGATGCCAAGTTTCATGTCATATTTTCCCTTTTAGTGGATGAATATTCAAAAATAAAAACCTAGGCGCTCACCTTTCTTGCATTAAGATCTCTTGTGCATTTCATGCTTCAATACCCAGCGGTTAGGGCTTCGTAATGTCTATTAGTGACTGCATGAAAGAATTTGACCTTCTTACATTTGTGTTGTGATTTAAACGAATGTGTGACTGATTTTAGTAACTGCCAAATCTATACAGCTATCTAGTAAGTTTAAACAAGCACCGCCGTTGCAAATATATTACCTTTTTTTGAGAAAAAGATTGCTCCACACTAGAAATCACTCCGGTATCGCAAGTGCATGTAAATAAATTCACATACACGGGACACTCAGACCGGGCACACTTATCTGTAGACTACGCAAATACTTATTCCGTGCAGGAATCGAACCCGCGACATGTAACGTGTAAAATGAATAACAGAATTATTAGTCCAATAACTCGTACTCGTCATTACCACCTATCTATTAGAATATAATATCACAACGATTCACAAAATAAATAAGTATGCAATCACTAAGGACGGGGATAAACACAAGTCGCAAGAATGAAAATATTTGCTACCGTATTAGAAGATAAATTATTACAATAAAAGGTGCAGTCTTCGAAAATAACAATACCGTGCTTGAGAACCCTTACAAAAGTGCAAAATACTAAATTATATCTGTTAAATAACAAAGCTCACAAAAGCACAGATAAAAAATAATTAAATAAAGGAAACAAGTAAGAACTACCAGTGTCGTCGCACTCCGGCGTGCAGATGACCGTCCGCTTTCTGCTGAAGCACTGCATCTGGAGACGAGTCAGCTTAGTGCCGAATAGGAAGTAACCTGGAGACAAGGGTTTCAGTTGTTGAAGGAATACAAATTTAGTTACCATCAACGATGGCATCACTGCTTACTATCAAGTGGGATCGCAGTCAAGCAATAGTTTATATCAAATAAAAAAAAAGTTCATAAATAAGGTGCAACATAATATGTCCGATGACAGCGCGGAACTTCTCAAATACAGATTCAACAACGTAACTAAGCCGAAATTCGTATCGTTCATACCTCGTACATCAAAAGACCGAATCAATTTACCTGCTGCGGTCTTCCTGTCCAATTATAATTTAAGTGTCTTCATGGCTAGAGTGAATAGGCTCTTAACGAACTAGTGCGCCTCACCATCAACGATTGCATCATTGCTTACTATCAAGCGGAATCGCAGTCAAGCACTATTTTATATTATTTAACAAAAACTTTAATAGAAATTCCAGAACATACAGTAAGTTACACAGATACTCAGATACACTTATTTTTTTTTAATACTTGTTTGTTCATTGTTTGCTAAATAAACATGCTTTCTTTCAGATACACAAGTTAACACAAATGATGTCCATATAAATACAAAGCCTACTTACCCAGCATCATCCCGAAGACGACGGCGAGCAACAGATGGACGTTGTACACCATGACAGCTAGCATGAGCAGGTAGCCCACCACGTTATGTATCAGAAACACCAGCGACTGATGAGTGTTCACCAAGGCTCTGTAGCAATGATAGAACATTATTAGATTGTTAGCTCCTGCATTAACTTCTTAATAGTAACGATCTCTGGACGATTCCCGGCCACCGTGGGCGCAGGCATGCGGACGGTGAGCAACGGGTTGCTTGTCATCCAGCCGCACGATCACGCAATGCGCCTCAATAAAATGTAAGCAGAATTGACGAAGCTATTTAGGGCCGACGTCTGCCTGCGCTGCGGATTGTTCGAAATAGTTATCGTATCCCTTACAAAAATGGTAAGTAAATAAACACTGTGGGTTTTAGTCAGTAAAAGTTACACAGTTCTCACTCACATACCCAGAGCGGAAGAAGTCGAAGAAGCTTTTTGGCAGTCGGGTGAGAAAGTAATAACTATCTACAAACAGCTACAATTTCATATACTTAATTATCAAGGTTATGCAAATAAACAGTAATCTACCAAATTCAAGATATAAAAGTCATTTGTTATACAGGCAAAATATCCACTACAGCTACCCTTACTGTTGATATATTCTTTTTTTTTCTTAAAAGTTGATATTGATTTTTTTTTCTGTTCTGTTTCTACTCTTAATAAACGTATTAAAAGTGACAGACAACGTTCAGCCTACACCGCTGGGTGAATTGTTTAAAATTTCAACACATTCAAAACATTGTTTGAGAGTAGAGTAGCAGCAAGTAAACTGCCTGTATACCAAATAGCTCGTTTGACGGTACACGTGGTGTTGCGAATTTGTTTTTTTATTCTATTCGCGTGAATTTGCGCATGGTTTCTGTTTCAATGGTCGTGTTTCGATTCATTATTACGTTTTTTTAGGTGGGGAAATCATCCAATGACTTCTCTCGCTCTCGGGAGGGCGTGTCAGACTTTTACAGACTAAAACCCCACTCGTATGTTCCTTCTTTGATTTACTATTACATGCGGCAAGAAGTTTTTATTTTTAAACAAAATAAAATCCTCAAGTGATGATCTATGTTGAATAATATCTTATCGTCGCGCTCAATCCTCTCTTGGATGCTAAACCTTAACCTGATAAACGTATTTGCGGATAAATGGAAGAACATTTTGTCTGTCCGTTTGGAGTTTTTTGAGGTGAGTGTATGACTGTGGTGTAGTTATATCTCATTATTATTTTGTACTATTACTTCATAATTTTCGCTCTAGGGTGGAGCGAGAGGATGTGTTAAGACTTTTGCTTACTAAAACCGACTCCTATGTTACTTCTTTGCCTTGCGTTCCAGGTAGTCCTTTCAGAAGCGAATCCACCCAAGGCTTCAATCTTATTTCGAGATAAGAGAGTTGAACTCACCGTATTCTAAGCGACGCCCACCTGCTGACTTGTCCGGAGCTGGTGTTTCTGCTGGTGGTCGGCTCCATGGTGCCCTGCTCCCTGCAAACAACCACACACTAATCTTATAAAAGCGAATGTATGTTTGTTACTACTTTACACTCAAACGGTAGAGCGGTTTTGGATGGGTTCACCAGTAGACCCTGGTCTACGCGTTCACGCGGGCGAAGCCACTGGCAGAAGCTAGTCAGCTAGCAAACCAACGGGGCGGCTATTTGTAGTGGTGTATTTAAAGAGTTGGCGTCCCAAGCCGAAAATTCCCAACAATTATCAATAAGGAAAAAATGTGGAAAAAACTATTTCCACACTTTTTTGCAGGCTGAGAGCTAAGCGATCTTTCCTAAGTATATCGCAAAACGTCGTTAGACACACATGGAAATTTGTCACTACAACGGATGCCCCTCAAGTTGAAGGGTAAAATCTACAAGTCCGTGATAAGACCTGTCATACTGTATGGATCAGAATATTCAGAATGTTGGGCTGTGAAAAAGACGGATGAAAAAAGATTGCATGTAGCGGAAATGAGAATGTTGAGATGGATGTGTGGTGTGACGAGATTGGATAAAGTGAGAAATGAGTATATTAGAGGAAGTTTGAAAATGGCGCCAGTGACTGACAAGCTGAAGGGGAATCGTTTGTCTTGGTATGGCCATGTAAAGAGGAGGGATGAAATGCATGTTACCAAAAGAGTTATGAGTATACATGTGAATGGGTGGAGAGGAAGAGGGAGGCCAAATAAAAGATGGATGGATTGTGTGAAGAGCGATATGAAAGAAAAGGAAGTTAGTGATAGCATGACGAGTGAAAGGGTAGAATGGAAGAAAAAAACGTGTCGCGCCGACCCCAAATAAGATGGGACAAGGGCAGGAAGAAGAAGACTCGGTTCTATAACACCCTCGCCTACGGCTCGAATTGCGCCTCGGTCGCAGAAACAAAGTTTCTCCATTTGTATCAAAATGCTATTCTCATATCCTTATAGATATTTTTGCTAATCTTTTCAGGCCTTCTCCCAGTTCTGACAAACCTATATCAAAAGAAAAAGTCGGCATTAGGGACAAAACCTATCGAAACAAAATTTTTCTAGGAAATAATTGTTTTTACGACGCACAGTACGCGATTAATTGATATAACTTGTACCTGTTTATGACGATTATCGTTTAGTATCGAGCTCGATAGTCATGCACGACCGCCGCACAGTTATTACATAGCTTGATGAATTTACGCCGATTTTATTGCAATCCAAAATGATATTTCAGATATTACCCACATTGAACAACCGACAATATAACGTTGCGAATTGCTCCGCAATGGGCAAAGTTTAACTTGCGACTTATGGCTCAAGCGCCCGAAAAGTGCCATAAAACAGTGACTTTCTGAAGCCTACTCCTCGGTACCGGTCAGGATAATAGGTTTAAAAAAAAATTACGTTCATTACAAATTCATGAACAACATTATCAACATTTGATTTTTTCGTGCGATTGATTCGCGTTTAACCACTATCTCACCTGATGGAAAGCATGATGTGGTCGATGATAGAGCACGCTTATCTAGAAGTAACCTATTCACTCTTGACTTAAATACCCCGAAGTTGTAGCTAACACACAAATAGTTAAAACAATCTGGCCTCTGCCCATCAATATTTTGAAGTATAGGACCCGTAAACATGGGAATTTGCAGCACATAGCTGATCACTTGTCTCGAATCAGCTGAACGGATTGAATTTGATGCTGATGCGTCTCCAAGGTATTTAAACTTGATAACAGCAATTCGGTTCGCTTAATGAGGGGCTGAAACTAAAGTAAGTACGCGTAATTTACGTTGTATTTACACTAGAATTCACTCGATTATATGGTAACGATAAATTCTATGGGATAAATACGTAACACGCTAACAATGGCTATGGAATTGAAACAGCAGTTCTACCACGAGCTTTTAATGTGATCTATTTTGAGACTTCGATTTGGTTAACTCCAATCTACAAAGCCTTGAGCACATGCGAAGGGTAGCCAGCCTTTCGATGTTTTACGAGATGCGTTTTGGATTGTGTGCGCAGGAATTACATGACTTGATTCCACCATCTCATTTCCCCGACGAACGACGAATATCCACCCTTACGTTGTTGAAACCTCTACGATCCGGATCAAGCGTTTCGCCTCGTCGTTTATACCGCCTACATCAAGGGACTGGAACAATTTGCTTGCTGCGATCTTCCCGTCAGATTATAATTTAAGTGTGACTTCAAAAGTACTATTTTACGACTTAAACTGAACTCTGTTTAAGTTTTTTTTTAATTTATATAAACTAAGGCTTGACGGCGATTCCACCTGATGGTAAGCAGTGATGCAATCGTTGATGGTGAGGCGCACTTGTTTATTAGGAGCCAATTCACTCTAGCCTTGAAGACACCTGAATTAAAATCGGATGGAAAAACCGCAGCAGGCAAATCGTTCCAGTCCTTCGAAGTACGCAGTATAAACGACGAGACGAAACGCTAAGTCCGGACCGGACTGGCTTAGAAGATAGACTGATCAAGAACTGGTGATTCTAGACGTAAAATTCAGAAATCAGGAGCAAAACTAATACCATTTCTACTAATTCCAAGACGAACGCTAAGATAAAGAGGAAAGATCCTATAATCTATATTGACTTCAAGAATGCACCCTCATTCAATGTGTAGGCCATTACATACGTGAGAAGCATACCTATATGTTTTGCTGTCTAAGACTAAGAGGAAAGATCTTATAATTACCTCAAGGATCTCAACAATATTATTCACCGCTAAATTTTAATCGTTTTAATCCCGTGGAGGGTCGATCCGGTACATGAAACACTATCGATTTATAATATATTATAATTATAATATAGTATTCTACAACTATCACACAACGCTGTCTAGTCCCAAGCTAAGCAGAGCTTGTGTTATGAGTACTAGACAACTGATAAAATAATATACTTAGTATATTTCTAAATACATGTAATGAAATGACCTCCTTGGAAATGACATTTCATTTTTTTAATTTTTAAGCTGTGGATACGGGGTGACGTATCATTCAATGACAGATGATGTTGAGATTAATTTTGTGCATTTTATTGTTATAAAAACTTGTAGAGAGATAATTAAAGGGATATAATTGAGGAGGCGATATTAGTGAACTTTAATGTCGTTTCTTTGTTTTCAGGTGAGATAAAAGTGTAATTTTAGTTAAACGATAATTTATTACATAATACTGTAAAAGCATGTTGAATAAAACAAATCTTTGTTTTCAGAGAAACAATTTGTGGTTTATTTCGAAAATCCTCAATAATATACCTTATATACATACATATTATAGATAAATTACACCCAAACACAGAACAAATATTCATGCTCATCACGCAAACATTTGTCCTGGGTTGGAATCGAAACCACGACCTCCGGCATAGCAGTCAGGGCCACTAACCACTAGACCAACAGGCCTGTCTGAGTGCACCCTCATTCAATGTGTGGGCCATCACATGCGTGAGAAGCATATATTTTGCTGTCGTAGACTTGTCAAGGTTGGTTTGATTAGAAAACTGATAACTAAAGTACCTAAGCGGTATGTGTCTAATTGTTACATATTGTCAAGGCTATGACACAGTTAAACCTTTCACTAAAAGTTATAAATATAGCTGGTTTTGAAAGGTACTCGCAACAATCGTAACTGACCTAAGATTGTTCTTGTATTCATTGAAGTACAAATAGTTGTACATAAGTGTAGATCTAACAGAGGTGCTTGATGCGCTCGCGTTGCATCAAGCACCTCTGTCGCTCAATCTCGCTCCCCTCCTGTTATCCTATTGTACTATCACATGCTTTGCATAAACTTCGTAAAATTGTATTTAGAACGTACGATTTAAATAATTTTATTTTTGTATGAAAATCTGATATGGTCACGGACATCGATATGGTCTTAGAACAAAAGTTGTTGTTTATGATGTTAGTAACATTGTACTAAGAAGTTGCCAGTGTTTTGGAAATAACCCGGTTTATCTGTATTTGTTCAGTGCAGAGCAGTCAATCGCTCCCATGGTCCGGAGCGAGGAGGAGTGGCAGGCGGTCGCCGACTTCTGCGAAGCTGTAATGCTCGCAAAGGAGGAGGCCGAACGCATCAGGCAACGGCGTTATCGCCGCCGCCGCCGCCGGGATTCTGATCCCGATTTCCGGCCAACGTAGGCGCGGGCTTGCGGACAGTGAGCAATGGGTAGCTCGCTGTCCGGCCGTCCGGTAACTGTCCGGACCAAGCCCAAGTCGCCGACGGCGCGCACTGTTCCCGCGCGCCTCAAGGAGTTGTCAGCAACAGCAGGGACCCAGCCGGGTCGAAGCCTACTGGGGCCAGGGTTATCCGAAAGGGCGCTCGAGCCCCGGTATGAAGGCTAGAAGGAACGGGGTGGGTCTTTTAGTCAGTAAGAGTCTGACACTATCTCCCGCTCCGCCCAAGGGCCACCATAAAAAAAAAAAAGTCAATCGCTCAATCACTGCGCCAACGATGTTGTCAATTTGTCACCAAAGTGAACAGGAGATGATATTCTTCGTCAACTAGTTATAAATAACAAATGTATACTTGTGTAGCAGTTAGCGCTACCGATAACAAAGTACAATGTGCATTCATTTATAGTATTTCCACACAACAATGATGGCCTCACAAGTTATTGTAGAGCTATTTGCTTATTCATAACCCATATTGTTAGAATTGTGAGTCGGGAAACACGTTTAGTATTTAGTAATCTATCAACTTGCTTGTGGCCGACTGGCTTATATTTTTACCCGACGATTGCGACGGTTATAGATATGACTTTGACAGCTTATGAATGCATGAATGTTTGTCTGCCCCTTATTTATTTATTTATTTTATAATTTATGTACACACAGTAAAAAGAAGAAGATACAACATTATTATAAATTATGTACAAAGGTACTGCTTATTTCATGAAGAAATTTCTTCCAGCAGACCTGCGAAAGGAAAGATCAGAAGAGATGAAGACAATAGTGTGCAGAAATAAGTAAAGTAGAGTTAGTGAAATCTTAAACTAATAAATACTTATATAACTATATATATACCTTATACTAAAAATACATAATATATATATACACAAATAAGATTATCACACAAGAGAGGAAAGATAGTGCTCTTTTACTTGAGTCTTAAAGAGAGAAATAGTTTTCAACTCACGAATGTTAGGCGGAGGCCCTTGTGTAAATGACAAATAAATAATATTTATTTTGCAAATATGTTTAAATAAAAATACATTTTTACGAGTAAATTTTACATTAGATGTGGGGTGAGGGGGTTGTAAAACGCTTATTGTCGATTACCACTTTTTATACCGTGTTTTTAGCAAATATATAGGACTAGCTTTTTTCCGCGGCTTCACCCGCTTACGTAAAATATAACCTATGTCACAATTCCTGAATAAAGCAGCTTTCTGTCGGTGAGAAAATTTCAGCAATCGGACCAGTACTTCCAGAGATTACCTCCTACAAACAAAAAACAAACCTTACCTCTTTATAATTATAATACATATTGATTACTACGCTACAATGATAAATGATATTTATTTTGCAAATAGGTTTAAAAAAAAATCTTTTACACTTCAATTTTGTTTTCAGTCAGTTTAAACTTGATGAGGCAGGTTTTTCCTAGCTGACTACCCTGAGAAGAAACACCGAAACAAATTCAAGGATCAAAGTCTCTTTTAAAGTCAATAATATGAGAACCATGCATATTAGTGTCTCAGATGGTCTTTTAAAGAAACTTCAAACTTCAATAAATTGCTATAGAATGGTGCGGGTGACAGCTGTCGGATTCATACAATATTGGTGTACAATGAGAATGTATACATCCTTTTCTCTTATCTTTAAGATGCATATATTTTCGTCCTGCTGAAAAAAACAAGACCTTAGCAGCTGCCAGCAGCTTCGCCAGCGTGATAGTAACAAATCATTCCAAGGCAACATATTCCTAGGATAAAGTATCTTATGCGCTATCGATATCAGAACCCGTTCAGCCGTCCGGGCCTTGGTACAGGCCATGGTCCGGAGCGAGGAGGAGTGGCAGGCGGTCGCCTTCTTCTGCGAGGCAGTAATGCTTAAAAAGGAGGAGGCCGACCGTATAAGGCAACGGCGCTCACAGCGCCCCAAACGCCGCCGTGATTCCGATCCCAATTTCCGGCCACCGTAGGCGCGGGCTTGCGGACGGCGAGCAATGGAAAGCTCGCTGTAATTGTCCGGACCGAGCCCAAGTCGTCTACGGCGCGCAGTGTTCCCGCGCGCCTCAAGGAGTTGTCTTATCAGCAACAGCAGGGGCCCAGCTGGGTCGAAGCCTACTGGGGCCAGGGTTAGTTTCGAAAGATAGCTCAGCCCCGGTACGAAAGGCAACGAAGGAACAGGAGTGGGTTTTTAGTCAGTAAAAGTCTGACTCTATCTCCCGCTCCGCCAAAGAAGGGGAAAGGCCATTAGATGATTTTTCCACCGGAAAAAAAATATCCGTTCAGCCCATTGAATTATAAAAACCCGTATATCAATGGTTCAGCCGTTCAAGCACAAACATACACACACAGACTTTTAGTAAAAAAATAACTACGACACGACAGTTTGAGGCGAACCGAGAAGAAAAATGGACGCTAAGGTCTATAATCTATAAAAATCTATAATATATAAAATGGTCGCCAAAGGAAATAGGTACAGAATTATACATAGATCTAAGTTCAGCATAATAGCTTGGTTGTAATTGATCGCTTTCGCAAAGGCGTTTAGTGGAGTCTCGTTATAATTAACATACCTGCTGCAGTTTCCATGCTTTCTCGAATAGTTAACTGGCTCATTCTATGAAGCAGTGAACTACATTAGACCGACGCACACGCCGGCTACGCCTGATTTGTCGAAGAACGACGTCGCGTGGCGTGTATCTAGTGTAGCTCTACAAATCTAGTTGCCATAGAACGACGTCGCGTGGCGTAGCTTTACAAGTCTAGTTTCCATATGTTAGCGATCGCTGTGCCGGCGAGGCTGAGGGTGATCGACAGACGGCGACGGAGTTGGAATGCTGGGTGGCGTCACGGGATCGGCATGGCAGTTCAAGTGCTCGGGCTGCGGTACCCCGAGACCCGACAAAAAACACCCGTTAACCTCTTGACTTACCTAAGCATGGTAATTATTTTGACCCTGGAAACTACCCTATTATCATAGGTACGCCCCAGCCCAAACCCTTGGAAACCCTAGTACGGAAGGAGAATGAATTTTCCAAAATTCAGGGATGAAAAGGTAGTTTGTATGGCGAAACGTACTTTCATACGGGCGGAGCCGCTGTTAGAAGCTAGTCTACATCTACCTACACTAATATTATAAAGAGGTAAAGTTCCTCCGCACCCAGGTTGGCGCAGCAAAGACAATGTTTGTGCGCCGTCTCTAAGCAAACCACGTCCCACTTTCCATCCTGCATACCGTGCCCTCTGAGGCCAGGGTTATCCGAAAGGGCGCTCGAGCCCCGGTATGAAGGCTAGAAAGAACGGGGTGGGTTTTTTAGTCAGTAAGAGTCTGACACTATCTCCCGCTCCGCCCAAGAGCGGGGGTTGTCATTGGATGATTTTTTCCCACCATAAAAAAAAAACGTGCCCTGTAAACTGTTCACGTGGGGATCTAATGACAGCATCAGTGGACGGCATGGCCGTGACTGAATACTGCGCCAGATATGGAATTTAATAGGTTTTGCCATCGACACGCTAAGAAGAAGAAGAAGAGGTAAAGTTTGTTTTTTTTTTTGTTATTACGAGATAATCTCTGGAAGTACTAGTCCGATTGCTAAAATTTTTTCACCGATAGACAGCTGCTTTATTCCTGAATGACATAGGCTAAATTTTATGTACGCGGGCGAAGCGGCTGGCAGAAGCTATAGTAATAGATAAAACTCACCTATCGCACAGTAGATTCCGCCTCTCATCCGACCTGTATGGGTACAGCTTCTTGTGAGCCGCGCGCTGCACCTTGGCCAAATACACCTGGAATAAAAATCATTTGAGAATGATTCAGACTAAAAAACGAAAAACGGAGGCAGCAGGCTGATCATCCACGACTCAAAGTCGTCATCTGAGATTTGTCTTTAATTTAATCATTAGAGGTATGTGGAACCAAGGGTAAAGTCCCACATACCTCCATTAAAAAATGAGGATCCTCCTTTCAGACGTCTGGGTAACTGCCTAATAGTTGATTTCGGAGCGTTGTACCTATATGTTCAATTTCAGTGACTGAAAAGTTGAAAGGGAATCGTTTGTCTTGGTATGCTCATGTGAAAAGGAGGGACGAAACGCATGTTGCTAAAAAAGTTACGAGTTTACATGTGGATGGATGGAGGGGGAGAGGGACGCCAAAGAAAAGATGGACAGATTGTGTGAGAATCGATATGAAAGAAAAGGGAGTTAGTGATAACGAGACGAGTGACAGGACAGAATGAAAAAAAAAAAACGTGTTGCGCCGACCCCAAATAAAACGGGACTAGGGCAGGAAGATGATGATGTACCTTTATACCGCGATTCAGGATTTTGAATTATTCAGGATGAAAAGAACACGTCTCCGCAAACTTTAAGGGCTTGCTTAGTATACGAAATAGAACCACATTCCACAAGATTTTTTTCAGAAATCGAAAAAAAAGTCGGCTTCTCCATACAAACTGTCCAATCAAGTTTATAATTTTGTATGGAGAGAGGCCGATTTTGTTTTTCGTTTCCTGGAAATAATCTTGTAGAAGGTTGTTCAGTTTCGTCTACTGAGCAAGCCCTTACAGTTTGTGAAGTCTTGTACCTTACACCCTGTAGATATTGCTACAAATCTCTAACAAAAAAAATCCAATCTATCAATTTGCTGAGCCTTTCCGCAAGTATGTTGTGGTCAGCTGAATATTAAAAGCAGGTAGGGCTACAGAATTATTCATAAGAGTTACCATGGCTGTGGAACGCAAAGGGTAACTGAAGGAACACGGTTTTTTTTAGGTGGGATATTATTTAATGATATCTCCTGCTCTTAGGCGGAGCAAGAGCGCGTGTCAGACTTTTACTGACTAAAACCCACTCCTGTTCCTTCTTTGCCTTCGTCCCAGGGCCCCGGGATTCTCTTTCGCTTCGCCCATGGCCCTAGTAGGTTTCAACCTTGTTGTACCCCTACGGTTGCTGACATCTTGAGGCGCCGTCGAAACACGGGTGAAAGTAAGTTCAGACTCTATAACTCTACAGAGAATAGGTTACTTCATAGATATCCGGGTTACTTCTAGGAAAGCGTGCTCCATCGTCGACCACATCGGTACTTTCCATCAGGTGTGATAGTGGTCAAGAGTGAACCTATCAACAGTAAAAAAAACCTGACAGTAAGTCTGACTCTCTCTCTCGTTACACCGAGTGCGGTAGAATTGTCAAAAGTAACGCCTGTTAGGATAATCCTTCGAGTTATCATAAAGTCTATAAACCCTTCATTATCTAAGTAAGTATACATGATAAAATTATCATGCTATCAAAAACATAGCTTGTAAAAAAACCAAGGCTCGCAACCTCACAACTCAGTTCTTTTACCGTAAAAACTGTGAGATCAATATAACACCAAGTCGGTTAATTTATTTAGTCCCTACTTGAGGGACCTTTTGCAAAATCTTTTATTGACTAATATTACAAATCTATTATGTTTTAAATAAATATATTGACTTGGCAATCATATTTATGTAGGTTTATGTACACTGGATCCTACCCTCGAATGTGATCTTTCTCTGTCACTCAAAGGTTTGCTGGGAGAAAACTCATTGTTGAGTTAAGCTCGCCTTTGTACATAAATTATCTAATCAATGTGTTAAGGTTAAGTTTTGTGTGTACAATAAAGAATTTAAAAAAAAAATCTTAATAATATGTTAAATTAAGTAGATTATTTAATCCTCAAATTCAGACTTCTAGTTTTATACACAACGAAGTTATAGGGGGTCGAAAATGGCCTGAACTGTTTCGAGAAAAAGATGGCACGGCCGTGCCACTTTTTTGCTCGCCTTGATGAGGACACTGCCGTGCCCCCTAATATTATGAAAACAAACGCTAATCGATTTGCTCACGGGTCTAAAATTGACAATTTCGTGTGATTTCTGCACACGTTGAAATGCTTGATTATTTGCGGACGTTCTGTGGGTCGAGATAAGAAAATAGTTCAGTAGTCGTTTTTGCACTCTTTGGTCAATGAGATAATACTACTAACTACTACTACTAACTAGTGATGATAGTAGATTATGGATTTTAATTAGCGTTACCTACGCCTTCATTTCATGATAGGAGGATTATATCACAAAATGTTACTACCAGATTTCTATTCGAACACAATCTATTCCCTTCTAGATAAAAACAATAACCTTTTCTTCCAGACATTATTATATTTGGTCCAATTATTATCTGTACATATAGATGTAGATTTATCTAGCGCCATTTCAGTTTGCCTGGTGAAATAAGGTATCTCATTTTAGACTTGTTGTTCTACTTTTCTGTACGAAACGGCGAACGATAAAGTTGTTTAGTTGACATACGAGTTGTAGGTCGCGGGTTCGAACTCAGCCCGGCGCGTTACTTTGTGTAATTTATTTCATCACTACTGCTCTCAAAACGGTGAAGGGAAACACCGTGAGGAAACCGGCATGTCCTAGTAATAGTATCAAAAATTCAAAGACATGTGACATTCACCAACCCGCACTGGGCCCGCGTGGTGGATTACGGCCAATTCTCTTTCTTAGAGAGGAGGCTTGAGTCCCAGCAGTGGGAACATTATAAAGGCTGATGATAATGAGGTAAAATTTGCACACCAACATTTAATGCGCGTGCTTTGGGATAAGATAAACCCGTTTGTGGACGATTCCGTTATAAGCGCTGAGTTCAAGTATTTAGGAGGATAACCCGAAAGATCAGATACAGGATTGAAAATTACACTTTATGAACGTAGTTTTAGAGTTCTTTTCCATTGAGCGCCCGCCTTTGGGAACGATTTCGCAAAGCTGCAAAATGAACCTTCCTTCTTATATGGAATATTGTCATAATTGAAACCGATCATATTAAAACTTATTCAGATTGTACCGACCATGTTTTTTTTAACGTAATTTTGTAAAATTTAATAAACGGGTAGGCGCGCGATTCGTGGCGGTCGCTCAGCGCCCAGCCTGACACGGTAAATAGAATAAACTTGAATCGGGGGCGAGCTCGCGCACTTTTCCGCACTAGTGCGAAAACAATAAATTAACATTATACTTATAATTATATATTTCTTGTTTCAATATGAGATTATAAAGTACTTACTACACAGTTGTCTATGGATATGTTTGCAAACCAATTTATTTCTGGACTTGGCTGCGTTCAGCGCGTGGCGTCAACAACGATCGCGATCCCCTCTCAGCTAATTAAATCTTTGTTTGTTTTTATTATCTATAAATCTAATCTTGACTTACATTGAAGTATCTGCATTGTACTTCACTAACTTCACAATATCATTAAAACGATATCTAGAAGGTAGAAGGTTACGTTTTGAAATCGGACCAGTTTCTCGAACAGGCTATGACAAAGAAAGTCTATAAAATATTTTACGACTTCGTTGTGTGATTTGTCTACATAACCTGAAGAAATATAAAGCTACTGTTTATTCTGTTGATTGAATCGTAATTAAAGAAAGAATTGAATTCTAGCAAATAGTGAATACAATTCTAGCAAATATACCTACAGTGCGGATGCTATGCCAACACCCTACAGGGATATAACCTTAGATATCCGTGGATATAGCCCTGAAGGTAAATAAAAAACTTAAAAAAAAAAAATATAACCGAGTTCAATGTTAAAAAACACTGAAAAGTATAAAATAACTTTAATTTCGGAAGTCGATGTTTCTATAATAGTTTTTTCTCTTCGTTATTTAACACCGACTTCCGAAATTAAAGTTATTTTATACTTTTCAGTGTTTTTTAACATTGAAGTCGGTTATATGTTTTTTTGTAAAAAGTTTTTTATTTTACACTTTTTAGTTATGGTACCACCACTAAAAAGTACCCCTCAGACAAACTTAAATAACTACGATTCTAATAATAATCCCAAACACGGTTAGATTACATTAATTTTTTTTCCTTCTGGCTTCATCATCAGATCAGTTCGATACATCCCCCCCCCTTTTGTTACAGTCAGTCATCGACTACACACGGTATAGACAAAGCAACTTTACTTGTAACCACAGTTCTGCTGTGATTCTATGAGGAGGTCTGTCCCATATCTTCGAAGTTCATGATCAGATCATAACAATATTTCTATGGGACCAACTTGGAAGCATAACCAGTCAATTAAACAAATAATTTTCAAAATCGGTTCACAATTGACCGAGATATCTCATATCGGTGAACACACATAAAAAAAAGTAAAAAAAAAAACATACATTCAGCCGAACATAGAACCTCCTCCTTTTCGAAGTCGGTTAAATAGGTATAACCTTCTTATTATTTATTATTCTACATATTATGTATTTTTTAAAAAAGTTCGTGTTTAACCGGTTCTTTTTCCGTATGAAACTACCTTCTCCCTTGCATTATTAGTTTCTGATGTTTTATAAGTGAAAACATCTACAATCTACACTAATATTATAAAGAGGTAAAGTTGTTTTTTTTTTTGTAATCTCTGAAAGTACTGCACGCTTAGCCAAGTTGTTATTCTGCAATCGTTAACGCTGTCGAAAAGTGATGAAACGTATGGTAATGACGTCATCTCAACGTAAAGTAGCGTGGTCAGAACAAACGAATAGACAATTCGTAGCCAAGTACACATCGTTCAATATCGTTTCTACAATATTTAACGCTACATCCTTTGTTATACAAACGCTACATTGTAGAACGAGCGGCCGACTCGGGCGCGTCAACATGGCTACCAACTTATCGTTTTCTACAATTGCTGTCACCGAGGCGTTACCGATTAGAGAACGGAATTCGATTGTAACTTGGCTAGGGGGTTGGTCAGATTACTAAAATTTTTTCACCGATAGAAAGCTGATTTATTCCTGAGTGTTTTACATATTTTATGTGCGCGGGCGAAGCCGCGGGTAAAAGCCAGTAAAAAATATTTTTAATTTAATTAGTCGAGATTGTAAGTAATTTAAGTAAAACGGAATAAAAAAATGTAGCTAGTCCTGGTAGCCATAGCCAGTAGCACTAGATATAGGAAGGAAAGAAGTATTACGAGTATTATAATACATTTAATCCGATTTTAATTTGATTTAATGTGGTTAATTTATTACATTTTATTTAATTTATTTTTATTTGAATTGGATTTGAGCTATAATTTTAATTTATTGAGTTTGATATTAATGTATTTGATTGTATTTAATTTTATTATGATTTTCGGTACCTATTTTATTTTTCTACTTCAGCCGTGTTATTGGCAAGCAAGCAGGCAAGCATATTATAAGTTGGAGGATTATATTCAAGATAAAAATGCTTGGCTCAATGCTGGTCCAGCTCCACTACCACTAGGGCGTACTAATTAGTTGATTAGTTGGAAACTAATATTATTATTTTTAATTTGAAAGACACAATTGCATTGTATAATGTAGAAGCACTTTTTCCAAGTTTGTGAATGTGAAGCACCATGGAGCATTTTTATTAGGTTACAACTTCTTTTTTGACATTACGAGCATGGCAGTTGAGAGTTTGTCATGCTCACTCAAATGTCTCGCTGTTGGTGGCACGTGTTATTGGGTCGTTCAGTTCCCTTCAAAATGGTTGAGCTGAGTGGGGCTGATGCACGCGTCATGCTCGTGAACGGGTGCCGTCAGATGGGACTGGTCATCTCTTAGCTGCCAGTGGCTTAATTCAGTTTCTATCTTTTAATTATTTTACATTTTTTATTTCATTATCGACATTGTGCTCACATGATAGAAGCAACAAGTAATATGTAACCAAGCATTATATGTAACACATAATATGATTTAAAAGAGTGTCCATGGAGTTTCTTGCACGTTCTTCTCCATAGAGACCTACTCTTTGGAACGTGCAATTTAGCTTCACTTTTCTTGGACTGACCGACATTTGACTATTCAAAAGTGCCTGTAAATGGTCTATTTGAAATAAATGTTTTGATTTGATTTGATTTGATTTGATTGATATCGTGACATTTTTATATGAAAATTGGGTATATATGGGTATATATATATTGGGTATATATATATATATATTGGGTATATATGGTCCTGAATAAAAAATTTGGTAGGTAATCCAAATTTCCGGTCTAGCAAGCTAACTTGTGGTTACTGGATGGGAACTTCGAGTTGGAATTTTAGGAAAACATCATAAGGAAATTGGCATGTCCTAGAACCAAAAATTCGAAGACATGTGACATTCACTGACCCGCACTGGGCCTGCGTGGCGTCCCAGAGTGGGACTTTAAAAAAGCTGATTAAAATTAATACGTTGATATGTCAGTCAGTCAGTCAGTTTCACCTGTATAGATAATCTTACCTTTGAGCCCTCGAAGAGCAGCGCCACCACGAACAGCACTATCCACGTGATAGCGAAGGCCCAGCGCGAGGCGATGGTGAGACCGGCGAACATGAACTCGCCGAGGTCGTAGCCAAACCATAGCCACATGTGCATCATCTTGCCGACGTCACGAGACCTGGAGCAAGGACCAGAATAAGATTATAAGATAGCCAGCGGTCAAACATCCAAGAGGGAACGTAGGTTATGATAAAGATGGGATGTTGAACAAGGTGTAAAATCTGGTGAAAAGGGAAGATCTTCCGACCAGACAGGTGTTGTGTCTGGTCTGGATTCCAGACCGCTTACTCAATGGGAAAAGTCCTGCTTCTTTCATGGTGAAAATTATGCTCACGCCATTTTCCTCTTTTTTAGGGTTCCGTAGCCAAATGGCAAATAACGGAACCCTTATAGATTCGTCATGTCTGTCTGTCTGTCCGTCCGTATGTCACAGCCACTTTTTTCCGAAACTATAAGAGCTATACTGTTGAAACTTAGTAAGTAGATGTATTCTGTGAACCGCTTTAAGATTTTCATACAAAAATAGAAAAAGAGCAATAAATTTTGGGGGTCCCCATACTTAGAACTGAAACTCAAAAATTTTTTTTTCATCAAACCCATACGTGTGGGGTATCTATGGATAGGTCTTCAAAAATGATATTGAGGTTTCTAATATCATTTTTGTCTAAATTGAATAGTTTACGCGAGAGACACTTCCAAAGTGGTAAAATGTGTGTCCCCCCCCCCTGTAACTTCTAAAATAAGAGAATGATAAAACTTAAAAAAATATATGATGTACATTACCATGTAAACTACCAACGAAAATTGGTTTGAAGGAGATCTAGTAAGTAGTTTTTTTTTTAATACGTCATAAATCTAAAAAAATACACTATTATTAAAACATCGATCAAAGTTACAACGAACTACAAGAACTTTTATATTATGTTACTTGCTGCTACGGAACCCTCCATGGGCGAGTCCGACTCGCACTTGGCCGGTTTTTTTTGTAATGGATAGGCTCGTGTTTGACCACAATCTCACCTGATGGTAAGCGATGATGTAGCCGACGATGGGACACGCTTGCCTAGAAGGAATCTATTTACTCTTGACTTTTTTTATGGTGGGAAAAAATCATCTAATGATATCCCCCGCTCTTGGGCGGAGCGGGAGATAGTGTCAGACTCTTACTGACTAAAAGACCCACCCCGTTCCTTCTAGCCTTCATACCGGGGCTCGAGCGCCCTTTCGGATAACCCTGGCCCCAGTAGGCTTCGACCCGGCTGGGTCCCTGCTGTTGCTGACAAATCCTTGAGGCGCGCGGGAACAGTGCGCGCCGTCGACGACTTGGGCTTGGTCCGGATAGTTACCGGACAGCGAGCTACCCATTGCTCACTGTCCGCAAGCCCGCGCCTACGGTGGCCGGAAATCGGGATCAGAATCCCGGCGGCGGCGCGGCGGCGGCGGCGACGATAACGCCGTTGCCTGATGTTTTAAATGTAAACTTTTTCCACTCAAAGAAGAAAAATAAGTTTTTCGTCTATTTGTAACCAAACACAGTTTTTTTTTTGGTTCTACTGAGCCTTTATCGATTAATTTTTTTTCTTTTGTGGTGCTGTGGAGGCCCATAGGCAACTGCTTATGTTGCCTTTGCTTAAATCCGGCACTGGTCTGGTCTGGACAACTGCCCAATAGTTGTTTTACGAAAAAAGATAAACACAATAGGGTAGTGTCCAGGGACAAAATAATTACATTTTATTTAGTCCGTATTTTAGATTATAAAAAATATTGGACACGTATTTTTTCTTTTTTCGATTAAACAAAAAATAACAAAGATACAGCCCAAAGTTACGTGTGACGTCACCCCGCCCATGCGAAAAAATGCAGCACGGCGTGACATTACACGTAACTTTAATGGGCTATATCTTTGTCATTTTTGGTTTAATTTACAAATAAAAAAATACCTGTCCCTTATTTTTGAATAATCTAAAAGACGGACTAATTACATTTTTTACAGCAACTAACCTATTCGGCCTGTTGTATAGTATCGCGCGTCGTCAAGACACCCACACCTGAACCACCCATTTGATGGCCTTAAAATATTTGTTCCGCGATACGAAGCATAGCAGTCAATCGCTCCACAATTGCGCCAACTGTTCTGTGTGCTAGTTTAGTTCAGCTGCCCGCAGCAATTTTAAGCGCAAATTCGTTTTGTTTAGAAAGGGAGTAATCGTGCCTAACCTCTATCTAAGACACGTTTAGACCCTTCACTGCAATAAAGCGAAATTCTTGTTAAATGAACCTCAACATGATAAATTGGTAATTGAATTTTGTCCTGACGACGCCTTCAGGCAATTACCTGGATGCAGGTACGTTTACCAGAACGTAATTGAAGTTAGAACTACATTGCCCACACGTGGGCCGCATACGTCGATCTGTAGTCTGAGTCACGTAACATTAAACAAGTCAAATACCTACCGTTGAAGTTTTATAGTCGTTCGATCAAAATCCTATCCAAAAGCGGTATTCACGTGTTCCCTGGCTCGAAATTAAACGATCTATTGACGACTTATTTCTAGTTACATTAATTTGTACCAGGATAATGTAATAATTTTTTTTTTTTAAATCGACTCTTCGTAAAAAACGACTTCAAAATCCGTGTCGTTCAAATTCGATTGATGGATGTGAATACGGAAATAGTCTAAACGACTAAACCGCTACGATATCGTTACGGTTTTGTTGACGTGAATCGGGCTACAGGTCGCGTCGGTCTCCATACATTTTATATGGAAACTAGCTGTCCGCCCGCGACTTCGTCCGCATGTACTTCGGTTATCGCACTCTAAACGTGTTTTCCCGTAGGAATAAGATGTTTTTCCGGGATAAAAAGTAGCCTATGTTCTTTTCCATGTCAAAGGTTATATGCATGCCAAATTTCATCCAAATCCGTTCAGCCGTTTTTGCGCGATTAAGTAAAAAACATCCACACTTTCACATTTATAATATTAGTTAGGATTAGGTTTGCAGAGCTACATCAGATCCAGGACACGCGAAGCCACGCAACGCGCCGCTACGTGCGTGGGGTGGTCCACATGTACATCGTCGGTCTAGTATAGTTCTCGCTGGATATTAATGCTCTTCACATGGTGAATTAGGTCGTCTACTTAGTGAAAATTGTGTACTTCACTATCTGACTACTGCTGCTTTTGAACTGAAGGTTCGGCTCCGGTACGAAAGGCAACGACGGAACAGGATTGGGTTTTTAGTCAGTAAAACTCTGATACTATCTCCCGCTCTGCCCAAGATCGAGGGACGTCATTGGATGATTTTCACACCAAAAAAAAAATTCTGACAGAGTCCATCGACAATAAAAAAGCGGCTGTAAGTAAGTTTGATCGTGAAAATCACAACACAAAACCAACTAACATTGATCGATGTACAAACCAAGTTAAATATTGAGATAATTTCGTAAATGTTGCTCCACTTGTTGGGTAACAGAGACCTGTGGACGTCACAAAATGGTCTACATTCGTGCGTATGCTGTCGCGCCGGTGAAAGTGGGCGAAAAGTTGGCGATTTGAATAATTAAAGGGCTGTGAGAACACAGGCTCAGAATTTCTGGATTCAAATCAAACCCAGGCAGGCGCTTTACTTTGTGAAATGAGTTTCATCATTACAGCATTACAGCCTTACCATGACTTGATAAAATGTCAGTCGTGCGAGCAAAAAAGTGGAGTTAGAGCTATACACCTTATATGGCACCCTTCCCTTTAACAGTTCAGTTCAGGTCGTCAAATGGATCGCATTAAGACCTCTACTCTCAAAACATTGAAGGAAAACTTTGTGAAGAAATCAGCATGTCCTGTGGGCTTTTTGTTAGCGGTCCCACCAAACGCTAACGTAACGTTCGTACAAAATGTATGGCAATGACATTACCTTCTGAGAAGTCACGTGAGAAGAAGTGACATGGTCTACTAAGCCTATAGAAACGATCCGGAGTGAATTAGAAAAATTGAAAGACATGTCACATTCACCAACCCGCTCTGGGCTCTGGGCCCGCGTGGAAGATTACAGCCCGTTCGCCGTTTTATATAGAGCCTTTTATTAGATTTTTGGTATTATTTATGGTATTAATGGAATAAATCCTTTTTTTATGTAAGAATTCATAAAATAGCTTCTTCCGCTCTAGTTGGAGTGGGAGAGAGTGTCAGACTTTTACTGACTAAAACCCACAGTGTTCCTCCAGTTGCCCTTTACTGCGAGGACTGCGGTAACTCCTGGTAACTAAATTTAGCTGACTTGAGATGAGCGTGGACATAACGCAACGGCGACCCGAGCTTGTTCTTTACCGGACGGCGAGCTAGCCATGGCTCGCTGTTCCAGAGTCTGGTACAGTAGGCACAACGGATCTTGAGCGCTCGGCGTCAGAGTGGGGATCGCTTTGCGCATTCCATACATTGGCGAGCCAATCGTCTTCGTTGTTAGGTACACGCAGCAACGCAGGGAACGAATGAGGAGTGACGTCTATGACGCGTTGGCGCGGCGAGCCAATCACTGGCACTCCCCGCCCCCGCGTCCCACTTCGCACCACTAAAGAGACCGAATATTTGACTTCTGCGCAACCGCTCATGATCCGTTGTGCCTACTGTAGTCTTCTTGCAACTCTCGACGATATGGGCGTCTCCGGCGGGGAGAACCTCGAAGGCCTAGCCTTTAGGAGGGGAGGGCCTGAGTCCCAGCAGTGAGAATATCATAAGGCTGATTATGCTATACGAACTCCTTATCACTCCAATATAAAACGATGGGTTTTACCGGTTTCCATTCTGACGTCTACAACGATTCTCACTTCCGGAGAATGTTACCATCAGCTTTTTAACTTGATATAAACTTGTTTTGCAGCAAATTTTATCTTGGTAAGTACAAAAATAAATAAGCTTTTATATCTACTGTATTGTTATCAGCAGTGTCGAATTCCATGTTTTACAGTCAATGAACTGTGTGTGTCAATGTTACTCTACGTAATACTGATTTTGCATGGGATATTTTTTTTTTGGGTTTATATTTTTCTATGAGAGTAAAGGGCCTATTACACCACTCGATATTAAGGGCCATGCGCCCGAAAAGTGCCATAAAACAGTGATTTTCTGAGGCCTACTCCTCCGTAACGGCTAGGTCAATTGGTTTGAAAAAAATATATGTTTATTATAGATTTATGAACAATAATATCAACATTTGATTTTTTCGTGCAATTAATACTTTTGTCAAAAAAAAATATTTAGCAATTTCGCAACTTTTCGCAACTTTTCCCTACTCCTTCGAAACGTCTTGGACCTTTAGAAACATTTTTACACTTAAAAATTGGTGGTTAAATATTCTTCAAAGCGAACATTGCATATGTAAATCAATCAATATCTCGCAGAGAAAATGGATTTAAAGCGCTTTCCGGGCGCTGCTGGCCGCAAATAAATGCACAGATTTGCGTATTGCCGCCTAGGCGAGTGCGAGAGTTGCGTTCACATAATTTCGGCCAGATGGTTCAAGGGACTATACGCCTTAAGACAGTCTTAGTCTATGTCGCGTAGTGTAATAAGGGTCAGACTGTTTTACTCGGAATGAAAACAAGTATTTAATGAAAATCATTTTTTCATAGCAAGCTTTTGTAGCGCAGTATACCTGAATAATAATATTAAAACTCGTCAAGACCCAAACTCCAACAAACTCGATGAGGTTGTGTCGTTTATGATGGTGGACAACAAACTAAAGCTTGATGGATTTTTGTTAAGCTAGGAATTACTTCTACCGCTTTAGGGCGGAGCGGGCGCGTCATACTTTTACTGACTAACTACACAACTATTTTCCTTCTTTAATTCTTTATTGTACAGTTGCCATCACGGATCTTGAGCAGTTGCGCAGAAGTCAAATATTCGGTCTCTTTAGTGGTGCGAAGTGTGACGCGGGGGCGGGGAGTGTCAGTGATTGGCTCGCCGCGCCACGCGTCATAGACGTCACTCCTGATTCGTTCCCTGCGTTGCTGCATGTATCTAACAACGAAGACGATTGGTCCGCCAATGTATGGAATACGCAAAGCGATCCCCACTCTGAAGCCGAGCGCTCAAGATCCGTTTTGGCAACTGTACACACATAAACTTAACATTAATACATTGATTACATTGATTCCTTCTTTGTTTTACGTTTTAGGACCCCGGAAAGCATAACGCATCTGGGATCTAGTTCACGTAATTCTCCCATAGGAATAAAGTCCTAGTTCGTTCTCGAACTACACAAGACTAGTGTCTAATTAGTTTCTAGTAGTCAACTAGGCACTTAATATTTTACGGTGATATGGTTTCCGCCTTAAGATAAGACTAAATGCTATCTGCTTTACCTTGTATCACGTACTACAATTATTACAAGTACTTTGGTCGTTTACATTTAGTTGAATTATACAACATTACAGTTGCCACAAAGAATCTTGAGCACTGGCTTCAAGTTGCGCAGAAGTCAAAAATCGGGTCTCTTTAGGTGGTGCGACGTGAGACGCGGGGGCGGGAAGCGTCAGTGATTGGCTCGCCGCGCATCGCGTCATGGACGCCACTCGTGATTCGTTCATTTCGCTTGCAGCACGTACCTCCCGACGACGACGATTGGCTCGCCAATGTATGGAATGTATGGAGCTGTTCGCCTTTGGAATTCTCTACCACACTCAATAAGGGCTAGCCCTTCGTTGGACGTCTTCAGGGGAAGGATCAGGGAACATTTCCTGTCAATATGACTCATGTATATATATATATATGTATAGGTTTTATTTGTTGTATTTGTGTAGTATGTTTATAGGTATTGAGTTCTGCGAACATATCTATGTAAATTATTTTGGTTTTTGTTGTGCATTTCTTAAGTTCTCCTCTTTTGTAAAATTTCTAGAAAATTAAGGTTTGCTGTAAGAAAACCCAATTTGGGTTAAGCTCGCCTGTGTACATCGGCTTTCTTACTATGAATAAGGTGTTTTATGTACAATAAAGAATATAAGAAAATAAGAATCCGCAAAGAGATCCCCACTCTGACGCCGAGCGCTCAAGATCCTTTGTGGCAACTGTATTAGTAGGTATATATGCGAAATCTGAATATAGTTTGGTCAGAATTCAGTAACTGAATCGGTTCCAATAATTTTTACACAATGTTATATTTTTTCCCAAAAATATTAAAAAAACGGTCACAAGTTGGACACTTTGTACAACAGAGATCACGGCAGGTCATAGCGGACATCAGGCGCCAGCAAACAGCTGGGTGCGGGAGCAAAACAACCCTTCAGTCACCCTGATGGCCCGGTGACTATTTATTTTTGCTAACATAACAAGCTTGGTGATTTTTCATGATGCTGTTATGAAATTTTGTACATAGATTCTTTAATCTTTACATAATTACTAGACACGTATTTCTGGTGTCGCATAAGTATATTGATACTGATGTTGTTTAGACGTTTTAGACTTTGTTAATAATTGGGACTAATTAAGGTATAACTGCGCCCAACAGACCGACTTCTCGGAATTCCTATGTCCCCAAAAATCAACCAAGAATAATTCTGGGGCCAGGGTTAGTTTCGAAAGACAACTCGAGCCCCGGTATGAAGGCTAGAAGGAACAGGGTGGGTCTTTTAGTCAGTAAGAGTCTGACACTATCTCCCGCTCCGCCCAAGAGCGGGGGTTGTCATTGGATGATTTTTTTCCCACCATAAAAAAAATATAAAAAAAAGCCAAGAATAATTATCTTGAACGGAAAGGTGTGGTTACTTGCTCGTTGGGGCGACAATGATTGCTTAATAAATATTTCACGCTCAGTTGCGTTAACAGTAATTACAAGCATAATCATAACGACATGGCTGAACGAACTTCCTAAAGCATCGCGAATCGTTTCTATTTGCTTCATAGTTTTATACTTATGCAAAACAAAATAAAAAAAATGTACCAATACAGTGCGCCCGACGATCTAGGCGAGCCTGAACATAGGTTCGTTTGCCATGAACGACGTGAGAGAGAGAGATACGCAGGGCCTATGTTCAGGATCGCCAAGATGCGTCGGGCGTATTGTACATTGTTGTATGGCCTATGTTCAGGATCGCCAAGATGCGTCGGGCGTATTGTACATTGTTGTATTATTTCTACAAGCCCTCCTCTCACCCTTCCTTGACACAAGTTCACCGGAGTCAGCAAACGAACCAGAAAAAACAGAATCTTTACATTCTGATCTCAAAAACTTCGACCCTCAACCGGTGTATTCCGGTTTACAAAGATAAGAGAAACGATTCATTGAAAATATAATTGAGTTGTATTCAAGGCTAGAGTGAAAAGGCTCTTAAAAACTAGCGTACGCTTCACCATCGACGATTGCATCACTGCTTACCATCAGATGGTATCGCAGTCAAGCACTAGTTTATAACATTAAAAAAAAAAAACAAAAGTATACACCGTTCATAGCACCATCCCTTCAAGGCTTATAGTGCCTTGAACCTCTGCCCGGAATTAAATGGACACAACACTCGTACCCGCTTAGGTAGGGTTACCATATCTCAGGATTTGTTCTGAGATTTCAGGATTTTTGGACACTTCTCAGGATTGCGGCCGGATTTTGCAAATCTCATGAAATCTCAGGAATTTAAGAAATTTCAATAAAATACAGCTCAGGTACACTTAAAAGTTAAACAAGCTTAAAAAAAAAAAAGTTAAATAAACTAAAATTAATTTTCCTTTGGGGTTCCGCTGCCACTCCCACCACTTTGAGTGCGCAACGCATGAGTTAAGTAGATCCATAGTGTGAAAGCATTCTCAAACTGTAAAAAAATCTCAGGATTTTTCAATGGAAATCGAGCCTTTTCTCCGGACTTTTGGTTTTTTCATCTGGTAACCCTATGGGTAGGCGGCAGTACGAGTATCTGTGCTTTCATTGCAGCCAGCTGCGCCCGGATAGAACCCCGCTGACCTTTAAATCCATTTTCTTCGCGAAATATTGATTAATTTACATATTATGCTATGTACACTTTAGAACATTTAACCGCCAATTTTTATGTGTTAGTAAAATGTTTCTAAAGATCCAAGCCGTTTCGAAGGAGTAGGGAAAATTTGCGAAAAAATATTTTTTTAGACACAAGTATTGATCGCATGAAAAAATCAATAATTGATAACAGTTGATAATGTTGTTCATGATTTTATAATAAGCATATATTTTTTTCAGACTTATTAACTAGGCCGTTACCGAGGCGTAGACTTCAGAAAGTCACTGTTTTATAGCACTGCTCGGGCGCTTGGGGCTTAAACCAGGGCGCAAACGTGTGAGTCTGATACCGATGAATATTTGATTTCTATAGAACCAATATGAAATCATGCACACTTTGCGCATACGTAAACATTTTTTGTGTCCAATTGCTTCTACTTAATACATATCTACTTAAGACGATCAAAAAGAGTTCGGAGTCGGTAACTGAAAACTAAAAGTGTCTACATTTGCGCAGCGTCTTATAGTTCAGGTTAGGAAGACAAATGGATCGCGCTATTGCAATTTTAAAACAAAACAAACACGACACTCACTTCAATCATCCAAACGTTCATTACCCATAAGGTGGTCGCTCACAATGGGCCTCATCAGAAGGCTTAAGATCACCCAAAGAGCAATGGAAAGGGCTATGCTCGGGGTTTCCTTACGTGATCGAATAAAAAATGAAGGCACTCACTTATTAAAAAAGAATCATCCAGAGAGAGACAGGCACTTCACTTGGAGACACATCACGGTACATCATAGTCTCTACACTGACGTAAGACTCCGGTATGACGAGGGCTAGTTCCCAATTGTTTCTCACCTCTTGTTAATTAGCGTCAGGCTATTAGGAACACTGTTATTATAAATATTACAGAACAATGGTGCTATTATAAAACATGTGCCCGAAATTATTTTTCGACAAACAGCATTGTGATTAGGCGAACTGTAGTGTGACCATCATTATAGCATAGGCGGCCTTATAATGTTCCCACTATTGGGACTCAGGCCTCCTCTATGCCTCCTCTCTAGGAGAGGGAATGGGCCGTGATCCACTACGCGGGCCCAGTGCGGGTTGGTGGATGTCACGTCTTCAAAGTGGGCTTGCGGACTTTGAGCAATGGGTAGCTCGCTGTCCGACCGTCCGGTAACTGTCCGGACCAAGTTCAAGTCGTCGACGGTGCGCACTGTTCCCGCGCGCCTCAAGGAGTTATCAGCAACAGCAGGGGCCCAGCCGGGTCGAAGCCTGCTGGAGCCAGGGTTATCCGAAAGGGAACATAAGCCCCGGTAAGAAGGCTTGAAGGAACGGGGTGGGTTTTTTAGTCAGTAAGAGTCTGACACTATCTCCCGCTCCACCCGAGACCGAAAAAAAAAAACATGTCTTCAATTTTTTGATTCTAGGACATGCCGGTTTCCTCACGACGTTTTCCTTCACCGTTTTGAGAGCAGTGATGATGAAATAAAGTACACAAGTAATGCGCCTGGCTGTGGCTGGGTTTCAATCCGCAAAAAGATAGCCAGATTTAATACACCGCTAAATTTTAATTGTTTTAATCCCTTGGAGGGTCGATCCGGTACACGAAACCCTATCGATTTGTAAAGATAACATTAAAAAACAAAGTATTTTTTTTCAAAATTCGTTTTAATTTACGCATGTACGAAATTATTTTTTTAAGAAAACGTCAGCTGAGCGAGTTCAATGACTTGTAGGTAATAGTCGGCGTTGCGTACAAACTACCTACAGGTCATTGAACTCGCTTAGCTGTCGTTTTCTTGAAGAAATTAATTTCGTACATGCGTAAATTAAGGGAAATAATAATGGTTCCGAAAAACAATTTAATCTCCAGCAATCTGTGGCCGACTATTATTCTAATTAACTAGCGTTATAATGAATTACCGACAAAAAACCCAAAACATAAACGAAAAAAAATATCCAATTTAACAACAAATAAGAGCATGTTCAAATTACATTTTCTCCTAAAAAAAAATTGATCTTCGAATAAAAAAACTAAACTTCCGAATAGAATACTGAACCTCCGACAAAATTACTAAGTTACCGACAACAGAGGTTTGGTCAAAATAATCATATTTTTACAACTTGCATGAACTGTTTTAATTTCTATTGTTGGTTATCAAATTTATTTTTTAGCTTTCAATAATGATGAAAATACCTCAACTGTTCGGCCCGCGCGATGGAGTTCGGGTCTACTACGTAACTACATTTTCATAATAAACTGACTTTGTTTTATTTTTATCTTTGTTCTTGCTGACATTATAAAAGTTAGGAAATTTGTCGATTAATAATACGGTATAATATTCTAGAAAACCAAAGTCTACTTGGTTTTCGATTAAGGCATGAATAGGGGTACGTATCAAAATCTCGAAAGTTCATTATACCTATGGCTGAAATACCGACGTGCAAAACACCGAAATTCAAAATACCGAAAGGTTTAAATGCCGATAGTCGTTATATCGAAACACAAAATACCGATGTTCAAATGCCCGAAAGGACGAAATCCCGAATAGACGAAACAACTTGAACGTAGCGGTTGGTCACAATTCTAACGTTACCTAACCTATTTCACCCAGTTCAAAGTGCAATCAAAATACAATCTACCTGTGACTAGACTATTAGACAATGGTAAACACATTTTTACGAGAGATTGTGGCTGAAATAGGTTAGGTTAGAATTGTGACCAAAAGCGTACTTCTCAAAATAAAACAAATCGGGACCTTAGGGCACCCCGACACGGATGAGTCGGGATTTTGAACTTCGGGATTTTAAACATTCGAACAAATGAACTTTCGGGATTTTAAACTTTCGACCATACGACCATTTGGCGTTTCAATTTTTGGGATTTCGTCCATCGGTAATTTAAAATTCGGGATTTTTATACGTACCCATGAATACGACTGTTTTAACTTTTTAACGCCTGAAATAGGTACCGATATCGAAGCATACCCGTGGTAAGTAAAATTCATGTTATATGATGCAATTAAAAGTTATTGTTACAAGTACATTTTTATAATTTTTATAAGTTTCTGTATAGCCACTCAGAATAATATTTTTAGTATAATGTGACAGTTAAAATAGCACCACAATCTATGAAATATGAAAGGTAATTTATGAATTAATAGTCGGCAAGTAAAGATAAAAATTACAAAGCAAAGTTTTCAGTAGAACGTAATTTATGCTGGTTGAAAAGTATTATAGCAATAGACAGTCATGTTTATTTTTCGAAGATTTCAGTATCTCATTCGGTCGTTTCGTCATTTTTATTCGGACAAAAGTAGTCGGAAAGTTAGTATTTTAGGCAGTAGATTTAATATTTTGAGTAAGGACAATTCTTCTTTTTTTGTCGGAGCTTTTATTACTACCCGTAAATTAATACGAGTTTGAAAAAAAAGTACTTTATTTTTCAATTTTATCTTTACAAATCGATAGTGTTTCATGTACTAGATCGACCCTCCACGGGATTAAAACGATTAAAATTTAACGGTGTATGCCCGATTTGTTTTTCGTCTAGGCAGATTGTTAGTATCTGTAGCTTGGCTATGATTGCGACGAATTTTAATCCTATGATATAGCTAAGCGACATTATCAGGCTTTGATATGGCTCATTAGCCGATTTTAAATATTTGATAAATTCTTCTTTACAAAGAGATACTTACTACTAATACGCTAAAAAGAAATTAAATAGTTACATTTTGTTTATCCACACAAACAGGTTTGGGGTTTTGAAAGATTTCGAAGTTTATATCGAACGTTAGGTAGAAACATTTTTCATTTTTATGTGAATTACATACTTATGTTACTATATAATTGCAAAACCAAACATAAGTGGCAGTAAGCAGGGCACATTGCTCGCAGAACAGATGGTCGATGGGGACGAAAGTTTCTGAGTGGCGACCGCGTACTCGCGAGACACTTTAACGCAACTGCGGAAAACATTTTTACATTTCATCTCTACGAGAGCTCGCGCGGTGAGCACTTTGCTGACACACGCGTGACACGCGACCTGGCGGCAGAAATTCTTTCCTATCATGGTCATATCTGAACTGATTGTACTCAAACTTGTAATACATGTAGGCAAAGGATATGAGGCAAGTCACTGGGATACCGTAACAACGCTGCATTTTATTATGCTTGTCAATTCGAAACTGCAGTCTTGAACATCAACGCCGAGGTGCTAGTATATCGGTTTTATCATCATTTACATTTTGGAGTATGTGCTTCGAAATTGCACAATTTAATTCTGCACAACCCGTTCCATCATCAGATCACCACCACCTGTATATGGTGGATATCCAACCCATGCGCAAACTATTTAAAACACATTCATTGAGCATTAAGAAGTAGAATTCTCTGCCGTAGTCTATGTTTCCTGATAGCTACAACCCAGGAGTCTTTAAGTCAAGAGTGAATAGGTTAGTTTTAGGCAAGCGTACTCCATCGTCGACCACATCATCGCTTACCATCAGGAGAGATAGTGGTCAAACGCGAGTCTATCAATAATAACAATTAAAAAAAAAAAACGTTTGTCTTGCACGAGTGTTCTAGGGTCGAGGAAATTGCGCCAGCAAGAATTTTATTGTCTATATTCGTTGGAATATTGTCCTTGTCTTCCTTTGAATCACCTTGATTTAAAGCCCAAGCGCCCGAAAAGCGCCATAAGACAGTGCCTTTCTGAAACCTACTCCTCAGTAACGGCCAGGTTAATAGGTTTGAAAAAATATATATTTATTATAGATTCATGAACTACATTATTAAGTAATGATTTTTTGTGCGATTAATATTTTTGTCTAAAAAAAGATACTTATTGAACAATTTCGCAACTTTTCCCTATTCCTTTGAAACGGCTTGGACCTTTAGAAACATTTTTACACATAAAAATTGATGGTTAAATATTCTTCAAAGTGAACATAGCATATTATGTAAATCAATCAATATTTCACAAAAAAATGGATTTAAAGATCAGCGGGGCTCTATCCGGGCGCAGCGGGCCGCAATTAAATGCACAGATACGCGTACTGCCGCCTAGGTGTTGAGAACTATAAGCCTTAACAAATCATGGTCACCCTACTAGTGACTCATTGATACTGGTGCATATAAAACACAACAGTGCGGGTCGTCTGAATGTTTTGATAAAACATTATCTAATAGACACCATTCGTTGATAATTTCTGTTATTAGTTGTGAGCATTACTCATTACTTCCTACATGTAATGCTAATGATGTTATTATAGATGCAGTTAAAAAATAAGCTATCATCTATCTACACTAGTGTGAAAAAAGAAACAAAGTTTTCCTCTTCATAAATAAGTAATAGTATTAAAAAGAGGAAAAATTTGTTTTTATTTTATGTTTTTGTTTGTAGGAGGTAATCCCTGAAAATACTGGTCCGATTGCTAAAATTCTTTCACCGATAGAAAGCTGTTTTATTCCTGAGTGACATAGGCTAAACGAAAGAATCTGGACTGAAGAGAGGTTCTGAAGCAACTGCGTACTGGAAGACGCAGCGTTGGCAGGCCTCCCACAAGGTGGACCGATGACTAGAACCCCGACCACAAAGTATTTTAAAACAATCTTACTGCAGGAAAGTTTTGTTTCCATCTTAAAGTAATATTACTTCAGTTCGTACCATGAGCTAAATCGCTCAGTATGATTGTATTCCTGCTAGGGGCTGAGAAAGAATGAACGATTTTAAAGATATTGTCTATTCCCTGCTAAACAGAAAAGATACGCGCTATTTAGATCTGTATAGCGTTGTCTCTTTCACATGTTTGTTCGAATCGCTAGTTCATAATAATATATACTTAACTTAAAAAATGTCTTGCTAAAATATATTTTTAAAAGGATCTAAGCAGCTTTCATAAAAAGGATGTAATAACTTTCAAGATTTTACATTAATAAAGTAATAAAACAATTAAAAAACTGGGAGTGACTACGTTGCTTGACATTTAATTTCAGTTGCACGTTAGTTGTGAATAGATTCTTATCAATGTTGATTTGTTGAGTGCGAACCTATTTTGAAATATTAAAATTATTTTAAGCTATTGCATACATTGAATTATAAAAACCCTATATCAATGATTGCATAGCTTCTATCGCGGGCCTTGAGCGTGGAGACCGAATCCAGAAATTCCGTAACGAAAATAACCTAACACCCCCCACTCATTTGTTTTTTGAGCGTGGTGACCACGGAATAAAGAAAAGTAGAGGAAGTGCCCCTCAGATATCGCGCGCGTGTCAACATTAGGTCGAGATGCGCAACATTTAGCTTATTCACCGTCAGACACTTGTCGCGATTGGTTCTCTCAGAAATACGCGAAATATTACAAATTATGCCTGGTTTTTCGGTTTTGACCTGCAAAAACGAAAGCAGAAAAAAAAATGTATCTTGTGGAGGTGTATCGTATCATCGATAAGCACTAAACTTTGTTATTTTTTAATAAAATTGATTTTAAATGAAAATACCACGTTTTATGACTTTAATGCAAACTATAAACAACCTTATAGTCATAATTACAAAGTCTAAATACACTTGGCCGTCATCTACAAAATCATAACATAAATTCTAGTAACTTCGACGCTACTCAATTAGGGATGGAACACATCCGTAAAGTAGGTCGGTATCGATAATTTTTATTTATTTCTAACTATTTATTTCATGGCTGGCACCATCATTCAGAAAATTTGTGTCGGACTTTTCATGTGTATAATTTATAAATATTTAACTAAGATTGCACATAAATCACGAGGTTTTAACAACACGTAACCTGCATCCTTCCGAAATAGGTGCGGATTGCTAATCACTTTCTTTACTTCTTCACGCTTGAAAGGCTGAATATTACATAATATTAACCGTAATACATTAACTTCACAAAACAAATATAGATATTTGAACAATAAAACAATACCTACTAAGAACATTTTAATTAAAAAAAAAAAAAATTTCAAAGTCAGTCCACAATTGACCGAGATATCGGTGAACAAAACATCCATTAAGTCGAACATAGAATCTTCTCCTTTTCGAAGTCGGTTAAAAATAAGATTACCCCTCTACATACAAATACCTCTTTAACATTGATATTTTAAAGATAATCAACCTTATCCATTATTAAGCATTTGTAAGATGTTAACAAATTATTACATTGCTTACCTGAATAAATTACGTAACATCAATATTAAAATATCGATATATGTCTACATCTCTAAATGAGTAGCAAAAGTGATTACATGTGCAGGTGAATATGGCATCTATTTCAAAGAAACTAGAGTTCTGAATAGAATGACAAATGATGAATTGGTTACAGCGCCATCTAGCGTGGAGTAGCTGAACTCGTTGTAAATTGGTTATAAGACGAAAAACATCTTTATTGTTTGTGTCATGTCAAATAATAACAACTTTCAGTTGTTGTAATAAGACTTAATTTATCAAAGCAATAAGAAGATGATTAGTAAAAGTTGCGTTTTTAATTTGTAGCCAATCATATTACTGTTTTTTATGTGTGTAATGGACAATTTAATATACAAATGTGTGAGTTTGGCGACACTAGTTCCCGTGCTTTGCCAGGATAGGGGCACTTCTACCTGTATTTTCTGTTCTGTGGTGGTGACCGATAAGAAAACAAATGAGTGAACAATCAATCAAAATTCAATTCAATGTGTGAAAGTGTAACTTCAATTAATATCAAAGAAAAAAAACAAAGAAAAAAAATACTAAATAAATAAAATAAATAATTATAATTGCATAAGTTGATAAAAATGCTATGCAATAGCTTTACCGCGGCAGTCCCCGAGTGCCACACGTCTTTTTTATAATATTTCTATGATTAAAATAGTTTTCAAGTGCTTAAATTTTTAGAGTAATTTATCTTCAAGTGATTGGTGTTTGAAGTGGATAATTGAACCCACGAAGTAAAATGCTTATGTTATACTTGAAACTTATGGTATATGGACATCATACAATCAAGGTAAATTAAACAGTGTATTCCAGTGAAATAACTTGTTGTTCGTACACTATTGGATTCAGTGTCATCTACTTTCAGAAACTAAAACAAATCATATAATGTTCGCCATCTAGAATACAAAAATAAATTAATAACCCACGTATGTACAAAAATCACCAGTTAAAACAATTAACTGGACACGTTTAGTCATCAAAACAAGTTTTAAATACTTTATATGTCACGAAAAACACTTTAAATAGTATTTATTTGGCAAACAATAATAAATCCGCTGCGTCCGAGCAACTTTTTTACTCCTGTTAATATGACGTAAAAACAATACTGCTAGCGGTCTAAAATCCCATCAGAGTACGAAATGAATGAACTTTTTAAGAGTGACGTCACAAAAACACTAAGAAAACCATCTTGTTTTAATATTGTAATAAGATTGTTTTCATGGTACGAAAAGCACAAGTAAAATTAAAACAATACTGCTATAAGAGGTTGTGGTTGCCCCCCTCATCGGGGTCGCGGGAATCCGACAGATTCGTGACGCATAGGACCGGTCGTTGTGGCGAAGCTTTGAAGAGGCCTATGTCCAACATTGGACGTCTTTCGGCTGATATGATGATGATGATGATGATGACATAGGCTAAGTATATTAAATGTACGCGGGCGAAGCTGCGGGCAAAACCTAGTTGTATTATAAATTAAAACCCAAAGAAAGAAAAAGAAAGAAAGAAAACTATTTTATTTGGCTACTCGTAGATAGGTACACACAATGTAGTAACAACATGTAGACACTAATAAATTATTATATATAAAAAAAAGAAAACATCTCATTCATCATTACAAAGAAGATAGCCTTCTTTTACGGGATTGCTCTAAAGTGTTACTATGGCTGGATGGAACGCAAAAGCAGGGGCGTAACTATACCATCCGAGGCCCGTGGCAAAATCATTAGGTGGGGCCCGAGGAAAAGCGTCAACTTTTTAATAAATTACAAAGTTGGATAAATCACTGAAGTACAGACGTAAAATATTCTTTCTTATTATTAAATCGGCAGGTCTCTAATCGTAAATAAATCGATTTTTATATTTCGTCACCCCCTCAAACCCCAAGCGAACGCCGGCGTTCGCGCGAACGCCCGCGTTCGCGCGTCATTTAGTTTATAGTATTATTAAAAGTCCACGTAGATTATTAAAATTTTGAGGGTTTATTTATTGTTTATGTATCTAAGAATGTAAATAAGAAATTCTTCATAAAGTAGTCTGTAAAGGAAATTGGGCACCAATAGTTTCACTTTTTGACGGTAATGGCTATTAGAGTTAATGTATAATTCATAATATTATTTTTAATGATGTTTTACCTAAATTCATTGAAATCATTTGTGGGGTTTCTATATTCATTTTAATAAGTATCTAATACAATAAATACGTCATTAGTTGCATAATAGTGAAGCGACTCTATTTTCAATTATAATCGATCGATTAACCGTTAACATAAATCGTGGAACAACAAAATAATCTACAATCACAACTAAAAAGTATTAAGAGTTGTCATTATCTTTATTCTTCAATTATGTTACTATTTCTTGCGTTAAAAAGCAATTTCTAGGCAAAAATAAAACAATTAAGATATAATCTATAGTCATGACTCCGCGTCCGTAATCTATTGTTTGGTCACAACACTATTCGATAAAATGTCAAACAAAATGGTGTTTTCTGTTTACCTTGTTAACTAACGTGCCGGTTAAGCCGAGAATAATGGTTTTAGCTTTTCTCTGCTAACAAATATAAATTCGTGTCGAGTTGAGTTTTAGGATTCCTCTAAATCTATCTCCTACATCGAGCAATGTGACTCTTTTCGTGCGTGTGCTGCGAAGTGTATTGTTAAGACATTTTTTTACGTTCACGGTGATTGTTCTAGATGTAAAATATGTCGCGCTGTGCGAACTGTTCTCTTTTATTAGTACACCCGCTCCCTAGATGCCAAATCAGAGAAGCAACGGATTCCATGGTAACATAACCTAACTTACATAACTTCAACAGGTACACAAGTTATTTTTTTTTTCAAAAGCCCTACAATATTTAAGTTTGAATTTAACCTTGTTTTAAAGTATGACACTAACCCTTTTTTGTGTCTAATGTTCACTACTATTCTGAGTCAAAAGTTGCGCAACCAAGTGCCATAGTAAGTTGCTCATTCTCCTTTCGAAAATAAGCAACCTTTTCTATTTATCCGTATTTAAACTATTTAAATGCTTGGGGACTCAGGGTGGCGTATCTATAAGCTGGTCAAACAGGCAAAATTCCACGGGAAATTATTCCCTTTTCTTATTAAAAATGAGTTTAATAAATCTTAACAATTTACTGGAATTTGTATATTTACTTCTTCTGAACTCAAGGTCTCTTGAACCCCCACCGGACCGAGGGCCCCACCGGGCCGGGGACCCGAAAAGTCTGGACACTCGCTCTCCCTCCATCCAGAGCAGGAGAAGTTATTTGATGATTTCCCACCCGAATAAAAGACATACGATCATTTTGATCGGTAAGTCACCTCCTTGAGGAGTGGCCGGAGAAGTGTCATGGCGTCCTTAATTTCCGCATGACTCAAGTCCTCATCGGACATGACGACGCGGGACGAGACGAGACGATCGAGGTGATGATGATGAGACGGGTCTGGTGGGCAACAGCCCCGATGGTTGATTTCGGGCTGTTGTATATTTCAAATCGCGCGGAGAAGTTTGATTGCGCGATGCAGGGTTTCGTATTTTTGTAGTACTTACTTATGTGGCGCCATAGATGTCGCTACAGTAAGTTCGGAAAGTTCCTGCACCTAATTCATGCGAAAGAAACGCCCGGGTTTCACCATAATTCGGTCCGCCCAGATGACACGGTGGAGCATACGGTAGAGGTGTGCCCCACTTGGGCAGATCAGTGCAGTGTCCTCGTGGGGGCGAATGGCGGCGGTGACCTCTCGCGCCGTGGTCTGGTACAGACCATGGTCCGGAGCCAGAGGGAATAGGCAGCGGTCGCCTCCTTCTGCGAAGCAGTAATGCTAACGAAGGAGATGACCACACGCAGGGAACGGACATCCTCACTCCCTAGCCGCCGAGACCCCAACCCCGGCTACCAGTCACCGCCCGGGAACACGTGCTGCGCTCCGCCCTAGAGCGGGAGAAGTCATGGGAAAACATCCTAAGGTATCATTTATGACTCTTCTGAGACCTGCTAATATTATGCTATCAAATAGCTACCAGCAATGAATTTGGTACTGTTGTATAAAATTGAAGATGTTATGGCCCTCGCCCTCGGCGACTTTTTGTAGCGATGCGGTCGCTAGCAGTTTGTCCTCGCCCACACCACGATTATCAGTCGCGATGCAAACGCGATACTGTCGCGCTTCTGTCGCGATGAAAACGCAATTCAGTAACACAATTTTTTTTATAGAATGTTTGACTTACGCGCCACCCTCCCTCCGTTTTCTACCCGATGTCGTCCGATGTGGTCGAACGTTTGCATGGATACAGTAGCGAGTTACAAGCGCATTAGCACCGTTTCTGCAGCACGTTGCAAATGCGACTAACGCGCGATGCTTTGCAAAACGCGCGACAGCTTCGCTACTAAAAGTCGCTGTGCGCGAGGAGCCTTAAATGCAATTAGATAAGACAAAACGTAACTTTTTTCTTAACCTTGTAAAATATTATCAGACGTGATCCTTGTGTTGGCAGCACATGCTACGACATTATAATTAAATAATGGAATGTCAATATATCCAGGTGTCAGTGTTTACACTAGTATCGCTAAGTGTCGCTGTATTCTCTCTGTTTCTTTTGCTATAGAAAACTTTATAAATACCTATTGTATTAAACTCGTTGCGGAAGTGTTGTTTAAAATAGAAACGGACCTTATAGAATTAAATATAATTTATATAACACAAGACACGTGCCTAGACAGTCTTCAATGTGGTTGATTTAGTAAACAGAATTGGCCACCAACTCTTCTAGTGCCACATCTGTATTCATCTGGCCCGAATGTTATGTTTCTCATACGGCTATAGCACACTATCGGATTCCGAGCGTCCTCAAAGCGGAGCGGGTGCACAACGAACACGCCACCAGTGGCGGATTAGCCATATAGCAAGAGTAGCAAATGCTACAGGCCCCGCGCATTCGGGGGCCCGCGTATTCGAAAATCTTGTACTTGAACGCAAAAAAATGTAGTCAAACTATATAAATACAACGAAATCCGACTACAGCTGATTGTTTCATTGAATATGATAGTGAATCTCTTAGATTTCCCTCATTACCGTACTTTCAACGTACCTTACCCAATCACGGGGTTATGCATCAGAAGTATTTATTAGGTCTACACAGGGGCCTCTTGGTCGAATTTGCTACAAGCCCCGTGCAGGCTTAATCCGCCACTGCACGCCACGCTTGCATGCTCAGCAAATTTGTTGCGGACCCGCAACTAGATCCGGCAACGAGGTGCAGGTCACCGGCATTCTCGAAGTAACAAGGTCAACAGCAGTGTCTCCTCATCGGAATCCATTTTGTTACTGAGTGTATTGTATGTCGTTAACTTGCTAAAAACACGCCTTGAAAACGTTGCGAACTTTTGAATTGCAGCCCGCGAACCAATAGGTGCTTGGCACTTACTATTCACCCTCTCTCTCTTGGTTGGTGCTGGAGCCTCCAAGCACCCACTTATTAGGTACCCCTGGTAGGGCGCGTCTTATTGGTGTGAGTCTAGGCTAGACGTGCCGAGCAAGAGTGGAGTACCAGCCGAGCTCAAATTCGTGTAGCGTGGACTGATTCTAGAGTTGCCGAGAAATCTGTACTCGGTTCCTCTAGCGTAGACCACCTTTATAGATACTCGATAGATCATTTCTGCACACCTTCAGGGCCTACGCCCTGTATCTGGGTACCGCTAGCACCGCCTTAACTACGGCACTGTAAAAAGTAAAGCCACAAGCGCCTGCCAGGGTTTGTACCCGCGACGGACGAATCGGAAGTCGGAGCGATTGCAACTAGGCTACAACTACTCTACTGACCATAAAAGCTTGAAATTGATTAAAAATGAGCTTCTGATCTGAGTTAACTTAGAGTACACACACAATTCTTTAAAAAAAATGAAAAATTGTTATGTGCTGCAAAAAGTACCTTTTTAAATGACATATAGAGTTGCCATCACTGATCTTGAACGCTCGGCGTCAGTGGGGATCGCTTTGCGCATTCCATACATTGGCGAGCCAATCGTCTTCGTTGTTAGATACATGCAGCAACGCAGTGAACGGTTGAGGAGTGACGTCTATGACGCGATGGCGCGGCCAGCCAATCACTGACACTCCCCGCCCCCGCGTCACACTACTAAAGAGACCGAATATTTGACTTTTGCGCAAGTGTTCAAGATCCGTGTTAGCAACTGTACTCTATGTCTCATAATAAAAGTTGGCAACCCTAACCCTAACTACATTGTAGAAGAAGTACATACTACACTACAGTACAAGCACTACTTAACAATTATTTTATCTTTGTCTTATCTCATTATTTAATAAGGCTCAGTAGATACGTCTTCAGATAACACATGCACTTATGTTGTTTACAATAATCTGATTACTATTTCTACTTATTGGGAATCAACTTTTATATTATTTTGTTAATTAAATATTTCTGTTGGGATGGCGATCTGAGAACGACTAAGCGAAGAAACGATATTTTAAATCAATCTTAAACAATGGATTGATTCCATGAGTCAATCTCAGAAACTTATGATACTGAGGCTAAGACCAGTATAGTGCCCCAGTCCAGGAAGCTTCCCATCATGCAACCCGTGCTCAAAAAGACAGGCAATGCCGCCAACTATTGGCCGAGTATGGAGGTTATTGAAAAGTAACCTCCATACCATAACAATAAAGCCTTTTATTTCCGAAAATTTCACAAAGCATTTGTAGATACATGCTATCCATACTATATTATATCCCTAATTTCGGTGTGCCTTACGGCAAAGGCCTCCTCCAACTCTTTCCATTGCATTCTATCTGCCGCTACTCTTGTCCAAAGTCCCCTTTGGACAAGAGTAACCCAACCTCCATACCATACTCCGCAAGATAATGGAGCGTGTATTAAACTCGCGCCTCATGGCATACCTGGAAAGTAACGATCTCCTCAGTGACCGACAGTACAGGTGTCTCCGCAAATAGGTTTATTGGGAACCTATAGCGTATTCTACTGGTGTAGGTTGTGTGTATGCCACTTACTTGTGGGGCGAGGCCCTCGAGAAGAATAAGGAAGCGATTGCTGTCTCCTTAGATGTCTGGAAGACCTTCGATATGGTATGGCACAGCCTTTTGAATAAGCTTCGAGCGTTTGGCATTTCCCTTGGTCTGACTAGCTAGTATAAGGGTCTGAACGAACAACCTCCTTGCTGTTCACTAATGTTCATCACAATTTTGACTAATGCCAGAGTTCCTCAGGAGTCTGTTCACTCAGCAACTCTCTTCTTGTGGGAATCAACACTGCCAAAACACAAGCGTGTCTGTTCACCGCCAAAAGGAGCAGAGAATAGGCTCCAACTGTTTTGAATTCCACTTGCAAGATTTGCCCTCAAAAAACACTGACAATCAAGTTAAAAAATGTTTGTGGATCTACTGTAAAGTGCAAATTTCAAATACACCTCACCTCATGGCACTTCTGTCACCACATGACACTGGCAAAATACTGCGACAAATATAGTCGCCGAAGATGAAAAAAAAAATTATAAAGTGGTTGACAACGGAGCTTGGATGCCTAGAAATAACCTATTCTCTTGACTTAAAGATCCCTAAATTGTAGCTAGTCATTTATTTATACATAACAGTTAAACAAACAAATAAAAAAAACTTATGACAGAGACATTATAATTAGAAGTTCCAGGTACGTTATGATCATCAAATTAGAATTTCTGTAGGGGTAGTATATCCTTAGCTTGTCTTATTGTTGCTTGTTAATCACAGACTCTGGTAGGGAATTTTACTCCTTAGCTGTATGCACAGATAACACACACGAACATAAATTCTAATAATAAATAGCACCCTGTTTTAATTTTTTTTTTTTTTTGTTATTATACAGTTTTATTTTTTGTATAATAATGAATCAATTTGAACTGACTATGAGTCTGCAATCACGATTTTTTATGGAGAACACACAAACCTTTGTCTTCTTAAATTAGAATTTAAAAATAAAATAATATGATGACAGATCTGTTAACAATTATTAAAATATACTTGAAAATAAGTTCCAATATTTTTATGACACAGTAAACATTAATTCGTAAGACACGAATAAAGAAATATTACAAATTTATTTTCTAGTCCATGTTTTTTTTTATTCATATTATAGTCTAGTCCATGTTTTTTTTTATTCACATTGCACTCACCTTACTGCTTGTAGCTGCTTTCTAACTAGGGCTCTTCAAACCCGTATCATCCATGTATTTGTTTACTGACTGTCCACGATATAATCACATTAAACCAACATTGTTATCACATATTTTATTGATAAATTAGAAAGTAAATAAATTATTTGAACCACACCTGACACCATCCATCCACTTTTTTTATAAACTCTAAAAATATTTTACGTCAAATTTGTAAGCCATTCGCTTATTATATGATACAAACGTGTATTTATTTTGGTAACATTAAAGAAAATGAATATCATTCGCAAAATTTTGCACACAATTCTAATCGTCAGTCCATTCACAAAGATAGCAAATTATTATGATAAACCCGTCATTGTCAAAATAACTGTCAGTTGCGATCGCGATCTCGCGGATTATGTAATGCTTAGTCGATTTATTAAAGAGTAGAAAGAGGACAATCGATTCAAAACTCTTTTTAAAGTGGTTCAATTATTAGATTTCTAAATGCATGGTTAAGTAGGTACTCTAAAGCCTGCAATACACGTTGGCCGAGCTGAGACCAACGCGAGCCTTGGCGAGCCTAAGCAAATATAGGCAAATTGACACACGGCAAGCGCCTCTACACGTTCGGCAAGCGCCTCTCTACACGTTCGGCAAGCTTGAACCAATGAAAATGGCCAATAAGACGAGTTTTGAGGAGACGCCCACATGTTGGGCCCTGTCAGTTGTTATTGTGCATTTAAACAATATGGACGACGTAGAAGTCATCGCGGCTGCTGCTATTTATTTAATAAGCGCTTATAATTATTATTATTAAACGGAAAAGTATGAAAAGAACCGAAAACTTCATGTTTGTTTTTTTCAAATGCGTACTTTTTTTTTAAATTAATATAAACTAGATGACGCAATCTGATGGTGAGGCGCACTAGGTTATGAGGTCTATGTCCAACAGTGGACAGCAATTCTTATAGCGCCTAAATGGTGATACTTGGGGGAGGCTTATGTCCAACAGTGGACACAAGTAATTATAGCGAGGGGAGACTTATGTCCAACAGTGGACATCAGTCATTATAACGCCTAAATGGCGATACTTGGGGGAGGCTTATGTCCAACAGTGGGCATCGATCATTAAAGCGCCTAAATGGCGACACTTGGGGAGTCTTATGCCCAACAGTGGGAATAGGTCATTATCGCGAGAAGAGGCATATGTCCAACAGTGGGCATCAATTATTATAACGCCTAGGTGGTGACACTTGGTGGAAGATTATGCCCAACAGTGGGCATAGGTCATTATCGCGGGAGGAGGCCTATGTCCAACAGTGGGCATCAATTTTTATAACGCCTAGGTGGTGACACTTGGGGGAGGCTTATGTCCAACAGTGGGCATGGGTCATTATAGCTAGGGGGAGGCCTATGTCCAACAGTGGACAGCAGTCATTAAAGCCCTAAATGGCGATACTTGGGAGAGGCTTGTGTCCAACAGTGGGCACCGATCATTATGGTGACACTTGGGGGAGGCTTGAGGGAGTTCGATTCTGATCAAGCTGACGACAGTGAAATCGAGATTTTGACTGAGGAATATTATTATTATTATGTGTATAGTGGGCGAAAATGTACCACTCGTACATTTTTGCCCACTATAATATTTCAATTTCAATAAAACTTGTTTTTTTTTTCAATTTTTCGTGAAATTAACCGAAACAATTAATAAAACATTCGAAAGATTTCTATTTTGTTCCCAAACGATTTTTTCCGGAAAATTTCAATACAACATGTGAAAAAAACGGAAAAAAACAACAATTTGTTTTTTTCATTGAAAGAAACAATTGTTTCTTTATGAGGTCTATACACGTTGGCGCACATTTGCGAGCGCCTTTGATTTGTGCAGAAAAACCGACACCGCTCCGAAGTGAGGCAAGTGATCGCGAGCGGCTGCGAGTCGTGACAAGCTACTCCAAATGAGGTCTATACACATTGGCGCACATTTGCTTTGATTGGCGCAAGTCTACTCAACCAACTAGGCGAGCGACACCGAGCGATGGCAAGACAAGGCAAATATACTCTCTACATATTGGTATTGGCCTTCACTCGGCAACGCTCGGCCAACGTGTATTGCAGGCTTTAAAATGTGTCAGACGTGTGTTCAGGTCTTGGTGGGGTTTGACCGCAACTTTTGATCTTTTACTTGTGTATATTTTTTTTGTTTTTTCTGTACCTACATATCATAAGCAAACATTTTTTGTATCATCGTCGTAGGGTATACTGTACCCTATATACTGTATACAGGAAAAGTTTTTAACCAGTGTGCAAATTTTGACATGATACACTTGAATATATTTTAATAAACACATATTTTTTATTTTGATATGCGTTAATAGTAAAAAATAAAGTCATCGCTTATGAGACTAATTTATATAGAAACTTATTTTATGGTCGTGTGGCGTGTCTACGCCTCACGACCAGCGTAAACGCTCCGCTTATGAACGTTGGGCCACGCAGACAGATCATAAATGATCTTTTGTTCGCGCTGACGTCACGTCATTAGCGAGTCACCTACCTGTGTCGCACTCGCCGCGCCTGGACAGTCGCTCTGAGCTAGCCTCGAAGTCGGTCGCGTCGCGCTTACCTAGCTTAATAATTTATCTTATCCACACTTTTGTAATTTTGTTCCTTTTAAATACATTGTTCCGTCGCTTAATAATAATTATTCATTTCGTCTTCCTTACATCATTCTACATTATTCATCTTTCGCACTCACCCATTCTTCTGCTTGTTCCGCTAGATTGCTTCGTATCGACCTAGCTATACGGGTTAGATTCCCGTCTAGCGTAGGAGTAGGTACAGTACCTACCACCCTAAAGTCGCTTGCCAGTCGGACTCTCGGTCGACCGACTCACGCGTCGTCGCGTCGACCGGTCGCCTGACCGGCACGCTGGTATCAGCTGAGTTTTTGTAGACTTCGTTGCGCTCGCTCGATGCGACGGCGGGCGCCGACCTCAGTTTCGCGCTACTTTTTTAAGTTTAGGCTGTGATATAAAGTTATTTGTAAACGTAATTCCAATTTTTCCTTCATACTTTCGTGGGCTTAGTCCTATCAAAATGCAGAAAATAAATCATAATAGTAAGTAATATCTTTTACATTCAAATTATAACATTTAGCTGTAGGTATGACACATGATATAATTCGAATTGAAACAATTGCATTCTGGTGTATTTAAAAAAAAAGGAATCAACTACTTACTTTTTACAACAATATCCAATAAAAAAGAACAACAACACTAAGATTGTTTATAATTTCTTAACTCTACATTTCGTTAATCACAGTATTCAAGGTATTGTTCTAAGCGACCTCCTCTTTTTTTCAGGCATAAACGTGCACGTTTAAATATGTTTCCATTTAGTTTGTTTAGGACACTAGAATCACTTTTCACTTCATTGAAAGCGTTATTTATTTTTTGTTTTAAGTCATCTAGGCTCTGAGCCTCTTCTACATACACCCGGCGTTTCACTTCTCCCCAGAGAAAAAAATCACAGGGAGTGAGGTCTGAGGATCTAGCCGGCGTCTTCGGCTTCGACTACCAGTCGAGGTCTGCCAGGCCCTAGTGCATTGCTCGGGGTTCTGAACTGGCCGTGATCAAGCAGCTTTTGATTTGCTGCAAGAATTGTCCTTTCATTAGGTACCGTGAGATTACGGATCCCCTGGCGTCGCATACGAGGTACGTTCTCCCTCTCATACTTTCTCCGTTCTCCTCGTAAATTTTCGTAGCTAAGTAGATACACTCGCTCCATTTCGTAATATTCGCGGTGAGTAAAGTTTGACACCGTGATGATGCGAGTACGCGGCAACGCGCGCAGGGGTGTATATGAGCGAACGTTCGGTCCCCGCTTCCGCAAGTGACGTACTGTAGGCTCGCACGGCGGCGGCGCCCGCACATCAAACGCCGCCGCCGGCGCTGCATAACCCGGCCCCTTTCCTCCGCACCCCCGTCTCGTGCGACAGCAGCCAGCGTGTTTTCTTTCATAGTATTACAATAAATAATGTTCATGTTATGATTATTTCAAAATGGGACAAGGTGGAAAAATGAGAAAATTAAAAAGTTATATACTAAAAATGGAAAAGTGTTCTATCACTTACACTGAGCCACCAAAAAAATTTACGCAGTGGTTAGAATAAAAACTTTTCTTGTATACGAGGATGATACAAAATGCTTGATCATAATCCCAATGATTGATAATTTTTCGATACACTTACTCGAAAACCCGTGTCCTCGTGGAGGCAATTACTACTAGCAACGACCTTTACATCAGACCTTGTTTCAGGATGTGGTCCGGAGCAAAGACAATGCTAGCGAAGGAGGAGACGAACTTGTGACTGAACAAAAGTCCTCACATTCCAGCCGCCGAGATTCTGACCCCGATTACCAGCCGCGGGCTTACGAACGTCAAGCAATGGGTAGCTTGAAGCAAAAAGAACTAAAGCTGACTCGTTTGTACTTTGAGTCGAGTAACTCAACTCAATTCAACAAAATAACTCAACTCGCCTACAGTTAATAGTTTGTAGCCTTCCCTAAGGTATTAAAAAAAAACATTGCACTGTCAGTAGCAGTGTTGCCATATTGGTGACTTTGATGCTAAAAATAGCGACTGGCTTAAGTCTTTACGACAATAATTGTGTATTAGTGACTTAATTAAAACCGTTCTAGTCTCAGCACCACTGATTCTAGAGTAACATAACAATACACTGACTATATAATAACGTATTACTTACTAACATAATAATAATTCATCAATCTTTATTGCAGACGATGCAATATTTAATTATAATTTTATTAATTAGAAATATTTTTTGTTATTCTAATATATAATAGATACAAAGGAGGTAGCGTGAGCTGGGGGCTTACTATGACCTCTTATGGAAACGTTCAATTCCCAGTGAGTCAAATTCCTTTAAAAAGCAGGCCTGCTTCTGAATCGCTAAAAATCGTACCATGACAGTTCCACAGTTGAACGACTTTTGTACAGAGGTGAACAGTTACGCTTGAAGATCGCTTAATTTGACACTACAGACGCTCAAAAGACGGTCATCTGCTGTCAAATACATGTCAAATAGCACGCCATAGTACAAAAAGTCTATACAAAAAATAAGGTGAACGAATCTTGAGCGGATTTCATAAACGTCACTTAGCAGGCCAGTTACAGGCCTGATATAACGAAGTCATAGTACAAAAATGCCGGGCAGTTCAACTTCAGCCCAGCTATAAGAGGTCATGGTAAGCCCCCAGGAATCCTCAATTACTTTTGTTATAAATCTTTGGTAAAATCAGTTAATGACTTTTGATATTGAGTCTAGCGACTTGGAACTTTCTGAGTTGGCAATACTGGTTAATAGTGTCAATGTCAAATCTACTAGGCTCGTGTTATTCTCTCAAGCTGTTTGTTTTCGTTTATTTTGGAACAAAAATAGGGATTATTTAATTCAGATACAGGTAATAACTCTTTCAAATAAGATAACATCCTACAAAATATCAGTATACATAAAACATGGAAGCCAGCAGTCAAAAGCCAAAGAAGAGACCGACGAAAGTCGAGGAGATGACTAAGGAGCAGATACGTCAAGCTATTTTGAAGAAACGAGAATGTAATGCTAGGGCTCAGAAGATTGTCGAGAGCCTCTTGGAAGCGAGCATTACTGAGGCATACTTTCTCCAGTGTCTTCCTGACATCAACCAAGAGCATCTCGATGATATCATAGAAGAACGATCCATCATCCATTTATGTGGATATCCACTATGTAAGAAACCTTTGTCAGTTAAAGATATACCTAAACAAAAGTACAGGATATCATTAAAGACTAACAAAGTTTACGACATTACTGCTAGGAAAAACTTTTGCAGTAATTCATGTTACAATTCTGCAATGTATGTCAAGAAGCAGATGTTGACTAGTCCCCTGTGGTTCAGGGAGTATGAAAAGATACCAACATTCCACCTCTTGAAGCTGGACACTGTTGGCACTATGGGAGAGGAAGTAGATGTTACATTGATTGATAGAGTGAAGATCTCTCAGAAGAAGCCATTTACTTCAATCAATGATTTTACTGAGGCAAGCCTTAATGAAATGACTCCTAATTCTCAAGATGAGCATGAGAGCAACAATGAACAATCAAGTAATACTAGTAATAGTAATACACAGAGTGATTTTGATAAAGCCATGGAATCAATTAATGATGTACTAGCTGATATTGATCTAAAGAATACAATGAACTCTCATAAACCAGATGTTACGGAGGATCATAAGCCAGATATAAAAGGTAGTAATCCAGAAACACCTAAACAAAATACTGAACAATCTGACATCTCAAATGCTCCTACTCTCAATACAACTGAAACAGAATTACCTGCTAAGAAAATTGTTAAGCCAGCACCAAATCTTCTAAACATTGTAGGTGATATTATAGAAAAACCTGAAAAGAAAATTGACCCAATACTTATGACCCCTGTTACCACAACAGACAAAGAAAGCAAAGAAAACAAATCAAAGAAAAAATTGTCACTGAAAAAGCAACCTTTAGTGACTGTGTTAACTATCGAAGTTGAGAAATGTCTGGCTGAATGGTTCACTTTGGACACCATTCTCTTCTTATTCGGTGAAGAAAAGGTTCGAGAAATGGTTGCAGACAAAGGAGAACACATCAGAGAATATCTTAATAATTTTGCTAAAGGAATATTCTACAGTTCCAACGTATATGACCAATACCAAGCGCTATGCAAGAAACTTAATATGCTAGAGTTGGAAGACAGAAAATTTGATACGCAAACACTGAAACGAGAAACGAAACCCTTGCCCGACTACAGAATGCTGCAGGAAGAGAGTAAGAAAATGGAATTAAAAGTGAAATCTTTCTTCTCAGGAGAGATTGAAGTTCCAGAACCAATGACAGAGCCGATACAATCCCCAGAAATTGTGGAAGACGAAAACCCAACAAACCTGCCTTTAGTAGACAAAAATTCACAAAACGCTTTACGTAGAAGAATAGTGTGTCAACACTTAAACAAAGTATTACCTGACATATTGCTTTCTTTGGGTCTACTCAGTCTTTCAATTAGTTCCGATATTCGTTTGTTAGTAAATACGTTTAAGTTAAAAGCTAATAACATAATGTTTAAGCCTATACAGTGGATGTTGATAGCCATTATCTTTATAAAGCTTTTATCTTTGAGGGATAAGAGGCTTGAATACTTGCTTGGACAACCGAAAGCCTACCAGCATATGCAGCTGTTACTTTTAAGTTACAAACAAGATGGAGGATACTTAGACAGACTAATAAGTTGGCTTACTGATGTGGATAGATTACTAGATACCAGTGATACACAACTAACTATGGAATAAGTTGTATATGTTACGGCTAAAGATAGGTGTGAACATAAACTTAAGATTAGGCGGCTAAACTTAGGTTTATCTTCGAGGACCAGCTAATGTTAGTTTTTTCTATCATTAGCCAGCTAAACATAGAGTAACAGAAGGCCCTTAGCTAAAAATTTTGAAGCAAATGATAATTATGTATTTTAATTATCTTATATTAATTATGTTATAATTACATAATAATAACATATTAAATACTTACTGTTTACTGTTTCGAAAACTTTTATTAACAAAATAATTACTCTTATTACATATACTTATGTATTCGAAATTGCAAAATAAAACTTCTGAAGTGTTAATTACTTAAAATTACAATTATAGTAATACTAGCTTTTGTCAGCGGCTTCGCCCGCGTACATAATATACTTATAGCCTATGTCACTCAGGAATAAAGCAGCTTTCTATCAGTGAAAAAATTTTAGCAATGGGATCAGTACTTTCAGAGATTACCACAAGCAAAAAACAAACTTTACCTCTTTATTATATTAGTATAGATTTACTCATTCTCCCTCCGCCCCCCCGCCCCCCAAGCGACATGGTTACCCCCGCACGTCCATCGAATACATTTTTAGCCGTTTCTTTTCGGCTAATGTCCACATTAGCCGGCTAAAGATGAAAAGTTACCAAGCAAATTAACATGATATCGAACATTAGCCGGTCCTCGAAAATAAACCTAAGTTTAGCCGGCTAATCTTAAGTTTATGTTCACACCTATCTTTAACCGTAACATATATATGTATATAATACAAATAACTGCAAAGTAAAAAAAGTTTTGCAACTTATGTCCGTAACTCTACATCCAAAGTGTACTTACTCAAAAATTACAGTTAACTTTTTTTACTTTGCCCAGCAATATTACGTAAGTTATAATTTTAATTTATTAAACAATTTTTTTTTATATGCTAGTTTTCTTTTGGGAATATTATTATTAAAACTAAGAATTGTTGGATATGTAATAAGGTGAGATGAAAGGCCGAAAGGCACGTCACTAAAGGAATTATGAATTACTTTACTGTGCCCGCGACTTCGTTCGCGTGGACTACAGGATTTTGTTTTTTTTTTTTCTAAAATAAAAGTAGCCTATGTTACTCCTTATTACACCAGCTACCTGTCAAAAAAAGTCTCGTCAAAATTAGTCCAGCCATTTCAGAGATTAGCCTGGACAAAAAGACAAGAATTGTAAAAATGTTATTTTGGTGTATGTACCGTATATTATTCGAGCATGTAGTAAAAAGCAGTTATTTCAACATTACAAACAGACACTCCAATTTTATTTATATGTATAGATGTATGGATGGAAAAGGAAGAGGGAGGTCAGAAACAATGGATGATACAAAAAGAATGAAAGAAAAGGCTGAATATAAGAAGAAAACTTCAATAACATAGACAAATGATGATAATAATTAAAACAAAAACAATTTAACACACAACAATAAACTTTAATAATAATCACTCAACAAGCCAAAATTAACTACTTAAATTAGGATCTAATATTGACAACGCAGCACCAACCAAGTGCAATGACCCTGTTATCAAAACCGAAGATCTATCAACAATATTTTGTTTCTTCAAATTGACCAAGGCATCTGCTACACAGCTTGCAACTGTCACATTTGTGGAACTTTCTTGAAAGTGTTGCCAGATCTTTGCGTGTTTTTCACACCTGGCAATTAATTCTTCCTGTTCTACTAAGGAGTAATTGTCATTGTTTTGGCTTATATTCTTATGGGCTGTTGGTATTACGAAGTAGACTGACTTGAAGCCCACATCTTTTAGTGGTTGAAGTAACACTTCAGCGTTTCTGTCGCCTGTAGCGCTGAATATCAATACTTTGTCATGTAATCTGGAATGGAAATTATGTTTTTAGTTAGTAGGTACAAAGATATCAACAGATTTGTGGTTATACAGAGAATTGGGTACAGCTGCAACCACTGATATTGAACGCTCGGCGTCAGAGTGGGGATCGCTTTGCGCATTCCATACATTGGCGAGCCAATCGTCGTCGTTGTTAGATACATGCTGCAAGCGCAATGAACGAATCACTAGTGTCGTCTATGACGCGATGCGCAGCGAGCCAATCACTGACGCTCCCCGCTCCCGTGTCTCACGTCGCACCATCTAAAGAGACCCGATTTTTGATTTCTGCGCAACTTGAAGCCAGCGTTCAATATCCGTGGTGGCAGCTATACTTGACTTATTTTTTAATTATTTGCCTCAAAACAAAAAAAAATTCTTTAAACTTTTAAAATCGAGTGGAAGGGGAAAATGTCAAGTAACAGAAAAAATATGCACAAACTACAATGTGACCCCACCGTCATTAGGTTACGCGTGTTGAAAAGAGATAGCGCAAATATTTTAAATGCAAATTGCTGCATTTTATAACCAATTTTAATTTGAAAAGTAAACACATGCGAGTATCCAATTACAATGCGATCACGTAAGGAAATCTGACTTATCTACAGTAAATTGTTTAAGACTTGTTAAAAAATATAATCACGGCGTAACTCTTCCTTTTACCGGTCATCAACCAATAGCATTGCAAAACTCCTTTTTTCCCCTCCAGTAATAATGTAAAACTAGCGGAAGTGTAGTAGTAGTAGTTTAGTAGTAGTACCAGTAGTTAGTAGTAGTCCAGTAGTAGCACCAGTAGTTAGTAGTAGTAGTCTAGTTACTGTAGTTGTAGTCTGGTAGTAGTTAGTAGTAGTCTAGTAGCAGTAGTGTAGTATAATAGTAGCGTTACTCTAGTATTTTAAACTTAGGTCACTTTTGCGCTGTCGGCCTCAATTTATAAAATCACATTTAATGATAATTTCAAAACCCTCTCACCTATTATGATTCTTGAACCATTCCGCACAGATCTCCATAGACTCCTTAGTGTGCGCTCCATCTAGATAAAACTTCGCATAATCAGAATCCACAACTTGATACCGCCCGGGCCATTTACAAGAGGACAGTCCAGTCATAGTCTCTTTAGTCACACATTTGACTATGGTCTCTAATACTGGTTTGGTCACGCCATTTAGGCCGTTAGCTGCATGTTTAATAAGGCCGTTTTTCCTGTGCACTGGCTTGGTGATTCTCATCCAGGCGTGGGATAGCTGTATGGCTAGAGAGGCGTTCGTCTGGTATGCTTCTACGTCGATTAATAAGCGAGCCTGCTCTGAGGTCGGGAATGTGTAGGTATTGTAGGCAGGAACTACTGTTAGGGGGCACTGGAAAATAGAAAAGAACATATAATTTATTTAAACAACGCTACGTCTTCCGAGACGCACAGGACCGTTCATTGTGGCGACACTTGGGGAAGGCCTATGTTCAACAGTCACATCTTTCGGCTGTTATGATGACGATGATGATGATGATAATTTAAACAACTCAAACAAACGAAAGACACAACATTATTTTTTGTATATGCGAAATCTGAATATAATTAGTTCAGAATCAGTAACTGCATCGATTCCAATTTGTTTTACACCATGTTATATTTTTTGCCAAAAATATTTCAAAAAGGTCACTATTATAGCTAGAAACCAAAACAGTACGTATAACACAGGTCACGGCAGGTCATAGCGGGCATTAGACTAGCAAACAGCTGGGTGCAACTACAAAACAACCCCACAGTCGCCTGGATGGCCCGGTGACCATGTATTTTTACTGACATAACAAGGTTATAACTTTGTGATTATTTTTTGATAAAGTTGTTGATAGAGTTATGTTTTGTACATGGATTCTTTACATAAAAATATTAGCATACACTAAAACTGAAGAGGTTAGGTTTAGGTTAAAGTTAGGTTACCTTAACAGTTCTAGCGACGCTGGTCAGCACCTCCATAGCGTCTTCAGGCTGCTCCACCGTGTAAGCTTCGCAGCCAGGCTTCATGATGCCGGCCTTAGCTGCCGCGATCTGTGGCAGCGTGGTGCCCAGGATCGAAGTGTGGTCGAGACCGAGGGCTGTTATGCCGACGACTGGGACCTTCCTGAGAAGGTAGAACACAAGTTGGACACTAGCTTTTGCTTGCTAAATAGGGTGACGTGAAGGCCTCGGCCTCGAATCTTGCGGGCAGCGGGACGGGCAACGCAGAACCGTTCTCGAAACCAGCGGGCAGATCGCGCGGCACCATAGCGGCGTAGTGTTGTGTTCGTGGTTGTGTCATCGAGGTATTTGTTTTTATTCGCAAACAAAATGTCTGAACAACGGCGACAACATCTTTTTGATTCAAATTTATTCCTAACGCTCGATTTATTGTGGACAAAAGAAGAAGTGAATCCCTACTATAGGGCAAAGAAGAGAAAAGGCGAGTTTTATCGAAATTATGAAGAACAGAGACAATGTCCTGACAAATTCTACGACTAAAATTGCACAACACTGCAATGCAGACGCACGAGCGGTCACCACTTGACTGGAGCGCACCGCTCGTTGCCCGCCCCCGCGCCGCTGTTTCCGAGGGCCGGTCCATTTGATTTTACGCATTAGATCTTGCCGCTCCCGCGCAGCCGCCGCCGCCGCCCCGCTGCCCGCAAGATTCGAGGCAGAGGCTTATCAAAACCGTAAGGTTAGGTTAGGTAACCGTAGGTATTGTGCGAAAAAGTACCCAAGGGATCCGGAATGAATGCAAAGAAGGAACATACTTAGTAGTAGGTTTTACTCAGTAAAAGTCTGACACGCCCTCGCACTCCACCCTAGAGCGGAAGAAGTCATTGGATGAATTCCTAACAAAAAAGGGGGTTCCTCTACGGTCCGAACTAAGCGTTTCGACTCGTCATTTATACCGCGTACGTTGAAGGACTGGAACAATTTGCCTGCGGCGGTCTTCCCGTTCATTATAATTTGGGTGTCTTCAAGGCTAGAGTGAATAGGCTCTTAATAAACTAGTGCGCCTCACCATCAACGATTGCATCACTGCTTACCATCAGGTGGGATCGCAGTCAAGCACTAGTTTATATCAATTTAAAAAAAAACCTAAGTGTATATGAAATGGAATAGTAATCAAAAGATGCGTTATTGATGTCAGTCAATTTTAAACATTACACACATGTTAATAAAGTCTATTCTCTCTAAGCAAACAACTAAAATTACCTTAAAACGTTAGTGTAGTCGACAATGCCGCCGATGCCCACCTCGATGATGGCGACGTCCACCTTCTCCTTCAGGAACACGTTGAACGCCATCACGGTCAGGAATGCGAAGTACTTCGGCATGTCACCCTCGAACGCCTGGAAAAATCATATCATTGCGCATTAATGAAAACCTAGCGAACCTGACAGATGACGTCCGTTTCTGCACGATGAACCTGTCATAAATAATATCCTAGAACCCGATTGATAAATGATAAATGAGCGAACCTGACAGATGACGTCCGTTTCTGCACGATGAACCTGTCATAAAAAATATCCTATTCTAGAACCCGATTGATAAATGATAAATGATCTTTATTTTGCAAATAGGTTTTAAAAAAAAACACTTTTACACTTCAATTTTGTTTTCAGTCAGTTTAAACTTGATGAGGCCGGTGTTTCCTATCTGACTACCCTGAGAAGAAACACCGAAACAAACTCAGGGGTCAAAGTCTCTTTTATAGTCCATACAGTAAAGAACATGTAATGGTCAAATCATATGAGAACCATGCAGATTAGTGTCTCAGATGGTATTTTAAGGAAAAAACCACACAGATTTGACTGGACCTGTCCAGTCAGTGCAAGCATTTGTCAGTATTCGTGTAGCTCAAACTTAGGACTACTAAGGAGCTCAACGACTTGATGAACAATGTCAAAGAAAGGACATTTGGGTAGGCCGCATCAAATACTCAAAACTGCCAGACATCATGTTAAAGTACAGAAAAGGAAAAAGTAATAACCGCCTACAGTGCGTTTCACATAAGAAGTTCCTTCGCTGTAATGTTGGCAATTCGGAAAAACAGTGTTGCTATGTTTTTAGCAACGACATTAAGTACTAAGTAAGTATTAGGGAGATTAACTGATATTTCGTTACTTTTAACAATTGCCTTAAAATTTTGTCTTTTTTTTTCTTTTGTGAAAATATAAAAAAAATTTTTTTTTTAAGTATTGGACGCTAGGCACAATTTCGACTGTCCTGCAATTCTTTCAAATAGCGAAAACGCCACGCCACAATATTGTTACGTACGTGGGTAATCAAATGCCGATTTACTAAGAGACAACTTTATTCACCACTAACAATAACAAAATAGTCCAGTCAACAATAATCCGAATCGCAATTAACACTAGAGTACCGTTACACTATCGCTTAGGTCACTTCAAGTAAGTACTAGGGTAGTTCGCTCTTGATCGCAGTCGAAATCACAACTGACTCGCTTCCGGCCGGGGGCTCGTTTTTATATGCGGAGCCAAGAAAATTCTAGATACCGACATCCCCAGATCTATCCAGAATTCCAGAACAATTGAATCGCTTCTCGAAGTCATAAATCATTTTTATGGCTCGTGGTAATAAGAGTCCCTTTCATGCGAATTTCGACTCTATTGTTAACGACGGAGAGTACAATTTCCCTTATCGGTTAGATGAATACCTATTACTACTTGTAGGTACCTTGTGGATGTTTCGAGATTTTTCTAAGCCTGGCTACGCACAACCATTCTAGACCTTTCGAACAGCAATGCGTTTTAATTATTACGTGCTGCTCTTTATTTTCTCGGAGATATGGCGGGTTCACGTTTAATGGCGTAACAATATTGTACCTCTCCATTGACAACTTCTTTTTAGACCTGCTTTTTTTTAATAAAATCCCATTCCCCTCATAATTCTCCAAAAAGTGTTGCTACTACCGATTTCGTTTTGCATTTCGGGCAACGATTTTGCTAGGCAACTCTTTTCTTTTTTGTTTTCTTTTTTCTGTAGACAGACATGGGAGCCAACATTACGGCAAAGGAACTTCTTATGTGAAACGCACTATACAGGGTCAAGTTAGTAATCAAAAGAATGATAAACATTGCCAATCAAAAGATACCTTCGTCCCATCCAACAGATCATGGACCTGATGGAAATGCCTCGCGAACTGTTCCTCAGTGATGACGCGTCCATCGAGCCGGATGCGCTCGCGCACTGCCACGAGGTGAGGAGACGAGTAGAACCCTGTACGGAACCCGTGGTGCCGCAGGATGGACTCGCACATCGCGCTTGTTGAACCCTGAGAATTTTATTTCGAAGATATTCATTAGGTTGGCTAAACATGTAGCACACTCGAATATGAACCTTATTGATAAAATGTACTCTAATTTTGATACAAATGTAGAAAGTTTGTCATTACTACCGAGGCGGCATTTCCACGAGCCGTAGGCGAGGGCGTTATGAAGCCGAGTGCTGCAGTGACTTTCCATGTGTATCAAACGATGTTTTTCAATACACTTACAAAGACGTGTATTAAGGGGGTTGATGCGCGATTCGTGGGGGTCGTTTTAGCGCCCAGTTTGATATACGATAAATGTACTAAATTGGGGCGTGTGCGAACACGCGCACTTTTCCACACTAGTGCGAGAAACAGTAAAGTACGTGCCAAAAAGCGTTAGGGAACCGCTTTTTGGCACGTACTTTACTGTTTTTTAGGGATAAGGGCGGGTTTTCGAGTAAGTAAGTGTACTGACAAAGAAATGAACTGCTTAAATGTTTTTCTGAATAAATTACCTTTCCTTTTGTTCCAGCTATGTGTATCACAGATAGTTCATCTAGCTTCGTGAGGCTGACTCCGGTCCGCGACAAATAGTGTTCCATATCCTCCAGGTTTGTGCATTTCTGAAATATTAGTTATATTTACTATACACACAGACAGAACGCACATTTCCATGTCCTTAGTTATTATTATTATATCAAGCCTGTACAGAACCACAGCTGGGTAAAGACTATGAATATGTTTTTTAGGGTTCCGTAGTCAACTAGGAACCCTTATAGTTTCGCCATGTCTGTCTGTCCGTCCTCGCTTAATCTCTGTGACCGTTAGCACTAGAAAGCTGAAATTTGGTACCAATATGTATATCAATCACGCCGACAAAGTGGTAAAATAAAAATTGGAAAAAAATGTTTTATTAGGGTAGCCCCCCTATATGTAAAGTGGGAAGTGATTTTTTTTTTAATTTCAACCCTAACGTGTGATATATTGTTGGATAGGTATTTAAAAATGAATAGGGGTTTACTAAAATCATTTTTTGATAATGTCAATAATTTTGGAAATAATCGCTCCAAAAGTAAAAAACAATGTGTCCCCCCCCTCTAACTTTTGAACCATAAGTTTAGAAAATATGAAAAAAAACTGAAAAGTGGAACTTTATAAGGACTTTCTGGGAAAATCATTTTGAACTTGATGGAAAGAACAGTTTTCGTACAAAAAAGACAAAAAGGTTCTACAAAACAATTTCTGGACTAAGTTTGTAGTATAATCGTATATGCAAGCATTTTTTTAAATTCATAAGTGGGACTTATTGTGACGGACGGGAAACTACGGAACCCTACACTGAGCGTGGCCCGACACTCTCTTGGCCGGTTTTTGTTTTTTTATACATTTCAATATCGCAGCTATAAGTCCCGCCTGGCCACCAAAGAAAATGGTGTTTTTTCCAGACAGACAGCGATTACCTAATTAAAAGAAAATAAACATGAGTACTAATTCTTAAAAAATCATATTATGTATCATTTGTTTTCCTAACAATTTTGATATTATTTTCACAGATCGTATTTTATTATATTTTTGCTGATTTATTGATAAAAATGGTGAGAAAATAGTTGCACCTGCCATGTTTTGTTTCTACACCATCCTGGTGGACTGGTAGAAAAAAAAAAACGCCTAAGGGTGTTTTTAATATCATGCGGATATTAGCACGCATGCGGCCCCGACCCGCAAGTAACCCGCGTGCGTATTCCCCGCACTACAATAATCACTTGTATGAAATGAATGGACATTACCGGAGGTTACGCAAGCGGCGGAGCAAATCCGATACGACGATATGATATTAAAAACACCCTTAGGCATTAAGTCCGCCTTTGTATAGTGTTATTTACTAGTGCATCTCTCTTAAGGGGAACGCACCCTCGTCGTCGTGAATCGAAAGAAAAGGATTTAAGGATTCTTCATTCTGGAGTCCTTCCAGATTCGGACGGCTCTTAGTAAACTAGTGTGCCTCACTATTAACGATTGCATCACTACTTACGGTAGGTAAGTAGTGATGCAAAAATCAGGTGGGATCGCAGTCAAGTACTGGTTTATATAAATAAAAAAAAAATCAACGCGGTTAGGTGTGAGGATTTTCATAGAATTTCTTATAAAAAAATCTGAAAATCTTTTCTTTCAGTTCGTTCGACGCGTTCTGCTCGGATAAGATAAGTGTGCGTTCACCTTTATGTGTAAGAATCGTTACACTAGCAACGTACTCCAATATCGTGTTTACAGTTATACTGGCATATTGTTTTATGAAAAATGATTTCCCTTAAATTATATTTAAAACAAGTACGTTAATGTGAAACCTTGCTTACCTATTCAAAACAATAACCTTCGTGGCAATTAACTATAGTTTTTCTTAATTATTGTCGTATTGTTATGAGTGGTACCTACTCACAAGGACTCTTTTAGATATTGGTAAAACTAATGTTCTGGTGATGTGAAATGATTGTTGAAAACCATATTATTAAAAGAAATATGAGTTTAAATGAAGATGGAGGCCAAAGTTGTGTGAAAATAGGCTCTTAATAAACTAGTGCGCCTCACCATCAAAGATTGCATCGCTGCTTACCATCAGGTGGGAACGCAGTCAAGCACTTGTTTATATCAATTAATAAAAAATAAAAATGGAGGAAACAGCACGGGGCAAGGGCAAGAAGGTGATAAAGATGATAATGATACAAGATTCTGGTTTATCAGCTCAAGGTAGCCAATAGTCATACACGTTTGGGTGTACCTGACAGGTTTGCCTATTTAGTTACACCTGTCAGGTAAGCTTCAGCTGAGTAGAGGATATTTTTTTTTGTAGGTGGGAAATCATCAAATGACATCTTCGCGACCTTGAGCGAAGCGGGAGATAGTGTCAGACTTTTACTCCTGTTCCTTTGTTGCCTTTCGTACCGGGGCCGAATCTTCCTTGCAGAAGCAGACCCTTGGCCCCAGAAGGATTCGACCCTGCTGGGCTCCTACGGCTGCTGACAACTCCTTGAGGGAGTAGAGGACATACAAGTAAAAGTGAACCTGTATAAACTCTCAGTTGAGGCCCAGATCAGCAGATCTCGATGCTGTCGCGCTAATTGGCTTACCTGTCGCAGTCACCGCACAATTGACGCCTGCGCAGGCGACCACCACATATGCTCAGTTTTGCCTGAACAGTTAAACTGCACAGGTCCTTCTTCGTGCCCTTATCCCATATTACTTGGGGTCACCCGTCACACTATCACTAGAGCCCTCGCACATTAACTTGGCGCGTCGCTGGGGGCGCTCTTAATGTCTGTCCACTGACTCCGGCAGGGAAGAATGAAGATTTGGCCAATGAAGATTTTTTTTTACCATCATGCGTCATGATGATACCCCCATGAAAGTGAGGTGAATAGTGCAAGATATCACAAAAACATTTACCTCTGTTATCTGTGGTAGAGTGTTACTTACTTGTCCCGTTCTTATGTCCTTTCGGATCTGCTCTATGGTCGCCTTGTTTGATTGGAGGATATTTAACTTTCGAACAGCCTCCTGCAAATGCAAATATTTATTTTGAGTATTGATTGTAGACATTTTATTAACAATATCGACTTCGTCCACATCAAAGTAGAAAATTATTCCAAGGAAACATCCCGGAGGACACGGTGGAGCATATGGTAGAGGTGTGCCCCGCCTGGGCTGAGGACCACTGCCGTGTCGCGCCGGGCCTTGGTACTGGCTCTGGTCCGGAGGGAGGAGGAGTGGCAGGCGTTCGCCTCTTCTAGCGAAGCGGAGCGCAGTTTCAGTGTGTGTTTTAACTTTATTTTCATTTCTATAATACTTATTATCGCATGAGAACCTCGGAACGCGGAATTCCCGCGGCGCCGCGGGCATCCGCGCGACTCGTTCGAGTTTCTCATGCGATAATAAGTATTATAGAAATCAAAATAAAGTTAAAATTCATATGGCACTGAAACTGCACTCCGCTTCGCTGTGCTTCGACGCTCTTTTGGTGTGAGTTGACCCTAATGCTAACAAAGGAGGTAGACGCACGCGTGATGCTATGGCCCTCGTGCCCTAGCCGCCGAGATTCTGATCCCGATTTCCGGCCATCTTAGGCGCGGGCCTGCGAATGGTAAGCAATTGGGTAGCTCGCCGTCCGACCGTCCGGTAACTGTCCGGACCGAGCCCAAGTCGTCGACGGCGCGTAGTGTTCCACGCGCGCCTCAAAGAGTTTTCAGCAACCGTAGGGAACCGTAGATGGCATTGGTTGATTTCCCCACCTAAAAATAAAAACCCCCAAGGAAACATATTCCAGGACACGGTCTACCCATGCGTCAAATTACATTCAGATCAGTTTAGCTGTTTGAGCATGTAGAAGGGGTGAAAAACATACACACATACAAAAACTTTCGCCTTTCTAATCTATCAATAATATAAAAATGAATCGCTAAATGTGTCGCTAAGCGCAAATCTCGAGAACAGCTGAACCGATTTCGCTAATTCTTTTTTTGTTATTGCGAGAAGGTTCTTTTGGGAGAAAAAAATGAAAATTAGGGTAGTGTAGGGTAATGTAAGGTAGAGTAGGGTAGAGTGAAGCCGCGGGCAAAAGCTAGTAATAGAATAGTGATTGAACTTTGATACTAGCAAACATTTGTTTACTTCTAGTGTACATTTTGATATGAATATAACTAATGAACATCATTTAGAATGATAATGACATAATAGTGATGGTAATTTACGATTTATGAATTAACAGATACTCTTTATTTGAACTCAAATTCTACGTTGCACATCTCAGAGCTCAAATTACATTGTATCCAATTTTTTTTTAGATTTTATTAATAGTCACTTAAAAATGAACTTAAAATACAGCAAGCTAAACTCGATAGTTGAGTGAATGGCGACGGTTTGAATTATCCTGAATGATGTACAAGGTGCAGTTTTAAAACTGCACAATATTTCAGGAGGTTGTAGTAAAACTCATAAATAGTCATATAAAAAAACGATACCTGGTCAATAATCAGTAATACTTGTTATTTAATTTTTTAATTACTCTAAACTAAATCGATTGATCGATGGCCGCGGGGGCGTGGCTAGGGTGTGGCGTGCGGGATGATGATTGGATGATACATTATTTATGAAACTATCGTTGCGAGTTAGTGTGTGTGAAAACAACCTTTATTGTTCCGTGTTTGTGTGTGTGAAAAAAAGCGCGGTTATAAAAAAAAAAAAATTACCTACTTATTTTATTATTGATTCGGGTCGAGAATGACTAACATAATTACCTCCTGAAATATTTTGCAGCTTCAAAACGACACCTTGTATATCAATATCTGTCACAGAAGTGGCAGTCAAGTTACCTGGACCTACTTCTTATATTTCCTAGTACTATGATTTTTAAACTCAAGTGGAGTTCCAAGGTTTTTAATGTAATGTGCATACAGATTTGGCGAAAGCGCCGCTCGCGAGCCGCTTGCGAACGGCGCGCGTGCGTTTCACGCACGGCTCGTTCGTACGAAGCTGCTGCGCCTCGCGCAGTTCGTATGAACATGCAATACACGCGCGAAGTTCGCAAGCGGCTCGCGAACGGCGCGTGAGCGGCGCATTCGCCAGGTCTGGACGCAACATTAGTGTTAATACGGACACCAAAAGAAAGACAGCTTGAAAGATTTTATTAATAATTTTATTATCCTTTTCTTTATATTGGAAGGTGTGTTTCAGTAATATTACGTGAGACATGTGCTCCTAAGCAAGGCTACAGGAATACAGTAACTGTAACCATACTTGGGACTTCAGTCAAGGGGCTACATTTTTTTTTTTAGTAGCCATACCCATTACTGTCCCACTGCTGGGAAAAGGCCTCCCCCAAGTCCCTCCAAACTTTCTTCTCCTGCGCCATCTCTAACCTGTTCTCGCGGTACGCGTCCAAATCATCCTGCCACCTCTTAACCGATCAAAGATCAATACAATATTTATTGGTTAGAAAGAGAACCTAACTGTTGAAGTAGGATGGATTTGTTTTTGTTGTAATAGTAATAACTTAGATTTTAATAGTGCATTAATGCACTATTAAAATCTAAGTTATTATTACGTGTTACGTCTTATAATAAAAATAATTATTATTATTTTTATTATAAGACGTAACACGTCGGATCAACGCAGGATGGATAAAATGGCGACAGGTCACGGGAACAACTTGTGACCCACGGATGCCCCTCAAGTTGAAGGGTAAAATTTACAAGTCCGTCATAAGACCTGAAAAAGAAGGATGAAAAAAGATTCCATGTAGCGGAGATGAGAATGTTGAGATGGATAAGTGGTGTGATGAGAATGGATAAAGTGAGAAATGAGTATATTAGAGGAAGTTTGAAAGTGGCGCCAGTGACTGACAAGCTGAAGGGGAATTGTTTGTCTTGGTATGGTCATGTGAAGAGGAGGGATGAAGCGCATATTATTAAAAGAGTTCTGAGTATACATGTAGATGGATGGAGAGGGAGAGGAAGGCCGAAGAAAAGATGGATGGATTGTGTGAGAAGTGATATGAAAGAAAAGAGAGTTAGTGATAGTTTGACGGGTGACCGGACAGAATGGAAGAAAAAAACGTGTTGCGCCGACCCCAAGTAATATGGGATAGGGGCAGGAAGAAGAAGATTATTATTATTTATTATTTTAAATTCTTGCAGCAGCAGCAACCTCTTCTGAATTGAAAGTCACTGAATATAAAATATGTGAATGTAATATTATACACTAAGTATGCATAGACTAATGGAAAAAAATCTAGACTGATTATTAAAAATATTTAAAACTGTATTCAGCAACTAATTGTGCATATTATTTAGTATGCAATTTCTTATTTTATACACCATTAGTTATGGCTATGGTAAATCATGTAAGCCATTGTTCTAAACACAACTTCTTGTAGTACTAACTCAAGTGTGTTCCTACATATACAGGGTTAATTGTAAAAGACTGGCATCCTCTCAAGAACATGGTTCCAAGGTTTAAAAATAACCCTGCATATTACATTACTTTTACAATAATTCTAAAATTCAAAGGGGTAATTTTTGAATGCCCTATGAGTTCCCTTTTTTTAACCGTTTGATTTTAAGTATGTATATACCTGTTAATTTATAATATTTAATGGTTAAGATATATATATTTAAATCCAATTAAGTAAGTACTTATATTAGCAGACACTTAATAATTTCATCAACAATTAAAAAAAAATTTAAAGGAATAAAAATCATGACACTACTGGGTAGTGGGTAATACCCGTAAATGTTTACAATCGAACAAAATTTAAACCATCTTATTGCATCAACGTAAAGTTTTTATAGTAACGTAAACTTCTTACATCAGGAAACTTTCTAAAATGCAGAAATGATGTGGCAATAACTCTTAAGAGATCGTTGCAACTAAAAAATAAATAAACAGTAGGTACTTATGATGAGACTCTCACTAAAAACAAAAAAAAATACAAAAAAAAAAAAAATCTCGTACCTCATAACTAGTCTTCGTCGAGCACATCCTAACAGCTAGACTATTGACTAAACAACTACGGAATAAGCGGACGCTGATCATCAGCACGTCATCCGTCCAATAGACGGCTAAACAACGCAATTATAGTGGACGTGAAAAAATCGTGACCTCGCCGCGAACGACGAGCGAGTAACATCACATGGCGATTTTCTGAGTCTGCCGGTACTGCCCGGTACTTATCGATGAGACCTACGACATCTGACCCTCATACCGGGTATTGTCATAACATCAAACCGATCATAGCCGGTAAATTAACGCTAATCGCTTACTAGAACAACACAAAATGTTCGTAAACTTAACCTTACAATAACAAAACATGTGGTTTTGACACTGTCAAATTGACAGTGACATAGACGCTGACAGTTAAGCTGACGTCTGTAGAATCGTTCAGGAACTTAATGATTATAAATTATATAAAAATTATTAATTTTTGTGCCGATGCCGTGATGATGCCATTCAAGAAGATTTTAGAATCTGGCATAACGTTGGTACGATGGAAAGTGGTTAGGCCTTTGCTGTGTGTTTGCCTGCCTTTGATGTGTTGACAGCCTTGTGTAATCTCATATTCCAAGTAAGACGACGTGTGCCAGCGTAGCCGCTACTGCTGTCAGGACTCTGGAGCGGTGAAAAAAAAACTTTTAGAGCTATCATGACATGAGCCGTTTGAAGTCGAAACGCTAAGTCACGGTTCACGCTAAATGCTAATGCACATTATCTTTTCAAAAGTAGTCACCGACTGATGGACACCTTACATAACCCTCTGCTGCATCTGGTCTGGTTCTTTTTCTTTATTAAAGAATGAATAGACATTGACCTATTAAACGTGGCTATACCTACTGCCAGAGATGCCCAGATAATAATATTACCATAATTGTCAGGAATAATAAAGGAAACACAATAATAAATTCTGTACCTCAGAGGTAAACAATAGTAACTCCACTTTTTTGAAAATATGTTTTTTTGCACTATTAGAATCGTAAGAACCTGTTCTACGTAATGGTATAGGGTATGAAGTCCTACGACATCTAGGAAAAGAAATATCCAATCGTAAACCCACAAAAACGTGTCGGGTAGAGGACTTCAAATGATGATAAGATTGTTTAATTTTCAGCTTTATGCGCACTTAATGTTGTTCTTAACTTTATTGTAATTATGTGTAAAACATAATCATTCCATCTAATAATTATAAAAAATACAATTGAGTTTGTTCCAATATCTTTAGAGCAACTATGTCAAAAATACATTTAAAGTTTCTATCCGCACGTTTTTGCCTCTCCTGTAAAATTTACTTTTTGGCACATAATGCTGTTTACCTCTGAGGTACAGAATTAAAGCTTGTAACTATTTTAATTTTGCTAATTTATAAACCGGTTGTCAAAAGTACCCAAATACTAATACTCTTTGGTGCATTGATTTGGTTATCAGAAAAATAAAATTACAGTTGACAATAATTTTACGATTGACATAACTTCTCTTCTCTTCATAAATAATTTATTCATTTCTCGTTGATTTTTGTTGCGGCGAGCCACAAAACATACAAAGTTTTAACTTTTTACAAGAATCCAGGAAATCGAATTAAAATGACGGAAACTGACGCTTCGAAACGACCGCTGCAAATGCCTACACATTTTTTGCCACAGCTGGAGAGAGTGCGAGTTTATCTTATGATGAAGGTTTTTTAATTAAAAATATTTACTTTATTAAATCGACACCTAGATACGGTGCCGGTGCCAGAGGTATGTCCCGCTTGTGCGGAGCACCTCCCACCGTGTTCTCATGGGGGCGATTGGCGCCAACGACTTCTCGCGCAGTGAGGAGAAATGGCAGGCGGACCTGTCCCCTCCTTTGGCGAAGCATTAATGCTAGAAAAGGAGGTGGCCGCACGCGTGAGGGAAAGGACATCCTCGCGCCCCAGCCGCTGGTACCCTGATTTCTAGTCACTGTAGGCGTGGGCTTGCGGACGACGAGCTATGGGTAGGTCGCCGTCTGGCCGTCCGGTAACCGTCCGGACCAAGTTCGTGTCGTCGACAGCGCGAAATATTAACCCGTGTAACTGTATCTGCAACGGTTACAGTTACAGCTCGTAGGTGAGTACCCGGCTTTACACGCGCCGACTGTGTAACTGTTTTAAGATTAATTTGCAAGGTTTGCCCTAAACAAACAGTCATACATTACTTATAAAAAAGTTTGTAAACTATGAGATCTACGGCTTACGCCGCCAAGGTGTCCCGATGAAATGTAGCCCTAAGAGGCTTACAGTTCCCTCAAAGGATCTTGAGCGCTCGGCGTCAGAGTGGGGATCGCTTTGAGCATTCCATACATTGGCGAGCCAATCGTCGTCATCGGGAGGTACGTGCTGCAAGCGAAATGAACGAATCACGAGTGGCGTCTATAACGCGATGCGCGGCGAGCCAATCACTGACGCTCCCTGCCCCCGCGTCTCACGTCGATTTTTGTCTTCTGCGCAACTTGAAGCCAGCACTTAAGATCCTTTGTGGCAACTGTAATTGACACTCGAAAATGAATGAACGAATGAACGGAAGACCAAAGTTGTGTTAACTTATTTATTACATTTTTGTTTGCAAAGTGTTCTATACAGTTGCCCCTTTTTCTGTTCTGTAGACCAAATAAAGAACCAGTCACCAGTCCCTTATAAATGACACCTAGCCTAAAACGCTACAACGTGGGTACTTGTTCCATACAAAATTACCCATTGTTGTTTGTTCTCAGGATATGATCAGGAATGTCATCATTCATTTGCCAAAAGATCACCTGAAACAGATGAAGCTGTTCGCTACCCGCCACCTGCATACTGTTGAGGCGACGCGGTTGATGATACTGGTTGAACCAGGCCTCCTTATAGGTAAACCAGCTGTGATACTACCACGAGCTCTTTGACGACCTGAACTGAACTCTTAAATGGATGGAGCTATACAACATTTCTTTTACCACACTTCGATCCTGGTCACCACGCTCCCACAGCGGTTAAGGCCGGCCGGCATCATAAAGCCTGGCTGCGAAGCTTACACGGTGGAGCAGCCTGAAGACGCTATGGACACAAAATAGATAGGTACAGAAGACAGTCTCATATACACCGCTAAATTTTAATCGTTTAAATCCCGTGGAGGGTCGATCCTGTACATGAAACACTATCGATTTGTAGACATAAATTTAACGTTGGAAGGCCTCCCACAAGTTGCACTGACGACCTGGTAAGAGTCGTGGGACAGCGGTGGATGCGAGACGCACAGGATCGGTCATAGATATCCGTGGGATCGGTCGTTATGGCGACGCTTGAGGGAGGCCTATGTCCAACAGTGGACGTCTTTCAGCTGATATGATGATGATGATGAGGTTTGGCGGTTGCAAATAAGACTATTGGAAGCCCCTTATTATGCGTGACAGGGTCAGCTAGAGCTGATGTACCTGCCAGGGCTAGTGCTGGATTGTTCTTAAACACCACTTACCCCTGAAATGCAAAAGTAACTGACGGAACACGGGTGAGTTTTAGTCGGTAAAAAACTGATGCTCCGAGACCTCTAACATTAGCACTTCTCCAGTATCGAACCCGCAACCTCGAAATCATGCAATAACCACTGCGCCATCATTTACATTAATATCTACTTACCTTTTTTTTGTTTTCGAGGGGAACCTTCTAAAGGCGCCCGGACTTTGGGGATAATTTCGGGGAGTGTGGAATTTTTACCTTACTAGAATCACCCCGGTGGTGATCACCATCAGCACGTACAAAGGGCCCCGTTACCTCTCAAAAGATCATTCCGGAACCCCCTCTGTGCATCGCCTGGTACGGCACATCCTTGAGGAGGCGTATACCGGTCTCCCCTGAGCATCATTGTGCACAGCAGCAGTGCCCACTGTGCTACCGTCTTCCCTAGAACCGCTCGATAGGCAAGCAGAGTCCCCAGAATATCTACTTAATGAATAATTTTCGTATTGCTAGATATCAAAGGAGTGGTGAAAAAGATAATGAGAGATTTCGGTTGCTATGTAATAACACGTCGCTGCGTGATCGATCATTACGAAAAAGTAAGTCCATTGCACAATTTACTAATCGATGAAATTGTAGCAAGTTCTATGGCGTCACTAAGAACTAATCCTGCATCGCTCAATCAAAGTTTTTCGCACGATTTCAACATATAGAACAGGCCGAAATCATCTATCGGTCAATTGCCCACCAGGCATAACACCCGTCTGGTCGAAGGATCCTCTCTTTCTGTTAAGACCATTAGACCAATTCGACTTGATCGATGAAATTGTAGCAACATCTATGATGTCACATAAGAACTAAATCCTGAATCGCGCAATTATGGCTTTCCGCACGATCTGAATATAACAGCACGAAATCATCTATCGGGCAATTGCCCACCAGACATAGCACCAGTCTCGTCGTAGGATCCTCCCTTTTCAACGGAGATTTGCGGGACTTTACTCTCTGTTCCGCATACCTCCAAAAAAATTATTTGAGGTGATAATCGGTTATTAATACGAATGTCTTGCAGCATGACAACTACGTGCCTGGTTGTATGGACCCAGTATTGATGTCGGAAGTGACGAAGACGTTTACTTTGAAGGAACCTGTGCCGCAGGCTGGGTGGTTGATGTTCGGTAATCTTTAATCCTTTCATCCTAGTCTCTCCTTCCTCGTACGATGGCTTTTAGAAAAGGAGGCGCTAGTAGGCGGCAAAATTATGTCGATTCTGATCGAGATCCTGAAGGAGAAACAGATGAAAAAGGTTAGAATGGTCTTGTGGGCAATGCTCATAGTTCAACTACCAAAAGCAAACTTGCGATCTAAGTGTGCATGGTCTGTTAGTCGCGTAATGCGTGTTCGTATTGGTTTATTGCCTGTTGTGGAGTTAAAGGGTGTGAGACAAGCGGCGACACTCGTTGTAGTACAAATCGGAAAGTATTTCCTTTCTAACCTCTTTCATCTTTTCTGTGGCCTTATCAACATAGTTAAAATTGACGTGAAAATATGTTACGTATGATATTTATAATGTCCGTTTGGATTGAGGAGCCACTTCATGATTTTAAAAGGAAACTTACCCCTTATTTAGTAGGAAAGCAGATAATTTTGTAGGCCAAACCCCGAAATTTGTAGTAAAACATATCCAAAGTTATATCAATTTTAATGTGGCTCCTCAATCCAAACGTCTGAACTGAGGAGCCAGCTGGAACACCGAAAGTACTCAATGAATATTATTGAAAATTTTGTATCATTTAGTAGTAATTGTGTATAGTACCTACTAAAAATTTGAGTCTAATACTGTTGATATTCAAGAACATACAATACTTTTAATGTGGCTCCTCAATCTATACACATGACCCGTCATTTTTCAGAAAAGCATTACTTCAATCGATACGCAATTTCGTTATCATTTAGTAGTAAGTATATTAGATTTGTAGGATAAGAACCGGATATCAAACATGAGTGGATCAGGAGATATAGCACATTTAATGTGGCTCCTCAATTGAGATGCTTCGGTAAATAAATTGGCCTCTAATCTACTAGACTTGTGATGAAATTTGGAACAAAAAACACCTATATTTAGTATAAAATTCTACTAAATGTACGTATAATCCCCGCCTTAAAAAAATACATATCTACGAAGTTATTAGCTATTCTTTCATTTCCTATGAAATGGTTTTGAAGGGTGACCATGAATACATTATTTACTAACAGCCAGTTTTTTCATCAACAACTAAAACTATCAGTAAAAGTATTAACTTTTACTTGACTATTACTGATATTATAGCAAATGTGTTTCTTCATCCAAGTAACAGCTAAACTAAAAGTCAATAGAGTTACCATAACACAAACGGCATAATTACCCCAAAAAAACGTGGGGAGCTTTTTTTACGCATGACAACATCGCAATATCCACTGTCAAGTAGTGTCAAAAAGTCGAATGTCAGTTGATTCTGTTTATACGAACGCCAACGAACGAATTTTTTTAGAATTGAATTGATTGATAACATAAGTAAGGCGATTAACACACGGCACCGCGCACCGCCGCGGAGGGTGGTGGCGGTGAAGCGGATTTCTTAGCGGTGCTCCGCGCGGTTAGGCGGTTTATGCGCCCAACCGCGCGGATGGATTTAACGCAATTTTGACCAGTTTTATCACAGCCACTGGCGAAAATGGACTCTGAAGTGGTGGCAGCATCTGGCTTTTATGGCGTAGAAAGAAAAAAGTAAGAAGTTATTGAGTTCATCCATTTTTACGTAGCAGAACTCTAAATGCGACTTTCATGTTATCCTACAAAAGTTTGAGAAAACATGAAAATATTTTTTTTGAACTATACACGAATGTCCACTTCTTCATTTGATTATTTGTTAGCAAAGATAAATTGCAACACGTCCTGCATCCACAAAAATCCGCGCGGTTTTGCGGTGCCCCGTGTGTAAGCGCGCTTCACCGCGCGGAAATCAGCGCGGAGGAGCGGTGGTTGCGAGAGCACCGCTCGACCGTGGCTCGACCGCGCGGTCGGGCGGTGTACGTGTGTAAGGTATCAACGGATTTCTAAGTGACCATTGTAACATGAGATCCGCTTCACCGCCAACCGCGGCGGTGCGCGGTGCCGTGTGTTAATCGCCAAAATGATTTAAAAAAAATAATGCTATTAGTTGTTGTTATTAACAACTGTTATTGGATTTTTTTTTAAACCGTTATTTTTATACGAGTAGGTACACAAGCGCTAAAGTTCGCAGAGCCTAACTTCACACTCGCCAAGATAGAACGGCCGTACTGTACATTAGTTAATTTAACGTAGTCTTATTAAATACAAACTGAAAATAAACTTAATTTTCTGTGGTTGGCGTCAGTTTATCTTGTAACAACAGGCTGAGGTATGTAACTGTTTCCTTTGAAATTCTGTATCGGAACAGAAAATCAGCGTCGTCCCATACGAAATGATCTTTGCGAACATTAAACTTTTTACGTCTACGCGTTAAATAACTAACGATAAGTTCATCGTCTGATGATCTTGAACTTTCACTGGACGAAGTTCGTGAAGACATATTAGTGAAACCTAAATAACCTACAACTTTGTCAAAATGACAGTGACTTTAGCTTTAACAGCCCCCTAATGAGTAGTAAAAGTTAAAGGCAAAAGTAACAGTTAAATCAACAGTTAAAATTTTGAAGAAACGAATTTGACCGTTACTTTTACTTTATGACGTTACTTTGGCTGTTACTTTAGATGAAAAAACTGGCTGTAAGACAATCTTTGTTTCATGGCATAGAAGCACAAAACAGCAAATTTATGTCGATACTTATTATCTACCCTCAATAGTATTTATTTGTAACCTAACGTTCACTAGCAATGAAACTCACTTGTTTGCTCACATATTGACATAAACATAAAGGAGAGGTTCAATAAATGTATGGGGCTTGGGCTAAACATAATTAAGAACAGCAATCTGACTTATACAGGCTAAATGGGCATTAAATAAGATTTTTGTCCCCCCCTTTTTTTTTAAAGTTTATTAAAACTATAAGGTTGCACCACTACAAACATTATTTTAATAGGTTGGCAACCCTGTGGCAATTGGCGTGAAAGTGTATCTATGTGTGTACATTTGTGGTACTTATCCCCGCGTTCGGAATTATGATATCACCGCTGTGTCAAGAAATCGCCAGACGTATGGTACGGTACGGTACTACGGTAATTCGGAAGAACTGTTGGCGTGCTAACATCGAAAATATCGATTTTCGGAACGCGGATATTATATGTGTGTGATGACGGCGAAAAAATATCAGACGGCTTTTCGACATAATCCTGGCTCCAGTAGGCTTCGACCCAGCTGGGCCCCTGCTGTTGCTGACAGCTCCTTAAGGCGCGCGGGAACAGTGCGCGCCGTAGACGAATTAGGCTCGGTCCGGGCAGTTACCGGACGGTTGGACAGCGAGCTACGCATTGCTCGCCGTCCGCTAGCTCGCGCCTACGGTGGCCGGAAATCGGGGTCGGAATCCCGTTAGCGGCTGGGGCGCTGTGAGCGCCGCCGTTGCCTGATGCGGTCGACCTTCTCCTTTGCTAGCGTTACTGCTTCGCAGAAGGAGGCGACCGCCTGCCACTCCTCCTTGCTCCGGACCATGGCCTGTACCAAGGCCATGGTCCGGTTACCGCCATAATTGTGTCCATCACTGGGTTGCGCAAGTCGCTGACGCCATTTCACCATGGGATCCCGCCGGGACTCTGTCCGCCAAGCCGCGACCTGTTGCGGCAGCGGACTTTCACCCACGTACAAGTCGTGCATGTGTGCAAGGACTGTTGCCTCCAGATCCCATGGTGGCAGGCTAGCAAGGAGGCTCGCCGCTTCGCGGGAAACCGTGCGGTAATCGACCTACCGCTTGTGTTTACTGGACAGATATTCTTTGTGATTTGGATTATCGTTTGTTCGAAAACCATGGCTGTATGTGTTAATTGCACTATTTTCCTGTATCCATAGAAATAATATGTATGGATTTGTGTTGCATAAACATTGTTTTTTTTTGGTAAAGGTATCTACTATTTTGTCAGTGTTACACTGGATTGGCAGTAAAGCGAAACGTTGAGAAAGATAACACGGCGTCCTTACCTTGCGCATGATGTAGGTCTTCACCGGACATTGTAAGTTCGGAAGGTTCCAGCCTTGGTACAAACAGTTTTCCGGAGCAAGGAGGAGTGGTAAGCGGTCGCCTCTTTCTGCTTAACGGTAATGCTAGCAACCTTCCGGTAATCTTCTAGACCGAGCCCAAGTCATCGACGGTGCATAGTATTCCATGCGCACCTCACGGAAATGTCAACAAAACCATAGGGGCCCGTTCGTTCCGTTTTTTGCCATTTGGCTACGGAACCCTATAAATCAGCCTCTCCATACAAAATTATAAACTTGATTGAACAGTTTGTAGGACTTTACACCCTGTTCTGAATACCTTTAAACCCAAAACATATGAAGAATCTCTGTACCTACCTACTGTGTCGAGTTGTTAAAAATTAAATTTCAAAAATACTTATCGTGATTTCATTTAACATCATTTATTTTTTCATTTTATTTCAGCCGAAAGAGATCCACTGTTGGACCTCCCCTTAAGTTCCGACTTTATTCTTAACTTGATTTGCTGCTGAGAACCTCCAAGCAAAGCCTTCTTAATTGGCCTTTGGGTGACTTGAGTTTTCTTATGAGGCCTATAGTAAAACGCAACGATTCATTGTGAGTGAGTCATCATAACTGGCTACACACACTGGTCAAAGAATTTTGTTTCATGATACTGCGGGTTTTTGGAAAAGAAGATGGCATGACTTCCCTAATTTAACAAAAATGGACTTACCTAGTTTGACCGTTTGTCCCAGGTACAATCACAACATGGTCACCCTTAATAGCAAATTCTAAATGAAAACTGAGAAGTATTTTTTTTATCAAATACCGAATATGTACAATTTTGATTTGTGCATATGGATTTAGTAGACATTTATACTAAATGTTAGTGTTTTTGGTTTTTGATTTCATTGTGATATCAGGCACATACAATCAATTATGTATTATGTAAAACGTCAGGACTGAGGAGCCAAATAAAATGCATTTATTTACTAAATTTAATCAGTTTTACTACTTTCTCTGTGTGCTACAAATTCAAACATACTTACTACTAAATGTTTTTTGCAGTGGAATTATAAATTTACCAATTACTTTCATGTAAATTCACGCTCTTGTGTATAGATTGAGGAGCCACATTCAAAGTATTGTATGTTCTTGAATATCAACAGTATTAAACTCAAATTTTTAGTAGGCACTATACACAATTACTACTAAATGATACAAAATTTTCAATAATATTCATCGAGTACTTTCGGTGTTCCAGCTGGCTCCTCAGTTCAGACGTTTTGATTGAGGAGCCACTTTAAAATTGATATAACTTTGGATATGTTTTACTACAAATTTCGGGGTTTGGCCTACAAAATTATCTGCTTTCCTACTAAATAAGGGATAAGTTTCCTTTTAAAATCATGAAGTGGCTCCTCAATCCAAACGGACATTATTTATAACCTACAGCTGACCCTATAGGTATAGGGTTGACAGAATATTCATAGTCAAGACAAGACAACATCAAGGTAGACTGATGTTGTGCAGTCTTATCTATGAATAGGTGAATAGGTACTCTGTCAAACGCGCGAAGGTTAGAACCTTCCCAATTTTCTGTGCAATCTTTTTCATTTTTCTTTCTGAAAGAACCTTTTATACAGAATAAGAATTTTAAATAAAGATGAATTAAATCGGTAAAGTCTTTCTCAAGTTATGGCGTATCCAAGCCGTAGGTAGCACGTATTGCAAAAAAATAACCTGACCATAGACCACCCGTGCACATTGCGCGAGGCTCGCTGCCTTCAGCAAGACGGCGTCCTGCCCACGGTGACGCTGGTTCTGATGAAGCTGCCCCCGGTCGCGCCGAAGGCCGTCAGCAACCACACCCTGCCTCGGAACTTCTTCCAGCAGGACTATGAGGGGCTGAAGTTTGCGTACAAGGCTACGGCGAAGGTAACAGACTTTTAATTTTTTTATTCCATAACTTTCACACAATGCCATCTAGTCCCGAAAAACATAGCACATATGAGTACTAGACAACTGATAAACATTGTACGGTGCAACCGCACATACCTACTACTGCAACTCAGCATTTTCACCTCACAGTAATTTTACTTTTTATTAATCATCAGTTCGCGTCGAGCGTCGAACCATCAAGTCGGGCGATCTCATTGCGACCAGCAAGGGCCACGTGTCACTCATTACACACACATCAGTTCATTAGCTCATTTTACATTTAATTTTTTGAACAATACATTAGTTTACATTATTTTACCATCTTTTATTCTTTTCCGACCACATCATCTAAAAGTAATGTGCGATCTAGCAAGAGATCCTACAAAGATATTTATATATTTTTAAAAACATATACAATGTGTAAGGGACAGCCCTCCACAAACTTTACGGGCCTGCTCAGTAGACGAAACTGAACAACCTTACACAAAATTTTTTTTCAGGAAACTAAAAAAAAAAATCGACCTTGCCATAGAAATTATCCAATCAAGTTTTGTATGGTGAGACTGATTTTTTTTTTCGTTTCCTGAAAAAAAAAATTGTGGAAGGTTGTTCAGTTTCGTCTACTGAGCAAGCCCCTAAAGTTTGTGGAGGGCTGTCCCTTACACTTTTTATATTTTAGACTAACTCAGGAATAAAACAAGTTTTTTATGGGTGAAAAAATTTTATCAATCGGACAAGTACACACAAACTATCTTTTTGATAGATTAGTGTAGATAAATTACACCCAAACGCAGAATATGAAAATATGATCGTGCTCATCACATAAAAATTTGTCTTGGGTCGGAATGGTGTGTCCAGACCTGGCGAATGCGCCTCTCGCGAACGGCGCGCGTGCATTTCATGCTTGGCTCGTTCGTAGAAGCCCCTGGGCAGCCCTGCGCTGCGCCTGCGCGCGCTTTGTACGAATATGAAATGCATGCGCGCACTTCGCGAACGGCTCGCGAGCGGCGCATTCTCCAGGTCTGTACTCAGCATTAGATAAATAAGGAAGGGTTCAAAGCGCGCTCGAGCAACGCACACATAGACACCGCTTACGGACACGATATCTCGGCTCAATTGCCCGGTCGCACTCGTACAGTTCGGCGCAACACGCTGACCCTAACGCGTCCGTAGAGCGTAGGTATACAAAGTGAAGTACATACATGAGATTGACTTCTGTACCTTCAGGAGTAAAGCTATGCAGTATTTTCTACAGGAAGTACACATCAACCCTGAAGATAACGTGGAAACTATAACGACGAAGTGTTTCAACGCCGTGCGCGCTTTCAACGCGGGCCACCAGAACATCAGGCAGGGTATCAACGCCGTCGGAGCTCCGGGCGTGTACCGGGTGCTGCTGCTCGGGCCAAGGGGCTCCGGCCGGAGCACCCAGGGCAAACACCTTGCTAAGCATTTTGGATTGGTTTTCAGTATGTCGATGTTTGTATTTGTTGTAATTTTTCACAGAACAGATGAAAGACGTTAGAATGGCCTTGTGGGCGGGGCAAGAGTGCCACAAAGTAGGGCAATGCTCATAGTTCAACTACCAATAGCAAACTTGCGATCTAAGTGTGCGTGGTCTGTTTTGCGTAACACGCGTTCATACAAGGTGTCGTTTTGAAGCTGCAAAATATTTCAGGAGGTAATTATGTTAGTGATTCTCGACCCGAATCAATAATAAAATAAGTATGTAATTTTTTTTTTTTTATAACCGCGCTTTTTTTCACACACACAAACACGGAACAATAAAGGGCGTTTTCACACACACTAACTCGCAACGATAGTTTCATAAATAATGTATCATCCAATCATCATCCCGCACGCCACACCCTAGCCACGCCCCCGCGGCCATCGATCAATCGATTTAGTTTAGTGTAATTAAAAAATTAAATAACAAGTATTACTGATTATTGACCAGGTATCGTTTTTTTATATGATTATTTATGAGTTTTATTACAACCTCCTGAAATATTGTGCAGTTTTAAAACTGCACCTTGTATTGGTTTATTGCCTGAGGGTGTGAGACAAGCGGCTACACTCGTTGTAGTACCTACAAATCGGAAAGTATAATTTCCTTTTTAACCTCTTTCGTCTTTTCTGTGTACTTGTAATAGCTAGCGCATTAGGTACCAGCTGTGGCGAGCTCTGGAATGGGTAGCTCGCCGTCTGACTGTTCGGTAACCATCCGGACCAATCCCAACTCGTCGACGCGATGGTGCATAATATGTTCCACGCACGCCTCAAAGAGATGTCAGTAAAACCTTAGGGGCCTAGCAGGGTCGAGGCCTACTGGGGCCAGGATCTAGTTCCGAAAGGGAGGCTCGGCCCCGGTATGAAAGGCAAGAAGGAACGGGGTGGGTTTTTTAGTCAGTAAGACACTATCTCCCGCTCCGGCGGGCGGGGGATGTCATTGGATGATTTCCCACCTAATGTCATTGGATGAGGTCCGGATGGTTACGCGCGCCTATGGGGTCAACCTACCTTTGGAAAGACACTACGAGTGTGACGTCATGTCATGTTACACATACGCCTTCCCGTTTGCAGTACATTTCGATGCAATCTTCAACGAAGCGATGGCGAAAGATGATGATGTTGGTAAAAGGATCCGTAAGTATGGGACCAGCATCGAGCTGAGAGGAGAGGTGATGAAGAGACGGCTGCAGCAGAAGGTAACGTTGTTTTACCTACTTAGTTATTTTCATAGTACATTCTACCACCATCCAAAATGATCCCAAGAATACATAGGTCATTCTGGGATAAAAATATCCTATTATAACACGCTCCGCTCGTTCTAGAATTTTCTACATATCACAATAAAAAAAATAACCTACCCTACTTGTCAACCTATCCAGTTATCCGGTCTCGAAAAAAGTATTAAAAAATATTTGATCTCGGGCTATCTATGCCACTGCTTAGGGCGCCCCGACTCGGACAGGATCACATCATAAAAGAATATACTCTATGCAAAACTTCAGCATTATAGGTCCAACGTTTAGGGCTGGCCCGTGGCCGTTGATGATTCAGTCAGGACTTTGCCTTTTATATACGGCGACTGGTAATTAGTGACCGATACTTATACACGTGATTGCACTCATGATTACAAACAACTTTCCCAAAGAAACTTTTTGAAGTGAAAACTTCTTTAGCGGCGTTGAGCACTTTTTCTGTAATGGGTATAAAATCTTAAACTCGCGTCAGGACACGTGACCTGATCGAAAAAGCGTAAGACGGATGGAGAGTAGACAGCTATCCCTTATCGCGCGTTGTGAAAGGGGGCTAGACGGAAAAAATTCTCACGAAAAATTGTACCGACACTTTTACTGTCAAAATGTAAATCCAAGATGGCGGCTGCAAGAAATTATCAACTTTTTCGCCATGGGTGTCGTTTTCGTGGTTTTCGAGGGTGTTGAAACCGATGGTACTGTCAAAATATAAATCCAAGATGGTGGCTGCAAGAAATTATCAAATTTTCCGTCATGGGTGTCGTTTTCATGGTTTTCGAGGGCGTGGAAACCGATAGTACTGTCAAAATGTAAATCCAAGATGGCGGCTGCAAGAAATTATCAACTTTTTCGTCATGGGTGTCGTTTTCGTGGTTTTCGAGGGTGTTGAAACCGATATTACTGTCAAAATATAAATCCAAGATGGTGGCTGCAAGAAATTATCAAATTTTCCGTCATGGGTGTCGTTTTCATGGTTTTCGAGGGTGTTGAAACCGATAGTACTGTCAAAATATAAATCCAAGATGGCGGCTGCAAGAAATTATCAAATTTTCCGTCATGGGTGTCGTTTTCATGGTTTTCGAGGGTGTTGAAACCGATAGTACTGTCAAAATATAAATCCAAGATGGCGGCTGCAAAAAATTATTAAATTTTTCGTCATGGGTGTCGTTTTCATGGTTTTCAAGGCTGTTGAAACCGATAGTATTGTCAAAATGTAAATCCAAGATGGCGGCTGCAAGAAATTATCAACTTTTTCCTCATGGGTGTCGTTTTCGTGGTTTTCGAGGGTGTTGAAACCGATAATACTGTCAAAATGTAAATCCAAGATGGCGGCTGCAAGAAATTATTAATTTTTCCGTCATGGGTGTCGTTTTCATGGTTTTCGAGGGTGTTGAAACCGATAGTACTGTCAAAATATAAATCCAAGATGGTGGCTGCAAGAAATTATCAAATTTTCCGTCATGGGTGTCGTTTTTATGGTTTTCGAGGGCGTGGAAACCGATGGTACTGTCAAAATGTAAATCCAAGATGGCGGCTGCAAGAAATTATCAACTTTTTCGCCATGGGTGTCGTTTTCGTGGTTTTCGAGGGTGTTGAAACCGATGGTACTGTCAAAATGTAAATCCAAGATGGCGGCTGCAAGAAATTATCAAATTTTTCGTCATGGGTGTCGTTTTCATGGTTTTCGAGGGCGTGGAAATCGATGGTACTGTCAAAATGTAAATCCAAGATGGCGGCTGCAAGAAATTATCAAATTTTTCGTCATGGGTGTCGTTTTCATGGTTTTCGAGGGCGTGGAAACCGATGGTACTGTCAAAATGTAAATCCAAGATGGCGGCTGCAAGAAATTATCAACTTTTTCGCCATGGGTGTCGTTTTCGTGGTTTTCGAGGGTGTTGAAATCGATGGTACTGTCAAAATGTAAATCCAAGATGGCGGCTGCAAGAAATTATCAACTTTTTCGCCATGGGTGTCGTTTTCGTGGTTTTCGAGGGTGTTGAAACCGATGGTACTGTCAAAATATAAATCCAAGATGGTGGCTGCAAGAAATTATTAAATTTTCCGTCATGGGTGTCGTTTTCATGGTTTTCGAGGGCGTGGAAACCGATGGTACTGTCAAAATGTAAATCCAAGATGGCGGCTGCACGAAATTATCAACTTTTTCGTCATGGGTGTCGTTTTCGTGGTTTTCGAGGGTGTTGAAACCGATATTACTGTCAAAATATAAATCCAAGATGGTGGCTGCAAGAAATTATCAAATTTTCCGTCATGGGTGTCGTTTTCATGGTTTTCGAGGATGTTGAAACCGATAGTACTGTCAAAATATAAATCCAAGATGGCGGCTGCAAGAAATTATCAAATTTTCCGTCATGGGTGTCGTTTTCATGGTTTTCGAGGGTGTTGAAACCGATAGTACTGTCAAAATATAAATCCAAGATGGCGGCTGCAAAAAATTATTAAATTTTTCGTCATGGGTGTCGTTTTCATGGTTTTCAAGGCTGTTGAAACCGATAGTATTGTCAAAATGTAAATCCAAGATGGCGGCTGCAAGAAATTATCAACTTTTTCCTCATGGGTGTCGTTTTCGTGGTTTTCGAGGGTGTTGAAGCCGATAGTGCTGTCAAAATGTAAATCTAAGATGGCGGATGTCAGAAATTATCAACTTTTTCGTCATGAGTGTCGTTTTCATGGTTTCGAAGATGTTGAAATAGTGCTGTCAAAATGTACATAAAATAGGATAGTATTTTTTAGTTATATTGTATTGGCTAGACGGAAAAAATTCTCACGAAAAGTTGTAACGACACTTTTTCTATAGTAAGCTATTGTAAGCCGTGCGGCGTGCGCATGTTTCTCTGTCTTTCTCTCTTTCTCTCTCTTATAGAAAGCAAGCCAGAACGGAACTTCGTTCCATCCGGGTGTCCCTTGACACCTCAGTAGTTTTTCGGAGAGATAAACTTTTTAATGTAAAATAATTGTAATAGTTTTAAAGTGTTAAATTTTTAATGTAATATAAATTGTCATGTTTGTGTACGATAGCGCAATAAATGAATATTGTATTCTACCACATAAATGATAGTACTTTTATACTGATACAGCAATTGGTGCAAAATTATTCCCTAACCATTCCAAAATATCAAACATGCTCAACGTTAATAATCAAGTTTTCACTTCTGCCGGCACTCCCGGAGTGCAACCCGTCTTTTTTTTTATATTCATTAGTTTTATCAAAATAACAAAACAGCTGTTTGAAATTCGCGGTGACTGTTATTATTACCTACGTCACTACTGCACGGCAAAGGGAGCGGTGCGGGCGGGGGAGGGGGTGAACGTAAGGCGCTTTAGTAGTAGTGAGTTCATTGCCCTTTCCCGAGCGCGCGCGAATTTCAAACAGCTGTTTTGTTTGTGATAAAACTAATGAGTATAAAAAAAAAGACGGGTTGCACTCCGGGAGTGCCGGCAGAAGTGAAAACTTGATTATTAACGTTGAGCATGTTTGATATTTTGGAATGGTTAGGGAATAATTTTGCACCAATTGCTTTATCAGTATAAAAGTACTATCATTTATGTGGTAGAATACAATATTCATTTATTGCGCTATCGTACACAAACATGACAATTTATATTACATTAAAAATTTAACACTTTAAAACTATTACAATTATTTTACATTAAAAAGTTTATCTCTCCGAAAAACTACTGAGGTGTCAAGGGACTAGTGATGCAAGAGACTCAGTCGTTTAAGGCCTTTAAAAAGGACTCGACTTCATTTTAAGCGACTCTAGTCTGGAAAGAAGACTACAGTTTCCAGTCTTTATTAATAAGACTTGAAACCCTGAAGTCTTTTAACTAAAGGACTAAAAGGCTTAAACGACTCGAGTCGTTTATAAGGCTTAAACGACTCGAGTCGTTTATAATAAGGCTTAAACGACTCGAGTCGTTTATAAAAGCACTCGCGCTTCATGATGCTTTACCGAGTCGTGCTTCATATTCAATACAGCTCAAGCTGTTTAAAATCTGATTGGGTGGGTAATAAATAATGCCTAAATTAAAACAATGAAGTAAGTACATACATAATCACACTTTTATTGAAACCGTTAGGTATTTAACAAGCTTTTATTTTTAGTTTCACTTGTCCCGATGTTTGTCTGTAATCAAATCTTAAAAAATAAATTTGACCTACTTCCTGGTTTCCGATTGAGCTGATCATTCTGAATCAGTTGACAATGCATTATTATTATAACATGGAGCTGATCTGATGATGGAACCGGAAGGAGGCTATAGGAGCTTGGTAATTAAACGACACGACCCAATCGAGTTTGGGCTCGTATATATTTATGAGCCTATGTCCAACAGTGGGCATCAGCCATTATAGCGCCTAAATGTTGATACTAGGGGGAGGCTTATGTCCAACAGTGTGCATAGGTCATTACAGCGAGGGGAGGCTTATGTCCATCAGTGTGCATCAGTCATTATAGGCCTAAGTGGTGACACTTGGGGGAGGCGTATGTCCAACAGTGGGCATAGGTCATTATAGCGAGGAGAGACTTATGTCCAAGAGTGGGCATCAGTCATTATAGCACCTAAATGGCGACACTTGGGGGAGGCTTATGTCTAACAGTGGGCATAGGTCATTATAGCGAGGGGGGATTAATGTTCAACCGTGGGCATCAGTCATTATAGGCCTAAATGGCGACACTTGGGGGAGGCTAATGTCCAACAGTGGGCACCGATCATTATTATGGCGACACTTGGGGAGGCTTGAGGGAGCTCGAGTCTGATCAAGCTGACGATTCGTCAGACACAAGGTCGCAGGCGCGCGCGCGCGAATTTACGCGAACAGCTGCTTTGTTATTGTGACAAAACTAACGAGTACCTATGAAAAAAAGTTTATTTGGGAAAGTTGTTTGTATTCATGAGTATAATTATGGGTATAATACTCGTATGAAGGTACTCTCGATTTTGCACGGGCATTATAATATCACAGCATCGGGTGACTATTCGTGCTGCAAATAATCCAGGCACAAAATGGATAAGTACAGAAAACAAACTCATATAATATGTACTTCACTTTTTATACCTACGCTCGGTGGACGCACACTACTGAGCGTTTGAGCCGGAACTTTTCGACGAGCAAACGGGGCGCTCCGAGATATCGTGTCCGTGTGCGGTGTCTATGTGTGCGTTGCTCGAGCGTGCTTTGTATGTAGATTGACTTCTGTACCTATCTATTTTGTGCCAGCCCACAGGTAACTTCTAACTCATTACGAGGAATCACTGGCGACCGATAAATCGCTTCGAATTTACGTCCGCATCGTCGGAAGTTTACAATAACAAATTACATTTTCTTTTTTCATTAATTGTGGCACCCTCTAGCGGACAAATAAATACACCGTGTTTGATATCATTTCAAAGGGTTTCACTTATACTAATCAAAATTCAATGTGGCGCCCCAAGCAGTCAAAAAATTCGATGTCGATTCGATTTTGTTTTCTTCAACATCCTGAAAATCTTTCGTTGTTCTTTTTTTTCGTAGTCGAGTTTTTTAACAACACAATATTAAACTAAGCAGTAAAAACAGTGAAATAAGTGAACTTGCGTTTTGTCATAAATTACTCATAATAAATAATACTGTGCATAGAATTTATTCGTATTCTGTAACCACTATAGTACATACCATGGTGGACATCCCACCTATACGTACAAAGCGTTTAGGGAGTACATTCATTATGCGTACAGCTAAGGAATGGAATTCCCTGCCGGAGTCTGTATTTCCTGATAGCTATAACCTAGGGGTCTTTAAGTCAAGAGTGAACAGATTGCTTCTAGGCAAGCGTGCTCCATCGTCGGCCACATCATCGCTTACCATCAGGTGAGATTGTGGTCAAACGCGAGCCTATCCATTATAAAAAAAAAAAAAACTATATTACAAACACAAATATTTTCTTGAAGATCGCGAAAATAGGAAGCTCCTATACAAGTTACGTTTCTCTAGTTTCATTACAAGACTCCCGACTCCCGAGTCGTTTAAGGCGCGAGTCCTTTAAGTCCTTTAAGGCTTTTAGTTGTATTAACCTTTTTACGTTACGACTTAGCTTTTTTGTTATGAGGTTAAAGGACTGCGACTCAAATTAGTCTTTAGTTTAAGCCTTAAGACTCCAAGACTTGAGGGTTAAAAGACTAATTTAGTCGTGAGTCGTTTAAGTCGTCAAAAATAAGTCTAGTCTAGTTTTAAAAGACTTAAACGACTGAGTCTCTTGCATCACTACAAGGGACACCCGGATGGAACGAAGTTCCGTTCTGGCTTGCTTTCTATAAGAGAGAGAAAGAGAGAAAGACAGAGAAACATGCGCACGCCGCACGGCTTACAATAGCTTACTATAGAAAAAGTGTCGTTACAACTTTTCGTGAGAATTTTTTCCGTCTAGCCAATACAATATAACTAAAAAATACTATCCTATTTTATGTACATTTTGACAGCACTATTTCAACATCTTCGAAACCATGAAAACGACACTCATGACGAAAAAGTTGATAATTTCTGACATCCGCCATCTTAGATTTACATTTTGACAGCACTATCGGCTTCAACAACCTCGAAAACCATGAAAAAGACACCCATATCGAAAAAGTTGATAATTTATTGCAGCCACCATCTTAGATTTAAATTTTGACAGTACTATCGGTTTCAACACCCTCGAAAACCACGAAAACGACACCCATGAGGAAAAAGTTGATAATTTCTTGCAGCCGCCATCTTGGATTTACATTTTGACAATACTATCGGTTTCAACAGCCTTGAAAACCATGAAAACGACACCCATGACGAAAAATTTAATAATTTTTTGCAGCCGCCATCTTGGATTTATATTTTGACAGTACTATCGGTTTCAACACCCTCGAAAACCATGAAAACGACACCCATGACGGAAAAGTTGATAATTTCTTGCAGCCGCCATCTTGGATTTATATTTTGACAGTACCATCGGTTTCAACACCCTCGAAAACCATGAAAACGACACCCATGACGGAAAATTTGATAATTTCTTGCAGCCGCCATCTTGGATTTATATTTTTACAGTACCAACGGTTTCAACACCCTCGAAAACCATGAAAACGACACCCATGACGGAAAAGTTGATAATTTCTTGCAGCCGCCATCTTGGATTTATATTTTGACAGTACCATCGGTTTCAACACCCTCGAAAACCATGAAAACGACACCCATGACGGAAAAGTTAATAATTTCTTGCAGCCGACATCTTGGATTTATATTTTGACAGTAATATCGGTTTCAACACCCTCGAAAACCACGAAAACGACACCCATGACGAAAAAGTTGATAATTTCTTGCAGCCGCCATCTTGGATTTACATTTTGACAGTACCATCGGTTTCCACGCCCTCGAAAACCATGAAAACGACACCCATGACGGAAAATTTGATAATTTCTTGCAGCCACCATCTTGGATTTATATTTTGACAGTACCATCGGTTTCAACACCCTCGAAAACCACGAAAACGACACCCATGGCGAAAAAGTTGATAATTTCTTGCAGCCGCCATCTTGGATTTACATTTTGACAGTACCATCGGTTTCCACGCCATCGAAAACAATGAAAACGACACCCATGACGGAAAATTTGATAATTTCTTGCAGCCGCCATCTTGGATTTATATTTTGACAGTACTATCGGTTTCAACACCCTCGAAAACCATGAAAACGACACCCACGACGGAAAATTTGATAATTTCTTGCAGCCACCATCTTGGATTTATATTTTGACAGTACCATCGGTTTCAACACCCTCGAAAACCATGAAAACGACACCCATGACAGAAAATTTGATAATTTCTTGCAGCCACCATCTTGGATTTATATTGTGACAGTACTATCGGTTTCAACACCCTCGAAAACCATGAAAACGACACCCATGACGGAAAAGTTAATAATTTCTTGCAGCCGCCATCTTGGATTTACATTTTGACAGTACTATCGGTTTCAACACCCTCGAAAACCACGAAAACGACACCCATGACGAAAAAGTTGATAATTTCTTGCAGCCGCCATCTTGGATTTACATTTTGACAGTACCATCGGTTTCCACGCCCTCGAAAACCATGAAAACGACACCCATGACGGAAAATTTGATAATTTCTTGCAGCCACCATCTTGGATTTATATTTTGACAGTACCATCGGTTTCAACACCCTCGAAAACCACGAAAACGACACCCATGGCGAAAAAGTTGATAATTTCTTGCAGCCGCCATCTTGGATTTACATTTTGACAGTACTATCGGTTTCAACACCCTCGAAAACCACGAAAACGACACCCATGACGAAAAAGTTGATAATTTCTTGCAGCCGCCATCTTGGATTTACATTTTGACAGTACTATCGGTTTCCACGCCCTCGAAAACCATGAAAACGACACCCATGACGGAAAATTTGATAATTTCTTGCAGCCACCATCTTGGATTTATATTTTGACAGTACCATCGGTTTCAACACCCTCGAAAACCACGAAAACGACACCCATGGCGAAAAAGTTGATAATTTCTTGCAGCCGCCATCTTGGATTTACATTTTGACAGTAAAAGTGTCGGTACAATTTTTCGTGAGAATTTTTTCCGTCTAGCCCCCTTTCACAACGCGCGATAAGGGATAGCTGTCTACTCTCCATCCGTCTTACGCTTTTTCGATCAGGTCACGTGTCCTGACGCGAGTTTAAGATTTTATACCCATTACAGAAAAAGTGCTCAACGCCGCTAAAGAAGTTTTCACTTCAAAAAAGTTTCTTTGGGAAAGTTGTTTGTAATCATGAGTACAATCACGTGTACAAGTATCGGTCACTAATTACCAGTCACCTTATATTGAGAAGAGTTTGTAACTTTTTAACAGGACTGCATAGACCACGGCTGGGTGATGATCGGCTACCCCACAAACGGAAACGACTTCGAGCTACTGGACGCAACGTCCACTCCTCCAAATCGGTTAGCAATGCTAATTAGGTAGTAACAAATTGCTGATTTGTGCGAAAGAGTTGCCGCGGCATCGGAACGCAAAAAGATATGGTGGGTTTTAGTCAGTATTATATTATGTATTTTAACTTACAATTACCGGCACGGATCTTGAGCGCTCGGCGTCAGAGTGGGGATCGCTTTGCGCATTCCATACATTGACGAGCCAATAGTCGTCGTTATTAAATTCATGCAGCAAGTGCAGGGAACGAGTCACGAATGACGTCTATGACACGATGGCGCGGCGAGCCAATCACTGACACTCCCCGCCCCCGCGTCTTACTTCGCACCACTAAAGCACGAAATAGATAGGTAGGTACAGAAGTCAATCTACATACAAAGGGCGCTCGAGCAACGCACTTAGAGACATCGCTCACGGACACGATATCTTGGTCGCGTCTCGGACCACTCGTCGAACAGTTCCGGCTCAAAACGCTCATTAGTGTGCGTCCACCGAGCGTAGGTATAAAAAGTGAAGTACTTACATGAGATTGTCTTCTGTACCTATCTATTTTGTGACTATTATATAAAGAGACCGAATATTTGACTTCTGCGCAACTTAAAGCCAGCGCTCAAGATCCGTGCCGGTAATTGTACCTAAAATTAAAAAAAAAGGTACACAAAATGATGTATTGATGATGCCTATAAAGAAAGGGAGGATCAAAAGGAACCTAGTTACTGTTGATTTGAATCCTTTATCTTCGGTCATATACATTGGTCGTCTTTAAATGTCGATCTTTTCTTTGTTTGAGGAATCATTTAATTTGTCCCGCTTTGGATAGAGCGAGGGGCATGTCATACTTTTACTGAATAAAACCTCGCCTATGTAGGGTTGCCAGACAGGGCCCGATTTAAGGGGGGGGCAAGTCAAGTTACCCAGAGCGGCAAAAAATCTACCATCGGACAAACCGACGCACGGCGAGTATCCACCCTTACGTTGTTGAAACATCTACGGTCCGGACTAAGCGTTTCGCCTCGTCATTTATACCGCGAACTTCGAAGGACTGGAACAGTTTGCCTGCTGCGGTCTTTCCTTCTGATTATAATTTGGGTGTCTTCAAGGCTAGAGTGAATATATAGGCTCTTAATAAACTAGTGCGCCTCACCATCAACGATTGCATCACTGCTTACCATCAGGCGGAATCGCAGTCAAGTACTAGTTTATAACAGATAAAAAAAAAAAAAAAATGAGGGGTGGCAAAATTTACTTGTTCCTATCTTCCTACCTAGCCATCCACACCAAAGTTGTCAGGTTGAGAATTTTATGTTCCACCTTCCAACCTACTTCAGGTTGGATAATGGAAATACTATAGAATTACTTATATAGTTTTGTCATTTTGTGTATGTACAGTAGGCACAACGGATCTTGAGCAGTTGCGCAGAAGTCAAATATTCGGTCTCTTTAGTGGTGCGAAGTGAGACGCGGGGGCGGGGAGTGTCAGTGATTGGCTCGTCGCGCCATCGCGTCGTAGACGTCACTCCTCATTCGTTCCCTGCGTTGCTGCATGTATCTAACAACGAAGACAATTGGCTCGCCAATGTATGCAATGCGCAAACCGATCCCCACTCTGACGCCGAGCGCTCAAGATCCGTTGTGCCTACTGTAAAGGGCGGCGAAAATTATCTTTGCCCGGAGAGGCTAAATGGCTAGATCGGGCCGTGTTGCCAGGCCTTAAAACCGAAAAGTTTAGCCCGTTTAGCCTATCAGTTGGGTAAAAAGGCCGACAATGTTTTTTTTTTTTAAGGGGCCGGCGACGGATGAATTTCCATACAAACGTAAAACCACGCTCATTTGCAGTTGGAGCATATTTCCAGCATATTATGATGATATTCTGTTACAGACACTATTTAGTATTTATCTAGGTTCCTACGTCTTCCTTTTAAAAAAAAAAACAAAAAGAAATTTAAGCGAATTGTATTTCGCACTTTTTTATAGCGTAAATGGCAAAACATGCCATTTGGCTTTTCCTGTATTAAAAATAACAATATTTCTAATATTCTCGACGTAAGAACCTAGATAAATATTGTCTCGTCTATTTTATTATCGAACATAAAATCTTTTTAAATTCAAATGAAATAACAATCAAATTTACTGATATTATGTAATTATTGCTAGTCCGCTTCACTTGCGCTAGCGATACAAGGTACCTAGGTACTTAAGGCAGAAACACCTGACCAATCTAAAAAATGTTCTAATTTCAAAAGCCTAACACAAGCCGGACCTGGCCGGACTCAGCCTCATTTGACCGGAAACCCAACCAAAAAGCCTGACAACGCTAGTCCTATGTCTTCATTCAGTTGCCCTTCGCATTCCAAGACCTTTAAAACATTCCCACAGCAACCAACCACTATGACAACCAGTTTCCAGATCTTGTTGCAACGCATTGACACACAGAATAAAATTGCAATAATCACCCAATTTGCTGTCGACATCGACATTCGACACCCACCGTGGTGAATTATTTCGCTGTGCTCCTACCGGTCTATCAAAAAGACGAGCGCAACTTGCATTTTCGTTTTGTTCGTGTTGCTCCAATTTAAACTACTTTCTAAAATGAAAGTCTGTAAACGTTATGTGATTGGTACCTACTTTGAAATACTGAACCTGGATGTAGGTATTTAGTAAGAAACTGTAAACGATACTACCGCCGGTCGTTGACATCGCGTAAACAGCCGTACCGTATATTTTGTAGTGAATATATTTTTTACTAGCTTTCGCCCGCGGCTTCGCCCACGTACATAAAATATAGCCTATGTCACTCAGGAATAAAGAAGCTTCCCGTCGGTGAAAAAATTTTAGCAATTGGACCAGTACTTCCAGAGATTACCTCCTACAAACAAAAAAAACAAACTTTGCCTCTTTATTATAGTAGTGTAGATTGTCTATGATTATATTATTTAAAATAAAATCTTGCACACTGGGTAAAACAAAAACACATAAAAACAAACTGCTTCTTTATATTAGTGTAGATTGTCTATGATTATATTATTTAAAAAAAATTTTGCACCACACTATGCACAATATGGCTCGTAGACATAGCATTCTCTGCCTACATAATATCGTAGACTCCTTTAACAAGTTTTATGAAAACGGGCAACGATTGAGCGCGCTTTATAGGATCAGTGATGGTGATCTGGTCATGCCATGGTGATGCATTCCACAGACGAGTAGTGTGTGTGTTCACTAAATAATGTCATCTCACATACACTAGATACCGAGACCCGTGCAACTATCTGTAGGCCATACAAATATTTGTTCCGTGTGGGAATTGAACCCGCGACTCGCGTGACGCAGCTCAGCAGCAGCTCAACCACTATGCCAGCCCTGCAGTCAGATCTGTCAGATACCCAAATCACATCGCTAGAGTTTCAAATAATATAACTCTTACAAATCTGTAGAAAGCTGGCTGTAGGATACTTAACAAGAATGGGCAGCCAGAAAAATAAAGTGAGTGTTGAACACAACTCAACACTAACTTGATCAACACACTCACTAGATGTTGTCAAAAATAAACATCTAGTGAGTGTTGAGCTCCAGGGCGCACGACTGGCCACACTAAGTACTCAAGTAAACGGGCATTGGTGTAGCTAGGCGTGGGCGACCCTTCGGATCCTTGCCCCCACGAGGGCCTTGTGTAATTGACTATTTTTTAAAAGCGAATGTTACTTTTGGTGTAAATACTACTTACATTTTATTTTTTCGTATACTTATTTTTTAATCTATTGCATAGCTTCTATCGCGGGCCTTGAGCGTGGAGACCGAATCCAGAAATTCCGTAACGAAAATAACCTAACACCCCCCACTCATTTGTTTTTTGAGCGTGGTGACCGATAAGAAAACAAATAAGTGAACAATCAATCAAAATTCAATTCAATGTGTGAAAGTGTAACTTCAATTAATATCAAATAAAAAAAAACAAAGGAAAAAAAGTGAAAACTTGATTATTAACGTTGAGCATGTTTGATATTTTGGAATGGTTAGGGAATAATTTTGCACCAATTGCTTTATCAGTATAAAAGTACTATCATTTATGTGGTAGAATACAATATTCATTTATTGCGCTATCGTACACAAACATGACAATTTATATTACATTAAAAATTTAACACTTTAAAACTATTACAATTATTTTACATTAAAAAGTTTATCTCTCCGAAAAACTACGGACACCCGGATGGAACGAAGTTCCGTTCTGGCTTGCTTTCTATAAGAGAGAGAAAGAGAGAAAGACAGAGAAACATGCGCACGCCGCACGGCTTACAATAGCTTACTATAGAAAAAGTGTCGTTACAACTTTTCGTGAGAATTTTTTCCGTCTAGCCAATACAATATAACTAAAAAATACTATCCTATTTTATGTACATTTTGACAGCACTATTTCAACATCTTCGAAACCATGAAAACGACACTCATGACGAAAAAGTTGATAATTTCTGACATCCGCCATCTTAGATTTACATTTTGACAGCACTATCGGCTTCAATAACCTCGACAACCATGAAAAAGACACCCATATCGAAAAAGTTGATAATTTATTGCAGCCACCATCTTAGATTTAAATTTTGACAGTACTATCGGTTTCAACACCCTCGAAAACCACGAAAACGACACCCATGAGGAAAAAGTTGATAATTTCTTGCAGCCGCCATCTTGGATTTACATTTTGACAATACTATCGGTTTCAACAGCCTTGGAAACCATGAAAACGACACCCATGACGAAAAATTTAATAATTTTTTGCAGCCGCCATCTTGGATTTATATTTTGACAGTACTATCGGTTTCAACACCCTCGAAAACCATGAAAACGACACCCATGACGGAAAAGTTAACAATTTCTTGCAGCCGCCATCTTGGATTTACATTTTGACAGTACTATCGGTTTCAACACCCTCGAAAACCACGAAAACGACACCCATGACGAAAAAGTTGATAATTTCTTGCAGCCGCCATCTTGGATTTATATTTTGACAGTACCATCGGTTTCAACATCCTCGAAAACCACGAAAACGACACCCATGGCGAAAAAGTTGATAATTTCTTGCAGCCGCCATCTTGGATTTACATTTTGACAGTATCATCGGTTTCTACGCCCTCGAAAACGATGAAAACGACACCCATGACGAAAAAGTTGATAATTTCTTGCAGCCGCCATCTTGGATTTACATTTTGACAGTACTATCGGTTTCCACGCCCTCGAAAACCATGAAAACGACACCCATGATGGAAAATTTGATAATTTCTTGCAGCCACCATCTTGGATTTATATTTTGACAGTACCATCGGTTTCAACACCCTCGAAAACCACGAAAACGACACCCATGGCGAAAAAGTTGATAATTTCTTGCAGCCGCCATCTTGGATTTACATTTTGACAGTACCATCGGTTTCCACGCCCTCGAAAACCATGAAAACGACACCCATGGCGGAAAATTTGATAATTTCTTGCAGCCACCATCTTGGATTTATATTTTGACAGTACTATCGGTTTCAACACCCTCGAAAACCATGAAAACGACACCCATGACGGAAAAATTAATAATTTCTTGCAGCCGCCATCTTGGATTTACATTTTGACAGTACTATCGGTTTCAACACCCTCGAAAACCACGAAAACGACACCCATGACGAAAAATTTGATAATTTCTTGCAGCCGCCATCTTGGATTTATATTTTGACAGTACCATCGGTTTCAACGCCCTCGAAAACCATGAAAACGACACCCATGACGAAAAAGTTGATAATTTCTAGCAGCCGCCATCTTGGATTTATATTTTGACAGTACCATCGGTTTCAACACCCTCGAAAACCATGAAAACGACACCCATGACGAAAAAGTTGATAATTTCTTGCAGCCGCCATCTTGGATTTACATTTTGACAGTACCATCGGTTTCAACACCCTCGAAAACCATGAAAAAGACACCCATGACGAAAAAGTTGATAATTTCTTGCAGCCGCCATCTTGGATTTATATTTTGACAGTACCATCGGTTTCAACACCCTCGAAAACCATGAAAACGACACCCATGATGAAAAAGTTGATAATTTCTTGCAGCCGCCATCTTGGATTTACATTTTGACAGTACCATCGGTTTCCACGCCCTCGAAAACCATGAAAACGACACCCATGACGGAAAATTTGATAATTTTTTGCAGCCGCCATCTTGGATTTACATTTTGACAGTACTATCGGTTTCAACACCCTCGAAAACCATGAAAACGACACCCATGACGAAAAATTTGATAATTTCTTGCAGCCGCCATCTTGGATTTATATTTTGACAGTACCATCGGTTTCAACACCCTCGAAAACCATGAAAACGACACCCATGACGAAAAAGTTGATAATTTCTTGCAGCCGCCATCTTGGATTTATATTTTGACATTAAAAGTGTCGGTACAATTTTTCGTGAGAATTTTTTCCGTCTAGCCCCCTTTCACAACGCGCGATAAGGGATAGCTGTCTACTCTCCATCCGTCTTACGCTTTTTCGATCAGGTCACGTGTCCTGACGCGAGTTTAAGATTTTATACCCATTACAGAAAAAGTGCTCAACGCCGCTAAAGAAGTTTTCACTTCAAAAATACTGCATAAATAAAATAAATAAATAATTATAATTGCATAAGTTGATAAAAATGCTATGCAATAGCTTTACCGCGGCAGTCCCCGAGTGCCACACGTCTTTTTTTATTCGTGAACATTGAATTATAAAAACCCGGGTTTTTTGTATATCAATGTTCGTGAAAGAAAAAGTCGCTGATGCACCTTTGCCCACGTCTGAATTAGTCCACGTTACGCCTCTGTACATGGGTGTGGGTAGTCATGCCTCTCCGCTATCTCTCCGCCTAATAGACTCTCTCTTAGACTACTGATCACACGAACTGTAATATGCAATACAAGGATGAACTTTGCGAACGGCTCCCAAGCGGCGCATTCGCCAGATCTGGACACACCATAACGTACATGACAATTCCGCTTCTTTCAGCATATTATTCTTGAACATGGACTTGGAGACGTGTCGCAAGCGGACCCAGGACGAGGGCTTCGACACGTGCACCGGCAAGACCGTGCCGATGGGCTCTGGCCCAAGGGTGGTGCTGCACCCCGACCACGATGTTGTGCGGAGGGATTATGAGGTTATTATCTATATATGTATGTATATAAAAGGAGAAACTGATTGACTGACATAAAAATAATAATAAATCTTTATTTGTACTTACAATTTAATTAGATTAGTACACAGTTACAATTATTATTACTTATGTTGTACTTGCATAATAGCAAATATAAATTGGAACTGCTGCCTCCTAATCTAGGCCAAAAGCCTGTGCTTAAGAAGGCAATGTTCCTCCATATCAACGGACAGTCGAAATTACAGGCCCTAGGAGCGCGAGCGTGAATATTGGCACAAGGTTTTCATCCATGATGTAGACGAGCACTAAGAGAGGATTTTCCAAAATTCTCGCCCTAAGCGAATGGAACTGGGTCCAAAGTTTGTATGGAGAAACCTCCTTTCACGCGGCCGAAGCCGCTGGCAGAATTATTTGATACCTTAGACAAGTTCCTCGTTTTTAGGGTTCCGCACCTCAAAAGGAAAAAACGGAACCCTTATAATAGGATCACTTTGTTGTCCGTCCGTCTGTCTGTCTGTCTGTTTGTCAAGACCCTTTATCTCGAGAACACATGGAGGTATCGAGTTGAAATTGAAACAATATACTCTCTGCGGTACCTTTAAGCTGTGAAAAAATCAAACTTCTAAGTTAAAGAATAAAAAAGATACGGCCGTTTATGTCGCAAAAAAACGTATATTTGATATGTACTCTCAAAGATCGAAATTCATAGGGTACTTCCCGTTGACCCAGAATCCTGAAATTTGGCACAAAGTAAGGTCTTCACAGGTATAGGAAAAAATCTGAAAACAGTAAATTTGTTGTTAAATAGGTCACAAAAAAAAAATTTCAATTCAGAAAAATTTTCGAGACTCCATTCTGCATACGGGAATTGTAGTTTTCAACCCTCAGTGCGCGAGTACGACTCACACTTGCCCAGTTTTTTCTACTTTTTGCGGTCTAAAGCGATTGTGAGATAAGAGTGTCAATACAGATTTTCATTTTGTCATTTTGCCATCTCCGTCTGGGTCTGCAAGTTTATTTCCATTCAAGCTTGGCTACTGTGAGGTAATAAAAACGTATTTAGATTAGTTGTCATTCCCAATAGCTGGTTGATTATATTTCATGGAAGCAGTGTCATTGGACTTGATGGTATTAGACAGTCAATAATTTATTATATCTATACAGGGTTGGACACAGGCCTCCCCCAAGCGTCGCCACAACGACCGGTCCTGTGCGTCACGCATCCATCGGAAGAGAGAGGCCTATGTCCAACAGTGGACGTCATTCGGCTGATATGATGATGATGATGACGATGATACAGGGTTATTTGTAAACACTAACAAGCTTGCAGGACCGTATACCCCATCATAAACAACAACTTTTGTTCTATGACTTTTTACAAAACATATCACAATTTATTCATTTACCAAAAACAAACCTTCAAGATTTCGTTGTTCTATCTGTAACTCTGTATTTTGCTATACCTACTTACGTCTGTATGTATGACGCGACGCAAGCGCATCAAGCACCCCTGCCACCCTATCCCCGATTCCCTCCGCTATTGCACTATGATGTTAATAACATAGTCCTGTTGCCATTTTCTTACAAATAACCCTGTATAATAGTTAATAGGTACAAGTGTACCTTCCTATATGCAGTTCTGTACCTCAGGCCCTCAGCCCCCTCTCAAATCAGCTCGAGGAAGAAGGAACGCCAGCCACTGCTATCAAAACCAATTTAGTCATTATAAGTAGATCAATATAACTGTGGGGGCTACATTTAGAATCTAGTCTGTTGTCTCACGTCAAGTACAAATACAACATACTTAATGGCATATTTAGCAAAAGCCGAGCAAAAGCCATAATATGCTAACGAGGTGTGCATATTTGACGAGTCAATGACTCCCGGCCGTGGTTTTTAGGCTTCGATTATATCAGTAGTAAATGTATAACTGCTGTTACGAACCGTTACGAGGCGTGGAGTATGTGTTAGTTTTATTTTCGTGAATTTGATCATTGATGGTGTGGGTGATGTTCCGCTGTCACCATGGCCTAGATAACTTGCTTTGAAGTAATGAAAGTCAATGTGAATAAAGAAGGATACTTACTAAAAATATCATTAGGTTGACATCCCCCGCTCTTGAGCGGAGCGGGAGATAGTGTCAGACTTTTACTGACTAAAAACCCACTCCTGTTCCTTCGTTGCCTTTCGTACCGGGGCTGAGCTATCTTTCGAAACTAACCCTGGCCCCAGTAGGGTCTAGGTAGTACGAACAGCCTTATGGATTGATGAACAAATGAACATCAGAGGGGTCGATCAGTCAGTTTTTTAAATTATTTTCATATGAGAAGGTTTTTTAAATGATGCTGCTATCTGTTGATGTCTTATTTTAAAGTATAATGAGGTTTGCCCATGATTTCGGGCCATGGGGATTTCAGAGCTTGTTCATAGAAACGTGAGACCCTATTTCACCTATTTAGGTGTAACTCTATCCTAATTTTAAATTAGGGTAAAAGGTCTAGCTTTACCAAATTTCATGAATTATTTTTTTTCTGTTGAACAACTAGTAGGTAAGACGTAACATAATCTAGAATACTTAACGATGCCTAATAGATAAGTAATACCTATATGTACATCTACATTTATTTCTCTTGCTTTATACCAACAGTGGGATTTATTCTTCACGGAGCAGTTGGCGGAACTGCGGGCGTCGGCAGGACTGTCGGCTATAGAGATCGATGGCAACGCACCTTTCGGTATGTAGACAAGGACCATGTTTTGGTCCACCGTGTCGGCCTTCCGATGCGATGTCTTTATAGGCCCAGCGCACACCGCTGGAGGCGCGGCTGAGCGCATTTCCTTGAAACGCGCGGGCGGATTCCGCGGGCTTCGAGCGGCGCCAAGAGCCCTTGAGAGCCTTCGAGCGCCATTTAGTGCTGATCGATACTTTGCACAGACAACTCGCTCTCGTTCGTAATGGATGTGGACTGGGACATGATTATTATTGCTGCGCTTGCAGAAGAAGAAGAAGAAGAAAAATGGAAAAGAAAAAGAAAAATGTAGGTCAATGAAATCTGGCCGTCAGCCAGCCGCGCGCGGAGCAATGCTGCGGAGCGCAGAGCAGTGCAGCGGAGCGCAGAGCAGCACTCGCGCGCATGCTCTTGTAGTAGCTTGAAGGCGCTCCGAGCGCCGCATACGAATTTATTCTTTTGTAGACCGTATGTCAAGGTAGTTAAGGTTTATATTAAATTGTTGTCTTCAATTGCGCTCCGCCGCGCCTCCAGCGGTGTGCGCTGGGCCCTAAGGTATGCTGTCGCCACTCCAGAAACTTTTAGCATTCGAGCATTCCTTCCACAGGGTGGACCGATGACCTGTTGAAACCCTTGGATGCGAGAAGCATAGGACCCTGGGGAGGAGGCCTATGTCCAGCTGGAATCACCAATATAAGGGTAGTGGGTTTTGGAGAATGAAACATTTGTTCGTTCGAGATCTTTGCGAAGTTTGTATTTGTATATGGTGTGGTTTGGTGGTAGGTACTGGTATTGGTGGTTGTGAGCACAGAAAAGATGAAAGAGTTTAGAAAGGAAATACTTTCCGATTTGTACTACGAAAGTCGCCGCTTGTCTCCCACCCTTTAACTCTACTACAGGCAATGAACCAATACGAACGCGCATTACGCAACTAACAGACCACGCAAGACTCGGCAAGACTTAGATCACAAGTTTGCTATTGGTAGTTGAACTATGAGCATTGCCCTACTTTGCGTCAAAGCTGCCCCGCCCACAAGGCTATTCTAACCTCTTTCATCTATTCTGTGGTTGTGCCATCACAGACGTGTTTCGGCGGAAACGTCTCCACCATTTCTAAGTTTTTTTAATTGTAAAGCAGTAACTAACAATCGAGCTACAAGGAAAACTTAGATTGATACGTTATCACTCGAGTTTTGTCAATGACATGTGAGTTCACCGTTCAAGATCAAGGGCAACGTTCGCTGTCATTATTTTTTTGTAAGTGGGTCGAGTTAGCCGGCGACTGTTAGTAAATTGAAACCGTATTCTGTCAGCCTTGGGTTCTGTTGTCAAGAGCGAAATTTATTTGGAGGCCCATGACAGTATTATCTTGGTGGGTCTACGCCACAGAGTACTTTTGGTCTACGCTAGAGGAGCCCAGCACAAATTCGTGAAGTGTGGACCGACTTACAAGCCTAGTTCTAACGAGTGCGCTTCGAGCATTTGGTTTGTGCCCGACTTTGCACTGCCTATTGTCGATTTTTTACGAACACAAACCAGTACCTATTCCTTGGAGACTCGTTGAAACCGCGAGCAGACCGGCTCGGCTCCTCTAGCATATAACACCTTTAAAGATCCGTGTAAACTCTAATTTTGGGAGACATGTTAAGTTACAGAGTTCTGAGTATAGGTACATGTTGATGGATGGAGAGGGAGGCCAAAGAAAAGATGGATGGGTTGTGTGAGGAGTGATATGAAAGAAAAGGGAGTTAGTGATAGTGTGACGGGTGATAGGAGAGAATGGAAAAAAAAACGTATTATGCCGACCCCAAGTAATATGGGATAAGATAAGAGCAGGAAGATGTTAGGTTCGTTGATTTTTTCCGTGTATAGATGCCGAATGGCATAATTTTCTAGGTCTTTACGTATTATATGATGTTGTTCTCGTAAATTCCTAAGCCGATTTAGATTTGATATCTGAAATTGTGTAGCAACAAAAATTATATTTTGATAATCAACACGAAGATATCGTCGGATATTATCACGAAGCGGTAGTTTCCTTTACCCGTTACGTGACAATGTTACTAAGCAAAAAGAATTCGTGAAGTCGTGATTCATGATACTTGGTCGTTTAATTGCCTCGACTGCGAATTATAGCGTGATAATATACTGTGTGTGACATGTAGGTATTAGGGTCGTAACTACGTAAAGCGGACGCCCGCGCGGTCCAAAGTGCTCGGTTGCGGTAACTCGCGCGGGCATCCGTCGCGGAGAGCCGGGCCCCGTGCCCGTTTGGCTACGTAATAATAAGACATTAAGTTCTTCATCAACACGACTACATGCACACCGTTAAAGTTCAACTAGTCGAGTCAAAGAAGTCAAAAGTCAAAAGATTATTATTTCACATAGGCCTACTTGGGCATTTATAAAACGTCAGAAGCTAGTGCACGGTTCCAAATTGGTCGTTTCCTATGGAGAAGAACTGGCAAGAAACTCCATGGTTACTCTTTTAAAAAAATAGTTGTTCTTACAATGTTTCCATATTACAGTATTACACGAGTATTTTAGATATTATAGTCACACTGCATAGGTAATAGTTTCCGCGACGAAGACCGTCCTCGTGAACACACGCGCTTTGTCATGCAACGGATAGCAGCAGGCGTCCGCTTTTCGCAGTTTCGGCCCTTACTAATTGTTATATTTTTTCTCAGATACAGTACAAACGAAGGTGCAAGCAGCCGTCATCGCTGCACCGCACTTCGACATCGAATGTTGCGCTCAATTAAAAAATGTATGTGCTGATTAATTTACTTCAGTTATCCTTCTTTTATTATTATTATTATATTACTGTACTCTTTTTGATTATTCAAAAATAAAAGATGATATCGTTAGAAAAATTGTTTTATTTATGTACTCCTCCGTACTTCAATTGAAATTATTTAATTACTACATAATTATTTAATTATTCTGCTAATTATGAACTAACAATTCTGCAGTCTCAAAATAATTACATACATACAGTTTAAGAACACTCAGGTAGTCTCCTAGATGTTACGAGACTCGTATCGATTTGATGATGACAGGAATATGAATCGATAATGAGAAAGTCATGGAATCAGGCCTCTCGCAATTCACACGCAAAGTATTACTTTCACTAAAAATAAAAATGCATCAATTTTTACAATTAAATTCACGCAACAGTCAGACCTGCGTGCGCAGCGGCAGAAACTCGATCAGATCTCGGCTCTGTGGCAGGCCGCCCGCCGCACACGCCACACGCACGCTCCACACTCGCAGACATACAATAAATATACACAACACGAGCTAAAACACTCTGCATCCGTGTCCGGCGCAGGCTATGCGGCGTGACGTCACGTCGCGGGGCACAGTCTGCAGCGGTCGGAGATCACATTTGGCTATGATCACACGTTTTAAAGTCTGTTTGGTTACAACTCGTCTTTGAAGTCTTCCTCGTCACCGCCCGCGCCTGGCGGGGGCATGCCTCCTTGTCCTTGGTACAATTTGGCGATGATGGGCTGGACAACGTCCTCTAGGGACTTCTTCTGTTTCTTGTACTCCTCAGAGTCAACATCCTGGTTGTCTTCGAGCCACTTGATGGAGGCGTCGATAGCCTCTTCCATCTTTGTTTTCTCGTCTTCACTCAACTTGGCACCAAGTTTCTCCTTGTCCTGTAGCTGGTTCTTGATGGAGTAGGCGTAGCTCTCCAGCTCGTTCCTGGCCTCAACGCGCTCCTTGAGTCTCTTGTCCTCGTCGGCGAACCTCTCGGCATCCTTGATCATCCTCTCGATGTCCTCAGGTGTCAGTCTGTTCTGGTCATTGGTGATGACGATCTTTTCGCGGTTTCCAGTACCCTTGTCTTCAGCAGATACTTGCAAGATACCGTTAGCATCGATTTCGAAGGTAACCTCGATCTGAGGGATGCCACGGGGCGCGGGAGGAATGCCAGTGAGGTCGAACTTTCCGAGCAAGTGGTTGTCCTTGGTCATGGGACGCTCTCCCTCGTACACCTGGATGGTGACGGTGTGCTGGTTGTCGCTGGCAGTAGAGAAGATCTGAGACTTCTTGGTGGGGATGACAGTGTTACGGGGGATCAGCTTGGTCATGACTCCTCCGACAGTCTCGATACCCATGGTAAGAGGGTTGACGTCGAGAAGCACGATGGCGTCAGTATCTTGTTCACCGCTGAGCACGCCAGCCTGTACGGCGGCACCGTAAGCGACAGCCTCGTCGGGGTTGATGCCTCGGGAAGGCTCCTTGCCGTTGAAGAATTCCTTGACCAGCTGCTGAACCTTGGGGATACGGGTGGAACCTCCGACGAGCACAATCTCGTCGACGTCCTTCTTGTTCATGTCGGCGTCTTCCAATACCTTCTGCACGGGTTTGAGGGTAGACCTGAAGAGATCCATGTTCAATTCTTCGAACTTAGCCCTGGTGAGGGTTTCAGAGAAGTCTTCACCTTCGAAGAAGGATTCAATCTCAATCTTGACCTGGTGGCTGGAGGACAGAGCCCTCTTTGCCTTCTCGACTTCACGACGCAGTTTCTGGACGGCGCGGTTGTCTTTCCTGATGTCCTTGCCCTTCTTCTTTTTGTACAGTTTGATGAAGTGCTCCATGACCCTCTGGTCGAAGTCTTCACCTCCCAAGTGAGTGTCACCATTGGTGGCAACTACTTCAAACACTCCATTGTCAATGGTGAGCAGGGACACGTCGAAGGTACCACCACCCAAGTCGAATACCAGAACGTTCTTTTCGCCTTCCTTCTTGTCAAGACCGTAAGCAATAGCGGCGGCGGTCGGCTCGTTGATGATTCTCATCACCTGGAGGCCGGCGATGGCACCAGCGTCCTTGGTGGCTTGACGCTGAGCGTCGTTGAAGTAGGCGGGGACGGTAACGACGGCGTGGGTGACCTTCTTACCGAGGTAAGCCTCAGCAGTTTCCTTCATCTTGGTGAGGACCATAGCGGAGATTTCTTCAGGGGCGAAGATCTTGTCTCCCTGGGAGGTCATGACGGAAACGTGGGGTTTGCTGTTCTTTTCAACCACCTTGAAGGGGAAGAATTTGACATCATGTTGGACGGTGTTGTCACTCCATTCACGACCGATGAGACGCTTGGCATCGAAAACAGTGTTCTCAGGGTTGGTGGTCAGCTGGTTCTTGGCGGCGTCACCGATGAGACGCTCGCCGTCAGCAGTGAATGCTACATATGAGGGGGTGATACGGTTACCCTGGTCGTTAGCGATGATCTCCACACGTCCATTCTTGTAAACACCCACGCTGTGGACAAAGAAAAGATAAAATTAGAATTTCATTTTTTTTTTTCTGACAAACCATGAATTGTTTGTTGGCAGCATTAGTTGGTGCAGTGACCGAAGAACAAATATTTGTATGCCTACAGACTAAAGATAGTTGTTCAGGGTCTGGGTGTGATGCATATGCAAGTTTACATATTTGTAAAGACATCCACAATATGGCAGCAATTCCTTTAATCTTTTGTATGCCGTAATTAGAGACACAATTAAAAAGCCATTGCGTCCTGCATAGATCTGCATTCCAATGAGTTAAAAATTTTTATTTTTTTTGTGAATGCTTACTTCCGCTTTCAACTGATATGTAGATATTATAAGATTGTGATCTAGCTCTGAATATAGTGAGGATGTAAATTAGCATCCTCTTTAGATTTTTCTGCATTAAATATGGTTTGAATACAAAGTGTCCATGGAGTTTCTTGCACATTCTTCTCCATAGAGATCTATGCTTTGGAACATGCAATTTATCTTCACTTTTCGTGGACTGACCGACATTTGACTATTCAAAAGTGCCTGCAAATGGTCTATTTGAAATAAATGATTTTGAATTTGATTAGAATGTAAAAAGAAACCCTTGTTCATGTTTAAATAGATTAAAGCAGTTTCAAAAACTCATTACTGCTCAGGCTAAATAATTGAGACATATTGTGAGGTCAATCACCTCTAAGAGATTCAGCAAGTGAGAAAATATTTCTAATTCACTTTTAATTTATATTTTGCTGTTTTAAGAAAGATTAAGATGTCTCAACTGGTATACACATAAACGGTTCATTGACCTAAGGTATGCTAATTATGCTCGGGTTATGTTATTTTTGATACTCAAATAAGTCTTCTTGTTTGATTTTAAAACATGGATATTTATGTACATTATTTTTTAAAAGGAATTTTAAAAAACTGCTTTAATTATTCAGTGCCATAAAGTTAGTAATCTTATAGCAATTTTTATCTCGTTTTACTGATAAAAGTATGGTTTATTTCATTAAAATTATCATTCACAATGTTGTATTAGGTATAATACCTATACTGTTTAAATTTCATAAATGAGCCATGGAAATTACTGGAAGATTTGATTAGCAACAAGTTAATCAATGCATGTTACATATGGTATGGCATTAATAGCTTATCTAAATAAATTGCAAGTTTAGAAGCAAACCCTTTTGATGATTTTGATTAATGAACACTCAGATAATGAAATTGAACTACCTACTTAGAACGGCAGAATTAAAAAAAAAATGAAAAAGGGAAATCCGCCCCTAAGACGACCCACTAACCCTCAAAGAAATCAGAATTCAGCAGATACTCACCATGAGTAGGTGGTACCCAAGTCGATACCGATGACGGTGCCAATTTCCTTTTCTTTATCCTTCTTGTCGTCAGCGACTACCGCCGCGACCACGCAGGCCAACGCTAAAATACTCCACCGCATTTTCAGCATGCAATATTACTTTTCTGAAACAAATCAAAATAAAAATAAGTTAAAAGAATCTTCTGAATATGCGTACGCGTCACTTTATGGCCGTACTCAAGTTAGAATCTCCAGATGACCCTTCTTGAAGAGACACGTAATCGCTATAGGGACACGTCACTATAGGGCGCCGGGCCAAACGCCGTCAGTTTAGGAATTATAGAAAAGGAAAGTATCTAGTCCCAACTATAACGGGATGAAACACCTAACGGTACCATTAACCGGCCACGGGACATGTAGGACACGCCACCGGCCCACACTGCTGCGTCGAGAAAATTCGCTGACGTTCCACGCAAATAAGTTAAATATTAAATGAATCTAATAAGAATTTGAACACTAAGCGATTAGATTGACAGTATAAAATCAAATTACTATAGCAACTTGAAGGAAAACTTCGTAATTATCCTAATTATTGTCAGATCAAACCATGACGAGTAAGGTTACAAATTCATGGCGATCCGGGGTTCAAAGAGAAAAATATAATGGAATTTAAAGAAAAATATAATTACCTGTTACTACAAATGATTAAATTATATTGAATCCCGGTGAATATAGTTCACAGCCACGATACAAGCACTTTGAATGGGACACTAGATTACGAATTCACAATTACGTTGTTGCTTTACCTTCGATTTTTCAAGAAGAACTGAAGTTTCACACGCCGCCGTCGCTATTATTTAGCGCTAGTATCCATCGTGGGCTAACGTGATTGGTCCACAAAGCGATGACGTTTCAAACGTTTCTCTACGATTGATCCGAGCAAGAGTATTTGGCGCAACCTGATTGGCCCACGTTTATAACTGGCCCTGAATAGGACAATCCTCATACCGCCAAGTTTTAAAATAGGTTTTATTCATGTTAATTATTGCGAAAGCGAGATATTTATTTCTTAATCTTTCGAGATATTTGTATGATGAAGTAGACATTAAACATTACAAATGGTAAACAACAGCACCTTTATATCGTAAACACAAAGGACTGAGTACTCAGCACTTGTAGCTTGAGTGTAGCCCATAAATGATGATAACAATTCTAGATGCTATATCTAGAATAACCTAGAATGTTCTCTAAATCTCTACTATTATAAAATATTTTAATTTTTCTAGATGTTTCAAAACCTTTTCTATGGTTACCTACCTATATGTAGGTACATAATCTAGAACACAATAAAGTTTATGAAACTTTAAAATCTGGTGCGAAACTTTCGAAAAGCGCTAAAAGCGATTTATCGTTTCCATAATCGATAACTTTATGCATGGTTGTTTAATACATACAAATATTGTAAGCAATTAGTTACGATTCTGATGGGAACAGCCAAAGTGAGCCAAGCTAAGCCAGCCCAGACTACATCACATATCGTAAGGGCGTATAAGTATAAGGTACAATGATCAACAAAAATAAAATTATGGAAACTTCGAAACTACTGCATTCCTTGTAATATTTGTTAAAGGTAGGTACTATTATCCTATAATAGTATCCCATTTAGGATTATAAAAAAAAAAAAAGAAATAGGGACCGGCCTATCATGCACAGCCGTTTACCAAACATGACCAAATTGTGTTGTTCATAATGGGAAATCCCAAATCTGTTATCTGCATGAAAATAGAACTTCCTACCGCTTGACCCATTAATCATTAGGATTTTAGGTCCAGGGGCCTTAACATGAAGACTTAAAATGTCAGTCAAGCGAACGAGAAAGAGGGATGGAGCTATACATCCTAAATAGCTTCATCCTTTAACAGTTCAGTTTAGGTCGTCAAATGGATCGCGTTAAGAGGTCGTGGTAGGGCCTCATGCTATACATAGATAGGTATTACGAAATTTTATCTCTTTTCTACATTGCTTCGGACCCCCGTGATACCCTTACGATAAAAATTGCATCATTCATAACATTCTCGAGGTTGGGATACTTTCTAAATAAGTTACGATTAAAGCCACGTCAGCTCAGATAATGAGTGTAGGTAGTACGTAACAATAATACATATTTCAATTATTATAGTGTAAATAAATTGAAATCGGTTGAAAACATATTTAATTAACAACCAGCTGTTTCAATAATTAGCTACCGGTAGGTATTTTTATAACTAAGTAAGTTCCTTAATAGTAGTTCTAAACTATTGTTGCTGTATTTGTCCAACTGTTTTTATTACACTTATTTCTATTATGTACCACCAAACCGATTACACGGTTCTCATTAATATTTGGGAAAAAAGTCGGAAGGGTTTTTTCACCGGTGCGAAACCGTGATTTTATGCCACAGAGATTTAAAGAGTACTATTGGTTATATCTATTGTTTTATGCTATGTAGGAAGCAGGGATGTAACGGATCGGGTAATTATATCGGAACCGAAGGCGGAATCGGAGTTTTTAAATTTGATTTATCGGAGTCGGAACCGGAGAAAGAAGAGGGTCAGAAGTGGTGGCAGGAGAGAGAAACATTATTCAGTCACTTTTTTTTCTGAACGATGAACGTCTCGTGTACGTCAACAAACTAACAACAAGTGAAAAAATAATTGACAATAGAGTGCACGTAGCGGGAGTCAGGGGGATTCCAGAACTCCGATTTAAAAGTATCGGAGCCGAAGTCGGAACCGAAGGTGTAATAATATCGGAAGTTCCGACTTAACGGAGTCGGAGTCGAAGCTCCGTAACATCCCTGTTAGGAAGTTTAGAAATTCCTATCTAGATTATAAAGATTTCAGGAGTTTTTTGGCGGGATTTTTTCAAGTGAAGTTCTTTTTTTTTTTAAATAGCCTATTTTGAGTCCCACTGCTGGGCAAACGTCTCCCCTTTCTCTTTCTAAAGTTCTCTCTAGGGCGATCTCTGGCCATGTTAGCGAGTGAAGTTCTTATTTTTCGCAAATTTAGTCCTAGTGAATATATTGCGAATGTGATGTATATTGGTGGGTTTATTTTATATTTGAAGTATTTACACAAGTGGCCATGTGTAATCACTGAAATATTATACGAACTCAGCAAAATGGAGTTAAGAATTTTACTGTAGTATTGGCTACCACAGAGAAACTTGCCGAGAAGGCTGACTCGACACATTTTCTGCTAAATACTGCAAAAACACATTCGCATTCTAATGAAAAAAATAACTGTTCTGCCTCTGTATCTAAAACAAAAGAGTTAACTCGGTTATAATCAGCTATATGCTTTTGCATAGTCATTACAAAAGAACGGATACATGATTGAAAAAAAAAACAGGTTTAAATATTATTTTTTATTTGATAAATTTTTCATAATTTATTTCTATCACATAATGATATAAAGACTTACATTTTAACTTACATAGGTACTCTTACCACCATGTTGTTACCAATCCATAAAAGGTAAATAAACATATAGTGTGTTTCACTTAAGAACTCCCTTCGTCGTAATGTTGGTTCCCCTGTCTGTATGGAGAAAAGAAAAGAGAAAAGAGTTGCCTACTCTAGCAAAATTGTTGCACGAAAAGGGCCATGAAATCGATTTTAACAGTAGTCGCACCACTTTATGCAGAATTATGAGGAGAATGGGATTTTATTTTAAAAAAAAGCGGGTCTAAAAGGGAGGTGTTAAGAGGTATGATATTGCGGCGTGGCGTTTTCAATATTTGAAAGAATTGCAGGACAATCGAAATGGAGCCCGGCGTCATATAGGTACTTTATTCAAAGATTTTACAGTTTCCAAAAGAAAAAATAAAAGAAAATTAAAAGGCCATTGTTAAAAGTAACAAAATATCACTTAACCTCCCCAATATAAAGTAATTTCATTGCTAAAATATTGCAACACAGTTTTCCGTATTTGATTTCAAAAGGATGTTCACAACGGCCAGGGGAGGATTTTAATGAGATCTCATCTCCTGATGTGCGATCGTCTTCCATAAGACTTATTAGCTGTATTGTCGGCGGAAAAACGAATGTATGTAAACTTCGAAGACATGCTCACTACTTCGAGGGGAGGTGTTATGGTATTACGAACTTCGTGAGTAGTGCTTTCTATAGGACTGTATATTTTAGTCATATCGCCCCAGTAACAAATAATATGGTTGTCTCAATAAAAAATATGTATTGATAATTAATTCGTATGATTTCCCCCATACCCCATCAGCCAACATGACGGCAAAGGGAATTCTTAAGTGAAACGCAACATAAAATCATATATCTGACCATGGTGTCATAAATACATAAAGTAATATTATGTCAAGGAAGAGGTACGATACAATACAATTCGAGCCATAAATAAAAACAACAACCATTTAACTCTGAACTTAAAAACTACAACAACAGTTTGTGTTATCTGTACTTGTTGCGAAAAGCTTGAAAATAATTTGAGCAAAGTATACAAGGGGTGATGCAGGATGACAGAAACTTGATAACCAGTAAATTATATAACATAACCAACAACCCCAATCCCATAAATCATAACAATTTTATATAAAATGTCAATATTTACTGTTTCTTCGATATTAAGTCTAAAATCAACGGCGCGAAGTATGTGATGATGCAATCAGCACCTGGAATATGACAATACATTAATAAATACCGTGAAATTAATTTCAGGAGGGAAAATCATCCAATGATATACCCCGCTCTTGGGCGGAGCGGGACTGTCGGGCGTGTCAGACTTTAGCTAACTAAAAACCCACTCCTGTTCCTTCGTGGCCTTTCGACTGAGGCCGAGTCCTCCTTTCAGAAACAAACCCTTGGCTCCAGTAGGCTTCGACCCTGCTGGGCCCCTACGCACACTGGGACCCGTCCATACAACGCAATGCTCAAAACTCGATTTTTAAAGTGAGAATATTTAAAAAAAATAAACTATGTAAAGCCTGCAATACACGTTGGCCGAGCTGAGACCAACGCGAGCCTTGGCGAGCCTAAGCAAATATAGGCAAATTGACACACGGCAAGCGCCTCTACACGTTCGGCAAGCGCCTCTCTACACGTTCGGCAAGCTTGAACCAATGCAAATGGCCAATAAGACGAGTTTTTTGGAGACGCCCACATGTTGGGCCCTGTCAGTTGTTATTGTGCATTTAAACAATATGGACGACGTAGAAGTCATCGCGGCTGCTGCTATTTATTTAATAAGCGCTTATAATTATTATTATTAAACGGAAAAGTATGAAAAGAACCGAAAACTTCATGTTTGTTTTTTTCAAATGCGTACTTTTTTTTAAATTAATATAAACTAGATGACGCAATCTGATGGTGAGGCGCACTAGTTTATGAGGCCTATGTCCAACAGTGGACAGCAATTCTTATAGCGCCTAAATGGTGATACTTGGGGGAGGCTTATGTCCAACAGGGGGCATCAGTCATTATAACGCCTAAACGGTGATATTTGATGGAGGGTTATGTCGAACAGTGGGCATCGATCATTATAGCGTCTAAATGGCGACACTTGGGGAGTCTTATGCCCATATGCCCAACAATGGGAATAGGTCATTATCGCGAGGAGGCATATGTCCAACAGTGGGCATCAATTATTATAACGCCTAGATGGTGACACTAGGGGAGACTTATGCCCAACAGTGGGCATAGGCCATTATCGCGAGAGGAGGCATATGTCCAACAGTGGGTATCAATTATTATAACGCCTAGGTGGTGACACGTGGTGGAGGATTATGCCCAACAGTGGGCATAGGTCATTATCGCGGGAGGAGGCCTATGTCCAACAGTGGGCATCAATTTTTATAACGCCTAAGTGGTGACACTTGGGGGAGGCTTATATCCAACAGTGGGCATGGGTCATTATAGCTAGGGGGAGGCCTATGTCCAACAGTGGACAGCAGTCATTAAAGCCCTAAATGGCGATACTTGGGAGAGGCTTGTGTCCAACAGTGGGCACCGATCATTATGTTGACACTTGGGGGAGGCTTGAGGGAGTTCGATTCTGATCAAGCTGACGACAGTGAAATCGAGATTTTGGCTGAGGAATATTATTATTATTATGTGTATAGTGGGCGAAAATGTACCACTCGTACATTTTCGCCCACTATAATATTTCAATTTTAATAAAACTTGTTTTTTTTTTTCAATTTTTCATGAAATTAACCGAAACAATGAATAAAACATTCGAAAGATTTCTATTTTGTTCCCAAACGATTTTTTCCGCAAAATTACAATGCAACATGTGAAAAAAACAATTGTTTCTTTATGAGGTCTATACACGTTGGCGCACATTTGCGAGTGCCTTTGATTTGTGCAGAAAAACCGACACCGCTCCGAAGTGAGGCAAGTGATCGCGAGCGGCTGCGAGTCGTGACAAGCTACTCCAAATGAGGTCTATACACATTGGCGCACATTTGCTTTGATTGGCGCAGGTCTACTCAACCAACTAGGCGAGCGACACCGAGCGATGGCAAGACAAGGCAAATGTACTGTCTACATATTGGTATTGGCCTTCACTCGGCAACGCTCGGCCAACGTGTATTGCAGGCTTAAGGGTAGACTTAAGAATGTGTTACATCATTTCTACAAATGCTAAATCAGTAACTGCTATCTGCTGTCCAGTACATCAGCTGAAAGCTTACTTTATACCCATATTATATCCGATAGCGTTCGTGAGTTTGTAGAGAATTTTAAAACATTTATTTCTGCAAGTAATCGTCACATTTAATTGAAGTGCATCATGACTGCAACTAAGCAAGGTATGGTTATTCTAATATTGTTTTTATGAACCTTGCCGATTAGTATTTTTGGTTTAATGACTAATTATATGTGACAGTATGATTTTTTATGTACTGAATCAAACATTTTTATTTTTTTCCTTTTTGCGCAAAGTTCTATTTTTGAAATGTTTTTTACAATATCTACGAGGTGTTGATAACTAACGAACTGAAGAGATTAGCAATAGAACTTTGCGCATTTTCCAGATAAAAAAAGTTTTCTTGCGCACAAATTTTTGTTAGGCGTTATGATGTTATTATAGCAACCGAACAAGAACCGGGACCGTTGGTATGATGTCTAAAGTAGGTTTCTAGGTCTATGAACTTCTTTCCCACATATTTAAACTACTTTGCTGTATAATCTCACATAAGTTTGCATTTTTCAAGGTGAAGTATGATGATGAACTTTCTTCTGAAATGTAATGAAATAAAGTTGTCTAATATCAAAAACAAAAATCAAAAGTAGGTGCGACAGACACGATTTATAACTGTTTTCTTCAAAACATATCTTATTTATTAAAATTAATTGCTAGGCACTGAATACTTTCGTTTTATAGTAACATCATAACGCCTAACAAAAATTTGTGCGCAAGAAAACTTTTTTTATCTGGAAAATGCGCAAAGTTCTATTGCTAATCTCTTCAGTTCGTTAGTTAGTTGATAACTAACGAACTGAACCTCGTAGATATTGTAAAAAATATTTCAAAAATAGAACTTTGCGCAAAAAGGAAAAAAATAAAAATGTTTGATTCAGTACATAAAAAATCATACTGTCACATATAATTAGTCATTAAACCAAAAATACTAATCGGCAAGGTTCATAAAAACAATATTAGAATAACCATACCTTGCTTAGTTGCAGTCATGATGCACTTCAATTATTAAATGTGCCAATTACTTGCAGAAATAAATGTTTTAAAATTCTCTACAAACTCACGAACGCTATCGGATAATTAATGATATGGGTCTAAAGTAAACTTTGAGCTGATGCACCGGACAGCAGATAGCAGTTACTGATTTAGTATTTGTACAAATGATGTAACACATCCTTAAGTCTACTCTTACATAGTTTATTTTTTGAAATACCTTCTTTTTGAAAATCGAGTTTTGAGCATTGCGTTGTATGGACGGGTCCCAGTGTGCTACGGTTTGCTGACATCTCCTTGAGGCGCGCGTGGAACAGTACGCGCCGTTGATGACTTGGGCTCGGTCCGGACGGTTACCGGACGGTCGAACGGCGAGCTACCCATTGTCCCGACGGTCGAACGGTGAGCTACCAATAGTCGGCGTTGCGTATTAACTACCTACAGGTCATTGGACTCACTCAGCTGACGTTTTCTTAAAGAAATTAATTTCGTACATGCGTAAATTAATACGAGTATTAAAAAAAGGTACTTTCTTTTTTAATTTTATCTTTACAAATCGATAGTGTTTCATGTACCGGATCGACCCTTCACGGGATTAAAACGATCAAAATTTAACGGTGTATAATATTAATAAATGCATAAAAGGTAACCGACAATACTATTCCAAATAAAAATATCCGATAAATATAAAAAGGAATTATGTTAATTAATTGTTATGTTATCCTCGATAATTAATTATGTATTAAATCTATAAGCACATAAAACTGTACAAAGGCGGACTTAATGCCTTAGGCATTATCTGCCAGTCGACCTTAGGGTGGTGCAGAAACATAACATGGCAAGTGCAACTTAATAAAATTATACTGACGAACACAATAAATCCTAAAAAAAAGAATTTAAATATGTAATATGTTAAGATTTATATATGTAGGTATGTTTATTATATTATTTTATTCATATTATTTTTTTTTTTTTAATTGTGCACTGGATCTTACCCTCTACTGTGATTTCTCTCTATCACTCAATGGTTTGCTGGAAGAAAACTCAACTTTGAGTTAAGCTCGCCTATGTACATAAACTCTGATGTCCACATATTTTGTTATCTATCATGGTGTACAATAAAGAATTAAAGAAATAAAAAGACTCTCCCCCCCCCCCAAATTGTAATTGTCCCGATGAGGCCTCGGGGATCTATGGTAACCCTATAGTAAATGCACCTACGGCACATGAGAAAATTTCCTATTGTGTGATAAAACAAACTATAATATCATACGAACCAGCTCTCCGGAAGCTCGTGAGCGTCTCCATGAGAATATTCTCGACCTCCGAGCTGTCCCCAGTGCGGCATATCATGGCGTATTCACCCGACACCTGAAAAAAAAAAACAAAAAAAAAATTTAAAAAAAGAGAATAGCAATGAATCTCTTGGTGACGACACGAATAGTAGCGTTGGGTTATCTGACCTGCTGCGGATTGTTTGAAGGAGTCACCGTGGCCCTCGCAAAGGGAAACTGATGTCTGATCGAACGCTTTGGGTTTCAGTTAGGCTGACTGTCTACGGATACATAGCTTCATAGTCGCGTATTCGTCGACCGTCGTTGTAAGCTTGGTGTACGCCTACTCACAGCTTGTACTAAACATACTATACTAACTCTTTCGACGATGCGGCAACGGTATGATAGTACAATGATTGTTTTTTTTTTTTTGAAGTATTGAAAATCATCTAATGACATCTCCCGCCTTTGGGCGGAGCGGGAGTGTGTGTCAGATTTTTACTGACTAAAAACCCACTCCTGTTCCTTCGTTGCCTTTCAAAGTAGGGCCGAGTCCTCCTTTCAGAAATAAACCCTTGGCCCCAGTAGGCTTCGACCCTGCTGGGTCCTTAGCAGTCCTAGTGGTCCCTACGGTTTGCTGACATCTGATGACTTGGACTCGGTCCGGATGGTTACAGACGATCGGACGGCGAGCTACACATTGCTCACCGTCCGCAAGCTCGCGCCTATGGTGGCCGGGGCGTAAAGGTCGCTCCCTTCCTTTCAGTTGCCCTTTGCGTTCTAGGACTGCGGTGACTCTTTCGAACATATCCGTAGCCCTGAGTGCCAGCTCTTGGCTATGGAACCCACTACACCTTGTAAATATGTACCATCAAAGACACTTCCGCCTGACCACCGCTAAGTTCATTTTTGCTTGCGCACGAAACAAAAACTTCGAAGGGTTTGGTTTGGCGCCGCGCCCCAGGATTCAAGCGAAAACTTTTTTAAGTGATCAGGCAGAAATGACCGCGATGGTACCTACCACCTGCTGCCAGTGGCTGCACCCGCGTGATAGTAGTAAATTATCCCAAGGAAACACACTCCTGAGGTAAAAAGGACACACACAGAACATGGTCTACCCGTGTACAGTTACCGACACGAATCTTGAGCGCTGACTTTCACTTGCGTAGAAGTCAAATATCGGGCCTATTTAGTGGTATGAAGTGAGACGCTGGGGCGGGGAGTGTCAGTGATTGGCTCGCCGCGCCATCGTGTCATAGACGTCACTCGTGATTCGTTTCCTGCGTTGCTGCATGTGTCGAACAACAACGACGATTGGCTCGCCAAGGTATGGAATGCGCAAAGCGATCCCCACTCTGAAGCCGCCGTGCCGAGCGCCCAAGATTCGTGCCGGTACCTATACCAAGTTCCATCGAAATCCATTCAGTAGTTTTTGCTTAAAAGAGTAACAAACAACCATACATACAAACTTTTGCGTTTATAGCTATCCCAGCGAACTATCGTAACGCCTAACAGTCAAAGAATGTAGTATATGTTTCAATATAGTCAACCAATTGCTATCAATCAAGCTTAGGTAGGTAATATATCAAGTTACACACAATTTTAATCAATATATATGAATAAAATTGGAGTGTCTGTTTGTAATATTGAAATAACTGCTTTTTACTACATGCATATGAATATGTATACGGTACATACACCAAAATAACATTTTTTACAATTTTTATCTGTCTGTCTGTCTGTTTGTCCGGGCTAATCTCTGAAATGGCTGGACCGATTTTGACGGGACTTTTTTTGGCAGGTAGCTGATGTAATAAGGAGTAACATAGGCTACTTTTATTTTAGAGAAAACAAATTTAAAATCCTGTAGTCCACGCGAACGAAGTCGCGGGCACAGCTAGTGTACATATAAAAGTTATCTATGTCGATTTCGCACATTTTACGTGACACAACTAAAAATTTCTACAGATTTATTATAGGTAGGAGTGTGAAGCAGTGGTGACCGACTGGTAACGGCCCCGACTTACGAGTGTAGGTCGCGGGTTCAAACCCAGCCAGGCGCATTAGTTTGTGTAATTTATTTCATCGCCATTGCTCTCAAAACGATGAAGGAAAACCTCGTGACGAAACTGGCATGTCCTACAACCAAAAATTCGAAGACATGTGACATTCACCAACCCGCACTGGGCCCGCGTGCTGGATTACAGCCCATTCCCTCTCCTAGAGAGGAGGCCTGAGTCCCAGCAGTGGGAACATTAAAAGGCTGAAAGTAAAATAGATTAGTCATCATCATCATCATTTCTTCCGATATACGTCCACTGTTGGACATAGGCCTCTCCCAAGTGTTGCCACAATGAACGATCCTGTGCGTCTCGCATCCATCGGTTTCCCGCACCAGGTCATCTGTCCACCTTGTACGGAGCCTTCCAACGCTCCATCTTCCGGTACGCGGTCGCCACTCCAGAACCTTTCGGCCCCAACGGCCATCTGTTCTGCGAGCAATGTGCCCTGCCCATCGCCACTTAAGTTTGGCAATTCCTCGTGCTATTTCGGCAACCTTAGTTCTCACCAAATAGATTAGTAGTAGGATATTATTAAAATATGAATACCTGATACACAAATAAGGGGTGGTATGGATACTTGTCCTTGGTCTGCCTCACGATGTCCAGGTACGGCAGACCTGGCTTCACCATTAGGAAGTCTGCGCCCTCAGCCACGTCTCGCGCCTGTAAATAAATCATCATCATCATTCCAAACCAAAGACGTCCACTGTTGGACATGGGCTTCCCTCAAGTGTCGCCATAATGACCGGTCCTGTGCGTGTCTCGCATCCACGGGATTCCGACGACCCTGACCAGGACCTAGACCATGACGTTTAAAGTAAGATTGATTTAATCTTGTTTCAGTGTGGGTAAGAGACAGAGTTATACAGGTTGTCTAGCGCCATCTCTTACCCACATTGAAACAAGATTAAAACAATCTTACTTTGAACGTTATGGTAACCCCGCAGGTCATTGGTCCACCTTGTGGGAGGCCTTCAAACGCTATGTCTTCCGGTACGTGGTCGCCATTTCAGAACCTTTCGTCCTCATCGACCGACCGCGACGGTAAGTAAATTGGAGAACCAATTTTAAATAATTTTCGAATGAATTTGCTACGAACAAGATAATATTTTGAGGATTTAAAAAATAAAAACGCTTGGAAATCTCAAATTCAACCTTCTTATGATGCAGTGAAAGCACTAGTTAAATAGGTAACCCATATTCTGTAAAGGGGCTCCACTGGGAAAAACCTGTCAGTTTATACACCGTTAAATTTTAATCGTTTTAATACCGTTTTACCGCGTCAATAAAAAAAAGACGTCAGCTGAGCGAGTTCAATGACCTGTAGTTAATAGTCGACGTTGCGTACAAACTACCTACAGATCATTGAACTCGCTCAGCTGACGTTTTCTTAAAGAAATTAATTTCGTACATGCTTAAATTAATACGAGATTTAAAAAAAAAAGGTACTGTATTTTTTAATTTTATTTTTACAAATCGATAGTGTTTCATGTACCGGATCGACCTTCCACGGGATTAAAACGATTAAAATTTAGCGGTGTATAACATTATTTTTAGTACATTATATACGAAACCTGAATATACTTTGTTCAGTATCAGTAACTGGATTCCAGTAATTTTTACACCATGGTATATTTTTTCTAGCTTTTAATAAGCTATATCAATCACTGTGTAAAGGGTGCTATGGTCAATTCTCAATTTTAATTCTGACACTATACATACGTGAGGACTTGTAATTAGCTTGCTGTCATCTATGTTTGTCTTTATTTTTAGTTTGTGTAAGCTGTAAGTCCTCCAAGATGTAATAAATAAATAAATAATTAAAAAATGTTTTAAAAAGATCAAAAGTTGGCCACCACCGCCACTAACTACAATACAGGTCACAGCAGGTCATAGCGGGCATTATGCGCCAGCGCACAGCTTGGTGCGAGAGCAAAACAACCCCTCAGTCCGGATGGCTCGGTAACCATGTATTTGTGCGAACAACCAGGTAACAAGAAGCGTATAACTTTGTGATTTTTCATGATACAGTTATGAAATTTTGTACATGGATTGTTTAGGTACATAAAATTTATAAATATATTATGTTGTGGAGTGAAGAGGATATTGAATATCAGCTACTTACGGCAGCCCTAGCAGCGAGCCCCGCGCTGCCCGGCGGCAGCTGGTAACATTTCCTGTCACCCTCCATAGGAGTGCTGTTCATTGTGTCCCGGAAAGGTCCGTACATCACCGACGCGAACTTGCACGAGTATGACAGAAGTGACACCTGAAATACAAAAATAACTTAACTTTTTAACCGCCTATGTCAGATACCTATATCTGGCAAACTCTCGCGTTTTTCCGCTAGGGTCGCAAATCCACGACCAAAAACAATATCGTCAGCTCTTCTGTCACCTATGGGGATTGAAGAGTTAAACGAGACGGAGTACCCAGGCGCAAAAATACGACCCTGGCGAATAGGACACAAACGAAAAGACTCGTCAGACCAATCCAACTCAAGCGGTTAAGGGGCCTCAACATTTAGAAATGAGTCCCACAGCTGGGACAAGTTACCAATTTCTTAACATGATTATCATGAAATGGACTAGTGACCCGTCCCAGTTTCGCATGTTTTTTTTTTTTGTGGTGGGAAAAATCATCCAATGACAACCCCCGCTCTTGGGCGGAGCGGGAGATAGTGTCAGACTCTTACTGACTAAAAGACCCACCCGGTTCCTTCTAGCCTTCATACGGAGGCTCGAGCTGTCTTTCGAAATTAACACTGGCCCGGCTTCGACCCGGCTGGGTCCCTGCTGTTGCTGACAACTAACTCCTTGAGGCGCGTGGGAACAGTGCGCGCCGTCGACGACTTGGGCTTGGTCCGGACAGTCACCGGACGGCCGGACAGCGAGCTACCCATTGCTCACTGTCCGCAAGCCCGCGCCTACGGTGGCCGGAAATCGGGATCAGAATCCCGGCGGCGGCGGCGAGAACGCCGTTGCCTGATGCGGTCGGCCTCCTCCTTTGCGAGCGTTACTGCTACGCAGAAGTTGGCGACCGCTTGCCACTCCTCCTCGCTCCGGACCATGACCTCAACCAAGGCCCGGCGCGAGAGGTCTCCGCCGCCGATCGCCCCCACGAGAGCACGGCGATGCTCCGCCGAGGCAGGGCACACCTCGACTGTGTGCTCCATTCGCATGTCTTGGTAATCTTTGAAATTCTCAGCTTTTTTTTCTCTTGTGCCGCACGCACTCGGCGTATTAGTGAAAACGGCATGAAAATCCGTTCAATAGTTTTTGAGTTTATCACGAACATACAGACGGACGCGGTGGGGTATTTGTTTAATCCATACTCAATATTATAAAAGAAACTCTGTCAGTCTGTTACGCATTTACGGTTAAACTTATGATATCTAAGGATGAAAAATTGGACATCACAATCCGTCTTCGACTTCGTGTCCGCAATAACCAATATTCAGTGTTTTAGCGAGCATTCTATCAAGCCTTCTGGCGAGCATTCTAGCGAAGGACAGTAAATTTGCTTCGAATTTTTCGTTCGCTAGAGTGCTAAAGAAAATGTTCGTAGCAATGTTTGGCTCTATGCTTGGCTCGGCTCGTTGTTCAGTTCGACAAATTTAAAAACGGCGAATGCTCAATGTTCTGTTACAAGTGAATGATCAAGTCTATCAGCACCTTAAGTATAAGGATGTGACAAATCGTCGTCTATTGACATTTTATTAAAACATAACGGTTTATGCGTGCCTAAATTTAACAATAATTTTTAACTAGCTTCCACTAAGGGTTTCGTCCACGTGAAACTAGGAAGGGAACATACTCCCGGGATAAAACGTGTGCTATGTATTCCAGTATATGGTCTACCCATGAGTCAAATTTCATCCAAATCCCTTCGGCTGTTTCAGCGTGAAGGAGTAACAAACATACAGATTTACACACACAAACTTTCATTGCTCGGCCACACTAGCAACGCGCGCGTGTTGCTTGGCAGCGCGGTTCGGGGAGCGATGCGGTTGCAGGGACAGGGTTTCCGCTTGCTGACCACGCACTCACTGTGGCCACATATAAGAACGAGCGATGGCGTGAGTTGCCTGCGTGCCCGCTTGGACACTCAAATGAAATTCTTATGTTTAAGATTGCCGCGCCGCGCCCGCCCCGAACCCGCTCTACCAGCCTGGCCGAACACTTACATTTATAATACTCGTGTGATTATTTTCGTTCTTGAAACTGGGCATACGTCTGTCTGGTCTGACTCTAAGGGCGAAAACTGCGTAAAGCGGATGCCGCATATAAAACGCGTGTTTTCACGCGGACAACCCCCGTCGCAGAAAACGGATTATTACCTGCGCAGTGTCCCTAGTTCAACCTAACGTTGTGCATGTGGTTGTGTCGATAGAGAACTTAGTGTATTATTAGGTAGCAAAACGGTTGCGGAATCCGTCTTCCAGCGACGGATGCCCGCGCGGCGAGCCGCGACGGAGCTCTTATGTATGGGACCGCGCGGGCGTCCGCGTTATACAGTTTCAGCCAGTGGGAAAATTAATGTATCTTAAAAACTTACAGTATTCTGTAGTTTGCATGCCACCAAAGAATCCTTGATGGCTTTTATTCTGTTATCCATCATGTCGGATGGAGCAATTATTTGTGCACCTGTTCAAACAAAAGGAACATTTTTAATAAATATTGTATTTGTTATTTTACATAAAAGGAGCAACTAACAGTCACTTTATAACAACTTACAATTAAATTTTGGCAATAAAGCAAAACCATTATGTTGCCCAGAGGTAGACTAAATGTATAAATATGATTATAATCACTAGGGATGTTAGTAACAGTACTTGCAGTTAGTAGTGTGTTATAGACAGTAAAAGAAAAATTAAGATGAGAGCAAAATTCACATGTATGTAAGCATTATAGCAAAAACCTAAAAAGTAATTTCTTTAGAGTTATGTATATCAGCTGGTGACACTTGGTGGAGGCCTATGTCCAACAGTGGACGTCTATCAGCTGAAATGATGATATCAGCTGATGGAGATGGCAGAAATAACAAGTTACAATATAAAGCTAATATTATGTACTTTATTGTAATTGATATGTTCTAAATAGACCTTATCTTTTTAATATTTACAAGCACAGTTCAAATGCCAAATTAAAGTCCACATTATCTACAAAGTATATCTATAATTCTATGAGCACTCATAATTTGTTAAAAAAAAAAAACAATAAAAAAAACTAACCAGCTTTAGCATAAGCCAAGGCTATTTCAGCAATCCTCCTGACTGATGAGGCATGGTCTATGGTTCCACCAGGTGTGAGAAGTCCGCAGTGCCCGTGAGAAGTATACGGACACAGGCACACATCACAAGCTATGAGGAGGTTGGGGAACGTAGCACGCAATTTAGGAAGTGCCTTCATTACCGGATTGTCTGGACTATCTGCTGATATCCCATTTGGATCCTGTTAAAAAGTATTTATGTCTTATAGCTAAACTAAGTTGATTTGGCATTAAAAAAAAATCTTAATTATTTTTCTAACCATTCTTTTTTTATATTAGTTACCTTTGGCAATGTGCGGACAATCCCGAAGATAAGTATGGACTTGAGTCCCTTTTTCACCAGTTCTTCAAGCTTCGAGATCAGTGGATTGATACCATATCTAGACACATTGGGCATGCTTCCCACGGGTTCAACTCGGTTGTCATCTTCCCTGTAAGGTTACACAGATTACAGGCATTTCAAGAGTATGTGTTAAAAGCTATTCTTTGAAAATAAAAAATAGAAGCAGCTGGTATAGTTTGATGTTTTTACATACTAATAGGCAAAGCTTGAAGTTAACCTCATCCTAACTAATATTATAAATGTGAAAGTGTGGATGTTTGTTACTTAATCACGCAAAAACGGCTGAACGGATTTGGATGAAATTTGGCATGCATATAGCCTTTGACATGGAAAAGAACATAGGCTATCTTTTATTCCGATTCCTTAAGTACCTAATGCCACGAGGGCGAAGCTAGTATAAAATAATATAAATATGTATGAAATTAACTTTGATTACAATATTATCGTAGCCTAGAACAAACTACACAGGGTTATGCGGCCGGCGCGGAATACTTACAATAAGAATACAGGGTACATAATATTGTGCGCCTCAATACTAGTATTTGGTTCCTGTAGTTTCCTCAGAGTCGAGTGATGATAACCGCCTTGCAGGACATATTCAGGACTTAAAAATAATTGATTCATCTTGTCGTATCACAAATGTTAAAAATGGAAATATCTCTGAATGAACCGGAATTGATTTATTATCAGTAAACCAGTAATTAATTGTTAGTTAAAACATGCATGAAAGTTGGAATACACGTATGTCATTGTTGTCAATGAACCTATTGATTAATTGGTTTCAATCGTTATCAGTCCCTGAGAGGAATTTACGTATATGGACTAAGAGTAAGCAAAACAAAACATAAATAATGCTCTAAAAGAACAGCAAAATGTAATGGAATGCGTTTTCAAAACAAACAATATTTCAAAATGACAATCATGACAATTGACAAGAGACGTCAAATTTCAGAGACAACCCAAATATTTTCTTAGAAGAGATTAGAAGATCCTTGAAGAAGAGGCCTTGAAGTACAGCCAGATATCAATAAAACAGAATTGGACGGCCTGATTATGATAAAGTTGTAATGACCTATTTTTAGTAAATACTTGATATTTCTAGAGGCCGCCGACCCCAAATAAAACGGGACAAGGGCAGGAAGAAGAAGAAGAAGAATACTTGATATTTCTAGGGGCTGTTTTTCCAAAGGTTAGGGTCGTGTGGCTGTGGCCCTCTGTGGCAATCTGTGAAAATTGTAGAGTAGACAATAGACAAAACAGGAGAAGAGGAGGTCAATCGGACATCGGACAGGGGTCTCTGCTGCTATTTGTCTATGTCTGTCTGTCTGTTTTCGCATGTTTTCGTTTGGTGTTGTGTTGTTACAATTTATTTCAATTTTTCATTAAATTCATGGATTAATGCGTATGATTGAACTATAAAAAAATTGAAGCAAATTGCTTCTTAATAAGATTTAAAACATTTAACGATGCCAGTCAAAAACTGAGAATCCATTTAGTTTATGTTTACTATTTTATAGTTATGTGTATCTTGTTTTATTTTATTTTTATATAATCGACGTAGTTTATAATATATTTTGTAAGATTCAGTGTACGTGTAATTTACTAAAATATATCAAAAAGTGAAAGAAACCCAGCCTTGAGGACTTGAGACAGCCTTGAAGACACCATGAATGCGGATGAAGACGCGCCTACCAAGAAAAAAGTCGACAAACAATCCACCGAGAACCTAACAGTGACTGTGGACAAAATAGATGCGAAGAGATCTGAGAAGGGCGACGAGGAGCCTAAACCGCGCATAGTGTTGACGTTTCGGTCGGAGAAGAATAGTGCTAAGAGTAGTAACATGAAGATCGTGACTCCTGAGGAGAAGCAGGAAGAGGCGCCGCGGCGGTCGAGCAGGACGCGCGGCAAGTGGGAATGGATCTGCGACAGCGACACGTCGCCCAAGAAGGACAAGTCAGGTGCCCAGACAACATCAGAGAACGATGAGTCAGACAGCTCCCACACCACGCCCAAGCGCTCCACGCGCCGCCGCGACGACTCCGACAACGTCCTCGCCAATGCCATCGCCAGGAAAGAGAAGTCTTATGAAACTCAGCAAGCCCCACAAAGGTTATCTCGTAGAATTAAACCCACAGCCAAAATACTTGCTAATGAAGAGTTACGCATCGGTCTTGAATCTCAAAACAATGCACGCCTTGGTATACAAACTGAGAAGTCACCTGAGGAGGGAGTGAGGACGAGGCGTTCAGCCCGTCCAGCAGTTACGGAGGTTGTAAAGAAGGAGGAACCAGAACCAATCTCAATTGAAGACGAGGTGGTGGAGATATGTGAAGATGATGACAGCCAGAGTCAGAACACTGTGATGAAGCTGAAGCACTTGTGTGAGCTTGGTTTGAAAGCTATCAACCCTGATGAGGTGGACGAGAGTGGGAATGAGAACAGGTAAATAAAATATTACATAATTGTTACATATTGTTGTTTATGTCCAATATTTGTTTATAGGCAGATCTATAAGGCTTTCTGTACCAGAGTCAGTCAACCTTTAAGTTAAAAAAAGACTACATTGTGGTATGTGTGCACAAATACATAAATAATACTTTAAATGCAATTAAGTATCATTAAGATTCTTATTTAATAGTTAAATACATGCTAAAATAATTAACTAATGAATACTTTGATAAATAACATGAACATTATAGGTAATTAACCTTTCAATCGTGTCAATTAGAGATACTATAGAAAGATAATGACAGTGCAAACAAATTAAGAGAACTCAAAATCACATTAATTCATTAAACCCCTAGCGAACGGCGGTGTTCGCGCACCTATTGTCTTTCTATTGTGTCTGTAATTTCCACGATTGAAAGGTTAATATTATATTGGAGAAAGTTTGTAAGTGTGTATACTTATTACTTCTTCATGCACAAACTGTTGCTTATGTAATTCTAGCATCTGGTATGCAGGTAAAACCGCTTTACCTGCGTGAAAGTAGGTTTGTTCATTCAAACTTTGGACCCATTCTTCTTTTAGGGGGTCAATTTTGCAAAATCCTCTCTTAGTGCTCACCTTAGTGCAAAATTTTACACTCCTCCCAGTAATTTTGCCTGTGCATTGGTATGTCAGTCTTGTTGTTTCCCTTTTTACAGAGAAGTAGAAGAAGATGAAGAAGAAGACGAAGATGGAGAAGCAGAAGAATTAGAAGAAGACGACGAAATGGATGACGATCCTGTAGTCATCAGCAAGCTGTTGGAGACAGACGAGGATTCCAGCGAAGACTTCCAGTGTACTGTCGAAGTGGCCGCAAAGAATCGTCCTAGGAGATCGACTAGACTGTGTTCTTCATTTGGCATGAATGATAGTGATAGGTCCTCACCAGTTGGCGAAGAAGAACAAAGGTAAGTTTTTTGACTTTCTCTTGTAGGTCACATATATTTTTCTAAATTGGATAATTTTTCTTTTTTTTCGGTTGTAGTTTGTAATTTTGCAGAAAATCAGAAAAAAAAATGTATCCCGTCATGCTCGACTCCCATGTGATCAATATCATCAAAGTAAAGGGGCTCTTAGAATATATATTTTTTTAGTGGTATTTTACGTCCCGTTCACCGCTTCGGTCTAAGCGGCGAGCGGCGCGATGGGCGGCGTCTCGTGGCGTGCTTCAAACATTTGTTCTTACCGCTCGCCGTTGCCGCACTTAGCTGCCGCTCGCAGCGGCAAGGTCGTGAACTAAAATTATAGGTAAATGTTGGAACCGCGCTCCTGGTCCTAAGAGCCTTAGACCCAAAGTAAAGACTCCTCGGCCTCATTTGATGCTTACATAATACCGGAATACAATTCATCTATTTTTTCTCTGGTCATCCTTCTACATTCTTCCTCGACTCTAATCATATCAAATGCCTGTCTGACATAACAATTTGGCAGCAGGTCACCGCGCCGATCGTCAAAACGGTCAGCCAGGCACGCTTACGCAGAAGACAGTGAAAGGTGAGGCTACGAACTTATTTTTGCATTTATTATTTACTAGCTGACTCGGTGAACTTCGTACCGCATAACAGTCAATGAAAATAGTATATCTATCGATATAATCAACCGATTGCCCTTTCAATCGTGGAAATTACAGACACAATAGAAAGACAATCGGTGCGTTCGCTTTGGGGTTTAATGAATAACAAAACGTAAGTAATATATCAAGTTACTCTCAATTTTAATGTTTATAAGTTATCTACATCGATTTCGTACATTTTACATGATGCGCGCATAAATAAAAACTTCCACAGACTAGCTTCTAATGGTACTTTGGAAAATGGTACTTTCACACAAACTTCCGAACCCCGTTTTACCCCCTCAAGGGGCCGGCGACGGATGAATTTCCATACAAACGTAATACCACGCTCATTTGCAGTTGGAGCATAATTCCAACATATTATGATGATATTCGGTTATAGACAATATTTATCTAGGTTCCTACGTCGAGAATATTAGAAATATTCTTATTTTTAATACAGAAAAAGCCAAATGGCATGTTTTGCCATTTACGCTGTAAAAAAGTGCGAAATACAATTCGCTTAAATTTCTTTTTGTTTTTTTTTTTTAAAAGAAAGACGTAGGAACCTAGATAAATATTGTCTATAACCGAATATCATCATAATATGTTGGAATTATGCTCCAACTGCAAATGAGCGTGGTATTACGTTTGTATGGAAATTCATCCGTCGCCGGCCCCTTAAGGATGGAGTTTCGTAAAATCAGTTCTTAGCGGATGTCTAGACTACACCTTATAAGGAACCTACCTGCCAAATTTTAAGTTTGTAGGTGTTATATTTTCTGAGATTTCGTGTTTAATAAGTAAGTGGTATTTCGCTTTTATTTATACACTGCTAAGTTAGTACGCAACGCCGACTACTACCTACAGGTCATTGGACTCGCTCAGCTGACGTTTTCTTAAAGAAATTATTTTCGTACATGCGTAAATTAATATAAGTTTTTTAAATTTATTTTTTTTAATTATATCGTTACAAATCGATAGTGTTTCATGTACCGGATCGATCCTCCAAGGGATTAAAACGATCAAAATTTAGCGGTGTATAGTTAGATTAGTTATTTTATTATTGGTTTATTGTTTATTAACAGGAGTCATCGTAAACGAAGACGGCACAGGTCTTCAGGTGGAGAAGAAGTACAGTCTGATGCTGAAATGGAGGAGACAAGGTAAACAGTCAAGCAACTTTTTTTTTTAATCTTCTGGTCTAATTTTTGGAAATTGTGCTAATTTCACTCCTTCCATTTTTCGCGATCCCGTGGCCCATTTTTATATTTACGTTATAATCTCTGTGCTAGGAATTACTCCTGTATCGTAAGAGCGTTGACGAACATATAATCTCATACACAAGACACTCAGACCTGAAACCAGTGCCGGATCAGTCGTGAAGCAAGTCTAGCAAGTGCTACGGGCCTTGCTTGGATGTGCAAAAAATAGTCAATACATGTTAACCAATTCTAAATTTTTCATAAAAACATTGAGGCCTGTGCAACTAACTACCTATGGACCTTTTTTTTTGGGTTGGGAAAATCATCCTATGACAATCCCCGCTCTTGGGCGGAGCGGGAGATAGTGTCAGACTCTTACTGACTAAAAAACCCACCCCGTTCCTTCAAGCCTTCATACCGGGGCTCGAGTTCCCTTTCGGATAACCCTGGCCCCAGTAGGCTTCGACCCGGCTGGGCCCCTGCTGTTGCTGACAACTCCTTGAGGCGCGCGGGAACAGTGCGCGCCATCGACGACTTGGGCTTGGTCCGGACAGTTACCGGACGGTCGGACAGCGAGCTACCCATTGCTCACTGTCCGCAAGCCCGCGCCTGCGGTGGCTGGAAATCGGGATCGGAATCCCGGCGGCGGCGAGAGCGCTGTTGTCTGATGCGGTCAGTCTCCTCCTTTGCGAGCATTACTGTTTCGCAGAAGTCGGCGACTGCCTGCCACTCTTCCTCGCTCCGGACCATGGCCTCAACCAAGGGCTCACGAGGAAACCCACGGCACGCGGCGTATTTGCTGCCGGCTGTATTTGCCAATGTTAGTGTATTTAATGTTTTTTTTTATTTGTCCAGTAACCCTGCGGGCGGCGACGAAGGCTCCGAGGCTGCGTGTCCGGCAGATGAATCCACAATCGTCGCGACCTGCTTCTGCGAGTCACCCAGCAATGTCTATGCGGCGCCTGATGAACTTACTGGTAACAACAGGCTTTATTTATTTGTGACCGGTATGATCATTATCATCATTTCAGTTGGAAGACGTCCATTGCTAGACATAGGCCTCCCCCAAATGTCGTTAACCGACTGACTGACCGTCTGATTGTTGCAACTTGACTTCCGCCACTCAGCCCTAGAGCGGGAGAAGTCATTGGATGATCTTCCGCCTTGAAATTGTTTTTTTTTATTTCACAGACAAAAAAATGATTATTAAGAAACAAATATGTTTATTTGTTGTCCTCAGAACCAGTATTCTGCCAAGCAATAGAACTCGTGGACGGCGTCCGCGTCGGCTGTTCACATAGCGCACGCCGCGAACGGAACTCTAGCAGTAACAGTACCAACAATAGCGGCCTGGCGCCTCTAGTGAGGGCGGGCCCGAGGGCGCCATACTTCCTGGCGTGTGCCTTGCATGCTGCACAACTGGCGAAGCACATGTGCTGCCCCGCCTGTGGACTGTTTTGTACTCAGGTAAGATAATATTATTAATTCCCCTAATTACTCCTTCTGATTTCTATGAAGTCTGTCTAAATCCTCACATCTTCTTCATGGTCTTCCGCGACCTCATCTCACTGTCACAGGGCATCAAGTCTTTTGACTAATATCCTGAAGTCCAAACTCGAGGTTTGCCTATGAGCAAAAGAGCGTAGTATACTAGGTGGTAATAATCGAGTTCGAAACACTATACTGCGCTCCAAAAACCAGGATAGCTGATGTAGCTCAAAGGGCTGTCCAACTGGAAAAGGACATATAAGGTCTTTTTTATATAACATGGGTACGATGACAGCAGGACGAAAATATGCATCTTTAATGGTTGGCCACACGGTTGCAAACTAGCGTTCCAACCAATGCGACCTTAGTTTGTATGTTTGGTTTGTGTTGTGGCTACATAAAAAAAACTAGGAAAAAGAAACGTATTTAAAGAAAAAAAAAATTATTGTCTACCTAAATACAAAATAGATATAATTATATGTATCAATATTAAACGAAAACAAATGAATGAGTCGCTTATGTTCTGCTCTATGTCGTAGACCTTAGTACACACGCATCGACTATAAAATTGCACCTACCCACATCACTCGTTTTTTGTGTAACTTACCTTCTGATTTATTTATTTTTTACTAGTTATTAAACGATGTGTGTTCATTTTGAAGTGATATTGAAATATTATTAGTTTTAAGATAGCACATATATTATTTGTTTTTGTTCTTTTTTTTCTATCTACGCCATACGCCATACGGTATGTAACATTGTTTTAATCTTTCGAATGCCGTAAGGGAACGCCGGCGTTCGCTTGGGGTTTCATTAATTCAGTCCTTGTCTTTCTATTGTCTTTAATTACGCTATTCGAAAAGTTAAACTACTATGTTTTTCTCTCTATGTGAATGTATAATTCTTCTGAGAAAATAAATATCTTTAACTGTAAGTAATATTTAATGGAATCATCCAATGATACTGCATGGTCTGAGAATTTAGCCTGTAATCCTGACAAGCTCAACGGAAACCTTGGAAATACTATAGAAGACGCCAGATTAACCGTGGAATAAAGTACATTGACCTTTTCTTAATATCTTTGCATAGGTACCCGAAAAACAAATAATGAATTGCTTTTCATTACTAGATCATGTAAAGCATGATACATGTCGATTCAAGAGCTTTATGCCTTTGTTTCCGTTTTTTAAATTAAGAATGTCCACAAATGTAGAAGGGTCAATGCAAAGATGTAAATACGTCATTGGGTCAGTGACCGTCATTCCACTTTTATCTGGCACCTACCCTTAGGCTGCGTTTCCACCAGAGATGTGCGACAGAAATGTGTCGTGCGGGGATGTCTAGCTGTGCTGGCAAAATGTGTGGGGGTTCCCACCAAAGCTGTGCGAGGAAAAGGTGTCGTACGAGGATGTATGTAGGTAACTACGAGTGTGTATGTCATAAACATAGTTTACTTTCTTTTATGTGTAGCGAAGCTATGAAAATGCGCGTTAATGTGCGGTGTGAGGATGGTTGGACTAATTGGTACAGTATATCGCAAACCTCGCAACACATCCTCAACACACATCCCCAGCTTGTTTTGTATGCGTAAAAATCTAGCTCCGCTGAGCCGTTTCCACCAGAGCTGTGCTGACCAAAGCGAGGTAAATGAAGCGATTCTATTGGTTCTTTACAAACACATCCCTCGCTACGCATCCTCGCACATCCCTGGTGGAAACGCAGCCTAATTCCTCTCTCTCTTCCAGGGTACCTTCTACCAATGTTCCTCGGGCCACCTGTTCCACCTCGACTGCGGCCTACCCTACAACGACGCTAAGTTGCGGCCTGGCTGTCCTCACTGTGGAGTGTTCTCGTACCGCTGGCAGCCCGCTAACGTGACCTGCACGAAGGTCAAGCTCGAGATGAAGTGCAGCAACAAACGGATTTTCTTGCCGGACCAGAGGGAACAGTGGTGCGTCGATTTTTTTTTTGTCGTGACAAATCATGAAATAATTTTTATTGAGTAGACTCACTTGTGTTCCTTCAGCCTAAAAATTGTCCAGTTATCAATTTTTCCATAGGTATCTTAATTTAACCAAAGTAAATTTGAAAGAAAATTCAAAAAGGCTCTTCTATTAAAGTAGACAGAAATGATTAAGAGTAGAAAGAGATGATTTTCTACTAAAGTAAAAAAATCATCCAATGACATCCCACGCTCTTAGGTGGAGCGGGAGATAGTGTCAGACTTTTACTGACTAAAAACCCACTCTTGTTCCTTCGTTGCCTTTCGTACCGGGGCCGAATCTTTCCCCAGTAGGCTTCGACCTTGCTGGGCCCCTACGGTTTGGGGACCACGGCCTGTACGCGCAGCCCAGCGCGAGAGATCGCTCCCCCGAAGACACGGTGGTGCTCCGCCCAAGCAGGGCACACCTCAACCGTGTACTCCACCGTGTCCTCTGGGCACAATGCTGTAACATTAATTACTTTTCTTTACTAACAGATTTCCTACTCAAATAAGAATCACAATTTATAACTCCCACAGCTTTATTTTAGTCATTTTCTTTTCATTCCTAAATTCAACTCAACAAAACAATCTTCAAACTGAAATTCACGCTTCAACCACCATTACTCTCAACATTTGTTCCAGCACACCAGCCTACCTAACATTCACGGCGCGGGAGCCCAAGCCGGCGCCAGGGCCTATCATCCCCGAGGACCTGCTGCCCTCCCCCCCCATAGACCTGAAGCAGCTGTGCGAGAAGGCCGCGGGAGCCCCCAACAAGTCTCCACAGCAGCTCTGTGATGCTATACTGAAGGGGGATACTGTTGATATGCTTATACCAAAGATTGGTGAGTATTTATGATAAATAAAAGTTATAATATGTAGATGGTTAATGCTTTATTTCTAGAATGTTCTGTCTGTTCCAAACATAGTATGTATTATACAATTACCGGAACGGATCTTGAGCGCTGGCTTCAAGTTGCGCAGAAGTCAAATATTCGGTCTCTTTAGTGGTACGAAGTGAGACGCGGGGGAGGGGAATGTCAGTGATTGGCTCGCCACGCCATCGTGTCATAGACCTCGCTTATGATTCGTTCCCTGCGCTGCTGCATGTATCTAACAACGACGACGATTGTCTCGCCAATGTATGGAATGCGCAAATCGATCCCCACTCTGACGCTGTGGGCTCAAGATCCGTGAAGGTATTTGTACTTGGTGTCCCTCGCATCTTTGGTTGATGTTACATATCCTTAGGTCCCCGATAAATGGGCTATCCAACACTAAAAGAACAAAAAACGATTCGACTTTTCAGTTTTATTTAGAAAAGGAGAATTAAGTTTGACTGACTGGCTAACATATCAATGTCACAGCCGAAGTACTGGGACTTGGAGCGTGACATTTTGCACAAGGCTTCCTTTTATAATGTAGGCAAGCACTGCAAAATGATTTAAAAAAATTCACCCCCTAAAGGGGGAAACGGGGTTTCAAGTTTGTATGGAGAAGTCTACTTTCACTTGACCGAAGTCGCTGGCAGAAGCTAATATATCATACTTGCTATCCCTCGCGTCTTTGGTTACTGCTCCGCTCCTATTGGTTGTAGCGTCAACAGCGTCGTCGTCAGCGTTTTATATAGTCTTCCTTGATAGTAGGCTAGTTGCCGTAAAAAAATGTAATTAGTCCGTCTTTTAGATTATTCAAAAATAAGGGACACGTATTTTTTTATTTGGAAATTAAAGCTAAAATGACAAAGATATAGCCCATTAAAGTTACGTGTAACGTCACGCCGTGCTGCATTTTTTCGCACGGGGTGACGTCACACGTAACTTTAATGGGCTATATCTTTGTTATTTTTTGTTTAGTCGAAAAAAGAAAAAATACGTGTCCAATATTTTTTTTATAATCTAAAATACGGACTAAGATATAATGTAATTATTTTGACCCTGGAAACTACCCTATTGGGCTTGATTTACGCCTCTCACGCAGGCGTACACCATGCGTATTACTGCTCACATAGAGAACTATAAAATTGTCGACAAAGCTGCGACAACACGACGACCTGACGCTGCTGCTTCAGAGTTTCAGGCAGGCTTACACTAAGAGTAAAATGACGAATACGCGTCTTTGAAGCTACGCGTCAGTGGACAGTAGGCGTTAGTCTGGTTTGTTCTGCGCAGTATCCAGTTCCAGCATCAACAAGGCCCTCCCCAGCCAGTCGGGCGGCACGTGCCTGCACGCGGCCGCGCGCACGGGCCACACGGGCGCCGTGTACCTGCTGCACTACGCGGGCGGCAACCTGGACGTCACCGACAACTATATGCGCACTCCGCTCGCCAGCGCTATACTAGGTAACAAGTAAAGATGTGGAACAAGATCCCCATCTATGTTGGGGTCGGCTCTCTATACTATAAAACCTACCTATACTCCTCATCATCTTCCTGCCCTAGTCCCGTTTTATTTGGGGTCGGCGCAACACGTTTTTTTTCTTCCATTCTGTCCTGTCACTCGTCACGCTATCACTAACTCCCTTTTCTTTCATATCGCTTCTCACACAATCCATCCATCTTTTCTTTGGCCTCCCTCTTCCCCTCCATCCATCCACATGTAAACTCATAACTTTTTTAGCAACATGCGTTTCATCCCTCCTTTTCACATGACCGTACCAAGACAAACGATTCCCTTTCAACTTTTCAGTCACTGGTGCTACTTTCAAACTTCCCCTAATATACTCCTATACTATAAAAATAGAAAAGGGATTTACTGCCTCAACTTTTGCATTAACCCACAAATTATGCATTTAGTCCTTTCTAACATAAGGTATGCCAATATATTTTGGATAAGTCCAACATCCCACATATTAAGTTTCCAAGCGTGTGATACACGCTAAGGCATACCTGACAGGTTTCCCTGTACCGTTAAGGTATACAGGTAAACCGGAGCGTGTATGTTGCACAACTGTGCTGGTTTCCACATAACATAACTTACCCTGACAGATATAACGATGCAGGTAAACCTGTCATGTATAACCTAGCGTGTATGGCTGCCTTAAGACCTTAAGGCCCGAAACTGTGTCTACCGGATGCCTACACCGGGCATCAGTCGCGAGACGTCGCTCATGTGACTGTGCACGTGGATCTCCCTGGCGCCTAAACTGGATTATTAGTTACGTAGTATTGCTAATTCAACAGCACCTTTAAACCTTTATGTGCATAAAGTTTCATCAATTTTCATTCATTCATTAAACTCCAAGCGAATGCCGACGTTTGCTCTCTCATTGTCTTTCTATTGTGTATCTAATTACGGTATTCGAAAAGTTAAATAAACATCTCGTTATCTCTTTTCTACGCGTGTAACGTAATGTCGGTGACGTCACACATTACAGTTTGTGTACAGTATCAATTTCTTTCAGCACTTCTCGAAAAACCCGACAAGAAAGCGAAAGAGAAACTCAAGAATGCCAGTTCCAAAGACGAGGTACCAGATGCAGAGGTGAAGGTAGAAGAAGAAGTGGGCACTAGCGGGGAGAAGACAGATGATGATCCGAAGAAGGCGAAGGACGAAGATCTGATCAAAGTGATCCGGTATCTAGTGGCTGCAGGATGTGATGTGAACTTTCCGGTGAGCAAGAGTTTTTATGGTTTAACTATACTTCATTTACTTTGATTTTTATTTGTTTGTAATCTATGAAAAAAAATACTCTCTTAAAATACTGGTCCTATTGCTAAAATTTATTGTTCTTTTTTCTATTTTTGTGTGAAAATCTTAATGCGGTTCACAGAATACATCTACTTACTAAGTTTCAACAGTATAGCTCTTATAGTTTCGGAAAAAAGTGGTTGTTACATACGAACAGACAGACAGACATGTCGAATCCATAAGGGTTCCGTTTTTTGCCATTTGACTACGGAACCCTAAAAAACAAACTTTACCTCTTTATTATAATAATAATAATGTTTATCGAATTGTTTGATTTACATAAATATTTCTACAATAAGTTAAGTTTTTTTTTAATAATTATATTTGTAGATAATAGTTAACCCTTATAGAAAATTTCAAATGTGTGGGAATGAATCGTCAGTCACGTGATCAGAACAAAGAAATCGGAGGCGTTACCGACTGTAGAAAGGGATTCGAAACGAAACCCGTAACTTGGCTAGGCGTGTATTATGATTGTCGTGTTGATCCAGGGTCCAGACGGTATGACGGCCCTGCACGTGGCCGCGCAGCACGGCGGCGCGCACGTGGCCCGCCTGCTGCTGCCGCACGCGCACGTGGACGCGCGCGACCACGGCGGCTGGACGCCGCTCGTGTGGGCCGCCGAAAACGACCACTCTGACGTTGTCAAGTGAGTATATAATAAAGATCGTATAAGTATAAATAAATTCTGTACAAGATCGGCATCGAATCGGCAACTATAGTCCTCAAGGTCAAAGGTTCTTCCTAGTTTGGGGACCACCATCCAAAAGTAACTGTTTCCTAGTTAAATAGATAGTTACAGACAATACATATTAATGAGTATGTAATTGTTTTAAGGTATTATTTTTTATTGTAACAATGAACAATAAATATTATTCTAGTCTGATTACGTTAAGAAAATAGTGATTCATCACTGCAACTGCAAAGTGAATGCACAGATGATGATGATATTCACACTAGCGTAAAACTTAAACCATTATAAAATTAAAGCAAACTTTTCAATATATATGTAATGAAATGACCTCCTTGGAAATGACATTTCATTTTTTTAATTTTTAAGCTGTGGATACGGGGTGACGTATCATTCAATGACAGATGATGTTGAGATTAATTTTGTGCATTTTATTGTTATAAAAACTTGTAGAGAGATAATTAAAGGGATATAATTGAGGAGGCGATATTAGTGAACTTTAATGTCGTTTTATAAAGTATATTATTGAGGATTTTCGAAATAAACCACAAATTGTTTCTCTGAAAACAAAGATGTCATGTTGGTTCAAGAAAAATAAAAATGAATCTGAAAAAGTTTTAAAACCCAGAAATGTAAATAACAACTCCATTATTGAAGTAGATATAAATACTGAGAAAAAAAACGAGTAAGTACACCATTAATCAAAATCAAGCTGTTATTAGAAAATAAACTAGAAGTGAGCGGCATTTATGATTCAGGCTCACAGATCTCTTTAATAAATTCAAGACTGATTAAAATAAAAGAAAAAAACCGGCCAAGTGCGAGTCGGACTCGCCCATGAAGGGTTCCGTGGCAGCAAGTAACATAATGTAAAAGTTCTTGTAATGTGTTGTAACTTTGATCGATGTTTTAATAATAGTGTATTTTTTTCGATTTATGACGCATTAAAAAAAAAACTACTTACTAGATTTCGTTCAAACCAATTTTCGTTGGCAGTTTTTATAGTAATGTACATCATATATTTTTTTTAGTTTTATCATTCTCTTATTTTAGAAGTTAGAGGGGGGGGACACACATTTTACCACTTTGGATGTGTCTCTCGCGCAAACTATTCAGTTTAGAAAAAAATGATATTAGAAACCTCAGTATCATTTTTGAAGACCTATCCATAGATACCCCACACGCATGGGTTTGATGAAAAAAAAATTTTTGTGTTTCAGTTCTAAGTATGGGGACCCCCAAAATTTATTGCTTTTCTTCTATTTTTGTGTGAAAATCTTAATGCGGTTCACAGAATACATCTACTTACAAAGTTTCAACAGTATAGCTCTTATAGTTTCGGAAAAAAGTGGCTGTGACATACGGACGGACAGACGGACAGACAGACAGACAGACAGACATGACGAATCTATAAGGGTTCCGTTTTTTGCCATTTGGCTACGGAACCCTAAAAAGGACAATGAGAATATAGCATATATGAAAACGGTTAATGGTGTGAAAAAAACAGATGGCTTGATAACAATAAAAATAAAAATATTTGATTTAGAAGAAGAGGTGGATGTATACATAGTAGAAAATGAATATTTTGATGATTTTATAATCGGATTGGATATGATAAAGAAATTCAAACTAACCCAAAACGAGGACTTGCGGATAGAACAAAAGATAAGAACAAATAAAATAGATGAAATGTCTAAAGATAACAGAAATGAAGAAAAGAATATAAAAACATTAGCAATAAATTTTAATGAACATATAGAAACAGAAGAGTTTGTAAGTCTGACAGACCAATATCCAGGCATCAATTCAAAAGAATTTAAACAGTATTTGCAGGAGAATAACATCAAACTAATATTTACAGCTGTGAATACGCCATTTTCGAACGGCTTGAACGAAAGATTAAACCAAACAATAGTAAATAAAATAAGATGTAAAATAAATGAGAAAAATAATAAGAGAACATGGACAACAGTAGCAAGAGAATGTGTACAGAAATATAATGAAACAGACCATTCTGTTACAGGTTTTGCACCAAAATATTTACTGGATGGTACAAATGTCAGTATTTTACCAAATGAAATTAAAACAATAGAAAAGGAAGACAAGTGGATTGCTGATAGAAGATTAGCATTAGAGAATACAATAAAATCTCACAAGTACAACAAGAAAATATTTGATAGAAATAGGAAAATACAAGAGTTCGAGATAGGAGACAGTGTATATGTAGAAAATGGAAATAGACTGAACAGGAAAAAATTAGACGAATTAAAAATAGGCCCTTTCAAGATAATAGAGAAAATATCGAACTCCATTTATAAGATTGACACTGGCAACAGAAAAACAGAATCAACTTTATTCCACATAACAAAATTACAACCTGTTACGGCAGAAGATGAAGTAGAAGAAAACGAATAGGTATAAAGATAGCTTGCAGGTGCATTGTTTGTATTATATTATTTAGAATTTTCGTTCCTATGGGGGGGAGATGTAATGAAATGACCTCCTTGGAAATGACATTTCATTTTTTTAATTTTTAAGCTGTGGATACGGGGTGACGTATCATTCAATGACAGATGATGTTGAGATTAATTTTGTGCATTTTATTGTTATAAAAACTTGTAGAGAGATAATTAAAGGGATATAATTGAGGAGGCGATATTAGTGAACTTTAATGTCGTTTCTTTGTTTTCAGGTGAGATAAAAGTGTAATTTTAGTTAAACGATAATTTATTACATAATACTGTAAAAGCATGTTGAATAAAACAAATCTTTGTTTTCAGAGAAACAATTTGTGGTTTATTTCGAAAATCCTCAATAATATACTTTATATATATTATTTTCAAATATTAATATTAAAATTTATATTAATTTATTTTGCCCAGCAGTGGAACAGTAACAGCTAGTAAAAAAAAAACTTAATGAGAATTTTCTGTTTGGCAAATTGTATAACACTGTCTGAGTTCACATGTTTTTTATTTCTCTAACCCTCTGGAGGTCACTGCATTCTATTCATTTGCTAGAATATATAGTCCCCTAATTGCTATTGCGTCATAAAAACACGATTCGAATCGATCTCGATTCTGATTCGTTTTATACACTGTGTCTACATCTCTCTTCCAACTCTCCTGTCGCAGGTCTGCTGGAAGAAATTTCATTTGAAATAAGCAGTACCTTTGTACTCTTTTTTCTGTATTTGTCCATTTCATTTTTAAGTGTTTGTGTGTGTACATAAATGAATAAATAAATAAATAAAACAGCTTTTCTTTATTTTTAAAGAAGATTGGCAAGACCCTATGTACTTTGAGTGTCGCCTTTATACTTCGCGTACATTAATGAAAACACCCAAAAGAGATAGATCTAAAGCCTAATAACATAAAGTGTAATCGTAGCATATTTTTTTGTAATGGGACTTTGACAGGAAATCGTTTTAAAGATTTACCTTTTAGTTTAGGTTATGTGTTGTGAAATGTGTATTGATATGGTTGATTCTTTGATTATAGATTGATATTGAGCGATTAATGCAATTAGAATATAATGCACATATTTGCATGTAATAAGTATAATAATAGTACTTACCTATAATATCTAAAGCTTTTCCTTTGAGGCGAAAATGTATAAGATGTAACGTGTAGAGTAATGCACAAGATGTAACGTGTATAGGTTGATACCTACCTACATCCAAAGGATTATGTGATACCTTTGGATGTTGCTGTATCATCAGGCAAATCGTCAGAAACGCCTGGGTGTCACCATTGTGTGGACGGCATAGGTACAATATAGAGGATTGAACCGCCTGGGTAGACCACCGCCGTGTCCTCTTGGGGGTACTCGGTGGCAGCTATCTCTCGCGCCGGGCCTTGATAAAGATCATGGTCCGAAGCGAAGAGTGGCAGGCGGTTGCCTCCTTCTGCAAAGCAGTAACGCACGCGCAAGGTAATGGCCTTTGCGCCCCAGCTGCCGGGATTCCGATCCTGATTTCCGGCCAGCATAGGCGCGGGCTTGTCAACGGCGAGCAAAGACCGTCCGGACCGAGCCCAAGTCGTCAAGGAAATGTTAGCAACCGTAGGGGCCCCGGCGGCTCGAAGCCTACTGGGGCCATAGGTGATGTGAAAGAGATTCTAGGGCCCTGGAACAATGGCAAACAAGGAACAGGAGAGCGTTATAGTCAGTAAAAGTCTGACACGCCCTCCCGCGCCGTCCAGGGGCGAGAAATGTCATTTAGATGACTTTTCCACCTAAAAAAAGGTAGGCAAGGTTACCTATTATTATACATATATTATTTTATAAAATAAATACTTTTTTTAACAAACATTTAATAGGTACCTATTTTTATTTAACAATTATGTATCTAGCCTGAGTAAAACTTGGTCAAGAAACTGTGCAGGTGGAGTTATGTTATCCTGGTGACGCACGTAGGCCCACATGCTTCATCAGTAGGAGTAACCTAAAACAATAATTAATACAATCAATATTACTATTAGTACTGTAACATTATAGACTCGACTTTGAGCATTACATTACAATACTTACTACTTCCCTGACTACCGAGCATTTGAACGTAATGTAATGTAACAATAAAAATTCGACTTTGTATGGTATTCACAAGTTGTATCAACACATTACACATTATATCATTACAAGGTAATGCTCGGTTCTCCTCATCAGGAATGTTAGATTACATGCGAATGCTCCTGTTGGACATAGGCCTCTCCAAGTGTCACCATAATTACCGGTTCAGTTATAATGACAGCAAAATATAAAAAAGAAAACATATATGTCATACTCGGTGGAAATAATACAAACCATCTTCTTAAAGTATAAACAATTAAACATTTAAGTATGTAAGGTATATAATATTAGTATAGTAGAGAAAATCTAGTCTTCGAAAAATAGATCATAATGCATGGCCTCGTTATAAGCAGATTAATTAATAACAATGTTTTACTATTATATAATCATCATTTGCTGACAGAGTAGGAAAACATCTTAAGGAAATCTTGGGTCCTCATGGGTGACAAAGGTTTAATCACACTTTTACAAAGCAGGACTTGTGTATCATTGTTTTCCCACTTGCGTTTACTTAAATAAAGTTAGAGGGAGTTGAAGTGGAGCAAAACTAATAGGTAGATACTGCCTCATCAACTAATATAAATCTTTAGTAACTGTAGATATTATTGTAAAAATTACCTGAATATTTTTACTCACCTCCCTTGGATAAGTCCACAACCTTATAATATTAAGAAGGTCTTCGTTTTCGTTAGAAAGACGATGACGAGGTCTCGTCAGCCGAAGTTCGCAGTTAATACACCGAACGTTAGGACGAGGCATGTTTAAAAAACACAAAAAGAGTCCTGTCTCAAAAAAAGTATTCACTATCACTAGTACTCAACACGCAGGAACTCGAAAGTTCAACTGAACGCGGAATAAACAATGCAAGTAAACACTAATAAGTTGGAAAGTAAACAATAACAGATCACAAGGATACGCGTGACAACTGCGTAGTGTCAGTGTGACAGATCACAGAATGAAAGCAGTCAGAAATGCGAAATGTTTAATGTTGCTAGGTATAAACTGTAAAAACTAACAATTATGTTATACTTTCTTTAATTATTTAAGGATATAGTTTTTATTTAAGATTGGAATATTGCAATTGCATTAATGTCTATTACTATAAAAAGAAAAATGTGTTCATAATGTTATTATAAAACGATTCTTAGTTTTTAGCCATCCAGCCAACATTCGTATTCTACTAATAAATATTATTCTACTAAAAATGGCAATGATTTCTTCAACGCTGCTGTTGTCCGTTTAGTTATTGCTACTTATACTTCGGATTTAACAAAATATTTATTTTTATGTTTTTTCTCTATTCCCATCAAATAAAATAAAACTTTATTCAGGAAAATAAACTACTCTACTTGATCTATAAAATGCACATAATTTAGTTTATGCTCGTTTCTCAAATAGAGCGACACTGAGAGTGCCATTTTTCTTTAAGTGTGGATATGAGTTAATTTTTACTTACTGTCCAATGTGAACACGGGTTTCTAATTTACTTTGATCTGATTGGTCAAAAGGCGTGATTTGGCTAAGCGACTACGATGACGTCACTATTTTGTTAACATGGCTATAGTCAATATGATACAGAATTGTCAGTTGAAATGTATTCGTGCAGGGTCCTCCTGGAAGCCGGTGCAGACCCCATGTCGTGCGACAGCGAGGGTAACGGCGCGGTGCACTGGTGCGCGCTGGCGGGCGCGGCGGCGGCGCTGCGCCTGCTGCTGCACGCCGCGCCGCACCTCACGGCAGCCGTCAACGCACATGCTGACACTCCGCTGTATGTATTGGACTCACTTGACCATGTCGTGCGACAGCGAGGGTAACGGCGCGGTGCACTGGTGCGCGCTGGCGGGCGCGGCGGCGGCGCTGCGCCTGCTGCTGCACGCCGCGCCGCACCTCACGGCAGCCGTCAACGCACATGCTGACACTCCGCTGTATGTATTGGACTCACTTGACCATGTCGTGCGACAGCGAGGGTAACGGCGCGGTGCACTGGTGCGCGCTGGCGGGCGCGGCGGCGGCGCTGCGCCTGCTGCTGCACGCCGCGCCGCACCTCACGGCAGCCGTCAACGCACATGCTGACACTCCGCTGTATGTATTGGACTCACTTGACCATGTCGTGCGACAGCGAGGGTAACGGCGCGGTGCACTGGTGCGCGCTGGCGGGCGCGGCGGCGGCGCTGCGCCTGCTGCTGCACGCCGCGCCGCACCTCACGGCAGCCGTCAACGCACATGCTGACACTCCGCTGTATGTATTGGACTCGCTTGATTTTCAGGACACAGTTTCATAAAGATGTTAGTAAGGTTTTCTTAACGTGAATACAATGTTGAAAATAAACAGACATTACGTGACGTCTAAACAAAAGCTGAAACAAACCGCCATATCGTCATAACCCGGATTCCCGGATTGTTTTAATTAAATTGCGGCAATTCACGCACTTAGGTCTGCAGCACAAAGCCGCCGAGTCACACTGACATACACGTAATCATAGGACGTTATAACACGGACGAGGACATTGCCAGAGCGATCCTCAAACAGAATCAGCACCTCCTGGGCGAGCTCAAAAAGGACGAGGTGAGGGTCACCGTAAAATACCGCAGGCGAGCACGGAACCCACACGAGAGCCACGTGGTGATACAGGTCTCCCCCCCGGTGTGGCAGGCTCTGACTCGGGCAGGTCGTGCACACATAGACTTGCAAAGGGTGAGGGTGTTTGATCAGACCCCCCTTGTGCAGTGCACGAGATGCCTTGGTTTCGGCCATGGCCGGAAGCAATGCACCGGGAAGGATGACGTTTGCTCGCATTGCGGTGACGCTCACCTGAGAGCGGAATGCCCGTCGCGTCAGGCCGGGGAGCCCCCCAAATGCTGCAACTGCAAAAAAGCGGGCCAGGATAATCTGTCACACAATGGTTTTAGCGTGGATTGTCCGTTACGCAGGCGATGGGACGCGATAGCGCGATCCACAGTAGCATACTGCTAAGGGCACCACTGCACCCGATATGGTGGGAGTACCCCCCAGTGGAGGGGTTAAGAGGCATGGTTTCGTCCAGGCCAATCTGCAAAGAATGAGACTGGCCACGGACGAACTCATGCTGGAGGCCGCCAGTCGTGGAATCACCGCAGCTCTGCTCCAGGAGCCATACGTGGGTAGTGTCGGAACTCTTAAGCCGTACAAGGGGGTCAGGGTTTACCAGAACACCGGCCGTCCAGGGGGCACTGTAAAGGCGGCAATCGCCGTATTCAATAAAGACATTGAAGTCATACAGTGCCCAGATTTCACGACCGACAACATCGTGGTCGTGAAAATCCGCACGGCTGACTGGGAAGTCACACTGACCTCCTTTTACTTCGAGCCAGACACACCCATAGAGCCATACCTGGAGCAGCTTGTAAAAATAGCGACGGTGGCCTCGGTGAGACTGCTGATTGGGGGGGACTCCAACGCCAAGAGCCTCTGGTGGGGCAGTGGGAGAACCGACTCCAGGGGAGACAGTCTGGCGGGTGCTCTAGATCAAACTGGTATGCAGGTACTAAATGTCGGTGACACCCCGACTTTCGAGACCGTCCGGGGGGGGAATACGTACACCAGCTGCGTCGACATCACCGCGTGTACAGCGGATATGCTCGACCTGGTGGAGGACTGGAAAGTTGACCGGGGTCTAACGAACTCGGACCACAACGGCATAACCTTCAATATAAAATTGAAGAAGGGTGGGATCGTACACACGCAGCGGACGACGAGGCTGTACAATACAAAAAAGGCAAACTGGAGCCAGTTTCATGAGAAACTGGCTCAGTTAAATGCAGACCACCTAATCAGCCCGTCGGAAGTTACAGCAATCAGCAACACTCAACAACTAGAAAACACAATAAACACATTTACACACAATATACACCAAGCATGCACTGAACACATACCACTCATAAAAACACACACGAAACTCACCCTGCCGTGGTGGTCCGACGAGTTAGCTATCCTGAAGAAGGAAGTTGCCACCAGGAAGAGACGAATACGCTGCGCGGCCCCCTCTCGGAAAGCCGGGGTGATAGACGAGTACCTGCAGAAAAAGACCGAGTACCTTGCCAGGGCCAGGGATGCCCAAACTCAAAGCTGGAAGGAGTTTTGCGGGAAACAGGACAGGGAAGGGCTTTGGGAAGGCATTTACAGGGTGATCGGCCGCACGTCGAAACGGCTGGAAGACGTCCCTTTAAAGTGCAATGGAAAGTTCCTGGGCCTGAAGGAGTCGACGAGGCTGCTCGCCGAGGCCTTCTACCCGGAGGATAGGGAAAGCGACGATAATGCGGACCACCGAGCCACTCGACTGAAAGCCGAATCCGTGAGCGGAGAACATGATGACAACCATGACCCCCCGTTCACGGAGCATGAGCTGCGAGTGGCCGTGGAGAGCTTAAACCCGAAAAAAGCCCCGGGTGCTGATGGGTTCACGGCAGATATCTGCGCGCGAGCGGTCTCGCAGGACCCAGGAATTTTCCTGGCCATTGCAAACAAGTGTTTGCAACTTGGCCACTTCCCGAAGCCCTGGAAAGAAGCGGCCGTCATTGTCCTGAGGAAGCCCGGCAAAGAAGACTACTTCCAGCCGAAGTCTTACCGGCCAATTGGCCTGCTCCCGGTCCTGGGAAAGGTGCTCGAGAAAATGATCGTGGGGAGATTGAAATGGCACCTTCTCCCCAAAATGAGCGCCCGCCAGTACGGGTTTGTACCCCAAAGGAGCACCGAGGACTCCCTCTATGACCTAATGAGACACATAAGATGCAAGCTAAAGTTGAAAAAGCTGATAACAGTGATCTCATTGGACATAGAGGGAGCCTTCGATAGCGCATGGTGGCCGGCAATAAAGGTCCGACTCAAGGAGGAGAACTGTCCGGGTAACATAAGAAAGGTAATGGACAGCTACCTTCGGGACCGAAAAGTCGAGGTTAGGTATGGCGGTGAGACACACTCCGTAAACACGTCCAAGGGGTGTGTCCAGGGCTCCATAGGCGGCCCAATCCTATGGAACCTCGTCCTCGATCCGCTCCTGAAGGGGCTGACCGACAGAGGCGTCTATTGCCAGGCGTTCGCCGATGACATAGTCCTGGTTATTGATGGAGACACTGCGTCGGAGGTCCAAAGACATGCAAATGCCGCCCTCGCCTATGTTGGGGAGTGGGGAGTCAAAAACAAGCTAAAGTTCGCGCCCCACAAAACACAAGCGATGGTGGTGACGCGAAAGCTTAAATATGACGAACCGCTCCTGAGCATGGGCGGGGTCGGTATTGGCATGTCAAAGGAAATAAAAATCCTTGGCCTGACCATCGACAGCTGCCTGACATTTAACAAACATATTGCTGATATATGTACAAAAGTAGTTAAAATATACGGGCAGCTGTCGAGGGCGGCCAAAATTAGTTGGGGCCTCCACGCAGATGTCATAAGAATAATCTATAATGCCGTCATTGAACCAGTGATTATGTACGCGGCGAGCGCCTGGGCACCGGCGGTGGGGAAGCTGGGAGTTAAGAAACAGCTGAATGCAATCCAGCGCGGATTCGCGCAAAAGCTCTGCAAAGCCTACCGCACGGTCTCCCTGAATGCAGCGCTGCTTCTCGCCGGGATACTTCCACTCGATATTCGTATAAAGGAGGCAGCCGCCCTATATGAAGCGAAGAGGGGAGTACCCCGGCAGGACTTGGCGGGCAGGGAGGTCGAGCGGAGGGCGGGATGCGCCGAGAATGGACACCCGGCAACGCATATGCACCTGCAGTTCAGAAGCCTGATGGACGAAAGCGAGCTAAATGCAAACAGCGACTTTGCCGTCAAGATCTATACGGATGGCAGTAGGATTGACGGTAAGGTGGGAGCTGCAGTCTCTTATTGGGAAGGCGCGGCAGAAACCAAAGCCGTCAAGCTTAAACTGCCATCCTACGGCACTGTCTATCAGGCAGAACTTCTGGCCATATGCAGAGCCACGGGGGACATTGTTCGGCGTACTCAGCAGAGCTTTGCAATATACAGTGATTCGAGATCCGCGCTGGAGACTGTTACCAATAACAACTCCCTGCATCCCCTGGCGGTCGAGGCACGCAAAAACCTGCGAGTGGCCTTTAGCCAGAGCAAAACTGTGTCCTTGTTCTGGCTGAAGGCCCATGCGGGATTGGCGGGCAACGAACGCGCCGACTGTCTAGCTAAAATAGCCGCCCTTACCCTAAAGTGCGCCCCTGAATATGATAAGTGCCCGGTCTCATTCGTCAAGGGGCTTATCAGACGAGAGTCTCTTGGCGAATGGAATCGGAGGTATCAGTCAGGGGAAACTGCTGGGACCACAAAGGTCTTCTTTCCGGACGCTGTTGAGGGGTACAAAACCATTAAAAGAATGACAATGGATTACATCCAAACACAAATATTGACGGGGCACGGTGGGTTCTCCGAATATCTAGTCAGATTCAAATGTAAGGGGAACCCATCGTGCACCTGCAACCCTGGAGTCGAAGAGTCCGCCCTGCATGTCTTGGTCGACTGCCCAGTCTTCGGTCGAGCAAGATACGACAGCGAGCAGGAGCTGGGAACAAAAATTGATAGAGGGACAATAAAAAGTATAATGGTCGAAAATAAGAGTAGAAAAATATTTTTAAAGTACGCAATAAAAGTAGCACAAGTCGTAATAAATAGGAACAAATAAAACAAAAAATACGCAGAATGCTATTATAAAAGATATAAAAAATATACATAGACAGCTAACATTTACAAACATATTACATATATTTATTTATAAAAAGAAATAAGGAAAGATAGGAATGGACGAAAGGCCTCAAGAAAGCACAAAATATTGGTAAAATACCAAGCGTTTGTGCGACCCTTGAGGAAGGAAGGATAGTATTAAGATTGATATTATAAGCATAAGAGCTACTTATTAAAACTATACACAATAAAAATATAAGAAAAAATTCTAACAAAAAAAACAACAACAACAACAAAAACAACAAACGAATTAAAATTATTATAATAACGCAAACTGCACAGCAACATAAATAAATAGCCAATAATATTGAAACAAGAGTCAACAAACCTATACAAAATTAATAAAACAATAAGAAATTATAAACAATAACTAAGAACTGATTAGAAAACGACCCTGTTTAGGGCAGGGAGTGGCGTTTTTGGATATTATTTAAAAAAAAAAAAAAAAAAAAAAAAAAAAAAAAAAAAAAAAAAAAATCATAGGACGTATTAAAGAGCAATTCACGAGTATGTAATCACTGTAATTTTAACCTTGTTTCAGACATGTTGCTGCAAGGCAGGGTCACTACGCTTGCGTGGTCATGTTACTCGCTCGCGGAGCGCGGGTATGTATTACTAGCTTTTGCAAGCGGCTTCGCCCGCGCGAAAGTCGGTTTCTACATACATACTTTGGACCCCCGTTTCATCCCCATAGGAGTGGAGTTTCGTAAAATCCGTTCTTAGCGGATGTCTACACCCCATAAGGAACCTACCTGCCAAATTCTAACTCCACCCGTAAGGGGGTAGCAGTAATGCTCGCTACGGAGGAGGCCGATCGATCAGGCAACGGCGCTCTCGCCGCCGCGCCGCCGCCGCCGCCGGAATTCCGATCCCGATTTCCAGCCACCGTAGGCGCGGGCTTGCGGACAGTGAGAAATGGGTAGCTCGCTGTCCGACCGTCCGATAACTGCCCATACCGAGCCCAAGTCGTCGACGGCGCGCACTGTTCCCGCGCGTCTCAAGGAGCAACAGCAACAGTAGGGGCCCAGCCGGGTCGAAGCCTGCTGGGGCCAGGGTTATCCGAAAGGGAACTCGAGCCCCGGTATGAAGGCTTGAAGGAACGGGGTGGGTTTTTTAGTCGGTAAGAGTCTGACACTATCTCCCGCTGCGCCCAAGAGCGGGGGTTGTCATTGGATGATTTTCCCCAGCAAAAAAAAAACCCCTAAAGGGGTAAAACGGGGGTTTATGTGGAGTAACCTACTTCCACGCAGCCGAAGCCGCTGGCAGAAGCTAGCAGTTACATATGTTACTCTTTTGTACTCTTCAATATAAATCTTTGTTTTTCCGCAAAATCCTAAATTACATTATTTGTTTGTGTGCACAGACCGACATAGAGAACTCGGCGGGCGAGCTGGCAGTGGAAGTGTGCACCGGACAGTGTCAGAGCGCAATTTCTCTGAACATGCAGATGACCATCGCCGTTAGAGACAACGTTTCAAGATTCAAATTGCTGTCAAGGTAAAAGTTATCATTATATATATCTTATATATATAAAAATCAATGCCACTTTTCGTTGTAATTTTATAACTCAAGAACGGGCTCACCTATCCAAACCAAATTTTTAGGCTTTGTTCGGACTATTTAGTAGATGGTTTATGTGAAGTTTGGTAGGGTAGAGTAGTGTAGAGTAGGATAGGGTAGGGTATAGTAGGGTGGAATAGGGAAGAGCGGAAGCGAAGCCGCGCGGGCAAAAGCTAGTATATATATATATATATTTTTAAATTCAATACTGTACAGTAGCCTGTTTTTATTTTTATGTAATAATTTGTAACAAATAACCATAAAAATAAACCTTTTTCTCTGAAAACGACATCGAAATCGGTTATAAAATGAAACAGCAATTAGCATTTCAAACATTATTATGAGAAAGTATGGGGGTATGTATGGTGAGGACAACTCGCTAGCCATAAGTGAAATGGTGATCAAACGCGAGCCTATCAATATATATAAAAATGAATCCCTATTTCCCTTGGTCACGCCATCACGCGTGAACGGCTGGACCGATTTCGCTAATTCTTTTTATTTTGTGTTTGTTATTGCGAGGAGAAGGTTCTTATGGGAAAAAAAAAAATGAAAATTAGGGTAGTGTAAGGTAGAGTTGATGATGTTGAAGGTAGGCTTGATGCACTTGAGGCAATTGAGAGGCGAGCCAGAAGGATAATTGGCGATGATACACTCGTCGAGTCGAGGCTTCAAAGTCTTGAGCATCGACGCAAAGTTGCTAGCCTGTCGGTTTTCTACCGGTTGCATTTCGGGGAGTGTGCGTCGGAATTGCATAACCTAATTCCGCCTAGCCCGTTTCATCATCGGACTACCAGACGTAAGGCTATGCGCCACCGGTATATGGTGGATATCCCACCAACACGCACAAAACGTTTTGGGAACACATTCATTGTGCGTGCGGCTAGGGAGTGGAATTCCTTGCCGGAGTCTGTGTTTCCTGATAGCTACAACCCGGGAATCTTTAAGTCGAGAGTGAATAGGTTTCTTTTAGGTAAGCGCGTTCCATCGTCGACCGCATCGTCGCTTTCCATCAGGTGAGATAGCGGTCAAGCGCGAACCTATCAACAATTAAAAAAAAAAAAAAAAAAAGTAGAATAGGGTAGAGTAAGGTGGAGTAGCGTATAGTAGGGTGAAGTAGGGTAGAGCGGGAGCGAAGCCGCGGGGGTACGTCTAGACAATAATAATTAAAAAAAAAATTGCGTCTCACAAAACCGTTTGCGCAGTGACATCTCGAATGGGCGCGAGACGTTTCCGATCCCGTGCGTCAACGACGTGGACGACGCGCCGCTACCGGACGACTTCACGTACGTCACGAGGCACGTCCTGCCGGTCCACGTCAACGTGGATAACACTATCAACACCATGCAGGTCAGTTATTGTACATTTTTATTCGTTACAATAATAATTATAATTTAATAGTTAATAACATTTTCGACTGTTTTTTTTTCTCAAATTTCTTTTTCTTTTAAATCACCCCTTATATAGCTAACAATACAAAATAAAAACAACATAAGACACAACATATTTAATATTTTATCTACACTAGTATAATAAAGAGGTAGTTTTTTTTTTGTTGTTTGTAGGAGGTAATCTCTGAAAGTACTGGTCCTATTGCCAAAATTTTCATCGATAGAAAGCTGCTTTATTCCTGAGTGACATAAGCTAGATTTTAAGTACACGGGCGACGCCGCTGGCAAAAGCTAGTCGTTATTATAATTTTATCAACTTTTTTGCCCCTTCTTTTAAGTACATAATACTCCCCCGCTCGCAACAGCCCGGCACGTAATGATGTCCTCGCGCGTTAGAGATGTCCAAACAGTTACCTTATCATTTTATATTCCCCACAGGGTTGTGAATGCAAGGAGGGTGACTGCACGTCCGGGTCGTGCGCCTGCAGCGCGCTGGGGGTCAAGTGCTGGTACTCGCGCGGCCGCCTGCAGGCCAGCTTCCCCTACCACGACCCGCCAATGCTGTTCGAGTGTAACCAGACATGTGGCTGCAATCTGGTGAGTTCTGTACCGATTTGTTTTCAATTTATAGGACAGGACCGGTCAATGTGGCCAAACTTGGGCTAAAAGAAAGCAGGATTTTTGAAAGGCGGGTCAAAATTTGTATAAGGGAAAAACTGCGTTACTTGGTCGGTCGCGCGCCCCATACTGCAGTAGTGATGAGTCGTTGTAGAATTTTTGAACGACGAAACGCAACCGGTCTTGTGACATCAGAAACGGTTATTAAAAACGGTCCTCGTCGCGACTGGTTTGAAGTCGAGACTTGCAGAAAACGTTCACTGTCGCAAAATCTGTACTTGTCGCGTCGTCGTTTCAATTATTGCAATGAAAAATGAACTTTACGACTATCATTATAATGATTATATGTAATAACTGGTTCACACTCGTCGCGTCGTCGACGCTACGTAATAATACATTAAAGTTCTCCATCGACACGACTACGTGCATACCGTAATGTTGAACTAGCGACACTGCGCAGCTAAAAATTCGGTTTCCGCTCCGGCGACCCGAGCACACCACACGCGCAGTCACGCGACCCGTGCCCAAGCGGCCGCACAAGCAGACTCAGACGAGGCCCTAAAGGATTCTACTTTCCGGCGAGCGTAATCGCTGACGGAATGTAATGGACCATCAAAGACACTTCCGCCTGACCACCGCTAAGTTCATTGTTGCTTGCACTCGAAACGAAAACTTTAAAGGGTTTGGTTTGGCACCGCGCCGCAGGATACAAGCGAAATTTTTTCAAGTGATCAGGCAGAATGCAGAATGGCTTTGCCATGCCATGCTTTCATAATGAATAGCTCATTTGTATACAATGCGTTTCAAATAAGAATAGGATCGATTTTTACGCCTTGTTGTGACGTCAAAGATGTCTTGTTAATCTCTGCGTCATTGTGTGAAGTATGAAAAAAAGAAAGAAAATAGTGTTTCTTTATAATTATGACGTAAATATTATATTTAGCTGATTTCTCCGCAAAAAGAGCAAAAAAAAGTTATTAATATGCAAATAAGTTTTCTTTGCAAACCGTACTTTTCCATCAACATTTGACAGATCGAGATTATTGGCTTTCTTGGGTGAGTTGCACCATTTAACTATAACGATAACAAAGCCGTTAACAGTTGTCAAGTCGTCGAATTGACCAATAGGCGGCCGTTTTACGGCTGGTTAAGGTTTGGTTATCGTTATAGTTAAATGGTGCAATTCACCCTTAGTATTATTTGGAAAGCATAATACCTTCTCGGCAAACTTCGCTGAGGTAGTCAACACTACAAAAAAAATTCTCAGCTCCATTTTACTGAGATTGCGCCTGTTCCAATGATCAGGTATTGTCCAGTTGCACAGACACTTGAGATACAAACCTACACCAATTTTACATCACAATATCCACTAGAAATCAATTTGCAAATAATTAAAACAGCCACTGAACTTCACTCGAAGTATTCCCGCCAAAAACTCAAGAAAAAAAAAATTTGATGTGTGGTCACATCAAAATTTTTTTTTTGTATTCATTGCTTAGAAACTTAAGGATGGGCATATAATCTTAATTTAGTCGATTTTATTAAAGGACGATGGGTACTTTCGTATGGATTCTATACTTAGTGCTGTATCAAGTTGTAGCATGTGATTTTTAAATGGACATGATAAAGGCTTTATTTACTTGTACTACACTAATCAAACATGTGGAGGGAAATGTATCCGAATTCTCGAACTCCGGAGGGGAGTGATGTAGCGATATCTATGGCTACACCGTGTATAAACTACAAAATATTGCATCACGCAATTAAAGTTCTCCACGCGATTTAATCATATATACAACAGCGGGAAATCACCTATCGGGCAGTTGCCCAAACTAGACATAACAACCATCTGTTCCGAGGATCCTCCCTTTTCAAAAAGGTTTGCGGGACTACATTCTGTTTTGCATCCGTACACGTTTTTTAAGTGGGAAATTATTTAATGACTCCTTCTGCTCTGAGTGGAGCGAGAGGGAGTATCAGACTTTTACTGACTAAACCCACTTATGTTCCTTCAGTTGCTCCAGGTAGGTCGCGGTAACTCTTAACTCTTGCTATCAATTCCGTAGCCTTTTTATTCCATACATCTACCTGAACGAGAGGCTAAGGTGGAGCGTACGAATATCTCACTTCAGGTTGTCAACAAGAGTATCCACGTACGTTGTTGAAACTTTTACGGAAAGGCGTTTCGTTTAGGTGTCCTCAAGGCTAAAATGAATAGGTTTTTAATAAACTGAACTGACTGTGCGCCTCACCATGAACGATTTCTTCACTGCTTACCATCAGGTGCGATCGTAGTAAAGCACTGGTTTATATGAATTGAAAAAAAAAATTGACTTCGATTTTTATCGCTATAGAAGTAATATTGAGTGGTGGACTGAGCTTTGTCTTCTTTACTGAACTCCGTCTAGTGTGAACTCACGTACTTACTCATCTGAAGCAACCTGGGTGACGTCAGACAGGGTATTTTAGTGTAGTCAATGTATTGACCACCTTTGTTAAGCGTTTCGTTAAGGCTGTCTCGTTTAATAAAATAAAGAAAAGCTGACATTTGTTAATTTATTGAACCCCAAGCGAACGCCGGCAGTCACTCTCTCATTGTCTTTCTATTGTGTCTCTAATTACGGTATTCAAACAGGTTAAACGAGCGAAGATGAATAAAAACACAACACTATAACATTATACATTTCCCCTGTAGCGTCGCTGCGGCAACAGCGTAGTAACGAAGGCCGCAGCTGCGGGCTCAGTGTGCGTACGCGCGCAAGTGTTCCGCTGCGGCGGCGCGCGCGGCTGGGGGCTGCGCGCGCGGCAACGCGTCCTCAAGGGGGCTCCCGTCGCGCTGTACTGCGGGGAGCTGCTGCCGCTGCCGCAGGCCGACACCCGGCCCGCAGACCATTACATGTTTGCGTTGGACGTCAAGCCGGACCTGTTGGAGGTGAGGAAAGAGAATGCTAGCTTTTGGGGAGATTTCTTCAAGCACTTTTCTCTTGTCTTAATTGTCAAAGACAAGAGAAACGTGCTTGAAGAAATCTGGCGAAGAACATCATAAATACTAATGTATTGTTTTTAATACTTTGCAAGTACTATACAGCTAGGTTACATAAATCGGTAAAACTAGTAAAAGATAATTGGTAAACCGGCAACAACAGACAAATAACAAAACCACCAACAACAAAATTAGTATTATTTTTAATCGACTAATACCTAGTGCAATGTCCCCAGCAATGTTCGGAGCAGACGCAGCTGTGCGTGGACGCGGCGCTGTTCGGCAGCGCGGCGCGCTTCATCAACCACTCTTGCCGGCCCAACCTGGCGCCCGTGCGCGTCTTCACGGATACCAGGGACCTCCGGCTCCCCACCGTCGCGCTTTTTGCCATCACCGATATTGAACAAGATGAGGAGCTGACGTAAGTAAAAAAAGACGAACCCTGCCCACATTCCAATACCTCTTAACTACCCTTTTTAATAGCCTATTGTACGTCCCACTGCTGGGCAAAAACCTCCCCTTTCTCTTTCCAAACTTGTCTGTTTAGGGCGATCTCTGGCCAAGTTTGCCCCACTGTACAGGTTCATGTTCTTAACTCTCCTACAATTTGTTTACTTATTTCTGACGAAATTATTTTCTATCCCTCAGGTTCGACTACGGAGATAAATTCTGGTCAGTGAAATCAAAATGGATGAAGTGTGAATGTGGGAGTGTAGACTGTAGATATCCTACAAAATCTGAAGAAACTGAGTCTTCTTGAATACTATGTAAATAATTGCCGCCTTTAGTTTTATTTATTGACAAATATTATTGTATTGAATCTATAATCATGTGTACTGAATAATTATATCGAGAATTTATAATAATGAAAACTTGGTTTTATTTTTGAATTCCTCTGAGCACACATGGCACACACCCACCATGACCATGAGAAAAGAAAACATATCGTCGACTACATCGCTCCAAAGCAACGTTTATATAAAAGGCAATAATGCAAAGATGGTTATAAATTTTGAATCGTTAGAACAGTGCAATAAAAATAATCGAAACTTATTTTTTTAGCATTAGCATTTAGCACGTGCTGAGTATCCGCTTGTAAGCAATAAGAACGACTAGATTGGTAGAAAGGACTTTATTGTAAGGAAATCACCACAATACAATTTGCAATTCCAGGTTTAAGGTCTTGACTATCATAGAAGTAGGAAATACAATCGCTCCATAAATTAAATGGTGGTAGCGTAATCCCGCAGGCTAGGATTACGCTACCACCATTTAATTTATGCGCCTGCACCTTGAAAACAACAGAACAAATCTTGAAAAAACAGTGGTGGAAATTACGATAGTACAGGTCGCGCGGTGAATTAAGATCGCTCGGCAAAAGTGGAAGGGGCATGCGCAGTATTCAATTCTGAGGTCTATTTGGCGGCGTGCGGGCGGGTGTGCGCCGACGGCGACACGTCATTGGTAGATCGGTCGCTCTTCAATTCCCGCGTTGCGTTCTTGCGTCTCATTGGATACTGTTGTACTTGGGTACAGTTGCGAACAGCTTGTGTTATCGTATTAGTAATACGTAGTGGTAAAAAAAAATGGTTAAAAATAAAGTTTTAAAACGGCAAGCCAGAAAAATGGTTTACGACGTGGATTGTTACGTTAAGAAAGAAACTAACAAAATGATTTTTTTTTTTTATTTAAAATTTTAACTTTTCTGTATTTACCTACTTACAAGATAAATTACAAGCAAAAACTAGTGTTATTATAAGTTATGTTACTAAGGTTCAAACATACGAAATTAAAAATAAAATCCTAACATATGTACTAAGAATTTCTGTGCGCAATTGTACACATGCGCCGATTGCCCCCACTACTTTCACCGAGCGATCTTAATTCACCGCGCGACCTGTATAAGTCTGTCTAATTATTAGGATTTAATGAAATCTCATTTAGTCAACACGGGTTCAATAATCAAGGTTGAGAGATAGAGATCATTGTTTACTAATAGAAGAACCTTAAAAAAAGTACCGAATATAAGTATTTTAATGATTTTTTTTTTTTACTGTAGTAAGGAGAACATTATATGTACTTTATTAACTTTAAATCAATTTAACTTATTACATACACAACTAAAAACTATAATTACAGTAAATTAAAAAAATAATAATAATAAAACCCTACGCTAATTACAACTAACTAAAATCAAACTAAAATATGGCGTCAAAAAACGCTTCCACATTTAAATTTAAATTATTTAAATTTAATTTATTTTTATTTTTTTTAATTTAAATGATTATATATTATACAAAAATTCCAAGTCAGTTGACTTATTAGACAGACTTGTCGTTTTTTTACATAAGATCTAAAACGCATTTTAATTTTAAATCGATTTTTAGTTTCTCTTTAGTAAAAGGAAATAATCGACTAAATATTTTTTTTGTCATGGTAACTCTGATTATAAATCACAATATTTTGCTGTCAAAAATCTGTCAAACTCAAATGTTTAAAAGTTCAACGGCTAGTTTGAAAGTGTGGAAATAATTTAAAAAGTAATCACGTATTGTGACAATAACTAAGTGGATACTGTGTGGTAAGACACGTATTAGGAGGCAGGTATTAAACACCGCCAAACATGAGTGGTAACACGGAATCGACGTCGAACAGCATCAAGTTCGCTCCGATGCCCATGTCGGCGTTGTTAGCTAACTTGATGCCATTCCAGAATGCTGAACAAAGCCCCGATGCCAGCTTCTCCTCCGGTGACGATAGTGACAATTCCTTCAGCGAAACCGTGGCCAAAAAACCATCTCCTGCGAAGAAAACAAACAAAGACTTTTACACGCCCACAGTCAAATCCAAACCGAAAGACATAAAAGCGTTTGCGTCGGAGAAGAAGTCCGTCTATAATGAACACGACAAAGAAAACAATTCACATGATAACTGGGCCGGCCATCAAACATATTCTGCGAAAGAAAACCACAATAATAACATAAAAAGTGCACACAAAAGTATAAACACTGCTCATTCAAATTCAGAAGCGAAACCGAACGTTGATTCAGTTTCAGAAGTTAAAAAGCGTAGTGTTTTAATGCCACAGAATAATCGTAACGCAAATTCACAAAATTCATGTGTGAAGAAAACTCCAGAGATTGTCAAAGTACCAAGTAATAGTCAGAAATTAAAATCTGCAACACCCAAAATAAAGTCAGGTATCAGAAAGTTTACTCCTGGATCTAAACAGAGTCATAAGAAGACTCCCCAGAAAGCTTTAATCCAGAATAGAGATAGAGTCAGAGTTGAGTTATTTTCTCAAAACCCGTCAAAAGAAGAACCACAGTGTCCTCCGCCACGGGCAGAGCCAGCTCCTGTCCACGTCCCAGTGCCGGAGACCCCATTGAACAGGAAAGCAATGCCTGCATCGCATGTGGCTACACCCTCGTACCCTCAGGGTGTGGTCAACCACTCTAATAAAGTTTTGTTTAAAACAACTTGTATAAAAGATAAAAAGTATATGTTCATCAAAAAACTGGGAACTGGAGGCTCCAGTGAAGTTTATAAAGTGAGTTTTATCCAAGTAATCACAGATAATTTAAATATCAGGCTTTTTTTGAACTAAACCTTTATGTTAGCATTGAGGCCTTGGCATACATCTCATTGTTAAACAAAGTAATCTCAATAAAAATAAAATTATCTAGCCAGTTCAAAAAATGATTCCCCCTCATTGAAATATTTCAAGTAACAACTTGTCCAATACAAACAGGTTTTTAGCATTTTGTTTATGCACAAGGGTGACCTGTTCATTGATAACCCTACATATACCCCTTTGAAAGCAAGGGTTGATGTATTATTATCATTATCATTTGATAAATTATTATTGTTTAAAGTTTTGTTTTATTAGACACTAGTGTTTTGCCCCAGCTTGTTATTGGTGCAAATTATATACTCAAACCTTTCTTATTGCTTATTCAATTAGTGAAAACTGTATTAAAATTTGTTATGTACTTTGGGAGGAGTTAGCAGATAGACAGCATGCCTGAACGCAGATCCATGTGGGACATAATGACGTTTTAATTGTGTCTCAAATTACGGCATACAAATGAAAAAAAAAAACTAAGATCTCTAATCTAAGTCTAAATAATATTTACTAATTAAAATCTTATTGTTCACATTACAGGTGTTAGAAGTAGGCACATCATGTGAATATGCCGTGAAGTGTGTGTACCTGGCTACAGACCCTGAGTTAGCCCAAGGCTATATCAACGAAGTGCGCTTGCTGAGAGAACTGCAGAACTCTGATAGAGTCATCAGGCTGTTTGATTAGTGAGTTTTAAAATTAGATTTAAGTAATGAGTATCAACCTGCACTGGGCCCGCATGGTGGATTATGGCCCAATCTCTCTCCTAGAGAGGAGGCCTGAGTCCCAGCAGTGGGAACATTAAAAAAGGCTGATGATGAATGAGTACTACCAAGGAGAGCAATAAAAGAAACTAGCAAAAAAAAAACAGTACTTACTCTCAAAACAGTTTACCGTTATTCTGGTGACACCCCATTCCAGCAATCACTAGAACTTGATTGCAACTGCAATAATTGATTGATTGATTGATTTATTGTAAAAATTGTTTATGAAATACATAAACAATTTTTACATTGTATCGAAAATTTATGATAATAATACATACTTATGTGAATTTAATATACTATTTTATAATCTGGACAGGCACTGGAATGCAATGCAAAGAGAGGTACAAATACTGGATTGTTGAATTAATTCATTAAACCCCAAATAATAGCCGGCGGTCGCTCTCTCATTGTCTTTCTATTGTGTCTCTAATTACGGTATTCGAGAGATCAGAGTACATGCTAAAGGCCAGTAAATAATATTTTGTAACAACAACAACAACAAACACAAACTATATGAATCAAATCAAATCAAATCAAATCAAAACATTTATTTCAAATAGACCATTTACAGGCACTTTTGAATAGTCAAATGTCGGTCAGTCCAAGAAAAGTGAAGCTAAATTGCACGTTCCAAAGAGTAGGTCTCTATGGAGAAGAACGTGCAAGAAACTCCATGGACACTCTTTTAAATCATATTATGTGTTACATATAATGCTTGGTTACATATTACTTGTTGCTTCTATCATGTGAGCACAATGTCGATAATGAAATAAAAAATGTAAAATAATTAAAAGATAGAAACTGAATTAAGCCACTGGCAGCTAAGAGATGACCAGTCCCAACTGACGGCACCCGTTCACGAGCATGACGCGTGCATCAGCCCCACTCAGCTCAACCATTTTGAAGGGAACTGAACGACCCAATAACACGTGCCACCAACAGCGAGACATTTGAGTGAGCATGACAAACTCTCAACTGCCATGCTCGTAATGTCAAAAAATAAATAAGTTGTAACCTAATAAAAATGCTCCATGGTGCTTCACATTCACAAACTTGGAAAAAGTGCTTCTACATTATACAATGCAATTGTGTCTTTCAAATTAAAAAATAATAATATTAGTTTCCAACTAATCAACTAATTATTACGCCCTAGTGGTAGTGGAGCTGGACCAGCATTGAGCCAAGCATTTTTATCTTGAATATAATCCTCCAACTTATAATATGCTTGCCTGCATAGTGTGCGTTTAATACAAGATTTAAATTTCGTTTCATTGAGTTCTAATATTTGGGGTGGTATTTTATTATAACATTTCAAACAGTACCCCATGAAAGAAGAGGCAACTTTAGCCAGTCTGAAACCTGGTTGAACTAATTGATCCCTATTTCTTGTAACATAATTATGTCTATCGCCTCTTTTGCTAAAAAGATGAAGATTTTTTCTAACATACATGATGTTTTCATAGATATATTGACAAGGTACCGTCATTATGTTAATATCTTTAAATAGTTCCCTTAAAGAATCGCACCGGCGGAGATTGTAAATAGCTCTGATGGCTCTTTTCTGTAATATAAAGATTGACTCGATGTCTGCAGCCCGTCCCCATAGTAAGATACCGTACGACATGACACTATGAAAATAACTAAAATAGACTAGTCTAGCGGTATCAACATCCGTAAATTGGCGGATTTTTCTAACAGCATATGCAGCCGAGCTAAGCCGTCCTGCAAGAGATGTTAAGTGAGGACCCCATTGTAGCCTAGAGTCAAGCGTAATCCCCAAGAAAACTGTTTTATCAACAAATTCTAGTTTCTCATTGTTCAATACTATGTCGCAATCACTACTTATGACATTTGGTAAGGAAAATCTTATGCATTTAGTTTTTTTCCCATTTAGAACTAGATTATTAGCAGTGAACCAGTTTTGGACCTGCAATAAAGCGTTATTTTCATCGTCAAGATTATTAGTCCTTCTATTTATCTTAAAAATCAAAGAAGTGTCGTCAGCAAACAACACCATATTAAGTTTATTTTTCAACAAATAGGGTAAATCATTAATATAAACTAAAAATAAAAAAGGACCTAAAATTGAACCTTGGGGTACCCCCATTTTCACATTTAATCCCGACGAATTGACACCGTTTATTTGAACTAGTTGCTGTCTGTCATTCAAATACGATTTTAATAAGCTTAACGCTGTTTTGCCTAGTCCGTAATGCTCCAGTTTCAGGAGTAATGTTTCATGAACCACACAATCAAACGCCTTAGACAGGTCGCAGAAGATGCCTATAGCATCTTGTGCCTCCTCCCACGCATTAAAAATGTGTTTTAGTAAGGAGACACCAGCGTCAGTTGTACAACGTCCTTTGGTGAAACCATACTGTTTATCGTGTAAGATGTTATTGGTGTTAAAATGATTAAGCATTTGATTTAACATCACCTTTTCAAATATCTTGCTAAAAACCGGCAAAACGGACACCGGCCTATAATTATTAGTGTCTTTACTGTCTCCGGATTTAAAAAGTGGTATCACTTTACTATATTTCATTAGATCCGGAAAGACTCCTTGATCTATACACAAATTAAATATTAACGCTAAGTACGGCGCTACAGTCTCAATAATTGAGGTACAAACTTTGATAGACATACCCCATAGATCTTCTGTCAATTTAATCTTGATTTCTTTAAAAGCTTTTATTACTGTTATGGGGTTTATATGTTTAAAGTTAAATTCAGTCGAACAGGCTGCAACGTTCGCCTGTAATAAACCAAAAGCATGCGATGGCGACGAATTTAGGGCTTCAGTAGTTTTAATTGGAATACTGGTAAAGAAATTTACAAATTCTTCTGCAACTAGTTTGTTATCGCTAATAAGACCATGATGAGTCTCCAATGTGTAATCATTATTATTTCTTTTGTTTCTGTTGGTTTCATTATTTATTATATTCCAAACCGTTTTTATTTTATTATCTGCTGTTTTAACTTTGTTGCTGATGTATAAGGCCTTAGCTGCCTTACAAGTATTTTTAAACATTTTAGAATAAGTACCAACATATTTATTAAAAGTTTCAGTGTTAATAATAGGCTTAAGGCCATACAACTCGAAAAGTCTTTCCCTACTTATTCTGATTCCTTTAGTTGCCCAGTCACTAAATCTAAACTTAGGGCAGATAGTTTTCGTTTTTTTCTCAAACGTCTGATTAAACTCCTTTTGAACTACTGAAAAAAAATTTTTATACAAAATATTACCATTGTTTTCTGCAAGGTTCCAATCACCCAACCTGCTAGTTAAAGTGTTATTAAATTTATTTAGTTTACCGGATGTTATTGGTCTGAATTGTATCTGCACTTGTTGTATTGGTAAGTTGGATTCAAATGTTACCATTAGGCCGCTATGATCAGATGGCAGATAATTTACAATGGCTTTTTCTAAATACTTGCAGCAACAAAAAACATTATCGATACATGTAGCAGTAGTTGTCGTTGTTCGAGTTGGTTCAATAAACACATTTGATAAATTAAATGATTTGAAAAGATTTAATAATCTACTGCTATCTGAATTATTTTCTAAAATATTAACATTAAAGTCTCCGCAGATAATTACTGGTTTATTACCAGTTGAAAGTTTAGCCATAACATCTTCCATGACTGACTCAAAAATAGAGTAGTTTTGATAATTAGGGGGCCTGTAAACGCACACTATGACATGCCTATCCAGCTCAACACACGACACTTCAATGCTATGTTCAACGGACAGTGCAACTATATCTTTACGAGTTTTACATTTGATACTATTTTTAATAAGGATTAATGAACCCCCACGTAACATTGACTTTCGGTTAAAACAACTGCCCACATTATAATTATCATAATTAATTAGCATTTCAAAATCCTTTAACCAATGCTCAGTAAAACAAATAATGTCAAACATAGTTTTTTCTAAGAATAACTCAATTTCCAATTGTTTTGCAGAAAAACCCTGAATGTTTTGAAGAAACATATTAAAGGATTTTTGTTTACCCCCTGTAGCTTGAATGCTAGAAGATACTTTATTTTTAAGTTGACATACATTGCCAACATCAGTACCAACTGTTGTCTTATTACCTAGTTTAAAATATTAGTACTATTACTAATGGTGGGACTGATTACTGGGTACGCCGACATACTGCTTATGTCTGAGTTAATATTAACTGCTAATAGCTGCGCTATTTGACGTCTTAATATAATAGGCAGGTACACAGTATACCTGGTCGAAAAAAGTTTATCAACAAAATTGTTGATGTCAAAAAAGAAAAACTTATCACTATGATGACTAACTAAAAAATGCATATGCATATTTAGCATATGTATGTACTTATTTTGTCTGTCTGACAAGTGCTCAAAGTAAGGAAAAGCGCACAAAATTATCTTCCTACAATTTATCTTCAACAGCTCAGTGACATTATTGGTGATGTCATCTGTCTTCACATTTAAGCTATTACCCACAAATACAGTTAGAATAGAATATGAAGAACACAAACATAATATTTTATAGAGATTCTAATGATTTCTGGTACCTAAGCAAAGATTTAACAAGTGTAATGGGAACCAGGATAGTAACAAGAAATGATGGACTCATTTCTTGTTTTCCATTTTTTTTTTCTTCTTTTTGAATGATGTTGCCGAAAATTTTGTTCACAACTTGCAGCGCAGCAACTGATCACTTAATCACTGCGCCAACCGTGCTATCGTACCCATTAATTTCATTCTAAACTTTTTGCCCTCAACTTTTATTAGCTGATTATTGTATGTTGTCTCAGTGAGTACGACCGCAACAATCAGTTCCTGCGCATGGTGCTGGAGGTGGGCGAGACGGACCTGTCCTCGTTCCTCAAGGCGCGCGGCGCCGGCCTGCCGCCCGCGCTCGTGCTGCACTACTGGGAGGAAATGCTGCATGCCGTGAATTACATACATGAGCATGGTGAGGAATTATGACTATCTTATTATTATTATTATATATTCTTTATTGTACACCACATATACAAAAAACTACAGGACAAACATTATAAAAAATAAGTGTACAATGGGCGGTCTTATCGCACAGGGCAATTTCTTACAGACAACCTTTGGATGGACTGAAAGAAAGGAGAAAGATTTAGGGTTGTCAGTGTACAACAACAGAAAAAGAATAATATTATTGATAATAAATAACAACACAAATACCTACATATATACACAAATAAAATATACTAATAAATATCAAATATATAATTAAGCCAGGAGAAGGAAAAAAATTAAAAAATCAAAGGGAAAGGTAATGCTCCTTCACCATTTTTTTAAACGTTGGTAGCGTTTGAGCACGTCTCACTTCAATAGGTAACGCATTCCACAAGCGTGCTGCTTGAACAGTAAACGATTTGTCAAAGAAGGATGTGGAATGCATACGAATACTTAATTTCAGGTTTTCCGATGATCTAAGGGACCTAGAATGTGTGTCACAAAGGAACTGAAAGCGTTCTTTAAGATAAAAAGGAGTAAAAGGATTAAAGAGCACATTATAAAGCAATGAAAGTATATGAGCATTCCGGCGAAGACGAATAGGAAGCCATTTGAGCTGAGTACGAAATTCGGAAACGTGGTCATACTTGCGCAAACCAAATATGAACCTGATACAGAGATTTTGAAGTCGCTCAAGCTTGTCCAATTGGTCTTGGGTAAGATCAAGATAGCTGGCATCAGCATAGTCCAAGATTGGGAGAAGAAGAGATTGTGCTATCGCAATCTTAGTGTTGATGGGAAGCATATTACGAAGACGCCTCAGGGAGCCCGCCGAAGCAAACAGCTTTCGGCTTACCTCTTGCAGTTGTTTAGTCCAAGAAAGACTGCTGTCGATATAAATCCCCAAGTTCTTGACAATGTGACTTATAGGAATAACAGTGTTGTTAAAAGAAACCTGGGGAAGTGTCGACCAATCGATCTTACAGACCGTACGGGGACTACCGACAACAATCACTTGGGTCTTAGTGGGATTGATTTTCAGCCCAAACTCAGCGCTCCAGTCACCTACTCGAGTTAGGTCCTTATTAATAGTTTCAATGGCATCGTTCAACTCTCCAAGAGAGGACTGGGTGTAAATTTGGAGATCATCAGCATATAGGTGGTAGAAAGAAGATAGTTGTTGAGAGATAGCGTTAATAAAGAGTGCGAAAAGTAAAGGGGATAAAACGCCACCCTGCGGCACACCGGCAGAGGTGTCACACCAAGAAGAAAAAGATTCCTCAATGCAAACACGCTGCCGGCGACCAAACAGGTAACTATGAAACCAGTCAATTACCGAAGGAGATATGTTAAAAGAGCATAGGATACCAAGCAAAATGTCGAAGTCAACGGTATTAAAGGCATTGCTAAAGTCAAGCAGAGCAAGTACTGTTAACTTTCCCATCTCCATGCCAGACCTAATATCATCCGTAATATGCACGAGTGCTGAGGTAGTGCTGTGTCCAGGTCGAAAACCGGATTGATAGGGATTTAGGAGATTATGCTTGGAAAGGAAAGAGCTAAGTTGCTGATGAACCAGCTTTTCCAGGACTTTGGATAGGAAAGGAAGAATAGAGATAGGACGATAGTCAGAGAAAGATGCAGGATGAGATTTCTTAGGTAAAGGGATGACTTGGGCATCTTTCCAGGCTTTTGGGAAGACACCACTGGAAACAGAAAAGTTGAGAATGTAAAGGATGACAGGGAGGATGTTATCAAGGATAGGAATTATCATCTTTCGGCTGACACAGTCACTACCAATAGCGTTGGATGTAATTGACATAATACTCCTTTTAACATCACTAGCAGTAAACTGACTTAGGACAAATGGGGAAAAATCAGGTTTCGGAAGGTTTGAAAGACGACTTAGTGTAATGGCTTTGGTGGCCCTATTCATTGTGGGCGAAGTAGAAAAATGAATATTTAGTAAATTGAAATCTAAGTCCTTAGGAATTGTGTCATGAGACTTTTTTCCGATACCAAGTGATTTGAGAAATTTCCAGACCTTAGCTGGATCACCGTTCTGTACCGAAGTATGGATAAATTGGCGGTTAGCATTCCTACACACCTTGCTGCAGTGATTCCTAATTGAAACATATTTTTCCCTGTTGTAGTCATTAGGTCGAATTTTGAACTTAAACTTTGCAGCTGCTTTTTTACGTAGTAAAAGTTTTATTTCATCAGTCAGCCATGGCGCTGGTGGATGCTTGACTTTCACAGCTCGAATAGGTGCATGTCTGTTGTAAAGCTGAATTAGGGTAGAATTCAGGATCTCAAGTTGTTCGTCAACGGACGACGATGACACCAAAGGCGTCCAGTCAATGTTATTGACCTCCTTATCTTATTATCTTCTTTTGAAATGGATGTTAAACTCGTCAAACTGTTTGGGCTCAGTAGGTGGCTATGTTAACTGCAATATCAGTGGCACTCATTAGATCTTCAAAAGTACAGGAGTATTTTTTATCTCTCTCTAAGCAAACTTTGAATAATTCTTATCAAAAAATCACCTACCTTGGATACATCCGACAAACATTTTCGCGGTTAATTTCTCCAGGGTCGCACATCCACGACCAAATATTCCACCTCGTCAGCACTTCTGTCATCTATGGGTTTAATCCCATAGGTGACAGAAGAGATGACGGGCTCAACGAGATAGAGTAAGTCGCAAATACACGGCCCTGGCGAATAGAACACGAAATCACTCGTCAAACCAATTCGAGGGTTAACTATTTATTTATATTGTGTCTTCTAAAATTCTATCATTCTTTAAACCATAAAAAATTCGAGATTAGGGCTTTATATTCATTATTTTATTTCTTTTTAGGTGTAATCCATGCAGACCTAAAGCCGGCAAACTTCCTCCTGGTGTGCGGGCGGCTGAAACTGATCGACTTCGGGATCGCGTCGGCCATCAGCTCCGACGCGACCTCCGTGGTTCGCTCGCAGGCCACCGGGACATATTCGTACATCAGCCCCGAGGCGCTCATGGGCGGTGCTGGCGGGTACGGCGTTGCTAATGGCGACGGCAGTGCTCCTATTAAGGTAACTGACTATCTACGTGATGAAGCTGGATACTTATTTTCCTACATTAAAGACTGTTGTGAGAACTTGCGGCTGAATAATAACAGCCACCGAACTAATAATACAGGCGCCGAACTATTAATAACAGCCGTCTAACTAACAATAACAGCCGCCGAACTTACGATAGCCCAAAAAAAAATTTGTCATATACCAGAAAATCTGGCACCAATCTTGTCAAGGGGTGTCGTATTATACAGTTACTGGTTTGTGGTGTTCAGATAGGCAGTCGCATTTAAAATACTGGTGAGATCTACCTACATCCTTTTAGGCTGGTAACCGACTCCGATAATGTTGAGAAAAGGTAGGATAGATTGAGTAATGACTGTCGTGGCGGTTGCGGTTAGAGAAAAACGAGAATATTTTTCTACTCGCATGTTTCGAGGTCACAACAGTTTAAGCTCATATAGTATAATGCATGTGTCTGTTGGGCACCCCATTTCGTCTTAACGACTGACTGCATTTGGATGACACTTGGCACTCATGTAGTCCATGTCTTAATTTGAATATAGTCTTCTTTTTATCTCGGGAGTTTATTTCATACGGACGTCTTTCTTTTTTTTTTTTAATTGGTATAAACTAGTGCTTGATTGCGATCCCACCTGCTAGTAAGCAGTGATGCAATCGTTGATGGTGAGGCGAAGTAGTTTATTAAGACCCTATTCACTCTTGCCTTAAAGACACCTAAATTATAATCAGACGGGAAGACCGCAGCAGGCAAATTGTTCCAGTCCCTCTATGTACAAGGTATAAACGACGAGGCGAAACGCTTGGTCCGGACCGTAGAGGTTTCAACCGCAAAGTTTCACACCGGCGATGCGTCTGGCAGAACTTATTTTATGTTACAAACGTTTGATGGTGTGTTGTAGATCTCGTTCCGGTCGGACGTGTGGTCGCTGGGCTGCATCCTGTACAGCATGGTGTACGGCCGCACGCCGTTCGGCCACATCCCCAACCTCGCCAAGTTGGCCGCCGTGCTCGACCCCAACCACCGCATCGACTATCCGCCCGTTGAGCGTAAGTCTACAATTATGCTGACTAGATTCTTTGTACTAGATTTTTTTTTTTCTGGTTTATATACTGTTTTACAGTTGCCATCACGGATCTTGAACGCTCGGCGTCAGAGTGGGGATCGCTTTGCGCATTCCATACATTGGCGAGCCAATCGTCTTCGTTGTTAGATACATGCTGCAACGCAGCGAACGAATCAGGAGTGACGTCTATGACGCGATGGCGCGGCCAGCCAATCACTGACACTCCCCGCCCCCGCGTCGCACATCGCACCACTAAAGAGACCGAATATTTGACTTCTGCGCAAGTGTTCTAGATCCGTGATGGCAACTGTACTTTTAGTTAATTGTGACAGTGACACCAATATTACCACACACATCATCGCTTGGTGAGATAGGGGTCAAACGCTGGTCTATACATAATAATAATAATAAAAAAAAAACAGTATATCTGTTTTCCCCGGTGGAGGTGTATTAACCTTTCGTGTGATTGACCCACGCTCGTAATGATTACCGTCGTATGCACGGCCGAAATAAAATGGCGCGAGGAAGCGGCGAGCGTTCCCTTGTATGTGTGTGTAAGCATTTTAGATTTCGCGCCATAAAATAGACCGGTGATACAGGATGTTTAATTTTGATTGTTGAAAAATCTTTAATGCTGGATTAGAAATAAAAGAACATGTACAAAATTGTATCTTTTTATTTATTAAATTACTAGCTTTTGCCCGCGGCTTCGCTCGCGTTAAATTCGGGGTAACACGGTTCACGGTAGCCTATGTCACTCTCCATTCCTTCAACTATCTCCACTTAAAAAATCACGTCAATCCGTCGCTCCGTTTTGCCGTAAAAGACGGACAAACAGACACACACACACACACTTTCCCATTTATAATATTAGTATGAAGTATGAATAACAGAAAATAAAATACATAACTACCTAAATACACCTATTTCTGATGATAACTAATCTAAACTCAATAAATAAGCAAAATCCCGAAAAACTAATATCTACATGAATGACTGAATGGCGAGCGATATTGTATCATAAGATAAAATATTATAGTATCTTAGCCGTGCGCAGCGCCCCTTAGTGAGCTCCACTGCGGGTGACGTAACCTACGACAAACTTATTATTTGCGGTTGGTACAGTAATCGGGTCTAGGGATCGAACCGCAAAATTAAGTTTGTTTTTTATTGTATATACTTTTTCGGGATAAAAAGTACCCAGTGTGGTGCCCAGGATATTAAAGAATAATTATACCAAGTTTCATCGTAATCGAACCGGTAGTTTTTGCGTGATGCCTGAACAAACAGACAGACAGACAAAAAATTTTTTAATCAAATTTTTGGGTTTGGTGTCGGTCTATTAACACCCCTTGCCATTTATTTTTTTTTTTATATTTTCAATGTACAGAATTTTCACTCCTACAGATTTATTATAAGTATAGATTTTCACTTCTACAGATTTATTCTATGTATAGATTAACAAACATTAAAAGTTGTTCCTTATAATTAGTTACAAAAAAAAAAAAATGAATTGGAAAAGAAACTACGACAAAAAAACGACACTGAAAAAGTATGAAACGAGTTTTTCAGGATGCTGAAATAAACAAGGTAACTGGAAAAACAAGAACAGAACTTAAAGAAAATCCGCAGTCACACGTTATTAGTGTTTCGGTTGCACCTGTAACGTGTGACGTTTTTTTGTCGTAGTCGGGTTTTAGATTTTTACTTTTTTTTATTTTAACAACGGAACAGATGAACATCATACTACGCGTTCCAAATGAGAATAGGACCGATTCCTATGTTTTGACGTCTCGTCGTACTGTCAAATCGAAGAAATTTTGGCAAAATTTAAAAACTTAGAGACGAGTAAAATTGAAGAACTGGGTTCTGATTAAACTTTTTTCGTTCACAGTTCATAAATAAATTAAATTTTTCGTAAATAATGTTTAAAAATTTCTTTCCTCGATTTGACAGTAAATCGTGACGAAACAACATGGCGGGCGATCCTATTCTCATTTGGAACGCATTGTACACACATACATACATAGCCTGTCAAAATCATAACCCTCCTTTGACGCGATTAGTACGTTTAGAAGACGTTTACGGCAGATTTTGATCGATGCGCAGCGAAAGTTAACCTAACTAATTTAAATGTTTCGTTGATATAATATACGTGTAATTTTTTTTATATGATTTGTCTTTGGTCATAATATTAATTAATAAATATGTTTCACTATAATAAAAAACAGGGTTTACATAGTTACAATTATGTGGGTGGTTTGGGTTTTATTTTTTCTGCGTGCCGTTTGTCTCTTAACAAGGCAGCTATTGTTCTTTCGCCCGCTACGAGGGATTTTTGACGTGTCTACTGTATCATCTGCGTTGTTGAGTATAGTTTTGATGACGACTTATTTATTCTTAGTATGTGTTTCTTTCTTTCTCCTGTTTCTTATATATCTGTCACATAACACCTTCCTATTATTTATCATTTACTACACACTAATTTATACCTACATATAATAATATACATATATTTATTTATCTCACACCTAGCAACTGATTTACATCTGTAGACTCATAGCAAGGTTCAGTCGAAAACCAGCGTCAGGCATCTGCTACGTAGTGGCCTGGCATGATGCTGAACTGGACCTATTTGGCGCAGCCGTGGGACATACAATGTAGATATATTTTAAGTTTAAGATCCCATACTATAATAATTTTTTATATCATTGTGTGTACCTGTGTGCCAAATAAATGTATTTTCTTTCTTTCTTTCTTTCTTTCTTTCTTTGGCTTTGCCGTAGTCGGGTAAAAAGAAAGGAAAAATTTCTAGATAATATACTATATAATCTAGATAGAAAATAAACCAATTTATATTTTTTAACTGACTTCAAAAAGAAGGGAAGTGATATATAGAGGAGCAGTGGTGGCCGAGTGGCAACGGCCCCGACTTACGAGTTGTAGGTCGCGGGTTCGAACCTAGTCAAGCGCATTACTTTGTGTAATTTATTTCATCACCACTGCTCTCAAAACGATGAAGGAAAACATCGTGAGGAAACCGGCATGTCCTAGAACCAAAAATTCGAAGACATGTGACATTCACCAACCCGCACTGGGCCCGCGTGGTGGATTACGGCCCATTCCCTCTCCTAGAGAGGAGGCCTGAGTCCCAGCAGTGGGAACATTAAAAAGGCTGATGATGATGATGATGATATATATATTTAAAGTTTTTTAAAAATATGATTCGCGCATTTAACCTAGCAGGTATTTCCATAATAGTAAACATAGAAATGATCAATACCTTTCGTTATCTTTAAAAGCCAGATATTCCATAACTTAGATACAATTAATGAATATCTGGCTTATGATGTTAAAGAAAGGTATTGATGATTATGTACTTATTAAGTTATTTGCGCGAACGACATCGACATTTGAATTTGAAAACTTGAATTTCGTGGGCCACACGGGCGCATCCACCTACCTTAACGACAAAATTTTATAAATTTTCGACAGTGTGATAATCAATCCAACATTGACCGAGACAAATGAACTTCTCACACTTCTGGCAAATGGTGTTTACTTCTTTCCGTATTTTTTTTAAGGAGCAACGAACGCAGCGGTTCCTTTTAATTTTATTTCTCTTGCTCCCCGCTCGATCTTCTAAGGAATCTGCATAGATTGGGAAGTGATTATTGCCATCTAAGCGGAGAAGAGCAGGAGGATTTATTACCCATGGTAAGGTCAATGGGAAGTGATTATCACCATTTAAGCGGAGAAGAGCAGGATTTATTACCCATGGTAAGCTCAAATTTGGGTATTTATGAGCGAGTTGTTCCGCCAATTGATATCTAAATTGCCTGTGGCTGAGGGGATTTGTGCTGTTCTCGCGATGTATGATGAAAATGTTTAAAATGCTAACATTTATTAGCCGTTTGAACACTCTCAAGTACCATTTCATCCCCCTTTTGTGCTCCATTAAGTACATGGACAGCATTTGTTCTTTTAAATCTACCCCGCCCATGTACTTATTGTAGTCGTGCACAACCACAGGCTTCAGTATTTGTTGTCCTGCTCTTCTTCCAGGCAACATGTCCGCATTGTGATAAGTCGACACTGTGGTTACTAATTTAACGTCTTTCCAAGATAAGACAGATACGTCACCACAGTGTCTACTTACCACTGCTGCTTTTTGAAGTCTCCTTTCGTTGAGAGTTTGTATTTCCCCCGGTGTCCCCATTCTTCGCCTGTTCAGAGTTCCAATGACATCGGTCTTATTCAACTTTAAAAATCGTGTCAAAGGAACTGAATTATAAAAGTTATCCATTACAAGACAGTGACCTTTGTTAAGAAATCTTTGCATGAGCCTTAGCACCACTTTCGCACTTGTGCTCGTAAAGCCATACAAGGAGTCCTCCCCAGAGTCCCCTGTCTGTGGATATTTTTTGCCCGTGTAAACCTCAAATTTGAGCAGATAGCCTGTAACCGCCTCGCAAAGTTCATACAATTTAATACCAAATTGTGCTGCTTTTGTACGGATGCACTGGATCCAACTCAAGCGCCCTTTAAATAGCAGCAACGATTCGTCAATGCTTATTTCTCTGCGAGGCGTGTACATGCTATCAAACTTTTTATTACAATGGTCAATGATGGGTTGTATCTTAGCAACTTTACGATCAGAACCATGAATACTGATGGTATTGTTATCGACAAAGTGCAGGAAACGCATAAGTAGCCAGTACCGTTTTTTACTCATAAGCCTACGAAAACCTGGCATGGCCAGGGTACCCATGCTCCAGTATTCACTCACACGTCCTGCGACCATCAGCGACATAAAGATCATCACCGCAAAGAGCTTGTACAGCTCATCAGTAGAGGTTTCTACCCAATCGTGCAATCGAGAATGGGCCGAGATACCGTCCGGAGACTCGGATACTTCCGCTATTGTTTGCCAGGCATACTCGTTAGTCTGTGCCACAATACTGTTCATTATATCGTGATCCCAAACATGAGTGAATAGCTTCAGAGGATCTGTTTCCTCAATATTGGGACCGCGCTCCCTTGCCTGGGAATAAACTTCCGGTTGACCTCTAAATGTACTATAATCGCTTGACCAATTGAAAGATTCAGACAGCCTCTCGTGTTCTTCGGGATTTTCCTCAACATCTTCGGCTGTTACTTCCAGGGTAGCTCGATGCTCCTCCAGCGACGTAGGTTCCTCCTCTTCCTCACTGCCCGAATCCACTCTTAGCTCCTCGTCTAATGGCCAACTGAGTATCTACAAGAGTAAATCGCCATTTATGATAATTCCCTTTGATAATGTGACAAATATAATCATATTAATTTATAATTAATCAGAGGGAGAATGCGTGCAAAACTCTAAAAATAAAAAGTAAAAAAAAATAGTTTATATCTACCTCGGAATAAGACATATCTAGGTCATGAGGCCTTAGACTAGGCTGCCAATCATAATCGTCGTCATCGGGAAAATGCCTTCCGTGACCCTACAAAGATAAATCATTAAAAAAAATATTTACATGTTAGAATTCCCTGATTAACAAAAATATTTGATACAAATATTTATTAGCAACATACCACACTGTTTGAAGTGCTGGCTTCGGGAAGCCCGTCGTCGTCAATAATTCGGTCTGGCTCCATTACCTACGGTTATTTAGGACAGATTAGTTTTTTTTTTATTTATTTATTTAAATGATGACAGAGTGAAAGAAATAAAAACAGAATTATGTACCAGTAAGTCAATTATGCCATTTAATAGGTTATTGGACGATGTAGATCTTGCCTAGTACCTTCTTGTTTCTACGTAGGGAACTCTACTATAAAACTGTCTCTTCAAGCAGATAGATAATTAACTTGAAAATGAGTTAATTTGATTAAGAAATCAATTTTAATTTTGAAAATAAAGTCATATTCTTCTTGGAATGATCTGATCAATGAATTTAAAAAAGGATCAAATTAAAAATAAGAATTTATGAGCAACATTCGTCTGGGGGATAGAGAACATTTTTTTTTTTATAATGTGTATGCTCGCGTTTGACCACAATCTCACCTGATGGTAAGCGATGATGTGGCCGACGATGCACACTATAACTACATTTGCACCAGAAAAAATTTGATAGTAGAAGCCGACGAATCGTATTTCTACTCATGATGACACGGAAGTGCCTTATCAAGTTATTAACTTCCGTGTGACAAATATTTTGCCGCAAGAAATGCGTTTCCTTCCATGGCCACACACTCTCCCTTATAGCAAGAAATATAGTCGCGTTTATGCAAAAACCGGTCAAGATCCAGGACCACAACCATGATGATTTTCTAAAAAGAAGAGAAAACCACTTATGACTACTTATTGATACTTTCTGATACTTATTGCTTTCGCTTTTATAATATTATAAAGTTAAGATAGATACTAGGAACGCGAGAAAAACCGTGTGCAGAAAAATAGTTTTAATAACTTAGACGAAACCGTATGAAACGCTAGTAGTTTTGCGTGAGCGAAATCGAATAACAACACCAGTTATTTTTTTATATCATGAGCGTGTATAGTATCGTTTATTAGTAAACAATATTGAAATAGTAACATAATATTGTTTTTTCATCTCGCCATTTATTTAACAACAAGTCTCAATAACGCCATAAAATGCACAATCCATTTCATTGTCGCTATATACGACTTAAAAACTTAATAAAATAACAGTGCTAGGTGTGCTATATAAATGGTGGGAAACGAGGGGGGTGGGGACAACCCCCCTACCCCAAAACGTCTTCGGTCTGAGGCCGGAGACGGAGGAAAGAACATGGACTTGGATGGCGGCGGCGATTAGTGTTGACACCTTTTAAAAGACCAAAACACTTTCAAACCGCTCTATAAATATATTAAGAACACAATTAAATCTTTATAAAAAGTGATGTGATACATAGTGCAGTCTTTTGAAAAATAAAATAAGAATTGACTTAAAGGTCCAAGTGACCAGGTCATAAAAATACAAAAAAAAAAAAAAAAAAAATCGCTATATACATTCAGTCAAAAAAAGTATCGGGAATGGATGATTTGTGTATGGTTCCAAATTCAAATTTTAGGTTTTTTTGTTGTTGCTAAATTGGCACAACTGTTTTCCATTTTGGCGCGGAGTTTGAGTTGCATCTGTTATTTATATTAGATACAGTGCTGTTTTTAGTTGTATCATATCTATCTAGTGTATATTGCGAATTTCATAATGGACAGAACATCGAACAAAGAGTTTGTCTTAAATTTTGCATCGCCAATGGAATTTCGTGTTCGGAGTCACTGAAAATGTTACAGAAGGGTTACGGTGAATCGACTTTATCAAAAACACGTGCTTATGAGTGGTACAAAGCATTCAAAAGCGGTCGAGATGTGATGGAAGATTTGCCTCGCTCTGGTAGGCCATCAACCTCTGCAACTGAAGTTAACATCGCAAAAGTGAAGGAAATAGTGATTGAAAATCCTCATTCAAGTTTGAGACAGATAGCCGCCGAACTTTCTGTATCTCACGAGTCGATCCGTACCATTTTAACTAATCATTTGGGTATAAAACATATTGCCGCCCGGCTAGTCCCAAAAGACCTGAATTTTCTCCAAAAACTCAATCGCATGAGAGTCGCTGAGGACATGAAACGCATTGTTACTGGCGACGAGACGTGGGTTTACGAGTTTGACATGCAAACAAGTCAACAAGCTTTGGAGTGGCGCCTTCCAACTGAACCAAAACCGAAAAAACCACGCCAAAGTCGATCAAAAATCAAAGTCATGTTGACTGTTTTCTTTGACTATCGCGATGTTGTGCACTCAGAATTCTTACCGGAAGGTCAAACGGTAAATGCAAGCCCTAAATATGAGAATGTGTGCGTGCATTTTGCATGACCTTAGAAAATGTCAATTATTTTTCATATTCTGATAAAAAGTGTACTAAAACCTTTACACAATTCGAAAGTTAATGAAATTTCCCTTAAAATGATATATAATAACGACTTCTTTAAGATAGATGCAAATATAAATTATTATTATTATTATGAGCCCGTGGTGTCCCACTGCAGGGCAAAGACCTCCCTTCCGTTATTCCACTCTTTTCTGTCCTTAGCCACTTCTGGCCAATCATTAAGGTAGGAGTCCAAATCGTCACGCCATCTCCTTCTGGGCCTACCGCGTCGTCGGCTCCTGCTGTTCGGAGTCCAGTCAGAAGTTGCTTTTGCCCAATTTTGTTGCGACATGCGGCAGAAGTGACCTGCCCAGTTCCATTTTAATTTGGCGGCTGAGTCACCTACGTCTGCGATTCGTGTTTTGGAACGAAGTATATTGTTCCTTATGCGATCTGTTCTTTTGAACCCGAGAATACTTCGTTCCATTTAATAATAATAATAATCAGGGTGTCACATTCTGGAAAGTCAGGGAAAATCAGGTAAAAATCAGGGAAGCTCAAAGCAGTCAGGAAAAGTCAGTGAAATAGAGGGGTCACCTGGAAAGTCAGGGAGAAATTGAGATTTTGTCTCCCAAAACACTGTTTGTCTCCCAAAATTTCCCAGTGATTGTAAAATGTGGGATATAATTAATTTATGCTCTAGAAAGACCCGACCTCTCGTATGCCGTAATTACAGACACAATTAAAAAGCCATTGTGTCTCGCGTGGATCCACGTTTAGACACGCAACGGGTTAACCGCTCGAGTGCCGTAATTAGAGACACAATTAAAAAGCCATTGTGTTCCGCGTGGATTCACGTTTAGACACACAACGGGTTAAAGCACTTAATAGTATTTCAAAAATATATATTTTATTTTATTTTTCTGTAAAATGAATATACATAGTAGGTCAGGAAATTTTGAAAAAATTGTCAGGGAAAGTCAGGGAAATTTTTCGAACATTAGCAGTGGACTCCCTGATAATATAAATCGATATGAAAATCAAAACATTGACAGAAAAAACATCGCGAGACATTTGATCATAGAAATATCACAAATCAAGTTAATAATACATTTATCTTGAATGGTTTTATGTTCTACATAATATAAACAAAAGCAAAATAGACAGAAATACTTACAGATGTTTATTTACGTGAGAATCACACAGCAGGAATTTCACCGGTCGCACTTTTCACTAGAATGAACTTGTTTTTACTTGTCAATCCCATTCCCATGACGAAATCCATTCAGTCTAGTGATGTGCCGAGTCGCTGTTTTGGTGACTCGAGTCGACTCGAGTCAGTTTATGCGGTATTCGAGTCGTGACTCGATTCCACCATTCGAGCCCAGTACTCGAGTTCTATGTGTTGAATTCGAATATTGACTCGAGTCCAGGACCCGAGTCTAGGATTCGAGTCCAGAATTCGAATCCTGGACTCGAATCCATGACTCGAGTCTACAAATTCAAATCCAGAACTGGAGAAAAGGAAAAAAAAACAACATGTATAATCTATACATATATACATATAAATAAAATTGGAGTGTCTGTTTGTAATATTGAAATAACTGCTTTTTTTACTACATGCATATGAATATGTATACGGTAAATACACCAAAATAACATTTTTTACAATTTTTTGTCTGTCCGTCTGTCTGTTTGTCCGGGCTGATCTCTGAAATGGCTGGACCGATTTCGACGGGACTTGTTTTGGCAGGTAGCTGATGTAATAAGGAGTAACATAGGTAGGTTACTTTTATTTTAGAAAAAATAAATTCAAAATCCTGTAGTCCACGCGAACGGAGTCGCGGGCACAGCTAGTTGTACATATTTGTGTTTAGGATAATGATACAACGATAAATACTGTGTTTTGTGCTTTTAACACCAATTCTCGTTCACCAGTTTTTATTATATTAGGCATAATTTAACTTTTTTAAGGGAAAGAAGTCCTGAGAAAGGGAAATCTTAATAAACACTGCGTGTCGCTATTTCCTCGATTTTCCTCCTTTGACGTTTAGACTTTCAGGGGAGCCAACATTACGCAGAAGGGAATTTACAAATGCTGAAACGCACTTTAATCGTAAATGTATGAGTTTGACGATACCGGTTCTGGTACAAACATTTTCTCAAGCTACTTCCGGTGTGTTTTAGGGTTCCTTACTAAAAAAAGGAAAAAGTCCGTCCGTCCGTTCGTCTGTCAAGACCCTTTATATCTCAGGAGAGCATGGAGTTATGGAGTTGAAATTAAAACCATATAGGTACTCAAGTCGGCGATCTCTTAAAGCTGTGCGTAAATCAAACTTCTAAGTTTACGAAAAAAAACAGATAGGGCCGTATAAGTCGAAAAAAAAAAACGTACATTTTGCAAAGGAATCAAAATTCAATTTCAGGATTTTGCGTCCTGAAAGTTACAAAATAAAGCAAGGTCTTATAGCACAGATATAAGGATAAATCTAAAAACTGTTTTGTAGTCACGTCAAACGAAAAACTAAAAACTTTTTGCGATTCGGAAAAATCGCATAAAGTTTCAAAGCAGGAATCGAGTCAGACTCGAGTCAAGCCGTACTCGGCACATCACTAATTCAGTCTAATGGCCGCCCGTGACAGATTCATTCATTCACTTTCGATGCAAAAAAAAGTAGACCCAAAATCCAAAGAATAGTGAACAAACTCGCATTTAAAAAGTTTGTTAGGTTTGGACGTGGATCCACGCTTAGGTACACGAGGGTAAAGATTTTTCGAACGTGGATCCACGTCTAAAACACACGAAAGGTCTGAACTGTCTTGCAATAGATATTCCCACATGAACATGTGGGAAAATCTATTGCAAGACAGTTGGCTAACATCGATAAACTTTGTTTTTGCTATGTTTTTACCCAACAGCGCCAAAAAGAGGGTTATGTTTTACGGGTGCACTGTGATGTATGTAAATTTCTTGGCACATCCAAAAGCAAGGCTTGTTGCATTTTAGCTTAAGAGTGATTAATTTTTGGCGTCAAATTATACAGTACAATTCACGAATGATGGCGGGCGTGAAGTTAGCCTTTGCGAAAGTTCGCGCATACTACACTCTTCTCGCACACGCACGTCGCCATTTGGTTCCTAAAACACGTTACTGCGCAGCCTTCTGCGCAAACTTCACGGCCGCCATCATTCGTGAATTGCACTGTACGTTTTTCGGGCATGTCCCGAACAAAAGGGGATCGTGGAAACGATTTCAAAATAGTTTTAAAACTGTTTTTTTACTCACTAAAATGTAGTAAATAAAAAATATTGACAGCGCAAAAAAAAAAACAAAACGGTTGGAAACTGATGCAACCAAAAAATTAATTCCACTACCCAAGCAGCACGCTAGTGTTTTAAACATCAATAAACCTGCTGATTAACAACTTAGAACTGTATAAGGGCTGCACAAATGTGTAAAACAAAGCTTTAGGCTGGATAAAGTTATCCGCGTACGTTTATAGTATATCTTAGTATTATAACTCTCTCTCTCTTTGTTGACATCAATATGGCGGCAAAAGACCGGTCAAGTGCGAGTTGTACTTGCACACCAAGAATTCCGTAAAAAGTTACTTGAGCAAATTGTTGGATTTTTTTTTTTAGAATCCGTCCTGTTTTATTATTATTACAGTACCTTATTAAGCTTGTCTATAAAAGCCCTGAAATAGGTGTGGTGAGGTATAAGTTAGGACCATTCCTACGTCACACAGTGTCCGTGCTTTGGGCCTGCAGATTAAAAAAAGAAGAAATTCAAATATCTCGAAAACGGTGCGTCCTAGGTAAAAAATAATCGAATTTTTATCCCCCCTGTAGAACCACCTCGTTCTAGAACTAATTAACCAAAAATGTTGAAAATAATAATTAATTTAAAAAAAAACATGATTCTCATGGTTCAGAGCAACAACTTCTTACCAGAAAAGATTTTTATCCAAGGTACCATTTTGGAAATATTATCATACAAAAAAAAAACCAAAGGTAAATTTAATTACAGACAGTAGGGATAGTAAAGTATCATTTATTGAGGTAGATAAACTGATGTCCAACAAACAGTGTTCTGTTGTGAAGACATTCAACAGTTATTTAATACTGTTCATCATAATCTGCTTCTTCATTTTGATGTTGCCCCATGATGATCTGGAGGGTTTTGGGAAATAGTCGGAGGGAAGGAATTGTCATACTTTATTAATTCAACTGAGGTCTATGCACTTGCTTATAGTTATTTTAAATCGCCTTTTGATTCTCATGAACTTTATATAGCGCCAAGCTCTCTCTTCTTTGTGGAAACACTTGAGGAAGGCCTATGTCCAACAGTGGATGTCTTTCGCCTGAAATGATAATGATGACGATGAAAGCTTGCTGTATATCATAGTATAAGTGTGTATCTGTAGAGTTAATGCTCCATCATACAACGATATACAGCTTTTGTACAGCTTAGAATGTACAACTGGACATTTATGCTGCAGTTATGCAGGTACAACACAGCAATTATTCGCCAACTAACACTTAATGCTGTATAATCTGGGGCCCTTTTTGCAGTTTTATCAGCTGTATAAGCGCTTATACAGGGTTTCTACAGCTTAGAGTGTACACCTTGAAGCTTTATTTAGGTGTTATATCGGTAAAATGGGGTGAATATAAACAAAACTTTTAAAGGGTATTTTCACGATATTTGAATATTTTTTTGCAGCATTTAACTATATCAATTTATTAATGAATTGATATTTTAAAAAGTCGATGCTTTGTTAGAAGCCGATAATATGGTATCAAAGTGCAAAACAAAACCAAAGTTTTGTTTCTATTCACCCCTGCGTTTCTATTCACCCCATTTTACGGTACAGCTTGTTGTGCTACTTGGGTAACTGCATCAGACTGCTTATCGAACTTTTTAGGGTTTTTTTTTTTGTGGCTGAGTTTTGACACTGTCAACTTTTTACTTTTGCATACTAGTTAGTTAGTTAGGGTGACTGGCAATTAGTGTACGATACTTAAACACGTGATTGTGCTCATGATAACAAACAATTTTATTATGGGACTTACAACAACTTTTACTATGGGAGCAAACCTGAAATCGCGAAAAAAAAATCAGCTGTTCAGTACATTTATGTTTGCCTAATAATGTACTGAACAGCTGATATTTTTTTTGCGATTTCGGCTTTGCTCCCATAGTAAAAGTTGTTGGTTATCATGAGCACAATCACGTGTTTAAGTATCGTACACTAATTACCAATCACCCTATATAATGCAATAACTATTTTTATCCTACCTCCCGCATTATCTTATTGCCAATGCAACTGATATGTTTTGTCCTTGTTGATCAAGACAGTTCTGTTCCCCACAGACCTCCCTCGATCACTGATCGCAGCGCTGAAGTGGTGCCTCACGTACAACGCGCGCGCTCGGCCCTCCGTGCGCGAGCTGCTGTCCATCCCCTACCTGCAGCACGCGGAGAAGGCGGGCCTGCCGCAGCAGTTACTCGACAAGCTGCAGCCGCTCGTCACGCCGCAAGAGTATAGGTTACTGCAGAGGGCGCAACTATAGATATTGTCTCTTGATAACTTCTGGTGATGACGTCAAACCTAGTCTAACAATGTTGGAAAACTAAACCTTGGATCGTGAAGATTTACCTTTCTGATGGCAGAAATGGTTCACTTCTAGGCCCACTTGCATCACTAATTATGTTAATGTGTTCAACACTAAGCGTATTTTGAACAATTTTCTGTCAATTTTTAGACAGAAAACTGATTAAGCGCGTCCACACTGAGCGGGCAGCCTCGCGAGGCACTTGCCGCGTGAAGCAGCTCGGTTAGTGAGGACGTGCCTCGGCCGAGGCAAGCGCGCGCGCTGCCCGGATGAGCGACCGAGCGCACTCTGGACGCTCGCGATATTATGAACATAAAGGCTCGGGCTTGCCTCGCGCGGCAACCTGGCGATGATGCCGAGGCTGCCGCTCTCGCGGTAATGATTTCCCTCGTGCGGCAAATGCCTCGCAAGGCTGCTCGCTGTGTGGAGCCGCCTTATTGGCGATTTGTGGCGTAACTGGGCCCTAGAAGCAGATCTTGTGTCTTTAGTTCTGGAATTGATTATTCCAATTTAGATAGTACGCCTGTTCGTGTTGGGCGTGAATATACTTAATTGAATTAGAAAATAAGTGGCTCCGTCCACAATATTACGTCGTTGTAAATATAATACATTGTCTGTTGCATGTATATGCTGTAACTAGTCGCCTAGACGGCGATGGCACGATATTCAGCCTTACTTACAAATAAAATACTAATGCCTAGTTTAAATAATGATTAGCCGTTCGTAAATTCAAGATAACATACGTTTCTTCCGTCACATTCAACTGTCGTAAGACAAATCCTCCTTCAAACGATTAGTTGGTACTACACCATCCGCATGCTTCTAAAGGTGTGTAAGTGTAGATATTTTTTGGATAAATGACCTGCTAATCATTGTTTTAACTATTCAAATGTTTTTTTTTTTAAAGGTAACTAAATTTTAATAAAAAGTAATCGTAAAAATTCTTGGGTCTGTAATCTAAGACACTCAATTTTTCGAAAATGACTTTGATTTTAGTACCAAAGTATGTATGTAACTTGTTGTAAATATGTAAAAAATACTAATATTTTGCTTTGATACTAAAAAAATATACTTTTACTTTTAATCTTGACATAATTTTAAATAATGTAAAAAAAAAAAAATTGGTAAAATTGATATAGAACCAGAAATGTAGCCAATCATTCTATGTGTGAAACTTGTATGATACGAACAATATAAATGTATTACAGATAATTTATTACATAAATAATGTATTGTATAAAATTGAACACTCGACTTTTATTAGAAAATAAAAAAATAAATTTGGGAATAAATATTTATTGAAAAGATAATAATTGGAGAATACAAAAAATAAATAGCATCTTAGCACAATTACTAGTAAATGAATAATAAAATAAGATTTGTTAATCTTAGCTTACAACGCTATCTAGCAAATGATAAAATTTTATGAAATGCAACAAGGTCAACATTGAAAATTCAAAGAGAAAGTTATGGATATAAAACAGTTTATAGATAAAAAATACTGACATCAAGTCGTAGAGACTGGCAGCTTCGTATTTCTCTGCTGGCGTCAGAGAAAAGGAATTCTCACCCTTACTACACATACCCTAAGGTACAGAGCAACTACGCAAGTAGCGTCTCGACATACTACGTTATTCGCCCGGGCGCGCTTGCTCGTACTACGAACACAAGCACAATGCTCCGCAACGACACGCACTGACATCAGTTGATAATGATTATTATTTTCCTAATTTTAAGTCCATGTTGCAGACTCTAAAGCTACCATAATGAATTGATTGAAATGCTTTTTTCTTTCAGTCTATATACTTTTGGAATAATGAGACATTGAAGTAGTGCTATATAAATAGTAATACAAGCTGATGGCGCGGCCGACCGCGCAGTACTGTCGCGTGAGGGGGACACGGCACAAAATTAAAAACGAAAATTTTCTTTTTGATTTTAATGCGTTAGGTAAATAAAGCTAGGTAGTACTGCGCGTGCGTCGTGCGCAGTGCGTGCTTAGTTCTGGAACAGTGTGCGCGTGAAGTCGATGTAGTCGAGCGCGTTGGGGATGGGGCGCTCCGTCTTGGCTTCCACGAAGGGCTTCATGCGCGCCACGCAGTAGTCCGCCATCTCCTTTGTGAGGTTCTGTGAACAGGATGACAGGTTAGCTGTGCGCTGGGTTTGAGCTGATGTTATTTTATGGTAGCATGCAACGTAACATACTCATAACATTATGCTTATGAGCAATTGTAATATTAAAAACTGAATTTCGTAAAACACTTAAAAAGTATCCATCAGGTTTTCATAAAGAACAACGTAAGCGACAGTTGGCGCTTTTTGTAGAAAGAAACTCCTTTCTAATTAAAAGTATTTATGATAATAAGTAACTTATCATAAATTAAGACGGGAACGAGAATGGGAAAGTTAAACCCATTCCTGCAAAAAACGCAAATTGACGCAAAGGATGTTCTTCCTAAAAAGAATGGTCTAATATGAGAAGAACAAGTGGTTCTCGGCTTTGTTCAGCGTCTTTCTATCCCCTAATCAAGTGGTAGCGCTACTCACGGCGTATAGCTCATCCTTGGTGACGTATGCGCGGTCCTGGTGCGCCGTGATGGCGCGGAAGGCGTTCTCGATCTCCTCGGACGAGTGCACGTTCTCCGTCTCCTTGCTGATCATGAACGCCATGTACTCTTGCAGGGAGACTTGCCCGTCGCGGTTCGGGTCTACTACATCTATGAGACAAATAAACATTTTAAAAAACCTGGATAGTGTAGTTATTGATAGGTATATATTTTTTTTATTTTGTCCACTGCCAGTTATGGATCATCTATGTAAAACATTGGTTATTATAATTCTACCGCTTGAGACTTTCTGCAGCAGCAGCGGCAGCACCAGCATGGCGCGACTTTAAAAAGATCGGGTGACACAACAGTATGACCGATATTAATATACCTATGGGTTGTCTTCTGAAAGGGAATCCCGTGTTCCCGGAACTCAAGGCAAAAATGGAACATAAGTGTGGTTTTAGTTCGTAATAGTGTGACACGCCTTCCCACTCTGCTCTAGAGCGGGAGAAGTCATGATTTTCCACCTAAAAAAACTGAGCAAGTGCGAGCCGGACTCGCACACTGAGGGTTAAGGGTCAATTTATATTTGACTGGCCTGTTGGTCTAGTGGTTAGTGGCCCCGACTGCTATGCCAGAGGGGTTCGATTCCCACCCAGGACAAATGTTTGTGTGATGAGCACGATCATTTGTTCTGTGTCTGGGTGTAATTTATCCATATATGTATGTATTTAGAAATATATAAGTATGTTTATCAGTTGTCTAGTACTCATAACACAAGCTCTGCTTAGCTTGAGACTAGACGGCGTTGTGTAATAGTTGTGGAATATTATATTATATTAGCGTAGAGTCGAAGCGCATCGAAGCGTCTATCCAAAACTGAATATAACAAATTCAACCTTAACTCTACACCGTAACACACATTACTTCTTAGATTTTAAAAAGACGCGCGCATTCTTCGGCGTGAACAATGCTGACGCCGCATTCGTGCGGCTTTGCTTTAGTTGTAAAAAATTTGACGCTTCGACTCTGCGCTAGTATAAATTGACCCTAAGTAAGTTGGCGGTCAATTCGCTTCGGTATAAATATGTAATTGTATTTATGCTAGTAAGAGAATTTCCTATCTTTCATTATGCAATCACGACTGCAGAATTCTTCGATCTTATCGGCCAGTCATGATCACCTTCCTTCCTGCCCTTGTCCTATGTTACTTTGGAGTCGGCGCGTTTTTTTTTTCTTCTCTTTTGTCCTATCAGCAGTCACTTTTTTCATATCACTCTTCATACAATGTCTTCATTCTCCCTTTCAATCATCGATCGACATCCCTTTCAAACATCGACCAATATAGTATATTAAAAGTAACCCTTGAGATAGTTGGGACCCATTCGATTCCGGTGTATTATTCAGCAGTTAGTTGACAGAGTACTCACTGAGTATAGCCTCGAACTCGGGGTCGGGCTGGCCTTCCTCCACCATGGGCAGATCGTACCCGAGCGCGCGCAGGCACGACTTGAACTCGTGGTGGTTGAGGCGCCCTGAGCGGTCCTTGTCGAAGTGCTTGAACATCATCGAGAACTCCTTCAGCGCGTCCTCGCTTACACCTGACAAACATAACAACTTCTTAGTAAAATTATTATGGTGCACAAAAATAAATATCATTGTAGTTCAATTTGGTGTTCGGATACAATGGAAGCGCGAATGCGGAGTGGGTGCAGCGCGGCTATCTCAAACATAAGAACTTCATTTGAGTGTCCATAGTGGGCATGAAGGCGCGGGGAGCGAGACGCGCGCGTGCCACAGTAAGTGCGAGCGGCGAGCGGAAAACCTGTCTTTGCATCCGCGCTGCCAATGTGGCCGAGCACTCTGTCTTGTACTTCTTAATTGAGTGTTATCCTGTGTTTATTAATTTGTACTAAACAACAAATAGCACTAAAGATAAATATTCTTTTAAAAACACCATCACAATTTGGTTATAAAATAAAGCGGCAATTAGCATTTCTATTGGTATGAGAAAGAGTTAACTTACCAGAGTGATTCCTGGCCTGTATCTGCTGCTCCAAGTTGTGCTGCATGCGCATAGACAGCTGGTCGAGCTGGTCCCACTGCTGGGCAAGCCCCACTGTGCTGTGCTCCGTGTACCGATTGTCCAAGATCAGGTGTTCCTCTAATGCCGCGCCTGGTTACAAAAATTTTGACAAGTTAGAATATTATTGAGAAAAGCTGAAATAAAGATATCCCTTACTAACGAATGGACCTGCTAAAATTTGGGCTGCGAAACAAGGGATTCGAAAGAGTAACCGTGGCCTTCGAACGCAACAGGTTACCGAAGGAACACAGGTGTATTTCAGTCAATAAAAATCTCTAGCGAGTGAGTCATTTTCCAACTACATAGTATAAAAATAAAAGCGAGAACAGCTACTACTGCAAAAGCTAAAGATTTGAGTTTTGTTTTGTTAACATATTTGACATGTAATGAAAACAAGAGACGGCAAAGAAGAATGAGGTAACAACTTTCTACAGTCATACATCACCTTTAATGTCGTACAAATTCATTAGTTACTAATATGTCATTTGGCTTATTAATTTCATCAGCACGTTAAGTGAATGATCGTTTGTTCATGAGCGACTCACCTAATTCTTCAAGGCGCCGGAGGTCGGCCCTGCGCGCGCGCACCTCCCCAGCGCGCTGCCGCAGTGTAGCCAACTGCTGCTCCAGGGAGCCGGTGCCCTCCATCATTGATGTGCTGTTGGATGATACACAAGTATTGCTTAGTTTTTATTTATATTGGAATTATTGTGATGATTCGACATAGGTAAGATTTGGCTTCCTACAAATATTTTGGCTGTACACGGACGAGTAGCTTCATAGACGCGTCTTCGTCACTACACGTTTGGTGTACGCCTGCGTGGAGCTTACGTACAAAACTATGAAACTGTCGACGAAGCAGCGACGTCGTCGTATCGTTGCACCTTCGTCTATGAAGCTACGCGTTTGTGGACAGTAGACCTTCGTTTTTTTGATATTTTATAAATGTTAAAAGCTTTTGAAATACCACCGCTTATTTAGCAGATATACTTTGGTATCATTGGTCTTTATAGGTTAAATAATAATATCGATTACAACATCCAGATTATTTTTGTCAACGGAAAATTTGAAGAAATAAAACATCTATAAATAAGAATAATTAGTACTAAAATAGTGATATGTACATTGTACACTTGGGCTTTACCACGACGTGTTAAAATGTCAGGCTTTCGAGCGAGAAAGAGAGATGGAGGTATAATCTCTCTCTCTCTCTCTCTCTCAGTTTAGGGTATATTATAAGTGGATCGCATTAACAGCACGTGGTAGGGCCTCAGGTCACTTATTTTAATTTACGTAACAGTTTGTAACAGAATACAGTTGAAACAAGCCAATCATTAAGCTGCACGGAACAGACAGACACCTAGAACGTACGAGTACAACGATAAAGTCGGGCTTGACGAAAGCAAGAGTTCACAACTTTCTGTCAAGCCACGAAGCGAACCGTTTTATAATTTTAGTAGGTTTAAACGCGACATTATGAATACGTTACCCGTCCCAGCCTAGCAGCCGTAACCTGTATACCAATCAATATGTCAACACCTCCAATTTTGAACATCACAGTTATATTATATATAATACACCCTGTATTAAAAAATATATTCCATAGGAGCTCACGGTACCACAGCGTTCATATAAGTAGACAACAATAATAGATTTTGATACAAGCGGAGAAAGTTTTTTTTTTAAATTGAGATAAACTAGTGCTTGACTGCGATCCCACCTAATGGTAAGTAGCGATGCAATCTTTGATGGTGAGCCGCACTAGTTTATTAATAGCCTATTCACTCTAGCCTTGAAGACACCCAAATTATAATCGGACGGGAAGACCGCAGCAGGCAAACTGTTCCAGTCCTTCGACGTACGCGGTATAAACGACGAGGCGAAACGCTTAGTCCGGACCGTAGAGGTTTCAACAACGTAAGTTCCTCGAAACCCCGCTCTCTAGAAGCTTCTTTCGTAAATGGATTGAAAAACGTCGTTTGATACACGTGGAAAGGGTCTAGCGGAATAAGGTAGGGCCAGCGGCCCCCGAGAGGTATTTCCAAAATAAATTGTGGTATTACATTAGTGACAAGTATTATTACTGTTGACGTGATTTTAGCCTTCCGTCTCACTTCGTTCAGGAGTTGACTAAATAGACAAAAACGTAGGTATTTTTCAAAATTATTTTTTTCAAAAACTATTATAGCGACACTAATAAAACTAAAACGGTTTGTTAGAGAATAAATTGTTCTACATCATATATTTTTTGTAGATTTTATTTACCTTAATTACTATTAAAAAAAATAAAAAAAAAATTATTTTTTTTTTATTCATTGTTTACGAAGAGGTACAATCACAGAAAAAATATATAATATAGATCACTATGTCTAGTATTATCACTAAAAATTGCATTAATATCAGATGGGTGCAACACTTCCAAAAAAAATTAAAACTGATCATGACCATTCTGGCTAGTAAAGACTTTACATCTGTCTTTTGAATAAACGTTTTTGTAAATATATATGTCATCGTAAAATTGTAAATACCGTTAGATTATAATCTATCTTACGCGATTAAATAATAAAAAATGAAAACGTAACAAAATTTAATATTAAAAAAAAATATGTATAATTTTTTTTGTTATACTTTTTTGTATATGATGTCAGAATTATTGATTACATATTAAATAATAATAAAATAAATACTTGATGTCACATGCATCATCCTTCTGCATGATGCAGGTCGGACATGGTAAGTTCGGGAGTTTCTTGCAACTGATTTGTACGAAAGAAACACTCGTCACCATTGTATGGATCATAGGATAGGGCACAGTGGAGCTTACGGTAGAGTGCTCCACCCCGCTTGGGTGGAGCACTGCCGTGTCCGCATGAGGGTGGTCGGCGGCAACGATCAGCAACGCGGCAACGCTCTCACGCCAGGCCCTTGTACAAGCCATGGTCCGAAGCGAGTAGGAATGGCAGGTGGTCATCGGGCTCGGTCCGGTAACCGTTAGAACCGAGCCGTCGACGGTGCGTAGTGTTTTATGCGAGCTTCAAAGAGATGTTAGCAAAACCGTAGGGGCCCAGCAGGGTAGAAGCCTATTGGGGCCATGGGTTCGCTTCTAAAAGTAAAACCCGGCGCCCTGGAATGCAAGTCAAAGACATAGGAGTAGATTTTATTCAGTAAAAGTTTGACACCCCTCCCGCTCCGCGCACAACCGGGAGATGTCATTGGATGATTTCACAACTAATAAAATGTAAATTCCTTACTAGCCAGGATGGTCATGAGAATTTTTTTTTTGGGTTGTTGCAACCATTTGATATTAATACAATTTTATGGTAATACTAGACGTAGTGAGCTATATTTGATATTCATACTGTGATTGTATCTCTTCGTGAACTATGAACAAAAAATAAATATTTTTTTTAATTTATGTACATGTGTCAGTCAAATCAATTCTTCTTCTTCCTGCCCTTATCCCATATTACTTGGGGTCGGCGCAACACGTTTTCTTCTTCCATTCTGTCAATCAAATCAATTAAATAGTATAAATAAGGTAAATAAAATCTACAAAAAATACATAATGTGGAGACTTTTTTCAAAATCTGATTTTTTGGTTATAAAAATGATAAACTTGATTGGACAATTTGTATGGCGAGGCCGATTTTTTTTTTCGTTTTCTGAAAAAAAAATTTGTGGAAGGTTGTGCAGTTTCGTCTACTGAGCAAGCCCTTAAAGTAAACAATTTATTCTCTAACAAACCGTTTTAGTTTTATTAGCGTCGCTATAATAGTTTTTGAAAAAAATAATTTTGAAAAATACCTACGTTTTTGTCTATTTAGTCAAATAACTCCTGAACGAAGTGAGACGGAAGGCTAAAATCACGTCAACAGTAATAATACTTGTCACTAATGTAATACCACAATTTATTTTGGAAATACCTCTCGGGGGCCGCTGGCCCTACCTTATTCTGCTAGACCCTTTGTTACTGCAGGCCTGGGCTCAATAAAGTTTCGCCTGCGGCTCCGGCGAATTCTGCCTCGGTTACAATGACAAACTTTCTCCACTTGAATCAAAATGTACTATTTCAGCGCAGACAATAGGAATAGAGGCCAGGTACTTAAAATGTGCTAGAAATTAAGTATTATATTTTATTGAATCCAATTTATCCATTCTTTAACAAGATTACTAGTTTTTTTTTTTTTTCTGAAAGTAATATTAATACAGTAGCTAAAAGAAATTCAAGGATTTTATAAACAGTTTCACGTACCGTGTCTCGGTGAGCCACTGGTGGAAAGCGTTGGCGTGCTTGGCGAACTCCTTGCGCAGTTTGTCGTTCTCCTCCTGCCTGTGCGCTTCCTTGGTCAGTTCTACGTCGCGCTCAGCTGCACAAACACGTTACAACGTTGATATTAAGGAGCTTAAAGCCTGTTATAGTATATACCTGTAGCCTGTAGCCTGTTATAGTGTATATATACTGTGGGATTGTTCGAAAGAGTTGCCTGCTGCGGTCTTCCCGTTCGATTATAATTTAGGTGTCTTCATGGCTAGAGTGAATAGGTACTTGACTGCGATCCCACCTGGTAAGCAGTGATGCAATCGTTGATGGTGAGGCGCACTAGTTTATTAAAAACCTATTCACTCTAGCCTTGAAGACACTTATAATCGGACGGGAAGACCATAGCTGGCTAAATGATCTAGTCTTTCAATATACGCGGTATAAGCGACGATTTTCAAACGGTTAAATTATCTTGGTTACAACAGCTTACCGATAATCTTGCGCAGATTGCGCCAGGTCTCCTCGAGCGCCTCCATGGTGAACCAGGTGTAAGGGTTGGCACCCACGTTGAACGACTTAATCTGCTCGTCCAGAGCCGCCAGCGCTTCGAAGTCGCTTTGTGCCGATGATAACGAAGCCTGGTGATTGAGAAAATTAAGTCATACAATAAATCGTTTAGAACAATTACAAATCAAATCAAATCAGTTTATTGCAAACATGTTGTACAGTGGTTGGAATAAAAATAAAGAGTTTCAAACATGCACCCTGTAAGGGCACTGTAAAACAAATAATTTTAGTAAAATAAAATTCAGTTTCAATGTTACATTTAAAAAGGCATTAATTATTGATATTACAAGTATTAAAATAAATAAATAATTGGATAACGTCAAATCAATTAAATTTCAAAATAAATATAAATGTCAAAAATAAGTATAAATGTCAAAATAATATGAAATACATTGAAAAAATAATAATAATAATAACATTAGTAATAGCGAATTACGAATTAGACCAATTCAATTTACATATTAAATCTGAATTTTTAAAGCTTCTAGATACTTGAAATTGTAGCGTTCGGAAAATTTGGCAACAAGTTAGTTTAACAGGTGTCTCTGGCAGGGTAAAGTCTCCGATACGTTAGGGATCAGAATGTGTCTTAACATGACACACAATGCTATCAAATTGCCTAAAAACATGTCCTATTGTAAAAAATTGAGGGGCATTACTTGGGGAGATCTATGTCCAAGAATGGACGTCTTTCGGTTGTAATGATGATGATGATGATGCGAGGGTAGTGGTGGCCGAGTGGTAACGGCCCCGATTTACAAGTTGTAGGTCGCTGGTTCAAACCCAGCCAAGCGCATTACTTTGTGTAATTTATTTCATCACTACTGCTCTCAAAACGGTGAAAGAAAACATAAAACCGGCATGTCCTGGACCCAAAAAATCGAAGACATTCATGAACCCGCACTGGGCCCGTGTAGTAGATTACGGCCCATTCCCTCTCCTAAAGAAGAGGCCTGAGTCCCAGCAGTGGGAACATTATAAGGCTGATTTTGATATGATGATTAGTTGGGTACTGACTTGGAACTGTGCATGTGCATCTCTGAGCGCGCGGATCTCCTCGATGGAGTTGCAGCGCACCGGGTCCGTCAGGTCTTCCTCCGCGTTCTCGAACCACGAGTTGAATGCTGACGCCTGGGGACAAACACCAACATTTACTATGTATACTTTATGAGTCGTTTTCTTAATAGAACAGACAAAGAAGACGCACACAGATAAAGAATATATCTATCTATCTTATACTTCTTCTTATACCATTAATTCTATCTTAAACCATTAATTAGATTCAAATTGTTTTTTAACATATTTAATTAAAAAGAAACAATTTGAATTTGAGTAAACCGTTTAACTGTAATAGAAACACTTACTTTTCATTTCTATAGGTTCCCAGAATCGTGTATAAATTCCCACAAACCTCTGTTGGAAAGGGACGATTGTGATCGACTAGACGAGTGTTGTGTCTGGTCCGGGCAACTGCCCGATAGTTGATTTCGGACTATTGTATATGTTCTAATTGCGCAGAGAACACTGTTACTGTAATGCAGGTGTAGCGCTTCACGATGGTAAGCTTTGTAGGTTACCTTCTTGGCGAAGGTGAGGTAGAGCTCCTCGATCTGTCGGAACTGGTCCTGCAGCTGCAGCAGGCGCTGCTTGCGCGCGGCCGAGTCGGCCAGCAGGCGCTGCCAGCGCGCGATGACGTCACCGTGGCGCTTCACGATGGTAAGCTTTGTAGGTTACCTTCTTGGCGAAGGTGAGGTAGAGCTCCTCGATCTGTCGGAACTGGTCCTGCAGCTGCAGCAGGCGCTGCTTGCGCGCGGCCGAGTCGGCCAGCAGGCGCTGCCAGCGCGCGATGACGTCACCGTGGCGCTTCACGATGGTAAGCTTTGTAGGTTACCTTCTTGGCGAAGGTGAGGTAGAGCTCCTCGATCTGTCGGAACTGGTCCTGCAGCTGCAGCAGGCGCTGCTTGCGCGCGGCCGAGTCGGCCAGCAGGCGCTGCCAGCGCGCGATGACGTCACCGTGGCGCTTCACGATGGTAAGCTTTGTAGGTTACCTTCTTGGCGAAGGTGAGGTAGAGCTCCTCGATCTGTCGGAACTGGTCCTGCAGCTGCAGCAGGCGCTGCTTGCGCGCGGCCGAGTCGGCCAGCAGGCGCTGCCAGCGCGCGATGACGTCACCGTGGCGCTTCACGATGGCCGGCGTCTGCTCGTGGTTGGCGGCCACCAGCTGCTCCTTCAGCGACGTGATGTTCTGGATGCCTTCGTGCTCGAATGCGGCTAGGCCTGCCAAGGGAAAAACATTTTAAATACAAAAAAAATATTGATAAGTGTAAAATCCAGCTTAGAATCTTGATTCCACAGAGAAAGCTGCGTTAAGACAATAGTGACTCATCGTTGTCACTCAGCTTAGCCACGCTCCTTGGCCGTTTTTTTTTTTTTTTATAAAAACAAAGGTTTTCCTTAGGTTTACAAAAAGGCACACAATTAGACCCCTGGGGTCTGTCTCAGCGTGCCACTTTAGATCATAGTAAAATAGAAAGCTGTCGAGCCGTCGCCGAGTGTTTATAATGACCAGTTGAAGTAATCCCTTCGCACAGTACGGACGCGGTTTTATAAATTTAAAAAATGAATAGCTCACTTATTCGTTAAAATAAAAGTAACAATTCTGACGTAATTATTTAATTAAATTGTGTTATGAAAATTTAGCTTTAATAATAATAACCAAACTTTTACTTTAGTACGAATACGCTATTGCTTTGCAGTTTTACTGGTAAGTCATTATTTTCTTACCACGAATGTGCTATGTATAGTTCTTTATACGCCTCTTTTAAATAAATATTTAATCATATTATTTGAAAATACTGTGTTGTGAAGTGTTTGCGAATAGTAAAGTCTAATTTTTACCCAAATATGAATACACTTTTGCACTGATGAGTCACTATGTTCTTAAGGTGATTGTTCCGCTGGCCTGTTCATACATTTAATGCATTAGAAATACTCCGTACATAGACACTTTTTGCTCAAAACGAATCACTTTATCACTTTTTTACAAAACATATTGAGGCATTTGACTTTTTGGTAAATAATTTGCATTATATATTGAGAAAAACAGTCTTGAAAACCGGGCAAAATTTGACAATTTGTTTACTAGTGTGAGTGCGATTTGACAACCAATTCATACCGCCATGATTGCGATAGGTTAATATTTAACGCTAGATGGCGTGCAACCGATATTGTAAATTTGAAAAATCATTACTTAATTTATAATAATGGTTTACATTTTTTTTAAAAAGCATTAGAATAACGTAAAACTATCATATCTATTTATCTATCATAAACTAAAACATAAAACTTTGTTGACATAAAAAAATTGTTAGCGTTACTTATAATAATTGTTGCTGGCAACAATATCATCACTCGTAATAGGCAAAATGCGGCGTTGCCGTTCTTCCTACTATTTCTAAGAAAAACCCATTGCCAAACCTCGCTCGATTTGATTTCGGTCGACTTGAATTAAAATATTTTTGAAGCTCGAGGCTAGCTTGTGCAGTGATAGGTTTTACGCGCGGAATTGCTTGTATATTTTGAATTGTATGTATGCATTTTCATTGATTTGAACTAACTAATATTATTTTCTTGTATGTATTTCATTACAATTTAATATAATTATTGCAAGGTACAGGTTGCTTATACGCAATTTTATTTTAAAATAAAAGTACCAATCTTTCGGTGGTATTAGCAAGTCGGCCCATGAGTTTAGCTGGTTATTAGGTACAAACCAAAATCATCTCATAATTGAAATCACCGATCGATATTGTTAATGATTCGTTATAATATCAAGTAAACAAAATTTTATTTACTTGACAATATAATATGTAAATATTATTATCTATCATTTGTAAACAAAAGTTTTAAGTCGATCTAATATATATATATATTTCCTATCATATTGTTTTTCTGATAAGTACATAAACAAATAGTTATTGACGAACAATTATTATTAGACGGACAAACAAACATTAGTTTTAAAAGGTACCTACATTAGATCGCGATCCGATCTCATCGTGGATGCGGTGCATTCCGTTACAGGTATCTACATCAAAACGTATACATAATTATATAATATGATTTATTATTTATGGTTGTTCTGCAGGGATTTATCTCCACTAGCTATTGTTTTCTTATTTGTCAATCAATATTTTATCAAAATCATTTGGGTAAGTAACATTTTACTGCTACATTTTTCTCAAATTGCGAACAAAAAAAATGCAAAATGTAATCTCGAACGTAATTTGGAACGTAAGTTTCTAATATTCTTGTATTACCTATGGTATTATTATTTGAGAAGAATGCATTTCCATTGTAATTTGATTTGGTTATGTTTTATGATTTCATTCAATTTTATTCGAATTGTGAGTTTATAAAAGTAACATATCGTCTTGTATAGTATTTGTTTTTGTGTATTTTCGTCAGACCTAGAGAAAAGTGCATTCTCGATTACACGGTGACGCTGACGAGTAAAGAGAGACGTTGTTATTGATGAAGTACAATGAATAAATTGAGAATATGGTGTGAAGAACGGTTAGCAGAATTCCAAAAGACACCAGAAGACATAGGTAGCTTTCATTGAAATGTCTACTGTAGGGCAGTATGAAAATGATTTGTATACTATAGACTACCTACTCATAAGCGTGACCGTCTGACTGCCAGTCAATTTGGAATGGTAATGTTATCAGAAATGTGCATGTGTAATTTCTGTATTTTGTAGAACACCTATGCAGACAACACATCTTTAAAAAATATTCATAACACACATTTATTTTATCTTACTTTTACAGGTTTACAACAATACAATTTTATTGTGTCAAGGATATTCTTTATAAAAAGAATATTTGTACGAAAGATATGTTATAAGACGTCGACGCCCTCACACGATTGCACTGCACTATGAATATGGATACATGTTCTGGTCGGATTGGGAACTTCTGCCAAGATCGAACAAGCCAATATGGACGGGAAGAACCGGAAAGGTACACAACTTTTTTTTTAATTTACTTCATAAATTTTAGTCTATATTATATTTTTTCTTTTCTGCGTACCGGAAGACGCAGCGTTGGAAGGCCTCCTACAAGGTGGACCGATGACCTGGTGAAGGTAGCGGGAAACTGATGGATTCGGGACGCACAGGAACGTTCGATGTGGCGACGCTTGGGGGGAGGCCTATGTCCAATAGTGGACATGTATTGGCTGAAATGATGATGATGATATTTTTTCTTTTGGAAAATTGTTCTTCAACATCCACATCAAAAGTTACACCCAAAATATACTAAATATAATAATTTTCTTTTGCAGCAACTGTGTAGCGGTGGTTTCCAGACAAGAACTTCAGAACAAGTGAAAACAACATGTTGAATGATTTTTGTTTTAATTGTACTTTTATAGTAGTTTGTTTAGAATCTACATTATCTATGTTTACAATCATATTTTTTGGTTATCAGAAACCTGAAATGGTGTGCTCATCATGATGAACATTATGTTCATAATGTGATGAATACATTGACTCTTTTTCTGGTTTCTGAAAAATATACGTGATTATGGATGCTTAGACATTATCAAACATTTTCCACCTTCCTGGTTGCAATCTCTCATTCTAAATTGTGTTTTAAATTTTTTGTTTTCTTATGATTTATAATTTCTTGCGTTTGTCTTGTACTGGTGTATAATTGTTGTAAATAATATACTTTGAATCACTTCAAACTTGACTTGGGACTAAATGTTTTGAAAAATATTGTTTTTGAGTAAACAGTTATGTATCAAGCAAGACACAAATTGTCACTATAAAAACTTGTAATTATTGTTAGTTGGTACATATGTTTTTTTAAATAATGTATGAGGTAATATAAATAAAACTATCTTACATTGCATTCTTGACATTCATTTGATTCTTAAAATAATAAATCAATTAAATAGTTTACCCCAGAAATACCACCTTTTATTATATAATCATGATTCCTTTTACTATAATTGTAATGGGTGACGTTAGAATAAACTTACCCCCCAGACAATTAATTCTAATTTCTACTAGAGTCCAGCCTAATAACTTTTAAATTCACGCCATCTAGTGGTTAACTTTGCTAAATGCTCTTGACTTTAAAGTAGTCGCTCATGTCTATTTGTGTGTAAACGATACTGTAAGCAGAGTTGGATATTAGTCCTAAGAAATATGGCGAATCAAATGGGTTTTGAGGCTTTAATTTGACTAATTTCGGTAAAGTGGAATGTCCCATTTCAGCTCTACTATTTCTGTGACATAATATTGTTCCAATCACACTCAAAACTAAATAAAACTGAAAATGTTGACTTCAGCGCCATCTAGCGGGAAAATGGCCACGAACAACCTGTAGCAATCACCTTAAAGCGAATGTACTATAGTTACTTTTTACGTCTTTTTTATAAAGTAGTATCTTGATACTGACCAGCATCGAAGGTGTCCTGCTTGGTAAGCAGCGTCTGCACGGTGGAGAGGTCGCGGCCGAACTCGTCGGAGCGCACGTGCGTCTCCTTGTCGGCGATCCACGACTCCACCACGTCGGCCTTCCACAGCAACTGCAGGTACAGCGAGTTGTCCACCAACGCAGCCTTGCGACGCGCTGCCAGCCCGGTTAGCTTCTCTAGTTTGGCCTGGGGAAAAGAACACATTTATTAAGACAAGAAATCAAATATTAAAGTAAACTCAGAATTTCATGAAAAAAAAATATATATATATACACCGCTAAATTTTGATCCCGTGGAGGGTCGATCCGGTACATGAAACACTATTGATTTGTAAAGATAAAATTTAAAAATAAAAAATCTTTTTTTCAACACTCGTGTTAATTTACTCATGTACGAAATTAATTTCTGTAAGAATACGTCAGCTGAGCGAGTCCAATGACCTGTAGTTAGTTTTTACGAAACGCCGACTACTACCTACAAGTCATTGGACTCGCTCAGCTGATGAATTCTTAAAGAAATTAATTTCGTACATGCGTAAACTGCACCTTGTATATACAAGGTGCAGTTTTAAAACTGCACAATATTTCAGGAGGTTGTAATAACTCATAAATAATCATGTAAAAAAACGATACCTGGTCAATAATCAGTAATACTTGTTATTTAATTTTTTAATTAAACTAAATCGATTGATCGATGGCCGCGGGGACGTGGCTAGGGTGTGGCGTGCGGGATGATGATTGGATGATACATTATTTATGAAACTATCGTTGCGAGTTAGTGTGTGTGAAAACGCCCTTTATTGTTCCGTGTTTGTGTGTGTGAAAAAAAGCGCGGTTATAAAAAAAAAAAAAATTACCTACTTATTTTATTATTGATTCGGATCGAGAATCACTAACATAATTACCTCCTGAAATATTTTGCAGCTTCAAAACGACACCTTGTATATTAGGAATGTTTGATATGTGTAGTACACCAGTTTTCAATGAAAACATTTTTTTCATAACAAGCTTTTATAGCTGCGCTCCAAAACAGGGTTAGTAGATGTGGGCAAAAAGGTTGCCGGGCTCAAATGAGATTGGGCGTCAGCCATAAACTAACCGCTAAATGCAAATGTTAAGAAAATAGTGACTCTTCGTTGTCACTCAGCTTAGTCACGCTCTTTGACCAAATTGCTCCTTGAGTAAATTAGAAAGCTAAATTCACATTGATCTATTGAAGTAAGCCCTTCAGACAGTAAAATGTATCTGACGATTTACGAATGGGTAAAAAGAGGATTTTCACCAAGTCGTAAAAATAAATAATTTATATTTTAGGAAATGTTGATTTATATTTTAAGCCACATAATAATTATACCTATTTGAAAATATTGGGTAACAAAAATTTGCTTTAACATTACTGGTTTAATATTTACCCCAGTATGAATACACTGATGACGTCACTATTGTCTAACGTGAATAGATTAGTAAACTGTCAGTTTTCCAAGCTACCTGGAGAGCCCTGATGCGGTGCGCCAGTGCGTCAGCGTGCAGGTTGCCGGCCGCCAGCAGGCGCTCCCCGTCGCCGGCCAGGTCCCGCACGCGCTCCCCGCGCGCCGCCAGCTCGGCTTCCAGCGCCTCGTGCTTCTTCAGCAGCCCCTGGACGGCTGCCATGCTGTCGCCGCATTCTCCGACCACCACGAGTTGTTGTTTCTCGCTGTGGAAGTAAGCAGTGTTTAGATTTGGGTTGATATTCAAATGACATAGCGGGTAATCTGTTTGCCATGTTATAAATCATCTTCCTGCCCTTGTCTAATGGTACTTGAGAATGGCACATATTAGTTGGGCGCGGCAGTAACAAAACAGTACAGATACTATTTTTTTACGAAGGAAGGAGTGCTCAAGTGGTAAAATCTTCTCATAAATGATATTTATTTTGCAAATGAGTTTTAAAAAACACTTAAACACGTCAATGTTTTTTTTTCGGTCGAGTTTTGAGGCCGGTGTAGAGATGTGCCGTCGCCGGCAATATTAACAAGAAATGAAAATAGTGGTGGCAACATTGCCAGCAGAATTCCCACTTCGGGCAATATTGCCGGCAACGGCACATCTCTAGGCCGGTGTTACTTAGTTGACTACCCAGAGAAGAAACACCAAAACAAACTCAGGGATCAAAAAGTCTCTTTTAAAGTTCATACAGCAAACTTTTAATGGTCAAATCAAATGAGAACCATGCAGATTAGTCCCTTGGGTGGTCTTTTGAAGAACCACACAGATTTGAGTGGACCTGTCCAGTCAGTGCAAGCATTAGTCAGTATTCCTGTAAAATCGTGTAGCTCAAACTTAAGACTATTAAGGAAAACTTGAAAATAAATCTTGACAACAGTACGACTAATAATTCGATTTAAATGTGATTCAAAGGAGTGGTTTCTCTATAATAAGAATGGGTGAAAAGAGATACCACACAATCAACAAATACAATCTCTAATAAATTTGGAATGATCTTTCTTACCTGATCCAAGCCTCCTCCTCATCCACTTTTGCCAAAAACTGTTGATAAGCCAATGATTGCTGCAGCTTGGTGCCTCTCTCAGCCGCCAAAGCCTGCAGCTCATCCCACGCCAGAGACAATGCTTTGAGCCTTTGTTCGATCTCCGGGACTCCTGTATTATAATCATAATTATTAAGAATACGATGACTGTAATGTACCAAGAAAAAATAAACAAGATAGATGGATTGTTTAATTAGAAAATACGCTTTGGAAATGTGGTAGGCGGATCTTAAACGACATTGACAGTTGAGTCACTATTTTCTTAACGCAAATAGACTTATAGTTGTGATAATCCGAAGGCGAATACTAACTTTTGCCCGCGACTACGTCTGCGTCAGATTCGTAAAACAGCACAATATTACTTGGGCATTTTTCAAGTACTTATTTTTTGTGAACCCTATTTCTTTTTAGGGTTCCGTAGTCAACTAGGAACCCTTATAGTTTCGCCATGTCTGTCTGTCTGTCTGTCTGTCCGTCCTCGCTTAATCTCTGTGACCGTTAGCACTAGAAAGCTGAAATTTGGTACCAATAAGTATATCAATCACGCCGACAAAGTGGTAAAATAAAAATTGGAAAAAAATGTTTTATTAGGGTAGCCCCCCTATATGTAAAGTGGGAAGTAATTTTTTTTTTAATTTCAACCTTAACGTGTGATATATTGTTGGATAGGTATTTAAAAATGAATAGGGGTTTACTAAAATCATTTTTTGATAATGTCAATAATTTCGGAAATAATCGCTCCAAAAGTAAAAAACAATGTGTCCCCCCCCCCTCTAACTTTTGAACCATAAGTTTAGAAAATATGAAAAAAATCTGAAAAGTAGAACTTTATAAGGACTTTCTAGGAAAATCATTTTGAACTTGATGGAAAGAACAGTTTTTGTACAAAAAAGACAAATAGGTTCTACAAAATAATTTCTGGACTAAGTTTGTAGTATAATCGTATATGCAAGTATTTTTTTAAACTCTTAAGTGGGTACACTTTTTGTGACGGACGGGAAACTACGGGACCCTACACTGAGCGTGGCCCGACACGCTCTTGGCCGGTTTTTTTCTAAAAAAAGAAGCATAAGTTTTATGAGTTTAGATGTTGACGAAGACGCGGGCAAAAGTTAGTATTCGCTTTCGGGCTATCACAACTATAGTCTAGGAAATCTAATCGCGTTAGGAAAATAGTGATTCATCAGCCAACGTCTTTTAGCCAGAGTAACTACGATTAAATAGATCTAAGCTACCTAAGTTGGAGACGTCCATGAGCTTCTCGCCGGCCTCCTGCACGGCCTGGATGGCCGGCTCGTGGCTGGCCAGCTCGGCGTCGAGCCGCTTGTGCTTCTTCAGCAGGTTCTGCACGCCGGTCAGGTCACGCCCGTAGTCGTCTGATGCCACGAGGAGTTTCTTCTCCCTGTGGAATGAAGAGTAGTTAGAGACTTGCTTGTTAGAGGCTATTGATTATAGCTAATTCGCTAGGGTCGTGTATTTGCAACCGCGTACTCCCATCTCGTTTAACTCTTCAATCCCCATAGGTGACAGAAGAGCTGACGAGATGGGGTATTTGGTCGTGGATGTACGACCCTGGCAGACTAAACGCGAGAGTGTTTGTCGGATATATCCGACGAAGGCAGTTAAAAGGTTAATATCAATTTAGGTCAAGAATATTTGTAGGTAAAAATTAAAACTAGAAGAAAAAAGAGAAGTGTACTCACTTGATCCAGGATTCCTCGTCAGCGATGTCCCGGAAGAACTGGTGCAGCGTGTTGGCCTCGTGCAGGCGCGCGCGGCGGTGCGCGGCCAGGTTGCGCACGCGCTCGAAGCGCGAGTTGATGGCGGCGCGCCGCGACCCGATGCCCGCGCTGTCGAACTGCCCCGACGACACCAGCGCGTCTGCTTGCGCGTTCATGTCTGCGCACGAGCACAAACATTACTTAGACAAAACATTTAGATACTGCTGCCTAACAATGCTGAAAAAATCGATCAATCCTGCCAACTATCGACCGATTTCAATCCGTCCTCCGTACTCTGAAAGATTATAGACGAAGGTAACGATCGCCTCAGTGACCGACAATACTGGTTTCGCCGCAAACGATCTACTGAGAACCTACTAGTTTATGCTACCTACTTGTGAGGCGAGGCCCTCGAAAGAATAGGGAAGCGAAGTCTCTTTAGACTTTTCGAAAGCCTTCGACAGGGCATGACACACTTTCAGTAAGTTCCCAGCTTATGGCATTTCTCCTAGCTTGTCTGGCTGGGTAAGACTTCCTGTGTGAACGGTCTTTCCGTGTTGTTGTCGATGGATGCTCATCGGACTATGTTGACTAATGCTGGAGTTCCTCAAGGGTCTGTTCTCTTTGTAATTCTTTTTTTGTTACAAATCGGCGATCTACTGATGCCTGGTATTTTTTTTTATTAACGTTTAAGCCACGTACAAATACCAGCACGGATCTTGAACGCTGGCTTCAAGTTGCGCAGAAGTCAAATATTCGATCTCTTTGGTGATACGAAGTGAGACGTGGGGGCGGGGGAGTGTCAGTGATTGGCTCGTCGCGCCATCGTGTCATAGACGTCACTCGTGATTCGTTCCCTGCGCTTGCTGCATGTATCTAATAACGACGACGATTGGCTCACCAATGTATGGAATGCGTATAGCGATCCCCACTCTGACACCGAGCGCTCAAGATTCGTGCCGGTAATTATACTTCTACGTGACAAATTCGTTGCAGTTGTTGTAAGTTGTTGAAGTATCTCATATAAAATAAGAAAACACTAAGCCATGATAAAGAGAGAGGAATAACTAGATTGATCTACATTCCAACTTGTCTTCGTCGTGTCAACGAACACCGTATTGTTATACTATTTAGGCAAAGTAGTTGACCAAGTATTGCAGTGTATTTCAACTGAGAAAATGGTATTTAAAAACTAAAAACATAACACTGTTATTTAAGGACGTATTCACCTATTTCGACAAATATCACGGTTTTTCGGGAACCATTATGATGCTCTAGGAATCATAATTATGAGTATATCTTGGTACCAAATAAAAGACAATATATTTATCTCCAGGATGGCATAAAAAAAATATTACGGTCTCATATAAAATTTTCATATAAATACGATTTTACCAACGCACTAATACAAGAAAATTACGAAACACAGAGTCTGAGTAGGAACCCGTAACTAAAATCCAGTAAACATTTTTACTTTAAAAAACATAAAATAATACAGCTTATATAGTCTTCAACACCTATAGCTAATTATTTTGAACCTACATAAATAACTTTATGATTTATGACCAAAATAAAACCACTCTCAATATTTCTTCATACATTTTTCATTGAACGCGCGATGTCTAGCGTCAGTCCGCGCTCAGAAGCGCTTGTGAACGGATGTCCGTATCGCTCTCTTACAAAAAATAAATACGTCTAAAATGTGTGCCGACTTGTATACTGCGACTGCAAAGACGTGCTACTTTTTCGGACCGAAATAAAAGTACAAATATCATACTTATTTTTAAAATTGTTATTATGGAGTAATAATGGACTTACAGATACAGAATGAGTTTTATTCTAAAACAAAGACCAGAAATGGCCAACGGAACTTCATACTTACATAGATATCACAATGTAGATAGTTAAGCGACTATGACAATAAAAATAAATAAATGGTTCTGAATAGTGATGTTAAAAATGGTACCGTCGAAGTGACCTGATGATGATGATGGAGCCGGAAGATAGTCACCGGAACTCCGTAATTAATCAATGTATCCTAGCCGTGTTTGGGCTTATTAAAATTGTCATGAAATGCCCTTTGGCTATAAGGTACTATCGAAGTGACCTGATGATGATGGAGCCGGAAGATAGGCACCGCAACTCCGTAGTTAATCAATGTATCCTAGCCGTGTTTGGGCTTATTAGAATTGTCATGAGATGCACTTTGGCTATAAGGTACTATCAAACTGATCTGATGATAATGATGATGAAGCTAGAAGATAGGCACCAGGACTCCGTAATTAATCAATGTATCCTACCCGTGTTTGGGCTATTTAGAATTATCATGAGATTCTCCGCACTTTGCCTATAAGGTACTATCAAACTGATCTGATGATGATGGATAACCCTATAGTAATCCAATCGGGCGTTGAATTTTGTCATGAACCTGGAAACTCGATAAAAATAATTTGTTCGAGCTTAGAATATAGGTTATAATGACACGTATGACGTCGTTGTGCAATTCGAGTATAGTACAAAATAAAACAATATCTTTTTTGGAACGAAGTTCCTTATCGCGCGTTGTGAAAGGGGGCTAGACGGAAAAAATTCTCACGAAAAATTGTACCGACACTTTTACTGTCAAAATATAAATCCAAGATGGCGGCTGCAAGAAATTATCAACTTTTTCGTCATGGGTGTCGTTTTCATGGTTTTCGAGGGTGTTGAAACCGATAGTACTGTCAAAATATAAATACAAGATGGCGGCTGCAAGAAATTATCAAATTTTTCGTCATGGGTGTCGTTTTCATGGTTTTCGAGGGTGTTGAAACCGATGGTACTGTCAAAATATAAATCCAAAATGGCGGCTGCAGGAAATTATCAAAGTTTCCGTCATGGGTGTCGTTTTCATGGTTTTCGAGGGTGTTGAAACCGATGGTACTGTCAAAATATAAATCCAAGATGGCGGCTGCAAGAAATTATAAAATTTTTCGTCATGGGTGTCGTTTTCATGGTTTTCGAGGGTGTTGAAACCGATAGTACTGTCAAAATATAAATCCAAGATGGCGGCTGCAAAAAATTATTAAATTTTTCGTCATGGGTGTCGTTTTCATGGTTTTCAAGGGTGTTGAAACCGATAGTATTGTCAAAATGTAAATCCAAGATGGCGGCTGCAAGTAATTATCAACTTTTTCGTCATGGGTGTCGTTTTCGTGGTTTTAGAGGGTGTTGAAACCGATGGTACTGTCAAAATGTAAATCCAAGATGGCGGCTGCAAGAAATTATCAACTGTTTCGTCATGGGTGTCGTTTTCATGGTTTTCGAGGGTGTTGAAACCGATAGTACTGTCAAAATGTAAATCCAAGATGGCGGCTGCAAGAAATTGTTAACTTTTCCGTCATGGGTGTCGTTTTCTTGGTTTTCGAGGGTGTTGAAACCGATAGTACTGTCAAAGTATAAATCCAAGATAGCGGCTGCAAGAAATTATTAACTTTTCCGTCATGGATGTCGTTTTCATGGTTTTCGAGGGTGTTGAAACCGATAGTACTGTCAAAATATAAATCCAAGATGGCGGCTGCAAGAAATTATCAAATTTTTCGTCATGGGTGTCGTTTTCATGGTTTTCAAGGGTGTTGAAACCGATAGTACTGTCAAAATGTAAATCCATGATGGCGGTTGCAAGAAATTATTAACTTTTCCGTCATGAATGTCGTTTTCATGGTTTTCGAGGGTGTTGAAACCGATAGTACTGTCAAAATATAAATCCAAGATGGCGGCTGCAAAAAAAAAAAAATTTTCGTCATGGGTGTCGTGTTCATGGTTTTCGAGGGTGTTGAAACCGATAGTACTGTCAAAATATAAATCCAAGATGGCGGCTGCAAAAAATTATTAAATTTTTCGTCATGAGTGTCGTTTTCATGGTTTTCAAGGGTGTTGAAACCGATAGTATTGTCAAAATGTAAATCCAAGATGGCGGCTGCAAGTAATTATCAACTTTTTCGTCATGGGTGTCGTTTTCGTAGTTTTCGAGGGTGTTGAAACCGATTGTACTGTCAAAATGTAAATCTAAGATGGCGGCTGCAATAAATTATCAACTTTTTCGATATGGGTGTCTTTTTCATGGTTTTCGAGGTTGTTGAAGCCGATAGTGCTGTCAAAATGTAAATCTAAGATGGCGGCTGTCAGAAATTATCAACTTTTTCGTCATGAGTGTCGTTTTCATGGTTTCGAAGATGTTGAAATAGTGCTGTCAAAATGTACATAAAATAGGATAGTATTTTTTAGTTATCTTGTATTGGCTAGACGGAAAAAATTCTCACGAAAAGTTGTAACGATACTTTTTGCTATAGTAAGCTATTGTAAGCCGTGCGGCGTGCGCATGTTTCTCTGTCTGTCTCTCTCTCTCTTATAGAAAGCAAGCCAGAACGGAACTTCGTTCCATCCGGGTGTCCCTTGACACCTCAGTAGTTTTTTTATATTGCTAAATATCTGACAGACAAATCGAAGCAAGTAATAGGAGCTGTACCCTATTCGCGGATTAGACATATAAAGAAAGTTTTTTTACTGTCAGTTCAACCGATTTCAACTTCTATTTCGTAGGCATAAGGATGGCATTAAAAGCAAAAAACTAATTACAATACCAACTATTTGCTGCAGCCACCATTTCAAAATCGGTTGAACGGACAGTAGTAATAGGTTTTTTTTTATATAATGTATAGGCTCGCGTTTGACCACAATCTCACCTGATGGTAAGCGATGATGTGGTCGACAATAGAGCACGCTTGCCTATATCTTCGAGTACCAAGATAAATTAGGACACTTTTCACTACATATTATAAAACAAAGTCCCCCGCTGAGTCTGTCTGTCTGTCTGTTCGCGATAAACTCAAAATTTACTGCACCGATTTTGAAGCAGTTTTCACCACTCGATAGCGTGATTCTTGAGGAAGCTTTTAGTATATAATTTGTTAAGTTTTTGTATGTATTTTTGTGTACATTAACGTTATTTGTTGAAGATGTCGGGAAAAAATAAGCCGTCTGGGAGCTTTTAACGCAAACGCTGCCTAAACCCTTTGAGATATAACAAAATAATGTATCGTGGAATTGTGTATCTTATATAGGTCTACAGAAAAGTCCGCGGTGGCATATGTCTATCTCTTAAGGTTAACATAATATATCCATTTTACTACTTTTAAAAATTGGCATTCATGAAGCATTTATTGGAAAGCTAGAGTCCGTCTAATGAAAGCGTGACCTGAGAAAAGGAGGTAACAACCAAAAATTTTGAATGTGGTATTATTGAAATAGTAGGAGAAAAAAGTTTTGATACTAGAGTATTTTTTGTATTTATGACAATTGTATAATAGTAATCCTAGTCAGAAACATGTGTGTAGACTTAATTATTTGGTGGGTGTAGGTATGGTCAATAACACACAAAATGTTAGTTATTATCCCAAATTATTTTATTTTATCTGATCTCTCAAATGTCGCTACATAATATTTAAATAATATTCTTTATTTACCATTTGGCCTTCTGGCAAGAATACTAAGTGCACAACACCGCGATAGTCAAATATAATGGTCAACATGATTTCAACTTCATCACGTCTCGGGTTGGAATCGATTCGTTTTAGCATAGAGAAAATTCAGATCTTTTGGGATTAGTCAAGTGGGAACATGTTTTATACTCCAATGTTTCAAATGATACGGATCGACTCGTGAGACACAAAAAGTTCAGCAGCTATCTCTCTCAAACTTGAACTAAGATTTCAGTCACTATTTCCTTCACTTTCGCAATTTTAACTTCATTTGAAGATTTTGATGCACTATCAGACAAAGTGAGGCAAATCTTTCATTACATCTCAACTGCTTTTGAACGCATTCTACCACTCACTAGCACGTGTTTTTGATTAAGTCGATTCACCAAAAGCCTTCTTTGTGCGATGTTTTTGTCCATTATGAAATTCGCAATATGTCAGATTATCTAAAAATATAAGAAAAAAAACATTATATCCTAAATATAACTATCTAATAATATTAGTCGACAAGGATCAAGATTATAACGTCATACTAACTTAAAAATTCAGAAATCGTATGTAAACATTGTTGGTTTTCATTGAAAACACCTTCTTTCTCTTCTTGTTTTTGTTTGAACTTATTAACCATAGTATGTAGCAGTTTTTGCACGTTACTGTTTATTGTTTTACCCATAATTAAGCAATTATTCTTGAAAAATAAACATCTGTTTTCAAAACTGACAATCGCAACCATAGACTTTGACGTGATTTTTTTCGGCAAAACAATGTTGCCAATTTAATTTAAAAAAAAAACTCCAGGTTACGCTTTCAGTAGACGCACTCTATTTACATAATTACGGTATTAATTCTTATCAAAATAATTTACTTCGCGTTAGACTATAGACTATATCAGTATCTGTAAATTACTTTTTGAATCATTTAAATCGGACGTACCATTAGAAAGCTTTCATAAATTTAATAATTCTCAAAATTAAATTCACGAGTTCACAAGTTCCGCTCTTCAGTAGCTACGCATGACGCGGTCACTGATCCTCCCCCCGCGCTGTTTTGCCTACTGTTTCTTTAGCTAATAAGCCGAACGACAATAACGCACGACTGATGACTGTGTTTTCTTTTGGAAGTTGTTGAAAAGTTATAATTGCATTTTTGTTTTGTGTTTGTTTTCTTAACTAACACAACACCAACAATGGTAGTATATGTGAATTAAGGTAGTAAGAACTACGCTGCTCACGCGTGTAAAATGGAGGTCCAAAATTTATGGGAAATAACATTAGGTTACGCCACGCAGGCGAAGCCGCGGGCAAAAGCTAGTGTATTTATAATTTTTTTTTTTTTTTTTTTTTTTTTTTTTAATTTATATAAACTAGTGCTTGACTGCGATCCCACCTGATGGTAAGCAGTGATGCAATCGTTGATGGTGAGGCGCACTAGTTTATTAAGAGCCTATTCACTCTTGCCTTAAAGACACCTAAATTATAATCAGACGGGAAGACCGCAGCAGGCAATCATTTTTTCATGTTACCATTTTGATATACAAGGAATTAAAGTTGCCACAATATCATGATATCAAATTAACGATGATTTATTCATCTCCCAGTTACATGCTTTAAAATTATTCAGTCCCATACAATCTTTTCACACAAATACAATACAGAAATTGGCTATGCTACAAATAGGGTCTGGATAGTACACATAACTGCTAAATCCGTTGTATATTTTACCTTAAATAAGTGTATTACAACTAAAAAGTGTGAAATAAAAAACTTTTTCCAAAAAAGATATAACCGATTTCACTAGTCGGTGTTAAATAAGGAACAAACAATATCGAGAAACACCGACTTCCGAAATTAAAATTATTTTGATGGTTTTAGTGTTTTTTTTTAGTGAAGTCGGTTATATTTTTTTTGGAAAAAGTTTTTTATTTCACACTTTTTAGTTGTAATACACTTATTTACAGCCAGAGTACCTTTTTCTCATGACAATTCCAATTAACTCAAACCCTGCTAGGATAAATTCATTGTTTTATTATGAAGCTTCCGTGTCTACCTTGCGGCTCCATCATCATCATCAGATCAGTTTGATAGTACCTTATAGCCAAAGTGCGGCGTATCTCATGATAGTTCTAAATAGCCCAAACACGGGTAGGATACATTGATTAATTACGGAGCCCCGGTGCCTATCTTCTAGCTTCATCATCATTATCACCAGATCAGTTTGATAGTACCTTATTGCCAAAGTGCATCTCATGACAATTCTAATAAACCCAAACACGGCTAGGATACATTGATTAATTACGGCGTTCCGGTGCCTATCTTCCGGCTCACATAACTATGTTCATTGTGATATCTGTGTGAGTATGAACTTCCACTGGCCATTTCTGGTCTTCTTCACCAGTTCCACTTCATCAAATGTAATTTTTTGAGTGTAAATGCTTAAGTCTTTGATGAAAATACCAAAAGAACTATCCGGTTGCTTATGATATTTGAGGAATTCCCTTGAATTCGCCAAGATTCCATCATCAGATCCCGACTTGGTGACTATGGGACCATTTGGGAAGTATACACTTTCCAACAAAAAAAGAATTTTTCAAATCGGTCGGCAAGCAACGAAGTTATGCGCGAACATACATTAAAAAAAAACTACTGAGGTGTCAAGGGACACCCGGATGGAACTAAGTTCCGTTTTGGCTTGCTTTCTATAAGAGAGAGAGAGAGAGACAGACAGAGAAACATGCGCACGCCGCACGGCTTACAATAGCTTACTATAGCAAAAAGTAACGTTACAACTTTTCGTGAGAATTTTTTTCGTCTAGCCAATCTTGTATTGGCTAGACGACTATAACTAAAAAATACTATTCCATTTTATGTACATTTTGACAGCACTATTTCAACATCTTCGAAACCATGAAAACGACACTCATGACGAAAAAGTTGATAATTTCTGACAGCCGCCATCTTAGATTTACATTTTGACAGTACTATCGGCTTCAACAACCTCGAAAACCATGAAAAAGAGACCCATATCGAAAAAGTTGATAATTTATTGCAGCCGCCATATTAGATTTACATTTTCACAGTACAATCGGTTTCAACACCCTCGAAAACCACGAAAACGACACCCATGACGAAAAAGTTGATAATTTCTTGCAGCCGCCATCTTGGATTTACATTTTGACAGTACCATCGGTTTCAACACCCTCGAAAACCATGAAAACGACACCCATGACGGAAAATTTGATAATTTCTTGCAGCCGCCATTTTGGATTTATATTTTGACAGTACCATCGGTTTCAACACCCTCGAAAACCATGAAAACGACACCCATGACGAAAAATTTGATAATTTCTTGCAGCCGCCATTTTGGATTTATATTTTGACAGTACCATCGGTTTCAACACCCTCGAAAACCATGAAAACGACACCCATGACGAAAAATTTGATAATTTCTTGCAGCCGCCATCTTGGATTTATATTTTGACAGTACCATCGGTTTCAACACCCTCGAAAACCATAAAAACGACACCCATGACGGAAAAGTTAACAATTTCTTGCAGCCGCCATCTTGGATTTACATTTTGACAGTACTATCGGTTTCAACACCCTCGAAAACCATGAAAACGACACCCATGACGAAAAAGTTGATAATTTCTTGCAGCCGCCATCTTGGATTTACATTTTGACAGTACTATCGGTTTCCACGCCCTCGAAAACCATAAAAACGACACCCATGACGAAAAAGTTGATAATTTCTTGCAGCCGCCATCTTGGATTTACATTTTGACAGTACCATCGGTTTCAACACCCTCGAAAACCATGAAAACGACACCCATGACGGAAAATTTGATAATTTCTTGCAGCCGCCATTTTGGATTTATATTTTGACAGTACCATCGGTTTCAACACTCTCGAAAACCATGAAAACGACACCCATGACGAAAAATTTGATAATTTCTTGCAGCCGCCATCTTGGATTTATATTTTGACAGTACCATCGGTTTCAACACCCTCGAAAACCATGAAAACGACACCCATGACGAAAAAATTGATAATTTCTTGCAGCCGCCATCTTGGATTTATATTTTGACAGTAAAAGTGTCGGTACAATTTTTCGTGAGAATTTTTTCCGTCTAGCTCCCTTTCACAACGCGCGATAAGGAACTTCGTTCCAAAAATCAAACATCCGAATTAAGAACCTCCTCCTTTTTTAGAAGTCGGTTAAAAATACATAAGTATTCATAGTTTTAACTGTATTTTACGATTAGATCGATTATTAAATTGGAAATACCTACTTGCTTCAGACATCGTACGAGTATTTGTTGCATTGAATTATAAAAAGGGTTTTTTGTATATCAATGATTTGTTGAGTTTGAAGATTTAATTCATGTCGGAGAGGCGTTGTGCGTTGTACCTAATTGTCTGATAAAATTAATCTCAAATACCCATTTGATTTTGATAATATTTTTCAAGAAATAAGCCTGGGAAATAATCGTAGGTTTACAAAGAAATTGGTCGTTATTACCCGAAAAATAAAATAATACCTCAAATATCAAGACATGTTCGGTTAAAGTATAAAATTGAGCGAACAATGGGCTCTATGTGTGCGTGCGCGTAAGGTCGATGTATTGCGACCAAGATACCTAAATTCGAGCGAGTGAATCTTGCTCACGCGTCCTTAAGGCAGTCGTGTAAAAACTGGAATTTCGAGTAAGTTGGTTGTTGCAAACATTATTCTGCTAGTCTGTATGTGTGTTTCTTGGTGCTTAGATAGGAAAAGAAACTTTTGTACTTTTTATTTATATTTTACGCAAGGTTTCGCGACAAATGGAAAAAGTGGAGGGGTTGGCTTATTACCAAGAAACAGAACAGGCTAGTAAAAAGAACACAGACATTCAGATTAAACGAGTATTTTAACTTTTGGGCTTGGAACTTCAAGATTTTTTTATCAGATATTCAATAATCGCAATTGTGTTGTTATTAACTTACCGTTGATCCTGTCCTCATGAGCCTGGATGTCGGCCTCGACGAGCTGGTGCTTCTTCATCAGATTCTGTACGGACGCCAGGTCCTTGCCCGAGTCTTCTGATGTCAGTAAGCTTTCAACCTAAAACATACAACAGAGCTTACGAAATGTTGCACATCACACTAACGGGCTGGTCACGATTTGGGTGTTAGAAGCAAGCGGCGCGGCGAGCGGGGCGACATCAGTAGGCGGGCACGCGGCGCTTTGAGCGTCGTCTCGTGGCGTGCGCGAAACCTTTTTATACTTTTGTTTTTACCGCCCGCGCTTAGCTACCGCTCGCCGCCCCGCGTTTAGTTACCGCCCCGCCCTCCGCTCGTCGCCTCGTGCTTACCTACCGCTCGCCGCTTCTCGCATAGCTACCGCTCGCCGCCCCACGCTTAGTCACCGCTCGCCGTCTCGCACTTAGCTACCGCTCGCCACCCCGCGCTTAGCTACTGCTCACAGCGGCAAGGTCGTGAACGGGCCAAAGTGTCTTGTAGTAAGTGTACTGCTGACTTACCTCTCCGAGCCAGAAGTCGAGATCCTTGACGGCGGCGATGTAGGTGCGTTGTTTGTTGGCCTCCTTCAGCTTGAGCGACTTCTCGGTCGTCTTCTGCGTCAGGAACTCCCACTGGTCAGCGATGGATGCTAAGCGAGCCTGGAGGAAATGGATATGTTAATGATTTACATTTTTTTGAATTACAATTTTAATTTTAGCTCCTAATATTTTATTTTACGTTTTCGATTTGATTTTTATTAATTTTACATTGAAGTACATAGGTTGTTGCTTATAATATTATTACTTTTCTAGGGCATGCGGTGCTAACCTATAAGAAAAAGTAGTAGATTTTAGATGAAATAAATATGTATGTTTATACAAATGTTGGTTTGTCAATAGAATAAATATGTTATAAAGAATAAAGGCATTTTTTTGCTCACGCTATATTTGAGCGAAACTGATATCGATATAAATTATGCTTGATTTATCCTATAAATAACATTTAAATCTCTAAGAAAATAAACTAAACGGACACTATTTCCTAGCTGACTACCAAGACTAAGTCAGTTTTTCGGTCTGAATCTAATTGTAAGCCAAAAAAGGTACTTTTAAACGACATTTATCTGTAATTTGTCAATGGTCCTCATGTTCCAAGAATAGCAAAGGCTTTTAACATACGGATTTCAATAAAATGACAGTGATGTTATCCTGTTACCTGCACGGCGTCTTCGCTTCCACTGCACTGTCCGCGCTGCACGAGGTTGCCGCCCATGGCCAGCACCGATTGGATGCGCTCGGCATTAGCTGCCAGTTCCGCCTCGAAGGCCTGGTGCTTCTGGTGCTTGGACTGAATGTTGGCAGGGTCCTGGAGATGAAATAACATTAGAAATATTGCTTGGAACCTACTACCAGGTTATTGAAAAGATTATCTTGTTATGATAGTTACCTTGTAGCTCTCCTCGGTAGCGAGCTGCAGTTTCTCAGCGATCCAGTTCTCCATCTCGTCGGCATCGCGTGAGAACTGCTGCAGCGTCTGTTCGTCTCCCAGCCTGTACAACAATTTAACGGATGTAGAATGATTTCAATATACATGCTTTTAGATATGGACTTGGTAAACCACGCAGGATTTAAGACAGTGCAGACGTGATACAAACTCTTAAATAAATTCTGCCTAGCCCGAGTGTTTATGCATAACCTAAACTTAAGGTTTGCTTGTTTGTCAATAAGATTAGCTTTCTTAACTTGTACTATTTTAATTTCTGCGAACTGTTTAGTTGTTAGTCACTGGTAGGACCCACCACCGTATAAATGGTAATGGGTCCGATCAGCAAATAAGTATAATACCTGGATCTCTTCTCAATGAGAGCCTCCTTGAGGTGCCTCCAGCGGTCGAGCACCTGGCGCCGCTTGCCGTCGATGTCGTCGGCCGCGTAGTGCTCTGACGCCATCAGCTGGTCAGCGAGGGTCTGCAGCTGAGCGATCTTCTCCTCCTAGGAGGGGATACAAGAAACGTTTACACTTAGGAACAAACACGGACAAATCGGAATTTAATTTAAGTTTTACTACTGTACTAACAATATTTGACTCCTTATACTCCACAGTCATATAAATCTGTGATTTAGCTTAATCTTTTGATCGCCACATCAAAAAAGCAAAAGCGAGCGAGCACCAACGGGCACACTGTTGCACACTCGGCGATTTCATCCTTTGACAACACGAGTAAGAAAAACGATACTTTATTAATGTATTATTATCGATTGTGTGTGTCATCTAGTCGTGACCGTGGCGTACTGGGCACATCTTGCTTTGTCATGAATACATGACTGTGGCGTGGCGGTCAAAAGGTTAACATTAATAGAATTATATATAGCGTTTTGTTTTCTCACGTTCTATGGCAAAATATCTTTCAAACGGAGCACTGTTAAATCTTTACACAGCACCAAAAAAAATCATTTTCCACGTCTGTATGTTTATTCGCTAAATCCTCCTAAAACCCCGCAACGAGAAATAAACAAGAAAGGTTTATGTACATAATTTGCACTTGTGCAAGGCTGGGCTAGTCTCCTATCAGAGACTTGCCCAGCTTACTACCTACTATAGCTAGTAGGAAATGATACGATTGCTATTTGTTAAGTCTTCTACAAAATACCGGCCATATCCTATACTTATATACACTTCATACTTCATAGAGTTTAATAATTCAGTCAAATGACACTTACATGAGCATTGATGGCCTTATCGAAGTCCTCATGCTTCTTGATGAGCTGCTCCACGTTATCTGGCTGAGCTGCATCGGCAGCCGCGTCAGCATCCGTCTGGTCCTTGGCGGAGGGCGAGAGGAAAGCCTCGCGGGCACCCATCCAGCCCTCGGCCTGTTCGCAGTCGCGGTAGAACAGTTGTAGTTCCAAGTTCTGGTCGAGCTTCATGCGGCGTCCTACCCACGCCCTGGAGAGAAGATTGGTGTTATAAGATTCGCAGAAATGTTGGATTGTTTTAAAACAACTTACACAGGTATGTCCTTGTTTTTCAAAGATAAATTATTATAGTAGTTGAATCCTATCATTCTCAATCAAAAGTATCATTTTGCAGTTAATTACTGCAACTTGAAAGAAAATTACAATAATGAAACAGATATTATAATAATTGACAGAAATGTTGCTGTTAAAATATCATGCTGCTAGAGTAATGGTTGATAAGTATGTATGGTGGCATAGGTAGAGTCTGGGTTGACAACAAAACGCATACATGGACGAGTATGATGAATTATTGCACAGTTGACTTACTTTTCAAGATCCTGGCGAGCATCGCTCATGTTGTTAAGCTTCTCCTGTATGTCAACGCTGGCGTAGTGTCCGCCCTGCAGCAGCTGCTGACCGAACAGCTCCAGCGCTTGGAACGTGCCGGCGCGCGCGTCCATTTCAGTGCGATGTTCCTATAGCATACCAAATAGTTTAGTAAGGGAAAGAATAAACAAATGAAGAAAGAATACTTAAATAACACATTAAGCCAACAATACTCTGTGAAGATTTAAAATATTTAGTACCTACAACTATTTGAAATAATGATTAAATGCGATCCTAGTAATTATCGAGCTGTTCGGGATACCAGAAAACAGCTGATCGACTAATGTGACCAGAGAACCTAGCTATTCTTTCGCCAACGAATCAGCATTGCTAAATCAACGTGGCAATGGTGACAGCAATTTGGACAAAAAATGTTGATGAATTTTAGATGCTCGCAGAATTCTTTTTATACGAATTTATATATAGTATTATCCTCAATATGATATGTACTATTAAGTGTAAGTACATATATTGTCTTTATATTTGAGTTCTAAATAAAAAGAAAATTAAATTGATTCGTACAGTTCTATTACAAGTATGTTGACGTCTATGGGGATGTTTCGCGAATTTACCATTCAAAATATAGAAAATCTAGTTTCTATGAGGAAAACTAAAGTTGATAATGGCTAAATAGGATGAGCCAGATGCCAGTAGATATTTTCAAAGATGTTTACATACATCAATATATTTTAAAATACACAAAAACACGTCGTGGGCCGTGACTAAAATAAATATTCGTATTTGCTTTGTTTAGTAAATAAAGCTAAACAACACACCAAGAATGAAATAACCGTGGATAGTTTTAAAACAGAATAAATCAAAGATACAGATTGTACAAAAAGTAAAAATTCACACACACTAAAACATTTAGGACAAACTGAAGACATCTTGAAAACACACGGAAAACTAGTACGGTCAACTTGAAAAGGGTAACCCAATATTTAACTAAATTAAAAAACAAATAAGCTTTCTTTGCGCAAAAGAAATCGAATTTTATAAATAAAAATTACTTCTTACTCATTAAGCTTCGGAACTCTTTTTTGGTTGACTGTACTTTATCACAACATAGAAAAAAAAAACTAAAAATAAAGTATAGAACAATTAAAACTGTTAATAGAGTTGTCGTGTCTTTGCCTGTAAGTTTTTTATAGTTAAACTGTTAGGGTAACTCCCCGGCCACTAAATACATTAATGAAAACAAATTAGATAGTAAACAGCACATCGAGTGGAGTGCATATTATTGCGTATTATTTGCATACACGGGTGTATATTATAGAGTTCTTGCAAGTCATGACTAGGTACATTTTGTAGGGCCTGTGGTTGGATACTAAAGATCTGTTAAAGTTTAATAAGGATGGCTATCGTCCGGGATATCTTCAGTGTAGTATCGAGTCAATCTAGCTCTTGGGTCGTTTGCCAGATTTGTAGCGGGTTTGGAGATCGACGTGTATAACTGTCCATAAAATGCCTCGATCTCTCCCAGAAGCTCCGATTTGGCGGATATGACTCTGCCATCTTCGGTCTTCAGTTTCGTGAGTTGGCTCTGACCTGTAGGTAATTGTCGGCTACCTACAGATCATTGAACTCGCTCAGCTGACGTATTCTTAAAGAAATTAATTTTGTACATGCATAAATTAATACGAGTTTTGAAAAAAAGGTACTTTTTTTAAAATTTTATCTTTACAAATCGATAGTGTTTCATGTACCGGATGACCCTCCACGGGATTATAACGATCAAAATTTAACGGTGTATACGTTTGTTTTACATATAAATCTTTCTCATGGATCTCTCCGTCTATTGGTAAAAGCAACATGAAAATCCGTTCAGTAGAGTTTGATTTTTGAGATGAAGTTAAGAGATGGTGGACTTAGTTTTTTTTATCAATAATAACAATTTCCTGTTTGCAAAAGTAAAGAATACAGATCTAGTTTGTATGCACAAGCCCTATCAAAACTGCAAGAAGGCATGAGCGGCAAGAATGGTAGTAAGGCTGGGGCACACATGCGTGCAATCTTCTGACCTGCGGCATAATGCCGTACCGCGCGTCTATCTCCAAGCGCTGGCTCTAGAACACACACTCACCATGTGACACTTGCTCTCCAATACCCAAATAATTTTGGTTCCCAAACAACTGAATAGATTTATCCCCAATTTTTTTTTTGGAATTTAAAATAATGCAAGAATTTCGTAATATTGTGTGGTACTCTTTTTGTAATAAGATTAAACATTTAAATCTTTTTTACTTGTCCATTTAACCGATTTTAACTTCTATTCCGTAGACATAGTAATGGCATTATAAGCAAAAAAAGTGGTTACAATACCAACTATTTACTGCAGCCGCCATTTGTCATGCCATCAACGTAATAAAAGTCAAAATTGGTTGAACGGACGGTAAAAAAAGCTTTGTTTAAATGTCTAATCTTATTGTGAATGGAGTATTAATTCTTCTCTTTTGGCGACAATTATATAATAGCCTAAAATACCAAATTATATAATTTAAGCACCGAAAAGGGTAAGGGGAATGAATAATTTTTGCTTTTGGATATTTTAATTACAGCAATCTTGAATGTAATGTAACTAATCAACTAATGTCACAAAACTTTGTACATTCAAACATTATTAATGACATGTATTGACTTCATTCTATTAGTCACTTGTGGACCAAACGGGAATATTTTACAATGAACATATCTATAAGAACTGTTATTAGCACATAAAACAGGATATTTGTTGAAATGTTTGTATATGCTGTGTTGTAGTGATGTAACGAATATTCGCATTCGCGCAAATATTCGCACATTCGAATTCAAATTAACAAAAAACATGCAACATATGTTGGCGAATATTGATCGCGAATATTCGTCAAAATTTACCATTCTGTACATCAATTAATTGTGATTATCATTCAATCAATACTTATATACCTTTTTGTTTGTCAATAAAATTGTCAAATATTCGCATGTTTCTTGTAATTTCTGCGAATATTCTTTACATCACTAGTTGTAACTTCAAAAGAAAATATAGCGAAGAAATCGACATATCCTGAAGAGAGTGTCATTCACCAAGCCACATTGAGTCCGCATGGTTGATACGCCCTAGTTCTTCTCACAAAGCGAAAACCCGAGTCTCGACTGTAGATCATTTCTATCAAATTAAAAAACGAGATCTAATCCGAACTAGATTTGTATTTTATTCCTATTTTCTCAGAGTTCATAATTCAAAACTTATATATTTTATATTATTATAATAGACAGGCTCGTGTTTGACCTCTGTCTCACCTGATGGTAAGTGATGATGTGGCCGATTATGGAGCAAGGTAGCTACATATGGCATAAATAGTAAACTCAAGTATCCTTTATTGGAGAGGGAATGAGCATAATCCAACCGGGCGAGGCCAGTACGAATTGGAGAATATCATGGATGTGTCATATCTTCGAACATATCTGTTTCCACACGCTTTTCTTCACCGTTTTTGAGAGCAGTGGTAACAAAATAAATTACACTAAATCGCTTGCCTGGGTTTCATCCCACAGTCTATAACTTATAATCATCAGCCTTTTTAATGTTCCCACTGTTGGAACTCAGGCCTCCTCTCTAGGAGAGGGAATGGGCCGTAATGCACCATGCGGGCCCAGTGCGGTTTGGTGAATGTCACATGTCTTCGAATTTATAACTTATAACTCAAGGCTTTTACAATTGGGCCACCTCAGCTCGCTCCAAAACATAACGTATAAAATAAAAGATAATACATATCCCATTTTGTGTGCTAACAACAGTGTTTTTGACCATATAAGTCATATTGATAACGTTATAATAACATGGACATACCTGGTGTCTTTCAAGCAGTGCTTCGGCGCCGGTGACGTCGTTGGCGAGCTCGTCGGAGCTTACCAGAGCCATCATGGAGTTGATCCACGCCATCAGGTCGCGGTAGTCCGATAAGAACCTGGCGAGATATTATGTATATGTACAGAGTTTTAGGAGTTTTTGTGCAGAAATACAGATATAGACTTGCGTAATTTAATCTGTAAATGAAATTGAAAAAGTTCAGTTTAGTTGATACGCCCTACGTTCCGAATTACGATATTATTAATATTATTCGTTGAAGCTCGAAAACGCCTGCTGTATGCGTAATTTGGAACGACTCACGGTGAAATATCTACTTTAATTCACCATGATTGAAACAATTACAATACAGGGGTATTGATTATATTACTCGTATAAATTGAGGAGTTGATCTTTTACTAGACAATACATTGGCAGTCAATAGGCGGCGGAAGAGATGAGACCTAAAACTCACTACTATACTACTACATACTACAAAAACATTAGAATGTGTACATCCCCGTTCTAATGATAAACTAATGAACTATTCATACAAAGACATGGCTTGAAGGACTTAGTATCCAAGTTAAAAACATTTAACAAAAAAAAATTTGGCTATTGCAGTGTCACTCCGTCTTGCAGTCCTTACCTCTGCAGATCGTAAGAGTCAAGCAGCTTCTCCTTCCTGGCGTTGGCCCTGGCCTGCAGCTGCTGCCAGGCCTCGTTGATCTCGCGCTGCTTGCTGTAGGTGGCGTCGGCGGAGTCGCCGTGCGTAGACATGAGGCGGTTGGCCGTGTCGTCCAGCTGACGGATCTTGTCGCCCAGGGCCGCCAGGTCGCGCTCTAGACCTTCGTGCTTGCCTGTGAGGGATAGTGGTAATTAGTTTTGAATAGTGTTAGATCGAGAATCACTTGTTTCCTTTTAATGGGACCCGCTTCTTAGTAAGTTGTATTTATTAATTATTTATTTATCATTGATCATGGCTAAGCATTGCCAATGACAGTCATTTCGGAGCTATTTTTACATATCGAGACCCAAGAGATTTCACTATGTCTCGTCATCTACGACAGTCATTACAGGTAGTCTAACCCAGGTCTGTTTAGGTATCATATGCAGGCAGTCCATATAAAATATAATAATAATATTCAGCTGCATTTGGTTAGACTGGAAGCCGACCCAATTTCGTTTGGAAACAGTTGGAAGATGAGGTACATAATTTGATGCTAGTGAAGCTGTTAGGAATCTTCTTTACTTCTGAGTGTAGGTTGAAGCTGTCAAGAATCTTCTCTACTTCCGAGCGAATCTAGGCTGGCTATATTGACAAAGATTCACAAGCAGGAACAATAGCGTAGATGCGAGAAATGATATCTATAAAACATTACAACAAACAGTGGTTTCACTTACGCTGCAAAGTCTGCACAGATCTCAAGTCCTTGCCCAGGTCGTCGGTAGCTAAAGCGGCCTCCTTCTCGGCGATCCAGTCCTTGGTCTCATCCACGTCGCGGTGGAACCTTTGTACTTCGTGCGCGGAGCCCAGCTGGGCGGCGCGCTCGGCTGTCAGTTGTTGGAGGGAGGTCCATTTGGAGTTCAGTTCCTGTTGTGTGAGGAAATGATTTTGATCCGTTAGATGTGACACCATCGACACTAAGTACAACACAGGTCACGGCAGGTCATAGAAGGCATTAGGAACTAGCAAACAGCTGGGTGCAATTGCAAAACAACCCCTCAGTCGCTTGGATGGTCTGGTGACTATGTATTTTTGCTGACATAACAAGCATAGAACTTTGTGATTTTTCATGATACAGTTATGAAATTTTGTAAAAGAATACTAGACACGTGTTTCGGGTTTTTCATATACTAAAATTTATGTTCTACATTATTGATGACATTCTAAGCCAACATTATCTTCTTCAACTATCGTCATACTTAGCATCTCTACCGTTTTATCGCTCAATAATCTAACGGCTAATCCATAAAGTGGATTTACGGATCAAACACCTATTTCCATGTCGACAGTACTATAAGTTAATCGCATACACTTTGTACAACTAATTCCACGTGTTTGTCTACTCTTATCAAATTGGAAAGCTGTTAGCTTTTACGCAATACATACGTAATAGGGGAAGCGTTGCTATTATATTTATGAACTAAACATGTAAAATTATATTGTGATATCAGGATTGTGATGTCTATTACCTCTTTAGTATGTAAATATTTGCTCTAGTGCATGATAAATAAATGCGTTCTATGTTTAACACTTGTGTACGTGACATGTTATGCGTTGGTAATATTATTGTAATGCCGAGCTTTGTACACATTTAACTACTAAAACTTTTCTGAAAATGTCTCTCAGCTTTCTGAATTTACGTTAAATCGAACAAAATATTATCTAGCAAACAAGCGCCTTTTTCTTTTGGAAGTAGACAGAAACTTAACCACGTCACCTGCAACGATCCTAAAATACTCGTGTGTGTCATAATTTATTTTATACCTGTACAGGGTATATCTTGAACGTTCTATATTTACTTACAGACGTTGTTGTTTTTGACTGTACTAAGGAGCTCCGTTAAAAACCACTCCGGAAACCCCTATATGCAACGCCTAGGGAACATTCCTGAGGAAACTGTAAAAGGGTCGCCAACCAACTTTTTCGCCGGAATCATTCAATAGGCGAAAAGTCACAAGAGAGAAAGAGAGAGAGAGAGAGAGAGTATACAAAACTTTTTCACTATTCATTCAATAGATTTTGACTTCTATTCCGTAGGCATAAGTGAATGATAATGATAAATGACAGTTATTTTGCAAATAAAATAAAAAAAAAAAATTTAAACTAGATGAGGCCGGTGTTTGCTGACTACCCTGAGAAGAAACACCGAAAGGATCTCAGGGGTCAAAGTCTCTTTTAAAGTCTATACAGTAAATATGTAATGGTCAAATCACATGAGAACCATGCAGATTTGTCTGGGATTGTCTTTTGAAGAAAGAACCATAAGGATGGTTTTTGATTTTTTTTTAAGTGGTTACAATACCAACTTTTTTGCGAATGGAGTATAACTTTAAATTCATCTGTCTCACCTGCATCTGCGTCTTGATCTTGAGCGCAGCTTCCGTCTGGCCCACAGTCATGAGCTGCACGGCGATCTCGTTCATCTCGGCGAGCCGCACCTCGTTGGCGCGCAGGTCGTTCTGGAAGTCGTCGAACTTCTTCTGCATGACTTCCACTTGTTCCAAGTCTTCGCCCACGTCTTGGACTTGGGCGTGCATTTCCTGTGAAGACAGAGTAAGTGTTAGAAAATATTTTTTACACTCATATCGACTAGTCTCATTTTGTAGAGAGAAAGCTTTTTACATGTGAAAAAGTGCTCTAAAGGTAGGTCTACCAAGCATGAGCGGAGGAGCACGAGCCGTGCTTAAATTCGTGTAGTGAGGACCGACTCTAAAGGAGCCGAGCATGAGCCCACACGAATTTGAGGCTCCACTAGCCCATTAGACCCACCTTAACATTTCGAAGTAAACTCTGTGACATTAGTCTCATTTAATTCAGCTATGGCGAAGCCTAATAGCTGAGTAATGTTTTTGAAATACAGAAATTTTCTTCACGGAAATAGAAGATTGAAAATCAAGGTGGTTAAAAGCTCTTCCTTTGACCAGTGAAGAAGTAAAGTAACGTACCTTATCCTTGATCCAGGTGGCGAGCTCGGCGGCCTCGCGCACCAGCACGTAAGCCTTGACAGTCTCATTGAGCTTGTTCTGTCTCTCGCGAGCCAAGCCCAGGAGGTTGTCATACTGGCCCTCGATCTGAGAACAAATGGTTTTTGTTAGTATAGTAATGAAGAAACGGTACCTAACTAAAAGAGTGTGTTACATAGTTATTTTCAAAATATTGTTTGTTAAATAAATATTAAAGGTATCACCATAAACTAATTTTATCTTTTGTGATTTAGTCCTATTTTGTGGTCGCAACACCAGCTAATCTACAAAACAATACTATAACTGCTATAATAATATAATATATATTTGCGTGATCTCGTGGTGTTAAAATAACCCAACGTTTATAAATTTATTACTATTATTATTATAATCTTTATTATACACCAAATAAACAAAAATACAGGACAAACATTTAAAATAATAAGTGCACAATGGGCGGTCTTATCGCAGAGGGCGATCTCTTACAGACAACCTTTGGATGGACTGAGAGAAAGGAGATAGATTAAGGGTTGTCAGTGTACAAACATCAGATATAATACTAACAAGATACATTAACACAAATACATACATACAATACAAAAAAAAAAAAAATATTTTTTACTTAGTTTATTATTAAAGCTCTAATCCGGTCGCTTTTCTGGAACTACTACTTTTAAACATGTCCAGTACAAGAGGCATTTCAGATAAGCTAACATTCCTGACACGAAGCTATATGCCTATATTTACGTAAATAACTGTATACTTTTAATGTTTTAATCAAAACAAAGCAACACTCTTTGACTACAAAAAAAATAGGTAATTCTTTGACAAACTGCACCAAAAAATGGTCATAAATACTGTACGCACCTGGTTCTGCCTAGCCGCAATAGAGCTGGAGTCAGCCAAGTTCTGCTGCGAGGAAGACAGGCCGGCGTCGATCTTCTTGACGTAGGCGGCTGGCACGAAGCCTTGACGGTCGTTGACCTCCACCTTCCACCAGTCCTGTGAACGAGGAGTTAATAAGGCACTTTCTTCTGGACAGGCTTTACTACTTCCTAAGTACAGTTGACAAATGAAAATTGTTACGTTAAAAGTGGTGGAAACAGGAACATCAACAGAAAAGTAAGTAGGTATCTAATAATATAGCGTAAAGTCGTATTACTTTGGCCCTAGCTAGTTAACCAATAGAAACACAGTAAACACCGTGTCCCGTATTCCTAATGAGCTTACCACACGTATAAGTTTCACCACAGTTTTACCGACCCAAGCCGCTTTGTACACGAAACACCGTGCGAGTGGTAAAGCTTGTGCGTTATATAAAGTTCAATTTGACAAAATATATGCAGTGTATGCTTATTAAAAATGGCCTATATCCTAAAAATATCCCTACATTACATGCACGGACTGCATGAACTATTATGTAAATGTATCAAGATTGCACACACGTTTTCTAATTCACTCTTTCTTTCAAGCTACTTTATATAATTCAATAAAAAGTTAGACACACATTTGTTTCTAAATAACAACGGCCCATATTCTCTGGTGATAAGCTAACCATATTAGACTAAATTGATTAGGAATACCGATAAGTTTAATGGTATTAGGTAATAATCTGGCCAAATGGGGTATCCTTGATTAATCGCAAATACAATGCCAGTGTGGAGCGCCTTCCCAGGATATGTGTCACCACTATTCCTACCCGGCTTGCAACTTCCACGACTTAAGCGAAGTCCACCACAGGTAGCTAAATATTGGTCGACTATAGAGTCAGATCGATACGAAAGAAGAAGGTTTTGGAGTTAGTTACTACGCGTATAAATTACGATACGCTGCATAAGTACCAGCTTCAATATTCAGTCACTGAAATCTGTCATAATCCGTTTAATAAAGAGAACAATAGATCCAAGACTTCCTGTTGTTCTCTCGACCTTGCTTCAATTCATGCTGTAAGCGAAACCACATGGCAATCAATCAGGCCAAACCCAGGATTTAAAGACAATGGTGGATATAAATTAGCGGTAACGAGACCGGCGATCGAGAAACAATAACATCGATATGTCAACAAAATTACAATGACGTAATATTTTTGTTGTTGTTTTTTTTAACGTTGCCCCGTAATAGGAATTACTCCTGAATTTTATGTGCATTCATACGCATGTAAACATACATAGACAAGATACAAATATTTTTCCGTGCGGGGATGGATCCAGTGACACGCAGGATAGCAGCTAATCGCTCAACTACTCCGCCAACCGTGCCGTCAAATCAATATTGGTCTGTACTGTGCGCTCGCTACAAATTCCGAATCTTTGACAATTATACTGTGCACAGATTGAGAAACTGGATTAGGAGCTACTTGACCATCAATATGTTTCGTGCAAACAACTATCACCAAATCATTTAATTTCGAGTTGTTGAGGCTCAATGTTTATATAACTCAATAGTACAACAAACAAATTAGATTTCCGGCTATATAATAATGATATAAAGTGGGATCATATCCGGCATAACGCGCGCGTCCCCTACCATGGGCCACCAATACAGCAAAAATAATAGTACTACACTTTAGGTAGCGCGTAGGTATATTTAATATGTTTAATGTTAGGCAATATATGACGTAGCTCGTAAGTTAATTCCTCTAACCCTGTACACAACGCCAACCGTTCAATACACCTATACAAAGCGTTCTACGATAGTAAATAAATACCTATAAATCAAAATCGGTTCACATTTGGTGAAGATATCGCTGAACTAGATATAAATAGTCTACTAGACTACTAGTAATAGTGCGGCGTCGGCCAAAAGATGCATAGGCCTCAGGTTTTTTAAGTAGGCTTTTAATTGTTTCCCAAATTTTCTGCAATGTTTTTATTATTTTTACTTTTACTTATTTTTCTGAAAGGTTTGTAGTTACCACTCGTTTGACCCTTGCAATTGACTTTGTTTATGTAACTGTAACATTTTAATAAGCTATATCAATCACTGTGTAAAGGGTGCTATTATGGTCACTTCTCAATTTTAATTTTATTCTAAGACTATACGTGAGGACTTGTAATTAGCTTGCTGTTGTCTATGTTTGTCTTTCATTTTAGTTTGTTTAAGCTGCAGTCCTCCAAGATGTAATAAATAAATAAATGTCAGCCCTACGTACAGTTTTCACAGTTTTCCTGTTTATGCTGATTTGAAAATGAAATCTCTTAACTCACATTTGCCCTTATCACTGCGTAACTCATTCCTACCGACCGCCATTCACTGAGATAAGTAATATTTAATAATAATATCTTATTATATTATTTTGGAAGTTTTACGTATTCAATAACGTGTGAATCGTCTTTGAATGTTTACGTTTGAAATTCAATACACTGGGCAGTCATATTATTATAATGCGTGAGAAATGAAAAGACGGTAGCGTGTCGATTTCCTTCATGTTTTCATGAAGAAAACTGACACGCTACCATGTACCGCGTACCTTCAAATATTTACGAAGTTTTACATTAACATTTTGTCTAGGAAATTATGTTGACACTTAATTTGAGCAAATAAAAATTTTCTACATCACAACTACAACCACTACTTATAGTGGTTGAAGTGACCTTTTAGACAAAAATTGCCAGTGAAGTGCCCTACCACAGGCAAATTTTCAACCACTAGATTTAGTAATTTACATTTCTAGAAGAACTCAATGCATATTAAAATTACATAAATCATAATATCTAGATGGTCATCTGAAATTTCATGAATACTAAAATCTTTAGATACTTGTTGTACTAAATAGGATGTAACTTTATTAGAAGTAGATCGCAAAATTACTGGGAAAAGGCTAAACCAATAGTAAATTTTATCAAGATAAACAACCCAGTAGCCCGATTCACGTAAAGAAAACCGTAACGATATCGTAGCGATTTAGTCGTTTAGACCCTTTCCGTATTCACATCCATCAATCGAGTTTGAACGACACCGCTTTTAAAGTCGTTTGAAATTCGTCGATTTAAAAAAAAAAGTCTTTATTACATTATCCTGGTAGAATACTTATTAATGTAACTGGAAATAAGTCGATAGATCGTGAATACCGCTTTTGGATAGGACTTCGATCGAACGACTATAAAACTTCAACGATATTTGGCTTGTTTGAATTTACGTGATTCAGGCTACAGAAATGTCGGAAGTGTGAGAAGTAATTATTGTGGCAGTTCACAAACAAAATAATAAGATACGCAAGCGCCACTTTTTAGTATCTATTTCAAAGTTTACCATTATAATATTCTAGCGATTATTTCATCAATTCAATCCTTTTCTCTCACATAAAATGACCTTCAACAGAATTTTAGACGTTTCCCACCAAACATGAGCAAGTTAGCACTGAAAAGACATACCTACTTAAATATACTCAGTTTTTTTTTTAAGAATTGTGTTGCTATAAGTCAATCCACCTCAAAATTTACACTGAGATAAGTCAAAAGATTGACCTATTCTAGTTAGGCTAAGGGCGAGTTTCAAAACTGAGTATTTTTAGTTCAGAAAGTGTCAAACTAGCACTGTTGGCACAGTGGTTAAACGATTGGCTATTGCGCTTCATATCGAGGGTTCTATTCCAGCACGACACAAATATTTGTATAGCCTACAGATTGTTCATGTTTTGTGAGTGTGGGACATTAAAAAAAACCCTACTTGAAAGTCAAAGTTTGACTGGTTTTCATGCTAGAGTTTGAGAAACACCCCAACTTCAAATAGGTGTTAAAGAAAGTGCGGACAGACAAACTCACTTTTAGTTCTAACTTCTTAGCATTCTTTCTGTTGTGTACAAACAGACGGTCTACCAACATGACGGCTAGCCAACTTAAAACTATCATTTTAACACTAGTATCACTTCACTATCACAGAGAGATTAACAGATTCACTGGCCACTTATAAAAGACAATACTACATTTTTATTTAAAAAATCCACATTAAACTTCCATTGCCTCATTAAAAAAAAAACTTTTTTTATTTAAGGCTCAGATCTATAGTTCGGCACTGGCACATAGTTTTTTTTTTTTTATAAAAACGTCCTATGGTATAAGTGCGTTCGACCTCTTTCGTGTTTCATCGTTGACTGTTCGCGACTTCACGTGCGCCGTTTAGCGCCAGTTACATAAACACGGTCGGTTCGAGCCAGATATTACAATGGCTGGAATGGATCAATCTGTGGTACTTTACTATTCAAATATGGTATTGACTTTCGTTTTACTATTGTGTATTGTTTTTAGGATTTTATGGATATTTGAGCCGTATACAATAAACAATATTGTCTGTAAAATAATCCCTTATTATCGCATAATTTGATGTGATGTCAAGACAGCGTCATTCATAATTGAATATTTTAAATTAAGATTTGTTTCATTGTATATAATTCTATCTGTGTACTACGTACTGTCATATGAATACAGTACAGCAGACAGTTCACACGTACATATTATGTAGTTATTTTTTGTCAAACCTTAGATAACACAATGATATAAGAATTACTCGTATCTAAATGTCATATTTAATTACAAGGACGATGAACATGTGTACCGAATATTCATTTTTTATCGATTCTTACTGTTTTGCGTAACAGCTCTATCGCTGTAGTTTAACGTCATCGTATTGATCCCAGTTTGTGTATTTTTCACATGACTAAAAGTATTTACCCAATCTTCACGTTAATTAATTAAAAACTAAATGCCGACTTCTAGTGTAGAATGTTGCTTTACGGCCGGTTCACGACTTTGCTGCTATGAGCGGGGCGGCGAGCGGTCGCTAAGACCAAAGGCAGGCCGTTAGTTCTTTTGTTTCTTTTTTGTTTCACGAACAAGAGGCAACTCATAAATGTTATGCCTGAAATATTCGTCCACTGTTGCTCAATACGTAAATAGTGTGCTGTTATAATAACAATGTAAAACCTTAATAAATGAAGGGGAGGGATGAAACGCATGTTATGCATACTAAGGGTGAGTTGCACCATTTAACTATAACGATAACCAAACCATAACCAGCCGTGAAACGGCTGCCTATTGGTCAATTCGACGATTTGACAACTGTTAACGGCTTTGTTATCGTTATAGTTAAATGGTGCAACTCACCCTATGAGTAAGTATACATGTGGATGGATAGAGACGGAGGCAAATAAAATATAGATGGATTGAGTGATGCTATATCACTATAAAAGAAAGGGGAGTTATTGATGGCGTGGCGGTTGACAAAATTGAATAGAAGAAAAATACGTTTTGCGTAGACGTCAAGTGACATGGAACAAGAGCAGGAAGATGATGATATAGGCTTAAAAAATGTGTATATAGCCGTAACACACCATGTGTGCCATGGTGTGTTACGGTTGACTACCTGATTTGCATCACAATGTAATCTGCTAGTAACAGATGTATTGTTATCTTTCTAGCTGGGTGAAGGTGATTTATTTTATGAGTCATAAAACTGTCTGAATTTTATCTACGAGTATTAGCGGGTTTGGGCACGCCATGATAATGTTAGTATGTCCCTTCTTTGAGGCGTGGCTGGAAAGACGTCACGGCGTCCTCCCGCATGACGCAGGTTCTCAAAGGACATGGTTTTTTTTTTCGATGGGAAAACAACCCCGCTCTTGGGCGGAGCGGAAGATAGTGTCAGACTCTTACTGACTAAAAAACCCATCATGTTCCTTCAAGCCTTCATACCGGGACTCGATCGCCCTTTCGGATAACCCTGGCCCCAGTAGGCTTCGACCCGACTGGGCCCCAGCTGTCACCGGACATGGTCAGGTCCGGACGTTCCTGCACCGGATTCTTGCAGAAGAAACGCCCGGGTGTCACCGTTGTGTGGACCGCCCAAAGGACATGGTGGAGTGGGTCCTGCTTGGCGTTATGGCAATCTATTAGCGGGCTTTACACAGTTAGTCTTTCGCGTATGATACAGTACTCGTGCGCGATAGAGCGCGCTTGTGTTGAAAAAGGACGAGAAAGACCTCGTGTTCAGTTCTGGTCACTCTCATCAGATGCGCGCGCAATTGTGTACGCTCCTGAGAATGCGAGATAGAGTTGCTGTGTTAAGGTAGTATTGTCTCTTCCAAGATGTGTCTAAGTAAAGCTAGGGTTACATTCCTAGTTCTCTCACTCACAAAGTATTTCTAGTTCTCTCACTCACAAAGTATACCTAGTTCTCTCACTCACAAAGTATTCATAGTTCTCTTGTTCTCTCACTCACAAAGTATTCTTAGTTCTCTCACTAACAAAGTATAACTGTAGTCTTACCTTGTTGTTGGAGTTGAGCAGCGTGAGCACGTCGCCCCTCTTCATGGACACTTCGCGCGGCGACTTCTCTGCGTAGTCGTACAGCGCCACCACGCACTCCTTGCCCGATACGTCCACTACGGGGGATTCTTGTTGCTGTTCAGAAAATAATATTACTTATGAGTATGGTAACATGTTAGACTTAGTTTGGTTAACATAACTGAAAGTTAAACTGAAAATAAAATCCTAGGCAAGTCAAGCTGTTTAGGGCTCAAACATTAGGTAAACTTAATAGATCAGTTTAAAAAAAAAGTTCTTTTTTATGATAATAAGATACAAGACTCTTACAGTGCAATAAAGAAGTAAAGCTTACAAAAGTATTGGCAGAAAAATAAAAAGCCAAGCTACTGCCATACTCTTAGCTCTTTCTATGAGAGAAAGATCAGTTTAGAAAAAGATTTTTCCAACTAACTCTAAATAACGTAAACTTATCCCTGTTATGTTATTTTGGGAACATTATTGTGCGCAAGAAATTCCACTCCCTAGATGTACTAGGGAGTGGAATTTCTTGCCAGAGTCTGTGTTTCCTGAAAAGTACCACCTGGTGGTCTTAAGTCGAGAGTGAACAGATTACTTCTAAGCAAACGTGCTCCATTGTCGACCACATAGGTGTGATAGTGGTCACGCTCGAGCTTATCAATAATAAGTAAATCTCACCCTGCATCCATCAGCTTGCTCCCTCAAACTCTTGATAGTATTGCCGAAAGCTTCCAAGTCCGACAGCAGCGCCTCATGTTTCTTCAGCAGCGCTTCCGAGGAATCCTCGTCCTTGCCGTAGTCGTGCGTGTTGGCCATGGGCTCCTTCTCGCGGATCCAGGACTCGGCCTCGTTGGCGTCGGCGAAGTATTGTTGTGCTTGGAGCGAGTCTTCAAGGTCTTGTTTGCGCTGTTGAAAAAAATAAAAAGATTAGTTTTGGTGGCTCTCTATTCTATGAATGATTTTGAGAAATCAACCTTTTGCCCGCCATAGTCATATAAACATGACGACGATGTTCATATTTTTCACAGTTTTTCTAAAGTTTAAATAACATAATTTGTAAATACATAAATTAATATCGATGTAAATGATTGATTATGTTTATTCATTTATTATTTATAAGGTTGTATTTAGTGTATGAGGATTGTCATGATGATGCAGTGGTTAAGGCACTCGCCTCTTATGCATGAAGTTGAGTGTTCGAAACTGAGGATGTAACAATGTGAATTTATCAGCTCACATGTACTTTTCTTAGTCTATCTGGGACATTACTGACAATCCGTGCTTCGGAAAGCACGTAAAGCCGTTGGTCCCGGTTGTCATTAGTAGATCTATGAAAGTCATTATAAGTAGTCAGATGTCAAAAAATTTGACCAAAAGTCAATCCAAAAAATATCGTGTTGTCCAGTAACCAGGTTGCAGAGGTCTGATAGGCTGACACTTCCTGTAAAAATACGGTTCTACCTGCAGCGCCTTCTCCTGCAGCTGCGTCCACTGCTGGTGCAGATGCTGCAGACGCTGCGCGATCTCGTCGGCGGCGAAGTGCCCCGCGTCCCGCAGCGCGGCGCCGGCGGCGCGCACGGCGTCCACGCGCGCCTCGTGCTGCGCCATCTCGCCCATGACGGCCTGGTGCTTCTTCATCAGGTTCTGCACGCCAATCAGGTCGCGACCTAACGACAATCGTGCCATTAGAACAAGAGCTCATACAGTATCGAACATGGTACATATGCATTGTATCATCACTTTTCGTTCACCGTACAGTGGCAGTACACAATCAGCATCCATAAACCGCTGTACTCGTTAGCGAACATTTACGCTGTATTAATATAGCATAAATTATATGGTAGTTAAAAGTATTCAATATATCAGTGATTATCATCGTCTAAGGTGTGTAAGGTACATTCAGTACATATAACATAAATTAATTTTGGCAGAAAAGTTGTCAAGAATGTCTAAATCAATTTTGGCACTTTGTAACTTCAACAAGTTTTAAGTATCGAAATCAAAGGGTTTGACAAAAATACTTACAAAAAGTGTCTATTTTACAATGTAGGTAGTGACAATAAACTACAGTGTAAACACAAAGGAAAAAAGTGACTCACTCACGAACAACAAAGCAAGACTGCAATGATACTTTGTTAGTGAGAAAATCAGTAGCAATACTTGGTGAGTGAGAGAACTAGGAAAACTTTGTGAGTGAGAGAACTAGCAAAACTTTGTGAGTGAGAGAACTAGGAAAACTTTGTGAGTGAGAGAACTAGGTATGCTGTGTGAGTGAGACAATTAGGTATTTCTAATATGACATGACATCACATGTGACATCTACTAATCCGCATTGGGCCTGCATGATGAATTCTGGTCCATTTTCTCTCCTAGAGAGGAGGCCTGAGTCCCAGTAGTGGGACCAATATAAGGCCGATTATGTTATGTATATTTGTTTATTTTTTTTATTTAAGATATGAATAGATCATAGTCCTCACCTCTGTTGGTAGAGGCGATGATAGGTTCCTTCTCGCGGATCCAGGCGGCTTCGTCATCCAAGTCCCTGAACAGCTGCTGAGCTTGCAGCGAGTCCAACAGGCGACGCTTGCGGATGGCCATCGGTTTGTCGAGCGCGGTGTAGCGGCCGACGAGGCCGTCCTGATGGGAGAACAATGTTTATTAGCACATTCGGCCTTATGACGGATACATTTTTTTTAATCCTTTAACCCTCTATGTCAGATATATCCCACAAACACTCTCGCGTTAATCCGCCAGGGTCGCATATCCACGATCAACTACTCCATCTTGTCAGCATCTGTCACTTATGACGATTGAAGAGTTGATACAAGATGGAGTACCTAGTTGCAAACACTCGACCCTGGCGATTAGGACGCGAAAACACTCGTCAGAACAATCCGACGCGGGTGGATAATGGCCTTTAGGCGCGTCCACACAGATCGAGCAGCCTCGCGAGGCATTTGCCGCGCGACACTGGATGGCACGGGCGCTCGGTCGCACAACCGCAGGCGTGCGCGCTCTTGCCTCGGCCGAGGTACGACCACACTAACCGAGCTGCTTCGCGCGGCTGCTCGCTCTGTGTGGACGCGCCTATTGCCCAAACACCCATGTAAACTCATTTAAAGTCAGGAGTTCCATGCAGGTTTGTCTAATAGTGCGATCTAGCAAATGCGCTGCTCACGAGCCGTTCGCTCATCGCTAGCAAACGGCGCGCTTGCATTTCATGTCCGTACTCGGCGCGCTTGCATTTCATGTCCGTACTCGGCGCACGGGCCGAGTACGAACGAGCCGTGCGCGAAATGCACGCGCGCCGTTCGCAAGCTGCTAACGAGCGACTCGCGAGCAGCGCATACGCCAGATCTGGACACACCATAAAACAAAGTAAGTGCAGATGAACAACTTAATAATATTATATCGAATTATGGACTAATACTGACCCGCTTAGTCTTGATGTTATCAGCATCGAAGTGTCCCCTCTCAATAAACTGTTCCGCTTGAGTGCGGATAGCGTCAATCCTCTCAGCGTGTGAGCTGACATCCGCTTCCAGGAGAGCGTGTTTCTTCTGGAGGTTCTGAACGCTAGTCAGGTCCTGGGAAGAAGAATTATGATGAGTAATAGAACTTGTTCACAAACAAAATAGCTTAGAGCGTTTACACATTATGCCGCAGCGGTTTAGATACCGCCGCCGCTGCACTGGTCTATAATCGCACCGCATAAGCGGCGTTTGTGTCGCTGGTTCTACAATGAAACACCGCAGCTCTTGCGGCACCGCGGCGGCGAAAAAAGGCCGCCGCTGCGGCATAATGTGTAAACGCCATTACTGGTTAAAAATAATTTTTAACTAGTCTTACAGCTGCTAGACACTACACTATAGTCTGTCAAAAATCAAATGACTTGGGAATTTTGTATATTTAATTTGAAAAATACTTATATTCGATACTTTTTATAAGGTTATTCTATTAGTAAACAATGATAAAGATCTATAAATCAACTTTGATTTGAACCAGTGTTGACTACATCAGATTTCATTGTGCCCTAATAACCCAAGTCGTTTGACTTTTTAGACACTCTGTAACTATAAGGTATTCTGCCATTTTTCTTACATCAGCATAAGAGACACAGTCATAAAAAGTCAAAAACCATCATTTGCTTATCACTGCCCATCCTATATTTAAAATTTTCGATCAGGGACAAATTAAATCACTGGCACATTACTTTGTTGTATCTTATAGTTTCAATTGATTAACTCGTTGAAATATGACGTCGCACATAGGCTTAAAGTAGGTTTGTTTGATTGGTGTAACGACACACACCGACAGTGATGTGGGCCCATAGTCTATTCGCATCAAGAAAATAGTGACTCATCATTGTCACTCAGCTTAGCCACGCTCCTTGACCAATTAGGTCATAGTAAATTAGAAAGCTGGATTTACATTGACCAGTTGAAATAAGCCCTTCAGACAGTATGGACGATTTTTTTTTTATAACTGAATATACTTCACCTATTTGTAAAAACGAGTGAAAAGTTACATTGTAGTTTTATATACTATTTTTATCCTGCCTATGCACTGCACGTTCATTGCAAAAACCAACTATCTATATTTTTTACCCAAATTAAGTTCAATATAGCTATCGATTTGTGTCATCCAGCCGAATTTGCAAGTAAAACTGGTTATTAGCTATGACACGGCAAATGATATGAAATAGCAAAAATTAAATAACCTACAGAATTAATTGAATATAATACAAAAATGCAGATATTTGGTTTTTGCAATAAGGATACCACCACAGTTCGCTGACTGAACAGGTGTACCAATGCCCACTATACAACAGGCGTTGTCTAGTTACCTTGCCATAATCCTCGCTGAGCAGCTGTCCCTCAACCTCGGACAGCCACAGCTCAATGTCCTCAACAGCCCTGTTGTACTGTTGCTGAGCGGCCGCCTCTTGGAGTTTGCTGCCTTTCAGTTCAGAAGCAGCTGCCAGCTTCTCCCAGATGCCAGCCAGTTCACCGACACGCGACTCGATTTGAGCTGGAGGAAGTATGAGGATCGGAATAAGCAGATTATGGAGATAGGTGGCATGAGTTAAAGTCCAGAGAGCTGGTTCATTATTTGCCCAAAGAATTAGCATTACCATTAAACGTCGGTCCAGTCTTCTGGGCACGTTTTCGTCAAAACCAGATAATTTTGAAACCTAAGTGTATTTTTGTTTTGACTAATACCTAGTCAGGTTATATATTCGTGGTTAGTTAATATTTGGGGAGAAATTGCCAGGGTAGTCCGCAAAATTCAATTTTACTTAGGTTTTTTTTTGTATTTTGCCGGTCAGTGTCCAGGTTCTTTGCTTACCATCAGGTGGAATCACGACCTAATAAGTAATATGAATATATTATATAACCCACTTAGTTCAGCTAACCATATTGAAAGCCTTTTCTTGTTATTATAAAAATTTGAATTTCCTAGACTACCCTGAACCATTCATCTTGATACTTTTGATTTATGTAGTACAATACGGCCAACGTAACTTGGCGAGCCCGAACATAGGCGCTCTTCATTTTCATTGCAAACGACGTGAGAGAGAGAGAGAGAGAGAGAAAGAGGGTCTATTTTGACACGCTTCAACTCATTATTTCGTACATCACGAATGGATGTGCGATGTAAAGAAATCAACGAGGCTTACGTTTAGCGAAGTGTTCCTGCTCCAGCAGCCTGGCGCCGGTGACGGTGATCTCGTCGATGCGCGGCTTGTTGGCCTGCAGCTCTTGCTCGAAGTTCTGGTGCTTCTGCACCTTGCCGTTGAGGTTCGTGGGGTCCAGGTACGAGTCGTCTGTCGCGAACTTCAGCTTCTCGTTGATCCAGCCTAAGAAGTACACAATATTGTTAGAGAATATAACTGTGTATAATGGTGCGTCCAGATCTGGCGAAGCGTCGCTTGTGCATGTCGCTGCCGGCTCGTTCATACTGGGCCCCTGCGCCGCGCGCGCGGGGTACGAACATGAAATTCACGAGCGCAGTTCACAAGCGGCGAGCGAACGGTGAGCGAGCGGCACATTCACCAGATTTGTTTCTATGAAATCTGGTTCCACCTTCCAATAGCTATGCGAGTTATATTATTTTTGTGCTGAAAAAAGTTACTATGCCACCAAATTCCAAATCTTAGTCTGAGCCCAGGATTTTAAAGAAAGAAAACATGTTTATTCAGCCCGAATAGACGCACGATAAATTACACAAAACAAAAATCAGTTTCCCTGACAGGCCACGTGTGGACCGGGCATAACTGTATTGCAACATAGGCAGAACACAGATATTGTCTAGGTTGTCTATTGCATCTCCGCCACGACCCGGTCAGGACCGATAGATTTGCATCCTCCCTTTACCTCTATGTCTAAGTCAGAGTATGGTTTCCGCACTTAGTCCTATGCGGACCATTGTACGTGGGCCATAGCGGCCTTTACCTCTTTACCTCCTTTACCTCTTTTCGAAGGTAACGATAATAAAAGTAAGCGGTTGTTAACGCGGTTACCCCTCAAAATGCCGGTCCCTAAATTAGAACTGTTTAGACGTAACTGTGCATATATGGTGCCACTTATTTACAAATCCTTACCCAAACATATTTCAGAATTACCATATAATAAATTCTGTCGTGTTGTACGGGACTGGCTGAAAGCTATTATTCAGTAAAAGAGTTTTTGAAGAATAGGTCATGTCGTTACAATTTTTTTAAAGATGCATAAAATTATTTCATGTTTAATTTTTATCTATTTTGACATTGTTATGTAATCAATTTTGTAAACCTCAATTATATGTTAATCAATTTTATTAATTCATGTATGTATAAATTCTATTTTTTAAATATTTGCATACCTGTAACTTAGGTGAAATATGTCTCGATCTATAACTGTCACTGTAACAACTCCTGTACCATATTTATAGCAAATAAATGATTGATTTGATTTTAAATATTGAGTATAGATAAGACTTTACCCTTGGTCTCATCGCAGTCGCGCTCGAACTGCTGGTACTTGTAGGCATCCTCCAGCAGAGCACGACGTTGACTGGATTTCTCCAAGAGGGCGGCGCGGCGCTCCAACAACTGTCACAAAATATTACTATTAGAAAGATATTCTAATTTTCGAATTAGTGTGGGAAGTGAACTATAAACCGTACCGTGCGTACGGGACACTAAATGGTGTGTTCTCAAATTTATTAAACACAACTTTTTTTTGAGGTGGTAAATCATTAAATGACTTCTTCGACTCTACAGTGGTATGAGAAGCCATTAAACCCACAATGGTTTTAGGACGAAATTATGTAAAACATAGCGCATATTTTTTAATTACGTGCTAAAATACATTGTCTATATTGTATATGAATCAACTGAATAAAAAAAAATCTTTTAGAATATGTCTCAATAGGACGCCATAGCGTAGCTTTGTCACGACGCAAAAAACATTCATTCTCATTCATCAACAAAAATCTTGTCATGTGACAATAAGTAAATACCATCTCCCTCCTCTGCGCGACGTCGTCAGCGGCATAATGCTGTCCCTCGATGAGCTTGGACGCGAACTCGTCCAGAGCCTTGATCTTCTCCTCCTGGGCCACGAGGGACTTCTCGAAGTCCTCGTGTTTCTTGAGGAGAGCTTCCACGGAATCCAGAGAGTCACCCACGTCTTCGTTTGCGAGGAAAGCCTGGTTGTAGAAAGAATGAAAGATTGTATTATCGTGTACTGTTAGGACTGGCCCTTTGTAGCATTTAACTAGCTTATCTTGAAATATTCAAATAAATTGTGTTTCATCAGTGAAACATGTAGTTTTTATGAACTGAACTTTTGTCTTTACGAAATCATTAACACAATTAAAAGTCTACTGTATAAATGTCTGCCTGTTGATTAATTTCCAGAACTGTTTCTTTATTTTAGAGACGTTAATTTATTTAAGACAAACAAATTGCAAAGATCTTGATATTAACCGTTTAACCGCCTATCCGTCAGGGTCGAACATCCACGACTAAATACTCCATCTCGTCAGCTCTTTTGTCACTTAAGAGGATTGAAGAGTTAAAAGAGTTGGAGTACCCAGTTGCAATCACACGACCCTGGTGAATAGGACTTAAAAATACTCGTCGGATCAATTCGATGCAAGCGGTAAAAAGGTTAATGTCGTAAGAGACAATGGCACAAAGATATAGTGACCTCTTGCTTGTGCATCCACGCATCAGCCTGCTCGGTGTCCCTGTAGAAGAGCTGCAGGTCCATGCACTGCAGGTACAGCACGCGGCGCTGCTCCCACAGCTGGTGCAGCGCGTCGCTCTCGCGCTGCAGGTTGTCGAGCGCCGCCGACACCTCGGACGACGCGCGGTGGCCGCTCTCCACCAGCGCCTGGCCTGCTGCCGCGCACGAGTGGATCACGTCGGAGCGCGCGTCCATCTCGCCCTGGAGTAGAACGTGCGTTACTACACAACAGCCTGAACACATGATAACTTCAAACTTAAATGCTGTTGATACAAATGCCAACCTATGATCTATCATCGTCCAGAGAACCACAGTCTATCAACGGATAGAGACGCAATAGATTGCAATACAAGCTGTCAGGCAAAGATTTTGAGGCTGTTCTAGAGCATCAGCACCTTTAAATAACAAATTATTAATGACTAGCTGCTGCCAGCCACTTTGCCCGCGTGAAAATAGGCTTCTCCATACAAAATTTAGACCCTCGTTTTTTCCATTTAGGGGATGAATTATGGAAAATTTCTTGATACTTGCTTATGTCATCAAATGAAACCTGGTGCAAAATTGAGTCAAGCTCTTAGTCTCAATAGTTTTAACTGTGCATTGATATGTCAGTCAGTCAGTTTCTCCTTTTATAGATATCCACTTTTTTATTTTTCTGTGAGGTCTTTTCAAAAACTACCTTATTTGGTGTTAGTCCGTTCTTGGACACAATCTCGGCTGTTGGTAAGTAATCAATGAGGTGTACAATAGAACGAGCTTGCTCAAAAGATGTACCTTATGCTCCTGGTGCTTCTCGAGCAGCGCCTCTGCGCCGGGCACGTCCTTGGCGAGGTCGTCGGCCGCGATGAGCGCGCGGATGTCGCTCACCCACGACATCAGGTCGCGGTAGTCGGCCAGGAAGCGGTGCAGGGCGTGAGACGACTCCAACTCTGACCGACGTTCCTGTGGGATGGACAATACTTGGAGATTTTTGACAATTCTGAGACTAATTTAAGTAAATGTCGATATTAAAAGTCATACTGAATTTTGTTCGTACGGTCTATTAATTTATTACGTAACACGATTTAGGGGGTGGGAAGGAGTCTTGATAGTTCTTACGTAAGATCACAAAAATACGCCAAGATATTATAAGGTAAGGGGTCGCCTGTTCTTATTTTTTTTTATTTAGGGGGCAAAAACTAGTAAAAATCGTCTTATGTAATAAATTAACGGACATAAAAAGGCTAGAATCAGCGTAAAGTTACGCATCGGTTCGTCCAAGTAAAAAAATTTAGCCAGAAATTTGACAGAAGCACAAGTTTTGCCTCTACATATAACCCTAAGACGAAAAAAATTGAATGACCACTTTTTGCATGATTGGCTCAAACTTACAGTAACAGTAAAATATTGCAGACAATGTGTCAGTGTTCTTTTATAATTTAAATATCTAAATGTTGTTTCAACAATGTGTAATTAAATGTGTATGTATGCTAAATAAAACATTTTTCTTTCTTTAAATGTTCAAAATTGGTAAAGCTAGTTAGTTACCTTAGCCTTCTGCACAAGCTTCTGCCAGGCTCTCGTGATCTCGTCCCGCTTGGCGTGGATGGCGGGCGCGTGGTCTGCGTGGATGGCGGCCAGGCGCGCCGCCTCCCCGTCCAGCGTCGACACCTTGTCCTCCAGCGCCGCCAGGTCGCGCTCCACGCCCTCGTGTTTGCGCTACACACGGGAAAGAAGACATTATACTCTATAGTTTTAGTCTAGTGTTCCTTCATTTATGTCAACCTTAATCATTATAATTTAACTTTTACAAGCTTGAAAGTTTATCAGTCTCATAGAAGTAAGTATTCCAAAAACTTAACCTTAGCCATGTTAGCGGCTATTTGGCCGCTAACATGGCTAACTACTATATAGCCGTCCTCGGCATAAAACAGACTTTGGCTGCCATCAATATTTAGAAGTCAATAAAATCTATTTTTTATAGGTTAATTTGTTGTAACACCATAGGTACCATATTCTAACAATCAAAGATATTGATTGAAAATTTCACCTGTAAAGTCTGCACAGTAGCGAGGTCCCTGCCGTAGTCGTCGGAGCCCAGCACCACGTCCTTCTCGGAGATCCAGGCGATGGTCTCGTCCGCGTCGCGATTGAAGCGCTGGATCTCGTGCGCGCCGAACAGACGCTCCTGACGCATCAGCGCCATCTGACGCAGGCGCTGCCAAGCCTCGTTCAGCTCCTATGAAACAGATGTAAAGTTGAAGCTCATGGGATAGCTTAGTTTTATGATGATGAAAGTTTCCAAGCCTTATGAAATAAATTAGGACCCAACCGTAAATATGGCGTATGACTCTAAAGAACGTTGTCTATTTCTAAAGGTAGATTCGCCATTATTGTGTGCTGGTTGTCAAATCAAATTAGTTGTGTGGCAACATCAATGACCAGCAATTACGCGGGCCATTACTAATTACTATTGCGAATTCCTTTTCCCTGCGTCTTTGGGTAAGAGCAGTGGTGGCCGATTGGTAATGGCCCCGACTTACGAATTGTAGGTCGAAGGTTCAAACCCAGCCAGGTGCATTACTTTGTATAATTTATTTCATCACCACTGCTCTCTAACGCGAACTGATCTTAATGCGAACAGGATTTAGGCACTATGATTTCTTTTCAACTTACATCCTTCCTCTTAACGATGGTCTCTCGCTCGGGATGGCCCTCCAGCACAAGCCGCTCGGCCAGCTGGTTGACCTCGGTGACGCGGTACTCCTGCGCAGCCATGTCCTTCTGGAACTCGTCGAACTTGCGCTGCAGCACCTCCACGTGCTCCAGATCCGAGCCGAACTCGTCCGCGCACACGAATGTTTCCTGCGAAGGGGAAGTAGGGATTAGAATATGGCAGTGTTATTAAGTGATAATCTTATCAAGAGGAATCGTTTTACCCAGTAACTAGTGCACCTCACCATCAACGATTGCATTACTGCTTACCATCAGATGGGATTTCAGTCAAGCACTGGTTTATATCATTAAAAAAAAAAAAGAAACAAAATTGACATCAGGAGAAACTAAATTGAAGAGAACAGGTAAACTGTCCTTTTTATTTATTTTTTGAGGTAGTAAATCATCGAATAACTTCACCAGTGGCGGGAGCGAAAGGGTGTGACAGACTTTTACTGATTAAAACCCAGTTGTGACCCTTCAATTGCCCTTTGCGTTCACGGGCCACAGTAACGCGTTCAAGGGCCACAGTAACGCGTTCAAGGGCCACAGTAACGCGTTCAAGGGCCACAGTAACGCGTTCAAGGGCCACAGTAACTCCTTCAAACATTCCTGGAGCTACAGCAGGCATTGGCTGTATTGGACCCTGTAAATTTTGCTGACATCAGTTTGGGCGTGAGAACACAACGCGCTCTTGACTGGGGCTTTATCTTTATTGGACAACCGGCCAACTAGCTACCCATTGCTCGCCATCCGCAAACCCGTGCTTACGCTGGCCGGGAATCGCCAACGACTGATATAACTACTTACATTATTATCAATTAGTCATCCTGACAGTTACAACCTGAAGGTCTTTAAGTCCAGAGTAAATAGGTTACTTCTAGGCAAACATTTTCCTTCATCGGCCACATCCTCTCTTACTATCAGGTGAAATGAAATTGTGGAGACTATCAATAACGTAACATCTTTAATATACTTTTTAAATCAATAAACATCACTAGAAAAACATCTTCAGTGATGACTTCATCGCGATATTTATTCACATCTCTATGAAAAGAATACATCATCACAGTGTTTCTAAGTGCTGACGTCATTCTCGTATATTCAGTTGATTTCTGGCTAGTCTTTTGGCAAAGTGAACAATATCAAACAATCTTTATAGTACTGTTTAGTTGACTTGGCCTATTTCTGCTATATCGTCGGTGATACGAGTCCACGCCCAAGATTGTACTAATGTAGGCTACGCCCACGCGAACTATCATATTACATTAACCTTATAATGTGGGAGACCTACACAGTACTTTTTCTAGAACCCAAAGTTTATGGATAGAAGTTAATTTAGTAGTTTTTACAAGCTTTTATTGTATGTTTGTACGTTAATTTATGTCAAACGTTGCGAATGAATTCTAAAATAGTTACCCTTAACTGATTGAGGTGTTATTTAGTATTTCAGTTTGGATGATTGTCAGTCAATCTAACTCATGCTAGCATGTTTGGCTAAGTGACGTCATTCTCAATCTAATACACGGTGTAAAGGGTCTGTTGAGGATACGAAAAAAAAACTAACTTAATAAATCCAATATGGCAGTAAATTTTTTAAACCATGTTTAAAAAAAAAATATTCATTAAAATTTACACATCTTGTTCTGTTAAAGATAATTACTGCTAACTACGACTATAACACTTGTATGTTTTCAACCGCAGTCGTTCAAATAATCTTTTGGTTGCTGCAGTAAAGTGTAGCATAGTACTATGATGGCAAGGTGACCGACGGCGATTTTTAGCTCAAAAATCATCATTATGTTGATTCATCACCATTCCAGCTAAATGTAACTAAATTCAGATAACTCTTAAGTTTTAAATTATTAGTTTCAAATTAGAGACTAATGGAGTTAACCATTATAGTTAATTGTTTTTTAACCCTTTTGAATGTCACAACTAAAATTATATTCTTAGGGTCAGTTCCACTATTTAACCATAACGATAACCAAACCATAACCAGCCGTGAAATGGCCGCGTATTGGTCAATTCGACGATTTGACAACTGTTAACGGCTTTGTTAAGGTTATAGTTAAATGGTGCAACTCACCCTTAATGATATTGCTCTATTGACCGTCACAGTCATAACAAAGCAAAATGTGTCCAGCACGCCACCGTCACGACTACACGACAGACTTAAACACTAATAAATCTTATAAGAAAGTATTGCTTTTAGAGTTCCATACCCCAAGGGTAAGAACAGAACCTTGTTGCAGATAGACGGGCAGTAGAGTCATACTCCTCTGTCTGTTTGTCAGTATGTCTGCCAGTTGAAATTTTCATATAATATGTATTTCTGTAGCCACTATAAAAAATAAAATACTAAAAACAGAATAAAATAAATATTTAAGTAGGGCCTACCATACAACAGACGTATTTTTTGCCATGAATGGTACGTGCCCCTTCGTGCGCGAATCGAACTAGCATTTGACCGATTTTTTTATATTTATTTATTTATTCAAACTTCATGTACATGTAGTTAGTGGTAGTACATAGGCGGACTCAATGCCACAAGACATTCTCTGCCAGTCAACCAGTCTGTCAGTCTGTTATGGCAATAAAAAGGTTAAAACATCGTGAAACACTCACCTTATCATGAATCCAGAACATGACCTCATCGCAGTGCCTCAAGAACTGCACCAGCACCAAAGCCTGCTGCAGCTTCATGCCCTTCTCAGCCAGACGGGACAGCAGGAGCTCCCACAGACGGTGCAGCTCATCCAGGCGACGACGGATGGTCTCCGAGGCGAAGTGACCGGCAGAGATCATCTCACTGCCGGTGTTGTCGAGGACTACGATGGCGTTGGAGTGGGCTGCCACTTCAGCTTCGAAGGCCTGGTGCTTTTGGATCTTGGCCTGTTGGGAACATGTGGTGTTGTCAAGACACGTATTATCAGTAGAGCATGCTCATTAGTTTCTTTTCACGTCGAGAAGCCACTGGAGATCACTTGACCAATGGAAAGTATGGAAATTTGGAAGTTGCCATGAAAAATAATTTATTATACTCAGTGTTTTTTTTTTAAGTTTGCCTCCACTAGGAATATCTCCTGTATCGTGAGTGCGTTCACAAACATGTAAACTCACTTACCCAAGACACCCAGATCCGGAACACTTATCTGCAGGTTATACAAATATTTATTCCGTGCGGGGATCGAACCCGCGACGAAACAGCCAGTCGCTCAACCACTGCGACAACCGTGCCGTCAATTTGATTGCTGTTTCCATTTACTATCGCTTGTTTTGTAATATTGTTCTGTTTAATACATAATTTGTTGATAAATGTATTGCTATATCTATTATATTGAATGGCCCAGACAAGTAGGAACATTGGACCCTATTTAAATAACAAATTCAAATGTCTCAAATCATACCTGAAGGTTAGTAGGATCTTTGTAGCTCTCATCGCTGGCGGCCTGCAGCTTCTCCTGGATCCAGGACTCCAGCTCGTCAGCATCACGCTTGAAGTACTGGAACCTGCGAGAGTCTTCAAGCTTCTCGCGCTTGGCGCGGGCCTCCTGCTTGAAGTCTTCATAGCGGTTCAGGACCTGTGAGAAAAATTGAAACGTTTAGCGTATACGAAACTAAATATTATAATATGTATTTATTAAACTATTATAATTTCGTAAGCGGCTTCGCTCGCGTGAAAGTAGAAAACATCCCAGGAGAACATACTCCCACGTTAAAAAGTATCCCATTTGCTGTTCTAGACATGTTTGTCCGTGCGCAAAATTAAATCAGCTGTCTGAGCGTGGAGAATTACCTAACCATACACACATACATGCAAAATTTCGCCTTTATAGTTGTTTGGAGAAAATCACAAAACAAATTATTTTTTGTGTAAAAAAAATATATATTAGATACGAGTTTGTGTGAAAGTCTTTCCAAATCTGGCAACTTTGTCTATTTACTAGGCTCGAAAATCGATGCTATATAGCCAAATAGTTTAATAAGTTTAATAAATACTGTGATATCGAAAGGAGATCGCATGAGTTGCTTTTTTTTATATAGCCAACGAACTGGCTTGTAAAATATACTTCGAAGGATTATGCTGTTCTAGAATAGGTTTGAAAATTTGTAGAAAAAAGAATGTGTGTTGTTTTTTCAGTGTTGAAGTGATCTTTGTAAGAAAAACGTGTGCGTTCAGATAAGTAAAATATAATAGTGTGCTGGCCCGAGTGTTTTATTCTATAGGAGAATCCCTACACGAGCCTACCGTGAGCTGAGCATCGTTACAGTGCGTTAACCTTTTATTTAGGTCAGAAATCTTCAAATAACTACTCCCGCTTTGGGTGGAGCGACAGGGCGTGTCAGAATTGTACGGATCATACATGAGTTCCTTCAGTTGCCTTTTTGTGTTTAACGTCCAAGTTAACTCTTTCGCTAACCTAACAATAAGAAGTCTATAGCATAAAATAAACCTTACTTCCTATCATAACAAGCACAGGATCATCATCCTTATAATGTTCCCACAGCTGGGACTCCAGCCGCCTCTATAAGAGAGGGAACTTCCTATCAAGCAAGGCGAATTGCCAGGTCAAGGCTATTTAGAATCAACCTTTCAATCGTCAATCAATACCGTTCCTGTTGGCCCATCGACACTCTGTACGTGCGTGAACACCATATCGTAGACTCACACAGGCGTACGTCAATCATTAACGTATCAAGCAATGATAGTCAGTTTATTTTCGGCAAGATGATACTATACTATCTTATCTTTTATTTTTGGCTATAAGCGTTTACTCAATTAATAGAGGCAATAAATTATTTGCGCGATCTTCTCCATAGAGATCTACACACTGAAGCCTCTTACGTCCAGTGGAGCGTGCGGATTGGTGCGCTAGCCTGCGTCGGGTTTGTGCCGGCAAAGCCGGCACCGACTTCGGCACAAAATAGATAGGTAAAGAAGACCATCTCATGTATGTACTTCACTTTTTATACCTACGCTCGGTGGACGCACACTAATAAGCGTTTGAGCCGGAATTGTTCGACGAGTGATCTGAGACGCGACCGAGACATCGTGTCTGTGAGCGGTGTCTTTGTGTGCGTTGCTCGAGCGCGCTTTGTATGTAGATTGACTTCTGTACCTATTTATTTATTTATTTATTTATTTATTTAAACTTCATGTACAATAGTGGTACATAGGCGGACTTAATGCCTATACCTATATATTTTGTGACTTCGGTGTGTGGTGTGTGTGTGTCCAAATAGCTTTATATTTGTTTTGAGGGACTGATTTGAGGCCCTATCACGAGCGCTTAACGCGATCCATTTGACGACCTAAATTGAACTGTGAAAAGGATGGAGCGATATGTACAATTATGGTGTATAGCTCTTTCTCGTCACATGCCTAACTTGCTTGCTTGCTTGGACTCGTCAAAAGTGCCTTTAAATGCTGGTTCACACATTTTGCCATATTCGGCGTACAAAATAAAATAGTTTATAAATGGAACTTAATTAGAAATGTAAATAGTCAAAATTCAAAATTACTGCCAATATAAAAATAAAGTTTTATCTATACATTATGTATAAATAAAATTGGAGTGTCTGTTTGTAATATTGAAATAACTGCTTTTTACTACATGCATTTGAATATATATACGGTACATACACCAAAATAACATTTTTTACAATTTTTGTCTGTCTGTCTGTTTGTCCAAGCTAATCTCAGAAATGGCTGGACCAATTTTGACGGGACTTTATTTGGCAGGTAGCTGAGGATAATATAAGGAGTAACATAGGCTACTTTTATTTTAGAAAAATTATATTTAAAATCCTGTAGTCCACGCGAACGAAGTCGCGGGCACAGCTAGTTTGAAATAAATGTTAAGAGTTTGAGAAAAAAGTGTTTCAAGAATAAATAAATCTTGTAGATTAAGGTCATGCATTATTATTCGAACTGGTCGTCTTTCGGTCATAAAGTAGAGAGGTTTTTTAACCGACTGCGTGACGAAAGGGAAGGTTATGTGTTTACCAGTCTATGTATGTCTGTTCCATTGTGGCGCTCTAGTTTCTTCAACGCTTCTAAAAGGTTTAAATCTGAATGAATCATACGACAACAAGTTGCCACCCATCAGTAGTGTGCTACTTTAGTCCAACATTTATCACTTAATTACATAATCAATCGAAATGACGCGTGACTAGACGCTTGGGTGTTGACTTTGATTGCCTGTCCACATAACGCAGGTTTTAATTTGAATCCCTCTAATTAGATGCCTCTGTACTTTTGTGTGCATAATGTTTTTTTTTACCTAGTATTTTTTTTTTCAACTTTGCATCGCACTATGAATTACTTCTGTGACTGTGAAAATATATCTTTAGGCCATACAATTATTAGATCCGTGCGGGAATCGAATCCGCGACACGCAGCGAAGTAGCCAATTGATCAACCACTGCGTCCATCATGACGTCAAAAGTATCAAATAAATAAATACCTACTTTGCCAAATACTTTGAACCAAATCTCTTAAACTTTTTACTGCGTTATTTGGGACTTTATAAATAGTATATAATATGTAATAGTTACCAACTTTACTGGTTCTTAACACGCAAGAAATTTTACTGGCTAAATAAAAATACTTTTAGTTACGTCAAGCTAGGTTGTGTAAACACCATAAACGCGTCAACATTTAGATATTCAACAGAGCCGAATATCTGTCCCACAAGCCTGCATAGAATCTGAAGGTCAATTAACAGAAACAACCAAACAGTACCAACATTACTAATGGATGACAATACTAGTCGATATTATTATTTTTATGAGTGCCTTCTCGCAGGTCATCCCGTGAGGTTGCCGTCTGCTAAACAAGACTTGCCTGTGACAGCATTAATAAATCAAGACCTCCAGTCACTACTTACAGAAAACTTAAAACTAAGCGACTTTACGCTAAGGCCAGGGCACCCCCTTTGGGGCCCGCACGGACCTCGGTTTAGGGCGTGTGTGTCACTGGGAGAACAACAAGAGACAGGCTGCAGAGCCGTAGCGTGGACTGATTTAGAAGTGGGCGAAGGCACATCAGCGAGGCCTTTTTCTTTCATAAATTCTAAAGCGAGACAGCGACAGTCACAACCCTGTGTTCGACCACATCGTCGATCACCATCAGGTGAAATAGTGATAATCAAAGTAAATAGAAATAATCAAACGCGAGCCCATCCATTATAATAAAACCCTCGTTCTTAAAGAGCCCTCGATTGTGCGAGGCCCCTTTGGGTGCGAGGCCGTGGCCGAGATCCCACTTCGCCCACGCCCAGCTACAATACTGACAGGCTTTTGGGCGGAGCGGGAGATAGTATCAGACTTTTACTGACTAAAAGCCCACTCCTGTTTCTGCTTTGCCATTGTTCCAGGGCCCCGGAGATCTCTTTCACATTACCCATGGCCCCAATAAGCTTCGACCCTGCTGGGCCCCTACGGTTGCTGATAACTCCTTGAGGCGCGCGTGGAACACTACGCGCCATCGACGATCTGAGCTCGGTCCGGACAGTTGCCGGTCGATCGGACGGCGAGCTACCCTTTGCTCGCCGTCCGCGAGCCCGCGTCTTTGGTGGCCAGAAATCGGGTTCGGAATCCCGGCGGCTAAGGTGCGAAGGCCATTGCCATAAAAAAAAAATGCATAAATTACATAATACTGACAGGCTGAATCGAAACAGTATCAGTTACCGTAATATACTCGTTTTATTCGTCACTAACGTACCCATCTACCCATAACACAGCATAGCGGCAGGCATGAGTGATTACTTTCCGCTTTTACAGTTAGTGCATCGTAACTGGGTCCGCTGTGTGTGTATGCAAATAGGCGAAGGGGAAACGGATACCGTCTGCATCTCGTTAGCAACATCCTTTATGTACGTGCATCTTTAATTTGCGATTTCTTATGTAAAAGCAACGAATATATTATGAATGCTACACATAAAACTTTTAGACGATGTTAGTTGCTAAAAGCGACCAAAACCACCAGTCACTAGTTTAGAAGTATGCGGAATAGTGTGAAGTGTCGCAAACCTCGGTTGAAAAGAGAGAACCTTCGATCTGACGGATGTGTTAACTGGTCCGGGCAACTGCCCAATGGTTAATTTCGGGCTGTTGTACCTATATGTTCTAAAGAGAGAACTCTAATATTAGTTAGTTAAATCATATGTAGTGCCTTAGATTCATATATGTTGCTACAAACTCACGGCGTTCGACTTCAAAAAGGAGGTTTCAATGTATTGTTCTTTTTTATTTGTTCCCTGATTACTCGTACACGGCAGGACCGATTCGGAACATTATTTTTTAATTATTTTTGATTTTTGTTTGTCGGTATCCGTTTTTTAGGGTAGAAATCATGAAATAACTCTTCGCGCTCTGGGTGAAGCAAGAGGACGACTTTTATTGACCAAAACACACCAGTTCTTTCAGTTGCCCTCTGCGTTCCAGGGCCACGGTAATTCTTTCGAACATTCCCGCAGCCTTGCACTACGTACCTCAGCTTTCTTTGAGTACTTAAATAATATGTATATGTGGTCCTAATAGAAAGTTCGAATTTACCTATGTACTCGAGTAGAATTCATTACTCGGTTGGAGAAACATGTTTACACGTAACAAAATGTATACGACATTCGCGTAAGTCCATTGTTGGAATATCATAATCGGTCTTCAAAATTGTTACCGTAGCTGGGATTCAGGCCTCATCAATGTGACGGAGAATAGACGATCATAGATAACGACTCAAAACTCAAAGCATTCAATTCAAATTTTAAATTCGATCGTCAGTTCATAACCTAACCATTTTTACGATCTAAAGATTCAATGCATTTTATTTCAAATAAACCATTTTCACACACTTCTGAATTGTCAAGATGTCAGTCAGTCAAAAAGATTAAGCTAATTGCACATTCTAACGCATATATCTTTGTGGAGAAAAACATGCATGACTCCATGGATACGATAATGTCAACACGGGGCCAGGTACTGGTTGTCTTTGAAGACACGTCTTCAAGTTAAAGCTGCTCTGCGAAAGTGCCTCTCAACGAGATTGAAGCGGGAATTTACGAATAATTACAGTTGCCATCACGGATCTTGAGCGGTTGCGCAGAAGTCAAATATTCGGTCTCTTTAGTGGTGCGAAGTGAGACGCGGGTGCGGGGAGTATCAGTGATTGGCTCGCCGCGCCATCATATCATATCATAGACGTCACTCCTAAATCGGTCCCTGCGTTGCTGCTTGTATTATAACAACGAAGACGAATGGCTCGCCAATGTATGGAATGAGCAAAGCGATCCCCACTCGGACGCCGAGCGCTCAAGATCCGTTGTGCCTACTGTGCCTAAAAATATAAATAAGTAAATATATTTACCTGTTCACGACGTTCCTGAATATCCTCGGCGGTCTCGAGGATCTTCACCTCTTTGGGTGGTGGTATCTGTTCCATGATGATGGAAGCGTCAAACTAACTGTAACAATAGAGACGGGAAAGTTAGTAACATGCATGTATAATTATTGGTGCTACATTGTTTATTATAACAGTAGTACGCCATATCACGCGGTTGGACGTGGAGTTCCGGATATCCGGCGCGAATGAAACGAAAACAAATTGCGTGTGTTAAATGTAAACATAGAGGCTTATGGCAAACGTTGTGTGGCCATGTTCTTAAACACTATAGTTACTGACGATGTTTATTTAGGTATTTAGCAAATGCAATTTTCTTGGCTTCATAATGTTCCCACGTACATAGAACAAAAATGATGAGTTCAGTGCCATCTAGCAATCGTCTTGTAGCTTTCACTCTAAAAGGAAAGGAGCATTACTGCAGACAATTTGATATCTCTCCTTCATACCCCAGGTGAAAACTGATTTCAAGTATTTATTATTTTGGAGTATAAACCTTACTAATAATAAGTATTGAAAATGTACTTTAAACCTTCAAGTACACAAGTACCAACTGATAAAACACTTCAAATATCACCTGACTTCAGTAACTAATTTTACTAAGAAATAACAAGGACCTAGAAGATGGAATTCTTCGACTTAATGGCTAAATCTTTATCAGTAACGCGTCAGTTATTCTTTTATCCACTGATCTCATCAAACACTATGCTCATTAACTCAAAAGGTCAGGCTACACTTGACATCACTCATAGATAAAAAATGCTGAACAGAAGGTTAACTCCACACAATAACTGTTGTAGCAGAGGTAAAATTAAAATTGGAAATATTTATTCAATTTTAGACCTCATTCATCGATTTCATCGGTACTTGACTGTTTATTTTTTTACAACATTTAGTATTGATAGGCTCACGTTTGACCACCATCTCACCTGATGGTAACTAATGGTAAGCGATGATGTGGTCGACCATGGAGCACGCTTGCTTAGAAGTAACCTATTCAGTCTTGACTTAAAAACCCCTAAAAATAAAAATAAGCCTTCTGAAAACCGCACCACATTTTTTTATAAAAATTAAACAGCAATCATCATTTTGTGATATTTGTGAGTGGGCGCGTAGTGGGAAAGCGCCTATTACACCACTCGATATTCACTAATATTCAGACAGTCTTATTTTAAGTAGCGTAGTGTAATAAGGGTCAGGTCAGACTGGCTTGCTCGGAATGAAAAATAAGACAGTCTGTATATTGTGTGCTAGTGTAATAGGCGCTGAACATCTAGCTATCCGCTATACCTACTTTCCTACGCGCGTAACATAATGGCGATGACGTCACATTGTATTTTGTGCATTCTTTTTTTATTAGGTACTTGTCAGTTTTTCCTTACAACTGTTTTGAAGGCGATTTTGGAATAAAGTTACTTTTTGATACAAATAATAAAAAAACAAGAAACCAAACGTAGTAATAATGTGCACAGAATACGTGTTATGTACCTATTGGGAGACATCTCGCAGGGCCGCGTATGTTTCATTCATTATTCATGGTATAATGAAGCGCGTTACGACGCAATGCGAAAGAAATTGCTTCTCCAGCGGCTGGCTCATGAGTGTGAGTAGGTACAGTCAAACAAGCTATTTAGTGATTATTAGCATAGCACAATCGGCCTTATAATGTTCCCACTGTTGGGGCTCAGGCCTCCTATCTAGAAAAGGTTAGTGATTATTAAATAGAGATTTTACTCCCGCAAATGGCGGACCCAATAGTTAACCAACATTCAGTAAAGACCATCATCTTGTTCTTTCGATTTGTATGGTTGGTTGGTTGCCTAACTTTTTAAATACTTGTGGCCTAGAAACTAGGCAGTGACGTTCATCAAGCCCTCTATAGTACAGGTTTTGCACTTGAGACATTCTAAAGTTATTGAGCATCGCATTAGGTTTCAGACGAACCTATAAAAACCTAATTCAAGTTGTATAATGAAAAGATCCTCCCTAAGCGTCGTTGAAATCGTCCTGCGATCCCTAATGTTCTTCCTCGGTTCTGTAAAAATCGTCCATGGACTTTTATTTCTAGTCTAGATTATCATTTGTTTGGCAAAAGATGAATATGAGAAAAATAAACAAAAGCATGTCATAATCTTTCATTTAGACTTGCGCGTGACTTATAGATTTCTCCTGGATACAAACTTTGGTACTTTTTTTCATCCTCTCAGGGAAGAATTTTAGAAAATTCTCTCCAGTCAACTACATCATAAAAGGAAGCTTTACGCGAAATTCCACACTCCTAGACCCAGTAGGTTCGTCTGTGCGTTACCTAATATATCAGTCAGTCAGTTAATTTCTCCCTTTAAATTCAGGTATCTGATAGTTTCCATTACATTTACGGAGCTCCACAACATCCCTGGTAATAATGTAGTTTAACAACAATAGTTACGAGTTGTATTCAAAGCAGATTCATCACATTAGCTTACAAGGCCGCCTTTATATTGACGAGGACGACTGTTATGCCTATTTTACGAGCAACCAATGGGTATTGGAAAACGATTTATTTGTAGCCATTTTCGCCTCGTGCCATAAATAATTGGATTGCTTTTACGACGGTAACATTTAATGAACGGTATAGTTAAGGCCCTAACTCCCTAGCAGTGCTATAAAATAATGGCATTCTGAAGCTTACTCCACGGTAATGGCTAACGTCAATAAGTTTGCAAAAAAATATATGTTTATTATAATTTCATGCACAATGTTATCAACATATGATTTTTCCGTAAGACTAATACTTTTACCAAAAAAAAATAATTAACAACATGATATTTTTTCGCTTGTTTTTCCTACTCTTTTCAAACGGCTTTGATCTTTGGTTTCGCTCCTGTAAGTTATCTCACATATACCTTGCGTATTTTTCATAATAAAACGCAGCCTGGACTCTAGACTCTGGTCTAAGTCAAGGGTGAATTACTCCTAGGCAAGCGTGCTCCATCGTCGACCACACCATCGCTCACCTTCAGTTAAGAATAAATAAAAAAGAAACACTAATTCTCTAAATTGAAAGAATTTTCGTAATCTAATTATTACTTACAATCTTTTACATACATAATAACAAACAATCTTGTCTTTTTATAAGATTACGGAGGCCCAAAAAATTTTGTATAAACAAAACATCAAACTAACAAGTGAGACTACTGCAACTTATCTGCACTGTGGCACTTGTCCAGACAAGGCTTACATCACATGGCCTTGTGACTCACCCCAATGTTACTTCATATAAACCTCATGATAACATTGTTTCTCTCTGTAAGCAATGCACTTAGCAACTCCTTTTATACATTTATACCCATAGGGTAAAAACAGGACCCTATTACTAAGACTTTGCTATCTGTCTGTCCGTCTGTCTGTCACCAGGCTGTATCTCAAAAACCGCGATAGCTAGACAGTTGAAATTTTCACAAATTATGTGTTTATGTTGCGACTGTAATAAGAAATACTAAAAACAAAATAAAATAAATATTTAAGGGACCTCCCATACAACAAACGCGATTTTTCTTATGGACAGTACGGAACCCTTCGTGCGCAAGTCCAACTCGCACTTGGCCAGTTTTTTTAAACATTTATTCTTGGAATTTTCTTTAGACCATGACATATTGTTTTAAAGAATTCAAATAAATTGTTTTTATCAGTATCAATGTTGTATAGTGATTGTTATCAGTACTTGAGGCTAGGTACATTTTCATTACTAATAAAAGATAACTGATTTCATAATAATTATTTTTTGTAAATAAAATTCAATATTTTATGAAATCTTGCAAGGATTTTATATACGAGTTAGAAGCAGTGGAGTGAACAAGGGCTTAGAAGTAGATTAAATTGATTTGACTGTAGATGATTTCATTAGAAATAATGGCTTGATAACTGTTATGACTGAGGATATTAGGAACATACCAAATAATTTAATAAATCAAATAAGATACCTTACTCGGTTAGACTTTAATCCATCTTTTAACATATAAAAGAACCATTTTACAAGCTTTTATTTAGTTTCACCTGTCCCGATGTTTGTCTGTCATCAAATCTTGCAAGTTAAATTTGATCCACTTCCCGTAACCGATTGGGCTAAAATTTTGTATACACGTATAAAGTGCGTGACAATGCAATATTATGATGACATGGAGCTGATCTGATGATGGAACCGGAAGGTGGCCATAGGAACTTCATAATTAAACGACACAACCCCATTAAGTTTGGGCTCGCATGATTTGTCTTGACGAGTATTAATTATATAGGTACCAAGCTATAAAAGCTTGCTATGAAAAAATGATTTTCATTAAAAGCTTGTTTAAAATAACATCAAATCTGTTAAAAATCTTAAGAAGGAGAGGTGTACCTATAGTACTTTGTGTAATTTCTACTTTAAAAAAAATTTATCTAGTGTACAGAAACCATCATGTCCTTGAACTAAAAATTCAAAGCTATGCAACGTCCACCAACCCGCACTGGGCCATCATGGTGAATTATGGTCCATTCTTCTCAGCAATGGAATCATTATGGTCAACTAGCTACACCACTGTCATTATGAGGCTGATTTAATTCTTATAATGCTACCTATAGTTCAGGTAATCATCTTTACATTATAACAAATTATATTATTTGTTCTTGTACAAATGAATGTAACAGTTGGCTGCACACATAACATAAGAGCCTAGGTAATCAATATCTATGCAACTTGATCTGGCATTGCAATCACTCACACACAGACAGATAGAAGTGTGTCATACTATGGGTGGGGTCACTTAGCATCACAAGTGCAGATGTATTTTTAATTTACTTTATGTTTCATGGCTTTTCCTATTTCTTTTTTAAAGAATATCTGTGTATTATGATGTGATATTCTGAATGATTTTGAACAGTGCAGAAAAAAATTAGGTCATTAGCGGATTATTCTGAGTTTTTATCAGATGTTCAATTTCTTACTAGAATTAGATGAAAAATATAATACCAAATATAATAATATAATACCAAATATTTTTTTTGTAAATTTAACAATTTTTTTCTACAGTTATCATTAGCGGGTATTAGAGCAAATTATTCGCTAATGATAATTATTAGCGAAGAATTTGCTCTATTACATAGCATGCTAAAAATTCTAGAAAAACAAAACAACAGAATATCCTATCCAAATAATGTAAATAAAAACAACTACCTGCTCAAAAAACATAAAACTGGTGCCAAAAACAAAATCAATACACAGCACTGCAGAGGTAACAACACTGTACGAGTTCTGGTCACAAAGTCTAGATATTCTATTGGCGTAGAAAGTACTGGCGACGGACACGGCGGCGCTCTGCTCCAGATTCTATCGCCCTGCACGACACGAACCGCCGACACTCTACCGCAATAAAACTGCTGCCGCCGGCGAATCTACTGCTACCAATCGACCCCACATACTTCCCCTCTTATGTACAATGACGTAATGCTCCAAAATAAACCTAATAAGGATTATGGCCGGAGCCAATTTTGGACTTCCGCAGGAATCACGGGAATGAAGAATATTACTGGATAGTCTCTAAAAGGGTATCCATTTTGAATCTTGGTAGTCATCAATCTGATTTCTTTCGGAAAGTTGGACATTCGTAAGGAATTCGCCGATACATGGGTGTGTCATAGATAAGATTTGAGCACTTAGAACAATTTTATTCCAGGTATAACTTTACACATGGCAGCATATATTATAAAACTCACCTTTGACTTATAAATAACACAGATTTTACACGATTTATACACTTTTCAATGAATTTTCTTGAAAAATCGTTCGTTCGACATGCAGTCGCGTCACTCCACCTACAACCAATGTTGCCAGAAAAGAAAACTTATTACATTGACAGCACAGCTGTTGATTGAATAACCTCGTTCGTTTCAGCATAAAAATGAAAAAAAAAAATTAAGCTAAAGATTTACATTAGATTTCTTTTGTTAATACTGTCTTTAATTTTGCATTAAAAACAACTAAAGTTTGTTACTAGTAGATACCGAAATATGAGAACTAGCACCGTGCCATTTATGCTCGTAGATTACTATTATATTACTAATCTATTCTCATCTATGTTACTAATTCTCAAGCTTACCCTAAGTCTAATCTTAGGCGAACATTACACGGTCATGCAAGCGTCAATCAAGGTTTTGACTGTGGCAAAACTGACAGCAAAACCTACCAAGTAATGTTCGCCTAAAGAAACATATTTAAAATAATAGGAGATTTTATTTCCCGAATAGCATATTCAGTACCGAAATAATAATAATAATACCATGGTTTGAAATGAAAAATGAAATGTCCTCTTAGTATATTGTAGTTACAACTGTGAGCGTCAGAATAGCCAATCAACAATTGTACCTGTTTAGCTTTAAAATTGCTTATCATAATAAGAGAATTGCTTATTTCGTAGGTTAAAAGAATTTGAAAATTTTATATTTCTTAGGTCAATGTATAAGGTTGACCGGCTATTCTGAAATCAGAATGGCCGGTCATACTCTGTTGAGTAGTAACATTGTATATTCTACTAGCTTTTGCCCGCGCGGCTTCGCTCCCGCTCTTCCCTACTTTACCCTACTATACCCTACTCTATCCTACTCTGCCCTACTCTATCCTACTCTACCCTACTCTACCCTACTCTACTCTACTCTACCCTACTCTAGCCTACCTTATCCTACTCTACCCTACTTTAGCCTACTCTACACTACTCTTCACTACTCTACTCTACACTACCATACTCTACACTATTCTACCCTACTATACCCTACTCTTCCCTACCAAACTTCACATAAACCATCTACTAAATAGTCCGAACAAATCCTAAACATTTGATTTGGATAGGTGAGCCCGTTCTTGAGTTGTAAAATTACAACGAAAAGTGGCATTGATTTTTATATATATAGATAAAATGTACATGGGCCAAAAATTGCTTATTGAATAATTTATAAGTGATGTTTATGAACTTACGAGCATAATGGCCCGTGCGCCTGTTAAAAATATGGGAGCAACGTGAGTATCGTGTAAAAAAAATTGCCTATAAATTTTAAAAGGTACCTAATTACTCGTTGCTTTATTTTCTGTAATAAATAAACATTTTTTAAATACGTATAACAATTATACTTGTGTATTATACCAAATATGTATCAAATATATTACCTGACATAAATAATACCAATGGAATCAATTTATCGTTGGTACTTCGTGTGAGTCTTGCACTTAGATCTTCGTAGTTGTCCGACCAAAACTGGTTTTCACGACCGAAACCGAATTTAGGCAACAGTCTTATTTTCGAGCGAAACTGAAACTTTCTTATATGGATCATGTCTTTAGGGAAAATAAAGAAAACTTTACGGTAATCACTTTTAATTGGACTCGATTTTAGTTTAGGGGTAATAAGGTTTAAAAATCAAAAAACAGAAATGATCTATTATTTGTATAATATGTCTAGGTATACTTTAGGTACCTATATGATACCTACTCATTTAATTATAAGTGGTGTGTAATTTTATTAAAAAAAACAAGAGACATAGGTAAGTATTTAACTGTACTTGCCCCTTGAATGCCCCGGTAATAAGTATTCATTAAACCCCAAGCGAACGCCGGCGTTCGCGCACCCATTGTCTTTCTATTGTGTCTCTAATTCTCACGATTAAAAGGTTAGAATGAATTTTGAACTTTGAATGCATAATTTTATCTTCACTAATATGTTAGTGAGTACCAAGTACCTATCTAATGTTTATTTAGGTATAGCTATATTTTGGGTTAATTAAATTCTCTAGAGCAAGAGTATCCAAAAAATCTTTTCATAGTTAGGTCAAACTTGATTCTACCATAATCTATATAATAGTTTGTTATAATGAATTATTTATGTTTACTACTTACTCTTTCTTATGCTATATCACGTAATAAAACTTACAGATTTCAAAATAAATCGCACGAAAACTCGGAATCAGCAGAACATTAATTATTGTTATGGTAATAACTTACATTTTAGTACAGTTGCGCCGTAAATAGTTTTCAAATTTGCCTCAAATGAAATAATCTGAAATTATGCTTAAAACCTCTAAAAATCTTACTAACTCAAAAACTACTGAAAATTAGTAAAACATTAAATGGTGATTTTGTTGCGTTTTAGTCCTACCATGACGTCTTGGAATACGTCGAGTTATTATACCAGTAACACTGTACATCATCTGTACATTTACTAACTTTCAACAGGTACTTAATAGTACCATATTCCAATTACTGACGTGATTTACTTTTTAAAGATAGAAAGATATCTAATCTGTCCGCGGTTATTTTATCGATGTAGCAACTCTTGCCTTCAGTTGTCAAAGATTCTTGTTCTCGCTTGGTTCGTCCTGTGTTTGTTGTATCAATTTGTATGTCAATTATCAATTAACCCTCGTTTAATGATGGCCTGTTGATTATTAAACAGCAGTGCTTGGTATTGTTACTATCGATGTGCGCTTCGAAGTTTGTGTAAATCATGGCTGCTGGCGGTGAGGATCTGTGGCGCGAGTGCGCGTCCTGGCTAACGAGATGTGGCTTGCTACGTCCCGACCATAAGGCGAACTGGGAAACGAGTTCAATTCACGACTTGGCGTACACCCTGCGCGATGGGGTGTTGTTGTGCAACCTGCTGAACGTGCTGCACCCGGGCTGCATCGACATGAAGGACGTGAACCAGCGGCCTCAGATGGCGCAGGTAAGTGGCCCCGCCGCTGCGACCTTCACTCTAATTACTATAAAACCATTAAATTTGGCACATAATAGCTGCACGCGTGTTATGTGGAACTAATTCCTAGGTCGCAAATTCGTAGTTTTGAATTTTGATACAAGGTTTATACATTCGCATGTGAATTCGTGTTTTTTAGTTTACGAACTATTTTTCGGTAATTTTAAATGAATATTTCGTTTACAACGTACAGCAGGATTTCCTCGTATTCAAGTGTGTATTGAGAATTACATTAACAGTTATAATGTGTTAGAGTAGTTAATTATGCATGCAATCATGAATGGGGCTTTGCTATTGATATGTGCGTATTCAACAGCCATTGAATATATGTTCCGGTGTTATCTGTTGTGTTGTGTCATCGTAAACTTGTAGTGAATGAACAGAAGATGCCTATTACCGACTGTCAATTTATATGTAATGTTTGTGTCCCTACATCATTATGGTTAGCTTGATGAAATATGGGTTAAACAGAAGTCTTCTACTTGGTTCAATGACCGCATGATTTTTATCTAATCTCTTCTTATCTCAGTTGTAGATTTCAGAATTTTCTCAATTTTTTTTACTATTTTTGTAAATTTTTCTTTCCATAAAAGCCTTCTACAAAGTATTAGAAAACTTAAAAAAGATATCTATGAAAATGGTAAAAGTTTTCTCAAGTTATAGTGTGACCTATACTAGCTGTAGCCTGTTGCTTCATCCACATACATAAAATATAGCCTATATCAATCAGGAATAAAGCAGCTTTCTATCAGTGAAAAAATTTTAGCAATCGGATCTGTACTTCCAGAGATTACCTCCTACAAATAAGAAAACGTAAAAACAAATCTTAATATAAATAAAATAATAGGCAAAACAATGTTTCCATTGTCAGCTACTGTATTTAATTATGCTTTGGTTACAAAATAATACATAACACTTCTTTTCCTGTTAATGTTTCCTGTTATGTTCAAATCTGTTAATAGGAAATCTTAATTGTATAAATTTTGTGGTTTCAGTTCAACGGTTATACATACCTTCGTTGTTGTGTTCAGAATTACCTCTATCGCTATTATTCTGTCCTATAAACTCAAGGTTAAGTGGAGAGTGAATAGGTTGCTTCCGGGTAAGCGTGCTCCATTGTTTGCCACATCATCGCTTACCATCAGATGAGATAGTGGTCAAATGCAAGCCTATCAATAATTAAAAAAAAAGTTTTGTTAAACTTGTTAATGGTTACAAGAATATATTTGCTTAATGTTAAATAATCATATACTAGCTTTTACCCGCGACGTCGCCCGTGTACATAAAATATAGCCTATGGCACTCAGGAATAAAGCAGCGTTCTATTGGTGAAAGAATTTTAGCAATTGGACCAGTAGTGGAATATTATTGTAGACTAGCTGTGCCCGCGACTTCGTTCGCGTGGACTACAGGATTTTGAATTTATTTTTTCTAAAATAAAAGTAGCCTATGTTACTCCTTATTACATCAGCTACCTGCCAAAAAAGTCCCGTCAAAATCGGTGCAGCCATTTCAGAGATTAGCTCGGACAAACAGACAGACAGACAAAAATTGTGAAAAATTTTATTTTGGTGTATGTACCGTATATATATTTATATGCATGTAGTAAAAAGCGGTTATTTCAATATTACAAACAGACACTCCAATTTTATTTATACGTATAGAAGATGTATAGATAAGATTGTCTTCCATAGAAATAAGGGTGATATTCAGGTTGTCACTGGTTGTTGTTTACTACAAACAAATTATTTTCTCACTAATGTCCAATCAATGCATCAATATACTAAGGCAAGTACCTTGATTTGATCTGCAGATTGAAAAATAAACATAATAAAATTCAACAGTCAAGCACTACTTTATATAAGACAAAAAAAACAATTTTGTGAGCTACCTTGGAGCATTACCTGGCTAATACTATAATAATACAGAACTTCAAGGTAACATTTCAACTTTATCCTTATACATATAGATAAGACATTCAGCTACAATAGAATTTTTGTATTTGTATTTCGGGCTGGTGTCCGCAACTCCACGACTAAAGCGCAAATTTTGCGTACGGGTAGGACAAATGCGTCATTCGATCCACCCTAGCCACAAAATATATAGGTACAGAAGTCAATCTACATACAAAGCGCGCTCGAGCAACGCACACAAAGACATCGCTCACAGACACGATGTCTCGGTCGCGTCTCCGATCACTCGTCAAACAATTCCGGCTCAAACGCTCATTAGTGTGCGTCCACTGAGCGTAGGTATAAAAAGTGAAGTACATACATGAGATTGTCTTCTGTACCTACCTATTTTGTGCCCTAGCTCCTCAAAGTAGGCCAGCAGCTCCTTGGTGTAACTGACCACTTTGTGGAAGTTATCTGGGTTTCTGAAGTATTTTGCCCTGTATCCAGCGACAACTGGGCAGCTCAGAAGCAGATGTGCTGCTGTCTCGTCCTCCTCCATGCAGACTCTGCACAGTGGGCTGTCTGAAACAGGCGTGGCGAAGTGCTGGGTCCACTTCGCCACGCCTAACTACGCTACGCGAGGGCTCTTTAAGAATGAGGGTTTTTTTTTATAATTGGTAGGCTCGCGTTTGACCATTATTTAACCTGAAGGTAAGGGCGATGTGGTTGAACACTGGATTGTGACAATTGCTGTCTGGTTTTCGAATTTATAAATGAAAAAGGCCACGCTGATGTGCCTTCGCCCACATCTTAATTAGTCCACGCTACGCCACTGATTGTGGCCCTGGAACGCTAAGGACATCTGAAGGACATAGGTTTTAGTGACATACTGACTTGTTCTACCACCTCAAAAAAAAAAAAAACACCCTATTGTTATTCAGGATGTCGGTTTTGTCTTCCCAATCCTTATTGTGTCAACTGTTGCTCATTAAACTAGACACCCTAAGTTTATGGGCACTATAAAATAGCTATGGCTTGTTTATGTTTGCTGACTAGATCTTTTTGTCCTAGTTATATCTACTAGTATTTTTTTTTCGATTGTTGTTAGCTTTTTCTATAGAAGCTAGAACTGCTTACCATCAGGCGAGATCGCAGTCAAGTACTAGTTTATAACAGATAAATAAAATAGATTTGTCTTCAACCTCCGTAAGTATGACCATGTATCTGAACATCGCTCGTTCGCTTTTGAAATGGCTACATATTCGTCAGCGTAGAGCACTAAGGGCCTTGACTACCCTGTTTTCTTTTCTAGACAAACCTTCTCCTTCTTATCTGACTTCTCAAATTCAATTCATTTGCTCTGCCCATAGTAAAAATCTCCGATCAACGAATAATCGTCTTCTACGATGTCCCTCACACCGCTCTGGGTTTATCCGATCCTCTTTCCTTGTCCAAGCGATCTTTCTTTGGAATGCGCTCCCGTTGAACATCAGGATGGCATCCAACCGGTTCTCCTTTAAGGTAATGGCTCGTGAACACATTCGCAAGAAGTTGGCAGAATCATCACAGCAGTGATTTGTTATATTCATTTCTCATAATAATTTTGTTTATTTGTATGTATTTATATAAGTATTTATTTATATATTTTTGTATTTATGTTGATTTTAATTTTCTTTTTGTTTGTTTGCCTTGAAGTTGCACCACCCTAAGGTCGACTGGTAGATAATGCCTAAGGCATTAAGTCCGCCTTTGTACAGTTTTTTGTGCAAGAAGTGTAAAAAATAAATAAAAAAAAATAATAATAAAAAAAAGCTAGAACTACATTAGACCGATGCACACATGGACCATGCCTCATTTGTACGTAGAACGACGTCGTGTGGCGTGGATCTAGTGTAGCTCTACAAGTCTAGTTTTCATATAAAATGTATGGCGATCAACGCGCCCAGATCGACGTATGTGGCACACGTGGACCACGCCACATTTGTACGTAAAACGACGTCGCGTGGCTTGGATCTAGTGTAGATCTACAAGTCTAGTTTCCTTATAAAATGTTTGGAGACCGACGCGTCGATCGGCGAACGTGGCACACGTGTGTGTAGTTCTATAGTTATCGGCACGGATCTTGAGCGTTTGGCGTCAGAGTGGGGATCGCTTTGCGCATTCCATACATTGGCGAGCCAATCGTCGTCGATGTTAGATACATGCAGCAAACGCAGGGAACGAATCAGAAGTGACGTCTATGACACGATGGCGCGGCGAGCCAATCACTTACAATTCCCGACACCGCGTCTCACGTCGCACCACTAAGGAGACCGAATATTTGACTTCTGCGCAACTAGAAGCCAGCGCTCAAGATCCGTGCCGATAACTATACCCTGTTTTTCTGTAGCAGGAATGGTTTAAATAGAAGCCCAAGTTACGATATATAAACCGTATAAGTACCTTATACTTAAAGCCAATGTATGTAATTACTGGTAAACCATAGACAACCAGTGTTTCTCTCATTATTGGCTATAATTTATTCTTATTATGAGTAGTTCAATGCGTATACTTATGGTTCATAGTGGTCTGAAGATCATTACAAGCTAATTTTTATGTGATGTGATAACTAGGTGGAATAATAGTTGCTATGCCAACTTGAGCATGTAATATGGCGTTTACATAGTCGTTATTTAAAACTGGTATAAATTATATGTTGCGAGATAATGATCTGACCATTTGTTACTCAAAATTTAGTTATTAAAGCCCTCATAGGCATCTAAACGCAGCGTTTCCACGCAGCGTGAACGCAGACGTGGCGGTGGACTCCATCATGCGCGTGTGCTGCTTACGGCGGGGGATGCAGTATCACGTGGCAGGGTTGTCTTGGCGGTGTCTTGAGACATTCCAACGCCTTCAATACCCTGCCTTGGAGTTGCATTAGGGAGCCTCACCGGTATCACTAGGTGCCGAACTGCCGACCTACCTCCGTCGTGTGATCGAGGCCTGCCTGACGGACAGGTTCATTGTCTATCCCGGTCACCAAAGAGAGTGGAAACGGCGAGAGATGTCAGCGTGATATGTTCGCACTTGACTGCTAACTTACCTGATAGAAAGCGACGATGTTGTCGACGATGGAGCGCGCTTACCTTGAAGTAACCTGTTCACTCTGAACAACAAACAAACAGACAAAAATTCATTAATTCTCTTTCAATTTCTGAATAAACTTAAAACCTTTTGATCATCATCATTTCAGCCGAAAGAAGTGCACTGTTGCACATAGCTCTCCCCCAAGTGTCGCCACAATGAACGGTCCTGTGCGTCTCGCATCCATCGGATTCCCTTTAAATAGAGTTTAATAACCCAGTTACATAACCATAATCATCAGACTATAAAACAGCCTACGAAAACAAGGTCTTATCAAGTCTGTTACATCGTAAAGCGCGGTTAAGTAACGACGCTCGTAACAGTAGCTGTAACAGATAATGTTATCAATAAAAGATCAGGAGGCAATTACAAACGTTCTCACACCGCTCTTCTGAGTAACGATGAAATGAGCGATTTTTGACATGCCTTTTGTCTGTTGCGTCTCTTTTATGATTTATTGTTAACTAGCTGTGCTCGCGACTTCGTTCGCGGTCGTTCGGACTACAGGATTTTGAATTTATTTTTTCTAAAATAAAAGTAGCCTATGTTACTATATTACCTGCCAAAAAAAGTCCCGTCAAAATCGGTCCAGCCATTTCGGAGATTAGCCTGGACAAACAGACAGACAGACTAAAATAAAAAATGTTATTTTGGTGTATGTACCGTATACATGTTCATATGCGTGTAGTAAAAAGCAGTTATTTCAATATTACAAACAGACACTCCAATTTTATTTATATGTATAAGTAGATAGACTAGCGTTTGCCCGCCGCTTTGTCTGCGTACATAAAATATGCCTAGGTCTCTCAGGAATAAAGCAGCTTTGTATCGGTGAAAAAATTTTAGCAATCGGACCAGTACTTCCAGAGATTACCTCCTACAAACAAAAAAAAAAAAACTTTACCTCTTTATAATATTAGTGTAGATTGGTTTTTAGGGTTTCGTACCCTTAAGGGTAAAAACGGGACCCTATTACTAGTACTCCACTGTCTCTCACCAGTAGGGAATCCAATCCCGCATCAAAATCACAATCCTGCGCGATTGGAGTCACCAATCTCAAGGATCCCGTGGGATTCGCGCGTGCGCTCGCTTTACGCAGTTTCAGGCCTAACCCGTCAGGAAATACAAAGCCACTACCACGAGCTCTTATTGCGATTTATTTTACGGCCTAAACTGTTAAAATAGATGGAGCTTTATACGGTGTATATGCTCCACCCCTCTTTTTCACTCGCACGCTTGACATATTAACACATCACAGTAAAGCCCCAGGCGTGATGTTTGTTCACCCCCTTTGTTACAACTACCAACTTAACTAACACATAATTCTCTCTTGTCCCTAGTTCCTGTGCATGCGCAACATCAAAGTGTTCCTCCGAACATGCCACGAAGTCTTCGAGCTCCGGGAGACGGACCTCTTCGACCCGTCCATGCTGTTCGACCTGTCCAACTTCCATCGAGTGTTGTGCACGCTGGCCAAGCTCAGCCAGTGTCCCAAGGCAGTCGCCAAGAATATCAAGTGAGTCAAAGGCTTAGACTTGTTACTGCGTTAAGGTCTTTTTTACAGCAGACACGATTGTCCACTTATGTGGAAATTTGTACAGCGGATAAAGCAGGGACTTTAAATACAAATGTACCGTATGCTCCACCGTATTTGGGTGGAGCCCAGTGACACCCGGGCATTTCTTCCGCACGGATCCGCTGCAGGAACCTTCCGAACTTACCACGTAAACAAGATGTGGTAAGGACGCTGGGTTGTCTTTCCAGCCACTCCTCAAATAGGGGACTTACCGTCATAATTGTGGCATGCCCTACCCTTATGGCTACCGAATAGAAGTAAAACAAGGTTGCTTTAAATGTCTAATCTTTTTTTGAATGGAGTATAGGACAGGGCTAACTGCGCGTTTTTCTGACGCCACATTTTGGCCTGTCATTGGTCCGACTAGGCGCCCGCCTGCCACGGTCGGGTATCTTCAGGGGCGGTCGTGTGGGCGTGTGTAGAGGCGGATAGAGCTTACGGTGCTCATCGAAAGCTTCGCAATGTGTGGACGTTCGTCTTGAGTGAAGCTAATATAGAGGTGTGCGTGGCGCATGTAATGTCTGTATCCGCATTTAAGTGTCTAAGCAAATGCACAGACAGACAGCCCTATTTTTTACTATTTAAATGTATAAGTGGCTTTCCCACTTATACTTCAAACAGACTGAATTCTTGACAGATGAAAAGTGCAAGACTTTTAAGTGAGTCGGTCTTTGTTCTAAAGATTTGATGACGATAAAATGATAATATTTTTTTGTGAATGAAAGATAAATTCATTAGGCGATTAGATGACTCATGGTTTAATTCATTTTTTTTATGGAAGACTTAATTTGTTACATAAAAGTTTCTGGGAAATGATAACGTCTGAATATCTCACAGATTAGCTAATAAGGAAAACTTACATTCTTTGCTCACATTCTCAATTTTCTTCCAGACCATTCTCCGCTCTCCGAACGCAGTCAGAAGAGGACATATACAAAGATCTGCAATCCGTGTAAGTGCTAAATTATTTTAAACTACATATTTTGTTCTAACTTTGAAAGTACGACGTAATTTAACAGTCCTTGTAGTAGCGCAAGCGCGACGCTGGCGCCCCCCCCGTACTCCAGCGTCGTTGAGCAGTGCCCCGGCCACCCCGCCACCACGGAGGTCCCATGGGTGCAGTTCACCATACCCTCCGCCACCTGCGAGGACCGCGTCGAGGAGATTTACGAGGACCTCTGCTATGTCAAGTTAAACTCGACAGCGCCAGAGGTGGCTGATTTTGTTAGTTTCTTTTTTTACGGGTGTTTGTTTTTAGTAACGGTCAGATATGGTGATGGTTTTGATTGGCTTTGCAAAGAAAAACCTACCTTTAAGGCATGCACTAGCCAAGATCATTGTGTGTAGTTCTGGTTGACTAAGGCATAGCGCGCACTGGTGACTTTATCACTGTGACTTCTGACAAAAAAGTCACTGTGCTTATGAACCCAACATGTAGTGCGCGCACTTAAAGACGTGACAGTTGGGTTAAAATGGGTAAAATAATTTTGTGACCGCGAGAAAAGTCTCCAGTGCGCGCTATGTCTAAAAGTACAGTTGGGTACCCCTCTCACATTAAAATGGGGGTAACCAGTTGAAAACGCTGTTCTTACGTGCGCTGATCAAAGCTGTGAGAATATTGCGCAATTACAGAACAAACAAATTGTTAAACGTGCATAAGCGGTGCTGATTATTACACTAAATTATTATAATAATACTCCACAACTGTCACACAACGCCGTCTAGTCTCAAACTAAGCAGAGCTTGTGCTATGAGTACTACACAACTGATAAACGTACTTATGCCTTAATCACACGTACCGAGTAAACGGGCGAGACAGTGCTCTCGGCCGAATACTCGGTACGTATAAACAAAGCGTCGAGTGCTCGGCCGAGCAAAATTTTACTGTCTCGACCTTTTACTCGGTGCGTGTGATCAAGGCATTATACATGAATGCGATGATGCGTGCTCATCACGAAAACATTTGTCTTGAGTGGGAATCGAACCCACGATAGCAGTCTAGACTAACAAGCCAGAAAGATATTGACAGTCAAACATAGCACAGCAGTTTATGAACGCTTGACAAATTGTCACATTGATTTTAGATAAAAAAAATACCCCAAGCCACAAACTTTTCAGCCATATCTGTCCGTGAAAATGAATACCTATTCGTTCCTTTCGGTCGATTAACATCACGCTTGGTACATTCTAATACGGTATACTTTCATCTGACTCGTTAATATTCAATCCATGTGCTCCGGTCGCCACGTTATCATCAAGTAACAATGGGTAATCCGTTTGTTATTTATAACTAAAAGTTTCTGAGCAGCTTAGTGTCATTTCGTGAGAGCGTTGAATGTGCTCCAGAGATATGGAGGGTAGTCGTGACTGCTGGAATATCACGCTCAGTGTTAGGTACTCTGACTTAATTCTATAGATGCTGTTAGTTTTTTGCGCTCAAACCATAACGATCAGCCTTATGATATTTCTACTGCTGGGACTCAGGCCAAGAGGTCTGAAGAACATAGAAGACTCTAGGAGAGGAAAATAAGGTGTAATCTACTGCTCCGGTTGGCGCGGGCTAATCTCAGAAGAACTTAATTTAAAAATTCAAGAAACCCCTCAACCCTAATACTTCATGTAAAGTAGGAATGCCTTTTCACTCCCCATAACTTTGAAAGATTAAATAATTAAATAAATGGCTAAATAAAAAATCGCCATTTATTAAATGGCCATATTTGCATACATTCGATTGTTCATTCCCACTTCCAGGTCCCCAAAACTTGTAAATGTTTGCAATGATTTTGGTAAAATGAGGTTTAGAAAACCATCGCTAAAAAACTTGCGTTCAAGTAAAAACCCTAGTCGCATCCAAATCGTTTCATCTGTTCAAGAGCTACGGTGCCATTGACAGACACACAGTGGTCAAACTTATAACACACCTCTTTTTGCGTCGGAGATTAAAAATTACTTTAGCTGCGGATTAGTGTTAAATTAGATTAGCTAGCGTAACTTCGCAGATGTCGTGGGTATTGAAAATCAATGAAAATAAAAAATCTAAATTTCAATTAGTTTCAGCTGATTAAACCAAGGCGACAATAGCCTCTATCGTTAGTCGTGTTATTTAATTGAAAATATTTAAATTACGTGCTTTTTATTTTTTCAAAATTTTCCCCATTAATACTCCTGTGTAAGTGCGTTCACAAAAACGTGAACTCACAATACACAAGACACTCAGACTTGACTCAACCATCATTCTGTGTTATTCCGTGGCGGGATCAAACCCGCGACACGCAGCGTAGCAGTCAGTCCTTCAACAACTGCGCTACCGATGCCGTCAAATTGTTTGCGAAGTTCTGTTAATTTAATTTGGCTCTTCATACGGCGGATGTCTGTTCAGTGTGAAAATGCCTTTAAATTTAACCCATTGAATAATTCGCATACAGTTCATTGAACGCCATTCCAATGAGCCAATGCTTCAGTATCTACTAGTGTTCGGCTAAAACACGATTTGAAACCGAAACCGAACATTCGGCTTCTCGTCTAGTTTCGGCCTAACTGAACATCGAATCCAAAGCTGACGTAGCAACAGAAAAACTGGCAATAATATTTTGATATAGTTATTCCTAACTATATATCGATATAGTTACGCTTAATTATAAATACTTTTAACTTTTATAAAATACTAATGTATCGAATAAATCGTCGATTACAGAATAATGAGGGTTTTCAGGAAAATTCACACTACCAGTCAGCGCCGCTTGGCCCCTCTCGGCCATGTCTTCTTTTTAAAACGTATACATGACGTTGATATCAATTATTCTAATGTCATAAACGTAAATTCATTGTAGGAAAGTATTTGACAGGTGCCTAGACCTGATGAGTCAGTGCTGCCGAACGTCATTTTAGAAAATCCTCATTATATGACACATAAACAAACGATTTAGTTAGGTTTAAGGTGTCTATTGCTACCGTCAGGTCAAAGACTGGTTTCGGTCGAATATTTGGCCACTAATTGGTCGAAATCCAAACTTTACCCGAAGCTAGACTTTTGCCGAGACCGAACCTTTGACCACTAATTATCCGAAATCTAAACTTCAGACGAGATTAAAATGTCTTGCCGAGACCGAACCTTTGGCCAGTAATTTGCCGAAATCCGAACTTAGCCGAAATCGAACCTTTGGGCGGTCTCTAGTAGTATCTACATTAGCGCATAGCAGCAAAGCTCGTTCAATTAATCTGAACAATACAGTTACACGATACTGCTTAACTGTCGCTGCCATCTTTATTTATCTATTTTGAATGCTCATCAATGAATACGCTTTACTTAAATCATTGTGCAACCCATCATTGTGTGTATAATTGACCTGACTACTACTGCAGACAAGGCAATTTCAACCTAAAATCTCGATTCATAAGATTCAGAATACAATGTCCAGTGACAAGACTAGCTCTCTTCCCCGGAACTGCGCGCGTGTTAAAATGCTCACATTCTCAGCTCGTTTCTTGGCGTTATCTAAATAAAGCATCGCAGTTTGTTTCCCATACGTTTTGTTATAAACAATGTAGTATGTACTAAACATATTTTTTCTTAGAATTCACGTAACTTCTGATTGTTTTAAATGTAAACATCTTATGCTTGCGGTTTAACTCACATTAAACCACTTTTGACCACCTTAAGAATTGAATTTCGTGAATTTATTCTTACTTATCGTTTAAAAAAAATTACATCTGTGAAAAAAAAACAGCTTTCTAGATCAAATGGGCCAGTGAGTCATTCCTTCTCTTTTCATACAACATGGAACTGGAATAATGCACGACCTCGTACACCCCAATAGAAAAACAAGTTTGAAGCACTAAACTTTTACTTAAGTGCCCTAAAATAAAGTTATTCTAATTGTATTTAAGTAAGGTATTGGGTTTCTACGCACGCGCACACAAACGCGCTAATGACGCAATCAAGATTTATCGAAAACTGTATTTTTTTTTATCCCAAAATAATTCTTGATATTAATATACAAAAATCACCTATGTACTTAAAAATCAGCCGATTGTGAACATACTGCTTTCAGGATATGTGCGTTTATTATTTTACATGTTATGTCATTTCTGAGTTTTCATCGGTTTTCTATGTATAAGATAGTCACTTAAGCAGACAGTTTACCTTACCATGGGGTTTTCGTGTTTTTTATTGTTTGATTTTAGATTATAATCCACGGAACAGTAAAAACAGTGGAAGTAGCTTGAGAAAATGTTTGTTCCAGAACCGGTGTCGCCAAACTCATACATTTACAATTTACTCTTACTGCAAACCTAAAAATATGATTGGCTGAAAACAACAACAGGGCGTAGACGAAATGCAAAAAAAAAATTATACGAAATGCAACTTTAATTTCAAAAGCCTATAAATCAAATTGACAAAAACAAGAAAGAAATACATCTTTGACTACCAAGTACTGCCACTCGTCGCTAGATGGCATTGTTCAGTATATAATATTCAGTATGAACTCTAATTTCGTAAAAATAAGATTGGTATTTGAATGGCGTATCACTGACGCGAATGCGCTCGCTGCTACTCAGATAGGGAAGGAACCTTATTCGATCGAAATATGTATCGATTGTATGAAAACGTATTTAAAACATATCATGCAAAAAAAAATTGTATGCGATACTGTGATAGTATTAAAATTATGAAATTAATATGATTAAAGGCAATTTTTAAACGTAGTAAAAGGGGTATTTATTTGCATAGTACATCAATTATCATCATCTCAGCTGAAATCATCGTCATCGCCCACTGCTAAACATAAGAATATTAAGTATAATTCAAACGCCCTATGTTGTTCCTAACACTTTAACTAAATTTATTTAAAATACGTCACAAATATCATACCACAATTTTTATTTTATTATATTTATTAATTTAATAATTATCTGTATTATATTACTTACAAAACTATTAAACTATAATATATATTTTAAAAAGGCAATGTAATACATATTATACATATCGATTGATTTTATCGATAAAGTCACGCACTATTTGGATAGCGTCAAAAGTATAGGTAGACTAACGAATATTCCAGAAAAGCTAATAACCGAGAAAAGAAAATCAACTTTGTAGTGATGTAACTAAGGACTACTTTTGTTTGTATATCCTGCGCAATGTTTCACGTAATTTTATTTTTTCATTTTATTAAAATAAATCCGAAAATAATACTTTTCGGTGGTATGATACACCTCCATGAGTTAGATTTTTAGTCAGACTATGGTTTTTAAAGTACAGTATGGGACAATAAGGCATTTTAATATTATTTTTCGTTAATTATTATGTTGCGCAGTCTAGTTAGAGAATGAGGGCGCTTGAACAGCAAGTGCGCAACGCGATTCTTACTAGCGGCGACAGTGCCACGCCTACTTACTTCTTCCACTGTTTTTACTGTTCCGTGTTATAATCGCTCCATCTATTAATAGATACAGGTCGCGCGATGAATCAAGATCGCTCGGCAAAAGTGGAAGGGGCATGCGCAGTATTCAATTCTACGGTCTATTTGGCGACGTACGGGCGGGTGTGCGCCATCGGCGACACGTCATTGGTAGATAGAGTCGCTCTTCAATTCCCGCGTTGCGTTCTCGCCTCTCATTGGATACTGTTGTACTTGGGTACTGTTGCGTACAGCTTGTGTTATCGTATTAGTAATACGTAGTCGTAAAAAAAATGGTTAAAAATAAAGTTTTAAAACGGCTAGCCAGAAAAATGGTTTACGACGTGAATTATTACGTTAAAGAAAGAAACTAACGAAATTATTTTTTTTAATTTTATGTTTTATTTTATAATTTTTAATTTTTTGAATTTACCTACTTACAAGATAAATTACAATCAAAAACTAGTGTTATTATAAGTTATGTTACTAAGGTTCAAACATACAAATTAAAAATAAAATCCTAACATACTAAGAATTTCTGTGCGCAATTGTACACATGCGCCGATTGCCCCCACTACTTTCACCGAGCGATCTTGATTCACCGCGCGACCTGTAGATAGCTACATTCTTTATTGTAAAAACAATACAGTAAAAGTTTATAATTACATAATTATAATTAATACGGTGTAGCAATGGGCGGTCTTATCGCTAAAAGCGATTTTTGACAACTTTTGGATGGATGATGGATATGGAAGCGAGATAAAAAGTAGCGTACGAGTATGACATTCCTTGAGGTTCTAGCTTAACAACTAAATTTCAACAAAATCGATTCAGTAACTGTGAATTGCTAGTAAACAAAGCAGGTTACTAAACAGTGTCGTAACGAGCTGGTCTATCCCTTCAGCAAAGAAAAGGAAGAAGTTTGAAATGTACAGTAAAAGGCCAAAAGTGCAGTTGCGCTAAAGTGTCTAAAATCGGGCATAGTATATAATCCAAGAGCGTAACAGACAGATAGTTGCTTTCACATTTACAATGTTATTATATATATATATAAGCGTATTATGTATGGATGAAACACATTCAAGTAATTTGGATTATCACACCCAATTATTTGCTTGCCCCAATTTTGAAGTCAACAGACCTCCTTTTAAAACAAAGATGGATGACCCGACCTATGTCACGCGCACCCCTACATATGCATCCTCGTAATGTGGTCAAAAGTTTTAATTTAATGAAACGTACCGAGCGTGGGAGCCGTAGAACTTTCTACTTCATTGTGTAGCTACGAGCACATGGAATCTGCACGAGTCCTTTGCGGATTACGCAGTTCGACACCTACGCGTCTGCCAGTACGTGTTTTGGGTTAAAAACTACTTAGTTACATTGCTCACTGTTGCTATTTCTACTGTTATTAAGCTTCTAACTCAGACTCAAGGGCGGATCCAGCTTTGGCGCTAGGGAGGGATCACATAGTCGTGGTCAAGTCACACGAAGTTATTATTTATTTTTTATAACAATAAATAAAGGTAAACAGTAGGCATTTTACTAATGAATGTAAGTACTACTTAAAAATACTGACATTTAAGTAACAAAATAAATTTTTCTTTTACGTCTTCTCTCAAAACATGTTATCACTTCATCTACTTCAATGGGTATGTTTTTATGGACGTGGAGAAGTGCCAGTCCGGTTTAGTTAAAACATTATGTTTAGCAATTTTAATTAGTGGTCCACTTACGTCCTGGACCTAGCACAGGAGGGGTCATGACCCCCATGAACCCCCCCCCTGCATCCGCCCTTGCTCAGACTCTCCCTGTATTCTTGGAGGCTGGATCACAACACTTTTTTTTTCAAGTGAAATATCATCATATAACCTTTCGCAAACTGGGTGGAAACCGCATGATAATTTGTTCTGTTGTTTTTGAGTTTATTGCAAAAAGGCAAAAAAAAGGCGGTAAGGGACTTCATACTTAAAACCGATAATTAATTTATGTCTTTGTACCTATGTTTGTTATTTTTTCACGCCCATAAAATAGACACTCATGGAGAGAACTATAAACTAAAACTGTCGAAGCCCCAAACAAGCAAGCAAGGCAACTCACTATCCCCGAAACCATCACCATCATCAGTCTTTTTAATGTTCCCACTACTGAGACTAAGACCTCTCTAGGAGAGAAGGCCGTAATCCACCACACGGACCCAGTGCAGGTTGTGAATGTCACATGTCTTCGTATTTTGGTTCTAGGACATGCCGGTTTCGGCTGCTTAAAAAGCGGCGTGATATCTTCGACGATTCTGAGATCCAACTAATGAAGATTAAATGGCTGACTCTAATGGGAGCAGCACCCTAAACGACAAAAACCATCCATCACGTCTGCTTATAGTCTGGAATAACTGATTGCAGGATCAGAAAAGAGAAAAAAAAAACTTCTTCACGCTCAAAAGGCTAAAAAGATTTCGATGAAACTTGCCAAAGTCAAAAGATTTTTATTTCACGTAGGCCTACATGGGCACTTGTAAAACGTCAGAAGCTAGTGCACGGTACCAAATTGGATAAAAACTGAAAAAAATAACGGTTCCAAATTGGATAAAAAATGAAAAAATCCTATATGATTGAGACAAAGCATATAGGATTTTAATCCCGGAAGTATGTTTCTTTGGGATAATTTTCTACAATTTCTACTATCACGCGGACCCGTCGCTGGCAGCAGAAATGTTTTATGATACGCCCAAACTGCCTGTAGTTAAAATAGGACTTACCATGACGTGTAATATCAGTCGTTCGGGCAGTTAACAGTTCAGTTTAGGTCTTAAAATGGACCGCTTTAAGAGCTTGTGGTAGCACTACAGAACATGTAAAATCCAATTACCGTTGCGCAACAACGTAATTAGTGATTACGGTAACATAATTGAATACGCGGTGTATTTCGGTGCGAGCCCGCGGTCCACACGTATTATTTTCATGCGCCATGCTTCCCACATTAAAGGTCAGCAATCCAATTAAGTAAATAGTGAACGTGATCTAGTTACAGCTTGTCAATAACTATTGTCAGTCAATACTGAGGCTTTGGATATCGTGGTATAAATATAAATATCGAGACTTCATGAAAAACATGGCAAGTAGTGCACGGTTTTTGCAGAAAGAGATTTTTTTCTTCTAATTTATATATGATAATATATTTACATTACGCTTATTCGAAAACTCACTCAAGCAGTATAGATAAGATTTTAGGCACACGATTTATTGTTTTCCGCACTAGTGCGGAAAAGCGCGGGCGCCAACGCGACCCCCGCCGCACGAGAAACGCGTCAACTCCCGTTTTTTTAATATTTTTATTACTATATTGAAAAACGTCGTTTGATACAAGTGGAAAGTCACTGCAGCCCTCGGCACCATAACACATAAACACACTCACACACACATAACAGAATTCTGCCTTGGTCGCAATGACATGCTTTCAAATTCAAATTATTATTTTTCTTGAAACTCGCAGAAAACATATTACGCAAAATTTAATTAAAACCATTCGAGGTCAGAAAACGGCTTTCATATTTGGATACACAAGCTGCAGCGCTGAAAAAATGCTGTTGCGTAAGCTTAAAAATCAAATTAGCACGGCCTTCATCATACATAATAAGACGTCGTCTAGTTTACCGACTAGCCCTCCCTGTCTCGAAAAATAATGTACAATGCGTTCCTAAATGAGAATAGGATCGATTGCCATGTTGTGACGATGACGTCATTTTTAGCGTCAGATTTACTGTTAAATAGAGGAAAGAAATTTTCAAACTTTAATTTTTTTACGAAAAATTTTATTTATTTACAAACTGTGAACGAAAAAGTTTAATCAGAAACCAGTTCTTCAATTTTACTCATCTCTGAGTTCTTCAATTTTGTCAAAATTTCTTCGATTTGGCAGTACGACGTGGCGTCACAACATGGCAATCGATCCTATTCTCATTTGGAACGCATAATAAATATAAATAATTACGATTGTTCTATATCCTCCCTTCGGATTGAAACATTCATCGTACCAAATTTCAAAAATCGATATAGTAGTTTAATTCATTAACCTTTCAATCGTGGAAATAACAGACACAATAGAAAGACAATAGTGCTCGAACGCCGGCGTTTGCGCATCTATTGTCTTACTATTGTGTCTCAAATTGACAGTATCTGAAAGGTCTGTGAAAGTGTAACAGAGACAGAGTAACTTTTACATTTATGATATTGAGTACTAGCTTTAACCCGCGGCTTCGCCCGCGTAGGTACACAAAATAGCCTATGTCACTCAGGAATAAAGCAGCTTTCTATCGGTGAAATAGTTTTAGCAATCCGACCAGTACTTTCAGAGATTACCTCCTATAAACAAAAACACAAACTTTACCTCTGTATTATATTAGGGTAGAAAATGGATAATGGATATAGAATAACATACCTAGAGGTACCTATGTCTACTTGTCTAGTCTTGTTTCTAACAAGGTTCAACAATGGCAAGCTAGCATACAAAGTTTTCAATCAGTTCCGACTTTCAGCCTACATTCACCCTCTGATGAACTAGGTCTGTGTGCCATCTGTTTTTCTCTGAAAAAGCTAGAATTTCATTAAAACATAGTTCTTATTAATTCACTGGTGACACGCCCCAGCTTTACACAAGTCCAAATTATACATAGGACCGAATTATACCTACTCGTATACATACATTCCTCGTTAAGTCGTTAATTCCTGTTAATACCTATTACTGAAAACCGCAACAAAATCCATTTATTAATAAATTAATTAAAATTAGGTGCTTATTAGTAATGTAACGATTATTCGCATGTTTCTTGTGAATTCGAATGCGAACGTAAAAATGTGCGAATATTCGCGCAAATGCGAATGCGAATATTCGTTACATCACTAGTGCTTATAACAATAAAATACATAGGCAGAGTCTGTCTAAAAAGTCAAACGACTTGGATAATTATTAAGGCAAAATGAAATCTGATGTAGTCAAACACTGGTTCAAAGTTTCAAACAAACGTACGAACAATTCACAAACTTATAATATAAGTGTGATGTAAAGATAAAGAAGAGTGGTTGCGTATGTTTCGCTATGTTTAGAGCAGATATTTTTGCTTTTCATTGAGGAATACAACCGCGATACAATCTTTGTTTATATTTTCAGCGATTACTAAACAGTTACGAAATTCTCCGAAGTTTTTGACGTGAGTATCGTCTCTTTAACCGATCACATTGGTTTAATCCGATAAATATTTTCTTGTCCATATTGCCAGGGTCGACCAAATACTACATCTTGTCAGCTCTGGAATTGAAGAGGTAAACGAGATGGAGTATTTAGTTTGACCCTGGCGAAATAGACACGAAAATTTTGGCTGAATTAGCCCGACGACGTAAGCGATTAAAAGATTAAAATAGTTTCCAACATAACCTAAGGCAATAAAAAAACCGAGTGATAACAAAATCAGGGGATACAATTTGATGTTGCAGCTACATTTTTTAATAATATTATTGATAGGGCACAGATTACTGAATAGTTACTACGTGATAGGGTCGCGTTTGACCACTATCTCACCTGATGGTGAGCGATGATGTGGCCGATACATATCTGTCATCTCTGTTCAAAATTTAATTACAATATTGGATAGCTAAAGAATCAAAGAATTCGGTACGCTAAGTTAGGATTGAGAAACATTGCGCGTGGTGGAAGGAGAAGCGTCACCATCACTATTGTAGGGACATTTTGTTTGCGTTTTCTTTCTACGATAAAACCATATCTCATGTCCATTAGTTAAACTGGTTAAAAATGTATTTTGCTGAAAGACATAAACTAAAAGCATGAACAAACTCAACAAGTCCGACTTAAAGTATTGCACAGTCATATGATAAGATCTAAAGAGCAGAACTGTCTACTCTTTAGATTTTATCACATGGCATGGAACAATTAATTCATTTACATAATTTTCCCATTCAAATCATTTAACTAGAAAGTTTTGAGACAATGTAATTTTACCCAAGTACCCAGTAATATTTTAATTCACAGCAAATCATCAATTGCAACGGAAGTAATTGAAATAAAACCGTGGAATGACGTAATGTAAATTCTTACTATTACGACAGTTACGACTAGGGTTGCCAGCTCTTGAAACCGGAAAGCCGGACAGACTATTTAACCGGACATTTGGTCAAAAACACCGACATTTTGTTACAATAAAATTCAGAAAATCTTTTTGAATTCTAATGAAAAATCAATAAAATTAAGTGATATTATTGCCTGTACATGTATACTATTTGTATGTCCGCTCTTTTTGTGCTAGCGAGACAATGTAAGGCAGAACTCAAATGACGATTCTAAATAAAATGGTCAAATTAACAAAGCCGGACGGGCCGGACACGCAACTAAAAAAGCCTGACCGTGTCCGGTTTTGTCCGGACGCCTGACAACACTAGTTACGACTATGTCAATTGAACGCTTAGATGCGCCCGCGCAGCGACGACGTCGTCGTTTTCGCGAACTCGATAACACAACGCAAGATAAGCTTGCTCGATACTTCTCAGAAAGTTTTTATTCATGTCTTATCAATCTTTTGAGTACATTTATCTAACCGTTATCCTTTATAGCAGGTTGTCAAGTGGTATTAGTACAATAGTACTGCACTCTTTATTTATCTCTAGGAATTCGCCCCAGCAACGTATCTGTGTTATTTTTTTTTAAATTCCCTGCTTTTCTGTACTGTAGTATACATGTACTAGCTTCTGCCAGCGACTTCGCCCACATAAAAGTAGATTTCTCCATATAAACTTTGGACCTCCGTTTCATCCCCTTAGGGGGTGAATTTGGGAAAATCTTCTCTTAGTGCTCGTCTACGTCATATCCGAAAACCTTGTGCAAAATTTCACGCTTCTAGACCCAGTAATTTCGGCTGCGCGTTGATATCAGTCAGTCAGTTTCTGCTTTTATAGAATTATACACCCAAACCTTCTTCATGGATCTCTCTTTAAAACTTTAAACAAACACTAGCTTACACAATTTCGCTTAAACCCTATTTTTATGATTTATATGTAAACATACCTTATATATATCATTTAAATACCCACCACTCATATTATATTATTATATTGCACTCCAAAACCGGTTTTGCGTCCGTTGCGTCACGACCACAGGTTCAGTTGAAAACCAGCGTCAGGCACTAGTTGTCTGGCATTCATGCTGAACTGGGTACCCAACCCAACTGGGTGTGCTACCCTAGGTTGACTGGTAGAGAATGCTTAAGGCATTAAGTCCGCCTTTGTATCTTTTGTTGCTTGAAGATTAAATAAATAAATAACTGGACCTATTTGACCATGACGCAGACATCAATGATATTTTAATTTTATTTTTTTTTGCTTCTTTTATTTTTGATGTGTTTATTGTATAGTATTGTGTTTAGGCCTTGTGATGTACCAAATAAATTATTTTTCTTTCTTTCTTTCTGTCTATTAGTGAAAACCTCATGAAAATTCGTTCAGCACTTTTTAAGATTATCGCCTTCATACAGACAGACGCGGTGGGAAAATTGTTTTTATACAACTCAAAAATTAAATTATTGAAAAAAAGGCCTTTAAATTCTAACAATTCAGGGAAGTGAGTGTGACGCTACGTATAAATAAATAAAAATGGGTGACCTATAAGCAAATAATTATAATATAATATTCCACAACTATCACACAACGCCGTCTAGTCCCAAGCTAAGCAGAGCTTGTGTTATGGGTACTAGACAACTGATAAACATACTGTAAATACATACATATTATAGATAAATTACACCCAGACACAGAACAAATGATCGTGCTCATCACACAAACATTTGTCCTGGGTGGGAATCAAAGCCACGACCTGCGGCATAGCAGTCAGGGCCACTAACCACTAGACCAACAGGCCAGTCAAATTGAAGTACAAATGACAATTAAATAGTGAAATTAATAGCATAATTATCAGCCAACAATTTTTTTTTTAGTTGTGATACTATTTGAGCGGAGGTACGAATGTACGATTTATGTAAAGATGCCGATAGGTTTCTGGACGAGGGCGCGGCCCTGGAACCCAAAGGGCAATTGAAGGAACACGGGTAGGTTTTAGTTAGTAAAAGTCTGATACGCCCTAAGCTCCGAGGACTTATTTGACGTTATCCCACCTAATAAAAAGAGTATCTAGACCACACATGAAAAGAAAGAAAAATATTCAATTTATTTGTGTGAAATTACGCAATTTTCAGACTAGCTTACAAATAATAAACATTCTCTAAGGAAAAATATTCGGCACAGCCGAACGCTCAGCATAATGCCGTGGCCCACACGTATAATGCGACGAGCCCACAGCGCTGGTTTTCGCGTGGGCCGGTGACGGTGTCGAGTTGTCGACACAAAGACGTCAGACATAATGGTATTGTGTAGGTACTAGTAGATAGAGTAAAATAAGGAAAAATATTTTTTGTATAAAGGCATAACTAAATGAAAAAAAAAAAACCGGCCAAGTGCGAGTCGGATTCGCACACGAAGGGTTCCGTATCATCTACACTAATATTATAAAGAGGAACTTAAAGTCTTTTTTTTGTTTGTTGGAGGTAATCTCTGAAAGTTCTGATGCAATTGCTAAAATTTTTCACTAAGAGATAACGGTTTTCTTCCTGAGTGACAGGCTATATTTTATGTACGCGGGTGAAGCCGTGGGCAAAAGCTCGTTATCTATAAAAAGTTGTTAAATATTTATTTTATACTCATTTTTAGTATTTGTTGTTATAGCGGCAACAGGAATACATCATCTGTGAAAATTTCAACTGTCTAATCTAACTATCACGGTTCATGAGATACAGCCTTGTGACAGATGGATAGACAGCGAAGTCTTAGTAATAGGGACCCGTTTAGCCCTTTGGGTTGAAAGGGCGCTCGAGCCCCGGTATGAAGGCTTGAAGGAACGGGATGGGTTTTTTAGTCAGTAAGAGTCTGACACTACCTCCCGCTCCGCCCAAGAGCGGGGGTTGTCATAAGATGATTTTTCCCACCGGAAAAAAAAAAAAAAAAAAAAGCCCTTTGGGTTAGGAATAGGTACTATATTAACGTAGTTTTAAATTTCAGTCACTAACATAATATGGACATTGAAATTAGTCTGATTTTTTTATAATTAGATTTTTATAAAGTGGCAACATTACAAATACCGGTACGGATCTTGAGCGCTGACTTGAACTTGAAATCGCGCAGACTGCTCGACTGGAATGAGAAGTGAAGTATTGGGTCTCTTTAGTGGTATGAAGTGAGACGCGGGAGCTGGGAGTACATCTTTGTAGTTACAGTGATTGGCTCGACGATGTGTACGATGCTCAAATTGATCCTGACTCTTTCGAGGAGCGCTCAAGAATCGTGCCGGTATTTGTACGTCGCGTCCATGGCATAGACACTTGAAAGGTGAAAGAAAAGGATATGAAACATTCTTAACATGATTACTTGGCAATACTAACGAGGCTCCCGGGAATAGATCCTTTCTTCGGCCTAACATTCGCGTGGTTATTAATAGCCTGATTTCTTAAAAGGTTTCCTCCCACGCTTATTAACGCACGATTTGTTTTCATACAAACGTTT